>OX352315.1:4882064-6133682 GCA_947086415.1 Pammene aurita | reverse complement strand
CATGTTTTTACCATAATTTATATTACAAGAGTGCGTTTGTTCGAGCAGTTTCCATCCGAGGCGACGTTGCCAGCTTACTCTCATTTGCTCATTTCGCTTCTTGCTTTGCGCTGTTGCAAGCTAGATCTATATTATGATATGAATGACGGATACATTGAATACAATCAAATGCGCTTGAAGTTGAAACACATTCGTGCATTTGTCAGTGATTTGTCCACATCATCGTGTTAGGTTGTATATCTCTCTCTTTACTATGGAATAAGAAAGAAACAATCGGCTCGGCTGTCCCGGCACTCTGCGATGTCTGGTCGCGCCATTAGGTTTATATGGTTTATTGCATGTTCGTTTTCGTACGATTTAAAAGATATGGTGAATTATTAATATTATTATTAGGTAGGTAAGTAGATATGGAATTAATTTTACGTCACCACCTGGCCATAATGTGAGTTTTACCGCTCGCTACGCTTACGGTAAAACTCGCATTATGGCCAGGTGGGGACGTAAAATTGTGTACTCACCACGGGCAGTAAAAAAGAAAGCCCTCTATCGCATATTTACAACCCTCGCCTGCGGCTCGGGTCCCAAATACCTGCGATTTCGGGCTTTCTTTTTTTTACAGCCCTAGGTATGATCGTATGTACTATAATCGTATAAGTATATATACCAATATAATTTCTCACAATCCCTAAAATGAAAAAAACAATAAGTAAGGTACGATGGGGTAAGACCGGACCATTTTTGAACTAGTTGGTCAGCTTTCAGGGCTGACTTTTATGCTTTACCTTTGTAAAAATTTCTCGAAATATTAATCCTTGTTTCAAATCAGTATGAAGTGTACCTAAGCTGTTTTTCCTGTATAAATTTTCAAAATCTACTCCTTCTACTTAAGATTGGACTATTGAATAAAATGTACTCTTAGTAAGTTTTTAGGTGCTAGTTTTCTTCCACTTATCGATTTTGACAGCTTTGTAATGCAATAATAAATTTTGAAGTGCCCTTACTTATCGTTCTAGAGCTTATATGGTCTTGTTTAGATTAATATTATACGAGAATAAATCATACTCGAAAGGTTTTTTTATAATAAAACATTTTTTGTAAAAGTGGAGTATGTGTCAGTTTTCCGTCCATAGTTATTGATATATTGATATTCAAGTTTTTGAAATAAAAGCTTATAATTTAAATATCAATTAAAGAATAAATAATTATTATCAATGGCAAATTTGACCTCAAAAAGTTTTTTCCATGTAGACGGAGAGCTGGCCACGTCAGATATGACACAATAGTCAGGTTTCATTGCTCTCATTATTGTGTCATATCTGACGTGGCCAGCTCTTAGTCCAATAAATTTGTAGCAGTTTAATCAGGTGGACGGCAACCCGGAGGGGAAACTAGCATAACCACCCTATGCACGGTTTCAAATAATAGATATAATTATAAACCGCCTTTATTATGTTAATGTCAACCTTTCAGCATTTTCTCAAACTTTTCAAAAACGAGTGAGTTAAAAATATTGAGAGTGGAAAGACAAGATGTTTCAAACCTTTGAAGCAAGATGTTTCAAAATTTAAAAATTTTAAAAAACGCTTTTGGGTATAATTCTTTTTTTTTCCCCAGCCTACTTGAAGAGATATAATATGTATCCATACTAATATTATAGTGTGTCTGTCTGTTAACTCTTCACGCTTAAACCGCTCAACTGATTTAGATGAAATTTGGTATGTATAAGGGGATGAAAACGGAATGGAAGTTTATACGGAATTGTTGCTCCCTGTTGACTTGAAATAGCATACGTGCTAGTTTTATATTTGCTCTTAGATTTTACTAACTAGTAACTTTTATTTTGCGTTTTATTATGTAATTCCATATGGCTCATGTTAATTTCGCGCAGACGAAGTCGCGGGTAAAAGCTAGTATTTTAATATTGTAATGGATTTTGATATGATAAAACTTTTGAAATAGATGCCAATTAACCAAAACTAACCCAAAATGTACCCAAAAAACCGTGACGACCCTATACGCGACACGATACAACTAATCCATACTAATATTATAAATGGGAAAGTGTATGTGTATGTTTGTTTCTTTGTTTGTCCGTCTTTCACGGCAAAACGGGGCGACGAATTGAAGTGATTTTTTAAATGGAGATAGTTGAAGGGATGGAGAGTGACATAGGCTACTTTTTGTCTCTTTCTAACCCCCCACTTCCCTAAAATGGGGGGTGAAAGTTTGTATGGTTTGTTACCCCGAATTTAACGCGAGCGAAGCCGCGGGCAAAAGCTATTATATGTTATTAACTTACTCGTGCTGACTTTTCGTGTTTTTAATTCTTTTGTGTAATTTCAATTTATAATTCTTATGTGAGACGACAAACGCTTTTATATTTGTCAATTTTTTTAGTAAAAAACACTTATGGTATATAAATGAAAATGGTTAAAACATGTTAAAAAATTAATCTTAAACTTTAGGTTGAATTAAGTTATTTGCTTTTTAGCTATGGTTTTCTGTAAGGTACTTCCCCAGTCGAGCTCTGAGCCAGGTCCAGATTTGAGCGTGATAACATTCGCTGAACTGTGCCTTACCACAGTTAGCGAGATAACATTCGGAGTGCCCATACCTCCCTTTTGGACATAACATACCCGTGTCTAAACCTGTTCCTAGTAACCAACTAGGTACCAATTTAAAAAATGTTCACAGCAACAATTAATTGGATCCAGTCTTAAATGCCACGCAAAAACAAATCAAACCATTTTTTGTGACAAACAATTGAATTTATAGAACGAAACTTTTTTGTCTATAAAGATCACATGTATGCGCGACTTCGGCAGCAGATAGCATACATCCTCCATACTACCCTCTTGAACCTGATGTTTATTCAGTGTTGGGCGTAATTTATTAGATGGTACCTACTTTTGTAATGAATTAAATTGGTAATTAAATTACATGAAAATCAATTATATTAAGTAATTGAAATTGCTTGTAATTGAGATTACATGTCAGTAGTATTCCCGATTACATATAATTTGTAATTGCAATTACTTTTATCTTAACTACTTTTACTTGTAACTTCGATAATTTGAAATAATATACAAGTTCAATTTCTTTTTGGGTCAGTGGGGGCAGCTACCAGATCCCTCGCTGCAACGCGAAAATGGTCTTAGAAGACCTTCCCTCAATTTCAAATTAATCAGTCTTCATTAATTTGAAATTGAGGGAAGGTCTTCTACGGATTTTGGAAAAAAACATACAGGATGCGAGATGAGGTCACATTTGGTAAACTTCTTTTTGATGCCAATCGATCCCATTCTTGTATGGGATCAAAAATAATTTGCGGCTAGAAAAGCCACAAATTGAGAAAAACTTTTCCCATACTTTATGAAAATTGTTTTTTTTATTTTTCACATGCTGCTTTTTTATGCCAATCGATTCCATTCCTATCGTTTCTAATAGTTTCCTATTATTAGGTAATGTACTAAAAAGCCACAAATTAAATATTTTCCATACATTTACTATAAATAATAAATAAATATTATACGACAATCTTACACAAATCGACCTAGGCCCACAGTAAGCTCAATAAGGCTTGTGTTATGGGTACTAGACGACGATATATATAATAGATAAATATGGATAAATACTTAAATACAAAGAAAACATCCATAACTCAGGAACAAATATCTGCGATCAACACACAAATAAATGCCCTGACCAGGATTCGAACCCGGGACCTCCTGCTTCGTAGGCAGGGTCACTACCGACAGGGCTAGGAGATCGTCAAATAAAGAATAAGTGATTTTTAGGGTTCCGTAGCCAAATGGCAAAAAACGGAACCCTTATGGATTCGTCACGTCTGTCTGTATGTCTGCCCGTAGTGCCCGTCCGTATGTCACAGCCATTTTACTCGGAAACTATACGACGTATCTGAATAAAATTTACACATAAGGTGTATTCTGTATGCCGCTACTTAGTTATGTATTTAAATTAAAAAAATATATATTTTACGGGGGGGCGCTCCATACATGTATCTAAATTTCAAAAAAATTGTTTTTACCAAATATCAACATGTGGTACATCAATCGATAGGTCTTTAAACATAATATTGAAGTTTTTTTGATCATTTTGTGATTAAGTAAATATTTTTTGATATAATCGCTTCGAAAGTCAGAAAAATTTTGTAGCCCCCCCTGTAACTTTTGAACCGTAAGTCCAAAAAATATGAAAAAATTTGAGGAGATGCGCCTTATTATATACTTGCTACGAAAATTGTTTTGAACATTATCGGTTTAGCCATTTTTGAGTTATTTCCAAAAAACTTCTTCCATAGGCATCAGATACGACCTTTTGCTATTAGTTTGGTTCTTATTCCATTGAAGGTACGGAACCCTCCTATGCGTGGTCCGACACGCACTTGGCCGGTTTTTTAAACTTTTCACTTAACCAACAGTCGTTTTTATTAAGCATACCTACCGGAAGAAACATTTAAGTAAAATGTGAATGTACCTGAAAAAAGCGGCATCGCCATTATATCAAAATGCAACTAGGTACAGGTACACAATAGTGTTGGAGGATGTGTGGTTTGTATTTGCAACTAAAGGATAATTTTCCAGATAGGTAATTGAATTATCCGATGTTCTCCCGATGCGGTCTTATCCCAACGCACTTTACCGTCCTCATTGAAAGCGATTTTGACCATCTCTAATTTCGTTATAGATACTAAAAACCTGGATTATTCAGAGCAGAAGAGGACATAAAACAAATTAGTTACAAATAATATTATCTTCAGTTAAGTACATTTTATTTGAACTTTTATTTTGAAAGACTTGACACGTACTTGACACATAGAAATATAACCGCCATGATGAATGCTTATTTTGGATATTTAGAATAAAACATTATAATTGTGCGATTATGATACTGTAGGTAATGGCGTGCGTTGGTCAAGTAGTTTTATATTATAGGTAACTTTAATTATTTCGTCATTGATTACCTACATACAATAGTAACTTTAATTAAGTAAGTACACATAAAATGGAATCATTATCAAAGCGCCATCTTACTGTAAAAGACCGCCATTGCTTGACTATTTAAACATGTCAACATTGAATTGTCATAGTTCATCTCAAGTATACTAGATGGCAGAAGCGGAAGCTGCGATTATAAAAACGCAAAATGCAGTCGTCAACCGCGATACCCGTCACCTTAAAGACGTAGCTAATTTCATATATATATATATATATATATAGTATATATCATCATCATCATCATCATATCAGCCGAAAGACGTCCACTGCTGAACATAGGCCTCCCCCAAAGAGTGCCACAATGACCGGTGCTGCGCCACCCGCATCCAGCGGACTCCCGCGACCTTCACCAGGTCATCAGTCCACCTTGCGGGGGGTCTGCCCACGCTGCGCCTTCCGGTTCGTGGTCGCCACTCAAGAACCTTTCCGCCCCAACGGCCATGGTACTGGCCATAATATAATTATATATATATATAATTATATATATATAATTATATTATGTGGGATTGTTATCTAACTAGGTTAAGTATCGTAGGCTCTTATACTATGTTTTTTGTCTTCTAAACAATTACTTCCATTATCCTTTTTACTATTGAATGTTTGACACAATTAAATAATGACTGATTTGTTATTTTTTGCAGATATTCTACTTAATACCCCCTACATCCACAAACTTGGCTCTCTATCAGCAATGGAGTGCTTCTAACAATCAGAACGAAAGATTTTTTGGTGATATGGTAAGTCGAACTTATTTCTTTTTCAAATAACTTAAATAAAAAATATACGGGGAAAGTTTGTGACATTTACGTCTATATTTTTAATTTACATGAGTACAGGCCTTAAAAGTTGACGCAATGGAAAGAACCGATGGCGCTTCTATACTAAACTATTACGCGAACTATTATGGGTGGTGACCGTGACAGAGTAGTCAAAGTGCCGTGAACCCACAACTAACGTGTTCTATTGCGGCATATTTTTAGTTACAAATGTTGTTAGGTGGAATGGTACGGTACGGCAGAACTGTGCGCCGGCCAGACGCTCTGCATCCCCGGGGGCTGGATCCACGCCGTGCTCACGCCGCAGGACTCGCTAGTGTTCGGCGGCAACTTGCTGCACGAGTACAGCATCGAGGTGCAGCTGCAGTAAGTTATCAACAGGAATGTACGGTGCAGCAGAGCTGTCGGCCAGACGCTCTGCATCCCCGGGGGCTGGATCCACGCCGTGCTCACGCCGCAGGACTCGCTAGTGTTCGGCGGCAACTTGCTGCACGAGTACAGCATCGAGGTGCAGCTGCAGTAAGTTATCAACAGGAATGTACGGTGCAGCAGAGCTGTCGGCCAGACGCTCTGCATCCCCGGGGGCTGGATCCACGCCGTGCTCATGCCGCAGGACTCGCTAGTGTTCGGCGGCAACTTGCTGCACGATTACAGCATCGAGGTGCAGCTGCAGTAAGTTATCAACAGGAATGTACGGTGCAGCAGAGCTGTCGGCCAGACGCTCTGCATCCCCGGGGGCTGGATCCACGCCGTGCTCACGCCGCAGGACTCGCTAGTGTTCGGCGGCAACTTGCTGCACGAGTACAGCATCGAGGTGCAGCTGCAGTAAGTTATCAACAGGAATGTACGGTGCAGCAGAGCTGTCGGCCAGACGCTCTGCATCCCCGGGGGCTGGATCCACGCCGTGCTCACGCCGCAGGACTCGCTAGTGTTCGGCGGCAACTTGCTGCACGAGTACAGCATCGAGGTGCAGCTGCAGTAAGTTATCAACAGGAATGTACGGTGCAGCAGAGCTGTCGGCCAGACGCTCTGCATCCCCGGGGGCTGGATCCACGCCGTGCTCACGCCGCAGGACTCGCTAGTGTTCGGCGGCAACATGCTGCACGAGTACAGCATCGAGGTGCAGCTGCAGTAAGTTGTCAACAGGAATGTAGGGTGCAGCAGAGCTGTCGGACACGCTCTGCATCCCCGGGGGCTGGATCCACGCCGTGCTCACGCCGCAGGACTCGCTAGTGTTCGGCGGCAACATGCTGCACGAGTACAGCATCGAGGTGCAGCTGCAGTAAGTTGTCAACAGGAATGTACGGAGTACAGCATCGGGGTGCAGCTGCAGTAAGTGATCCCTCATTAAAATTATTTTGAATATGATAACTGATCAGTTTCTATAATTTTGATAAAAATACTGCATTAAAAACCCCCTTTAAGGCTGTGTTTCTGCCAGACATCTACGGTAGGAATCTTGGGAACGTACCCATACTACGTGACCCATTTCTTAAAATTTTTGCCGCGTGACGCCAAGAGTACGTGCAAACCTACATATAATTTAAACGCGTCACCAAGTATTCTATGATTTGAGTTTGACACACCACATTTGAATATAGCTCGAATAAGCGCGAGATTTTAGCATAATTATTTACAACGTGACGAATCCTAAGCCCCCCCCTCCAGTGGCGTAGTGAGTAGTGGGGCAGCCAGGGCACGTGCCCTGGGCGCAATCAAGAGGGGGGCGCAAAAAACTAAGTTTGGTAGTTAGCAAATTGAAAAATAATTCCATCCAAATCGGCAAACAAGGCGAAAAAAAGTTTTTAAAAATAATTTCATTGATTTCATTCTTATCGTACATTTCTTTCTGAATATACTGCGAATTAATGTATAATACCCACTATACCTAGGTACCTACATACAATACAATTAGCATTTGTAATCCTAAATATTTAAACGCAAAATTTTGATTCTTATTATTTAGTGAACTTATTAATTTCGTGAGTCATTACTCACGAAATTAATCGCATAAGTACCACCACCAACCACCAACTACCATTGTAGTTGAGCTTAAAAAGACACATCTATCAAAAATTAACAACATGTAGATTTACATAAGTACATACATTTTCTTAAACATCAATCAATTCTATGTCCCGTGACATTTAAATTTCAAATATCGTCAAAATAGAAAAATTAAATAATTGCTAAAATCTGAAAAAAATCTGATTATTCGTTTTTTGACAAAGTTGCGTTCGGCGCTCGAGGTCACAAATTTGGATCATTTATTGGGCCAACATCACAAACGAGTCTGCAGATCTACTAGATTTGACGCACACAATGATTGTATAAAGTTACTAGATCAATACCCAATTTATGAATGAATTCTTTGATAAATTGGGTATGCAATTATGAACCCGATTGTACCTGACGTAACTTTATAGAAGAAATAGATATGTTTTTAGAGAATTTATGATATTTGAGGCATGAAAAAACGCGGTAAAGTATTAATAAACTTTTCTGTGTTGTTAGAACACATTTTGTTTATAAAATTATGCATGTTTAACTCCAATATATTTATATACGCAACAAATTTTAGCGAATTATTGTAGATTTCGACTTTTTTGCATTAATTTAGTCATTGTTGAACGTAACCTATTCGTGAAAGAAACACAGTGAAATATTTTTCAACAATGATTTCCATACTCTTAATTAAAATCCATCCGCGATTGTTGTGATGTCGGTGTCATGAAGTGAGTGCCGCACCGCATCATGAAATTCATGAACACTGTGCTAGGTAGTGTGTTTTGTTATAAGTACACATTTTGACCTAATTATCTGATATTATCAATTATTAACCGACTTTGAAAAAAGAGGACAGTTCGGGTGTATAATAACTATTTTCACCTTTTTCTGTTCTGACCCCCCTCGACCCTCGGGACTCATACAATTTTGGCTATGATTTTATGATGGGTTCCATGTAGAATTGCGAAAGCTCCTAAATGTTTAAATGCTCATTGCGTAGTGATATCGGTGCTATCTCTGCGTACCAAATTGGTGGTTGCTTCCGGAAACCGAAGAGTTCCGTTCAATCAATTTGAATATTGTTATTTTCGTTGTACTGCCATTTCGCCGAAAATTCTTTCGTCCAATTTCATTTTCCAAACAACTTATCACATAACGTTTAGTTAGCATACCAACTTTTAGCAAATTGTTTCGCATAGTTTTATTTGGCCGAGTTTTTTATTTGGGTTAGGTTAGTATGCCAAATAAAAAAATGCAATAAATAGGTATGCGAAACGATATTTTGCCGTCTGGTGCTTCTGCCAAATGAAACAATGGAAAATAGTTTGGGAAGTGATAATTTGCCATACAATACAATTTTTGGCCACATATAAGTAGTTACTAATTTTCCGCATGCGGTAGTGACCTCTAAAACTTGTTTAATAATTCTGAAAAAAATACGTCCATCATCTTTCATATGAAATAACACATGCCTCGAAAAATATAATAAAATTGATAAATATGAAAAAAACTATTTACTACTTGCGGAAAATAAGTAATTCTTCAATGAAGAGTTAAAAAAAACTTTTGTTTTTTATAGGCTAGTAAACAAATTAGCGTCTGCTTTTGCAAACAACAGTTTTTTTTTTCGGTTTTACGTGGCACCAAGTGGCACCTTTTTTAAGGGAAATTAATTTCAGAAATACCTTTGGATTTCCATATGTATGTATACAACATTTTAGCTAAATCGGTCCAGCAGCTTATGAGCAAATTGAATCTGTGACAGACGGACAGGAACCCTAAAAATCATCAGCCGACTATATTGTGGTGGAAATAGATAGGTGCTATTTAGCATTATGGCAAAATAGCACGAACGCCGTATGTTCATATGACCAGCGATGATATTTTCACCACGATACAGTCGGTTGACAATTTTTAATTTTTATAAAAGCATCTAAATTATCATCTGATAAATTTTCTATTGGGATGCGAGGACAATTGTCGAGTGATTAAATGGCTACCGTTCCTCAACCCACCAATAGAGCGGCAGCTAACCTTCAAGAGGCTTCATTATACATCGCCCTTAAGCACTTCACAAGTTCTCGCTTAGGTCGGGGACGTTATTGGTCGTGAAATTTATTCCTGGCTTATTAGTTACTAGCTTACCGCCTATTATTGGCTTATTAGTTTTAGCTTTTCTTTTAGCGTTATTGTTATTTATTACGGTCCATTACATACAGTCAATTAGTAGAATATTAAAAAAAAAATAACAAGGGGGCGACGTTTGGATGCGTGCCCTGGGCGCCGTTTTACCTCACTACGCCCCTGCCCCCCTCCCCCGCCCTTGTGACCAAGCGTAGTATTTTGACTCCTCCCCCCCTAAACGAGCCCCCTTTCTTATCAAACATATCTCTCGCTACCCATCCCATACAACGATACCCATCCCATACGACGATACCCATCGTCATACGTGCGCGCAGATTCTACACTAGCTAAGTAAACAATGTAGTCATTGATTTAGCTCAGACTCTTATAATATTTATTCATTTAATGCTTAGTTTAGTTTTAGGATCTAGCTTTAGTTTAGCATAGTTTAACGGATTTTTTTTTCATTGTAAACTCTTGCCTTATCTGTATTCTTCGCATCACCCTATTGTTCCTATGTATTTAAGTATTTATCTATATCTATCTATTATATATATCGTCGTCTAGTACCCACAACACAAGCCTTATTGAGCTTACTGTGGGACTAGGTCGGTTTGTGTAAGATTGTCCTATAATATTTATTTATCAACCGACTTCAAGATTTCGAAGGAGGAGGTTATCAATTCGTCGGGATCTTTGTTTTTGCTATTTTTTTTTTTTTTTTTTTATTATTATATTCAAGTTGAATTGTTTGCACAGAATATACGAGATAGAGCGTCGAGTTGAAACACCTCTGCTGCTTCGGTACCCACTGTTCGAAGCCATGCACTGGTACGCTGGTGCGCACCTACTGAGTGTATTACGGAGACACAACGAAGAAACGCAGGTATGTTTTTCATATTTGGATGAGTTTGGGTCTATAATTAGTTTTTTTTTTAATAATTTGCAAAAAAAAATGTTGGGGAACGGAGAGACTTTTATAGAATTCTTTGTAGCCTCAAAAACGTTGATAGTGTAGTAGCATGGGTAAAAAAGTTTATTTTATTTTTTTATTAGTATAGGTTAATCCGTTGAACGTAAGACTAAGAAAATAATGTGCACTTGTATTTTTTCGGTCGTGGCATTTCTACGAGTATATTTTTTATTTTTATGTAAGGGTAAAAAGTGGTTGTTTTATTTAGTGTCCTAACCTGGGTTCGTCTGCAAGAGACTTTTGATACCAGTTAGAAACAATTTCGATTGTTTTGCCAGGACGAGGACTTCACGCTGCACGAGGTGATGGCGCGCGCGCCGGCGCCGCTGCCCCCCCTCCTGCTGCGCGGCGCGCGCATCCTCGCCACCGCGCTCAAGGAGTGGCACGCGCTCAAGAGCGTGAGTACCATATCTTACAAACTTCACGCTGCACGAGGTGGTGGCGCCGCTGCCCCCCCTCCTGCTGCGCGGCGCGCGCATCCTCGCCACCGCGCTCAAGGAGTGGCACGCGCTCAAGAGCGTGAGTACCATATCTTACAAACTTCACGCTGCACGAGGTGGTGGCGCCGCTGCCCCCCCTCCTGCTGCGCGGCGCGCGCATCCTCGCCACCGCGCTCAAGGAGTGGCACGCGCTCAAGAGCGTGAGTACCATATCTTACAAACTTCACGCTGCACGAGGTGGTGGCGCCGCTGCCCCCCCTCCTGCTGCGCGGCGCGCGCATCCTCGCCACCGCGCTCAAGGAGTGGCACGCGCTCAAGAGCGTGAGTACCATATCTTACAAACTTCACGCTGCACGAGGTGGTGGCGCCGCTGCCCCCCCTCCTGCTGCGCGGCGCGCGCATCCTCGCCACCGCGCTCAAGGAGTGGCACGCGCTCAAGAGCGTGAGTACCATATCTTACAAACTTCACGCTGCACGAGGTGGTGGCGCCGCTGCCCCCCCTCCTGCTGCGCGGCGCGCGCATCCTCGCCACCGCGCTCAAGGAGTGGCACGCGCTCAAGAGCGTGAGTACCATATCTTACAAACTTCACGCTGCACGAGGTGGTGGCGCCGCTGCCCCCCCTCCTGCTGCGCGGCGCGCGCATCCTCGCCACCGCGCTCAAGGAGTGGCACGCGCTCAAGAGCGTGAGTACCATATCTTACAAACTTCACGCTGCACGAGGTGGTGGCGCCGCTGCCCCCCCTCCTGCTGCGCGGCGCGCGCATCCTCGCCACCGCGCTCAAGGAGTGGCACGCGCTCAAGAGCGTGAGTACCATATCTTACAAACTTCACGCTGCACGAGGTGGTGGCGCCGCTGCCCCCCCTCCTGCTGCGCGGCGCGCGCATCCTCGCCACCGCGCTCAAGGAGTGGCACGCGCTCAAGAGCGTGAGTACCATATCTTACAAACTTCACGCTGCACGAGGTGGTGGCGCCGCTGCCCCCCCTCCTGCTGCGCGGCGCGCGCATCCTCGCCACCGCGCTCAAGGAGTGGCACGCGCTCAAGAGCGTGAGTACCATATCTTACAAACTTCACGCTGCACGAGGTGGTGGCGCCGCTGCCCCCCCTCCTGCTGCGCGGCGCGCGCATCCTCGCCACCGCGCTCAAGGAGTGGCACGCGCTCAAGAGCGTGAGTACCATATCTTACAAACTTCACGCTGCACGAGGTGGTGGCGCCGCTGCCCCCCCTCCTGCTGCGCGGCGCGCGCATCCTCGCCACCGCGCTCAAGGAGTGGCACGCGCTCAAGAGCGTGAGTACCATATCTTACAAACTTCACGCTGCACGAGGTGGTGGCGCCGCTGCCCCCCCTCCTGCTGCGCGGCGCGCGCATCCTCGCCACCGCGCTCAAGGAGTGGCACGCGCTCAAGAGCGTGAGTACCATATCTTACAAACTTCACGCTGCACGAGGTGGTGGCGCCGCTGCCCCCCCTCCTGCTGCGCGGCGCGCGCATCCTCGCCACCGCGCTCAAGGAGTGGCACGCGCTCAAGAGCGTGAGTACCATATCTTACAAACTTCACGCTGCACGAGGTGGTGGCGCCGCTGCCCCCCCTCCTGCTGCGCGGCGCGCGCATCCTCGCCACCGCGCTCAAGGAGTGGCACGCGCTCAAGAGCGTGAGTACCATATCTTACAAACTTCACGCTGCACGAGGTGGTGGCGCCGCTGCCCCCCCTCCTGCTGCGCGGCGCGCGCATCCTCGCCACCGCGCTCAAGGAGTGGCACGCGCTCAAGAGCGTGAGTACCATATCTTACAAACTTCACGCTGCACGAGGTGGTGGCGCCGCTGCCCCCCCTCCTGCTGCGCGGCGCGCGCATCCTCGCCACCGCGCTCAAGGAGTGGCACGCGCTCAAGAGCGTGAGTACCATATCTTACAAACTTCACGCTGCACGAGGTGGTGGCGCCGCTGCCCCCCCTCCTGCTGCGCGGCGCGCGCATCCTCGCCACCGCGCTCAAGGAGTGGCACGCGCTCAAGAGCGTGAGTACCATATCTTACAAACTTCACGCTGCACGAGGTGGTGGCGCCGCTGCCCCCCCTCCTGCTGCGCGGCGCGCGCATCCTCGCCACCGCGCTCAAGGAGTGGCACGCGCTCAAGAGCGTGAGTACCATATCTTACAAACTTCACGCTGCACGAGGTGGTGGCGCCGCTGCCCCCCCTCCTGCTGCGCGGCGCGCGCATCCTCGCCACCGCGCTCAAGGAGTGGCACGCGCTCAAGAGCGTGAGTACCATATCTTACAAACTTCACGCTGCACGAGGTGGTGGCGCCGCTGCCCCCCCTCCTGCTGCGCGGCGCGCGCATCCTCGCCAC
The DNA here is from genome assembly GCA_947086415.1 of Pammene aurita. Classification (NCBI taxonomy): domain Eukaryota; kingdom Metazoa; phylum Arthropoda; class Insecta; order Lepidoptera; family Tortricidae; genus Pammene; species Pammene aurita. Next base: position 6,119,997 of record OX352315.1, on the reverse strand, counting down.
CGCGCTCAAGGAGTGGCACGCGCTCAAGAGCGTGAGTACCATATCTTATAGACTTTAACATAAGTCACAGTCTTTAGGGGTAAATCCACCTTTGTACAAATATTTTGTATTCTTTCTGTTGTATTTTCCTTTCCTACTACTACTATTACTTTACATGTGACCATAGGTTTCCATTTTCCATGGTATTCCATTCCATTCCATGCGATCCACGCAACGCAAGTTATATGTAACTATAGTTCATTATAAACTACGCTAAGTGAATAAAAATATCTTCTTTCAAACATGTCTCGCAAGGTTAAATTTACGATTTAAAATAAGGCGACGAAGTGCCAGAAATTGCAGGCTCGATTTCACAACAAAAATGTTGCATACAAATTCTACTTTTGCTGAGGTACAGCCATACAAAAATAAAGGCAAAGGTCATAATCAGCCGAAACACGACATCTATATCTATTATTTATAATGCTGGCACCGCGTTTGGAAGAAAAATACGCCTTCAACTTTATACGTAAAAATATATAAAGGCGCTGAGCGTGTACCGCGGACATAGATTATGGAAATTTCGTGTTCTGACACTCAAAATAGCAAGCTATGGACATGGAGGTATATGATTCGAATCGAAATTCGATGTTCGCGGTAGCAGTTAACCTTAAGTGCATTATCAATGTCGATATTGTTTGTTGTCCACCAAAGTGCTGTTTTGAATCAGATTTGAAAAAAAAAACACTACATTTCACTCGGCACCAAGAGCCATTGCTAGCTTCGTATTCAATTGAACTCCCAAGATCATTCGTTTAAATATTATTTGTTTTGCCTCTGCTTTTTTGTTTGTGACTTGTGTGTATCTTTTTATTTTTGTTTATTAAAATTATTACAAACTGTTTCTTAATATATATGTTAAATTAGTGCTCCACAAAACTACATTAAGTTTGACTGTGGAGTCAGGTATCAGTCTCATATTATGCATGTATGTATACAAAGAAAGAATAGGTAGATAATAACACTTAATTTCTAAATAGTAAATATTATGTGTGTAATCCCTAGTTTGAGATCAATTATGTGTGATTTCAATACTCTATAGGGCAATCCCCCTATAGGGATTTGAGGTGTGCAATAAAGAGTATTTATGTTATGTTATGTTATCTTAATACTCAGCCAGCAATGTGCTACTTCGCCTCCTCGACAATAATGTACTATTACTTCCAGACGGACTCGGCAAAGCGCGACAACGTACCCAAGTGCCTCAACTCCGGCCAGCTAGTACGCGAGCTGTGTAAAGAACTACGGACCTTGGAAAAGAGAACTGTCAGTGCAGCTAACAAGGATAAGGTGAGAACACAGACTACACAGACATTAAGCTTTTACAAGGAGCACGAGGTCACCACACATAAGCTCAATTTTATACGTAAATTTCTACGATTCGAACAGCACATCTCAATAGTATTCCACATCATTTTGTAGTATAACAATCCAGGTTCACCCCTATTACTTGATTTTTGTGAATATTTTTAATTCACATGAGTAATGATCATACCCCGGCCGGCGAGAGCAAAAATGCGTTGACAGCTTAATAGTGCGAGGACACACACTTTGGTCGATGTCGATAAAAACAACACGATGTACTGGACCACCGTTATGATATGCAGAAGTATTAATTATTGTTGTAAACAAAATTAAAACCAAGTGTTTGTATTTATTCAGTATTTTATGTAATTTTCGTAATATACAATTAGCATTTTTTCTAAATTTTCTGATTTTAAACTCCTTCGCCTTGCCGATAAAATCCGTTTCATCCAACTAAAGGACCGTTCTAAATCTACTGTAGTAATCGGAGCAAAACGAAATAATTCATAGTGATTATGAATTTGTTCTGTATTAGGTAGTTCCACTTCTCTGCCAGATATCAATTTATTTAAATTGTTTAAAGTTAAAATGCCAACGTTCTTCTTCAACACATTATGATACTTATTGTGAATAACTTTACCTTGAGGATGTAACCGTAATTTTGACAAGTGCACTTTCAACTTGTGAACTATATTTAAACTGGCTTCCAGACTTAAATTTTGATTTTGTAATTGTTTTATTGTATTAGGTATTATTGAAATATAATTATTTATCCATTTAAGGTCATTCAAAATATTTAAATCGTTCATTGCACGTTTGACTTTCAAAATATACATTGAATCCCTATTAGGGAATGTCTGTATGACTCGCTTGATTTCAGGCAAATATTTATGATAGTAGCAGGCCGCGTTAATCCATGTGCCCCATCTTATTATAGTTGGCTGCGGTGGTAAGGGAACAGTTGGTAACATCTGACGAAACGTTCTTATTATTTTAGGCGATTTTCGGAACACCTTTTTTGTGTATGCGATTAAATTATTTACAACGGGAAAAAGTAATCAAACTTGTTCAGCCACCCTATTTACGCCATGAGCTAGACATGTAACATGAACTAAATTAGAAAAAAGAGTTTTCAAGTTCTTTCCTGCCTTTAACATGTAGGCTACGCCATCCGTAAGGAGTAACAAGACTTTGTCATGTTTGTTATGGTCATTCCCCCATAGTTTCTCCAAGGCAATTTTAATAAGTGTTGATATAGTAACGTTATTAACTTCGTCTAACCAAAAACTCGATATGATGTGTGGGGTACTTATCTTTTCTTTTAATAAAGCTCCAACCATTACATTACCGATTTGACGTCCGTTTGCATCTGAGGATTCGTCTACGCTTACGTAAATTCTAGCATTTGCAAGTTCAGTCCTGATTTGGTGCATTTTCTCTTTATATGCAATGTCCAAAGTAGTTCTTCTCAGAAAAGATTCATCGGGAATACAAACTTTACAAAATTTTCCGGATATGCAATTTTTAATGAAATTATTGAAAATGGGGTTCTTAATTTGGGTCCAGGGGATGTTGCAAGCCAAAATAAACTTCAACAGTTCCAGATTGAAAAATTTTGTGTTTTTGTTGAAACGCCGCAGTGCCTTTTGCTTCTGATATGCCATTGTAAGGAAGATTTGGAAGTTAACATTGTGATTTCACATTTTTTACAAAATAAATGTTCACCTCGATCTTCTATATATTCCGCGTAATCGGCTATCCAAGTACACTGTTTCTTCTTGCGTGGCATGGCGGGTCGATAATATAAATGAATTAAATGATGGTAAATTAATTTGTTTCAATGTAATTTCTACGATTGACACCGATTGATTTGAGTCAATGTCAAATAGTAGTTGTTTATAATCGCGAAATACACATATGATATGAAAGAGGTCTATTAGTTACGAGTATGTGAAAAGTATCTATTTACAACTGTCACTCACTCTTATCTATTACGAACATTCCCGTGAGTATGATAAATTGATTATAATTGTAATCAGTTGATTGAAATAGTATATAAGCTTAAAAATAATAATGTGAAATGTGTGTGTGTGTAAATAATAATTTTATGTTGATAGAAAATTGTTTTAGGGTTATTCTTAGAAACGCGTGGAGGTATCAAGTTGAAATAAATAACAAATACTAATGGCTCAGTTTAAAAAATAATAATAATAATTATGCTTAATTAAAAGTCGACTATTCTATCGACATCCATATGTCGATAGAATAGTCGATATTTAATTAAGCACTAGGAGCAGACGCATTTTTGCTCTCGCCGGCCGGGGTATGGTAATGATCAGAAACGTTAACTCAACTGAAATAAGCGGTCGCGCTCTCATAATAAATTAGTACGGGAGCGCCGATGTGTGGCCCTTATCTCTGGGTACTGAGAATGTCATCTCGCTATGTGTGGTAGGGCACAACACAGCGAATGTTATCTCACTAAAATCTGGAGCAGAGCCCGACTAGGGAAGTACCTCCACCTTACAGAAAATCACAACCACATAGACCACTAGACCCTACTCATAGTTTTCTGTTCCATCTGGTTAGGAAGGTTGTTGACGACGAGGGACCCTCTTGTTCCTTTAGCCGGCAACACAGTTAATCCTCCTTTTTGTAAAGGGTCGGCAACGCGCATGTGACTCCTCTGGAATAGCAAGCGTCCATAGGCTACGGTAGCTGCATACCATCATGCGGGCCGTATGCTAGTTTGACACGGTCGTGGTATAAAAAAAAGATGGTATAGAAAACGACATTTTACATTTCGATAAATAACACTTCTAGTCGGTTGGATGCTGCGATTTCATTGTTGGGTCTTTAACATAATATTCGATCTTCGCCCTTCCTTTTGCAGTAGTCTCATTTTAATAACAAAAACTCAATTTCCAGGACTTCAAACTAAAGAGCCACATATCGCCAAACAAAGCGGTAGCAAAAAAGCAGCCGCCGCCAAAGAAATCCCTGAAGCTGACGCTGCCGAAGCCCATCATGCATATGGCGCAGCCGGACGACTTTGAAGAGAAAATATACGCGGACAAATTCTATATAGAGAACAAGGAAGTTGTTTATGACAACAGGTATACGCAAGGTAAGAAATAGTGACCCAGTGACATATTGGATGGCAACCATAAACCTGTGCCGGAGCGGCAGCTGACGTTCACGAGGCTTTATGATAAATCAATTAACACTTTACTATTTATCGCCCAGAAGGTTTGGTATTGTTTTATTTTGTTGGCTAGCGGTCGATACATTTTGGTCATTTTATTTGTCAAATATCAAAGCTTGAGTAATGGAGATGCTACACTTATGTTATATAATTTTTTGTAACACAGTGTAACAAGGATGGCGCTATAATGGCATAACAACGGCATACTTGTTACACTGTGTTATATAATATTTTATGTGACTGCTACATAATGAAGGGCATTAAAATACGAGTGTGGTTTTATAATAATATCACATGAGTGTTTTAATCCCGCATTATGTACAGTTTATCTACACTCATATAAAGTGTTACACTCCTCGTTAAAGTGTTGAGATTCATTAGAATGACCGCCATTGCACCTTCATGGCAACTAGATTTCAAATAATGACCAACTACATACATTGTCATAAGTGTCATAACTTCATACCTTAATAAGTTTTAAAAACTTTCAAATTTCGAACATCTTTTGGAATCGGTATACGGCGGCGACTGATAATATATAGACAATGAAGTAGCTCTGAAAAATTACCCCACAAAAAGTGAGCCGCGGGGGGCGGGGCTTACAAACTGAGCCCCCAACCCGTTTAGTTTACAAATGGCGGTTCAGTGACACGGTGCTAGTGAAGTTTATCAGAAAATTTAATTATTTAGTAAACATGCCTTCTTGCGCCGTAAAATGGTGTCAGAGTAGAACTGGAAAAATAAAAAAGACGGGCTCACTTATCATACGTAAGTTAAGCCGAAAACATATGATTATAAATTTATTTTACCGGATAATTTTATATGGGGATGGTGCTATGCCAACTTTTGAACAACCATTAAAACTTCTTACGATATTTTTTTATTAATTTTAATGAGATAAATGTTTTGATTTAAGTTAAATACACATGTTTTCATCAAATTTTTCATAATACGCAGATAAAGTTAATATACAGTATGCCTCTGATCATGGGCTTTAAATGTAAGGATCGATTTTGCTCATAAACTACAACTTTTGAAAATAACTGCAAAATCATCAGTGTTTGAAGTGTGACAGACGATGTCAATTGCTTTATTGGATGTGGTATAAGGAAATAGTATTTATAAAATAAAAAATTAAAATTTTATGGGACAATCTTACACAAATCCACCTAGTCCCACAGTAAAGCTCAATAAGGCTTGTGCTGCGGGTACTAGGCGACAATATATATAATAGATAGATACAGATAAATACTTAAATACAAAGAAAACATCCATAACTCAGGAACGGAAAATATCCGTGATAAACTCACAAATAAATGCTCTGACCAGGATTCGAACCCGGGACCTCCTGCTTCATAGGCAGGGTCACGACCGACTAGGCTAGGAGGCCGTTAAATTTAGTTTATATAAACGAAGTATTATCATAAAATAACCTTTATTCAAATAGTTGTAGACTAAAAGTAGCTCAGTTTAAAGAGCACATTGAGCACAATCAGTCCTCGCATTTAAAGCTCCACGTTCAAAGACAGGCTGTATGGGTATAGGCTGTTTATGGAATTGAGTGATACCTGATAGTCAAAGAAATCAAAGATAAATTTTAATTGACATATTTAAATGAAAAAAAAAAACGCCTAAAAACGGATTATATGGCGTATACTAAATTCAGTTTATCTCCTGACTTTACTACGTATTCCCCGAGTATTCTATGTGGGTAGTTATGCACAATATAATTTTTGGCGGATATAAATATATTTTTCTCAGTTGACCCGTAGCGTAGCGTTAGGTTAGCGTAGCGTTTCTCAGCCCCCCCTTGAATGGAATCCTGGATCCGCGCCTGGTGTGATATAAAAGTCTTGCGGAAAACGTATTAAGCAAGTAACCAGTAAAGTGACCAAGTATCTGCTTATTTACTTTAAAATAAAATTCAAACCTCTTACAACAAAAAATATACATTCGAAAATTGCTCTCTATTTTATGAAACCGTCCACTAATAATGCGTTTCCAATGTCACTGGTGCCTTGTCATTTTCAAGACTAATATTTTGACGCGTTTGATTGGCAGCGTAGCGATTGGTAGCGTTGGCAGTTTCACGCTGACGGTTTGTTTGAAGTTCTACGTCTAGATATATCATCAGTCGCCGGTATACGGTACAAATTAAGAAACGGCAAAATATAAATTAGTTGAAGGATGAATTAATAAATAATATTGAGTGGTTTTCCAATTATTCTATTCTCTTTAAAATGTACAGTCGCCATCAGATGTATCGGAGCGGTCAAGGTGGTCACAAATATCTGAACAACATCTCTATTATCAAGGCGATAAAGTGCATTTTCAGATATTTGTGTACTTAATAATTTTAAACAAAAAAGAGCCGACTTCACTTAGACTCCACCTTTCCAAAAGGAAATGCCCGAGCTACGGTAAAAAATATTTAAGTCACTATAGGTGTGCTTATACTATTTGAAGAGTTCTCTCGATTTCTCCAGGATCCCATCATCAGATCCTGACCTGGTTACAATGGGACCAACTGTGAAGTATATACTCTTTCAAACAACGAAAGAATTTTCCAAATCGGTCTAGCCGTCTTCGAATAATCGGTGAACATACATAAAAAAAAAGCAAAAACAAAGATCCTGACGAATCGTAACCTTCTTCCAAATCTTGAAGTCTGTTGATAAGCTGGGCAACCCTGGCCAAGTAAACACAAATAGAAAGTGCTCTTAGTGATTTAATTATTAAAATTTGATAAAAACGTACCATGGCGATTATCCGTGCATTTTAAGGTTGGAATTAACCCCTCGTTTGAAGTTCACACTATTTTTAACTGCACAGTGTCACTATTTGGGATTCTATAACATCGGTAAGAACATATTATTAGCCGTTTGGACTTTAAAATCGTCATTATAAAGAAATTATCCCGTTAATTATAACGGTGCAAAGATCATAACACACAGCTGATTGGACGAAGTTTATGACAACTGACAGCTTGACATCCCGTGATACACAGATAAAGTATAGTGTTGCCAAGACGGAAGGGTGCGTTCGGAAACCAATTTAAATTAACTTTGAAATAATTTAAGAGAATAGAAATAATAGTAAAATGGCATCTAAAAAATCCATCAAAGCGACTACAAGTAGCCGAAATACGGTTTTAGCTACCTGCTTCAAGTGCAAATCTTCGGTTGACTTAAAAACTACAGTTACATGCTCGGAGTGCAAAAACAGATACGAGTATGACTGCGCAGGCATCTCAGAAAAGCTACACAGGTTGAGAACACTGGATTCGCGGAAACAGTGGAAATGTAAAATGTGTATCGAAAATTTAGCCTTGAAGAATAAACAGAACCCTAGCACCACTTTTTCATCCCATGTGACCTACGAAGCTTCTAAAATATTAAAACAGCATACACATCCCGGGATTGACAAAAATCTTGATCAGAGCCCAGCACATTCAACGAGTGCTAATGTTTTTACAGAACAAGAAGAGATAAATAGACACGCACAGATTACGCCCCATGAAACTACTAAAAATCAAGATAAGTTTCTGGAACAGCAAGAAACTCGCGAAGTTTGCGAAAAGCATGACGAGGAACAGTCTTCTCTCGAGACATCCCAAAACTCATCTCTTATTGGAGATGATGATATACTTGATGAATCCACCACTGCGTATACTCCGGTATCATCAGCCTTATTATCAAAAAGTGCTGATATGTCCCTTAGTAACTCTAGTGAACTACGAGAAGCAAAAGATAAAATTGAACAGTTAACATCTACACTAGATATTACGCAAAATGAATTGGAAAACACAATACTAGAGAATAATCATTTAAAAAGACAAATAGATAAACTCACAGTGGAGATTAGCACACTGAAAGCTCTATGCTATTCGCCAACAACTAAAGGGAAATCGAGTACCACCAAAAAGAATAAGAAATTACCTTCAACGAGGTCCCCAAAGGGCATCTCAACGCCATCAATTGCTTCTAATCAGACACCAAATGCTAAAGAAGGAAGCGCAGACGTCTCACACTTACGACGGAAAATTATGATTCTCGAGGAGCAGTTAAAAGATGCAGCAAGTGAAATTGTGGAATTAACAAAACAAATCGAATTATTGTCAGACAAACTCCTATGCATGAATAATAATGTATGTGTAAATAACGACGTGTCAGTTACGACGAGTGTTGGTTTGTCATCCAGCAGAAGTGATCAGTTAAGAGAGTCTTCTACTACCACCTGTTCAGAGGGGAAAAAAACCAAACTGTGCGTTATTAGTAATCAGAGGTACAAAGGTACTTTATCAGCAATAGAAAATGCATTTAATCAGAACTTTGATTATTGCCATTACACAATGCCGAACTCTGGAATAATAGATATGTTGAAGACATTAGATCAGAAACTATCGAATTTTACTCAAAATGATTTTTGTATAATTCTATTAGGGGAAACTGACTTTAGAAACGACCCGAATAATCTTCAGTTAGTTCGAGACATAAGGTCGGAATTACAAAAAATAACTCGAACTAAAATAATAATTTGTCTCCCTATTTACGTATGTGGAGCACCTATATATAATTTTGTAATTGAGAGCTTTGGAAAAGAACTAATACAGGATGTGCAAAGAGATCAGTACTGTCACATTTTTGACACTAATTTAGATTTATCATTGGATATGTTTTCCTACTACTCTGGCAAAATTAATAAATATGGAGTAACAAATATATTCTTAAATATAAAAAAAAATCTAACAGACATTCATTCAATCCAAAAAATGGACTCTCAGTCAAATGAAAATGAGTTATTAAACTGTAGTTTACATAAGACAAATAGACATGATTATCATAACAATGTTGCAGTATCTGGCGGCGCTAAGGCAACACCTGATACATCGGCCGCAATTGGTCCCCGAAAGGGTACCATTACATATTATTTTAATTCAAAAAATAAGAATTGCAATGTTGTGGCCAATCCAGAGAATAACAATGTTTCTCATGCAGATTTTTTTCGTGTCCAACAATGAGTCAAAAACTTGCTTCACCGCAAATTTACCAGAAAACACTGTTGGTATAATGCATCAAAATATTTCGGGGGCGATAAATAAACAAGACTTGTTGAGTTATGCAGTTGCTGACCTTGAAAAAGATGGTGCGCATATAGATATTTTGTGCTTATCTGAAACTAATATTCCGCTAGGTTCTGAAGGCAATTTAAAATGTAACAACTTTCAGTTAGCTTCTTATTTTTGTCGAAATCGCGCTAAAAGGGGTGGAGTAGCGATTCTCGTCCGAAACGGTTTGGCTTACAGTCCAGTTAAAGATGTTGCTTCCCTTTCGGTATCTCATATTTTTGAATGTTGTGCGATTAAAATTCCACACTATAACTTAGTAATTATTTGTTTGTATACAAATAGAACTCCGTCTTCATCCTCGTCCGTCTTCTTTCATAAACTTGACGAACTGCTTAAAATTGTTTGTAAAAATAAAAGAAGTAAATATATCTTGTGTGGGGATTTTAACATTGACGTTATGAAGCTGTCACCAGTATCTAAAGAGTTGATGAGAATCCTAGAGAACTATGGTTTAAAATTAACTATTAATGAACCAACACGAATTACTGCTAATTCTAGCACATGTATAGACAATATGGCTACTAGTGTTCAGGAAGTTACTGTGAAAATTCACGATTTAGGACTCTCCGATCATACAGCACAACTATGCCAGTTACCTGTACAAAAACGGGCACCACCGCCATTAAAATGGTGGTACGAGATTAAAAGGGATTTTCATCCTGATAATGTATTAAAGTTTATGAACTGTCTGAAAAGCTTAAACTTTGATGATGTCCTTTATGAAAATGATGCAACTAAAGCATTTGATAACTTTTATGACCTCTTTATACTTTTTTATGATCTGTGCTTTCCCAAAATTAAAGTAAAAATTACAAATCGCCAAAATCAAGCCAAACATTTAAACTTGGCATTACGAAAATGTTGTCGTAAAAAAAGAGAATTGTATTTACTAACTAGACACACGAAATCTTTGAAATTACACTATATAAATTACACTCGCCTTTTAAAAAAATGTATATTGTCTCATCAAAAAGCCGAAAATTTAAATTATATAAATAAGAATAGGAATAAGTGCAAAGCAGTCTGGAACATCATTAATAAGTACACGACCTCCAACTGCAATAGTAAGTCTGTGGAAAAACTAATAGTAGACAACGAGTGTATCAATAACCCACAACAAATTGCAGATTGCTTCAATAATTACTTCATTAACTCTGTTCGTGACAATTTAACATCAGAAAATTGTAATGCCATTAATATTCCTAATTATGATTCAACCATTTTTCTTGATCCTATAAATTCGAATGAACTAATAAATATTATTAAAAGTCTCAAAAATTCTAAAGCAGTTGGTTATGATGGCATAAGGACAGATGTAATAAAAAAAAGTATGTTTGTTATTGCGGAACCACTTACTCATGTACTGAATCTGTCATTATTGCAGGGTAGTTTTCCTGACTACCTTAAGAAATCAGTTGTTAAACCCCTATATAAAAAGGGAGATCGATTTGAAATGTGTAACTATAGACCAGTAACTCTAATTCCTATCTTTTCTAAAATATACGAAAAGGTTATGTATAATAGGCTGATAAAATTTTTGGAAAGTAAGAATGTTATAGATGAACAGCAACATGGATTCCGGAAATCTAAATGTACGTCTTTGGCAACATTTAAGCTATTAAAGAGTGTATTAGAAGCTATTGACAATCAAATACCAGTTACAGTCTTATTCATGGATATGAGTAAAGCGTTCGATTTTGTGAGTCACAAGCGTTTGTTAGCCAAACTTTATAAATATGGGATACGTGGTCCAGCCCTTGACTGGATTAAATCATATCTCAGTGATCGAAGCCAATGTGTAGAGACGTTAAAATTATGTTCTAGCTCTAAAACCTTAATGTCATATAGATCCATATTTGCAAAAAATAACTATGGCGTACCACAGGGTAGCATCTTGGGTCCCTTACTCTTTTTGTTATATATAAATGACTTGCCAAAACATTTAACACAGGAGTGCATTTTGTTCGCAGACGATACTTCAATTGTAATAAAATGTAAGGATTTATCTGAATATAATGATGTTATAAATAAGACATTGGCTGAAACAATTAAATGGTTAAATATCAATAATCTAAAAGTAAATCTAAGTAAGACGAATTATATTCAATTTTACACTGACCGAGGTAACTCACAAAATCTAAATATTAATTTTGATAACGATCCTATTGAAGAAGTCCTTGATACTAAGTTTCTAGGTATAATTATCGATTGTAACTGTAACTGGCAGAAGCAGGTGGATAGTGTTTGCTCAAGAGTGAATAGCTTCACTCATGCAATAAGACGAATATCAAGAACTGTATCAGTACAAGCGGCTTTAGTTGCATATCATGGCTATGTGAACTCAACTCTCCGCTACGGTGTAGTTTTATGGGGAAATAGTACAAGTAGAGAACAAATATTTCTTGCACAAAGAGACTGCATTCGAGCAATTTTCGGAATGGACTATAATGATTCATGTCGTCAAATTTTCTTAGACAATAGTATTCTGACCTTTCCTTGTGTGTATATTTTGGAAGCCTTGGTATTCGCTCATAAATATAAAACCCAGTTTTTAGGAGTGCAGCAGCTACGAACTCGTAAAGTCCGCGAACAATACAGACACAAACTCTATAAGCCTGGAGTCAACCTTGCACTTTCCTCCAAAAATGCATACTGTATGTGCATAAAAATGTATAATAAGTTACCCAATTCGTTTAAGGACCATAATATAAGGCTATTCAAGCACTCAGTAAAAAGATGGCTTAGTGACAAATGCTATTATAGCGTAAATGAATATTTGAATGACCCGTTGTAACTTGTAATTTGTGATATTAATTAAGATATTAATCCAATGATTTTTTTTTTTTTATATAACTTTGTGACATATTTAAATACTTAATCCAATGATTTTTTTTTATTTGACATGACTTTTATATGTACTGACTTGCTAAGCCTTTGTATAATTTATTTCCTTGTACCAACTCTGTATTTTAGATTGATTCATTATAAGTTTAGAATAAGGTGAAATCGTATGTACGCCTGAAAAGGTAGAGTTTGGAGATACCAATAAAAATAGCAATTATAACTGCAAATGTAACCCAATCTCCACATACATGAATAAATCATTTCATTTCATTTCATTTCATTTCATTTCATTTCATTTCATTTCATTTCATAAGTGTTTTACACAAGTTTTACTTCCCAGGTATAAAATACGGCAACGGCCTATCAGAAACGAAGTACATTATAGAAAGCAAAGAGCCCCTACCAGAGAAATACACGTTCCAACATTACGAGGAACCAGTATATCATGACCCGGCTTACGATAGACAGGATAAGAAGATGATGAAGATCAGGTATGAGTAATAATAGCATGTTATGCCATGTGGGGAATAGTAGTTTATGTAACTGTTACGTAATAAGGGTCCTTAAAACATGAGTGTGGTTTTATGAAATGAGCCGCAGGCGAATTTCATAATAAGATCACACGAGTGTTTTAAGGCCTAATTACGTACAGTTGCATACACTGCTTTATCTACACTCATATTATATATATTAAATTAATTGTTCGGAAACCATAGAATGACCGCCATTGTACCGTCATGGCCTACTCGATTGTGCCGGCGCTCGCGCGGGACCAATCGAGTTGGCCATGGCGGTAACATTATGTTATCAAATTCGATGTTCCAAATTTGAAACTCATTGCTTAACAATATTTGAGCATGCATAGTTAAAATTACGTTACTGCCGCAGATAAGAAACTTATCATAGTTAAATCGTTTGTTGTAATGCCTGTCATTGTCTACGGTTTTTGAACGCATTTTAGAGTACTTACAGTATGAGTGTAGATAAAGAAGTATTGCGGGCGAGAGTCTAGTAGGGTCCCGAGAGCGAAGCCGAGGGCTTATAGCTCGAATTTGCAATATACTTACATTACTTATAGTCAAGGATGATTTAGACATGGATGGACAATGCCTATACAAAATCGCGTTCCTCGAACCTTCAGGCTATACGTCTGTTCTCGATACTGAGTGCCACAGCGCCATCTGTTGAGTCTGGAGTCGAGTTATTCTGTCAGCGTTCATCGCCGAACAAAATATTAGAAACTAGAATTTATTTATTTAATCTTAATTGCACAAAATTAAGATGGTACAAATGGCGGACTTAATGCCATAAGGCATTCTCTACCAGTCAGCCAATGGGCTTAACAGAAAGGGTAAGTAGGAATTTAGTGTTTGTGGTGACCGATAGATGACGCTAGTGCTTTAGCCTCATACAAGGATGATTAAGACATGGATTGACAATGCCTATACAAAATCGCGTTCCCTTATTTCAGGCTAAAGCACTAGCGTCATCTATCGGTCACCACAAACACTTAATTCCTACTTAACCTTTCTGTTAAGCGCAATGGTTGACTAGTAGAGAATGCCTTATGGCATTAAGTCCGCCATTTGCATTTTGGCTTTTAGTGTTTTTTCGGCGGTTAATTTTTTTTGTTAAAAAGTTTTTGTGCAATTAAGATTAAATAAATAAATTCTAGTTTCTAATATTTTGTTCGGCGATTAACGCTGACAGAATAACTCGACTCCAGACTCAACAGATGGCGCTGTGGCACTCAGTACCGAAAACAGACGTATAGCCTGAAGGTTCGAGGAACGCGATTTTGTATAGGCATTGTCAATCCATGTCTTAATCATCCTTGCTAATAGGTGAAGCAAGGGCGCGTAGTTACAGTGTTCGAGAGGCAAGCGGATGGCTCGCGGTATTTAAGCTCCCTACATTTTTTTTTACTGAAAATATGCCTCGTGAAAATTTGTAACCGGCCATTTTTACATAGTTGCTCGAAGGTAATTTACTAAAAATGTTATTTTTTTCCAGTAACTCCCCGCCCCACGAACCGCCCCCGCCCCCATACACCTTGCCCGAGCACTCCATACTCAAATCCCACCTCGTACGGACAGACCGACCGGCCCTCAAAGCCATACACCAGTGGACCATCTCCAAGAAGGACCTTGGGTATCAGGAGGAGCAGATATTGTTCACCAACGAGAATCTGCAGGCCAATATGAGGGTGGACCAGGATATTAATTATGGACCTGGTAAGTCGTAGTTGTAAAACATAATGCTATTCAATAGTGTATTTTATCCAAGAAGGGCTTTGGCTATGGTTCCATTCATATACAAGATATCTCAATACTCCGCTTAGCGCGTTTTTTTTTAAAATATTATGGGACAATCTTACACAAATCGACCTAGCCCCACAGTGAGCTCAATAAGGCTTGTGTTGTGGGTACTAGGCGGCGATATATATAATAGATAGATATAGATAAATACTTAAATACATAGAAGACACCCATAACTCAGGAACAAATATCTGTGATAAACACAAAACCTTTTCTTTGAAACCTAAGCTGCCAAAAAGAAGGGGTGCGGGAGGGGAACGAGGGTTTCCGCGATTGAGATTTTCACTAGATGGCAGCACCGTGACGACAGGTCTTTTTGGCAGTAGCTGTCAAAATCCACCAATCAAAAAATATATGGTTAAACATGATTGGTGGATTGTGACAGTTAGACCTGTCGCCACGGTGCTGCCATCTAGTGAAAAACTCTATCGCGGAAACCCTCACTGAAATGAAATGAAATGAAATTTTTATTGGTAACAGTATTGTTACAGGTCGTTTTGTAAATAACATTGGTTGTTTATAACTAATACATCGTACATCATTATGTCATGTATATCTTCCAATATTTAATTGGTATTATCATACTATATAATTAATTACATTTTAGTACAATTATTTGTATTTTATATGGCAAAAGGTAAGTCAAAAAAATCATTATAGCTATAGTACATATTTTTTAGTAGCCACTTTTTTAAATTAATTTTAAATGCTGCGGTGGAAGTTGCATCTCTAATAAAATCAGGCAGACGATTATACACGGAGGGACCAAGGCAATAGACCGACATTTCTGACTTCGCTAAACTGTGCTGCTCCGCCACCATCCGGTTTGCATGTTTATTTCTTCTCAATGGGTAATTTACGTTTATTCCCTTGCGCTTAAATAGCTTACTATTTGCAAAAGCGAAAATAGCTACCTGCTGTATTAGAATGCAGGGAAGGGGCAGAATTTGGAACTCTATGAAGAGTGAACTCGCAATGCTACAGACAATGCTAATGACAGGGAACGCGCGATTCTTCCGAGGGGCGTAAAAGAGAGTAAGACATTAATGGTTGCCATGGAGACGTACTATGTTTACTGTCACTTCCAATATTAGTGTCTCACTATACAGTGTGTAAATTTTATACGGGCGTATATTGGCGTATAATTTTATACGGGGGTTTATTCTTATTTTATTTTATTATTTTGTAATTCTATGTTACTAACCCTAATTTTAAGTCTTCTCTAGCTGTATGTACTAACAATCTATGGATCCTTAATTGATTCTAAATAAATTTTGATTGATTGATTGATTGATATTGTGATGGCGATTAGTATTAGACCTAGGGAACCTATTTACATTTATTTCTTTATGAAAATAAGATTTTTTTTTTCATACATAATAACTCAGCCCGCAATGAATTGCATCCATGACAATTAACTGACCGGTGCGTCATGTCAGTTATGTCAGTTTTAAATCAGTTGGATAGCGTACATTGGTGCCCGGTAGGACTTTAAAAAATCGTTACACATAATTAATAACACTATTTAACAAAATGATTATACTATATGAGTCCTATTGCTGGATACTATAGGTGGATAAAGTATACGCCCGTATAAAATTTACAGGCTGTATAGTGAAATTACTTCGAGCGTGGCAGCGGGGGTCGCGCGGCTATGCGGGGTCTTGGGTTAATTAGTCTATGGTTCCATTCAACTATTATGTAAGTAAATTTTTGGTAAATATTTGTAACAAAAATGGTGGTGATCCGTTTAAGGGAATAATTGGTATCGTATTCTAATTATGTAGTGCTATAAAAAAAGTTTTTTCACGCTAATAAAAAAATTGGTTTTGTATGGAGGGTCGGCCGGCTGGGATGTCATGTCCCATACAAAAAAAAATCGGTCCATAATTTTTTCTCCTAAAAAGATATTTATTCTTCAATTTAGGCACATTGCAATGCACTTATGAACGTCAGAGAAAAAAACTACCACCAGTTCTAACCCTACACCTCTGACCCGAGAAGTATTATGACCGGCAAGAAACTCGGCGGGACTTATTTTTTCATAACAGTAATACAGTAATATTATATCTTAAAGATACACAATAATGCGTAGTTCTATAAGAATACATATCAAAAACAGCTTGAGAGACATACAATGTACGTATTGTTTAATAAAAATAAAATAATAATAATAAAATCCAAATCTGATTGCTTCACAAAACGTTTGATATGCTTTCCTATCTGAACTGTGTCCTCTAAATGTTAGATGACTTTGTAATAGTTTCTGGTTTCTGGCTACTTTTTCTTAGTCGCAATACATTACCAATTATGCCTTTAAACAGATCACGACTATTTTTGTCACATCCTGTATGGGGAACCTATGTGGGGCCTCCCTCTTGTCACCACACCTCACTCGAGGGGGGAGGGAGAAGATCCACTAAAACCCACTCCGGTGCTCACCCTGTTTGCCGTTTCTGACGCCACGGGATGCCGAGGATGCAATCGTGTTTAGATTGTTGGGCCTGCCCCAATCTGCTTCAATTTGCCAAATAAAGCAGTACGTTTTAATACAAACCTACAGCCTTGGCCAGAAGTGTTGAGCATAACTCTTTTTTGGGGTCTCTATCGGTTCCCATAAATTTTTACTTCCGTTTTTTTCAGTCCATAACGTTTCCCATCATATTTTTTATTAGTCATATTGTCAATAGTCATAAAATTTAACAATCTAAATTGCTGGTCCGATTTTTGCAGGTCATCATTATTGTTAGTCATAAAATCTGTTACTCATAATATTAAGTCCAGATGGTATCTATTACATAATGTTGAAGGCAATAAACTTGCGTATAATAATTGTTTTAAGTTCTTTAATCGCAGATTATAATGATAACTAGGGGTGTGTATTGGTTTCCACAAATTGTAAGTTCCGATTTTTTATAGTCCATAACGTTAGCCATCATAAGATAATAAGATCGTCAGATAAGATAATCAGAATCGTTTTCTTGGGGGTCGCAGTTCTAACCTAACCTAACCCACTTCTGGCAACAGTTATTTTTCTTGGGGGTCGCAGTTCTAACCTAACCTAACCCACTTCTGACAACAGTTCGTTTTCTTGGGGGTCGCAGTTCTAACCTAACTCACTTCTGGCAACAGTTCGTTTTCTTGGGGGTCACAGTTCTAACCTAACCCACTTCTGGCAACCGTTCGTTTTCTTGGGGTCGCAGTTCTTTTTTTTTTTTTTTTTGACGGAGTGAAATGCTTTTACGCATCCCCCCAGCCCCGGGGTAAGGGTCTTGCGGGGGGTATGTGGGACTCGCTCTTCCTGCCTCTCTTCTATCAAAGAGAAGGTGAAGAGAATACCCACTAAAACACTCCGGGCTAACCGCCTAACCGTTCGTGGGGGGCATCACGGGTCCATCAGTCATTCTCCGCGATACCCCCCCGGTCGCACCTTTTAGAGGGCATACACCTGGGGAGAGGAGGAGAGCCAGTCCGTCCTCTCATGCAAGTAGGGCCTCAATGGCGGATCCCCGTCCGCCGACCCTACAGGGGGTTAGGCGTCTCGCACATATTGTGCTCGCCTTCTTCCCCTCCGTCTTCGACGGAGCTGTGGCGCATCTGCAGCGTCCTCACGCTCCCGTTCCGCAGCCTCCTTCTGCAACATTACTGTTTCGCAGAAGGAGACTACTGCCTCCCAGTTCCTCTCGCTACTCAGCATTGCCGTGATAACGCTGTGCAGCGAGAGGTTCCCTCCGGTATATGCTGTCAGAATGCGGCGCTCGTCTGCCCATTTTTGGCACACCTCTAGGGTGTGCTGGGCAGTGTGGTCGTCGTCGCCGCATTCATGGCACCGGGGCCCCTCTTCTCTGCCTATTCGACACAGGTAGTGTCCAAAACACCCATGCCCGGACAGTACCTGTGTCAGTCGGTATGTCAGGGCCCCATGTTTGCGCTCGAGCCACCTTTTTAGTGACGGGAAGATCGCCCCTATGGTGCGCGTTCCATAGGGGGAGTTCTCTAGTTGCTCCCGCCATAGTACCCTCCGGTGAGCGTCATTAGCCCGTCGGGCCCGCCTTTCCTCCTCGGGGTCCGGGGGGTCGTTGCGCTCCCTCACCTCCATTTTCCGTTCATATCTCCTTGCCAGCACCAGAGCATCCAGCTCCCACGGCGGTGTGCCGGCAAGGAGACAACCTGCCGCGTGCGAGACCGTTCTGTATGCCCGGCTCGCACGCAGCATCACTACCCTTTGCGGTCGACGGAGAAGGGCCCTGGTCTTCCCCGTCAGCCTCTCCGCCCAGATGGGCGACCCGTACAAGCCCATAGAGCGGACCACCCCGGCGTACAGTTTCCTGCACGGCGCATTTGGTCTGCCCACGTTAGGCATCAGTCGTCCCAGTGCTGCCGCCGCACCCACGATCCGAGGAGCAAGTCTCGCGAAATGCTCCTCAAAGTTCCACTTTCTGTCCAGGACAAGGCCCAGGTATTTAATATGGGCCCTGACCTGGACAGCACCCCCAGAGATGGGGATCCTTCGGCCGTCGCATTTCCCCCATTGACGCCCTCCGAAGACAGTGGCCTCTGTCTTAGTGAGGGAGACTTTCAGGCCCAGGCGCTGTATCCTGCCCACCGTCAGGTCCGTGGCCACGGCTGCCCTTCTTAGGGATTCCTCCAACTGATTTCCACGGACAGCCACCATTGTGTCATCCGCATAACAAATGGTGACCATGCGTGGAAGCTGGGCCCCCCTAATGGCCCAGTCGAAGCCGATGTTCCACAGTAGTGGTCCTAAGACCGACCCCTGTGGAACTCCGAGCTTCATTGCCCTCTCCGTCCGAACGCCCTGGGTTTCATAAAGCACTACCCGATTAGTTAGGTAGTGCCTTACCACCCTCCTAAGGTATAGAGGCACTCCGGTAGGCACTCCGTGGTACCGGAGTGCCTCATTGATCACCTCGTAGGGGAGGGAGCCGAACGCGGGGGTCGCAGTTCTAACCTAACCTAACCCACTTCTGGCAACAGTTATTTTTCTTGGGGGTCGCAGTTCTAACCTAACCTAACCCACTTCTGACAACAGTTCGTTTTCTTGGGGGTCGCAGTTCTAACCTAACTCATTTCTGGCAACAGTTCGTTTTCTTGGGGGTCACAGTTCTAACCTAACCAAACCCACTTCTGGCAACCGTTCGTTTTCTTGGGGGTCGCAGTTCTAACCTAACCTAACCTAACCTAACCCACTTCTGACAACAGTTCGTTTTCTTGGGGGTCGCAGTTCTAACCTAACCTAACCCACTTCTGGAAAATTATGACTAATGATGTTTATGTCCATAAATCATAATGGATATAATTTTATGACTATCGAAATTCGAAACAATAAGTTTATGGGAAACAAAGGGATGATATTAAAACGATATAATTAACGACTATTAGTCCGATAAAATATATGCCTAAAAATATTTCTGAATAATTATTGAGAGACCTTGGAATGTTATACTCATCAATTTTATGCGTTTTGCGATTATAGTATTCAATATTATAGATCTTTATTATTAGAACTATGAAACGTTATGCTTTACAAAAATTATGACTTGATGTTTATGCCCATAAATTATATGGATATCAATTTCTGACTATCGAAATTCGAAACAATAAGTTTATGGGAAACAAAGGGATCCCTCTTTTTTGTTTACAATTTTGATGTTAAGTTCCCTATCATGACAATGTACGATGACGTAAAATGTTATTGATATATCTAGAAAACTTCACTTAATAACACTTTCAAGGTACCTATAAAATATGAAAATTGGAGGTCCCAAAAATGCGAATTTAGGACGGTGCGAAAAATTGCAAATATTCTATGCAGTTACTACTAACTTCAACAAAACATGCCTGTTCGGTTTGAATTAATTGATAAAATAA
The DNA here is from genome assembly GCA_947086415.1 of Pammene aurita. Taxonomy (NCBI): domain Eukaryota; kingdom Metazoa; phylum Arthropoda; class Insecta; order Lepidoptera; family Tortricidae; genus Pammene; species Pammene aurita. The sequence goes on along the minus strand of OX352315.1, from coordinate 6,099,266 downwards.
TTTCAAAAAAAAAAATTGGTTGTTTGTAAAGTAGGTTTACGATCGAGATGTTTACGTGATAACGTCTTATTGGTGATATAAGTTTTTGGGAAGTAAGGAATTAATGAAGATAACAATTTTTTCAAATTTTAAATTACATCTATCGTTTTATTCACACTTTTGATGATAAATTTCGGGTGTAAAATGACAAGTTTACGATTTTAATTCGATATTCTAATCATTCACACGACGCGACGCGCTCCTTTATCTATTTTTTCCGTATTATAATTATTTAGGGTATGAGTCCAACTATGTTTTTATTTAACACTACCACAATTCATTTTTATCATAACATAACCTCTAAATTTCGTTTGTTTACACGTGTCTTTTTTCCATCTTTCATTACTTTTACAAGTTTATTCAAGAATGTTAATTGTTAGTAAGTAGGCTATTTTATTCACCTTTTTTTGTTGCAATTGTTGTAACACTTCACTTGCACTTCACATTTTGTTTCACTGTTAAACATTCAACGAAAACTTAACCGCACGAGAAAATCTCCATTCGTTTGTATGCCGCTAGAGTGAGAGAGACGGAAGATCGGTCCACTCACTCGAACGCTATGCCAGCCTCCGCTCGTGAGGATTCCGCGTGACAAGTTTCACGGAATGACTGGCAGCGCTCGAGATGAGACGGGAGATCGGTCCGTCTCTCTCTCGTTATACCTGCGATCGCGCTCGTGAGGTTTTGGTGTGACACAAGTTTCTGAACATGTCACCCGACTAAAACGATTTTAAAGACGTTATCACGTCAAAAGATAGAAACGCCGGTCTAAACATTCGAGTTTTGTATGAAAATCGTAAGGGTGCTCAACACTTCTGGCCAAGGCAATCTACGCAATCGAACTGTTATATTAGTACAGAACTACTAGTATAAATTTCCTAAGGCGGCAGTCACACTGCTGCTGTTTCCGCATGCGGCGACGGTGTGCGAGCGAAATAGCGCTCTACAAGTGTATAGCGCTGTCTCGTTCACCCATCCGGTTGCGCCGCATGCGGAAACGCAGCAGTGTGAAAGACGCCTTTGACAGCCACAAAAAAGTATCGGATGCTAGCCAAGGCCGTATCTGTCATATCGTTGAGTTGCACACCCTTGCTAGGTCCTTAGCGTAGCTTAGTAAGTCGTGGTCACGGTCCGTTATAGAGGATCCCCAATATTGAACCAAATCGTTGTCCACAGGCATGTACTCAGCGGAAGATATCCAACAAGACTACCAATACTCTGAAGCGGCTAAACCAGGCTCGTACCACCCCGAGTATGGATACCCTGCCGCGGCATATTCGCGGCTCGAGACACCTATGCAGACAGTTCAGGTAAATTATTATCCAGCTTACAGTAAACCACAGCCAAATAGCACTAGACCCTAGTGTTTCTGCCGTTGAGTAAGGTTGCCAGAGAGGGGGATAAACCAGGCTCGTACCACCCCGAGTATGGATACCCTGCCGCGGCATATTCGCGGCTCGAGACTTCTATGCAAACAGTTCAGGTAAATTATTATCCACCTTACAGAAAACTACAGCCAAATAGCACTAGACCCTAGTGTTTCTGCCGTTGAGTAAGGTTGCCAGAGAGGGGGATAAACCAGGCTCGTACCACCCCGAGTATGGATACCCGCCGCGGCATATTCGCGGCTCGAGACTCCTATGCAAACAGTTCAGGTAAATTATTATCCACCTTACAGAAAACTATAGCCAAATAGCACTAGACCCTAGTGTTTCTGCCGTTGAGTAAGGTTGCCAGAGAGGGGGATAAACCAGGCTCGTACCACCCCGCGTATTGATACCCTGCCGCGGCATATTCGCGGCTCGAGACACCTATGCAAACAGTTCAGGTAAATTATTATCCACCTTACAGAAAACCACAGCCAAATAGCACTAGACCCTAGTGTTTCTGCCGTTGAGTAAGGTTGCCAGAGAGGGGGATAAACCAGGCTCGTACCACCCCGAGTATGGATACCCTGCCGCGGCATATTTGCGGCTCGAGACTCCTATGCAAACAGTTCAGGTAAATTATTATCCACCTTACAGAAAACTACAGCCAAATAGCACTAGACCCTAGTGTTTCTGCCGTTGAGTAAGGTTGCCAGAGAGGGGGATAAACCAGGCTCGTACCACCCCGAGTATGGATACCCTGCCGCGGCATATTCCCGGCTCGACACGCCTATGCAGACAGTTCAGGTAAATTACTATCCACCTTACAGTAAACCACAGCCAAATAGCACTAGGCCCTACTGATAGTGTTGTGTTTCTGCCGTTGAGTAAGGTTGCCAGAGAGGCAGCTAAACCAGGCTTGTACCATTTAGAGTATGGATACCATACCGTGGCATATTCGCGACTGGAGACGCATATGCAGACATTTCAGGTAAATTATTATCCACCTTACAGTAAACCACAGCCAAATAGCACTAGGCCCTACTCATAGTGTTGTGTTTCTGCCGTTGAGTAAGGTTGCTAGAGAGGCGGCTAAACCAGGCTCGTACCATTTAGAGTATGGATACCCTGCCGTGGCATATTCGCGGCTGGAGACGCCTAAGGTAGGATTCATAATTCAGTGGAGTGATTTGACAGCTCTTCACATACAAAGCGGTTGTCAAATGTATGTAAAGGGCTGTCAAATCACTCCGTTGAATTATAGATTCTACCTTATGCAGATAGTTTAGGTACTGTCTCTCTCTCTTCCAAGCTGTGTCCCACATGGTGGTGGGGTCAGCTTTCCGCACCTTTCCTCTCCACTTCGCCCTATCCTCGACGTCTTTTTCGGACATCTGACACTCACTCATGTCCTTTAGCACCACGTCCTTCCATCGCAGTCCTTCCAGACAGTTTAGGTACATGTTGTTTATTATAAATTTACAGATTTTTGAATATTTAATATTGAGGCACTGGTCCCACCGCGAGCGAGTAAGCTATGAGCTATCGGCTATTTTCTAGCCCAAGAAACGAACAAAAGATAATCGCTTCCGTGTAAATAAAAGAGAGAGATATATATTTATAGTTCATAGCTGGCTGTTCACACTGCGATGAACTATAAATATACATATCTCTCTTTTATTTACACGGGAGCGATTATCTTTTGTTCGTTTCTTGGGCTAGAAAATAGCCGATAGCTCATAGTTACTCGCCCGCGGTGGGACCAGTGCCTTACTGTTATCGGCACCTAAAATAAACTTTTTTTTAGTACTCGCGATTTACTATCAAACGAGTTGACCAATATAACAAGACCCCTATGAAGATCGCTTTTGCTCCTTCTAGCTCCATAACCCCTTAATCGATCCTGCTGATATAAGAACTCACAAATTATATATAAAAAGCCCTCTCGTCACGGTGCTGCCATCTAGTGAAAATCGATCGCAGAAACCGTCATTGAAACTTTCCATTTGTTTTTCCAATTTTATTTATTTCTTGTAAAATTTTGTAGAAATTCCCGAGAACATTTCCACTTATATTGAAAGTTTCCCCAACTTGCACATCTATAATAAATACCTGGACTGGGGTATTGTTATGGTATTTGATTAAACGGTATTTTTACAGCAGACGGCGAGCTACGCGCCGATGCCGGTACCCGATATGAACGGCTACACGCATACGCAGTTACCCTCATATGATGCGGCTATTGCACAACAGTACCCTGCCAATAACTATGTAAGTTCTATATGTAGTAGGTACGTAGGTTGGTTTCCGCTACGCAGCGACTAAATGCTGGAATAACACCCCACCGCTAATTAGGAACCTGCAAACCGTTGTCAGTTTTAGAAATAAACTTAAAATACGATCACTAGCAGAAGCAGGAAACTGAGTCACGATACTAGTTGCATTTAATAGATAAGTACATAAAACTAAAAAGATGGGTGCAAAGGCATATGGGAATATTACAGTCAGAAATACTATGACTCGAACAGCTAGTTCCTATACCATTTCAGACTATATACCGGGTGTTTCCTGTAATAGGGGCAATAAATTAAACCGTAGATTCTACCCCTCAAACTGGACAATATTAGTTCAGCGACTTTTATAAATAACTTATAATTTGATTTTTATTTCACTTTAATGTTTATTCGAACACGCAATGTATTGCGAAATTGATTATTTCTGTTGGGTGACAAGAGTGACAAGCAATGTCAATTAGACGGATTTTAACGTACATTGAAAATACTATTTAGTATGTATTAAAAAGAGACAATATAAAAACTAATTTTTTTTTTATTGTAGAACAAACGTTTCATTGTTTGAGGAGTAGAATCAACGTTTTAATTTATTGCTCTTATTACAGGAAAACCCTGTATACATTGTAACTGATTGTTTGATATTTTTTAATAAACACCAAGACAGTACCTTAATACAATGTTGAGTTCATAAAGCCCATAAAATAATTAAATATATCGCGTTATTTCGTTTTTTAGGGTTCCGTACCTCGAAAGGAAAAAATTGAACCCTTATAGGATCGCTTTTTTGTCCGTCCGTCTGTCAAGACCCTTTTTCTCAGGAATGCGTGGAGGTATCAAGCTGAAATTTATATCAAATACTCAGGTCTACTGTCCCTTGGAGCTGTGAAAAAATCAAACTTCTAAGCCAACGCAATCAAAAGATACAGCCGTTTATGCCGCAAATTTTCGAAACTAGCAAGGGACCTACAGGGTACTTCCCGTGAACTCAGAATCTTGAAATTTGGTACGAAGCAACGTCTTATATCACAGATAAAGGAAAAATTGCGAAAACAGTAAATTTTTTGTTACATCCTATACAAAAAATATTGTTAATAATTTTAAAGTCATTACCCCTTTCCTCATGAACGCAAAGTAGGTAGAGGTATTAAATTGAAATTCATATCAAATACTCAGGTCTATAATAAAGACTGTGTACGATAAAATCCGGACATGCATAATCTGGTTTATCTTTTTTTCGGTACCACATATTCAAGCATTTCTTTTATTTTAATAATCTGGTGTTATAGTAATATATACTAAAAATAGAGTCATATTACAATTGAGTACATGCATGAATAAATTTTATTTTTTTATTTAACTGTTTACATTGTTTTAACACTAGGAAAAACAAAAATTTGTTCTAAAAGCTTTTCGATATTTAATAAAAAAATATTGAAAATCTTAAAAAAGTTTGAGCGGTTGAAACGCTCATAATTTTTGGCGCGAAAATGACAGATTGTGATGACGTCACATCTCACAAAATTTTATAGGTTAGTATCAAGTTAGTATGAGATTAGTTCCTACTACAGTTGGTGGTTCAAATATTTCAAAGTTGTTTTCGCTTAAACCATGAATGAAACTAAAAAACCCTTATATACGGGGTATTACCTAGTGCCAAAGTGCATGAACAATATAATAAGTGCACCCAATAAGGTGTTTTTTATCTGCCAAAAGACGTGAAAACTTGTAAACCATGGTGCAAAATGATGAGAAGACTACGACTTTTTATTGCTGTGAAGATCGCTTCAACGTAAGTAAATACCTATTTATCTTGTATTCAAATATATTTATACCTAGTTAGAGTAATGTTGTGTCTACAATTATACATATACCTTAATACCGTTACTTGCAAGTGTAGATGCACTGGGAACGGTGCGCACCTTAAGAAATCATTATATGTATAATGTCTGCTGCGAATGCAGAAGACGTTGGTTCGATCTCAGCCCTGGGTACCGGAGGCCTAGGTCACATTTTTCCTTTGTAAATTCGCCATCAGGTATATCGGTGTGGTCAAGGTGGTCACAAATATCTGAACAACGCCTATATTGTCAAGGCGATAAAGTGCATGTAGAATGATGGCGACTGTATATGACATACCTATATAAGTTTATAATTTATATTCTATGTACCTACTGCTGCATTTTTTTTATACCTAGTTAATAAGGATTGCCAACAATGGAGCCAATTTTGGAACAATGTAGGACCATATTATTACGATATTGTACCAACTACTAACATTAAGAAAGGTTTTCTTTTAAGACTTATTTTCTTGTACAGATTTGTAAAATAAAAATATGTATTCATTTCAGGTCGAAGAGGATGCAGAAAATGACATTCAACATAAAATAATGAAGGAAAGTGTGGTAAAAGTGCCACTTCGATTAAAGAAAGGAGTTTTGCTATACTTAAATGCTCCGAGAGCTCCACATGTTGAAGCCCCGCGCTACAGTAGACCATAGTTTAATATCTGTATTAGACAAGGTAATAATGGTAGGCTGTGGATAAGTAAACATGCAGGTTGTGTTTAATAATAAAAAGATTTCTATTTTACATGTTTTATTTTTATTCAATAATAGGGGTAGTAGGTATTTCTAACACTATCTTTCTAGATGAAAGCAGCTAGAAAGATAGTGTTACAAATAGTTAAGTCCTGCACATAAATCTTAATTAACATTACTTGGTACTAGCAGAGACTTAGTCTCTGCTAGTATCTGCAAATAATTTATAAAACTAACAATGTCCATTCAAGAACTTGCTTGCTCTTGCTTCAGACTTGGCACCTTGGAGCCTCAAATTTCTTAGACGTTGCATCTCTATTTAATACATATACTCTGTAATAATACTACATATATCCTTGACCTTAATCAATATAAGGCTAGTACCAACTGATGATAGTTTGGATTTCTTGCATTAATATTTGATGCTAGTTGTTGGTTGGTCCGCTGCACTGGTGTAGCCATGTCATCTTCTTAAAACAATATAATAAACTAATTAATATCTTTCTGTGGGGCTAGTGTATAAAATTTCCGATAACTTAAACTATATTGTTGTACAGTTATTATCAAATATACCAGAGCGACCAAGGTACTTAAAAATATCTTATCATGGACATTATCACCGTGACAGGTGTTGTTCAGATATTTGTGACCATCTTGGGTGCTCCAATAAATCTGATACTGTACTAGAGTCATAGATTTATTATAAACACTGCCATATGTATCTATATAGCATCAGTAATGCAGACATAAATGGGATTGGACATTTGGCATGTTTAAAACAAAAAAATCAACTATGCCCTGGCAAATCAGTTCACATGACAATTATATAATAGCTCTAATAATTAGACCATTCATATATCCTTGTTATGTCTGAGGCTGGAATGGACTCAAACGTATAAGCAGCAGCGGTGGGTGACTCCATCAAAATTTAGATTTTAATTAATCTATCTCGGGTAACCTAACCACATTTGCTCACAACACTAAGCCGAACTCCTACTATAAGATGGCTCTAGCCAGTCAGTTACTCTCCTTACAGAAATGAAAATCAAATATGTATCCTTACCCAAGTGTGCTGAACAATGTTTCCACTGTTAACAGATTTAACTTTTCCTTCTGTGTTGTTACAGTACAATTTTTGATTTGGTAGCTCCGGGGTGATTCTAGCTTTTACATATCACCATCTCAGCATACTTGCACAAAACCAATGGTCATGTTATGTCTATTGTAACACCATTTCAAGTACCTGTGATTCACAAAGAAAATAATGATTATAATTAATTAATTATGCAATAACTCTTCACATCTAAGATCACATCACATGCCTGTTACGGTTTTTGGAGTAGGTAAGTAATTTATATAAACGTAGGACAACAGTTTAAGTAGCAGTTTCAAAATAAAGCCAAGGTTACTTATAGGTTATTGTTTTGGATTTCCAGTTGAAATCATTACACATAAGTAAGTAATAGATTAAAAGTTATAATTACTTTGCAGTTTTCGCTCCTTTCGTCTTGGCAGGCATTAACATTGTTGTTATTGGTGAAATACGACGACATCATAAATGCATTATATTCGGCAAATTGTCCATTTGCGTCTTTACAAATCCGCTATCCGTCATTGTACCTACCTGCGTTGTTGTGTATTAAGTATATTATTATAAATGAGAAATGCCAGTGTTGCAGTATCTGGGTGACATAGTTGAGTTTGAGTTGAGGATAATGACATTGACTTGACATCAGCTCAGACTGAAACTGACTAGAGCGAGCGAGCGTTCGTTCAGATACTAAGCTATAATCTACTTATTACAGTGTTAATGCATATTCTAATCATCGGATTACATAATCTACCATTTACCAAACACATTAAAAAGTATAGTTATCATCTTACTTATGCAAACTAGGTTAGTTCTAAATAAAACTAGCTTGACGTATTTGTAAGGAACCAATGGAGGACATTTATTTAAGAGCAAACTTATTGAAACCCAATGGAAACCCAGCATAATGCTTACCTCAAATTCGTGTTTAAGTGCCGATATTTGAATTATAACCGCAAAGAGCTGCTAAATCACCACAGAAACAATTTTTAATCAGTTTTCGTCTAAATTTAGTGTCTGCCACGAACAAAATAACAAATCTGTCAAGTATGTGACGTCACGAGTACGTTCGACCAATAGCGTTGCGTTTAGATTATTAGGTTTTTGCGCGAAATTTTTACACTTTTTAAGTATTATTTTAAGCATATAAATGTTAACTAAATTAAAAAAATGTGTTTGTAGCATAATATTATGGCAATAACCATCGTAATAAAGAATATTTCGTTAAAATTTAAACTTCATGCATGTACCTAATTGTATGGGCTTGTGTGAGTTTTTGCGAAATATATTCCATCATATCTTGAATTTTTTGTCCAGCATTTTTTGATAATCTTCACTCACTTCCTGCTACAATGCCACAATTGTATTTATATTTTGTCAAGCTGTTTTAAGCTCATTAGAATGTTATCTTACAAAAAAAATACCATTTGAAACTCTTTTCTACTTGAGGCAGTCAGGAAGACTTTCTACTCCAAGCACTAAAAGTAGTTTTTATATGGGGGGCATATTTTTGTAAAAAAGTCAAGCTCTCCAAAGCTAGCACACGTCAGAACTATTTACATCTAAGTACGATTAGAAAAATGTAAGCTATTATAAAAGAAAATGTAATAAATAAGGTATAATTTGGTTTATCTAATAAAAAATAAAAAACAATTTTTCACAGAAAAATTTGGTAAACACTGTCAGAACACCGTGGACAAAAAAATATAGGCACTGTGGAATATATAGTGATCAAAGTCACAGATAAAAGCTGTGACACAAACATTATAAATTTAAGCAAATACAGGAAGCCAATTAGGTAGATGCATGAAGTTTAAATTTTAACGAAATATTTTTTATTACGATGGTTATTGCCATAATATTATGCTACAAACACATTTTTTTAATTTAGTTAACATTTATATGCCTAAAATAATACTTAAAAAGTGTAAAAATTTCGCGCAAAAACCTAATAATCTAAACGCAACGCTATTGGTCGAACGTACTCGTGACGTCACATACTTGACAGATTTGTTATTTTGTTCGTGGCAGACACTAAATTTAGACGAAAACTGATTAAAAATTGTTTCTGTGGTGATTTAGCAGCTTTTTGCGGTTATAATTCAAATATCGGCACTTAAAGACGAATTTGAGGTAAGCATTATGCTGGGTTTCCATTGGGTTTCAATAAGTTTGCTCTTAAATAAATGTCCTCCATTGGTTCCTTACAAATACGTCAAGCTAGTTTTATTTAGAACTAACCTAGTTTGCATAAGTAAGATGATAACTATACTTTTTAATGTGTTTGGTAAATGGTAGATTATGTAATCCGATGATTAGAATATGCATTAACACTGTAATAAGTAGATTATAGCTTAGTATCTGAACGAACGCTCGCTCGCTCTAGTCAGTTTCAGTCTGAGCTGATGTCAAGTCAATGTCATTGTCATTATCCTCAACTCAACTATGTCACCCAGATACTGCAACACTGGCATTTCTCATTTATAATAATATACTTAATACACAACAACGCAGGTACAATGACGGATAGCGGATTTGTAAAGACGCAAATGGACAATTTGCCGAATATAATGCATTTATGATGTCGTCGTATTTCAACAATAATAACAATGTTAATGCCTGCCAAGACGAAAGGAGCGAAAACTGCAAGGTAATTTTATTATAACTTTTAATCTATTACTTACTTATGTGTAATGATTTAAACTGGAAATCCAAAACAATAACCTATAAGTAACCTTGGCTTTATTTTGAAACTGCTACTTAACTGTTGTCCTACGTTTATATAAATTACTTACCTACTCCAAAAACCGTAACAGGCATGTGAAGTGATCTTAGATGTGAAGAGTTATTGCATAATTATAATCATTATTTTCTTTGTGAATCACAGGTACTTGAAATGGTGTTACAATAGACATAACATGACCATTGGCTATGTGCAAGTATGCTGAGATGGTGATATGTAAAAGCTAGAATCACCCCGGAGCTACCAAATCAAAAATTGTACTGTAACAACACAGAAGGAAAAGTTAAATCTGTTAACAGTGGAAACATTGTTCAGCACACTTGGGTAAGGATACATATTTGATTTTCATTTCTGTAAGGAGAGTAACTGACTGGCTAGAGCCATCTTATAGTAGGAGTTCGGCTTAGTGTTGTGAGCAAATGTGGTTAGGTTACCCGAGATAGATTAATTAAAATCTAAATTTTGATGGAGTCACCCACCGCTGCTGCTTATACGCTTGAGTCCATTCCAGCCTCAGACATAACAAGGATATATGAATGGTCTAATTATTAGAGCTATTATATAATTGTCATGTGAACTGATTTGCCAGGGCATAGTTGATTTTTTTGTTTTAAACATGCCAAATGTCCAATCCCATTTATGTCTGCATTACTGATGCTATATAGATACATATGGCAGTGTTTATAATAAATCTATGACTCTAGTACAGTATCAGATTTATTGGAGCACCCAAGATGGTCACAAATATCTGAACAACACCTGTCACGGTGATAATGTCCATAATAAGATATTTTTAAGTACCTTGGTCGCTCTGGTATATTTGATAATAACTGTACAACAATATAGTTTAAGTTATCGGAAATTTTATACACTAGCCCCACAGAAAGATATTAATTAGTTTATTATATTGTTTTAGGAAGATGACATGGCTACACCAGTGCAGCGGACCAACCAACAACTAGCATCAAATATTAATGCAAGAAATCCAAACTATCATCAGTTGGTATTAGCCTTAAATTGATTAAGGTCAAGGATATATGTAGTATTATTACAGAGTATATGTATTAAATAGAGATGCAACGTCTAAGAAATTTGAGGCTCCAAGGTGCCAAGTCTGAAGCAAGAGCAAGCAAGTTCTTGAATGGACATTGTTAGTTTTATAAATTATTTGCAGATACTAGCAGAGACTAGTCTCTGCTAGTACCAAGTAATGTTAATTAAGATTTATGTGCAGTACTTAACTATTTGTAACACTATCTTTCTAGCTGCTTTCATCTAGAAAGATAGTGTTAGAAATACCTACTACCCCTATTATTGAATAAAACTTAAACATGTAAAATAGAAATCTTTTTATTATTAAACACAACCTGCATGTTTACTTATCCACAGCCTACCATTATTACCTTGTCTAATACAGATATTAAACTATGGTCTACTGTAGCGTGGGGCTTCAACATGTGGAGCTCTCGGAGCATTTAAGTATAGCAAAACTCCTTTCTTTAATCGAAGTGGCACTTTTACCACACTTTCCTTCATTATTTTATGTTGAATGTCATTTTCTGCATCCTCTTCGACCTGAAATGAATACATATTTTTATTTTACAAATCTGTACAAGAAAATAAGTCTTAAAAGAAAACATTTCTTAATGTTAGTAGTTGGTACAATATTGTAATAATATGGTCCTACATTGTTCCAAAATTGGCTCCATTGTTGGCAATCCTTATTAACTAGGTATAAAAAAAAATGCAGCAGTAGGTACATAGAATATAAATTATAAACTTATATAGGTATGTCATATACAGTCGCCATCATTCTACATGCAGTTTATCGCCTTGAAAATATAGGCGTTGTTCAGATATTTGTGACCACCTTGACCACACCGATATACCTGATGGCGAATTTACAAAGGAAAAATGTGACCTAGGCCTCCGGTACCCAGGGCTGAGATCGAACCAGCGTCTTCTGCATTCGCAGCAGACATTATACATATAATGATTTCTTAAGGTACGCACCGTTCCCAGTGCATCTACACTTGCAAGTAACGTTATTAAGGTATATGTATAATTGTAGACACAACATTACTCTAACTAGGTATAAATATATTTGAATACAAGATAAATAGGTATTTACTTACGTTGAAGCGATCTTCACAGCAATAAAAAGTCGTAGTCTTCTCATCATTTTGCACCATGGTTTACAAGTTTTCACGTCTTTCGGCAGATAAAAAACACCTTATTGGGTGCACTTATTATATTGTTCATGCACTTTGGCACTAGGTAATACCCGTATATAAGGGTTTTTTAGTTTCATTCATGCTTTAAGCGAAAATAACTTTGAAATATTTGAACCACCAACTGAAGTAGGAACTAATCTCATACTAACTTGATACTAACCAATAAAATTTTGTGAGATGTGACGTCATCACAATCTGTCATTTTCGCGCCAAAAATTATGAGCGTTTCAACCGCTCAAACGTTTTTAAGATTTTCAATATTTTTTTATTAAATAACGAAAAGCTTTTAGAACAAATTTTTGTTTTTCCTAGTGTTAAAACAATGTAAACAGTTAAATAAAAAAATAAAATTTATTCATGCATGTACTCAATTATAGGAACTCACAGGTAGTGATAGATAACATACTTATCTTATACGCACTAAGGTTACGCACTAGCGCAACCACATATACAAACAAAACTAAATACAAAAAAAAAAGTTTTCACTGAAACTGAAGTAGTTACATGTTAATTACTTACATTAAGTATGTAATAAAAATAATTTGGTAGTAACAATTGTAGACACTAATACATAATGAGTAACAGGATAAATATATATTAATATGAATTAAGCAGGTCATTCAGAAGGCGACAACACGCTCACTCAAAAGAATCAAAATATCGCAGCACTAGATTACGTCACACGCTATGGATTCTACAGTTGAATACATCAATATCAAGATTATCACGCTTATTAGACGACTCATTTAGGCTACGGCTGCGCGCATAAAAAAACTATTCTTTCTATATTTGGAAGATGCATCTTTTAATGCTATTGGGGGATGGTACCTTTTAGAACGATTGGGGGTTTTGAAATACAGTTTACTTAGCAATTCAGGGCAGTCTATTACTCCACTAGTAATATTATTTAATATCTGCAGAATGGACACATAAGAACGATACACTTTAGTTTGAAGCTTTTACCCTATTAAAAATAAAAATAGAATACTTACAAAAATATGTTATTCAGGTTTGGCAAATTCACGTGGAGTACCATGTGAAAGCCGCCTCTTTCCGCCATCGTCCTACGCGACAGCATTACCATCATTACCACTTAGATGGTTGGCAGTCCTCAACTGTGCGTTTCTCGAGAAACTTCCTGCCTCGCACAACAAAACTGTGGAATGAACTGTCGTCTGTGGTATTTCCGGACCGATACGACCTTCAAGAAAAGAGCGTATTCCCATCTTAAAGGCCGGCAACGCGCTTGTGACCCCTCTGGTGTTGCGGGCGTCCATGGGCGGCGTTAATTGCTTACCATCAGGCGATTCGTCTGCTCGTTTGCCTCCTATTTTCTTCTGAAATGAATTTTCTTTCAAATTTGCCACATTCTAGGCGTTTTCCAGTCACTGTGTCGATGTAAAGATTAGTCGGCTTGATAGCATAGACATGTCCCTTAATTAAGACAGCCCCACAGAAAAAATATCATAGATAGAAAGTTAAAAAGTTAGTAAGAAGAGGTTGGGTGATTTTTAGTTTTTACGGTAGAAGATTTTAGATTGAAATTTTTTGATCATTTTTATACGGTATTCAAGCGAAAAATGATTCACAACAAAATTGCCGTATCTCAATGAAATTATAATTATGCCTTAACTGTGACTTAAATTAGACTCCATAACAAAATGAAGGCAAAATAAATATGCATACCTCCAAGTTGGCCACCCTGTATTTTCTCTTTATTGTGCTAATTTGACCTATAGGTGATAGAAGAACAAAAGCCAACCCCCGTGACGCCGGTCCGGCGCTCCGAGCGGCCGGTGCGGCGCCGCGTGTCCCACACGTACGACTACGAGGACGGCGACCTGTACATCGACGAGGCGCCCACGCCGAGGCGGCGCAAACACAAACCCAAGCCGTACAACCAACGTGAGTAGACCCGCGACGCCGGTCGGCGCTGCGAGCGGCCGGTGCGGCGCCGCGTGTCCCACACGTACGACTACGAGGACGGTGACCTGTACATCGACGAGGCGCCCACGCCGAGGCGGCGCAAACACAAACCCAAGCCGTACAACCAACGTGAGTAGACCCGCGACGCCGGTCGGCGCTGCGAGCGGCCGGTGCGGCGCCGCGTGTCCCACACGTACGACTACGAGGACGGCGACCTGTACATCGACGAGGCGCCCACGCCGAGGCGGCGCAAACACAAACCCAAGCCGTACAACCAACGTGAGTAGACCCGCGACGCCGGTCGGCGCTGCGAGCGGCCGGTGCGGCGCCGCGTGTCCCACACGTACGACTACGAGGACGGTGACCTGTACATCGACGAGGCGCCCACGCCGAGGCGGCGCAAACACAAACCCAAGCCGTACAACCAACGTGAGTAGACCCGCGACGCCGGTCGGCGCTGCGAGCGGCCGGTGCGGCGCCGCGTGTCCCACACGTACGACTACGAGGACGGCGACCTGTACATCGACGAGGCGCCCACGCCGAGGCGGCGCAAACACAAACCCAAGCCGTACAACCAACGTGAGTAGACCCGCGACGCCGGTCGGCGCTCCGAGCGGCCGGTGCGGCGCCGCGTGTCCCACACGTACGACTACGAGGACGGCGACCTGTACATCGACGAGGCGCCCACGCCGAGGCGGCGCAAACACAAACCCAAGCCGTACAACCAACGTGAGTAGACCCGCGACGCCGGTCGGCGCTGCGAGCGGCCGGTGCGGCGCCGCGTGTCCCACACGTACGACTACGAGGACGGCGACCTGTACATCGACGAGGCGCCCACGCCGAGGCGGCGCAAACACAAACCCAAGCCGTACAACCAACGTGAGTAGACCCGCGACGCCGGTCGGCGCTCCGAGCGGCCGGTGCGGCGCCGCGTGTCCCACACGTACGACTACGAGGACGGCGACCTGTACATCGACGAGGCGCCCACGCCGAGGCGGCGCAAACACAAACCCAAGCCGTACAACCAACGTGAGTAGACCCGCGACGCCGGTCGGCGCTGCGAGCGGCCGGTGCGGCGCCGCGTGTCCCACACGTACGACTACGAGGACGGCGACCTGTACATCGACGAGGCGCCCACGCCGAGGCGGCGCAAACACAAACCCAAGCCGTACAACCAACGTGAGTAGACCCGCGACGCCGGTCGGCGCTGCGAGCGGCCGGTGCGGCGCCGCGTGTCCCACACGTACGACTACGAGGACGGCGACCTGTACATCGACGAGGCGCCCACGCCGAGGCGGCGCAAACACAAACCCAAGCCGTACAACCAACGTGAGTAGACCCGCGACGCCGGTCGGCGCTGCGAGCGGCCGGTGCGGCGCCGCGTGTCCCACACGTACGACTACGAGGACGGCGACCTGTACATCGACGAGGCGCCCACGCCGAGGCGGCGCAAACACAAACCCAAGCCGTACAACCAACGTGAGTAGACCCGCGACGCCGGTCGGCGCTGCGAGCGGCCGGTGCGGCGCCGCGTGTCCCACACGTACGACTACGAGGACGGCGACCTGTACATCGACGAGGCGCCCACGCCGAGGCGGCGCAAACACAAACCCAAGCCGTACAACCAACGTGAGTAGACCCGCGACGCCGGTCGGCGCTGCGAGCGGCCGGTGCGGCGCCGCGTGTCCCACACGTACGACTACGAGGACGGCGACCTGTACATCGACGAGGCGCCCACGCCGAGGCGGCGCAAACACAAACCCAAGCCGTACAACCAACGTGAGTAGACCCGCGACGCCGGTCGGCGCTGCGAGCGGCCGGTGCGGCGCCGCGTGTCCCACACGTACGACTACGAGGACGGTGACCTGTACATCGACGAGGCGCCCACGCCGAGGCGGCGCAAACACAAACCCAAGCCGTACAACCAACGTGAGTAGACCCGCGACGCCGGTCGGCGCTGCGAGCGGCCGGTGCGGCGCCGCGTGTCCCACACGTACGACTACGAGGACGGCGACCTGTACATCGACGAGGCGCCCACGCCGAGGCGGCGCAAACACAAACCCAAGCCGTACAACCAACGTGAGTAGACCCGCGACGCCGGTCGGCGCTGCGAGCGGCCGGTGCGGCGCCGCGTGTCCCACACGTACGACTACGAGGACGGTGACCTGTACATCGACGAGGCGCCCACGCCGAGGCGGCGCAAACACAAACCCAAGCCGTACAACCAACGTGAGTAGACCCGCGACGCCGGTCGGCGCTGCGAGCGGCCGGTGCGGCGCCGCGTGTCCCACACGTACGACTACGAGGACGGCGACCTGTACATCGACGAGGCGCCCACGCCGAGGCGGCGCAAACACAAACCCAAGCCGTACAACCAACGTGAGTAGACCCGCGACGCCGGTCGGCGCTGCGAGCGGCCGGTGCGGCGCCGCGTGTCCCACACGTACGACTACGAGGACGGCGACCTGTACATCGACGAGGCGCCCACGCCGAGGCGGCGCAAACACAAACCCAAGCCGTACAACCAACGTGAGTAGACCCGCGACGCCGGTCGGCGCTGCGAGCGGCCGGTGCGGCGCCGCGTGTCCCACACGTACGACTACGAGGACGGCGACCTGTACATCGACGAGGCGCCCACGCCGAGGCGGCGCAAACACAAACCCAAGCCGTACAACCAACGTGAGTAGACCCGCGACGCCGGTCGGCGCTGCGAGCGGCCGGTGCGGCGCCGCGTGTCCCACACGTACGACTACGAGGACGGCGACCTGTACATCGACGAGGCGCCCACGCCGAGGCGGCGCAAACACAAACCCAAGCCGTACAACCAACGTGAGTAGACCCGCGACGCCGGTCGGCGCTGCGAGCGGCCGGTGCGGCGCCGCGTGTCCCACACGTACGACTACGAGGACGGTGACCTGTACATCGACGAGGCGCCCACGCCGAGGCGGCGCAAACACAAACCCAAGCCGTACAACCAACGTGAGTAGACCCGCGACGCCGGTCGGCGCTCCGAGCGGCCGGTGCGGCGCCGCGTGTCCCACACGTACGACTACGAGGACGGCGACCTGTACATCGACGAGGCGCCCACGCCGAGGCGGCGCAAACACAAACCCAAGCCGTACGACCAACGTGAGTAGACCCGCGACGCCGGTCGGCGCTGCGAGCGGCCGGTGCGGCGCCGCGTGTCCCACACGTACGACTACGAGGACGGCGACCTGTACATCGACGAGGCGCCCACGCCGAGGCGGCGCAAACACAAACCCAAGCCGTACAACCAACGTGAGTAGACCCGCGACGCCGGTCGGCGCTGCGAGCGGCCGGTGCGGCGCCGCGTGTCCCACACGTACGACTACGAGGACGGCGACCTGTACATCGACGAGGCGCCCACGCCGAGGCGGCGCAAACACAAACCCAAGCCGTACAACCAACGTGAGTAGACCCGCGACGCCGGTCGGCGCTGCGAGCGGCCGGTGCGGCGCCGCGTGTCCCACACGTACGACTACGAGGACGGCGACCTGTACATCGACGAGGCGCCCACGCCGAGGCGGCGCAAACACAAACCCAAGCCGTACAACCAACGTGAGTAGACCCGCGACGCCGGTCGGCGCTCCGAGCGGCCGGTGCGGCGCCGCGTGTCCCACACGTACGACTACGAGGACGGCGACCTGTACATCGACGAGGCGCCCACGCCGAGGCGGCGCAAACACAAACCCAAGCCGTACAACCAACGTGAGTAGACCCGCGACGCCGGTCGGCGCTGCGAGCGGCCGGTGCGGCGCCGCGTGTCCCACACGTACGACTACGAGGACGGCGACCTGTACATCGACGAGGCGCCCACGCCGAGGCGGCGCAAACACAAACCCAAGCCGTACAACCAACGTGAGTAGACCCGCGACGCCGGTCGGCGCTCCGAGCGGCCGGTGCGGCGCCGCGTGTCCCACACGTACGACTACGAGGACGGCGACCTGTACATCGACGAGGCGCCCACGCCGAGGCGGCGCAAACACAAACCCAAGCCGTACAACCAACGTGAGTAGACCCGCGACGCCGGTCGGCGCTCCGAGCGGCCGGTGCGGCGCCGCGTGTCCCACACGTACGACTACGAGGACGGCGACCTGTACATCGACGAGGCGCCCACGCCGAGGCGGCGCAAACACAAACCCAAGCCGTACAACCAACGTGAGTAGACCCGCGACGCCGGTCGGCGCTCCGAGCGGCCGGTGCGGCGCCGCGTGTCCCACACGTACGACTACGAGGACGGCGACCTGTACATCGACGAGGCGCCCACGCCGAGGCGGCGCAAACACAAACCCAAGCCGTACAACCAACGTGAGTAGACCCGCGACGCCGGTCGGCGCTCCGAGCGGCCGGTGCGGCGCCGCGTGTCCCACACGTACGACTACGAGGACGGCGACCTGTACATCGACGAGGCGCCCACGCCGAGGCGGCGCAAACACAAACCCAAGCCGTACAACCAACGTGAGTAGACCCGCGACGCCGGTCGGCGCTCCGAGCGGCCGGTGCGGCGCCGCGTGTCCCACACGTACGACTACGAGGACGGCGACCTGTACATCGACGAGGCGCCCACGCCGAGGCGGCGCAAACAGAAACCCAAGCCGTACAACCAACGTGAGTAGACCCGCGACGCCGGCGGGCGCTCCGAGCGGCCGGTGCGGCGCCGCGTGTGTTCTATCGCTTGTACAATGGGTTGTGTTCTACAGAACTATTTGATATGATGCCTACGGCAGCTTTTTATCACCACACTGCTCGCCACCGGCAGGGTGTTCATCCTCACACCCTGGAGCCTAAGGGGTCGCGCACTGTACGGTTTAAGAGGAATTTCCTCCCACGAACGCTGCGGCTGTGGAATGAACTCTCTGCCGAGGTTTTCCCAGCGGGCTATAGTATTCTTCAAAAAAGGAGTGAACAGGTTGCGGCCTCTGGGGTTGCAGGCGTCCATAGGTTACGGTAACTGCTTACCATCAGGCGGGCCGTATAAAAAATCGTGGTATAAAAAAAATCTGGGATGAGGTGGCCGAGCGGACTCCAAGCTCAATAGAGTCATAGCAAGAAACCGGGACAAACGCTAGGAGGATAGACGATGTATACCAATATCAAGAATGATTAAGACATGGATTGACAATGCCTATACAAAATCGCGTTCCCTTATTTCAGGCTAAAGCACTAGCGCCATCTATCGGTCACCACAAACACTAAATTCCTACTTAACCTTTCTGTTAAGCCCATTGGTTGACTAGTAGAGAATCCCTTATGGCATTAAGTCCGCCATTTGTACCATCTTATTTTGTGCAATTAAGATTAAATAAATAAATTCTAGTTTCTAATATTTTGTTCGGCGATTAACGCTGACAGAATAACTCGACTCCAGACTCAACAGATGGCGCTGTGGCACTCAGTACCGAAAACAGACGTATCCATGTCTTAATCATCCTTGATTAATATTGAGCGTATTGTTTGTTTGCAGAATCCAACACGTACCGCGCGCCGGCGCCGGCGCCTGCGCCTGCGCCGCGGCCGGCCAACGGCATCGAGTCCCTCATACAAGCCTCAGTGTTGGCCGAGGAGGACCCTCCCGACCATATCACCACGTAAGCCTACAGAAATAAGTAGAGATTTATTTATTTTCAACACACCTGCTCGTAACGAGGTTCTTATTCCACCGCTTTTATGCTCATAATCCTAGATATTAAACACGCGTGAATTTCACAATAATTATCCAACTAGTGGAATAATTTAATAATCCGATCAAGTGACGTTTGTACTCTAGTACCAAGTTGTACGTACGCATACGAATCGTTGTAATTTAGTCGGGTATTACCTTTACTTTTTTTTAACTCTTTATGAGTTTACATTCTGAAAAAGTAGAAAAAAAGTAAATATATTAAAATATACATATTTACGATAGAATATAAATTATACAATCCTGATTGTGAATAAGAATCATTTCAACTTATTATATTACTCGTAATACACAATAATTCGTGTTTAAAACACGAATTGTCGGTTTTAATATTGGCTGTTTGGCATTATACGTCCGCGCCTTTGCCTCAAGCTGCACGCACATCCAAAAAAGAAAATTGCGCGCCATTTATAAGTTAACCTCAAATCATTGTTTAGATTTTTCTCGTCGTGTTTTATTAATTTAAACAAATTATATTTTCAATGAATAAGAATGGATATGTTTCAAAATTGTGATACATACTAGTAAAATGTCATCATAAAAATCTAGTGAGCAATACGTAAGAAAAAAATACTATAATTGATTGCACAATAAATGTGAAGTGTTTAATTTTATGAAATGATTTGAAAAAGAGTTCCAGATACTCAATAACATCACAAAAAAGGTTAGTTAAATTTAATTATCTTAGGTTCGTAAGTACCTCTATCCTGTAAACATTCTGACAATTAATGTATTTATCAAAAGTTATCTGTTATTTCTTCGCAAGTGTGTTGAAAAACGTCGTATGAAACGCGTGTGCTTGATCATTACATAAGCTCAGCTTCCTTATGCGCACTCACATACGAAGCGATATTGTGCGCACGAACGCACGTGCGCACAATATCGCTTCGTATGTAATGATCAACTTAGCACACTAGTATCATAATGTACTATTATGTAACTGTTACGTTTAAAGGCCAAATTACGTACAGTTGCATACACTGCTTTATTTAGACACATATTATAAATCCTAAATGACGTGTTCGGAAACCATTAGAATGTCCGCCATTGCACCGCCATGGTCAACTGGATTGTGCTGGCGGTCGGGGTGAAGGGGATTATTTGAGATTTTCATTACGTTACCAAAATCGATGTTCCAAATTTGAAACTCAGAACTTAACAATATTTGAGCATGTAATGTTTAAATTACGTTACTGCTACAGAATATAAAACTTATCATAATAAAATCGGTTGTTGTAATGCTGGCCATGGCCTACCGTTTTTGAACACATTTTAGAGGACTTACAATGTGAGTGTAGATAAAAAATATAACGGTCGATTTTCCCTCGACATGTGTCGATCAATTTACGAAGATCAAGAGTGGGGAGAACGAGTCGGTAAAAATTACCGAGTTCCCTTGATCTTAATAGTTCCTAAAACTTGTTTTTTTGTGGTCCAGGGAAGATGCGGCGGTAGCAGTGGCCGGGATGCTGAGTATCAGCGAGCGGTACGAAGCTCCTCGGACGTTTGGGCTGGCGAGCGACGAGCCCGAGACACCCACAGAGAGGTAACTAACGGCTTTAGCACATCTCCGCCGCAAAATCGGGACGCTGCACAAATTTACCGAGTTGTAGAGATAAACTATAGAGAATCCGCTAACGCACATATGTACAATCGCGCTATCTCTGTCACGCCCACTTCCGCATTCGCTCCGCTCATCTGCATTCACATCTACCCACTTTTTCCGTCCTCGCGGAACAATGGCGAAAACAGCGAGGAAATTTAAACGCAGACTAGCGGACCGAATGCGAAACGCGCGTGACAGAGATAGCATGAAGGTAGACAATGCGCGTTAGAGCAGTCAAACTCACTACGCACTGTTGCGGCTTCATACAACGGACGACTCCGTGCAGCGGTGCCGCTAACTCGATTCCGCCCTAGAGATGTGCAAAAGACCTATACTCTGTATCTTTAGGTATTTAAATAAAAGTAAATAAGATCTACCCTCAAATAGCTCCTTAAGCCAGTTGAGGGTAGATGAAAACATTACACGATCAAATAATATTGGTTAAAGCCAGGTCGTTAAGTGACAAATCCAGGCAGTTTTGTATTTGATTGGTTAACCAATAAAAGTTATAACTACCCGAAATTTTTAAAATTGTTTGTTTACTTTTATTTAAATACCTAAAGACATACGGCCATATTCATAAAAAAACCTTAATCGGCGTCTGATCGTCGAACCCGGTGATACGCCGATTAGCCTTAATTGAGGTTTTTAAAAATGCTTGATTTATAAACACATATTATCCTGCTCATATCTGATCCACCGCTTATTGAAAGATTAGACGCGTTATGTTGGCACTTTTGGCAAAATCATAGACAAAAACCCGGTTTCATCGCAATTAAAAAAAAAGTTTGACAGAACATGACACATGACAGCGGTAGTAGCGGGAAATGCGTTAAATTTTATTACGTATTTTGCATGTTACTACGGTTTGGATAAATACTTTTGTAACTAATTTTAGATTAATGACTGTGTAATGTGTCGAGAAACATGAATAAAATTAATGTACCTACCTATAGTGAAGAAGAGAGACAGTAAACAATTGAAATGTAATAGTAGGAATGTGTTGTTACCTACGATGAATCACTGGACTAGTAATCAAAATAAGGTAAGAAAATCAGTTAATTAATTGACTTATAACTAGGTTCGGACCATTTACAAAAGTATCTGCCCATGTCAGACATATTTCTCAGTATAAAACTTATAAACAAATGTTAATTGAGAACTTGAAGAACTGAATATTACTTAGCGTGCTTACCCATTTCTTACTGCTTACAGTGTCGATGTCATGCATACCGGCGTTCAGAGAATGGTTGTATAGCTCAAGAAACAGAAACGAGAAGAAATAAGAGTGGTCACTGATCAATTGAAGCCTGACAGCTGCTGCCACAAGTTGTGTGTTGTGGATTTACTTGGTTGGCGCAGAGTTTCATATAGACACAAATAACAGGACTGCACTACTAGTGAAGGTAGGTAGTATTTGAAATTGATGCCTATTACAACATACCTGTACATTGGTTACCTATACATTATGTAAATATTTTAAATATTTTAATAGTGCCAAAACCATAGTTTTATAAGTGCAAAATATACATTATTATTTTATGAAAGGCCTACAACTGCCTGTCAGAATAACCATAGTTGGGTCTTTAGCTCTGTCTTCCAGCATTTAGATACAACCAGATTTAAATGTGGTTTTCAGATCTGCTCTTTTTCAATTTGTACAGCCTTATGAATATTGGTGTCGGTTAATACTCTCTATTTGCAAAGGTAGGTAAAAAGACAATGAACAAAATTATAATAACTTATATGGTCACCGCAGTACACTAAAATTAAATTACATAAAATATTTGAAAATATCTTTAATCAAAATTGTTATTTTTTTTCCAGATTCTGAAAGGCCAAGTTACTCGTGGACAAGCACCACCTACACACTTCCTTCAAGGAACTGTCACTATGGGCCAGCATGCCCCAGCAGCCAGCTTGACCACCTCAGCAATCACACTGAAACAAAAGGAAATGAGACAGAGAAACCCAAAATGCTCCGGCTTTGTGTTTTCTTATTAAACGGGACATTTGATTTTACTGAATAAATTATCTTATTTTATCTCAATAAAAATTTTGTATTGATGTTTTATTCTCCTTTTACTGGAAACTTCAGCAGCTGTTTGTGATCATTGACATATATTGTATATCAGAAATCAGAACATGTTATGACTATTCAGAGATCATGACTGTAACGTTGGTGTTAAAGATGTGTACAGTCAGCAGAATAATTAACTAAGCCGGTAAGGTGTTAGGTTTGAATTTAACCGATTACAATGAAATAGCAGTGAAAGTGTTGACATATCTTATATGTACCATCGGGTTCATAGCAGTGAAAGTGTTGACATATCTTATATGTACCATCGGGTTCATAATTGGATACCCAATTTATCAATGAATTAATTCATTATTTGGGTATGCAATTATGAACCCGATAGTACCTATACCTTTTTGTAAGTCATGAAAAATGTATACAAATGCTGCGACAAAGTTCAATATCATATATTGTTACTATTACATTTTTCACCATAGCTGCATTAGGTGCAAGCCAGGCAATCTTTGTTTGACACTTTGAGTGAGGTATGCTGTAGGTTTGAGTTGATCAGTTAGTGGAAATAGTTACCTTCCTTGTGAGTGGCGTTGGATAAAACCTTGAAGATGTGCATTGTTTACTGCCCTGTTGACTAATGCTGCAACCACTTCTTCATCCGTCACTACTGCATAATCTTTTCAGCATCTGGATATAATAGTAGTGTTGTACTGGGTTTTTTGCTATCAAGGGATGTCTGACCCAGATAGGCCACATTATTATTTTAGAATAAAGAAACTTATGTTTAGTTTTAAGGATTGAAAGTTAGTAAGTACATATACATAGATACTGCAGGTGTAGAGATCTACCCCTGAAGCCCTAAGACGGTGTGTAAAAAGTAATTAAGTATGATCATCATCTTCTATTCAGACTGGTTCAATATGAGCTAATTCCCAAAAAATCACCATGCTACCATTATTTTATTTGATTCTTATTGCAATCTAAACATATGACTTGTGAAATTTTACTACAGTCTTTTACTTGGAATCAAGTACCTAAAGTTGTTTTAATTGATTGCAATATTATGCAAAACTTTCATTTCGATAATAGTATGTCACCTATATCTACTTCCCTTGTCTGGCCAAATATACTAATTAATATAATTTTAAACACAAAACTTTCGTGAGACTCAGATAAGTACCTATATTAAATAACGGGTAACACTGGTTTTTTAAGTCGAATATTGCTCGACATGTTTTGCTCCATAACAAGAAGCTTATTCATGAGCCATTACACCAACTACATTTGACAATGATGCTGAAAATTAGTGTATTTCTCGCCTCCTCGGCCGCCGCGCAGAGCGCTCGGCCGCGGAGGGCCACGCGAATGGCTCATGACACATGAATACGCTCTCGTTATGGAGCGAAACATGTCGAGCAATATTCGACTATTTAATGTGTGTGTGTATATGGTTATTAACACAAGTGGGTAAAAAAAATACGTAGGTAACCTAAGATAGGTACCGCCTCGAACGATAAGTAGCTAACTAATATGCTTATAGGTAGGAACTTACTACTTTTATTGCAGCACTTCTTCTACTTGATTTCTGTAAGTGACGAGGTCCTCATAGGATAGGGCAGATTATTATTTTAAGACACACGCACTGAAACCTGAAACTTCAGACGCCGGCGATTCACTTGTTTGATAACCTGAATTACTGACATTACTTGCATTTAATTACGATGGTTACTCGTCGAAAATCTAGATATTTGTTTCCTACCCATTTCCGATGTCGCTGGACTATTTATTGATATTACAATTATTTACTTAATTAACAATTAAATCGAAACACAGAAACTTATAAACAGAAGTCTCCATCTGTTAGAAATCTCTTCGATTTCTGTACTGTGTAGCTCCTATCAAAATTCAAAATCAGCTGTTCAATGTTGTGTCGGCCATCTTGTCACTTAATATGCGGATAAAGGAGGGTCCACGGGCTCGTAACTTTTGGCTTTTATAGGAGGTCGATCGTAGACAGATTAACGTTAATACGCGTTTATGCATCAAGAATTTTGGTACCTACCTCTGAGCGACCGATCAGTGAGCTCCTAACTTTTTATGAATATGGCTGATAGAGTATAGAGATGTGCAAAAGGCTTCAATACCAAATTGGGGTTGGCCGGTCGAAAGTATTTACAGATGGCACTAGGCAGTTTCAATAGTGTCCAATTCTTGGTTAACCGTTTATTTTTTTGACTTGGATCACAATAAGTAATAGTGCACAGATGATTTTCCTTCCTGAATTTGACATTTAGCTACAGAGATGAAAACGTTAGCTCTCATGCGCCATTAAAAAAATAAAATAGTGTTTTCAACGTGCTTCATATATCCGAGCACGTTTGAGACGTGCCATAAACACTGGCTTAAATGATAATATGTGACGTTTTTAATCAAAGGTACAAATAATTGTCGGTCGTCAATAAGACGCTAACTGCCATAAAAAATAATTTAGAAATAAACTCTATTAACAACCGACAATGATGTACGTATGACTTGGAACCGTCACATATTCTCGAAAGCACCCATAATAAGGTGATGAAGTGCCAACCCTTCTCTTATTAGCCGTCATATGCGGTAAGCCTACCGCACCTGGACCTGGACCTGGACCAGGGTATGTCCTTAAACTACGTCCGGACCTGGGTATGTCCTTAAACTACGCCAAAAAGAGAGGTATGGGCACTGCGAATGGCATCTCGCTAAGTGTGGTAGGGCACGTTCAGCGACTGTCATCGCTCAAATCTGGAGCAGAGCCCGACTGGGGAAGTACCTCCACCTTACAGAAAACCACAGCCAAATAGCATTAGACCCTACTCATAATAGTGTTGTGTTCCTGCTGGTGAGTAAGGTTGCCAAAGAGCTCAAAGAGGACCCAGTGTGTTGACGATGAGGGACCTTCTTGTTCCTTTAGTCGTCAACACAGTGAATCCTCCTTTTTGTAAAGGGTCGGCAACGCGCATGTGACTCCTTTGGAGTTGCAGGCGTCCATAGGTTACGGTAGCTGCTTACCATCAGGCGGGCCGTATGCTTGTTTGCCACCGTCGTGGTATAAAAAAAAAAGCGCATCGGGAAAAACGGGTACGATGGAGATATACATAGTGAAACCCCCCTGACCTGGATGAGAACAATACTAGTGACAGTACAACCTATGCTGGCGCCGTTTGGCCAAACCATTGACAACTTTTCCTTCACAATTTCCAAGCTATTTTTTGCATTCCCCATTTCCATTCTTATATGAGCTGGAATTACCAGAGGGTTCACGAATCAAAAGGCCTAAAAGAGTTCCGTTAAGAGGTCTTGCTATACTGGTCAACTGGTTTGCAAGAATCGACACGGAGTATTAGTTTCTACAATGTTTAGAAATAAACGAAAAGTAGAAAAATACACTGCCTCAGGCGAGACTCGAACTAGGCGTAAGACGCATAAAGGCCCCCTAAGACGCATAAAGGATATAGTGGACAAATTCGCAGCCATCAGGTAAGTCTCAGTTGCTCAGTTGGTTAGAGCGATGGGCATGTTTCCCAGGGTCGCAAGTTCGAGTCTCGCCGGAGGCAGTGTTTTTTTCTACTTTTCCTTTATTTCGGGTTTAAGAGTTTTTATTTCTCAAAAAGAAGATATTACAACTTCACTTACATGAGAAATCAATTTTTAACACAAAATACTTATACAATTTTATGCAAAGAAAAAATATTTAATATAACTTAAGTATTATTTTTGTTATTCTAAAGCGGGTAGACCACAATATCTACCCACTTGATAGTTGCTAAGCGCTGCATCCGACCGCCGCGCCGACACCGAAGGCCGGCCATATGCTAGTCGGGAGCAGCTAACGACCAATTTTATAGTCATTTACTATGATATTTACTATGGATGGGTTATACTCTAACAAAATGAGCAGAAAAAATACTTCCAGAGTTATTTCATAACCTAGCAACGATTCTGTTATGTTTATCTATTTTGACAATCATTACATCTTTGTCACTCTCATTGTAAGAAAATTACAGTTTGTCTCTTTCTCACACGGGTGACGGGAGCCCATTCGCACGTCCGCATCTTACGCTGGCCGGTGCGCGACTAGCGACAGTTGTGTGAATTCACTCATATTAAGTGCTTCACTTTTGGAGCGTGCATAACCCATCTGTCATTATATATCATAGGTCATTTATAGTCATTTATTCATATTGCATTGTCATGTACATAATAAGGTGTTATAATTTTGAGATAGTTCATGACACCCTGTCAGGGCACACAATAATTCTTACATACTTTAAAAAAAAGTAGGAAGTCATTTATTAAAGAAATAGCTAATAATAATGTATATAAAATAATAGTAATAATTCACATCTCTGCAATCTGCTGCACGGTCAGGCAGGTGACAGTTTAGTTAGAGCTGGGAATGCCTGCTCCGTCGTCGAACCCCAATAGTTTCGCTGCAGGTTTGAATTTGTGACGTGTGCCTCGTATGCACATACTGGTGGCTCGAATTATAGTAATGCATATCCTTGTTCTAAGCCAACCCAGTATCGTACTCAGCGATTTATTCCAGCGGTTCGCGAGGGCTTCGCCTATGTGTTTGACAAAGGAGGTCATCTGTGGTGCGAATACGCCATCGATGGAAGTCACGAGAGGGGTGAAGGTAGCGTGTTTCGCTTCGCAGGTAGCGGAGTATTTTCTTTGTTTTTCAGTCTCAGCAGATTTTAGGACAGAAGTGACATGGCGTGTAATGTAAGAGGGAGCGTCAGGGTCTACGACACGGATATCAAAAAGAGCCTCTCTCTGAGCATTCCATACGCCACGGCAAGATAAGTCGCCGCGTAATCCAAGGTCACCTTCTGTGATTATGGGTTCTATTGTGACGTTGCTCCATGCTTGGTGACATAGTTCAGCAAATAGATCACGAACTTCGTTGTGTCGTCTTGAAATTAGCCCCCCAGTCTTGCAGCAGAGAGCATGGTCGATATTAAATTGGCTGTTGCCACATCCATCACATGAGGGTGGCATTGAGTTTGGGGTTCTGTGATAGCGTATTGCCAGGGCGTCTCTGAATTCTTGAGGGGACAAGTCGAGGTTATCTTTCTTCGTTGGTATAGTAGATAGCCAGGTGGAAGACTTTGTTTTCATTTTCAATGCGATTGATCTTTCTATAGCTCTTCTTTTGTTAGGGGGTAATTTGGCCAATATAGTGTCTAAAAGTTCGTTATCGCGAGCTTCTTTCATTGTTCGGCTTTCTTTGCGTGCGTCAATCAGGGATTTATTGTGTTGGGCTAGGTCTACATGTTGTGTCCCGATCAAAGCTGATGAGAGGATTGAACAGCCTTTTTTAGAGGTTTTGTAGCTCAAATTATTCTCGGAGAATGGATTGGATATTGCCAAGCCACCTTTATGTACGGGTAGGGAAAACAGAGCGGCTTCGTCGGCAGTGATGTCGCTACCCATCATAGTTGGCATGAAATTAGCCCGTAGTGCAAGTGTCAGTGGTTCAAAAAGTTCGTTAGAATCAGCGATTACACGTTGTAGGAATGACCATTTGAATTGGGCAGCTTTGGTAAGTGCTGTGTAAGCTGCTTGGGGGGAGTCCTTACAGACATGTGTTAGTTTCTCGATTATTGAAATAAATTGCTTCACTTTGTTTCTTATAAAGTCTTCTTTTCCCTTGCCTATGTAACTACCAAGGAAGGGTGAACCTGTGGCGATGGTAATGTTAGTTCCTTTAAAAATCTGCTGTGCTTTATTTTTGTCTGTTTTAGATACAATAAGGATTGTCTTTTTAGGTTGAGGGAGGTATCCATATGCCGGTCCTATGTTGCAGATCTGTTCCCACCATTTACGAAGGCTTTTGAAGTTTCCCTGGACCGATGAGTCATAAGCGTACCATGTCTGGAGTGTATTCTGTTCTTTTTTTAGTTTATTGATTATGGGTAATGTTCCAAGAGCATATAGTGGCATAGCGAGTGGATCGCCTTGGGTAACGCCTTCTTTGCTATACATTCTTGTGTCTGAGTTTCGAATAACAAGCTCGGCATGGCCGTTATATGTGGTGTACAGGAAACGGGCACAATGTGGCCAGTATATTCGGGCCTGCCAGAGAGCAAGCTGCCTATTTACACTGTTGAATGCGTTGTTAGCATCAACGAGGAGCATTCCCCATTCTGAGCTTGGGTGACATTTCTCTTCAAAAGTGTCATTCATTGCATGTATGGCTCCTTCGATACCAGAGTTAAGGCCACTGCAAAGTTGCCATTGTCCACATGCTTCGGTGACTTCAGATCCTGTTGCCAAGATCATACATTTAGAGAGGATTCTTCTAAGGCATTCCCCGATTCCAATGGGTCTCACGCCTGGGCATTTATCCAGAGCTACCAGACGGCTCGACATAAGGGATTGTATTTGTGTCCAAGGTACGTGTTCGTTATTCAATTTCATAGTAAGTTGGGCTATGGCATTTCGTAGGTGCAGGCTCGCATCGCCGAGGAGAAAGTCCTTCCAATTTTCGGACGTTGAGCCAGTTGGACCCCCACCACCATGTAGTTTTCTTGCAACTTGCTCGACGTGGTTACTAGTTATGTCGACATCTAATAATGGTGGCATTTCGGGGAAATCCTCGGGCAGGGCAAATAAGTCAGGGTTGGGGTTTGCGGGAGGTGGATGTTTTTCTCTTAGTACGTCGCTGACGGTTTTACCGGTATAATCGATTTCGTCATTACTATTCAGGACTTTGCTTGTATCTTTGGTTAATAGCCAGCTTAGGGCCTCGCGGACTTTGCCACGTTGAATTAGTCTTGTGAATGTTTGTGTTGTTTTGTCGTTGTTGTGGTATTTTCGACTATATGTATTTTGAAGAGTTTTGTCAGATTTTATCGATTCTGAGATTAAAATATCAAACTGCTCATCGGCCCACAGTTTGAGGCGGCGGTCAAGTAATCTGCTGATATCTTTGGCCTGTTTAATGTTTTTGTCCCTTTGTAGCAATACGGCAGTGTAAATTAGTAATCGTTCTGAGGGATAATTTAGCTTGGTTAGGTGTTCTATTTCATCGGCAAGTGTATGAACGAATTTTCAGCTTGCTGTGCCAAAAGGGAGATCGTAAAGTTTTCCATGAAGTGAGCATATGTCGTTCCATCTTTTTTGCCATATACCTGTCTTCGATCCTGTGTTGTTAAGGTAGGGCGACCCATATGCTTCTTCTAGTGGTGATGCAAAAGGCGAGTGTTGAGTGGAGGCTTGTTGATGCGAAGAGGACTGCTCACCATGGGCGGCACGTATGTGACGTTGCAGGCCGTTTCTTTTAAAGGTTTTGGAACAGGTCGGACAGGTTTCTTGATTGCTTGAATTGACTGCGGTCGTATTCATGTCTTCAAAACACAATTTTGTTGGGGGCTTTCAACATGTCGTCATTAGGTATGAAAGTTGATATTTTTGTTTTACGGTAATTTCGAATGGAGTAAACACTTTCACTATATATTTAGATATTCTGGTGTATTTTAAGAGTGTTTTTGTGTTGTATATTGCAGAGATGTGAATTATTTTAAAGAAATGTATTTGGATTTTCAAAACAGAGGGTGACAGTGGCATGTGTCAAGTATGTATAATTCTTACATACCAACCTATAAAGTTTATACCGTATGTAAATCTACCAGAATCATTTATTTAAACCAGTTGATCTGCACGTCGAGTATAGTACTATACCATGCTTTTTGTTAGTATTAGTAGATTATTTTTAGTGTAATTGTTATTTTGAAATTATAAAATCTTACCTTTTTCTAAGTCGGTAAATCCTATAAGTATCATCCTGTGATTATGTTTACGTTGTGAGTGACAGATAAATGCAACCCCATTGTTAACTAGAACATTCACAATTTCCATGCATTCATTTTGAAGACTTCTTATAACCGTTTTAGGGCTTTTTTCAAGTTGATAAATGAAAGTTGTAGCCAAATTATGTTAAATTTATCACGTAAACGTAAACAATACCATCCACTTCATTTTACTTTCCTCGGTGACACTTCATTGTCAAATTATTATTTTTCATAATTAGTAAGCGCCACAAAAGAGTTTAGCTAGGAATCAATGACAAGTTAATTTTCAATGTCAACGTGTTTCATTCAAACAATACATAAAATTATCCATAATGCCATTGAATTTTAGTGCTGACGAGATAGTGGACATGATTCTCATCTACGGGGAATGCAGGAATAATGGTGCGGCAGCTCTTCGGCTGTATGCCAAGAGATTTCCGCAAAGGAGACAGCCGACTGACTCGCGTGTAATTATAAAGGCGATTACAAGACTGTGAGATAATGATAGACGTACCAGTAAGTACTGGTGGGCGACGTCCTCGTATTGACGTCAGAACTGAAGAACGGATCTTAAACCATTTTGCAGAAAAGCCTGGCTCAAGCGTTAGGAAAGCAGGGAGGTTGTGTGATATTAGTCATACAGCTGTCCATGCAATTTTAAAACGGAACCAATGGCACCGATTGTTAGTAGTTAAGGTACATGTTTTAAACCAAGATGAATTTTTACGGTGAATAGACTACGCGAATAGGGCATAAAGAAAAAACGAACGCTGTGCTACCTCGTATTTAAATGATAAGTATGTTCACAGCTTTATTTCAAGTGAAATGTCATGTGACTCATGTGTTGAAGTTGACCTTGACTCGACAAATATTTGACAAAAGATAAAACTGTAAACAAATAATACAGGCTGTTATAGAAGTATGATTTAATGTTATTTTAGTTTTAAATTTTTTTACCATGAGTTATAAAAAGTGTCTAGTTAAATAATTTACATGCCACGACCTTATTTGTCGCCTAAACAAACCTAGGTTTGAATAGATGTTACTGGTAAGTTTACATACTGTATAGACAGTAGGTACTTAATTATATTTTCTTACAAGCATCTAAACAATGTCAACAAGTCTTGAGGATATTGCATACATGAGTTTTAGATTAAAATTTTTAATGTCAGCAGTGAATTGAATAAACATGTTATTGAATTTGTGAGTCAATGTACTTATTTCTAAACTAAGTTTTATAATATATCTGGTAGAGTAATATAGCAAATAGTTATGTAAAATTTTGAATTACAGTCATAAGTTTACTTTGCTTCGTCTAAGGCTAGCGTGTTATCTTCAAGAAATAATTCGACAGTATTATTATTGTAATTACAATTTACAGTTTGTAAAAAAAGCTAAACTTAGAGTACTAACTATATGCAAAGGCCACTTTAGCAGACGTTCTGCTTAATACAAAATTAATACTGGTTTCTAATCAATAACTGTTATATTGTCAGTAGTGCGAGCGCGCGGGGTAACAAGAGAGTGCGTAAGCCTGCGCCGCGCGTGGAAGACCCTCTGGACGACGAGGATGTCATCAAAGAGGTGCATCGAGACGAAGAGTACGGTGAGTGTTTCACAGATGCAGTATTTCACTCCGGGCATAGACGTATTAGCCATAGACCTGTTATGGTAATAATAATTCCAAGATTTAACTGGATGGTCTTATTAAACTTTCAATAGGTAAAATATAAAAGAAGAAACTGACTGACTGACTGACTGACTGACTGACTGACTGACTGACTGACTGACTGATTGATTGACTGATTGACTGACTGACTGACTGACTGACATATCAACGCACAGCCCAAACCGCTGGTTCTAGAGATTCCAAATTTGGCACGTAGGTTCCTTATAAGGTCTAGGGGTGCCCTAAGAAAGGATTTTTCAAAATTCACCCCCTAAGGGGGTAAAATGGGGGTCCAAAGTTTATATCGCGAATCAAGATTTGTTAGACTATTTTATTCGAAACTTCACAGGAGTATTCCTAACGATAAATAAGTAAACACGTGTTTCAGGTTTTTTGAAAATTCAACCCCTAAAAGGGGCAAATGTGGTCACAAAGTCTGAAAATCAACATGGGTATCGTATCCTTTTTGAGTACTTATAGTACGCGGGCGAAGCCGCGGGAAAAGGCTAGTAGGTAATACAGAGAAGGCGCTATTATCGTTGGTCCTTCTCATAGTCTCACATTGTGATTATTACTTACTTTCAAAAGGCTTTTTGAAGTGCAATAAAGAAACCGACTAAATTATGTAGGCTAGTTACGGTATGCTGTCAGCCATCTTGAAACGTGTTTTAATATTAGTCTCATTGCGTGTATTCTGTCCCTAGGCGAACACGTGTTTCAACCTTAGATTGCTTTGAAACTCCAGCCCACCGCCTACAGCTTTACAAAGGGCAGGTACGCCCACATATGGAATACTGTTCTCATCTGTGGACGGGGGCGCCCCAGTACCAGCTTCTCCTTCTGGACCCCATCCAACGGAGAGCGACTCGAATTGTCGGCCGCCAGGATTTTACAGATCGCTCTGCTTTTCTATCGCCTCTACAACGGAGAGTGCTCCGAGGAATTGTTCGATTTAATCCCTGCCTCTTTCCGTCATCATCCTACGCGACAACATTTCCATCCTCACCACTTAGTTGGTTAGCAGTCCTCAACTGTGCGTTTCTCCAGAAACTTCCTGCCTCGCACAGCCCAGCTTGTGAAATGAACTGTCGCCTGCGGCATTTCCGGACCGATACGACCTTCAAACCTTCAAGAAAAGAGCGCACTCCCATCTTAAAGGCCGGCAACGCGCTTGTGACCCCCCTGGTGTTGCGGGTGTCCATGGGCGGCGCTAGTGTGAAGTATACTCTTTCAAACAAAAAAAGAATTTTCGAAATCGGTCCAGCCGTCTCCGAATAATCGGGGAACATACATAAAAAAATATAGCAAAAACAAAGACCCTGACGAATTGCTAACCTCCTCCTTCGAAATCACTTAGAGCCCACCTTTCCAAGAGAAAATGCCCGAGCTACTCTAAAAAATACTCAAATCACTATAGCTGTGCCTAACATTTGAAGAGTTCCCTCGATTTCTCCATGATCCCATCATCAGATCCTGATCTGATGACAGTGGGACCAACCGTATAGTATACTCTTTCATACATAACAAGAATTTTCCAAATCGTCCCGCCGTCTTCGAATAATCGGTGAACATACAAAAAAAAAAATGCAAAAACAGATCCCGACGACTTAAGAACCTCCTTCGAAATCTTGAAGTCGGTTGAAAAGAGTATAGTGGCATATCCTTTAAGATTGAATATCATCATCCTCCCAGCGTTTCCTTCCTGGTTTTTCCTACGGCTCATATTGAGCCCGGGCAACCTATTCCATACATTTGTTAATCCGTAAACCGTATTTGCAGTGTACCCATCGTTGGAGATGAGCTCGGACGAGGACGATGACTGGACGTCGTCGCGGCGGCGGCGGAACTCCAGAAACAGGGTCGACTCTCGGTCTAAAGGGGATAAGTGAGTATTGTAGTTAATCTGTACTATAATTTCAAGAAGCTACTCCAACCTTTCCACAGCAAATGCCGGTCGGTCCAACCGTCTTGAAATAATCGGTGAACATACAACTTAGTAAAAAAGCAACAAAGATCCCGATCTTTCTTAATCTTGAAGTTGGTTGAAAAATACACTGTAACATAACATAAACGTAACATAAATACTCTTTATTGCACACCTCAAAATAAAGAAACACATATAATAGACATAGACAGATAAGGGTGCTTAAAACATGAGTGTGGTTTTATGAAACGAGCCGCAGGTGAGTTTCATAATAAGATTACACGAGTGTTTTAAGGCCTAATTACGTACAGTTGCATACAGTGCTTTATCTACACTCATATTATTTATTCTAAATGCTGTATTCGGAAACCATAGAATGGCCCCCATTGCACCGCCATGGCCAACTCTCGTGTGCCGGCGGTCGGGGAGGCGCGTGTCGGCGGCCGCTCGGGATCGTGCAGGTGTACATTATGTTATCAAAACTCATAACACATCAATAGTTGAGCATGTAACGTTAAAATTACGTTACTGCCACAGATAAAAAGCTTATCATAGTAAAATCGGTCGTGGTAATGCTAGCCATTGCCTACCGTTTTCGAACACGTTTTAGAGAACTTACAATATGAGTGTAGATAATAGTAGTTTATGTAACTGTTACGTAATAAGGCCTAATTACGTACAGTTGCATACACTGCTTTATCTACACTCATATTATTTATTATAAATGCCGTATTCGGAAATCATAGAATGGCCGCCATTGCACCGCCGCGGCCATCTCGATTGTGTCGGCGTGGCCAACTCGATTGTGTCGGGGCTCGCGCGGGACCAATCGAGTTGGCCATGGCGGTAACATTATGTTATCAAATTCGATGTTCCAAATTTGAAACTCATTGCTTAACAATATTTGAGCATGCATAGTTAAAATTACGTTACTGCCGCAGATAAGAAACTTATCATAGTTAAATCGTTTGTTGTAATGCTTGTCATTGTCTACGGTTTTTGAACGCATTTTAGAGTACTTACAGTATGAGTGTAGATAAAATTAATTACAATACAGAGAAATACACAGACTTTTATTATAATACAGAGAATTATACATTTCCAGAAACAATCGTCGTGTTGTTTTCTGTCTTATCTTTTGTTTTATTTTTGTCATAATGTTAGTCTTGGGGCTTGTCTCGTGTCCCTAATGTTTGTCTTTTGTGATTGGTTCTGCGTGGAAGCGTTCTATCTTCCCGCAGCATAGCCTTCGGCCTTGTGTAGCGTTAGGTATCTAGGGCAGAGATGAGCTATTTAACCTGCCTGTGCTACAATTCAAAAACGGTTTTATTGGGTTCTTAACGCGTGGGTCGTTGGGCTACTACGGTGGTGGCCCGGTGGCACTTGGATCGGTGCGTAGCGAGTGTTACTGTCCTGGCCCCGTAGCCAAGATGACAATCGTTTGCAGAAAACGAAACGAATCGCTACATGCTCTCGCTCACTCTTCATTACTGCGATAGAGAGGCGGATAGCGTTTCGATTCGTTTTCTGCAAACGATCGTCATCTTGGCTAAGCCCCCTGGTGGCGTTCCTGGCGTGGTGGCGTCCCGGCGTTTCATCATCATCATCATCATCATATCAGCCGAAAGACGTCCACTGCTGAACATAGGCCTCCCCCAAAGAGTGCCACAATGACCGGTCCTGCGCCACCCGCATCCAGCGGACTCCCGCGACCTTCACCAGGTCATCAGTCCACCTTGCGGGGGTCTACCCACGCTGCGCCTTCCGGTTCGTGGTCGCCACTCGAGAACCTTTCCGCCCCAACGGCCATCGGTTCTACGAGCAATGTGCCCCGCCCACTGCCACTTTAGTTATCCCGCCCGTATAGCCCGGCGTTTAACGCAGGGCAATACGCGCAATCCAAGCGCGAAGGTTAGACGGTCAGTTAGCCCGTAGGGTGGACCCTGGAATTTTATTTCACTGTATTAAGGCTCCGAAATCAAATCGGCTTCATGAAGCGTCTCGCCTTATTTATAAAACTCATATCTTGACAGCATAAACATTGTTGTGGTTATTTAAACTAAATCTAGTTTGTCTGTGGCGGTCGATACATGGAGGTTCAGAACGGAGATGAATGGGATGTATAAGCGTAAGGTTGCAATCAGCACAGTGCGATATTACGGAAGCTAAACAATTATTTACACTTAACATTAATCTTACGCATGTTTTACACAAACTAATCCTACAGAATATTATGCTTAAGTAATAAT
The DNA here is from genome assembly GCA_947086415.1 of Pammene aurita. Classification (NCBI taxonomy): domain Eukaryota; kingdom Metazoa; phylum Arthropoda; class Insecta; order Lepidoptera; family Tortricidae; genus Pammene; species Pammene aurita. The sequence continues at coordinate 6,062,023 of OX352315.1, read as the reverse complement.
AATGCTTTTCGTTCACGGAACATCAACATTCAAAATCAGTGTCCGCCATTTTGGCGTAGCGTAAAGCATTAGGTTGCAAGACGCAATAGGCACTCAATTTAATGGCACAACAGTGGGAGAGCACTTGTTTGTGGACTGACTGACTGACTGACTGACTGACTGACTGACTGACTGACTGACTGACTGACTGACTGACTGACTGACTGACTGACTGACTGACTGACTGACTGACTGACTGACTGACTGACTGACTGACTGACTGACTGACTGACTGACTGACTGACTGACTGACTGACTGACTGACTGACTGACTGACTGACTGACTGACTGACTGACTGACTGACTGACTGACTGACTGACTGACTGACTGACTGACTGACTGACTGACTGACTGACTGACTGACTGACTGACTGACTGACTGACTGACTGACTGACTGACTGACTGACTGACTGACTGACTGACTGACTGACTGACTGACTGACTGACTGACTGACTGACTGACTGACTGACTGACTGACTGACTGACTGACTGACTGACTGACTGACTGACTGACTGACTGACTGACTGACTGACTGACTGACTGACTGACTGACTGACTGACTGACTGACTGACTGACTGACTGACTGACTGACTGACTGACTGACTGACTGACTGACTGACTGACTGACTGACTGACTGACTGACTGACTGACTGACTGACTGACTGACTGACTGACTGACTGACTGACTGACTGACTGACTGACTGACTGACTGACTGACTGACTGACTGACTGACTGACTGACTGACTGACTGACTGACTGACTGACTGACTGACTGACTGACTGACTGACTGACTGACTGACTGACTGACTGACTGACTGACTGACTGACTGACTGACTGACTGACTGACTGACTGACTGACTGACTGACTGACTGACTGACTGACTGACTGACTGACTGACTGACTGACTGACTGACTGACTGACTGACTGACTGACTGACTGACTGACTGACTGACTGACTGACTGACTGACTGACTGACTGACTGACTGACTGACTGACTGACTGACTGACTGACTGACTGACTGACTGACTGACTGACTGACTGACTGACTGACTGACTGACTGACTGACTGACTGACTGACTGACTGACTGACTGACTGACTGACTGACTGACTGACTGACTGACTGACTGACTGACTGACTGACTGACTGACTGACTGACTGACTGACTGACTGACTGACTGACTGACTGACTGACTGACTGACTGACTGACTGACTGACTGACTGACTGACTGACTGACTGACTGACTGACTGACTGACTGACTGACTGACTGACTGACTGACTGACTGACTGACTGACTGACTGACTGACTGACTGACTGACTGACTGACTGACTGACTGACTGACTGACTGACTGACTGACTGACTGACTGACTGACTGACTGACTGACTGACTGACTGACTGACTGACTGACTGACTGACTGACTGACTGACTGACTGACTGACTGACTGACTGACTGACTGACTGACTGACTGACTGACTGACTGACTGACTGACTGACTGACTGACTGACTGACTGACTGACTGACTGACTGACTGACTGACTGACTGACTGACTGACTGACTGACTGACTGACTGACTGACTGACTGACTGACTGACTGACTGACTGACTGACTGACTGACTGACTGACTGACTGACTGACTGACTGACTGACTGACTGACTGACTGACTGACTGACTGACTGACTGACTGACTGACTGACTGACTGACTGACTGACTGACTGACTGACTGACTGACTGACTGACTGACTGACTGACTGACTGACTGACTGACTGACTGACTGACTGACTGACTGACTGACTGACTGACTGACTGACTGACTGACTGACTGACTGACTGACTGACTGACTGACTGACTGACTGACTGACTGACTGACTGACTGACTGACTGACTGACTGACTGACTGACTGACTGACTGACTGACTGACTGACTGACTGACTGACTGACTGACTGACTGACTGACTGACTGACTGACTGACTGACTGACTGACTGACTGACTGACTGACTGACTGACTGACTGACTGACTGACTGACTGACTGACTGACTGACTGACTGACTGACTGACTGACTGACTGACTGACTGACTGACTGAGGAGTATTCCTAACGATAAATGAGTAAACACGTGTTTCAGGTTTTTTGAAAATTCAACTCCTAAAAGGGGCAAATGTGGTCACAAAGTCTGAAAATCAACATGGGTATCGTATTCTTTTTGAGTACTTATAGTACGCGGGCGAAGCCGCGGGAAAAGGCTAGTTTTATATATAATTACGTCTCGACTTCGCGAGACAAAGGCGCAGCTGATAACGCTCGCACGAGCGACGTGCGTTCAACGCTGCAGTCTCATGGCCAGTAGTGGTAGCCGTACAAGCCCAATTTCAAAGAAAAACCGGAAATCGATGTATAGTTTAGCCGTTTGGCACACGCATACTAGAGGTCAAAAGACATTTTTTGACCCGCAGTTCTTAAAAAAAATTCCCAAGACATTTTTTTATTTGTATGGAAAAAAAAAATATTCAGTAACCTATCGTGTGTGGTATCTTATGAAAGGGTATTTTGAGGCGATTCTAAAAATATACCACATCATTACATTTCAGCCATTTTTTTTAAATTAAAACAAAAATAATTTTCGAAACATACCAAGTTTGGGCTCCTCCAGATACGATATGGCTGATTTTTTTTGTACTATATACCACAAATGATACGTGATATCCTCATATCTAACCTCAAGAAAAAGCAATTTTGAAAATAATTTCATTAGGTTTTTTTTTTCAATATTACAAAGTGGCACAGTTCTACTTCAATACCTATTTTACGAGACGTATAGAACTGCACTGCAGATACGGTACATATTAATCATAAAATGATACGTAGTATCCATATATCCAACGGGAAATACCTTTTTAACCATTTAACTGCGTCTTTTCATCAGTTGGTATAGTTTTTGTGGTAGATACTGACTTAATAAGTGGCTGAAAGTTGAATTAAAGATGTTGATTCCTGTTGTTTTTATCTCATAATTATAATACACATACTATTAATCTTGCTTTTTACATTTTTAAAATATATTTCTTCCTCTCCGTCTTCTATATCCGTTTTACTGCAAATAAAAAAGCGGTTTGTATAAATGAATTCACTTATTTACGCAAAAGGCGTAAATTGAGAAAATAATAGCGCACCTCGCGTTATGGCAATCACCGTGGCAAATTTTGCAGGCTGGGGTGCAAGGGAGGTTATTTTTTTGCATGAGCATCGGTTGGTTTTGCATCCAATTTTGCATCCACGCCTATCTAGCTCCATAACTGCATGCCATATAAAGACTGTATTGACAATTATAAGGACAACTGCAACAAGCCGTCATTCTTGTTTTATTTGCTTTAAAAACATAAATTATTTATTATGTTGTAGATGATATGATGTTAAATCAATTACTAGAATTATTTTTTCGGATCACTTTTGATTTCATAAACTGAGAGGCTATACACAGGAGCAACGAAAAATACTCTTGGACAAATACATACGAGAAAACGGTATATGTCCATGAGAAAGATCGCTAAAATCGTGAGGGTGTGTGTTTCTGCGATTTAAATTGTATTAAAAAGTTAAGGTAAGACTTCTCTTTTAATGACAAGTCGAAAAATCGTCGAAAAACTGGCTCGAATAATCGCAATATCGACTCAAAGATACATCGAAAAATCAAAAACTCACTGTGCTTCAATAAGATATGTGGAAAAAAGTAGAGAACTTCTGTAGGAATGGTTCAAAGGGCCAAGAATCGCAACGACTTCCGTTGCTTCCTAGGGCTACCCCCTCGGAAGCAACGGAAGCCAAACCAACTCCAAAATAGGCTGCAAAATTTAAACACCGTCTTCGAAATTTATATGACACAGTTTTACTTAAAAATGAACAGTGCATAATTCTAAGCGACGAAAACCCCTTCAAACAGGATTTTTTGTTCTACCGGGCCTGTAGTACTCTACTATTCGCAAAGGAGAACACCTGAATGAGAACAAAAAGTCAATTTTTTCCGAAAAATTTGGATCTAAGACAATGTGTGGTAGGTAATATGCGAATGCAGTATGAAATCTACGGCGTTCGTCACTACTTCCACGATGACTGCCAATCTTTACATAAAGAAGTGTGGACAAAATGAATTTTGTCACTAATTAGACGCCACAGGGGCTCTACTTTATTTTGGCCCGATTTGGCTAGTTGCCACTGTGCCCCCTGCATCAGAGAGTGGATGGAAAACCACGACGTGCATCATGCTGCTAAGAATATGAATCCGCCAAATTACCTTTAGGTACGTCCCATCGAGGACGTGATGGGCAATCATGAAGAGAAAACTTCGGCAAAGCTTCACGGAAGCGGATTCCGCAAAAAAATAAAAAAAAACTTGGCTCAAGCGTCGAAACTGGTCACAGTAAACGTTGTCCGAATCTGATGAGAAACGTCCGAAGCAAACGACGAAAAGTCGCCCGAAAGGAATGGTTACAGGTGTCTTAGTCAACACTAAAATGTTTAAAAAGGCCTTCCAACCAAATGCCCAAAACATACTTACGCAAAATAATAAACTTTTAAAAAGTTATTATTACACATTTCACTTGTCCTTATAATTGTCAATACACTCTTTACAGTCTAATTCAGTCCAATTAGGCTCTAATGAAAGGTTAGGTCTTCTCTTCCATCCCCACTGTTCTGGAGATGGTCGAGTTGCTACGTGACTTTCTAGTGTACGCCCGCGCCCCCATATTTCTCCCGCCTGATATTTTGCCCTTTTTATATGCTGAAGGAGGGCAGCGGCAGTAGGAGGTATTAAAGAGAGGGTCTTATCACCGGTGACAAACATTTGGCGTCGAGCTTCATTCACGTGGGTCAAATCGCACTGAGGATTGTACATTTTTAAGTTCTGGTTGCCCTGAAAATCAGCGTTGTGGCTACACTGCCATGACTCATGCTGAGTGGCAACCATTTTGGTGTAAATTATAATTAATTGTATATTTCATGTTATGTTTCTGTTCGCTTTGCACCAAATAAATATTTTTCATTTCATTTTTTCATTTTTCATTTCATTCATTTCATTTTGTTGGTGAACATCTCCAGTGATATGATGTGCTCGTCGGTAATCGGGTCGCCACTTTCCCGAAGAAAGGTTGAGGGAGGCGATGGCTGAGATATGCGTCTTACTCGTGAACGGGTGCTGTTTGTGGAGACCGGTTTGTTTAGGCTAACTGGGGCTACACAATTACGTATCTTTTTATTAATCATATTTAATTTTAGTTTAATTGGATTTAGACACAACATTCGGTGCTTGATTATCCATATTTTTTTATTATATAGAATATATAGATCAAGACACTTGGAGACCTTATACATCTCTAAGGATAATTTGGAAATACATAGGGTAAATCGCCAGTAACTGGCCACCATACTAAAATGAATTCTGTGTATAGGTGAATAGAACTCATTTTTGTAAGAGGCGGCCAGTTATTGAACGAGTGGCTAGTAGGCAAATCTCCAGTAACTGGCCATTTTCTTCATACTAAAATGAGTTCTCTTCACCTTTAAATAGAATTCATTTTTAGTATAGGTGGCCAGTAACTAAAATGTGGCCAGTTATTGAAATTTTTACTTAATTTATACCTTGTACTAAAATGAACTTTATTCACCTATAAATAGAAATCATAAGGTGGCCAGTTACTAAAAGGTGGCCAGTTACTGGCGATTTACCCTAGTATGTTTTTTATATACTAGAATCACTTACTTAAAAAAAAAAAAATTTATTTAAATTCAAAATTTGTTTCTAACTGTTGATGATGGATTATTATAATTTGCAAATTTATGTAGAAGACCGTTCAGATAAGAAAGTATATCAAACTTGTATGTAATTCATTTTCAAATAGTCAGATTTGGACTCATCTTTTTTCTGTGGTATTTTTCTTAAACCTATTGTTGGTTAATATAACCTTGGTTTGATATGTTTTCTTAAAAAACAACGCACTTATATGTATTTTTAAGTTTTGATGTACTGTTGTTATGAAAAAATAAGTCCCGCCGAGTTTCTTGCCGGTCATAATTCTTCTCGTGTCAGAGGTGTAGGGTTAGAACTGGTGTAGTTTGTTTTTTTTTTCTCTCTTTTACTTTGACGTGTAAAAGTGCCCTTGTGGCCTACTTAATGAATAAATGTTTGAGTTTGAATCTCTTTAACACTGGGTGGGAGAGCTAAGCATGTAAACGCTGCAGTGAATGCAGGGTCCTTCCACGCAGACTTTGTCGTTTTTGATCGTTATTATCACTTAGATAACACTAATAATAAACAGAACAGCACAGTTCAATACAATTCCAGTAGAACTGTGTCACTTTGTAAATTTGAAAAATTATACACAAAAAAAAAACTAAAAGAAATTATTTTCAAAATTGCTTTCTTGGGGTTAGATATCAAGATATAACGTATCATTTGTGATATACTGTACAAAAAAAAAGTTGCGTATATCGTATCTGAAGGAGTCCAACCTTGATATTTTTTGTCAAAAACTAAACAAACTGCACCAGCTGATGAAAAGGCGCAGTTAAAGGGTTAAAGAGGTATTTCCCGTTGGTTACATGGATACTACTTATCATTTTATGATTAATATGTACTGTATCTGTACTACAGCTCCATAAGTCACGCCAAATAGGTATTGAAGTCGAACTGTGTCACTTTGTAATATAAAAAAAAACTTAATGAAATTATTTTCAAAATTGCTTTTAGATATTTAGGATATTACGTATCATTTGTGGTATATGGTATTTAAAAAAATCAGCCATATCGTGTCTGGAGGAGCCCAAACTTGGTATGTTTCGAAAAATATTTTTGTGTTCATTAAAAAAAATGGCTGAAATGTAATGATGTGGTATATTTTTAGAATCGCATCAAAATGCCCTTTCATAAGATACCACACACGATGTTTCTAAAAAAAAAATTTTTTTCCATACAAATAAAAAAAATGTCTCGGCACTCCCCTCCTAAGGGATTTTTTTTTAAGAACTGCGGGTCAAAAAATTTTTACCTCTAGTATGCGTGTGCCAAACGGCTAAACTGTACATCGATTTGCGGTTTTTTTAATCGTACGGCTACCACTACAGTGGCGCGGGCGCATTCCGGGCCTAGGACCGTTATAACAGGGCGCTGGTGATCGCGTCGGCAAGAAATACGCAATCGGAAAGTCGATAATATCGACGTCGATGTTTCATATTTTGGTAATTTATATTTTGTTTTATTTAACTATATAAATATGAACGCTACACTTGCGTGCTGGTGCGCCTCTATTGTTAGCTTGTTACCATTCAGTCACAGTTTTTTTCGATTTCGCTCAACTTTTTGATACTATTATTCAGTAACTAACGAAACATCAATATGATTATAATTCACCGTAATCTAATAGCTGCGATTTTTGCTTGGAGAGGTGAAAAAAGTACGACTTTTAAACATAAAATATATAAATACGTTGGAAAATGAGTCGTCTAAAGAATATGTGAAACAGTTTTTATTATGGTATAACACTGGCCGGTTACAAATTTTTACGCGTCATATTTTCGGTAAATCTTGTTTATGACTGTATATCCTAACTAAATGAGGGAGAAGTAATTATTGACGAAATATTATAACGCGGGCGGCGCGCGGAGCGACGTGCATCGACGAGCGCGTGTGTTGGTTCACTGACTATACCGTGCCGCCGGCGGCTCGCGGCGCGTAGGTAGCAAACCGAGATCAGGCGTATGACTGAACGTCATTATAGATTTTGACCCGTGAATAATCAGTTCTTGGATTTTTTTTCGTAGGTCCCTCGGGGGGGGGGTCACTGGGAGTGTAAATTCAAAAAGTAGACTGAATCAGGCTCCTGCGTATATTCGGAAAACGGTTTTTCTTGAATAACTCGGCCATTTTAGATTTTACTGTAAAACCGTAAGGACAAAAATTGTAGGAAATTTGATTCTCTACAAGTTTGGTCCTCACAATTTTTCTTCTAGGATCGATATTTTGGAAATTAAACCTGAAAAAGGTGAGAACCAAAATTGTTTAGAATTTGATTCTCTACAACTTTGTTTCTCTTCATTCATGCCGTAAAACGTGGAATATGATAATATTTTGAATTTGTCGCGCTTTTTCAAGTTTAATTTCCAAAATATAGATCCTAGAAGAAAAAATTGTAAGGACCATACTTGTAGAAAATCAAATTTCCTACAATTTTTGTCCTCACGGTTTTACTGTAAAATCAAAAATAGCAGAGTTATTCAAGAAAAACCGTTTTTCGAATATACGCAGGAGCCTGATTCAGTCTACTTTTTGAATTTACACCCCCAGTGACTCCCCCGAGGGATCTACGAAAAAAAAATCCAAGAACTAATTATTCACGGGTAGGGTCGGTTTTTTGGATATAATGACTGGCCTAGTAAGAGTTACAAAGGCCTGCTGGAGGCGTGACTCTCGTGTGAAGCTGCGGTCCTACTCGGAGCTCGGCCATCGGCCTTGGCAGACCTCGACTCGACGCTACGCCGTCGAGCATTCGGCTCTTCAGTTCGCTTATTAAGACAGTTGGATTATTATGTTGCGTTCAAGCACAGCGTTCGGCCCGTACTGGCGCGCCTCTTGCGCATGCTGCGAGCCTTAGGTCTCGGAGTGTAATATTTCTCTGTCTTTAATGTCATTGCCGATCTGACTGTATCGCCATTCGATTAAATACCTTAATAAATATTCCTTGACCTGATGACCTTGAACTTGTCACAGGGACGAGTCGTGGTCCCCGCGCGCGCGGCTGGGGCGCCTGGTGCCGCGCCTGCGCGGGCCGGCGCGGGCGGGCGTGCGGCGGGAGTGCGTGCGCGCCGCCCTGCACGCCGCCGCCCACCAGCCCGCGCCGCAGCCACACTCACACCCCAGGAGGGAGCAGGTGAGCCACCGTAGCCTCCACCACGAGTGCGTGCGCGCCGCCCTGCACGCCGCCGCCCACCAGCCCGCGCCGCAGCCACACTCACACCCCAGGAGGGAGCAGGTGAGCCACCGTAGCCTCCACCACGAGTGCGTGCGCGCCGCCCTGCACGCCGCCGCCCACCAGCCCGCGCCGCAGCCACACTCACACCCCAGGAGGGAGCAGGTGAGCCACCGTAGCCTCCACCACGAGTGCGTGCGCGCCGCCCTGCACGCCGCCGCCCACTAGCCCGCGCCGCAGCCACACTCACACCCCAGGAGGGAGCAGGTGAGCCACCGTAGCCTCCACCACGAGTGCGTGCGCGCCGCCCTGCACGCCGCCGCCCACCAGCCCGCGCCGCAGCCACACTCACACCCCAGGAGGGAGCAGGTGAGCCACCGTAGCCTCCACCACGAGTGCGTGCGCGCCGCCCTGCACGCCGCCGCCCACCAGCCCGCGCCGCAGCCACACTCACACCCCAGGAGGGAGCAGGTGAGCCACCGTAGCCTCCACCACGAGTGCGTGCGCGCCGCCCTGCACGCCGCCGCCCCCCAGCCCGCGCCGCAGCCACACTCACACCCCAGGAGGGAGCAGGTGAGCCACCGTAGCCTCCACCACGAGTGCGTGCGCGCCGCCCTGCACGCCGCCGCCCACCAGCCCGCGCCGCAGCCACACTCACACCCCAGGAGGGAGCAGGTGAGCCACCGTAGCCTCCACCACGAGTGCGTGCGCGCCGCCCTGCACGCCGCCGCCCACCAGCCCGCGCCGCAGCCACACTCACACCCCAGGAGGGAGCAGGTGAGCCACCGTAGCCTCCACCACGAGTGCGTGCGCGCCGCCCTGCACGCCGCCGCCCACCAGCCCGCGCCGCAGCCACACTCACACCCCAGGAGGGAGCAGGTGAGCCACCGTAGCCTCCACCACGAGTGCGTGCGCGCCGCCCTGCACGCCGCCGCCCACCAGCCCGCGCCGCAGCCACACTCACACCCCAGGAGGGAGCAGGTGAGCCACCGTAGCCTCCACCACGAGTGCGTGCGCGCCGCCCTGCACGCCGCCGCCCCCCAGCCCGCGCCGCAGCCACACTCACACCCCAGGAGGGAGCAGGTGAGCCACCGTAGCCTCCACCACGAGTGCGTGCGCGCCGCCCTGCACGCCGCCGCCCACCAGCCCGCGCCGCAGCCACACTCACACCCCAGGAGGGAGCAGGTGAGCCACCGTAGCCTCCACCACGAGTGCGTGCGCGCCGCCCTGCACGCCGCCGCCCACCAGCCCGCGCCGCAGCCACACTCACACCCCAGGAGGGAGCAGGTGAGCCACCGTAGCCTCCACCACGAGTGCGTGCGCGCCGCCCTGCACGCCGCCGCCCCCCAGCCCGCGCCGCAGCCACACTCACACCCCAGGAGGGAGCAGGTGAGCCACCGTAGCCTCCACCACGAGTGCGTGCGCGCCGCCCTGCACGCCGCCGCCCACCAGCCCGCGCCGCAGCCACACTCACACCCCAGGAGGGAGCAGGTGAGCCACCGTAGCCTCCACCACGAGTGCGTGCGCGCCGCCCTGCACGCCGCCGCCCACCAGCCCGCGCCGCAGCCACACTCACACCCCAGTAGGGAGCAGGTGAGCCACCGTAGCCTCCACCACGAGTGCGTGCGCGCCGCCCTGCACGCCGCCGCCCACCAGCCCGCGCCGCAGCCACACTCACACCCCAGGAGGGAGCAGGTGAGCCACCGTAGCCTCCACCACGAGTGCGTGCGCGCCGCCCTGCACGCCGCCGCCCACCAGCCCGCGCCGCAGCCACACTCACACCCCAGGAGGGAGCAGGTGAGCCACCGTAGCCTCCACCACGAGTGCGTGCGCGCCGCCCTGCACGCCGCCGCCCACCAGCCCGCGCCGCAGCCACACTCACACCCCAGGAGGGAGCAGGTGAGCCACCGTAGCCTCCACCACGAGTGCGTGCGCGCCGCCCTGCACGCCGCCGCCCACCAGCCCGCGCCGCAGCCACACTCACACCCCAGGAGGGAGCAGGTGAGCCACCGTAGCCTCCACCACGAGTGCGTGCGCGCCGCCCTGCACGCCGCCGCCCACCAGCCCGCGCCGCAGCCACACTCACACCCCAGGAGGGAGCAGGTGAGCCACCGTAGCCTCCACCACGAGTGCGTGCGCGCCGCCCTGCACGCCGCCGCCCACCAGCCCGCGCCGCAGCCACACTCACACCCCAGGAGGGAGCAGGTGAGCCACCGTAGCCTCCACCACGAGTGCGTGCGCGCCGCCCTGCACGCCGCCGCCCACCAGCCCGCGCCGCAGCCACACTCACACCCCAGGAGGGAGCAGGTGAGCCACCGTAGCCTCCACCACGAGTGCGTGCGCGCCGCCCTGCACGCCGCCGCCCCCCAGCCCGCGCCGCAGCCACACTCACACCCCAGGAGGGAGCAGGTGAGCCACCGTAGCCTCCACCACGAGTGCGTGCGCGCCGCCCTGCACGCCGCCGCCCACCAGCCCGCGCCGCAGCCACACTCACACCCCAGGAGGGAGCAGGTGAGCCACCGTAGCCTCCACCACGAGTGCGTGCGCGCCGCCCTGCACGCCGCCGCCCACCAGCCCGCGCCGCAGCCACACTCACACCCCAGGAGGGAGCAGGTGAGCCACCGTAGCCTCCACCACGAGTGCGTGCGCGCCGCCCTGCACGCCGCCGCCCCCCAGCCCGCGCCGCAGCCACACTCACACCCCAGGAGGGAGCAGGTGAGCCACCGTAGCCTCCACCACGAGTGCGTGCGCGCCGCCCTGCACGCCGCCGCCCACCAGCCCGCGCCGCAGCCACACTCACACCCCAGGAGGGAGCAGGTGAGCCACCGTAGCCTCCACCACGAGTGCGTGCGCGCCGCCCTGCACGCCGCCGCCCACCAGCCCGCGCCGCAGCCACACTCACACCCCAGGAGGGAGCAGGTGAGCCACCGTAGCCTCCACCACGAGTGCGTGCGCGCCGCCCTGCACGCCGCCGCCCACCAGCCCGCGCCGCAGCCACACTCACACCCCAGGAGGGAGCAGGTGAGCCACCGTAGCCTCCACCACGAGTGCGTGCGCGCCGCCCTGCACGCCGCCGCCCACCAGCCCGCGCCGCAGCCACACTCACACCCCAGGAGGGAGCAGGTGAGCCACCGTAGCCTCCACCACGAGTGCGTGCGCGCCGCCCTGCACGCCGCCGCCCACCAGCCCGCGCCGCAGCCACACTCACACCCCAGGAGGGAGCAGGTGAGCCACCGTAGCCTCCACCACGAGTGCGTGCGCGCCGCCCTGCACGCCGCCGCCCCCAGCCCGCGCCGCAGCCACACTCACACCCCAGGAGGGAGCAGGTGAGCCACCGTAGCCTCCACCACGAGTGCGTGCGCGCCGCCCTGCACGCCGCCGCCCACCAGCCCGCGCCGCAGCCACACTCACACCCCAGGAGGGAGCAGGTGAGCCACCGTAGCCTCCACCACTAGTGCGTGCGCGCCGCCCTGCACGCCGCCGCCCACCAGCCCGCGCCGCAGCCACACTCACACCCCAGGAGGGAGCAGGTGAGCCACCGTAGCCTCCACCACGAGTGCGTGCGCGCCGCCCTGCACGCCGCCGCCCACCAGCCCGCGCCGCAGCCACACTCACACCCCAGGAGGGAGCAGGTGAGCCACCGTAGCCTCCACCACGAGTGCGTGCGCGCTGCCCTGCACGCCGCCGCCCACCAGCCCGCGCCGCAGCCACACTCACACCCCAGGAGGGAGCAGGTGAGCCACCGTAGCCTCCACCACGAGTGCGTGCGCGCCGCCCTGCACGCCGCCGCCCCCCAGCCCGCGCCGCAGCCACACTCACACCCCAGGAGGGAGCAGGTGAGCCACCGTAGCCTCCACCACGAGTGCGTGCGCGCCGCCCTGCACGCCGCCGCCCACCAGCCCGCGCCGCAGCCACACTCACACCCCAGGAGGGAGCAGGTGAGCCACCGTAGCCTCCACCACGAGTGCGTGCGCGCCGCCCTGCACGCCGCCGCCCACCAGCCCGCGCCGCAGCCACACTCACACCCCAGGAGGGAGCAGGTGAGCCACCGTAGCCTCCACCACGAGTGCGTGCGCGCCGCCCTGCACGCCGCCGCCCACCAGCCCGCGCCGCAGCCACACTCACACCCCAGGAGGGAGCAGGTGAGCCACCGTAGCCTCCACCACGAGTGCGTGCGCGCCGCCCTGCACGCCGCCGCCCACCAGCCCGCGCCGCAGCCACACTCACACCCCAGGAGGGAGCAGGTGAGCCACCGTAGCCTCCACCACGAGTGCGTGCGCGCCGCCCTGCACGCCGCCGCCCACCAGCCCGCGCCGCAGCCACACTCACACCCCAGGAGGGAGCAGGTGAGCCACCGTAGCCTCCACCACGAGTGCGTGCGCGCCGCCCTGCACGCCGCCGCCCCCCAGCCCGCGCCGCAGCCACACTCACACCCCAGGAGGGAGCAGGTGAGCCACCGTAGCCTCCACCACGAGTGCGTGCGCGCCGCCCTGCACGCCGCCGCCCACCAGCCCGCGCCGCAGCCACACTCACACCCCAGGAGGGAGCAGGTGAGCCACCGTAGCCTCCACCACGAGTGCGTGCGCGCCGCCCTGCACGCCGCCGCCCACCAGCCCGCGCCGCAGCCACACTCACACCCCAGGAGGGAGCAGGTGAGCCACCGTAGCCTCCACCACGAGTGCGTGCGCGCCGCCCTGCACGCCGCCGCCCACCAGCCCGCGCCGCAGCCACACTCACACCCCAGGAGGGAGCAGGTGAGCCACCGTAGCCTCCACCACGAGTGCGTGCGCGCCGCCCTGCACGCCGCCGCCCCCCAGCCCGCGCCGCAGCCACACTCACACCCCAGGAGGGAGCAGGTGAGCCACCGTAGCCTCCACCACGAGTGCGTGCGCGCCGCCCTGCACGCCGCCGCCCACCAGCCCGCGCCGCAGCCACACTCACACCCCAGGAGGGAGCAGGTGAGCCACCGTAGCCTCCACCACGAGTGCGTGCGCGCCGCAGCCACACTCACACCCCAGGAGGGAGCAGGTGAGCCACCATAGCCCACATCAGGACCCGGCTATGCCCTTAAACTACGTCCAAAAGAGACATGGGCTCTGCGAATATCTCGCTGTGTGATAGGGCACAGCTCAGTGAATGTCATGTCGCTCAAATACGGAGCCGACGGGGAAGTATCTCCACCGTACAGAAAACCAAATATGCAGCACTAGACCCTAGTGAATCCTTTTATTATAAAGGATCGCCAACACTCATGTGACACCTCTGAAGTTACAGGCGCACATAGCTACGGCAGCAGCGGGCCGTATGCTTGTTCGCCATCGTCGTGCAAAAAAAAACATGATTTGATCTCTAACCACAATTTTTGACGAATATCAATATAGAATTTGACCTGTTTATTACAGTAATCGACTAATCGATAACAATTTTAATGATATTTTTTGGTTTCAGAACGCGAAAAGGGCGGTGCTGGCCACAAAAAGTAGGCGGCCGCCACCGCCTGTTCACAATACGCCAAATAACAAGAGTAAGCATTTTCATTCCTAACTGATGTTTTTTGTTTATAATTAGCTATCATCTGACTAAGTTGGACGCGACGACCATTTCGTTTATTGATTAAATGGCTACTGTTCTTTAACCCATAAACGGAGAGACAGCTGACCTTCACGATGCTTCATTATACTTCGCCCTTAACCACTTCACAATTTATAGCCCGGGACGCGGTGACCAACGGAATTAGTTCCCAGCTTACGGTCTATTAGGACAATGGGGATGATGACACATGTTGAATTATGCAATAAAATTTAGTTCATATGATGCAGAATTACCAATATATCCAAATAAAGTGATAATTAAAAAAAATCTATTGAAATTGTTCAAAGATATCATGCTTAAAGATTTCAAAAAAATAATTTTTTTAAGTACGAAATTAAAAAAAGCAATGATACCATTCGATTTTTAACATTTTACTGTTAAATAAATTGTATGGTAACCATATAAACGCAATATTTCACTGTAAAAATAGCAATTTCATATTTTTTCCCTACTTTAAACAGGGCGACTCGTGACGTCACTTTGTTAGGAGCGTTTCGAGAAACAAATGCAAATCTCAGACTTTAAGTCTAATTTCTGACTTTTGTGTTGCTTTAACGCAATTGGCCGCATATAGACATTTGATCCTCACAACAAAACGAATCGATTGATACCATACATGAAAAAGTTCACCATGCCTATTATCCATCGTCTATTTAATAAGTGTTGAATTTTTCATAAAGGACAAATGTTTACTGTTTACCTTTTTCTACAGATTCAAGACTGAAAAAGGGTATGAAGACGGCCAAGCAGCGCCTAGGCAAGATCCTCAAGATACACAAAATGATATATTAGCCTGTAGCCGTAGCCACAATACGTCGCCAATTGGTATGGTGCACAAATATATGATGGTTTACCTTCCATGCCTTCTAGTTAGTCTAAGCCTAAGCCAAACAATATATATATTCAGTGACGCGTAGTTTCAGTGACCGCAAGGCAACCGGATGGCTCGCGGTATTTAAGCTCCTGAAGTGATGAGGAACCGCCGCCCTGTGCAACCCGAACTGACCCAACTTGGACTGGAGCGTATATACTCCGCTTAGCGTGTTATTTCTTTGAAACCTGAGCTGCCAAAAAGAAAGGGTGCGGGAGGGGAACACGCAATGCTAGACAAGGAACGCGCGATTGTTCCGTGGGGCATAAGAGAGAGGAAGATATTAATGGTTGTATTAAGTTTACTGTCACTTCCAATCATTTAGTGTGGCAGCGGGGGTCGCCCGGCTATGCGGGGTCTTGGGTTAATTAGTCTATGGTATAAGCTAAGTAAGCTAAGCTAAGTCTATCTGTTTTTCCAATTTTTTTTATGTATGTTCTCCGATTATTCGAAAACGGCTGGAACGATTTGACAAATTCATTTTTTGTTTGAAAGAATATACTTTACAGTTGGTCCCATTGTAACCAGGTCAGGATCTGATGATGGGATCCTGGAGAAATCGAGGGAACTCTTCAAATATAGGCACACCTATAGTGTTTTCAACCGACTTCAAGATTTCGAAGAAGGAGGTTATCAATTCGTCGGGATCTTTGTTTTTGCTAATATTTTTTTTTTATGTATGTTCTCCGATTATTCGAAAACGGCTGGACCGATTTGACAAATTCTTTTTCTGTTTGAAAGAGTATACTTCACAGTTGGTCCCATTGTAACCAGGTCAGGATCTGATGATGGGATCCTGGAGAAATCGAAGGAACTCTTCAACTATTATAGGCACACCTGTAGTGATTTGAGTATTTTTTTTTACAGCAGCTCGAGCATTTGCTGTCGGAAAGGTGGATGATAAGTGAAGTCGGTTCTTTTCAACCGACTTCAAGATTTCGAAGGAGGAGGTTATCAATTCGTCGGGATCTTTGTTTTTGCTATTTTTTTTTTTATGTATGTTCACCGTGTTGTTTAACGGCCTCCTAGCCTAGTCGGTAGTGACTCTGCCTACGAAGCAGGAGGTCCCGGGTTCGAATCCTGGTCAGGGCATTTATTTGTATGTTTATCACAGATATTTGTTCCTGAGTTATGGATGTTTTCTATGTATTTAAATATTTATCCATATTTATCTATTATATAAATCGTCGTCTAGTACCCATAACACAAGCCTTATTGAGCTTACCGTGGGCCTAGGTCGATTTGTGTAAGATTGTCCTATAATATTTATTTATTTATTTATTTATATTTATTTATTTATGTTCACCGATTATTCGAAGACGGCTGGACCGATTTGGAAAATTCTTTTTTTGTTTGAAAGAGTATACTTCACAGTTGGTCCCATTGTAACCAGGTCAGGATCTGATGATGGGATCCTGGAGAAATCGAGGGAACTCTTCAACTATTATAGGCACACCTGTAGTGATTTGAGTATTTTTTACAGCAGCTCGAGCATTTGGTGTTGGAAAGGTGGATTGCTTAGTGAAGTCGGTTCTTTTTTGTTTAAAATTATTTAAATATAATTTTGTAAAATATTTTGTTTTTGAGCTATACGCAATTGACGGTCCTGCGCCACCCGCATCCAGCGGACTCCCGCTACCTTTACCAGGTCATCAGTCCACCTTGCGGGGGGTCTACCCACGCTGCGCCCTCCGGTTCGTGGTCGCCACTCGAGGACCTTTCCGCCATAACGGCCATCGGTTCTACGTGCAATGTGCCCCGCCCACTGCTAGTTTAGTTTAACGATTCAGGACCGGTCATTGTGACACTCTTTGGGGGAGGCCTGTTCAGCAGTGGACGTTTTTCGGCTGACATGATGATGATTAGGAATAAAGGAGAAGTAGAATAATCCACTGCCTCAGGCAAGACTCGCGACTCTGGGATAAATGCCCATCGCTCTGACCAACAGCTACTGAGACTTACGATGCCTGCGAATTTCTCCACTATATCCAGCTCAGTAGCTCAGTTGGTCAGAGCGATGGCCATGTATCCCAGAGTCGCGAGTTTGAGTCTCGCCTGAGGCAGTGGATTTTTCTATTCTTCTTTTATTTTTAAACATTATGGTATCGTTAGCAGACGTTCTGCTTAATACAAAATTAATTGATGATGATACGTAATTACTTCATCGTATTTGCATTGCCAGACATGATATTTAACTCTTCAAAATTTATGTTTTATTTACTATCCAGAATTCATGATATTTATTCGGATTCTCGAAATATATTTGTGCAATATACCTTTAGACGGATATGTAGGGTGTATATTTTATATAAAGTATGTAGCGCACGGACCAATATGTGTTGTGGGTGTGTGGGTTTGTCTGTCTATCTACAAGGTGAAACAAAAATGGTGGTCATCCTTTTAAGGGTTTATATGGTATCGTATTTTTATTATGAAAAAGTAAGAAAAAAATTTCTCAAAAAAAAACTCGAAAAAAAAAATTTTTTTTTTGTCCAAAAATTTTTTCGCTTGCTTTTTTTTTCTTACTCGTAATACGATACCAATTATGCCCTTAAACGGATCATCAGTATTTTTGTTCCACCCTCTATGTGATACTTCACTTTAAACTTCTTATACTTTTAAGGATATTTTTGACTTCTTAACACTTAATTATGAAGATTTTCTGTTATTGGTTGTTTCATTATAGTATTAATGTGTGAACTTTAAATGTTCTAATTTGCAATTTTTTGTACCGTGTGTATCGCTGTGGTATGATTATTGATTATACAATTATATTGACTAGAAATATGTGTTATTGTTTAACTACCTGTTTTTCTAGAAATAGTCAGTCGGGCCTAGGGAATGCTATATCGGTATTTTTCAACTGACTTCAAGATTACGAAGGAAGTTCTCAATTCGTCAGAATATTTATTTTTGCTATTTCTTTAATGTTCACCGATTATTCGAATTTAGAAAATTCTTTTTTTGTTTGAAAGGGTCTTGATAGTTGTTCCATTGTCAATAGGTCAGGATCTGATGATGGAATCCTGGAGAAATCGAGGGAACTCTTCAAATATTACAGGGATTAAAGCAAGTTTTACAGTAGCTCCGGAATTTTCTCTTGGAAAAGTGGAGTAGGCTAAGTGAAGTCGGTTCTTTTTTGTTTATTTAAGATTATATGGGCAATTCCAGTGTACAGTCGCCATCAGATATATCGGAGCGGGCAAGGTGGTCACAAATATCTAAAGAACGCCTCTATTGTCAAGGCGATAAAGTGCATGCTCAGATATTTTTAAGTACACAGGCAGCTCTGATATATTTGATGGCGACTGGACCGGTATTGGGCCAAACATAAGATACCGGTATTGTATTCTCTAGGGTAAGTACGCTTATAGGGGCAACTGCGTCTATTATGCTGTCGTAAATAAATGGTTGGAAACTTCTCCGCCGCGACTGTCATTTATAAGAAAACCCACCTTACAGAAAACCGCACAAATAGCACTAGACCCTACTCGTAGTGTTGTGTTCCTGCCGGTGAGTAAAGTTGCCAAAGAGCTCAAAGAAGACCCAGTGTGTTGAC
Source organism: Pammene aurita (assembly GCA_947086415.1). Classification (NCBI taxonomy): domain Eukaryota; kingdom Metazoa; phylum Arthropoda; class Insecta; order Lepidoptera; family Tortricidae; genus Pammene; species Pammene aurita. Next base: position 6,042,974 of record OX352315.1, on the reverse strand, counting down.
GACGAGAGGCCCTCTAGTTCCTTTGGTCGTCAACATAGTGAATCTTCCTTTATATTAAAGAGTCGGAATCGCGCATGTGACACATCTGGAGCTGCATACGTCTATAGGCTACGGTAGGTGCTTATCATCAGGCCGTATGCTTATTTGCCTCCGTTGTGGTATAAAAAGGGTAAAACTCGCGGTGGAGAGGCCTATAACAATTTAGAGACGGATTTATACGGTAGGCGCATTTGCCCTTATGGACACACTTTCCAACGACTGGTCTTATCAGTAATCGTTCGAAATATTCATTATTTTCTCATTGCAGTCATTTAAATTGCAACCGTTTTCTAAGAGCAAAAAAATATAATAATACTGATTAAAAATATATAAAATTGACATAACAAACCTGATGTTTTACGAATTCTAGAATATTTTGTTCTATTATAATTAGATCTGATTTGTTTAGTGATTCGCTTTTCTACTTATAAATGTGTTATACCTGATACATATTGGGCCAATGTAGGCCAGTCCAAGGGACGCATGCGTTGGAGGGAGCAAGCCATGTTGCGGTATAGCTCCGTCTCAGATTGGGCTACGTTGGCCCAATGTGTGGGTCAGGCATTAATTCTAAATTTAAATTATGAATTGTTACTTTAATCTGACAGATTTGACATACTGACACAAACTAGACCAGTAAAGCAATTTTAAATTATTTTATAAAGTATAGGGTACGATCAACCAATTTGATTCCTAGGCCACTGTAGAACCTTGTCGTAATGACAGTTGCCCGTGGATACGTATAAACGTAACCTATTCGCTACCAAACTAGCTATTGTGACAAGGTTCTAGAGTGGCCTAGGAATCAAATTGGTTGACTGTACATCATAACTGGTCGTCTATGAGGCGGATCTCACAACGGCGCCGCGTCTCGCTCCGGTGAACGAAACAGCATCATACACATGCAGAGCGCTATCTCGCTCGCGCACCGGTACCGCATGCGGAAACCGCCGCAGTTTGATATCTGCCTAAGAGCGACTATTGTTTGAAGAAGTTTTGAGTTGTTTTTAAGGACGCAATACTTTTGATTCGTTATTGAAAAAGGTACAGCAAAAAATACTACAACGATAAAAAGGTGTTTCCATTGCGCTTTGACATGTGGTTCTTCAAGAAGCGGGCGTACAGGGCTCTCAAAGGTCGGCAACGCATAGGCGGCTCCTGATGTTGCTTATGTCCATGGGCGACGTTGACCGCTTCCCATCAGGCGGCTCGTCTGCTCGTTTGCTACTAGTTTCATAAAAATAAAATTAAGGGGCTGACCACTTCAAGTCTGCATGGCCTTTGTAATGTCAAATGAAACTGTCGTTATGGTAACCATACTTTCTACATTTAACGCTTGAAAAGTCTGCGCAGAGTTGGCACGGTTAAATCAAATCTGTCAGGCTAAAAAAATTTAACTTAAGATTTTGACAACTATGTCATTTACACTTGTAAAATCCACATGTAAATTTTTTTTTACCTTTTGAACGCTTATCCACTCGCGTTAAGACGTGGCCTACACGCCAATATCTCGACTAGTGAATAACGAATATAAACCATATCTGTCAGCAGGACAATTGCTTTGACAACGTCCGCTATGACCAATTTAGTGGTCGCTGGCGTGGCAGGCACGACAGCACACGACCCATTTAGTGGCTCTTGGCGTTCAAAGGGTTTTAAATAGTTTAAAGCACTATAAAATTTGGATGTTGATGTATTATTTACTTGAGAGTAAAGGTAATATACCATAATATCTGACATGTTTAGAGTTTAAAATATATAATTTCCGAATAACTATTCGTTCAAAAGACATTATATTTTCACACAATCCCACCTTGAAATCACTGTATGTAAATAGGCTTAATTGCGAATAAATTAAAGAAAGATTAAATTTATAAAAAATGTAGTAATAAAGTCAATAATACTTAATTCGAGTGTTTCTTTTTGCCCTTTAAAGTTTAACATTACTCTTACTCTACGATACGATACAAAATACCCTGGGGCCGTATTCTAAGTCTAAAACACGTATAGACAATATCCAACTTCATTACAACTCCAATGCATTAACAACGCAATACAGCTACGGCATAAACTTCTAGGTTAGGTTTAAAGATATTTATTCTCAAAAAAGACATACAAGTCACTTACATGAGAACAGCGTTTTGGACAGAAAAAATAGTCTTATTATTGTTAAATCGGTATCAACACAAATCGTCCGATAGGTACACACTCACACAATTTTTTTATCAGGGTGGGTAGTGGTTAAAATGTCGGCTAACTCAGTCTTAAATGTATTGTGTGAGCCTATTCCTTTCAAAACAGACGGTAAGTTATTATAAAGCTGTGCACCTTCATAGGTAAACATTTTTTCCCCAATTTAGTTCTTGTATTCGGTAATACAATAAAACTAGCCCGACGGGTACTTCGTTTGGTTATCTGTTTCTTCGTCACAAAGGCTAAGTTAGTATGGATTGAGCTGTTTAATAATTTCCTAACAAGAATGCACGTATGATAAATGTACAATTGCTTGATGTTCATGAGATTAGTTTCTGTATATATATCTACGGTGGGTGTTAGTCGGTGATACAGAAAAAGAATTTTAATTATTTTATTTTGGAGTATTTGGAGATAAGCTAGTTTGGTTTTGGCGGCGCTGCCCCATAGTTCAATCAAGTAAAGTAGTTGTGGTTTAATTAAAGAATTATATATAATTATTATAACAGTATTCCTCGTAAGATACGCTATACTATATATAGTATAGCGTATCTTACGAGGAATACTGTTAAAAATGCGTCTTAAAGATCCAGTAAGCGATGATAATTTAGACCTAACATGTTCAATCTAATTGTTCCACGTTAGACAGCTATCTATTCGAAGACCGAGGTATTTTTCATGTTTTTTTCTCTGTATATTTACGTTATTAATCGTCAGTGGGCTATGGAGTGGTAATATTTTATTTTTGGCTGTAAATATGACATAAGATGTTTTAGATATATTTATTGTGAGGAGATTATATTGAAACCACGAGTGCAATGTATTTAAATCAGTTTGAGCGTTTAATATTATATGTTCTATTGAGGTTCCGAAGTCAAATAAACATGTGTCATCACTCATCAGCATATAATGATATATGACCATGTAACCCTATTTCGTGTATATTATTTATATATGTTAAAAATAGCAGAGGGCCTAGAATAGAGCCTTGAGGGATTCCACATGTTATCGGCAGCTTAGAACTTTGAGTTTTATCTATTTTGACTATTTGAAATCTGTTTACAAGGTAGGATTTAATCATTTTTAGAGCATTGCCTTCATTACCAATTTGTTTTAATTTTTGAAGAAGCAAATTGTGGCTAACCGTATCGAACGCCTTTTTTAGATCTATAAAAACACCTAGCACTACATTCTTTTTGTCTATATTCGTTTTAATTTTAGTTACAAGATCAACGGTTGCAGTCAATGTATTACTTTTAGACCTAAAACCATATTGGCGTTCAAATAGAAAGTCGATTGAGTTAAGATATTCGCTCAAACGGTTGTATATAACTTTTTCAATTACTTTGGATAGCACGGGCAAAATTGAAATTGGTCTATATAATTACCCGGGTCTGTTTTAGGCCCTGATTTATGTATCCGTAACTTTGGCAATTTTTAAAGAATCAGGGTATTCTCCTTATGTAGTAACAAATTTATTGAGTTTGTAAGTCTATCTCCAATTAGATTTTTTATACATTTAACCTATTGACCGCCACAGTCGGCTGTGGCCGACATCAAAAAGTTGTGCCATGGACGCCAACGACGGCTACAGCCGACAGGCTTTGTAATGCAATAGGGACATACGCGGGCTTCCGCAAAGTTCAATTTCGCTTGACAAAACGCGATTACGTGGCGTCGGTGGCGCGTCATTTTTGTTCAATGCTTGGCGGTCAAAAGGTTAATTGATTTGGTATTTATTTCGTCGAGACCTGCACTAGAGTTAGAATCAATATTATTAATAATGTTTATTACTTCATCGGTACTACATGGCTTTAAAGTCAGTAATTTGGAATTAGTTTGAAAGGGGTTTGGGTAAAGTTGGCGTCGTTTTGAAAGTTGGCGGCCACTCATGAAAGTTGTAAATTTTGAAAGAGCAATTCAAAAGAAACTTATTTTAATATGGAGTAGGATGACTGATATAGTTATTGGCCGCCCCATAGTAATTAGCCACTCTTGGAGAGACAGAAAGAAACAAGCAAATAGAAACGTTCACGCGGATGAATGAGACAAAAATATTACCTTTATTTCGCATGCTTTCGCTTTAGTTCATAGAAAGTTGCATAGATGGCGTTGTAACGCGGTAGAAGGTCAGTTACCAAAAGTTTTGACACACGTGGGTGGATTGTTATGAAAAAATTAAGGTAAGCGTTTTAGAAGAACTCAATTGTACATAAAAGTTACGTAGCTAACAATTGTTTGTGGTACTATTCTGTTGCCGTATTAAGTTTGTCTTAATTCTCTTTACTTTAAAAGATCGTAAATCATAAATAACCTAAAAATATTTCACCGGCTAATAGCTGAATCCAAATTTATGTAAATCTAGTTATTAGCCACAAGCGGCCAATTACTGATTTTTCATTTTTAGTGTTGTCAAAGTAGTTTGGACTTTAAAACAGTGTGATAATAGGTGTAAAAAAATTATACACCTGTAAGTACATTGTTACAGTTATTAGCCGGGGGTGGCCAATAGCTAAAAATCACTGTGGCCAATAACACTGAGTAATTGGCCACCGTGGTTTTTAGTTATTAGCCGTAGTCTACAGTTTAATAAAATCCGTATTTGTGACTGTTTAAAATACCTTTCAGACTGATTTATCATGCCAAAAATACCGCAATATACTAAAGAGCAAGTGGACAAAGCTCTAGAAGAGATAAGTCAAGGAGCATCAGTTCGGACGGCTGCCAAAAAGTATGGAATACCTCGAGCATCCTTACAATTCAAACTTAAACACCCAGCCAGTAAGAATGAGTTTGGACCAGAACCCTACTTAACAAGAGAAGAAGAAACACATTTAGAACAATGGCTATGTGATATGGGCAAAAGAGGATTTCCTAGAAATGCAGATGATATTTTGGATTCCGTCCAAATTTTTTTGAATAAAAACCCAAGAGAGACCCCCTTCCATGAAAACCGCCCAGGTCAAGGATGGTTAAAAGGGTTCCTCAAACGTCATCCTAGGATAGTTGAAAGAAAAGGTGAAGCTGTTACGCATGCGAGTGCATGTGTGTCGGAACCCGACATCAGAAACTGGTTTAATCAAATCAAAGACAGCTTAAACAACTCAGATTTATTACATGTGTTAGATGACCCTTCAAGAATATTTAACGCTGATGAAAGTGGGTTCCAAACTTGTCCATCTACTGGCAAAGTTTTTGCTGAAAAGGGAGAGAAAAACGTTTACATCGTTGATAAAGGAACAGCTAAAGAAAATGTAACAGTTCTTTTTACAGTCTCAGCTGATGGACAGATGGTATTGCCTACGATTGTCTACCCTTACCAACGATTACCTGACAGGATCAAGCAAACTGTACCCAATGAATGGGGCGTGGCTACTAGTGGTTCGGGTTGGATGACTGCTGATACATTTAAATATATTATCGAGCATATCTTTTACCCTTTTTTGACAAGGAACAATATTCAGTTGCCAGTATTGCTGTTCGTAGATGGCCACAAATCTCACTTAACCTATGAGTTAAGTGTGTTAGCCCGCTCTCTTCAAATAGAAATATTCGCACTGTACCCAAACGCCACAAGAATTCTTCAGCCAGCTGACGTATCGCTATTTAGACCCGTGAAACAATTCTGGAAAACAGCTGTAAGAGAATGGCTTCTGGAAAACGTTGGCGAAGTAGTATCCAAACAAAATTTTGCCCTGGTTTTAAAGAAAGTTACTGATAAAATCAGCCCTGCATGCATTGTCAATGGCTTTCGAGCGTGTGGCCTCTACCCTTTTAATCCCGATGCTGTAGATTATTCTAAATGCCTAGCAAAGCCTTCATCCAGACCTGATGGATCTCCAGCAGAAAAAAATGAACCTGAAAAAACATTGTCTTTTTCTATGTTTATGCAGATTGTCGGAACAGAAATGGTTGATAAATTTAAAGACATAAAAAATGTAGTTCGCGATGTGCAAGACAATGAATCATTTTTCACGCTGTACCGACTGTGGGAACACTTTAATTCAGATCCAAATGGAAACACAATTGAGAGCCTAAACCAAAGTGAGCAAGAAGATATTACGAACAATGACATCGAACCAGACGTAACTGATGCTACAAGTGGCCATCTGGAAGATAATTCTCCTGCATCAGTTCCAAATGATGGTTCTGAAACTAACTCTATGAGTGACTTATTAAATAACAATGAAAAAAACACAAAACAGCCAAATGTATCTATAAATATAATTCAAAACAGTGAAGAAGTAATGGGCAAGAAACAAAACATAGATAGGAGTGACACCCACAATACAGAAAATAATAATTCGACGTACTCTCATAGCATACATAATGACGAACAAGATCTTATTACTTTAGAAGACCTGGGAGTAGCAAATACAAACAACTTGCCATCATGTTCGAAGACTAATCTTAAAGATTATTTAACTATACCCCCAGAACCAACTCGAAAGGGAAAACGTAATGTAGAGAGACTTCCATACCATATATCTGGACAACAGTACCAAAAGATTCTGGAAAATAAGGCTAACGAAAAAAAAAGGATAGAAGAAGAGAAGCAAGCAAAAAAAAATTGAAAGGGAACAGAAGAAAGAAGAAAGGAAAAGAAAGCTGGAAGAAATAAAGCAAAACAAATTGACCAAGAAAAAAAAATTGGTTGTTTGTAAAGTAGGTTTACGATCGAGATGTTTACGTGATAACGTCTAACCGCTCGTGAGGATTCCGCGTGACAAGTTTCACGGAATGACTGGCAGCGCTCGAGATGAGACGGGAGATCGGTCCGTCTCTCTCTCGTTATACCTGCGATCGCGCTCGTGAGGTTTTGGTGTGACACAAGTTTCTGAACATGTCACCCGACTAAAACGATTTTAAAGACGTTATCACGTCAATAAAATGCATGAAACTAGTTTGCTCCATTGCTGTGGCGTATGTAAACGGGTGGTAAAGAACATAAAATTAAAATGTGGTCAATGCAATAAAGTTTTTCATAAAACATGCATTCCGAAAACGCACCATATACACATACCACAAGAAGAAGGTGACGGTTTCTTATGCCACAACTGTTTTTCCATGGAAAATGATGACAGCAGTGACGATAATCAAGAAAGCGAAGAAAGTGACCAAGAAGATGAGGATTTTTTGAATATGATTAGGACAGGGCAGAAAGAACTAAGTCTAAGCTATGCCAAAATATAGTTTTATTAACAAAAAATGACAAATTTAAAGACATTTCTTATTTTAATTATTTGGCTAATTACTGTATCTTATGGAGGCTAATTACTGTTATTTAGGGGCCAATTACTAATTTCATGGAGGATTTAATTTATGTTATTTTTTTTAGAATATAATTTTGATTTTATTGATAATATGTTTTATTTTCCTTGACCTTATTAAATTTGCTTTAAATCAGTATTCAATATGTTTATGTAACATTATTGCTTTTTTTTTAATGTAGGTTTGTAGAAATTTTTTTGCTTAAGTGGCCAATAGCTATAGCTGTCACCCTACATATAGCTAAATAATATCGGGGCCGAGATATCACACTTTACAGTTTCATAGTAAAAACTCATAATTCTTGTTGAAATGTATTGGAATGAGTAATAACTACTACTTTCTTTGTTATTACTATATGTGTTTTTTAACCTTTTCCATGCCAATGACTCATATATCGGCACCGCAGGTCCAACGCCAACGACATATTTATAGGTCATAGACCACAGAGTAAAATAAACCTACTTGCGCATGCATAAAGTTCAATTTCAGTTTTGACATTTCGGTGACGTGGCGTCAGGATGACAATTTTTACGTTTGACATGGCGTCGAAAAGGTTAAGGTATTTAAATAAAGGTAAAAAAACAATTCGTACATTTTCGGGTAGTCATAACATTGTTGATTATCCAACCAAATACAAAACCGCTTGGATCTGTCATTGAACGAACCAGGGACCGGAACCGGTAACCAATAAAGGGGTATTAGATTGGGTATTTGATAGAGTTGTTTTTAAAAACCCTATCAATTCGGTAAGCGTATCGTTTGACTTACCCGAACGAAAGGCTAACCATATCAATACAGTTCATTCGGGTAAGTGGTTACAACCCAGCATATGGTTTCCCTATCAGGTAGGGTTTTTCAAATGCGATTAAGCTATTTTAAACTCTGTAACCAATACATTTGGCTTATTTATTATTCGAGCACCCTACGAGCTAAGCGCTGCCGGTATGGCGGCACGAGCTAGCCTACAGAAAAACAAGAATCTTTTTGCGTATGTTTTCGTACTTACGCCTTTGATCTAGACGCTACGAGGGGCGTTCAATATATAATGATAATGACATATAAACTCTTTGGCAACGTAATAAAAAAGTACTGGCAGGCATAGCCCATTTAACTATTATGAAAAATAAAAAAAATAACTTGACAGTCGTTTGTTTTTTTTTTAAATAGAGAACATTCATTTCGTTGTGTCGGAACCAAATGGTGAAAATGGAGAAAATTGAAGTTCGTGCGGTGATTAAATACCTTTGCTTGAAAAATTTTACTACTGAGCAAGTTAATTTAGATTTGCAAGAAACATTAGGGGTTCACGCTCCTCCTTATTCCACGGTTGCACGGTGGTGTGCCGAGTTTAAAAGAGGAAGATCGAACATCAATGACGACCCACGCTCAGGGCGGCCGAACACTACAGTGACCGAACAAATGATAAAAAAAGTTGAGAAAATAATTTTAACGGATCGTCGTGTTACTGTTCGTTTTATAGCAGAAGAAGTCAAAATTTCTGTAGGGAGTGTTCATAATATAATACATGACCACTTGGGCATGAAAAAGGTATCAGCACGCTGGGTACCAAGAATGCTTACGGACACTCAGAAACAAACCAGACTGCGGGTTTCAAAGAGATATTTGGACCTGTTACAGCAAGATCCTGACCGATTTTTGGCTCGTTTTCTAACAATGGACGAAACGTGGCTTCACCATTACGACCCAGAAACCAAGCAACAATCTATGACTTGGAAGAGGCCATCATCTCCAACTCCGAAGAAATTTAAGACAATTCCATCCGCCGGTAAAGTCATGGGCTCCCTTTTCTGGGATAGCCACGGGGTTGTTATGATTGAATATCTCGATCATGGAGCTACGATCACGGGGAATTTATATGCGGAACAAATAAAAAAACTACGCAATGTTATACGCGAGGAACGCCGAGGTAAATTTTCCAAAGGTGTTTTGTTTCACCAGGACAACGCTCCCGCACATAGGTCAAGTTGTTTTAGTTGCCATGGCTGCCATCAAAGATGCTGGCTTTGAATTGATGGAGCATCCGCCATATTCACCAGACCTCGCTCCTAGTGATTTCTATTTATTTCCGCGGTTAAAAGAGCACCTCAGAGGTCAGAAATTTGATGATGATGATGCCGTGGTCGCCGCGGTACAGGATTTTTTAAGGGGTCAAGAAGAAGATTTTTTTAAAAAGGGAATATTAATGTTAGAAAAGAGATATAATAAGTGTAAACTCGTGAAAGGTGACTATATTGAAAAATAAAGTAAAATATGTCAAAAGCTATTTGCGTCCTTGTCATTCTCATTATATATTGAACGCCCCTCGTATTATCGCTTGTTAGTGCGCTAAAAGATCGTTGTGTGGTGCCGGTGTTTTTGTTTTTTCCATTTGAACGTGACGGCTCGTGTCGATTGAATCTTAAACCCAGGCTTATAGGAACCAAAATCAAATGCATATTGTGAAGTGTTAAAATATATAATTTTGTGTTATTCTAGTTATAGGTAGTACTTTGTTTCAATGGCTCCAGCAAAATGTGACGCCGTTCAATATCAGTCAGTGTTGGACACTCAATAATAAAATCATTATTAGAAAAAAATATCGTAAGAATAAACTTGTGTTGATTGTATTCCCGTTAAAATTATTCAAAATAATTTCGTCGGGACTAATTCATATGCGAGAAAATGTAATAAAAATAATTGATTCTTAACAGAATTATTTAATCATTTTGACGTGATAACGTCTTTAAAATCGTTTTAGTCGGGTGACATGTTCAGAAACTTGTGTCACACCAAAACCTCACGAGCGCGATCGCAGGTATAACGAGAGAGAGACGGACCGATTTCCCGTCTCATCTCGAGCGCTGCCAGTCATTCCGTGAAACTTGTCACGCGGAATCCTCACGAGCGGTTAGACGTTATCACGTAAACATCTCGATCGTAAACCTACTTTACAAACAACCAATTTTTACTTTAAATAATGTTCCGCGTATAAGAATGTAATCTGGGTTTTTCGGTGTAAGAAAACATCGTGTGGAAGCTGGATCTAATCCCAATAAGGGTCTCCCCAAACCTATCGACGCGGATTCGGCAAAATCCGGTGGAAAAAAGCTTTATGACCACGCAATAAGAGCTAACAATGCACGGTTCGACTCGGCTCGGCTCGGCCGACGCCTGCCGACGCGTCGACGTCTTTTTCGCTCTTATTGCGTAGACATAAAGCTTTTTTCCACCGAATTTTGCCGAATCCGCGTCGATAGGTTTGGGGAGACCCTAAGGCGTAGTTTCCCTTATGCCCAGCAAAAGTTATATCTGTTTTAAAATCCAAGGTAGGCAGATATACTCTTTTCACTTCTCATGCTTGTAAAGTTCGACTTTAAATCGTGAGTGGACGATATAAAATCGCATTTTAAGCTCTAGGACATAAAGTAAAATTTTCTTCTAAGACCAAGAATGTGGCTCAACAGTCAAACAGAGTCAAAATATATTGCACAATTTAATTGAGCAGTAAAATTTCGTAGAATACTGAAACTTGTTCTTTTATTATCCCACCAAAAACATAAATGTAAAAAAGGAGAGCCAAGTTCAATACAAAAATTATGCTTGCCTGTGGGCTTCGCCGCAAAAAGTATTGAGATCTAAATGAGTGCCAAGTTCTATGCAAAATCCAAATATGTATTTATAGGAACAAAATAACGTTATGAACAAGTATTAAAACTCTATTTCTTTGCTAAAAAAACCTAAACCGATCTACAGTTTAGCCGTTTGGCACACGCATACTAGAGGTCAAAACACATTTTTTGACCCGCAGTTCTTAAAAAAAAGTTCCCTTAGGCCCCTCCTAAGGGAATTTTCATTTTATTTTCATTTTATTATCATTCTATTTTCATTCTAGTTTCATCTCATTTTCATCTCATTTTCATCTCATTTACATCTCATTTTCATCTCATTTTCATCTCATTTCATCTCTTTTTCATTTCATTTTCATTTCATTTTATTTTCTTTCTATTTTCATTCTATTTTCATCTCATTTTCATTTTATTTTCATTTAATTTTCATTTAATTTTCATTTTTATTTCATTTTTAATTCATTTTTATTCCATTTTTATTTCATTTTTATTTTTATTTTAATATTATTTAATTTTTATTATATTGAACAATGTCATCAGTCATCACGAAAAAAATTTATTTATAGCGATGTGGATGGATGTAAAAAATAGCAAAGCTAATAAAAATAACATGAAGATACAAATAGCTTATCGTATCTTAGACTATTAACGAAACACAAATCTCTTAAATAACTATGATGATATTGCTAAAAGGCGATTAGAATAAGATTGAGATAGCTGTCAATCCATATTTATTTTGACAGTGTGTGGCAAATCTGTCAAGATTAATCATACTCTCAACTCTCTCAATCTCGGCAACAAAATATCAATCAATATTACTCATGTAACTATAATTGCTATGCCCCATGCGAACCACTTAAACACTGAATCAATGCAAAATACCTATTTCCTTAACTATAAAACATTTCCAAGCATATGCAACCCTAGCGGGTGCGCGGGAAGTGCGGGGTGCCGGCGGGGGAGGTGCGGGCGCGTTGAAGGCCGCTCCATTGTATTATTGCGTAGGTACGTAAACCGTAGGTATTTGCTTTTTCTATGAGTGATTCATATCTGTTCGTAAGAACTATTATATAATCTGTGCTTTTACGTAAATAAGTGAAGTCATTTATACAAACCGCTTTCTTATTTGCAGCAAAACTTATATAGAAGACGGAGAGGAAGAAATATAGAAAAATATATTTTAAAAATGTAAAAAGCAAGATTAATGGTATGTGTATTATAATTATAAGATAAAAAACAACAAGAATAAACATCTTTAATTCAACTTTCAGTCACTTTTTAAGTCAGTATCTACCACAAAAACTATACCAACTGATAAAAAGACGCAGTTAAATGGTTAAAAAGGTATTTCCCGTTGGATATATGGATACCAAGTATCATTTTATGATTAATATGTACCGTATCTGCAGTACAGTTCTATACGTCTCGTAAAATAGGTATTGAAGTAGAACTGTGCCACTTTATAATATTGAAAAATTAAAAAAAAAATACCTTATGAAATTATTTTCAAAATTGCTTTCTTGAGGTTAGATATGAGGATATCACGTATCATTTGTGGTATATTGTAAAAAAATAAACCAGCCATATCGTATCTGGAGGAGCCCAAACTTGGTATGTTTCGAAAATTATTTTTGTGTTAATTTAAAAAAAATGGCTGAAATGTATGAAATGATGTGGTATATTTTTAGAATCGCCTCAAAATGCCCTTTCATAAGATACCACACACGATAGGTTTCTGAAAAAAAAAAATTTTTTTCTATACAAATAAAAAAATTTCTCGGCACTCCCCTCCTAAGGGATTTATTTTTATGAACTGCGGGTCAAAAAATGTGTTTTGATTTGACCTCTAGTATGCGTGTGCCAAACGGCTAAACTGTAGATCGATTTGCGGTTTTTCTTTGAAATTGGGCTTGTACGGCTACCACTAGGTCGTTTAGCACGTATTACAAGTTTTTCGTATGGGGACACCACTTATTTTTTGATTTAACTTTATTTTATATTTCTGTTATATAGCAAATATAATAATACATATATTGGGATAGTTTCAAATATCTGCTTGTAACGGTTCCAACGATTCAATTAAAAAAAAATTGTATGGGGACCCCCCTATTTTTTAACTTTTTTTTTATTTTAGATTTCTTCCTACGCATACACACAATTACCGAGCTGGTTTCCAAATTTCATCCTTCTAGGTCATCTGGAAGTAGTCAGTGCTAAAATTTACGACTTTTGACCTTCATATCTTTATAACCGTTTGAGCTAGCTTCATGAAATTTGAGCTTATGAATATAATTAAACACACGTAGTTTTATGTGTTTATGTTAAAGAGGTTTTGAGTTATAGAAGGGTCAAAAGTGGCACCAAGTGGTTCGTGTAATATACACTCGGCGCTGGCTAGCCAGTTCCTTTGCTTGAACTTGGCTTGACACGCTGCCGCGTGTCTAGATATTCTTGCTATAATTATTTGAATTGCGTGTTTTCTATAATTAAATAAATGAAATCAAATAAAATAGGAGTTGATAATAGTTTAGAAATGCCCCGAAATGTTTTGATGACTTGGCAGAAAATTTCTAAATTCACATGTCGAAAATAAAATAAAATATATTAAAAAATTAATTGGTGGGAACCATATTTGTTTTCATTGTAAAAAAAATATTACAACTTGATATTGTTTTACGATTACCGATAAATAATTTCCTCGCAATTGAAATGAATTGAAAATGAATTGAAGTGAAAATTAGAGTGTAACCCTTGTCCATAAAACCCATTTTACACTCGACTTTATAAACGCCTCGCGTAAAATCGTATTTTTTATGCACTTGTTGTACAATCTACTATTATAATATAATAAAAATAAAATAAAATAAAAATTAAATGAAAATAAAAATGAAAATGAAATGAAAATGAAATGAAAACGAAATGAAAATGAAATGAAAATGAAATGAAAATGAAATGAAAATGAAATGAAAATGAAATGAAAATGAAATGAAAATGAAATGAAAATGAAATGAAAATGAAATGAAAATGAAATGAAAATGAAATGAAAATGAAATGAAAATGAAATGAAAATGAAATGAAAATGAAATGAAAATGAAATGAAAATGAAATGAAAATGAAATGAAAATGAAATGAAAATGAAATGAAAATGAAATGAAAATGAAATGAAAATGAAATGAAAATGAAATGAAAATGAAATGAAAATGAAATGAAAATGAAATGAAAATGAAATGAAAATGAAATGAAAATGAAATGAAAATGAAATGAAAATGAAATGAAAATGAAATGAAAATGAAATGAAAATGAAATGAAAATGAAATGAAAATGAAATGAAAATGAAATGAAAATGAAATGAAAATGAAATGAAAATGAAATGAAAATGAAATGAAAATGAAATGAAAATGAAATGAAAATGAAATGAAAATGAAATGAAAATGAAATGAAAATGAAATGAAAATGAAATGAAAATGAAATGAAAATGAAATGAAAATGAAATGAAAATGAAATGAAAATGAAATGAAAATGAAATGAAAATGAAATGAAAATGAAATGAAAATGAAATGAAAATGAAATGAAAATGAAATGAAAATGAAATGAAAATGAAATGAAAATGAAATGAAAATGAAATGAAAATGAAATGAAAATGAAATGAAAATGAAATGAAAATGAAATGAAAATGAAATGAAAATGAAATGAAAATGAAATGAAAATGAAATGAAAATGAAATGAAAATGAAATGAAAATGAAATGAAAATGAAATGAAAATGAAATGAAAATGAAATGAAAATGAAATGAAAATGAAATGAAAATGAAATGAAAATGAAATGAAAATGAAATGAAAATGAAATGAAAATGAAATGAAAATGAAATGAAAATGAAATGAAAATGAAATGAAAATGAAATGAAAATGAAATGAAAATGAAATGAAAATGAAATGAAAATGAAATGAAAATGAAATGAAAATGAAATGAAAATGAAATGAAAATGAAATGAAAATGAAATGAAAATGAAATGAAAATGAAATGAAAATGAAATGAAAATGAAATGAAAATGAAATGAAAATGAAATGAAAATGAAATGAAAATGAAATGAAAATGAAATGAAAATGAAATGAAAATGAAATGAAAATGAAATGAAAATGAAATGAAAATGAAATGAAAATGAAATGAAAATGAAATGAAAATGAAATGAAAATGAAATGAAAATGAAATGAAAATGAAATGAAAATGAAATGAAAATGAAATGAAAATGAAATGAAAATGAAATGAAAATGAAATGAAAATGAAATGAAAATGAAATGAAAATGAAATGAAAATGAAATGAAAATGAAATGAAAATGAAATGAAAATGAAATGAAAATGAAATGAAAATGAAATGAAAATGAAATGAAAATGAAATGAAAATGAAATGAAAATGAAATGAAAATGAAATGAAAATGAAATGAAAATGAAATGAAAATGAAATGAAAATGAAATGAAAATGAAATGAAAATGAAATGAAAATGAAATGAAAATGAAATGAAAATGAAATGAAAATGAAATGAAAATGAAATGAAAATGAAATGAAAATGAAATGAAAATGAAATGAAAATGAAATGAAAATGAAATGAAAATGAAATGAAAATGAAATGAAAATGAAATGAAAATGAAATGAAAATGAAATGAAAATGAAATGAAAATGAAATGAAAATGAAATGAAAATGAAATGAAAATGAAATGAAAATGAAATGAAAATGAAATGAAAATGAAATGAAAATGAAATGAAAATGAAATGAAAATGAAATGAAAATGAAATGAAAATGAAATGAAAATGAAATGAAAATGAAATGAAAATGAAATGAAAATGAAATGAAAATGAAATGAAAATGAAATGAAAATGAAATGAAAATGAAATGAAAATGAAATGAAAATGAAATGAAAATGAAATGAAAATGAAATGAAAATGAAATGAAAATGAAATGAAAATGAAATGAAAATGAAATGAAAATGAAATGAAAATGAAATGAAAATGAAATGAAAATGAAATGAAAATGAAATGAAAATGAAATGAAAATGAAATGAAAATGAAATGAAAATGAAATGAAAATGAAATGAAAATGAAATGAAAATGAAATGAAAATGAAATGAAAATGAAATGAAAATGAAATGAAAATGAAATGAAAATGAAATGAAAATGAAATGAAAATGAAATGAAAATGAAATGAAAATGAAATGAAAATGAAATGAAAATGAAATGAAAATGAAATGAAAATGAAATGAAAATGAAATGAAAATGAAATGAAAATGAAATGAAAATGAAATGAAAATGAAATGAAAATGAAATGAAAATGAAATGAAAATGAAATGAAAATGAAATGAAAATGAAATGAAAATGAAATGAAAATGAAATGAAAATGAAATGAAAATGAAATGAAAATGAAATGAAAATGAAATGAAAATGAAATGAAAATGAAATGAAAATGAAATGAAAATGAAATGAAAATGAAATGAAAATGAAATGAAAATGAAATGAAAATGAAATGAAAATGAAATGAAAATGAAATGAAAATGAAATGAAAATGAAATGAAAATGAAATGAAAATGAAATGAAAATGAAATGAAAATGAAATGAAAATGAAATGAAAATGAAATGAAAATGAAATGAAAATGAAATGAAAATGAAATGAAAATGAAATGAAAATGAAATGAAAATGAAATGAAAATGAAATGAAAATGAAATGAAAATGAAATGAAAATGAAATGAAAATGAAATGAAAATGAAATGAAAATGAAATGAAAATGAAATGAAAATGAAATGAAAATGAAATGAAAATGAAATGAAAATGAAATGAAAATGAAATGAAAATGAAATGAAAATGAAATGAAAATGAAATGAAAATGAAATGAAAATGAAATGAAAATGAAATGAAAATGAAATGAAAATGAAATGAAAATGAAATGAAAATGAAATGAAAATGAAATGAAAATGAAATGAAAATGAAATGAAAATGAAATGAAAATGAAATGAAAATGAAATGAAAATGAAATGAAAATGAAATGAAAATGAAATGAAAATGAAATGAAAATGAAATGAAAATGAAATGAAAATGAAATGAAAATGAAATGAAAATGAAATGAAAATGAAATGAAAATGAAATGAAAATGAAATGAAAATGAAATGAAAATGAAATGAAAATGAAATGAAAATGAAATGAAAATGAAATGAAAATGAAATGAAAATGAAATGAAAATGAAATGAAAATGAAATGAAAATGAAATGAAAATGAAATGAAAATGAAATGAAAATGAAATGAAAATGAAATGAAAATGAAATGAAAATGAAATGAAAATGAAATGAAAATGAAATGAAAATGAAATGAAAATGAAATGAAAATGAAATGAAAATGAAATGAAAATGAAATGAAAATGAAATGAAAATGAAATGAAAATGAAATGAAAATGAAATGAAAATGAAATGAAAATGAAATGAAAATGAAATGAAAATGAAATGAAAATGAAATGAAAATGAAATGAAAATGAAATGAAAATGAAATGAAAATGAAATGAAAATGAAATGAAAATGAAATGAAAATGAAATGAAAATGAAATGAAAATGAAATGAAAATGAAATGAAAATGAAATGAAAATGAAATGAAAATGAAATGAAAATGAAATGAAAATGAAATGAAAATGAAATGAAAATGAAATGAAAATGAAATGAAAATGAAATGAAAATGAAATGAAAATGAAATGAAAATGAAATGAAAATGAAATGAAAATGAAATGAAAATGAAATGAAAATGAAATGAAAATGAAATGAAAATGAAATGAAAATGAAATGAAAATGAAATGAAAATGAAATGAAAATGAAATGAAAATGAAATGAAAATGAAATGAAAATGAAATGAAAATGAAATGAAAATGAAATGAAAATGAAATGAAAATGAAATGAAAATGAAATGAAAATGAAATGAAAATGAAATGAAAATGAAATGAAAATGAAATGAAAATGAAATGAAAATGAAATGAAAATGAAATGAAAATGAAATGAAAATGAAATGACCATGGGTCAGCAGCCAGTCCTCCCAGTAGACAGTAGTCCTCGTGTACCGTTCATATTATATCTCTCCTGTAAATAATAAAACGTGTAAATAGATGAATGACTTTTTAGTTGTCTGCACTATTTGTCCTTTTCAGGATTCCGTACCTCAAACGGAAAAAAAGAACCCTTATAGGATCACTTTGTTCTTTGTCTGTCCGTCTGTAAAGACAGAAATTCTCAGGAACGTGTGAGGTATCAAGTTGAGATTAATTTCAAATATTCGGGTCTGCAATCCATTGGTGCTGTGAAAAATGAAAAACAAAACAAAAGAACTATACTAAAGTTATAATTTAATTTAATTTCTTAAAAAAAGGGAACTGCCTTTAAAAAACAAACCCACTGAAAAGCACAAAATTCACCTGTTAGTTTTTTTATAACATTCCTGTAATACCTGTTAAAGTGTTAAGTGTGTGGAATACCTGTTACGGATATCAAGTAATATCAACAGTAAATATCGATGTCGATATTTAGTAGAAAATTATCATTCACTGCACTAATTCTCGTCACGAAGTCATGAAAGGCTGAGACAATGACAGGTGAAGACCTGTCAGATAGCATGGTGTTTATCTCTTTCTTACTTACTGATAAGTACGTTAGTAAGAGCAGATCGGAAGTATAGAAAACGTTCAACTTATAATTTCTGATCTGTTCTTTGAGATATCTGTGCTTCACACCAACCGAAACCAGAGAAATGGCAAGCGCCATTTTATATCTATGACCGAAACAGATTGTAGGTAAGCCAAAAAGGTTTTACTTCCTAAGTACATTTTATCTGAAGGTTTAGAACTGCAGACAATTATATGAGCAGTGATCCAATAATAAGCATAGAAACCGTACTAGCTCTGAAAAATTACCCTATTTTTGTGGGTGTTTAATATGCTTGCTAGGCCGTAAACCAGGAATAATTTCCGTTGGTCATCGTGTCCCAAGCGGTAAATTTTAAGTCGTTAAGGGCGGTCAATAATCAATCTTCGTGATGGTCAGCTGCCGTTCCTTGAGTGGGTTGAGGAACGGGAGCCATTTTCTTACATAAAATACATATAAAATAAAATGACCATCGCGTCCCAGTTGAAACAGGTGATAGTTTATATGCTATTACAAATAAAATAAAAATCATCAGCCGTCTGTATACCACTGAAAAGGCCGTAAACTAGTCACATGAATATATGGTATTTAGGATATCAGCAGACGGTATTTCTACCTCAATACAGCCGGCTGACGATTTTCCTGATAATAAGAGCATCAAATACTGACAGCTGACCTACGCGAGTCATCATTATACTTCGTCCTTAACCACTTCAAAAATTATCATCGCCTGGGACGCCTTGCGATTGGTCATGAAATTTGTTTCTGGCTTACGGTTCATGCCATCGGAGCCGGGAAATACAAGTTATGACAGTAAGCCTTTACCTTATTTAAACGCGCGTGACTTTGTACGCATAAAATGTTATCAACCGACTTCAAGAGTTCGAAGGAGGAGGTTCTCAATTCGTCAGGATCTTTATTTTCACTATTTTTTCATAATGTTCACCGATTGCAACTTTTTTTTAAACGGGGAAATTAAGTATTTCGTCATACATATTCAAACCTAGGAAAAGGGGTGAAAACTGTCAGTACTTCATCCATCCATCCATATACTTATTTCGTCGTAGGATATAGGATTACCTAAGAAAACCAAATTGATGAAATTTCAAATGTAGAAATAACACTACTAGTTTAAAACGTCCTAGAACTACGTCCATATGTAATAGGTGATTCTTAATTTATTTGGTTATTTTGTCAACATGACAGTTCGACTTTTAGTGATCATAGTGGATCATAGGTTTATTTCTTATTATTTAGATCTATTGTATAATCACAAAAGGTTAAGTACCCTTTCAGGAAGTTGTTGATTCTCTAAAGTTTAGGCAGTTTGGTGGGAGGAGTGAGGTGAGAGTGAGGTGAGAGTGAGGTGAGAGTGAGGTGAGAGTGAGGTGAGAGTGAGGTGAGAGTGAGGTGAGAGTGAGGTGAGAGTGAGGTGAGAGTGAGGTGAGAGTGAGGTGAGAGTGAGGTGAGAGTGAGGTGAGAGTGAGGTGAGAGTGAGGTGAGAGTGAGGTGAGAGTGAGGTGAGAGTGAGATGAGAGTGAGATGAAACGGAGATGGAACGGAAATGGAACGGAAATGGGGATGAGACGGGGATGAGACGGGGATGAGACGGGGATGAGACGGGGATGAGACGGGAATGAGACGGGAATGAGATGGAAATGAAATAAACAATATAATGAAAAAAAAAATAATCTAAAATGAAAAAAAAAAAAAAATGGGACCTGAAAATATAAGTAATATAAAATGAAAAAAAAATAAAATAATGTACATATATATACGGTGAATCTGAGTAACGCGACAGATTTTAACCATAAATTCCTGATAATTGACTGATAAATAACTGACTGAGACTAAAATGTCGTGTCAACTTTTCTGGAATTAGCCTAGTTTCAGAGTTCTTCTTTGTCGTTACACTCTTTATAGAGTGGTCGTGGCCAAAATGTACTAATTTATTTTAATCGACAGTTTTACCAATAACATTTATGTTTTTATGTTCAAAAGCATTTAAAAACAATCCAAAAAAAGAAAAAAAAATTTTTTTTGGCGAAATCGACCTAAATTGATATAATGTTTATTACTCCTTATGACCTCAGGAATTTATGGTTGAAATCTGTCGGGTTACTCAGATTCACCGTGTATAATAATAATAATAAAGAAACCAGTCCATCTTGAATTTTAAAACAGACATAATTTATACACCCCGAATAATTAACCGAAAATAACTACCATGACGATTTTTCAGTAAAAGGTATATAACCGCCATCTTGGATTATGAAACAGAAATAATTTTCGAAATCTACATCCCCTAATTATAAATATTATTTGAAACGGGGTATTTACCTCGCACCCGAAATATCGGATGCCCAATAACGCTAATATACATGGTCACAGCCAATTTAATATCGACCATGCTCTCTGTTGCAAGACTGGGGGGCTAATTTCAAGACGACACAACGAAGTTCGTGATCTATTTGCTGAACTATGTCACCAAGCATGGAGCAACGTCACAATAGAACCCATAATCACAGAAGGTGACCTTGGATTACGCGGCGACTTATCTTGCCGTGGCGTATGGAATGCTCAGAGAGAGGCTCTTTTTGATATCCGTGTCGTAGACACTGACGCTCCCTCTTACATTACACGCCATGTCACTTCTGTCCTAAAATCTGCTGAGACTGAAAAACAAAGAAAATACTCCACTGCCTGCGAAGCGAAACACGCTACCTTCACCCCCTCCTGACTTCCGTCGATGGCGTATTCGCACCACAGATGACCTCCTTTGTCAAACACATAGGCGAAGCCCTCGCGGACCGCTGGAATAAATCGCTGAGTACGATACTGGGTTGGCTTAGAACAAGGATATGCATTACTATAATTCGAGCCACCAGTATATGTATACGAGGCACACGTCACAAATTCAAACCTGCAGCGAAACTATTGGGGTTCGACGACGGAGCAGGCATTCCCAGCTCTAACTTAACTGTCACCTGCCTGACCGTGCATTGCGGAGATGTGAATTTTTACTATTATTTTATATACATTGTTATTAGCTATTTCTTTAATAAATGACTTTATCTACACTCATACTGTAAGTACTCTAAAATGCGTTCAAAAACCGTAGACAATGACAAGCATTACAACAAACGATTTAACTATGATAAGTTTCTTATCTGCGGCTGTAACGTAATTTTAACTATGCATGCTCAAATATTGTTAAGCAATGAGTTTCAAATTTGGAACATCGAATTTGATAACATAATGTTACCGCCATGGCCAACTCGATTGGTCCCGCGCGAGCGCCGGCACAATCGAGTAGGCCATGACGGTACAATGGCGGTCATTCTATGGTTTCCGAACAATTAATTTAATATATATAATATGAGTGTAGATAAAGCAGTGTATGCAACTGTACGTAATTAGGCCTTAAAACACTCGTGTGATCTTATTATGAAATTCGCCTGCGGCTCATTTCATAAAACCACACTCATGTTTTAAGGACCCTTATTACGTAACAGTTACATAAACTACTAATTCATATCATATACATGGTAAATAATATCCCCCCGTTTCAAATAATATTTATAATGTGAATGACCATGTGAGTTTAAAATCGTATATCCCATAATTAGCTGAAAACGACTACCAATCCCTACGCCAAATCATGGGATTAGGTTGCCAAGCGGACCACAGGCTCAACTGAGCCGTGGCAAAAGCCGGGACAAACGCTAGGAGGATGAATGTATTGGTTTGTGTCAAATCGATTTGAATATGAATAAAAATTGTGTTTCTATTCTTATTCAAAATATTTATTGCCCACTTCAACAGTATGCAAAAATAAACTGAAGGTGAGAAAGACACATTTCTTTAACAGAAATTATTTAATTTAAAGTTGTGTACGCGAGCAGAGGAGAGGCTGTGAGTGTGACTTTTCCAGAATGAATAAACGACAGCAAATCTTATATTCACTCAATTTGTTCCGCCGCCACCTCTCCTGTTCCATTTCAAATGAGAAAGATAGAACCGCCTGCCTGCGTGGAAAAGAGACAGGAAAAGGGTAGCCCTATGATAGGGTAAGTTGTAAATATTAAGGCTATCTTTACCCCATTCGACTCGGACCACATTGAAAAGGGTTAAGCCTATTGAAAATGATTTCCATATCGATAGGGTAACCCTATCATTAGGGTAAGACTTTAATAGGGTTACCCTATCGAAACGATTAATCAAATGAAGGGTTTTCCGGTCCCTGGAACGAACTGACTCTAACCTACATTATTTGGTCTCGCGTTGTTCGCGTATGTGTTATTTTTTATGTGTCGCGCCGCCCTGTCGATTTCTTCTAGGTCCGGGAGCTCACCCCTTGCTCCCGAGCCTCAGCTCTCACCCTGTACCTCTCCGCCAGCACCTGAGCATCCAGCTCCCACGGCGGGGTACCGGCGAGGAGGCACACCGCGGCAAAAGCTGTGGTGCAGTAGGTCCGTGCTGCCCGCTGCGCCACTATCCTTTGGGGCCGACGGAGCAAATGTTTTGTCCTCTCCGTCAGCCGGTCCACCCATATTGGTGCACCATACAGAGCCATGCTCCTAAGCACACCCGCAAACAGTTTCCTGCAGGAGCTGTTGGGTCCACCTACGTTGCGCAGCAAGCGCCCCAGAGCCGATGCAGCTCCCACTAGCCGAGGGGCGAGCCTCGCGAAGTGCTCACGAAATTGCCAACCTCTGTCCAGGATAAGGCCCAGATATTTAATGTGGGGCTTAACCCGGACAGCTTCCTCTCCGACGGTAATGGTTGTGTCAGGGCCCAACCGCCATTTGCCGAAGACGATCGCCTCCGTTTTTGGGAGGGACACCTTCAACCCGAGGAGCTCTATGCGACCGACAGTCATTGCCGTCGCTACGGCCGCTCTCCGAAGAGTTTCTTCGGGCCGCTTTCCCCTCACGGCCACCATCATGTCATCGGCGTAACAGATGGTGACCATGCGTGGCAGTTGTGTCCCTCTGACGGCCCAGTCAAACCCAATGTTCCATAAAAGGGGCCCTAACACAGACCCCTGTGGAACCCCGCATGACATGCCGTGTGCGCGCCGCCCTAGTTTTGTTTCATAGAGCACTACCCGCCCAGTTAAGTAGTGCTCTATCGCCTGCCTTAGGTACAAGGGTACCCCGTGGTACCGAAGGGCCTCTCCTATCACCGGGTATGGGAGGGTGCCAAACGCGTTAGCGATGTCCAAGGACACCGCCACACACCACAAGGGGAGGGCCTTGTCTCTCCGCGTGCTCCACGTGCCTCCTCAAAGCACTCACTGCGTCAATAGTTGAGAGCCCCCCTCGGAATCCAAACTGCCGATCGGAAAGGTTTGGTCCATACGTAGCCATGTGCTGCTGGATACGAGAGGACAAAATCCTCTCATACATTTTGGCCGTTTCGTCCAGCAGCACTAGGGGACGGTATCCCGACGGTGAGTCCGCCGGTCGGCCCTCTTTCCTCAGCAGCCACAATTTACCCTCCTTCCAGCACCTCGGGAAGCGCCCCGCCCTCAAACAGTCCTCAAAGAGGGTCTTAAGGCGAACCCCGAGGTGCTTCAGTGCTAGGAATAGCACCTTGCCGGGCACTCCGTCTGGTCCTGGGGCCTTCCGGCAGGCTCTCAGCCGATCAGCGGCGCGGTCCCACTCGGCCTCCGTGACTGCAGGCGCGTCAAATGGGGGTCCTTCTGGTCCATCACGCTCCGGGGCTGCCTTGTGTGGGGGAGTGAATGATGGGTCCTCCGGTGGGAACAGGCCCTCGATAACTCTGCCAAGGAGCTCCGGGTCCATGGCCTCCGTAGAGGGGGATACCTTCATCTTGTTTCGGACCATTATATAAGGTCGCCCCCATGGGTTCCTGTCCAGTGTGTCCAGGAGCTCCTTCCACGCTTCGTCCTTCCTGCGGGCTATATTGACCTTGAGGGTCTCCCTTGCCTCCTTGAGGGCCACGCGAAGCGTTTCCTCCTCCTGCGCGGTATGCCTCCTCCTTCGACAGCGGCTGTAGGCGCGGCGGGCTCTGTTACTGGCGGTACGAAGCGCAGCAACCTCCTACAACCACCAATACACTTGGCGCTTACCCACAAACCGCCTAGCCCGGGGCATTGTCGCATCGCACACCGCCGTCAGGGTTGCTCTGAATTTTTCGGCCTTATCCTCTACATCGGCTCTGTCCACCGGAGGGGCACGCCAAGCTTCGATCATTGCCGCCTCATCTACCATTTCCCGATCAAGGGCGGATAGCGCCCACCTTGGGAAACCACCGGCCCTAGCACCTGCACCAGCACCAGTTGGAGCAGTGGCTAACGCTGGAGAGACCCTCATCCAGATGTAGAGATGATCGGAGAGGGTCTCTACCTCCTCGAGGACACGCCAATCAGAAACACGTGCCGCAATGGCGGGGGTCGCAAAGGAGACGTCCACAATAGACCCCCCATTCCAGCGCACGCACGTGTTTATCCGTCCCCGGTTTAGCGTGTCCAGCCCCATCGCTACCACCCAGTCATGGAGCTTGCCCCCCTTCGGATTCGTAGCGACACCACCCCATGCTTGGTTCTTGGCATTGAGGTCGCCAATCACCATCACCTGCGTTGGGGCAGCCCTACGGATGACACCCTCAAGCGAGCCAAGAAATGTCTCAAATTCTCGCAGCGGCCGATTGGTTGAGAAATACACCCCAATAACCAGGATTTGTCCCCATTTAGCCGCCGCGAAACCTTGTCCTCTCTCGACTCCTGTTAGGGGAGCCAGGCTGCCCGCCGCAGGTACCACTAACGCCGCCGTCATATCCAACGACCCGTACCAATGCGGCCTCGGAGGGACCGCATACGGCTCCGCCACCACAACCAAGTCAATGTGCCACTCTGTCATATGCTGCATGAGCAAGTCCTGGGCTCTGACAGCGTGGTTGGCATTGCACTGAAGAATTTCTAATTGGTGTGGCGGCATCAGCTCTCCATATCATTCTCTCCCTCGTCGGCCTGACTGGCACTTTCTTGGCTGCGCCCCGGGGCCCGTTCGGGGTTTAGCCTGCCTCTGGTCTGAGGTGGATTGCATGCCAGCCCACCCATTAAATGTCCGGCTGGGCGCTTTGCCTGGTGGCACGCAGCACAGAACGCAAGTTCCGCCGTGCACTCAGCTATTTTATGCCCCGGCTTACTACACCGGAAGCACAGATTGCCGCGGTCTACCGGTGACGGACACGTTGTTCTCGTGTGCCCCGTTCCCATACACCTGTAGCAGCGGAGCGGTGCCGGATCCAGTGCCTGCACTACCGCGCTTGACCATCCCACTGATAATCTTCCCCCAGCGTCCATCACCCTTTTGGCCACCGTCGCAGGGCACTTGACGAATGTCGACCCTGAGCCATTGAAGGAAGCGCGGATTGTGCCCACCTTCACTTGCGCCACACGGCACCCGCCCTTGGCCGCTATAGCCGCTGCCACGGCGTCTGGCGTTGCCGCCTCGTGCAGGTTTGCCACCCTCAGACCAGCTATTTTCACAGGCCTGTACACCCGTGCATCATCCCCCACAAGGGCCTCCAATCTCTCCCGTAGACTGTCAGCTGCTCTCCCGTTATCAGCGTTGGGCACCTCTATTAAGCGGGCCCCGTCGGCAGTTTTGCGAAAATTGGTCGCCTACTGTCTCTTTAACCTGTCGGAGTTAGGTATATTCACTTGTCCAATAACATTGTTTCAAGGGCGATAGTACTTACGGCAAAAAATATTTTTCAGATATGCTAGTCTAAGGTAGTGCTACAAAATAGTAGTAAAAAAAACGATGGCCGCTAAAAAAAAATGACGCCACTAGTCCATACAAAGTTACCCAAACCCCTTTGGTAAGGCTTTTTTGATATCGTCATAGTATGATTTTGGTATTTCGTCCGCTAAAAGAGAACCTATGGTAGAAAAAAATAAATTAAATTGTTCAACTATTTGATTAGCTTCCGTTATTTCTTTAGATTTAATAATAAGTTTCGGCGGTGCACAGCTTTCTTGTATTTTATTACATGCCAGTTTGTTTACAAGTCTCCACATCTTCTTGGGCTTCCCGTTGCATTGGGTAAACATGTTGTAGTAATATGTATCTTTAGTATTCTGAATTAGTTTGGCTAGGTTATTCTTGTTTGACTTAAAATTTTCTTTCAGAGTTTTATTCGCTGGGTCTTGTTTAAATTCACTCCAAACCTGATTTCTTCGTCTTATCCCGTTGATTATGTCCTTACATATCCAATCTTTCTGCGGCGGATTTTAAACTTTAGTTTTCCTGGTTTTACTAGCATTAATGTGATTTTTTTTTATAAAACCTCTGAATCAGAAATATCTGAATTTGCCTGAGAAATATTCCAACGCAAGTCCAATATTGGTTGATTGTTTGTTGTGTGTTGGAGTTATGTTTGAAATAGGTTGTGTTCTTATTGTATTGTTAATGTATTTTAAAATTAGGATCCGGCGCCAGGGTGCGTAGCCAACGTGTCAATCGTTAACGCTCCGTAGCGATCGAAACGCAACTGTCACTGTCGCACTAATAAGGAAGAGTGATAGAGAGGTGACTACGATACGCTACGGAGCGTCAACGATTGGCACGTTGGTTACGCACGCAGGTAAGATACCGTAAAGACGGGTTACTTTAACTAAATGGATGGTAACTTCGGCCCACCTGAAAATCGTTTGTAGAAAGCTTACTTGAGCTTACTTGACTTACTGTAGGAGATAGTGAGCACAAACATTAAAATTTGTGGAGTCTACGCCAAGAAAAATACATTGGAGTCATATAATATCGAGAATTTCAATCAGCACGCAATAAGTGGCACAGTTAAACACATTGACTAAGAGCTGTCCACGTCAGATATGACACAATAATGAGAGCAACAAAACCCGTCTGGTTAGATAGCTCAATTTTCAGCTATTCCCTAATAAATACGACGATAGTAAGTACTTAAGTGCAACAGGGCTTCTTATTTAGTAAGGTGAGCACTTCTCTGGCCTTGCCACTTCCTGGCCTTATAAGGTGAGATCATTACCTAATGGTCAGTCAGCAATAAACAATACCATACCGGTAGCGTGCAGCCTTGTGGACATCGCTCGAAATCTCCATACAATGAAATTTGTTCGCTGATGACGAAATTGTGACGAAGTTGACATGATAAATGAAGCAATTTTGCGATAATTAAGCACATTTATACCGTTAAGATGACCTAAGTGGTAGATTATGGCTGGCATATCTATAGACGGAGAGCTAGCCACGTCAGATATGACACAATAATGAGAGCAACGATACCCCTCCAGTCAGTTTGCTATACCATGCTTATTTCTAGATCTGGACATCTGGCAGCTGTAAAGTGGTGGAGGTCATGTGTCGTATCTGGACGTGGCCACCTCTTAGTCCTCTAAGGTTAGGTAGTCTGTCTTAGCTAAACAGATGTTAGATTAGAACTCAGAATAGTGGTTGAACGTTTTAAAGATTTCATGAAAATTACATAAATTTTAATCGTTAACTAACTTTGGATTATGAAACTTGTTATTCATAAACTTGCAGTTAAATATTTTACAATCCTACGGTAGATAGCAAGTGATTATGATTACAAACTACATGATTTCATTAATTTGCTCTTCTATAAAAAAGCGTATAGAACAAAAAGGCGCTTTGTTTTGGCATACATCTACAAACTTTTGATGCTGCTGCCACTGACAAGGCCACGCACGGAGGCTTGCAGCACCGCATTATCGTGTAGCCCTACCCCTCCCCTGCTTCGAGGTACAAACGAAATCTAGGAGACTTATCGTACTAGAAACCGGATTTTTATTAAAAAAAAAAAAAAAAAAATGCGCCGTCACTTTATTTGCATTGCAAAATCGGCATTTCGTATTCCAACATTTAAAATGTGACTAATTATTTATATCTCATCTAGGTGACTTATCGAACTAGGTTCAGTGTCGTGGGCTCTTATACTAAATATTAGGCCCGTGTTTAATTTTTTAAAACATAGAATTAAACCATTTCATTGTTACGCCATTATCTTTTTACGGTCCTATTCGGAACTTTATACAGAGTGTCTTTAGCCAAAGCCGAAACGTACATTATGCATTAGGGTAAGTAAGTATAAGAATTTAGAACAAGTAGGTATCTATCTATACAAAGTTACAAAGTATCATATTAAATCGGTCATATAATCGCTCGTCGCTCAAGTTATGAATAAAACAACTAGTAAAAAATAATAACTTAAAAATATATTATCACTTTATCAGGAACATACATTTTAAATTAAAATAGCTTAAAATTATTTGCTAATAGGTAATTACTTGTAACGAAGATCTTATAATAAATCAGTTCTTAAGCATTTTAGTATTTTCTTCATCGTTCTCGCGAACTTTCTCTTCACTGATGAACCGCCCGTGATTGAACCAGTCTTCAATCTCTTGCAGAGTCCTATCCTTAGTTTCTGGAAGGATGAAGTACAACACTACCAGACTGAATCCCATGGCTGCACCGAAGATAGCAAAAGTTCCGTATACCTTTAAACTTACAAGCATCGCGGGGGGGATCTTCAAAGCTATCATAAGGCAAATAGCCAAGGTCAATCCTGACATTGCGGAGCCAGCCCCTCTGTGGGCAACTGGAAACACCTCTCCAAGCAAGGCTAGGGGTATAGGAGTACACCCCAAGTTTGCCAATAGAAAGTACAGCATAAACATCGAGACAGGCAGCCAAGCTCGGTCCTTCGATATGACGTCAACGGCAGTCAAGTAGAGGTAGGCACAGATGGTCATTAAGACGACTAAGGATGCCCCCCCAGTCACAAACAGCAAGGTTCGTCTTTTTAATATGCGAACCAGAGCCGATGAGAAAATGGAACTGAATGTCGTTATCACATCTATGATTAACGTGTAGTAGAAAGATCTAGACTTGTCTCCAGTTATATCTTCGATTATCTGTAGGGCGTACGCTGGGAAAATATGCCGTCCACATGTTTCGAGCAACATACCAGCGAAGAAGATTATAAGCAATGGTTTTAAGAAGTCTTTTCTAGTGAATTTCTGCAGGAAGATAACTACATGTTTTTTGAGGCTAGATCTCTCTGGCGTTTCAGAAAGTCTCAGCTTTTGGGCTTTGGCCATACTTTCATACTCGCTTCTAGAGCTTTGATCATTGCCTCTAAGCCACAGCCACGACTTTTCACTCTTGTCAAACTTGAATTTGGCGGCCAACCAGGTCGGGCTTTCTGGCCAAGTGCAGACAATTCCAAAGGCAATTATATGGGGCACTAGTCCGAAAATTGCCACTGTCCTCCAGGAATAATAATGCCCTATAATGTGAACAAATGTATTTCCTATACAGAAGGCAGCAGTCTTGAGGTTCAGGAACATACCCCGGAGCTGTGGGCTGGTGTATTCTCCGATGACGACAGCTCCGAGGGTGACGCTGGCTCCGGCGGTGATGCCGCAGAGCACCCTGCCAGCCATGAGAATCATCACATCTGTGGCGAAGTAAATGAGAATCGAGCCTATTGTGCCTGGCAGGATGACCAAGGCCTGAGCGACTTTTCGACCCCACAGCTCCATTAGGAACGCGGAGATCAGAAAACCCGGGAAACTCGCCAGACCCACCACAGAAGCTGGAATGGTAAATATAATCACTTAATATTCATAACTTTTTCCTTAAATCATTATCTACAGCTCAACAACAAGAAATGCGTCTAAACAAATATTTAACGTCATTAAACTAGAGATATCTAGAGGACTCTTATCTTACAACAACAACTTGGTTAATTTAATTCTAAATATGCAGATTATCAGATAATTGAAGAGCGAACAATCCCTACTAAAATTATAAACGTGAATGAAATAAACTATGTTTTTTCTTAAATAAGTACCTATATGAACCTATTTAAGTTCATAAAATCCCATCAAAAACATTACATACGTACAATGATGTCAGTCTCGCAATGCAGTTCTCCTACTGCAATAAGTATTGAGATCTAATGTAAAACCAAGCCGGTGTGCCGGAATTTACTAACAACATGTCATTGTGATCCTTTGAATATTAGGTGTCTATATTTCTATAATAAATATAATGACCAAATGACCTGAATGACTTCGGGAAAAGGATGGTACGGCCCGGCCGTGCCGTCGTTGTTTGTTTTGCTCGACTGGTGATTCAGATTAGGTACTTAGGTAAACTCCCGGAGAAGGACATAGGATAGTTTTGTCACGGAAATGCTCCTTTCAAAGCGATAAAAGGGGGAAAGAAATTTTATTTCCGTTATTTAATCTTAGCAATTACATTAGGTGCGTAGCGTACGTTTTCGCATATAAAAAATATACGTACCAAGCCAAGACATCGTTTCCAGGTCGGTCTTGATTGTGGAATCTTCAGCCTTCAACCCCGGCAGCAGGACGGATGGAAAGCTAAGGACCATGCCCTGTCCCAACATGTTCAAGAGTACGCCTAGCACCGTCCATGACTGGAACACACAGAGTCTGTTCAGAGCATGTTTTGAAAATAACCGTCTTTTAGCAAAGACGCTACGGCGCTAATGAGCGGTCCTATTCTAACTTTATAATTTTAAACAAAAAATAACCTACTTCACTTAGCCTCCACCTTTCCAAAATCAAATGCTCGAGCTGCTGTAAAAAATACTCAAATCACCTGTAATCGGTGTTCATGTAATAGTTGAAGCGTTCCCGCGATTTCTCCAGGATCCCATCATCAGATCCTGACCTGGTTACAATGGGACCAACTGTGAAGTACATACTCTTTCGAAAAAAAAAAAGAATTTTCTCAATCGATCTAGCTGTTTTCGAATAATCGGTGAACATACAAAAAGAAAAAAAAATGCAAAAACAAACATCCCCACGAATTGAGTCCTTCGAAATCTTGAAGTCGGTTCAGAACACAAACGGTTATGTCATAAAGCTCTATGGTTTATGTATTTTATAAAATTAGAATACGGCACCGAGTTAAACACCATTCAGTACCAATTGCCTATTCAACCGACTTCAAGATTTCGAAGGAGGAGGTTATCAATTAGTCGGGATCTTTGTTTTTTTATTTATTTTTATTTTATGTTTGTTCTCCGATTATTCGAAGACGGCAGGACCGATTTAGAAAATTCTCTTTTTGTTTGAAAGAGTTCAGTTGGTGCCATTGTAACCAGGTCAGGATCTGATGATGGGATCCTGGAGAAATATAGGGAACTCTTCAACTATTATAGGCACACCTATAGTGATTTGAGTATTTTTAACAGCAGCTCGAGCATTTGCTATTGGAAAGGTGGATGCTAAGTGAAGTCGGTTCTTTTTTGTTTAAAATTATTTGAACCAAAGGAGATCGTAAATTTTTGTTAGGTGATCTGGCCCAGATTATTTAGGACCGTTTAGGAATGGTTCTTACCTTTGAAGAATCCTCATAATTTCTAGATCAGGATGGTGGTAAAAATATTGCGAAATCCAATGGAAAAATTGAAAAATCGTGCATTTAAAACTTGAATATGACTAGGACAATATTTGAAAGCGTGCTTGCCTATGATTTATATATATATGTAAAAAAGTACCGACTTTTTAAAGTAAATGTACAAAAGCGGACTTGAAAACAAAACGGGAATCATGATGAAATAATAAAAAGTCATATTTTGATCGTATTTATAGTTCCTGTATTTCGGTAAACAAAGACGGCTGTCAAACCATCGTTGATACTATTAACTGAACATTCCTAACACCTATTGCGAAGGGATAAGGTTTACCACCGTTAAGTGCGATAGCACTAGTATCTGACATTGCAATATTGAAAAAAAGACGCGTTTCGTTATCGAAGGAGCATGATATTATGCCATTATGAAACCCACTTTTAATATTCAAACTCCGATCAAAACTGCAAAAATACGCATTTTCAATCTTTAGGCGTTTTAATACAGTCGATTTCTAATTTAAACTTTCGTATTCGTAGGGTTAGATACTATTTTAATATTACAATATTCTAACTTACCGAACAGTATCAAAACGCAGATAATGTAACGGTAGACATTGACAGTGTCAAACCAAAAAACAATCCCGTTTCAGGCCAGGGTGAAGTTAAACTTTATGTCAATGCCATAAGGACGTTAACGACTTGTCTTGCTGTATTTTAATCGCGGAAAAATCAACATAATGTTTATTTATTTAGTATTTCTAATTCCCGTTTCATTTTTTTGCAATATTTTGTCTACTTTAGTAATGAAATGAGTATTTATTTTACATTGCAGTACAAACTGTATACGGTTTATATCAGGTGGCCCAGAATTGACGATCTCCTTTAGTTACCAGCCACTACTTGAAGCCTCATGTAAGAAATAGCACCTCGATGTATGATGATGTATATAAGATGTTATCACCAAAAAAGGTAAATTAAAAAATGGTCATAAAATAAAAAAAATATGACAATTTTTTTTTATGGGAAATGGACCCAACTCGTGGGAGAGTTGACCGTGTATTTGTTAGGTACGTGTAGGAAAAACATTGAAAAATGAGCTGATTAATCAATAAAAAGTTGTTCTAACCGAATAAAGTATCTTACCCAAATATAACAAATAACTGTAATATATTATTAAAACATTCGTTCAGGAAAATCAGCCAGTATTACGAAAAATTCAGAAGATTAATCATCTTTGAAATGCTATTATTATCTACGAGTTATTTTACATTTTACAGATATAATTTATCAAGTTATCAGTGCATGAACAAACCATTAGGTATACCTACTGGCCAATGGAAGCCAACTTACTTTAAGGAACCTAGGTACGAATACTTCTATATGTTGGGGCACTTGATACGTCATGACGAGTACATAAAAACTATTATTGAAGGAAGAATACGAAAAAAACGAAGAGGCCGAGGAGGACCAAGACGCGTTTCTAGATCAAGCCAAAGAATAAGCCAACGTCATGACATGACGTATCAAGAGCTAAAAGAATTAGCGGAAAAAAGAACGGAATGGCGATTACTCTCGCCATTCCGTTCTGATTTCCGCTAACATTATGATAAGGGCTTGTGCACAAATCACGCGAGGTTTTTTCGGCTACTTTTTGACTGCCCCCTCCCCCTTGGTGCCTCACGTATATTTTTTTTCATTCGACCTTAGTAAAGATTTATGTTTAACGAATCCCAGAAAAAGTAAAATCGTGTGGTAGAAATTTTTCTTAGTTTCGTTAACCAGAAAAATACACGTGAGGTCTCCTTATAGCCCCCCCCCCCCCAACGTGATCCGTCGTGATTTTTTCCCGACCACCCCTTCTCGAACCTCGCGTGATTTGTGCACAAGCCCTAATGATATTGATGATGAGGTACGAAAACATAAAATATTATCTAGATGTTGGGTAAGAATTACTTATTTATCATGTCTCCGCAAAACCGTATTGGTCAAGTCTCCCGCACTCCCTTGTACCGATTTAAGGGTATTAGATAAGGGAAATCAATTAGCAACCTTTTGCGCCTTTCTTCGGTACAAAAATGGATTTATATTTAATACGATTTCCATTCTTATTAGCGTTGGGATCCTGGCGATAAGACATTCGACTTTCAATCTGGAGGTTTTGGGATCGAACTCCGACTTTGTACCACTGAGATTTTCGGCACTGATGTACGAATTATCGGTTGATATTTATCAGTCGCTTTTCGGTGAAGGAAAACATCCCGAGGAAACAGGAACTAATCCCAATAAGGCGTAGTTTCTCCTCTGGGTTGGAAGGTCAGATGGTAGTCGCTTTTATAAAAACTATTGCCTATGCCAATTCATGTGATTAGTTCGCCAAGCCGGGACAAACGCTAAGAAAATGATGATTTCCATACTTATCTTAGTTCTAGATTTCAAAACAGACGACTAGTTACAAATTGACGAGATCGTCAGGAATGAGTGCCTTTTTTCCCTTGGTTAGGCGGTGTCCTGTACTACCAATCACCCACATACGAGCAATATAACTATAACCTGTTAAACCTAATATTTCTACCAACATTATATTCAATTACTAAAAAGAAGTATTTTGTATTTCCAAAATAGAAAATGGGTCCCAAAAAGTATTTAAAATAAAATACAAAATGCTTTTATTAAAAAGGTATTTAAATAAAAGTATTTCAAATAAGTAACATCTCTGGTAAATACTACGAAAGGAAATATTATCCACATTTGTTTGATAGCTTTTTGAAAGCGTCTAGGAGTCAACGGAGTCGAGTCTGGCCGCAGAAGAAAAATTTAAGAATGAGCCCAAAACAGTTACACTTACTTTTATATATATCTACATTTATTTTTAACGGATATTTATGCTCTAGAAAGTAAATCATGTTTATTTCTTATATCGAAAACGATCCAAAATATTCTTTTTTAAATTTTAAATTAAATACATAAATGAATAACCTATATAATCGGACGAAATTGTATAATGCCATCCCTAAGTACCTATACACAAAGCATAGAAAAATAATAACTCATTTTTTAAGGAATAAAAAAATGGCTACTAGAAAATGCTTTGTTTGACATTAGTAGAGAATTATGTGATATGAAATTAACTTAATTTTAATTGTGTGGACTTTTGTATTAACATAACATATTCGTGTTTTAATATTTAGAGCTAGTGTTTTAATTTAGGCTTTATTTAGATTTTTAAGGTTTAGATTTTTGTGATTTATGGGTTTTTATTTTTTAATTGTAGACAATGTAAATATTTTAATTGACATGAAATAAATAATAGCAAATGCAAAAAAAAATCCTTATTACTATAAATTGCGAATTATTATTATATAATAGCTCACTAGTGTTAGAGATAGTATTAAGTTTACTTTGGCATGTATTGTATTTTTTTTTTAAATAAAAGTACGGTACAATTTACAAAAATATCAGTTTCGCCAAACATTAAAGTTTATCGGCGATGGTAACACTCACTTCCAGTTTCTGTACCAGGTTTTCTTATCCCATGAATATGATACTTATTCTATTAATGTGATTTTAGTAAGCAGAGTTGACTTCTAGGGGCCGTCGTCAAAAAAAGATGTAGGTACTACTTAATGTCTTGGACAAACAGGTAATCTCCGAGTCGTTCCTGCTTGCTGTCCATAGTAATTTAACGTAAAAATCCCGCCAGCATCATGGGCATTTAGGCTTTAGGAACGGCGACCACGAATATTTGTGTAAATTGTAAATTTTAACCATTAAACCAATTTTGATATATGATTTTAATGTGATTTTAAGTTAATGTGGTCACTAGCTAACATTACAAATCGTTAAAAGCTCGTTGCAACGTCAGTTACTACGTGTTGATGGCGTATGCAAATGTGCCGAAATATCGGGAACTCACAAAAACAAATATACATGTCAAAAACCTCGTTTAAAAAAACATTTGTTGTAAAATTAAATATTAAAAATGTCGAGTAAAACTTGACCTAAATTACGTGCATAACCAGTTATAAATATTTTTAACATGTTAAAAATATGCGGTTTGGAAACCTACCTGCTTGACCGCTGGCGACACCATGACACCCAAATATTCCTGATATCTCAACCCTGGTCCAAGGCGGAATGTGCAGATTTCAGACGAGGAATTGAACATTTACGGTTGGAAAATAAACATAATGAGATAAAAGATAACACTCTAGTACAATTTTATTACACCTTGGTTTAACGGCTCGTCGTAGCAAAATGAAGATATTCTGATGACATTCTTGTTAAGTGGAATCAATTATTGTCCATAAAGAGTTAATGCAGTTCGAACCCTGGTGCAATTAAATAATTGGATTAGTAAGTGGGTACGCTTTGTTTTTTAATATAAAGACATTGCGTTAATACACCGAAAATAAATTAGAACTGTTTTGTTTTATTTTATCACAAAGATTAGGTTACACCCATAGATTATATAATTCTTCAGATGGAGTACTGCTAACAACATTTTGTGATTCCATAATGAGCCAGTGTCCTCGTGGTTACGCACTACACACACATACAGTCAACAATAATGAGCCGCTCCCCAAGTCAAGTGCTGTTAAAAAATAATTAAAATACAGAGCCGGATCTAGGGGGGGGCAGACCGGGGCCCGTGCCCCGGGCGGCAAATTCAGGGGGCGGCAAATTCGAACTTTCTGACAGACGA
The DNA here is from genome assembly GCA_947086415.1 of Pammene aurita. Taxonomy (NCBI): domain Eukaryota; kingdom Metazoa; phylum Arthropoda; class Insecta; order Lepidoptera; family Tortricidae; genus Pammene; species Pammene aurita. Next base: position 6,006,057 of record OX352315.1, on the reverse strand, counting down.
ATACATGTCTCATCATCAACGCAACCTGGATCAGTGAGACAGGTGTACATTCGCGGGGCGCATAGGCGCAGGTCAACAACCACGCTCGCCCGCGGGAAATGAAACGCGCTCTCATTTGAGGGCGGTTAGGGCGCGTATCGACGATGCCGCCCCCGCACGTCTGCGCTGTGTATACGAGTCGCGTAAAGCCCGCCACCATGCCGCCGCCGCACCTCTGCGCTGTGTATACGAGACGCGTAAAGCCCGCCACCGCGCCGCCGGCCCTCTGCGCTGTGTATGCGAGAAACAAAAGGCGGCGGTGGCGGTCTTTACGAATATGTATACACGGCGCAGAGGTATGGCGGCGGCATCGTGTGAATACCCGCAGTAGCAGCGCGGCGGCGGCATTGTCTACACGCGCCCTTAACCTGCGTGTGAAAAAGATGAATGTATATTTGGCAATTCCTTCATCGGTATCTCTGCGGGTCGTGTTTGTTTCAAACATCTACAAAACACCTGTTTCTGTCAAAAAATCTGTTTGTATCAAAAACCAGCTCACCAATCCCTATTCCCTCCTACTCATGAAGTATTTACTCTTACTAGGTAAGTATTTTATCGTATCTTGTGCTTTTTAAGCTACTTTACTACTAAAATCCGCGTTAAAATCTGAATAATCTATTTCTCAGTAATTTATTGAAAATGATTAAATATAGAAATTTAATAGTTTGGTCTTTTAAAAAGAATAGGAGTTTTCTTGATTTATCAAGTATTGCATAAAATAATAGCTCCGAAATTTATAAAAAAGCATACCGTCCTCTAACTTTTGAACCTTGGGCCAAAATATGTGGAAAATTCATGGATGTGAGTCTTAATAAAAGTTTTCAATGCAAACTGTATAGAATAGAATTGGTTGAAAGCCGTTTTTAAGTTTTCGTAAAACTTGTAATTTTATGGCAAAATATCCTAAAAAACAACTTTATGAATAGGTGTGAACGGAACCCTACATTAGCCATGGCTAGGGCTTGCAATTCGAATATTTCGAATAAGAATTTGTATGGAAATTATTCGAAATATTCGTATTATCCGGATAATATCCGGATAATTGCAAGCCTTACTCATGGCCCGACATGCTCTTGGTCGGTGTTTGTAAAAATAAAACATGTGAATAAATTTGCCTGCTCGAATTTGCACTGATACCATAGATAATAGTTATTTATTATACAAGGGGGCAATGTCGATGTTTATTCTCTCGTGCTTTATTAAGACCCGAGCTAGCGATAGATTCCAAAATTGAGCTACCTACGAGCGAGCGTAGCAAGTTGTTCAAATAATGAAATCTTGAGCGTACGAGGGCCTCAAGGCAAGAGAGGTTGAACAAACTTTTCTGCCGCGTATGATACAAAAATTGTCACCACACCACCTCAGGAATAATATAAGCTATAAAAAATCGATGCCAAATGAATGCTTTCAAAATTATATAATTCAAAATCATCTCTTTAAAGTCCATCCTGCCAGATAGCATGAAAAAGTAACTTAAAACTTGTACCAAATTACATTCCCCACATGTGGATAAAATGCGTTTTTCCCCATCCGTTTTCAAGGGATAAAGAGCGCGTTTCCGAGGTGGAGTGGTGAAAAGCAACTTTTACTGTTTGTTGCATAACTTGTATCATTGTGTGCACGTATTTATAGGAAGGCTCACTACACTGAATCTGCGTAATGTTCCGGGCGGCCACAGTATGATCAATTGATCACTTACCTCATCTTTTGGAACCTTATTCTTCGATAATAAAAGTTTAATAGGTCACAAATCACTTGGTCGAACAGCCCCCAGCCTGGTCCGTTTCGTTTTCGGACGCTTTTAATGGTGTAATTTTTGGGGTGTTTTTACCTGATCAGGGTAGCAGGATGCAACCAACCTTATTTGATAGCTAAAGTAATGCTCTTTCAATATTTTTTGGTCGGACAGCCCTCAGCCCTGTCCGTTCTGTATTCGGACACTTTTAGTGGTACAATGTTTTGGGGCGCTATGCCGAAATTTACGTCCCTATATTAATAATAATAATTTTTAAATATATTTTTAAGGGGGCACTGATTGCCTATCTTAGAAGCTAGAAAGAGAATAAAACTTTATAGTCAAATATCTTCCTAAATATTTATTGTACTTATAAAAAAAAACATTTAAAAACCTTAAACTTATTTTTAAAAGCGTACGAAACTGCATATCAGAAATTGTTTTTTCGGCACTTTTTTTGTTTTATTCAACCGTTACAATAGTTACATGTATGGAGTGTCCCCTTAAAAATGTTTTTAAAAATAATTCTAATGCTCCAATATATGGCGAGTTATAAAAGCCACTCACACACCAAATTTTATTAATATAGGGCCGTAAATTTCAACTGCAGACAGAAAAATCACCCCAAAAGTTGCACCACTAAGATTTGAGTGTCCGAAAACGGAATGGACCAGGCTGAGGGCTGTCCGATCAAAAAACATTGAAAGAGCATCACATTAGCTATCATATGAGGTTAGTGTCATCCTGCTACTCGTTGAGGTGGTAAAAACACCCCAAAAATTGCACCACTAAGTGTCCGAAAACGGAACGGACCAGGCCAGCAGGCTGTCCGACCAAAAAATATTGTAAGATAAGAGCATAATTTTAGCTATCAAATAAGGTTGGTTTGATCCTGCTACTCGATGAGGTATATACAGAGCCGGATTAGCCTTTAGGCAAAGTAGGCAACTGCCTAGAGGCCCCGCATCAGCCAGGGGCCCCGCGTGTGCACACAGTAAAATGAAAAAGTATCAAAGAGTGAAATATTAATTGAAAAATTAGTAATTATCGGCTACGGGCCTCGCGTCGGCAGAGAAGATATTGAAAATGTTTCTCAGAATTAAATATACCTTACTGACTGACTTAATCTATCGACACATTTATTTTTGTCATACCGTTTGCTAAAAAGGGGCCCCAACAATTGCATTGCCTACGGGCCCCGAAGTGATTAATCCGACCCTGGGTATATACACCCCAAAAATTGCACCACTAAAAGTGTCCGAAAATGGAACGGACCAGGCTGAGGGCTGTCCGACCAAGTGATTTGTACCTATTCAACTTTTTCTTTTCGATGAATAAGGTTCCAAACTGCTCCTCGATTAGGTAAGTGATCAATTGATCATACTGTGGCGGACCGGTCCATAACTACGACGCACGTGGGCGCAGAAAAGGTTTAGATAGAGCGAAATGTTTTCCGTCTTTGCCGTATAACTAAGTTATCCTAATTATAAGTATTCGAAAAAAAATAGGGCTTAACACAGAAAGAGCAACGTTAGACTGGTCGTTGTGGCGTTTTTTCCGTTAATATGCCTATCTATGACTGTAGGCGTTAGTAGGCGTCTGTTGGTAGAAATTATATGATAGTTAATAATTAAGGCTAAAGTAGAATACATAAATACATGGTGTAACAAAAATACTGGTGATCCTCATCCGTTTAAGGGCACGATTTGTATCGTTTTGCGAGTAAGAAAAAGCAGAAGAATAATTTTTTGGACGCGAAAAAAAAATTTTTTTTTGTATTGAACATGTCGTCCCGGCTGGCCAACCCTCCATACAAAACCAATATTATTTTTCGCGGGAAATTTTTTTTTCTTAGTTTTTCATTATTAGAATACGATACCGATTGTGGCCTTAAAAGGATCACCAGCATTTTTGTTACACTTTGTATATGCAGGGGTGGGGGGCGCCATTTTTCAGATTTTGCCCCGCCTCGAAAAAGTTCCAGATCCGGCGCTGTTAAAATATGCCGTCGTGCGTTGTCAAATGCTGCAGAAATGCCACCGGTCGAAAGAAAAAAACGGATGGGGTAACTTTTCACCATTAAGTAAACAATTCATTGCGTAATCATATTAAAAATCAGTAAATTCGTAAACTATTAACTTCACGGTAGCGGTGTTGCCAGGTGGTTGAATAGGGAAACTTGCCGAACGTAAGGAGGTCTATAATCGCCGCGATATTTTGTCAATACTATATTGACGTCCACACTCCTAACTAGACGTTTTATTTCACGCACGTTTTCAACGAATATTAAAACGTTGCCTAATAGTTAATAACTTTTATGCTTTTGTGAGCAAATTATACTTTATTATTTTTTGAATAAAATTTGTATTTAAACAAAATTATATATTTCTTAAAATTATTCCAAAAAACTTCTTAAAACAAAAATCGTAGATTGAACGCGCGAGGTTATGTCACCACTACTGATCTGTCAAACTTTGGTCTCATTCTAACTATCGCTCACTCTCACTCTGAGCGGCTGACTAGTCGCTTCAGTAATCGACTGGTCAAGCGATTAGAACGAGATGGAACTATAGTTAGAATGAGAGGTTAGCTCTTAAGTCAAACCGATTGTGTTGATCGATCGAGGAGCATTTTAACCGACTTAAAAAAAAGAGGTTCTCAGTTTAACCCGTATGTTTGTATGTATGTTTGTTCGTGATTATCTCGCGTTTGGCTAAACCGATTTTGATGTAGTTTTCAAAAAGTTTTTGTTACATTCTAATCAAGGTATAGTATAAAACAAGGCGTCGTTCATTGATTACGTAAAACATTTTTTGCCAGAGACCCCCTTCCGTTCCTACGTAAGAAATATAATAATAATAATAATCCTCTCTGCAGTAGAAGTAAGACATGGTCAATTCTACTCCCCCCCTAAATCGTGTTACGTAATAAATGAATACGTAATAACACTTTTAGTTGTGTTCGTCTTAGCGAGGGCACTGCCGTGCCTCCAGATTAAAAAGGTATAAAGTATGCTTAAAATAATAGAATTGGGACGACAAGAGACGCCACCACACTCTACAGTAATCGTGTAATTTTAATAAAAGGTAAATTTAGAGTTTTTTAAAATTTTACCGTTTAGTCGCCTCTTCAGAAATATATTTCATCAAATTTATTAAAACAGGTGCTTATTAATTATATTTAACCATATATATTAATAATCCATATTTTTTTTATTCAAAAATATTGTATTCCTAATCGGGAAAATTTGTATTACATGGCAACACTCATCTGGACACACACATTCAAACCAGCCGCCATCTTGCGTCACAGTTTGTTGTACAGGCATGCTCCATCCTTTAATTTTATTCATCCAAGGTTACACCACAGGTAACAAGTAAGATGGGTAGTTTGAATTTAAAATGTCTAGCGTATATCGGGTAGTTAAAGAAAACCCGTATCTCTGTTTTGATATTTGTTGGGATATCAGTCTTCAGCTATTAATAAATTTGTGTCGAAACGAAAGATGGAAGGTAAAGGTAAAATAAATCAATTTACGCTTGACCTGTGTAAGTTTTATTACTAAGCAAATATTAAAAAATACTCTGAAAGTAGATGTACCTATGTTGTAACCAATTTTTTTTTATATGATTCGGCATATAATTTAATTTAGAATAAGCTTTTTCGAACCCTCTTAGTACCATATAATATTTTTTATAAAAATGATTATGTGCCGGAATAGGCCAATTTGCCCAGAAGATGAACCAAGTGCCCTAATAATTATGAACGATTTATTCCGAAAGATGAACCAGTACAAAAGCAAATTCGAGTACCCAAAAATGAACGATTGGACGCCAACAGATGAACAGTAACCTCTTAAAGGCTCAGCTATACCTACAAGCAAAAATTATAAAATATGCCAGTAAATTTATGACCGTATTGGAAAAACAGTTGATTTTGCTTTGAAATAGAATCAAAAAATAAATCAACCGTTTCAATTCAAAATTATTTTAATTTCTTCGAACTTGATGAACACTTAGGACCGTGAGCCTTAGAAATAAAGTAAAGGTAGACGATTTCTTTAAAAAAATGTTACTTTAGAAACCGCTATCTAAAATATGAACGGATATATTTAGTTAGTTCAAGTTTTCGCACAATATTGATGAAATGAACTAGCAAAGAAAGAAAGAAAGAAAGAAAAAACATTTATTGCGAATAAACTACAAACAGCACCACATCAATCAATCAATCAATCAATCAATATCTTTTATTGCTCACTTTTATGGACACGTTATAGTTACATAATAACAAATAACAATGCTATACAAAACAAAGAGCTTGAAACAATGGTTGTAAAAGGATATAGCGAAAGCAAGCATCCTTCCGTACTAGTTTACACTGTATTACTGCAAGGTACCCCCTCCACATCAATTTAAGCTTAAATGCTAAGTACTTAAATCTAAAAATTTTTTATGACACAAGAAAAGAGAATACACTAACATAGAGAAATCAAACATACATTAAAATAGGTCACATATTGATGCTGTTGTAGTGGATGCAAAAGGACGCCACTCAGCATATGCCCTGGCATGTGGGATGTCACAGCGCTGGTCTTCCGTGGAGCCCAGAGACGGAAGGTAGTGCGAAACAAAAAACATAGAGGACAATCAAACATATACGATAGGTGAAATAGGAGGAACTCCTAGATACAGTAATAAATAAATATAAAACTATTCATATGGTAGGTACTTATAAAAGATATAGTGTTAGAATAAGAAAGAATAAATATACATATATTATATTGTCACGTCATATAGTTATTAGGTGTCACGACCAAGATCTATATCCATAGTTACACTACTATATATAAACTGAAAATAGATGTCATATACTTCACAAAAAGTGACCAAACCCTCCGGTGTCCGAGGCCAGATATGAACTGGCGTCTTCAGCTTTCGCGGCTGACGTCCTGACCCCTAGACCACCCGGTCACGGCGGAACTTGACAAATTTTCTCATGTATATGCAATCACTGAATTTGAAACGGCTAGGCGCCGTTGACCATACTCTAAGGGCATGCGCAGTACGTGCTTGCACCTCCTATCCGAACCACTTACGTGATTCTGGTATAGCGAGAGAGATGGTGCTGCCATCTATGAATCTTGAGGCAAATCAAATTATTTTGTTCAATATTTTTTGATTTGCAATTTTTTAAGTAGTTACACTACTATATATAAACTGAAAATAGATGTCATATACTTCAGAAAAAGTGACCAAACCCTCCGGTGTCCGAGGCCAGATTTGAACTGGCGTCTTCAGCTTTCGCGGCTGACGTCCTGGCCCCTAGACCACCCGGTCACGGCGGAACTTGACAAATTTTCTCATGTATATGCAATCTCTGAATTTGAAACGGCTAGGCGCCGTTGACCATACTCTAAGGGCATGCGCAGTACGTGCTTGCACCTCCTATCCGAACCACTTACGTGATTCTGGTATAGCGAGAGAGATGGTCCTGCCATTTATGAATCTTCAGGCAAATAAAATTATTTTGTTCAATATTTTTTGATTTGCAATTTTTTTTTGTCAACGGCGCCTAGCCGTTTCAATCTCTGAAGATTGCATATACCTACATGAGAAAATTTGTCAAGTTCCGCCGGCGGTTAAATAATTTCTTCGCAATTGAAGTGAAAATTAGAGTGTAACCCTCGTCCATAAAACCCACTTTACATTCGACTTTATATCAATCCTCGCTCGCAAGCTCTCTCGGATGGATAAACGCCTCGCGTAAAATCGTACGTTTTATGCACTTGTTGTACAATCTACTATTACGTCACACCTGGCCATAATGTTAGTTTTACCGCACGCTACGCGTACGATAAAACTCACGTTATGGCCAGATGGAGACGTAAAATTGTGTACTCCCCACGGGCAGTAAAAAAGAAAGCCCTCTATCGCATATGTACAACCCTCGCCTGCGGCTCGGGTCACAAATACCTGCGATTTCGGGCTTTCTTTCTTTTACAGTCCTTGGTAAGTAATGTACTAATTATAATATAATAAAAATAAAATAAAAATGAAATAATAATAAAATAAAAATGAAATGAAAATGAAATAAAAATGAAATATTAATGAAATAAAAATGAAAATAAAATGAAAATGAAAATAAAATGAAAATAAAATGTAAATAAAATGAAAATAAAATAAAAATAAAATGAAAATAAAATGTAAATAAAATGAAAATAAAATGAAAATAAAATGAAAATAAAATGAAAATAAAATGAAAATAAAATGAAAATAAAATGAAAATAAAATGAAAATAAAATGAAAATAAAATGAAAATAAAATGAAAATAAAATGAAAATAAAATGAAAATAAAATGAAAATAAAATGAAAATAAAATGAAAATAAAATGAAAATAAAATGAAAATAAAATGAAAATAAAATGAAAATAAAATGAAAATAAAATGAAAATAAAATGAAAATAAAATGAAAATAAAATGAAAATAAAATGAAAATAAAATGAAAATAAAATGAAAATAAAATGAAAATAAAATGAAAATAAAATGAAAATAAAATGAAAATAAAATGAAAATAAAATGAAAATAAAATGAAAATAAAATGAAAATAAAATGAAAATAAAATGAAAATAAAATGAAAATAAAATGAAAATAAAATGAAAATAAAATGAAATTAAAATGAAAATAAAATTAAAATAAAATAAAATAAAATAAAATAAAATGAAAATAAAATGAAAATAAAATGAAAATAAAATGAAAATAAAATGAAAATAAAATGAAAATAAAATGAAAATAAAATGAAAATAAAATGAAAATAAAATGAAAATAAAATGAAAATAAAATGAAAATAAAATGAAAATAAAATGAAAATAAAATGAAAATAAAATGAAAATAAAATGAAAATAAAATGAAAATAAAATGAAAATAAAATGAAAATAAAATGAAAATAAAATGAAAATAAAATGAAAATAAAATGAAAATAAAATGAAAATAAAATGAAAATAAAATGAAAATATAATGAAAATATAATGAAAATAAAATGAAAAAAAAAAGAAAAAAAAAAAGAAAAAAAATGAACAGAAAATGAAAAAAAAAACGGATAAAAAAAATATTATAAACTGAAAATAAAATGAATATAAAATTAAAAAAATAAATATATGTATATATATTATATGTATTTTTTTAATGTATATAGGAAGTTAGATTAGAATGTTAAATTATTTTATACTATCCTAAATATATTTAAAATTATAACAGTACACCATTACAAAATATTATATGTCACCATGAAAAAAAAACAAATCACAATAATAACACACAAATAAATACAAGATATGAAAACCTAGTAATTAACTATTTCTAACTTTAACTAAACACTAAACCCAATATCTATACAAAACAATAACTTATGATCTATCCTAAAAGCCCACCCGCGACCCTCCAGATGCAAAGGTGCCCATCACGCTCGCCGCGTTGAACGGCGATAGACAACCTTTGCATCAGGAAAGACCCGGAGCGAGGATCCAAACCTCTTTCTCGTAAGTGCCTCTCACTTGCTTTCTCGGAAGCGGGAAAAGTACGTGGTCCTGTCCAACTACTTGTTTGTTACACTTGCCGTGGAAACCACCGGGTGTTGGTGTGCCGAGGCCAAGGAATTTTTGAAGGAAGTGGGGGGGTCATTATTATATGTATATATTTTTCGCTTAATCTGAGTAGCCCGACAGATTTTAACCATAAATTTCTGATAATTGACTGATAAATAACTGACTGAAACTAAAATCTCGTATAAACTTTTCTGGAATTAGCCTAGTTTCAGAGTTCTTCTTCTTTGTCGTTACACTCTTTACAGAGTGGTCGTGGCCAAAATGTACTTATTTATTTTAATCGACAGTTTTACCAATAACATTTATGTTTTTATGTTCAAAAGCATTTTAAAAAAATCCAAAAAAAGAAAAAAGAAAAATTGTTTGGCGAAATTGACCTAAATTCATTTAAAATTTATTACTCCTTATGACCTCAGGAATTTATGGTTGAAATCTGTCGGGTTACTGAGATTCACCGTGTATAATAATAATCATAAAAAAACCAGTCCATCTTGAATTTTATAACAGATATAATTTATACACCCCGAATAATTAACCGAAAATAACTACCATGACGATTTTTCTGTAAAAAGTATATAACCGCCATCTTGGATTATAAAACAGAAATTATTTTCGAAATCTACATCCCCTAATTATAAATATTATTTGAAACGGGGTATTTACCTCGCACCCGAAATATCGGATCCCCAATAATGCTAATATACATGGTAAATACCCCGTTTCAAATAATACTTATAATGTGAATGACCATGTGAGCTTAAAATCGTATATCCCATAATTAGCTGAAAACGACTACCAATCCCTACGCCAATTCATGGGATTAGGTTGCCAAGCGGACCACAGGCTCAACTGAGCCGTGGCAAAAACCGGGACAAACGCTAGGAGGATGAATGTATTAGTTTGTGTCAAATCGATTTGAATAAATAAATAAATAAATATTATGGGACAATCTTACACAAATCAACCTAGTCCCACAGTAAGCTCAATAAGGCTTGTGTTGTGGGCACTAAGCGACGATATATATAATAGATAGCTATAGATAAATACTTAAATACAAAGAAAACATCCATAACTCAGGAACAAATATCCGTGATGAACACACAAATAAATGCCCTGACCAGGATTCGAACCCGGGACCTCCTAGGCAGGGTCACTACCAACTAGGCTAGGAGGACGTTAAATATGAATAAAAATTGTGTTTTTATTCTTATTCAAAATAATTATTGCCCATCTCATCAGTACGTGCGAACTATGCAAAAATAAACTAAAGGTAAGACACATTTCTTTTACAGAAATTATTTAATTTAAAGTTAGTCTACGCGAGCAGAGGACTGGACTGTGAGTGTGACTTTTCCGGAATGAATAAATGACAGCAAATCTTATATTCACTCAATTTGTTCCGTCGCCACCTCTCCTGTTCCATTTCAAATGAGAAAGATAGAACCGCCTGCCTGCGTGGAAAAGAGACAAGAAAAGGGTAGCCCTATGATAGGGTAAGCGGTAAATATTAAAGCTGTCTTTACCCCATTCGACTCGGAAACCACATTGAAAAGGGTTAAGCCTATTCAAAATGATTTCCATATCGATAGGGTAACCCAATGATAGGGTAACCCTATCATTAGGGTAAGACATTAATAGGGTTAGCCTATCGAAACGATTAATCAAATGAAGGGGTTTTCCGGTCCCTGGATAAAACACATATCAGGAAATAGGTTTTATGTGCATCACCTACTTTTAATGCGAAAATAAACTGAATTTTTAATTAGGTGAGCACGTATATAGAAAACTTTAGCCCAGTGAGGGAAGCTTTATACTTGGATAAATATTACCTAAAGAGCGTATGCGTGAAATATGTTAAAGTGTGTTATAGAAATCTAGAAAATAAGAGGAAATTTATTGGCGTAGAAAATAAGAGGAAATTTTTCGGCGTAGAAAATAAGAGTTATTTTTTGGTGTAGAAAATAAGAGTTAATTTTTGGCGTAGAAAATAAGAGGTATTTTTTTGGCGTACAAAATAAGAGTAATTTTCTTGGCGTCGAAAATAAGAGTAAATTTTTTGGCGTAGAAAATAAGAGTTCATTTTCTTTTTTTCTGGAAATCTGTCAGAAAAAAGATAGAAACGCACGCGAATGGTCCAGCGGACGCATGAAGTTCAGAATAAGTCCGTATATTACTTCCCAGTGAATCATTTGTTTTCGGATTAAACTGTCACGTTGTGGCAAATTGTCGTATTTACACACTGTTATAGTATGCGGCGTATCAAAGGATAAACACTGATCGGATGGATCGCGAAACTTTGTCCTGGAGTGGTATTTTAACTTTATTAACTTTAAAAACATGATTAATTACGAATTTTTTTGTTACAATTATTTTATTTTGTCATCAAAATGGTACAAAAACAAAAAATAACCGGCCAAGTGCGAGTCGGACTCGCGCACCGAGGGTTCCGTACAAACCTATAACAAGCAAAAGTTGTAGTATGTTTATTACTAATTTCAATGTAATACCTCTACGCGTTTACGAGGAAAATAAATAATAATAATAAATAAATAAATAAATAACTTTTTTTTGTATGATTTTACTAAAAGTGTCTACTTTTCGTAATTTTTCCTTTGTTTGTGCTATATGAAATTTCTTCGTGCCAAGTTTCAAGTTTCTGAGTTTACGGGAAGTACCCCGTAGGTTTTGCGAGTGCCGATAAACTCTAAAATTTGCAGCATAAACGACTGTATCTTTTGATTGCGTTGGCTTTTAAGTTTGATTTTTTCACAGCTCCAAGAGACAATAGACCTGAGTATTTGATATAAATTTTAGCTTGATACCTCCATGCGTTCCTGAGAAAAATGGTCTTGACAGACAGACAGACAGACAGACAGACGGACAACAAAGTGATCCTATAAGGGGTCCCTTTTTTCCTTTCGAGGTACGGAACCCTAAAAATAACGGGGTGAACTCCGGGAGTGCCGGCAGAAGTGAAAACTTGAATATTAACGTTGTGCATTTTTAGTGTTTCGTACCAATACTTGGTTTCGCGTCTCTCTCGGAAACCGTTTGATGTAGAAAGCTGAAATTTGGAATAGGTATAGAAAATCTCGTCTGTAACAAGGTACAGACGGTCTTAACTGCTTAAATTTAATTTTAAGAGGAAGTTTAGGGGGATAAAGGGGGAAAGTGAATTTTATTTTTAATTTGTAAGAAAAGTGTTGGGTACCATTAGAAAGCTTGCAAAAAATTAAGACCACACACTGATTTTGACTTCATTTTACGTGCAGTAGTTTTAATAAAAAACGCATTTGAAAATGCAGTTTTCCATACAAAAATTACGGCTCTGTCCCGCGTTTTTTTCAGAAACTATAGCTAACTAGGAACTGAGAACTGAATAGTCCACTAAACAGACCCTGCAGATGACGGCATAATTATTTGGTAGACCTATCTTTAACAGTTTTCAGACCACGGATTGACCTTAGGTTACTATAGGACTCGATATGTACCTATAGTCAATTTACAGTGGTAATTTCCTATGATTTATATATTAAAAGCATAAGAGAAAAATAGTACATACAAAATTAAACTTTACTCAACGGTTATAAGTGTAAATATCGAACGAGCCTTCCTACCCAAGGAAAATTATTTTGAAGTTTCATTGCTGTTTTCTTGTTTTTATGAGATAGTAGATAACATAAGTTTAAATTTCGAACAGGCCTTCAAAGCAACGCCCGTCGTCGGGTGACAAACAAATTCACTAATCACCTACTACCACAAGTCTACGAGTATAGCCGTAATGAACCGTATTAGTAACAAAACAAGGCGGATTTTAGTTTACTTATTATTTTTGCAATTTGTGCGATTTAGTTGTCACCTGACAGTATAGCGTTTACCCCATGTCTATACGGAAAGAGGAGTGTCGTAGTTTGTATGAGTTCCAGTATAAACCACTACACTTCTCCTTCCGAACAGACTTTAGTAAGACTCATTATTTAATATTTGAGTTTATATGACCACATTTAAATAATTTGATACAACCGCTTAACATCTATATATCTATCTATCCATTCCATACATATAATAAAGCAAAGGAAGGTAGAAAATCTGTACATTGGAGATATTAGCAAAAATATTAATAAGTAGCTCTTAAAATCGATGACAGATCAGTATTCGACAATTTTTAGAACTTTTGTCTGTTTGTCTGTTTATATATTACCAGTTGGCATAAAAACGGCTGAACGGATTTCTATAAATAATATTGACTTTATGGTTGTAGCGGGTAGAACATAGTATGGTAAATGCAATTATTATAACGCTGAGTTCAAGTCACAAATTGATATTGGTCTATTTGGAGACATTATACATAAATAATGTAGTAGATTTTTTCATATTCTTAATAAAAAGTATTTAAACATGGTAAATACGGAACCCTACAAACGGTAATCGAAAAAATGAAGCACAACGCTATCTCTCGCAGGATTGTCTTACTAACTAAGACGTCACTGAGCAGCAGTTATCTGACAACAAAGTTCGTAGTTTAGTTTAGGTACAAAAAAAAACCACGTGATAGGTGGCAAAAAAGGGGCTAGGACAAAGAAAAGACCCACTAAACGAATTCTATTCATACCATAAAAGGTTAGGTTAAATGTTTAAGACGGGAGCAAAACGAGTATTGATAAAGTTAACTGCGTGATAAATGCAAGTGGGGGGGCACCAAGAAAAAACACACTAAACGATATTTATTCATACCAAAAACAGTTAGGTTGAATGTTTAGGACGGGAGAAAAATAATATTGATAGAGTTTACTACATGATAGGCGGTAATAGGGGGGCACAAAGAAAAGACACACTAATCGATTTGTATTCTTACCGTAAATGGTTAGGTTGAATGTTTAAGACGAGAGAAAAAAACTATTGACAGAGTTTACTACATGTCAGGAGGTAAAAGGGGGGCTCGGGAGGCGGAGCCCCCCGCACAAAGAAAAGACACACTAATCGATTTGTATTCATACCATAAATGGTTAGGTTTAATGTTTAAGACGGGAGCAAAACGAGTATCGATAAAGTTGACTAAGTGACAAGCGTACTAGAGGGGGGCTCGGGGGGCGGAGCCCCCCGCACAAAAAAACACTGAACGATATTAATTCATACCAAAAATGGTTAGGTTGAATGTTAAAGACGAGAGAAAAAGACTGTTAACAGAGTTTACTACATGTCAGGAGGTATAAGGGGGGCTCGGGGGGCGGAGCCCCCCGCACAAAGAAAAGACACACTAATCGATTTGTATTCATACTATAAATGGTTAGGTTTAATGTTTAAGACGGGAGCAAAACGAGTATCGATAAAGTTAACCGAGTAATAAGCGTAAGAGAGGGGTTCGGGGGGCGGAGCCCCCCGCACAAAGAAACAATACCCTGAACGATAATAATTCATACCAAAAATGGTTAGGTTGAATGTTTAAGACGAGAGAAAAAGACCGTTGACAGAGTTTACTACATGTCAGGACGTAAAAGGGGGGCTCGGGGGGCGGAGCCCCCCGCACAAAGAAAAGACACACTAATCGATTTGTATTCATACCATAAATGGTTAGGTTTAATGCTTAAGATGGGAGCAAAACGAGTATCGATAAAGTTAACTGAGTGATAAGCGTTAGAGGGGGCTCGGAGGGCGGAGCCCCCCGCACAAAGAAAAAATACCCTGAACGATATTAATTCATACCAAAAATGGTAAGGTTGAATGTTTAAGACGAGAGAAAAAGACTGTTGACAGAGTTTACTACATGTCAGGAGGTAAAAGGGGGGCTCGCAATGAAAAGACGCACTAATCGATTTGTATTCATACCATACATGGTTAGTTTTAATGTTTAAGACTGGAGAAAAACGAGTATCGATAAAGTTAACTGAGTGACAAGTGTAAGAGGGGGGTTTGCACAAATACAAAATACACTGAACGATAATAATTCATACCAAAAATGGTTAGGTTGAATGTTTAAGACGGGAGAAAAAGATTGTTGACAGAGTTTACTACATGTTAGGAGGTAAAAGGGGGGCTTGGGGGGCGGAGCCCCCCGCACAAAGAAAAGTCACACTAATCGATTTGTATTCATACCATAAATGGTTAGGTTTAATGTTTAGGACGGGACCAAAACGAGTATCGATAAAGTTAACTGAGTGACAAGTGTAAGATGGGGGCTCTGGGGGCGGAGCCCCCGCACAAAGAAAAAACACACTGAACGATATTAATTCATACCAAAAATGGTTAGGTTGAATGTTTAAGACGGGAGAAAAAGAATGTTGACAGAGTTTACTGCATGTCAGGAGGTAAAAGGGGGGCTTGGGGGCGGAGCCCCCCGCACAAAGAAAAGACACACTAAACGATTTGTATTCATACCATAAATGGTTAGGATAAATGTTTAAGACGGGAGCCAAACGAGTATCGATAAAGTTAACTGTGTGATAAGCCCAAGAGGGGGGCACGGGGGCGGAACCCCTCCGCACAAAGAAAATACACAGTAAACCATTTATATTCCTACCAAAAATGGCTGTGTTAAATATTTAAGACAGGAGCAAAAAGAGTATTGATACAGTGAACCACGTGATAAGTATGAAAGGGGGCTCAAGTGGTGGAGCCGATTTTTTACTTACCGTTGGGCTTTCGGCCATCTGGTTCGCGTATAAGGCACGTAAATAACAGTTAGTAAAAGGCTCCGCCCGCCGAGCCCGCCACACAAAGAAAAAACTCACTGGACGATTTCTTTTCATATCAAAAATAGTGAGGTTGAATGTTTAAGACGGGATCAAAAAGAGTATTAATATAGTTAACACGGGATAGGCGGGATTAAGTTGTGTTCGATCTTTCACCTGTAACTGCAGAAGCTCTTTTGGCTGGGATGCTTGGGGCCTTCGACATTACGTCGAGCTCAGCTTTCGGCCTTACCACTAAGGCTACCTTTCTTTTAATGCGGAGACGATCGGAGATAAGTGTGGGCATGCGGGAATCGACCAATAGCAATGCATTATTCACGGTCACGTGTCTTAGTTAGGCTGCGTTTCCACCAGAGATGAGGGAAGATGCGTTGCGAGGAATGTGTTTGTGAAGCACCAATAGAATCGCTTCATTTGTTTATCCTCATACAGCGCAGCTCTAGGGTTGGTTCTTTACAAACACATTCTTCGCAACGCATCCTCGCTCATCTCTGGTGGAAACGCAGCCTTAAAGTACAAAGCTATTGGTTGGTTCTCGCACGTTTCCTCTCATCTTCGCCTCAGTGAAAATGCTGCCTTAATGTCGGGCTGTCCACGCTCCGGTTCACTTGATGACATTCATCATTAATTTGTGTTCGATCTCTGTTCAGCTACTGCGGAGGCATTTTCTACTACGACGCTTCGGGCGTTCGGCTATACGGGGAGCTCTGCCTTCAGCTCGGCAGATCTTTCCGCTCATACGCTTCCCTTGATCATTGATTTCGCTCTTAGTCTCTGCTGCTGCTGCGTCAGTAAACTGCTGCACTGACTTTTTGACATGTTGAATGCGTAGGCAAATTTTAGCAATGGACTGTTGAAGGTAACGAAAAGTGGTAAAGCCTACTAAAACGCACGTGAGCGAAGCCTTGGGTACAGCTAGTATAACATAAAAACCCTCTTAAGGTCACACGGTGAGGATTATTTGTTGACCTTGTGGTACGAAACACTTGGCGTCCCGAGTTCCGACTCGGACTTGGCCAGATTTTTGATATTTTGGAATGGTGAGGGAATAATTTTGCACGAATTGTTTTAATTATCAGTATAAAAGTACTATCATTTATGTGGTTAAATACAATATTCATTTATTGCGCTATCGTACACAAACATGACAATTTATATTACATAAAAAATTAACACTTCAGAACTATTACAATTATTTATTCGATCAGGTCACGTGTCCGTCTTAAGAATTTTCAATCTTTCGAATCTGTCGGTCACGTGACCTGTCGCGAGTTTAACATTTTTTCCCCATCACAAAAAGTGCACAGCGCCGCTAAAGAAGTTTTCACTTCAATAAATAAAAGTAATTCTGTCAACCGAAGCCACTATAAAAATGTTTGACATCTAGTTAAGGAATCATGTTTTGATATCTATTTGAAATTAACTTAACATCAATGACGTCAAAGCAGCAAACGTTACTTTTGACAGGTCTGACACCGTGTACAAACTTCGTATGCAGCGTGGGCCTTTTTCTCTGCAGCTGACCTACGCTCTATTATATTATATATCTGACATAGGTTTGATTTTATTTTGACAGTACTATCAAAATAAAATCTAACCTATGTCAGATTATATTTTTAGAATAGACCTCCTGTTCTGACCTTCTATTACAGCGCAATTCATAGCACAGTATACATATTCAGTGATCTCGTGATTTGTACCAATAAAGAACAAAGAAATAGTAATTCCAAACATTTGCAACTGATTATGATAGGAATCAAGAGCGTCACCGTTGGCCCAGAGGGGGGCAAGAGGCAAGTTCATATACGAGTAAATGGAGGGTGAAGAAAATATGAATTGAGCGTACAATATTTGACTTCTTTTTATATGCAGGTGGGGGGGGGGGGGGGGCAGCTGCCCCTCCCTGCCACCTCCTTGGCGACGCTTACTACGCGACTAAGCGACCTTAACTTAAATAGATGTCAAATACAAAGGGAAACCGATACCTTATACCGAAGACATTCCGGACATCAGCCTGTACGAGATTAGAATGGCTCTTAAACAGCTCAAAAACAATAAGGCACCTGGTGAAGACGGAATTACAGCCGAACTTCTGAAGGCGGGTGGTAAACCGGTCCTTATGGCCCTTCAGAAGTTGTTCGACTCCGTTTTACTAGAAGGGAGAACGCCTAAGGCATGGAACAGAGGTGTGGTGGTACTGTTCTTCAAAAAGGGTGATAACGCGTTACTGAAGAACTACCGACCCATTTCACTTCTGAGCCATGTCTATAAGCTATTTTCGAGAGTCATTACGAACCGTCTCGCACGCAGGCTAGATGACTTCCAGCCTCCCGAACAAGCCGGTTTCCGAAGAGGCTTTAGTACAGTAGACCACATCCATACGCTCCGTCAGGTTATACAGAAGACTGAGGAGTATAACCTGCCCCTATGCTTAGCCTTCATGGACTACGAGAAAGCCTTCGACTCGATCAAAACCTGGGCTGTACTACAATCTCTCCAGAGGTGCCAAGTGGACTATCGCTATATCGAAGTGCTGAAGTGTTTGTACGAGAACGCCACTATGTCAGTCCGACTCCAGGACCAGAACTCGAAGCCTATTCCGTTGCAGCGGAGAGTCAGGCAAGGAGATGTTATTTCTCCTAAACTGTTTACCGCTGCTCTGGAGGATGTTTTCAAGACTCTGGACTGGAGAAGGCTCGGCATCAACATAAACGGCGAGTACATCACTCACCTTCGGTTTGCTGACGACATAGTAGTCTTGGCTGAGACCATGGAGGATTTGAGTACGATGCTCGATGACCTCAGTAAAGCCTCCGAGCGAGTTGGTCTAAAGATGAACATGGATAAGACGAAGATCATGTCAAATACCCATGTAGCACCAACTCCCGTTACAATCGGAGACTTTACACTCGAAGTTGTGGACGATTAAATATAATTAGGACATACTGTCCAGTTAGGTACATCCAACTTCGAGAAAGAGGTCAATCGACGAATCCGACTCGGTTGGGCAGCGTTCGGGAAGCTACGGCACATCTTTTTGTCCAATATTCCGCAGTGTCTCAAGATGAAAGTCTTTGACCAGTGTGTGTTGCCAGTGATGACATATGGTACTGAAACGTGGTCGCTTACAATGGGCCTCATAAGAAAGCTCAAAATCACCCAAAGGGCAATGGAGAGGGCTATGGTTGGAGTGTCTCTACGTGATCGCATCAGAAATGTGGCCATCCGCAGCAGAACCAAAGTATATAGCCCTCCGAATCGCTAAACTAAAGTGGCAGTGGGCGGGGCACATTGCTCGTAGAACCGATGGCCGTTGGGGCGGAAAGGTTCTCGAGTGGCGACCACGAACCGGAAGGCGCAGCGTGAGTAGACCCCCCGCAAGGTGGACTGATGACCTGGTGAAGGTCGCGGGAGTCCGCTGGATGCGGGTGGCGCAGGACCGGTCATTGTGACACTCTTTGGGGGAGGCCTATGTCCAGCAGTGGACGTATTTCGGCTGATATGATGATGATGATGATGACAAAGGGAAAAATGATCAAGGACTCCAGAGCTGTCCAGGTGTCCAAGGTGTCTAAGGCTGTAATCTAATCAGCGTCTCTACATTCGCGGGCTTCGCGGCAGACGCCCTAACCCCTAGGCTACTCAGGTTACAGCGGAACTCGTCAAACTGTCCCGTGTGTATGCAATCTTTGTTAATCCTACGGCGAAGTGGCCAATCCTATATACAATGTTACAATAATTATGGTGATTGTTTATGGGCTTTGGCAATCGGTATCGTATTCACTAAGAAAAACTAGAAAAATACATTGTTGCCACAAGAACTGATTTTGTATGAACGACGTCTTGAAAATTCACGTCAGTATTTTTTTCTTATAAGTACTTTTTTCCTAGTCGGAATACTCCAATTATGCCTTTAAACGAACCACAAGTATTTTTGTAATATTCTGTATACACCGTGTTTTTGTTGATTTGCTTTAGTTGCAAAGGAACATTCCTAAGTGTCCTAATTAGCCCCAGTTCTGAAATATACTATAGTTAATGATGTGATGCTGTCACATTGTTCAGTTGTTAGCAGAAATAATTACCTACTTACATAAAAGATGTTATCGTAGATTGGCAATTGCTATAAGTATCAATGTTCTGTTATCTTAATCTTAGTGTAAAGTACCTAACTTGTTTTAGTTTAAGATTGAATTGAGCGCTGCGCCAACAAACTGTCTCACAGTTTGGCGAAAACTTAATTTACGGTACTATGTATCTGTTTTCTTATTTAAATAATTTTAATTTAATTAAAAATTTAAAAAAATTTTCTTTGTGATTACACCTAAATTAAATTAGTTTCGTACTCTGAGACACCGCAATAAATGATGCACGCATGTTACGTCATTTTTTTTTGTATCTCGGAGTATTGTCATGTTCGAAATTACATTGACATGTCATAATTTTCAATTGCTTGGTTAAGTTAATCATTGAACCCTAATACCTTATTAACATTAGTGACCGATAAAACAATTATTGTACGAATTTTTTATTATTTTATTCTACCTGATTGGCATATCGTTTCCTTAATCGTACCTAAACCATATGCTGAAATTAAAGCAAATCAATAAAAACACGTTGTATATGTCTATCATAACTTTCAAGCAAAAATAAAATACAGCACTGATCAAAGTTCATGCTTTGTCACTAAGGGCGGGTTGCACCACGCACCCTTTACGAACTCGTCATGGTTACAGTAAACGTAAAGTCCGTTTTTCCGTTGCACCATGCACTTTAGCGGTCAGAAAGTTACGTTTACCTTAACCAGCCGTCGAGCACTGGTTAACGTCAAATCTACGTTTAAATATTGCGGACAATTTGCAAAAATGTCTCGTATTTCATAGATTAATGCTTGATTAGACAAAAATACAGTGATATTAGATGAAAAATAATAAAATATTGTTCGCAGTAATAAATATATGCACGTATCTGAACGCAAAAGGGTCATACGATTGACGTTTTGGATTATTCACACTTCAACTCGTGTATCTAATAATACATATATAATTCTGTGTAAAAAGTGCTCATTTAAGTTAAAACCGAGTGCCAAGTGACTTCAGGTTGAAATAGACCAGACTTCTGTTATAACAGACATACCAGAACTATGCCAGAACCTACAGTCATTGTCATGAAAGCCGACAGCCGTAGAGCGAGCGAAACCTGCAGAACAATCATGATAATCATTTAAAAACCACTCTGTTTTTGTCAATGAAGACCAAACCTTTGGAAATTACGAATGACTGACTACAAAACTTGAATACTGCAAGTTCTTTAAGGTAGAAAGCAGTAAACCTCTTACGCGGTGGAGTGAACAGGTCAAGAAGAAAAACATGTTTTATGACACGGTAGAAAGACTCGATCGGAGCAAGTCATACGATTCAAAAGTTGCCAGATAACCAATATAATTTCATGCCATAGCAGCAGTGCTATTATATATATCACCAAACATTTATCGCCAATACCACCGAAATCGAGCCTCGACAATGTTCTACTCAACTAAACAATGTTCAGAACTACATGTAAATAAAGCGTGATATGGAATATACAATCAAGTAAATAAGAGTGTCAAGTGTTGTGGAACAAAAATAGTTCAACAATGGTTTGGTATCCACAAATTCAAATGTCTATGAAAATTGATTATACTGATTCATTTAAATCTTGTTTTTAGGGTTCCGTAGTCAACTAGGAACCCTTATAGTTTCGTCATGTCTGCCCGTCCGTCCGTCCGTCCGTCCGCGGATAATCTCAGTGACCGTTAGCACTAGAAAGCTGAAATTTGGTACTAATATGTATATCAATCACGCCGACAAAGTGGTAAAATAAAAAGTAGAATTTTTTTTTTTATTAGGGTACCTCCCCTATACGTAAAGTGGGGAGTGATTTTTTTTTTCATTTCAACCCTAACGTGTGATATATTGTTGGATAGGTATTTAAAAATAAATAGGGGTTTACTTAAATCATTTTTCGATAATGTAAATATTTTCGGAAATAATCGCTCCAGAAGTAAAAAAATATGCGTCCCCACCCTCTAACTTTTGAACCATAAGTTTTAAAAATATGAAAAAAATCTCAAAAGTAGAGCTTTATAAAAACTTTCTAGGAAAATTATTTTGAACTTGATAGGATGAATAGTTTTTGAAAAAAAATTACAAAATAATTTCTGAACTAAGTTTATAATTTAACCGTATAAGCAGGTGTTTATTGTACCTGTAATTTCTACAAAATTACAATGAAATGACGTGCTTTCAAATAAAGTAAAAACGGTGAAAATCGGTTCACGCAATAAAGAATTATTCCATAAAAATCATCTTCCATACTTTAAGCTCGCGCGCAATAGTTTACTTAATTTGCCGATAGATGTCGCTGTACGTGGAACTCTCATATCATATCCTACATGGCGGTGTTATTAACTCTTAAGTGGGGACACTTACTGTGACGGACGGAAAACTACGGAACCCTACACTGAGCGTGGCCCGACACGCTCTTGGCCGGTTTTTTATTTGATTTTACATAGGCCTTAAATCAAGCACAGTAGGTCTCTGTTTAACAACAACACGCAATAACATCAAAAAATGTCCGGTTCCTTGAGTGCCGCTATATAGTTTACACTGTATTTCAGTTTCATTTGTGAAATAAATTCACAGCACAGATTTTACAGATCTGAAGAGACAATAACCCCATATAAATAAATAATTATCTACTGACAATTTGGCAATAGCATGGTTTAGCTAATTTGACTTCATGTGTGTTGCTCTTCTGAGGCAAATTATTGTTTTATTTGGAATTTTCTGACATTAATTATAGCCCTTTAAGCCAAATCCCATAGAACAAAACGTGATAGGTACCTACAAAGCTATGCTGGCACCATCTGACATACCTTTATTGTTTAGTATTATTAGTATTTTTTATATCGGACATTATTTTGAACATGCTTTTTTTTCATTCAAATTGTACACAAAATACATGCATTTGCATTTTGTATCTGTTTCATGATGGTCTAAAAAGGAAGCAAAAACCTGGCCTTGGGCTTTGGCTAAAAATGTTAGATCCTATGAGGGTTTATGTACTGTACTCTAACATAAGTAGGTACCTAAAAATTCATTAGTAATAAATAATATAGGTCTCTGTTTTATCAATGTCATATATCTCTACTAATCAGGATAGGTACCTATTTACAAATAAAACATAATAGTACAGTCAGTACATACATAGCTGTTTGTATGGCTTGTAACATATATTTTACAAAGATACAAGTGATAATAAAACATTTTTGAAAGGAGATCGTCAATTTTTGTTAGGCGATTTGCCCCAGATCATAAAGATGCGTATAATTATGAAATAGATATCAAAACATTCGCTTTAATTTCTAGATCAGGGTGGTCATAAAATAATCATGAAATGTAACGGGAAAATTGAGAAATCGGGATGTAGTAACATGATTGTGATAAGGACAATATTTTAAAGCGTACATGTTTATGATTTAAAGTATAGAATAAAATAAATACCTGTTTTTTAAAGAATTTCTACAAAATCTGACATGATAATGAAACGGAAATCATAATAAAATAATAAAAAGTCATAGATTGATCCTGCCGCAGATTTCTTGTATATGGGTAAACAATGATAATGGCTGTCAAACCATCATTGCTACTATTAACTAAACAATCGTAGACCTTATTACAAAGAGACATCTCTTTGTAATAAGGTGAGTAGTAGTGTTAAAGTGATAAACCTTAGTTTATCACTGTTAGTGCGCTCCTACTAGCATCCATGAAGTTATAATTTTAAACCGGAGCACACTCTTGGGCCAAAAAGCAAGGCCGAAAGAGAGAGTAATTTAGGGAGCGGCGTTCCGCTTCGACTTAGGGAGTTGTGACGTCATTAGACAATAATGCCAGCATGACAACAAGTCAAAATGTCAATGTATGTCAATTTTGTAACGAATTCGAGTGAAACACCGCCCCCCATATTATGCCCTCTATCGGACCATTTTTTCTAGTCACCTCTAGGGGATATGACTAGGATTATAAAATAAACCAGTACTTTACCAGTATTTACACTTGTATTCGTTTGTTACAAGGTTTAAATATGAATAAATTACACTATGTGACAATAATATTTTCAAGACGTCTTCACAACAATCTGGTCAAGATCTGAATACCCGTCATGTTATAACATCAAAAATGGCGGGAACGAGCAACAAGGAATAGTCAATTGACAGTCTTTTAAGATGATGCTAAATAAAAAGTAGTTATCCTTACAAGTTAAAGTATTTATCTATAATAATGCTTACAGCTCGGCCATCCTATTCGAGGCGAGACCCTTCGCCAAAACTTAATGAAATAATAGCTCAAATAAAATAATTTACAGATAAATTCTGACAATAAAAAGGTAATTAATTCAAACTGTTTAAATACCCATATTATAACATAATTAGAGTTTTAGATCTTAACACATCGGATTTAATACATTTTCTCTTGTAATAATTTAATGAAATAATGTTTTTATATTACTCATGTTCATGTCAACCTTTGACGATCATTTTCACATCATTTTAGTATATTATTATAAATGATTACACAATGTAAAATGAACTATATCGATAATAAAGTATAGAACGATCGATAAGAGAGATAATAATAATAGCTCAAATAAAATATATTTACAAATCAATTCTGACAATAAAAGGTAATGAATACAAACTGTTTAAATACCCATATTAATAACATAATTAGAGTTTTGAATCTCAATACATCAGGTTTAATACATTTTCTCTTGTAATAAGTTAATGAAATAATGTTTTTATATTACTCATGGTCATGTCAACCCTTGACTATCAGTTTCACATCATTGTAGTATATTATTATAAATGATTATACAATGAATGAATACACATGAATGTAAAATTAACTATCATCGATAATAAAGTATAGAAGTTCACAAGAAGTTCACAAAGAGTTGATTACTCATTATCTTTATGATTAAGTTGGCCTTTGTACATAAGTGCTCATTGTAAAAGTAGTACAAGTTTATTTCATTCAGTGCAAACGATAAAGGAAATATATGATTATTCTATCGACTTCTTAACTTCATAATATTATTGCTTATCGACTTCATAATATTTAATTATTAGGACTTTATCATTAAAGTTTCAGTATTACGAATAAGATATATCATAACAGTTAAAATTATTGAATACAAATACAAATACAAATACAAATAATTTATTGAGAAAAGTGTAGTACAGTGTTTGCTCTTACGGACTAAGATTTTTTAACGACAAGTGGTTAATAAAAGCCTGAACTAGGATTCCCTGTGTTTCAGGCAGCGAAGGACAATATTAGTTAATTTTTAATTATTCACTTAATTATAAACTATAAGTATTACACAATAACACTCTTATCACCTTAACAAAAAAAGTAGGTTCTTAAGTATTAAATATATAGGACAGTATATAGGTAGTTATTTTATGACTAATAGTAATTTCTCTGTATCATCGTACGTCATTTTCTGAAGGGCGCGTCGTAAAGTATTCTTACAACAGGCATAGCTAAGCGGGTATATGTCTAGTGTTGCATTTAACCTGTTGTACAAAAATGGGCCCGCAAAGACAAAGAATCTAGATAAAAATACGTGTTTTTTGTACTGTTTTAATACCTACAATATCTTTGCGTCTCTTATTTCTATATTCAGGGTTAAAGGAAGTTCTGGCGTGCTGCTCGAGCGTTGTGCTTAATATATATAATTGACGAACAGTTAATACTTCACATGATTTATAAAGGAGGTCAGTAGGGTATAAGAATGGCGGGAAGTAGCTACCTTTAGTACCGCTCTCTGAGCTCTTTCTAGGGTTAGAAGTGTAGTTTTTGCTGTGCCACCCCAAGAAGAAATGCAGTACGTTAGTATCGATTGACATAGTGCAAGGTATACTTGCTTGATTAAATTTGGGTCAGCGATTGAACGAAGTTTTTTGAATACAAACATTAACTTTCGAACTCTATTGCACAATGCTTCAATGTGATTTTTAAAGGTGAGGGTTTCGTCTATCATGACTCCTAAATACTTAATTTTGTCAGTAATAGCTATGGATTGACATGAACAAAGATTATTTGATTTTTCTTTACAGTTATGTACGTAGAGTTTGAGGTTATGTGCGTGCGGATCTGTTTTCCGCATAGAAAAACTTATAAAATTCGTTTTGTCGGAGTTAAGTGTTAATAGATGAAGTTTTAGCCAGTTAGTTACAACATTAAATCCGCGTTGTGCGTACTCGTAGACCTCGTTTGTTGACTTTGCGGAAAAAAGGAGGACAGTGTCATCTGCGTAGGAGATGATTTTGCCACTATCTATTTTTAGATTGCATAGGTCATTAATATACATTAAAAATAGGGTTGAGGCCAAAACGCTTCCTTGTGGCAAGCCAAAAGATGTGTTTTCTAAATCAGAACTGATAATGTTATCTATTTTTACGCATTGCGTACGTCCGTCTAGGTAGCTCGCGATTAATTTGTGCTGTGTGCCTCTAATGCCTAGTGATTCAAGCTTGTGCAGTAAAATGGAAGTAGAAACAGTGTCAAAAGCTTTGGCAAGGTCCAGGAAGATTCCTATTGTCTTGTTACCCTTGTCTAATTCCTGAGCTAAATAGTCAGTCAGTTCATGTACAGCATCTCCGGTTGATAATTTGGACCTAAAGCCAAACTGCGTATTTGCCAAAAGCGAATGCTTCTCCAGATATTGAACAAGTCTATTGTTAATAATTTTTTCCAGAATTTTTGATGTCGCTGGTAACTGAGAAATCGGTCTATAATTTGTTACTTGAACTTTGGTACCAGATTTATAGACAGGGATTACAACGGATATTTTCAGACATTTCGGAAATATTCCTTCAGAGATGCACTTTTTGAATATGTGTGTTAGCGGTGGAACCAGGATGTGTCTGAAGGTCTTTATTATTTTGTTCGAGATGCCATCCCAACCAACCGCTGAGTCATCTTTTAGGCTCATGATAATTCTTTCAACTTCAGTTTCATCCGTGTTTAATAACACAAATGATTTGGAAGATTTGTTTGTATCGGATTTTATTGTTGAAGAGGGTGACGACGAATCACCCTGGACTTTTTCAGCCAGGTTTTTGCCTATGTTGACGAAAAACTCATTTGTGCCATTTGCGGCCAGCAATTCGGATGAACCTGCTTGCAACAAACTTGCAGCTGACTCATGTTGTTTTGCTGTGTATGTTACGTTTATAAGATATTTCCAAACTAATTTACTGTTTTTTCCAGCTATTTCCAGCTGTTTTTTGTCGTAGTTTGTTTTTACTTTTTTCAGTAAGTTGGTACAAAAGTTACGATATCTTTTATATGATAATTGCAATATATTATTGTCTGGATTTGCTTTAGCTTTCAAGTGTAATTTATCCCTATGTCTCATAGATCGAAGAAGTCCTGGGGTAATTCATGGTTTTTTATTAAAATTCTTGTTATTTAGACGTGTCTTATTTGTATTAGATAATATTGCCTGTTGGACATTTTTAATCCAGTACATCATACTATTTTCTGCGTCAGCATAATTATAAATGGGGCCTAAGTCAATATTGCATAAATCATCTCCAAGTTTGTTTATATTTAATTTGTTGACAAATTGCGTGCGCGTGCATGTATTACGTGATTTACGATAGAGGGTTAGTAGGGCAGCTTTGTCGGTCACTGTAGAGTTAGTAACAAGTGCTAATGCCGAATAATTAGATTTTACCATAATATGATCTAAGCATGATCCGCTTTGGTGCATAGGAAGCGTGTGAGCTGGGAGTAAGCCATGAAAAGAACATAGGTTAAGGTAGCTTTGGGCTGTCAAAGTTGATTCGCTGCTTTCAGATAGAAGGATGTTAATTTACTTAAATTCTCATCAAGACTTGATAAAATTACTGATATCTCTAAAGGAAGGGGGTCTATACAAGGCTAGTATGGCAGTATCTGAACCGACTTTAATTAAAAGCCGATTGCAATCTAGGATCTGGGGTTCCTCAACTGTGATATTTAAATTATTTTTAGCATAAACTACTACCCCGTCATTTTGGTTATAATTAATCTTAGTGCTATACGATAAGTAGCCGGGCATATTTGGTAGATTGGTATTGGTACCAAGCCAACATTCAGTCAAGACAATGATGTCACAAGTAATATCTAGCCTATGTTGAAATACATTAAAATTCTCAAAATTTTTGGAAATACTGCGTATGTTTTGTGTTATAATGGATAATGGACTTCGACAGAGTCGAATATGTTGTTTGCAAGTTTCGACATCGCATGCTTTAGACTCTGACACGGAGATGCTGTCTAGGTCAGAGAGTATGCTATCATTCATAGGTAGTTAAACTAAAGAAACAAGAAGTGCTATAAAAAAAATGTGAAAGTTAGCGCTCTTAGGCGCCTTCATAGTCTATGGAGTTTAAATACCTATTTGCAGCCATTCGTCTAGCTGGGCACTCGGTGTCGCCTGTTTGGTGGTTGCATGGTTTGTTGTAGTGCGAGCATGTTGCACATTTTGGTGCTTCGTCCTTTTTTGTGCATTCTTTGAATGAGTGACCCGCTTCGCTGCAGTGGCCGCAGATGTTAGTCTCCATTTTGCAGGTCTTCGCTGCATGATTGTAGAGCTGACATTTGAAACAGCGCGTAACCAAGGTGAAATCCCTTACAGGGCACGATGACCAGTTCACAAAAAGTCTGTCGTTCGTAATTAAGGCCTTGCGTATCACTCCAGAAACTTCAATTATATAATTACAGGTCGCGGCGCCCTTTTTTCCGGATTTGTGGCTTAACTTAGTGGAGGCCATAAATTTTTCAAGCGACCAATCTTGTAATTTATTGGCTAAGTTTTGTTGGTATATGCACTTCATGACCTCAGGTTCCTGCATGTCCACGGGAACTCCGATGACTACAATTCTGGGCTTGCGTTTTTGTGGCTCGTCAACGGTGAGTCCAGAGGTCGTAAGCTGCGCTGATTGCTTGAGTTTTATGACGTCTTCTTTTGAGTCAGTGCTTATCACTACACCGCCGTTTTTGACCTTGCGCAACCCTCTCACGTGCAGGTTCATTTCGTTGGGCCGGATAATCTTTTGTACGAGAGATTTTGTCTCCTCACTCGATTTCAACTTGTCGACCGGGTAAATTGCGACTGAGCTGATGTTAGAAGGTTGAACATACTTCGTTCCATTTTTCTTAAGGGCGTCGGCAAACGAAAAAGATCGCGAAACTTGTCGGCTGGATTCCTCAATCGAGTCCTTTAGTTCTTGGATGCGTTGTACGAGGTTCATTTTTTCCTGATGAGCTTGACGGGACTGGTATGCTTGGATTGCGTGGTTTTTTAGGGATTGATAATCAATGGCCATTCGTGAGGCTAAGTGGGTCACGTTGCGACACATGTTGTTAATTCTGATCTTCTGGTCAGTGTTAAGTTTACCTTCTGAAGAAATAGCGCATACTTCTTGCAGGTTCACTTCAATCTTTTTCAGCCAGGTATGGATGTCACTTGTGGGGATTACCTGCGGGGGCTCTTCTTCCCGTTGCATGTTTGCTGGAGCGGGTCCGGGCTGCGGTGTGGGCGTTGATGGCGGGCTGCGGCGTGTTATATGTATTCCACTCCTGTTTAATGGACTATTCTCCGACATTTTCAATAACACTTGTCTACTCCAGTTATGCATTATACCTCTATAATAGTAATGGAGTTTGATATATCAATACAGCAAAGCTCAAAATAATAATTATTCTTCATAATATTTAATTAACATGACTTTATCATCAAGCTTAAGTAATACCAATAAGGTGTAACACAGTCGTTAAAATGATTGAATAATGATAGTTTGATGTATCAATACGGCGAAGATCAAACCTAACATGATATTTAATTAAGATGACTTCATCATCAAGGTTAAATAATAACAATAGTCATTAAGTTTGATACATTTATATACAGCAGCAAAGATCAAACCAATAGTTAATTTGTAAGCGCAATTATTGTTTACGTTATTGAATAAAATATTATCAGACTCTTTAATGCATTTGAAAATTCAAATTAGAAGGAAACTTTATAACATAAAATACATACAAATACCATAATACTTATCACTTTCACATGAATATCGCACAACACCACATGTATAACCACATGATTGATTCAGACCAATTTTATTAACACTCACAACGTAGTTGAATACATAACGCCAGCGGAGAGTCGTGCAGAGTGGCGTAGCGTTCTGAACCACACCACTACACATGCCATGACGGCCATTATCATTCTTTCGAGAGCGTAGCGTCAGAGAAGATGTAGGTGAAGATGATGCCTTTCTCGAGGAAGAAGAATATCATAACCCTAGCCATCTCACTTTGGCGCTCCTGGGTCGGAAGTGTTCTACACCCCGACCCTCTCACCTGGGCACTCCTGGGTGGTAAAGAAATACCAAACCCTGGCCCTTTCACCTGGACGCTCCTGGGTCATCAGTCTGAAACTTGTAACACTTTCTTTAGAAACGTGAACAATTTAGTCTTGTTATTTTCAACATATACACATTTCAACATGTGTGATTACCTAAATATTATAATGACAATTATGTAATTGTTTATTTACGTTTTAAAAGTATAAATTTAAGAATTAAATATTATTACCTATTTATTACGTATTGCAAGAAATAAATGATTATTATGAAGTAAGTAACTTTTGTTCGATTAACGTTTGCTAATATATAACTTGACGCGTTAAGAAAAGAGTAACATTTTGGATTAAAATATATTTTTTCCAAGCGCGGAGTTGTTTTAATTTATTTTAATTTGGTTTCATTTATTTTAAGTTGAACTTCGAAGTGTTCTACTGTGGTTAGTTATCTAATAAGTATAGTGATATACGTTTTAATGTTATCTACCGTTAATTGTCTAAAAGTACAATAAGGCAATGTTAATGTAACGCAAACTTATTTTTTGTAAGTATATTATTGACTTTGATTTTTAAAACATATAGGCATCAGCCGCGCTAAGATATATTTTTTTTACAAGTTTATTAATCATAATTTAATTATCATATTTGTATCGATGTTTCAATTAATTGATTGATATGATCTTGTATTGCTGGATTCGTAACATTATCGAATGTGTTAATAAATCAGTCTTAGTGGTCTGGTACTATGAACTTTGATATATTTTCAATTTATTAATTAAAATGATCTCGTATTGCTGGATTACAAACATTATCCAATGTGATAATAAATCAGTCTTAGTGGTCTGGTACTATGAACTTAGATATATATGTGAAATACTTATATTATAATTATAAATAACTTGTTTAGTAGCGATGAAAGCAAGCTAAATATACTGTCGTCATTATCCTATTTTTACAAAAAAAATCAGGGCCTTAACCAATGAATCGAAAAATAAAATAATTACTGAACTAGTTTCACCAATAATTAACTAATGTAAATAAGCAGTACTAAGTATGTGGTTTTGCAAAGTTTTTATTATGCAAGTTCTTTACGAACCTCAATTTGCACTCTGCAGTAGTCGCAGAAACTTAAAACTGGATACATGAATTTAACAAACCTAATTTTGCCCTTTTGTCACGGACCTCAGGAGGACATAACATGATAACGAATAATATTAACTATAATTTTTAATTCCTTTATTTATTTCTCTTATGTTTATTATTGTTACTATATTACTTTAACTAACTGTACGGATAATATTAAATATGATGTTTAATTCCTTTAATTTCTGTTCTTATGTTTATTATAGTTACTATATTCTTTTAACTAACTGTTTGTTTAGCTCAGTATACTAAATTCAAAAAGATTCCTAAAATGTACTTTTCCGAGATGCATTCACCCATTTAGTAAAAGGGATAACGTCTGATATTTGTTAGGCATACATACAAAATATTACAATGATAATTGATGAGCTTTAATAATAAAATAGTAAATGTAATTAGAGACCACTGAAACCACTTTTTTGACGTCTTATTTGATTTGATTATCTGTGATTTATTTCATTTGAGTTGTCCATACTTTACATGACTGCAGATAAAAGTATTGGCGTTTTACATACACGTACAGCCAAGCTCTTAAATATATGATGATGTATATCGTACATTTTCATAATCGCATGATATTCAATGATATTCAAAGTTTATTGATTACTTTCCCTAAAAGTGATAAAAATATTGCTAGGTATATTACGGTAAAACTGAATGAGAGTTTCGCACATTATTCACGTGCGTTGCGCAGGTACTTGATACATTTAAGTAGGTTTGATTCGAAGTACCGCACGTTTATCCACGTGCGTTTCATAGATACTAGATTATTAAGGTAGGTTTGAATAAAAGTCCCGCACGTTCATCCACGTGCTTCACATAAGTAGGTTATATAGGTAAATAGATCTATTTAGGTAGGCCTGAAAAAAAGGTCTGACATGTTCGTTCACGTTTGTTGCATTAACCCCACCATATGCGTGGTCCACTTCATACGTGTCACCTCAAACATTTGGCTTTACATAAGAATCATATAAGTTTTTATTCTGCATTTGACTCTACATGTCATTTTTCGTCTCTACACGTTGAGTCTACATCGACTCCAAATGTGACTTTATATTTCGACACTATACGTAACTTTATATTTCGACACTATACGTGACTACTGATCGACTCTACATATCGACTCTACATATCGGCTCTATATATCGACTCTACATATCGACTCTACATATCGACTCTACATATTGACTCTACATATCGACTCTACATATCGACTCTACATATAGACTCTACATATCGACTCTACATATTGACTCTACATATCTACTCTACATATCGACTCTACATATCGACTCTACATATCGACTCTACATATCGACTCTACATATCGACTCTACATATAGACTCTACATATAGACTCTACATATCGACTCTACATATCGACTCTACATAGCGACTCTCACATGTAGAGTCGATGACTCTACACATCGAAACACAATCAAAACGTATTGTGAATTCAAGTACTCGTGGTCTTGTTTGAATTAACGTTTAAATTAATTATCAAAAATAAATGTTATAAAGATTATACTCGACATACTAGTTATTATATTCAGGCAACTTCAGTTTTATTTATTCGCGTTTGACTATCACTGGCATTTATTCGCGTTTTGACTATCATTGGCGTATTCTTATCACTCTATGATTAAATAATAACTCTCCTTTCTTTTGAGAGTTGTGTAAAAAGGGAATGATTCAGTTCGTAAATTTCTAAGCAATACTTTGCTCATTAGTCATTAGTGATTATATGATTTGAATAGATCGTCAAATCATCATGTCACGTTCATTGTCCATCAACTTCCTCTGTAATTAAAATCGGTAATATCCTGCACTATCTAATCAATTGCCATCTAAACCTTTATCAGGCAAAAATAATAGAGATCAATTGACATTATAAGTGATTATATTATTTATGATCATATACCTCGATATAACAGAATACACACATGGGATTATATGCGTGGTAATATGCCGACGACATACACGAGATTAACAAATCTCGACTAGGCTCTTGTTCTTATTTTGTATATAAACAGACATGTGAATAGTCAATGTACCCATTTAACTTAACTATTGTGATTTAATCATTAACTTTATTTATTGGGTTGAATACAATAAGGAAGTAAAGAACTCAAAAATACTTCGGTCATTTACCACAGCGAGACTAATATAAGTATAAAAGGTAATTACTATGAACTTTATAGTACCGTTTATTAAGACGAAATATGTATGGTATATAACTTGTACTTAGCCAAAGCTATACAGGCCATTTATTAATTATTGTAAATTATACTTTCCTTTCTTTACACACTTTATTTAATCACCTTGGTTCATACCTCTGAAATTGATTTATACTAAATCCGAGTTAATACCAGTCCAGTCTTAAGCTGTTACTTAGCTGTGGCGTGAACGATCACGTTAACTTGAAAACTTTACACTTTTATGTATATCCAAACGCACTTGGTATTAATTGACATTTAGCCATAATTATTTTTAACGACAATAATGGTTCACGAGAAGTAATAGTTATTATAAATATTTTAATAATATGGAGTGATAAATAAGCGTGAACCACTTAGAGACATTATATGAACACACTACAGGCGTTAAGGAGTTTCTAATAAATTATTGTTTCATTTTAATCATATTCATAAAGCATATTAATTTCATTACTGAATATTCCGTTGTCGAAACAATATTATATTTGTTTGTGGTAATAATGGAAAAGGAAGGTAAATTACCTTTTCCTAAGATTTATGATTATTTTCAACTTGTGTACAAATTTACTTATTAGAAAGAGATACAAAGTATTTTGAATGCAGCCTGCTTATGGCATGATATTCGTAATATTCGTAAAATTGTTTTGAAATAATATGCGCTTTCCAAAAAGGGCTTCATAATTGCATTTTTAAATAATATCGTAAGCCATTGAAAAAATTAATTTACTTTATATGAAATAATTAATTTAAAATTATTCCCCGCAAATCTTCGAACATAAATTACCGGGTAGTATTTTAAAAGATTAATTTGACTACTGCAAAATATAAGTAGTATATATTTACCATTGAGACACACTGTAGGCGAATTATACGGTTATAATAATACCAACGTTATTTTATTCAAAATTTAAGCGAATATCAAACTATACTTATTGAATTGAAGGTTAGGTCATAAAAGTTGATTTTAAATAACAGAACATGTTTTTATGGATTGTGAAGTTATCTTCATTAGGAATGATGACAAAAATATCTGACTTACTAATCTCTCTGATAATTAATTATATTTATTATATAACAACATAACAAACATCTCTATCTAACATGTGCATATCCAAAAGAGCAACCTAGTTAAGGAATGCACCACTCTGATAACGAATACTAAGTAATGCTTGCAACATTGTATAATATTTGCGCTGCTCATGTAAATTAGTTCTAGTTAATTTGACTAATCCGATGTCAAAGCCAACAGCACGCGCAAGGGCAATAAAATATATTATTTATGTAGAATACGTGCTTTTCAAGGTATTGCACATCCTTGTGGTGAATTTTTTAACGATCCTTTGTATTAGAAAATTGGTATAAAAGAGGGCTGCGTCTCTCTAACAAATCATTCCGGGTCTGCTCCTCTCTCAGTTCAGTTGTAGTTTACTTTAATATAAAGTTAATTCTACTCTGATGGTTTTATTGTGCACCGCTTAACGACACCCTACAAGGCAGTTCAGCGTATCTCCAAGCTCCTCGCGATCCAGCAACGCTTCGTGACGACATTTGTGGCGCAGTCGGTAGGATCTTCTGAAGAAACTCCAGGTGAACGAAGACTTTGAAGTAAGTGGCCAGCCTTTATTGTTTCCGCCCCTGCGAGTTCGCTTCTATTGAGAACTTATCAGAAGAAGATCCTACATTAAAATCAACGCTCAAACTGCAAATTTCTAAGCATTGCATCAGAAAACGACTAGAGAGAGAGAGAATACTTCGGGATCGGGAGGATCCATAAGGTGGAGGATATCAGTCTCACTCGCACCGTTCCTTCCTTAAAAAACCCTTTTTATTGTATTTGTATTTTAATACGAGCTCTCGCAAATATTTTATTCGCTATTATCACTTTAATTATTAGACATTTTTATTTGTATTTTATATATTTTGTGAAGCAAAGCGATATTAATTATTTCATGTATGTGTGTGTGTATATTAAGTGTAAAAATTGTTAATGCCAAAGGGGACATATACGCTTTTAAATAATCGGGAGTGTACCACTATCCTTATAAAAGTAGTACACGATTTAAGGACTCGTCCTTGCACTTTAGTAAATCTAAATAATTTAAACCGTGCATACTCGGTATTTCTTATTAAAATAATCTTTATTACATCTCTTGATCAATTTGCCTTTAATATACAGCAAATAGACTTTTAAATTAAATTTGTTTCTATGGAACTAGAACTGTTGGCACAGGCCGCCGATATTCAAAATATGGATCAGGCCCAAGCCCAGGTTCAAGCTCAGGCTCATGAGCAAGCTCAGGCCCAGGTCTTGAATCAAGCAGATAATTTAGCAGATCATATGCAAGCCAATTTAAATCTTGAGAACGAGAGATCTAGTTATGACGAAGGTATTGATGAAGCTGGGAGGTATTCGCCTTACCAACCTGACGTAGCTACAGTATACGCAAGAGTAGCATACCAATACCCAATGCCTAATATGCCTCCTCTAGGCATACCAACTGTCCAAGAGACAACGAATAACCGCAACACGCAAATTCCAACTCTAGGCGAAATGATGAAAATCATTCCGACATATAACGGAGATCCACGACAATTAAGCAGATTTCTTAGAAAATGCGATTTCGTATTGCAACATTATCAAAATGGGCCGGAAGATCGATATTCATACATACTCGAAGTAATAACTTCGAGATTAGTAGAAAAAGCAGCAGAATTAGTAAGCGAAAATGACTATTTAGTCCAAAATTGGAACCTTTTAAAACAACTTTTAATTCAACATTTTGGTGACCAAAGAACGGAGAAACACCTTAAAACTGAATTAGAAAATCTAACAATAAAAAGTGGGGAAAAGTTAAATGAATTTTGCGCACGTATCCAATCAGTTAAAAATCAATTATTCTCTAAACTTGCCGAAAGATATGACGAATCCACTATGCAAATTAAAATGAATATATATAATCATACTGCATTAGATGTATTTTTATATAATATTCCCGAGAGGATTTTAAGAGCTATACAAATAAAAGAACCGAATTCACTCGAAGAAGCATTAAAGTATGCATTAGAACAGGCTCACTTTGACGAGCACTATTACAAAAATAGAAAAGTACAATCCAATTATAAAAAACCTAATAATCCTAAACATAACGATACGAGAAAAAATTATCCGGGTCCGAGCACTTCGAATTCCGGGAATACTTATAATAATCCGCAGAAAAATAATTTTCAAAGTTCTTACAAACCTTATCAAGGTTACCAACAAAATAAGCCCTTTCAAGCGCAGAAAAATCAGGCGCAAGAATCTCAAAACCCTAAAACAAATCAGGTTGCAAATCGACCTAATACTACCCATCGTCCTAGACCGCCAACACCAAAATCAAACGCGAACACTTCAAATAACAATTTGAATTTGCATCACATTGTACCCTTAGAACAATACAGATGTAGTTGTACCAACGATGAAACATGTATTACAAAAAATCCTAATTACGCAGGACCACTTCCAAGACACAGATACTATGGAAGAGAACATAATCCCTTTTTCAATGGAATACCGGAAACTAATCCGCCACCCATCTCTAGACCATCTACGTCTAGAAATTTTCAGGTCAAGGCCTCGAAAACAAATCAAAGCCCATAAAAACCGATTTCTTGCCCTTTATAATCATACCTGATATAAAAATAAAATTACTCATTGATACTGGCAGTTCACGGCGTTTTCTTAATAATACCGTAACAAATAAATATTACGCAGACTATAAAACGGTTGAATCATTTGACGTCATCACGACGCATGCCATAAGCACCCATAATACGGTCGTAAAAATACCACTATTTAATATATTTAACGAGGGCGACCTTCAGCATAAATTTTACATTTATGATCTTAACAGTGAATATGATGGCTTATTAGGAATAGATTTATTAAAATTGTTAAACGTAAAACTTGACCTAGACAAAGAGTTATTAATAACCCAAAACACTAAAATTCCGATACAATTTTCTAAAACCAAATCAGTGAAAGTGCCCATACTTACACTAACAATACAACCACGTACGGAACAAAGGGTCATTATTCCAACTCAACTCTTACAAGGTGAGGGGATAATCGACCAAGTAACATTCGCAGAAGGACTTTTAATGCCTTGTGCTTTGTTACATTGTAACGACGGGTTTGCTCAAACAACTATCAAAAATTTAAATGACAATGAAATGAATATAGACATATTCTCACCGTTTGAAGTAAAAAACTTTAACGATAACATATTATGTAATAATATAATGGATTCAAGACATGAAAATTTACTTACACAGAACCTAGAAAAATTAAGAACGGAACATATGAATTCCGAGGAACGTTACGCGATTAAGAAACTTTGTAACGAGTACAAAGACATATTTTTTCATGAGGACATTCCTTTGACTTTCACCCACAAAATTAAACATCATATTAGGACAAAAGATGAAACGCCAATATATATAAAACCATATAGACAATCACCAAGTCAAACAGCAGAAATAAAGAAACAAGTTGATAAACTTTTAAAATCAAATATAATTAAACCATCATTTTCTCCATGGAGCGCACCTGTCCATATAATTCCAAAAAAGATGGACGCATCCAACGAGCAAAAATATAGAATGGTGATCGATTATAGGAAACTAAATGACATTACAATAGATGATAAATATCCGCTACCGAATATTGATGACATTTTCGATAAATTAGGAAACAGTTCCTACTTTTCAACTTTAGACCTGGCTTCTGGATATCATCAAATAGAAGTGAATCCAGAGGATCAACCAAAAATTGCCTTCAGCACAGTTAATGGTCATTTCGAATTTCAGCGAATGCCATTCGGACTTAAAACAGCTCCTGCAACATTCCAGAGAGCGATGGACAACATCCTCAAAGGAATCCAAGGAACTCATTGTCTTATTTACTTAGACGACATAATAATATTCTCGTCAACTTTCCAAGAACACTTAGTAAGACTTAAGAAAGTTTTCGAAACTCTGAGAAAAGCAAATTTGAAAGTACAACTGGACAAATCTGAATTTCTCAGAAAAGAAGTTTTATATTTAGGACACAAAATCACAAAAGAAGGATTAAAACCAAACGAAGACAAAATTCAAGCAGTTTTAAAATATCCAATTCCAAAAACTGTAAAAGAAATAAAAAGCTTTTTAGGTTTAGTAGGATATTACAGGAAATTTATTCCTGATTTTGCAAAAATAACCAAACCAATGACGCAAATGTTAAAAAAGGGACAAAAAGTAGAAGAAACTGAAGAATTTGTAAAAGCATTTGAAACTTGTAAAACGCTTTTAACAAATGCTCCAATTTTGCAATATCCAGATTTTAATAAAACATTTATACTAACTACGGATGCCTCAAATACAGCTTTGGGAGCAGTCCTTTCTCAAGGATCGATAGGCAGCGATAAACCTATAGCTTATGCTAGTCGAACCTTAAGTTCAACGGAGCAAAGATACAGTACTATAGAGAAAGAACTTTTAGCTGTACTGTGGGGAGTAAGGCATTTCAGACCTTACCTCTACGGGCAAAAGTTTCAAATTTATACGGACCATAGACCACTAGCGTGGCTATATTCGTTAAAAGAGCCCAACAGTAAATTAACTCGTTGGAGACTCAGACTTCAAGAATATGATTTTGAAATAATTTACAAACAAGGGAAACAAAATACTAATGCTGACGCTTTATCAAGGATTGAATTAAATACTTTAGGTGTCCAGAATACTGATGATTCTGAGCCTATTTATCAAAATATTCCAACGACTTCCGCCCCAAGTTCAAAAAATAATGATATAAATGATATTAATAATATTCCTGATAATATTTCCGAAGATACTATGAGTGCTTCTGAAAACGAAGATGAAGGTGAATATGTAGAAATTTTAAGAGAAGATGATTCCATTATTCCGACTTTACATGAAGCTGTAGACGTAAAACCAGATCAATTAATTTTAACCCACTGGTTTAAAAATGAAGTTAAAACAGTAGATAAAGGAAAAATCCTAGATGTATTTTTACCTTTAGACACCGTATTAATAGAAGAATTTATTAAAACTAAATTAAATCCGAGTAAAAAAAATTTTATATATTTTAACTCTCTACAAATAAAAGAAGTATTTTCAGAAACTGTAGCAACCATGTTCGACAAAAAGTCAGTTCCTTTTGTAGAATGTACTAAAAGACTTACAATTTTACAAAATGAATCTGAACAAAAAGACATTATTCTTAAATATCACGAAGGTAAAACTTGTCATCGTGGAATAAACGAAACTTATAGTAAATTGAAAAGACAATACTATTTCCCAAAAATGAAAGAAGTAATTGCTTCTGTGATTAATAATTGTAGTATCTGTAAACAAATGAAATATGATCGAAAACCCTTAAATCCTTTAATTCAATTAACCCAAACACAACAGAAACCATTTGAAGAACTATTTATAGATCTATTTAAAATAGACGCAAAATTATATTTGACAGTAGTAGACGCATTTAGTAAATTAGGACAAGCAATTCTAATATCAAATCGATCTACTCCAGAAGTAGTCAAAGCCTTAATTAAATATTTTTCTCACTATGGATTGCCACATAAAATAAGTTGCGATCCAGGTTCAGAATTTAATAACGCATTAATGAAAGAATTGCTTCTTCTATATAAAATCAGTTTACATATTGGAACTCCAAATAATCCTCAGTCAATGGGAATCGTAGAGAGATTCCATAGCACCATTATAGAAACTTACCGTTTAGCAAAATATACGCAGAAAATTACTGACGCTGCAGACGTAATGACATATTCAATTATGGCTTACAATAATAGCATACATTCAATGACCGGTTTCACACCATTTGAAGTAGTATTCGGACATACCGATGCTCGTAGTATATTCGATATAGATTTCAATCAAACTTATATGCAGAACTTAATCAAAGATCATAACAAGAGAACTAAAATACTATATCAAATCATAGCTGATAGGATGTTAAAATCAAAAGAAGTTACTCGTTCACGTTTAGGAACATTAGCTTCAACTTCTCAGAATTTTCATTTAGGAGATGAAATTTATACAAAAATGGTAAATAAACGCTTAGCTAAAGACAAGCCTAAGTATGAAAAAGCTACAATTACGGGTACACCTGAAAGAAATGTAGCACCTATATCAATTAGAGGAAGAAATACCACCGTTCCAATTAGGAATATTAAACGCCCTAGTAAAGTAAAGAAAGTTATAAATTTTATAATGCACAAAAAGCAAGACGATGAGCCTTAAATCACTAAATACATAAGGTAATTAGTTCCCAACCCCTGAAAGTATGGCATAATAATAAAAATGACAATGATTGTGACGTCAAAATGTTTAAACATGTGTGTTTATTAATAAGTTGCGCAACTCAACTCGAATCAAATCGATTAAACTCTATTCTATTCATCAAGAATACGATGTAAATGAGTAATCAAATACGACCAAGTGTCATAATTAATATTTTTCAGGTACCTGAAGGCTAAAAATGCCGACTGAAGGCTAAAAATGCCGACTGAAGGCTAAAAATGCCGACTGAAGGCTAAAAATGCCGAATAAGGGCTAAAATGCCACTTAATAATTGTAGGCTAATAAGAGCCGAAACAATCATGTAAGATTTCGACTACATACACGTAGTATAACACGGTAGTCAAATCTATAAAAAAAGATTTAGTCTATATTCTCATGTATAACATGGTAGACAAATCACTAATTATTGTAAATAAGAGTCGTATATATTCTCGTGGATTGGCACGGTATGCGTTACTCCTTTTATTCAACCATTCTACCTCATTTGAGTGGAAAGACAAATAGTCTCACTCGTGATTATAGATTATAGGATCCTAGCAAAAAAAATATATG
The DNA here is from genome assembly GCA_947086415.1 of Pammene aurita. Taxonomy (NCBI): domain Eukaryota; kingdom Metazoa; phylum Arthropoda; class Insecta; order Lepidoptera; family Tortricidae; genus Pammene; species Pammene aurita. Next base: position 5,964,253 of record OX352315.1, on the reverse strand, counting down.
GATATTATAATATATCCCTAGCAAAAAAAAAATGGATAATGTAATCCTAACAAAAAAAAAAATGTATTCATACAGTATACTTAGCATATGACATATAATGTCTCTAGTATTAAATACTAATAGAATTGTATCCCTAGTTTATAATTATTATACAAATTTTATGAGAGATCATTTAATGTTCAAAATAACGGGTAATACTAGTGATACAGCGGAATAACGCTTAACATTTTTTATTGTATAAACTTAATGTAAGCTCAAACTTATGTTATCCTTTCCCCTCCCCTTTTCCCAAAAATGAGTGAAAGACATAAAGCAAGAAATGCTTACATACAAAGAAGAATTGAATCAATGACTGAGTAAAATATAGCACCAACAGAAGATGCAAATAATATTCTGTAAGTCTAATTTTACTGAGTAACCAGATTACAACTAGACTTCACGACGATACATGAAACACGAATAGAAGAAATGGAGTAAATCAATACTTGGTAACCAGTTATACAAACTTATGACTCATGTCGATACGTTTTGTGACTGAGTACGAGGTGTAGAGATGCCAAACGACGTCTTCGAGAACGGTTTCGACGATAAAAAGCGAACAATATGTAAAGTGAAAGTGTAATAAAAAGACTAATGAAAAGTGAAAGTGATAGTGAGCCGGGGTTAGGGCAATAAAAGACATTTAAGGGATAGCATAAACTTTAATTTTGAAAATTAATATTATAATAAATTTTTGTATTTGATAAAAAATAATTTTTGTAAAAATGTATTTTTCATCTTAAGGAGGGAGGAGTTAAGGAATGCACCACTCTGATAACGAATACTAAGTAATGCTTGCAACATTGTATAATATTTGCGCTGCTCATGTAAATTAGTTCTAGTTAATTTGACTAATCCGATGTCAAAGCCAACAGCACGCGCAAGGGCAATAAAATATATTATTTATGTAGAATACGTGCTTTTCAAGGTATTGCACATCCTTGTGGCGAATTTCTTAACGATCCTTTGTATTAGAAAATTGGTATAAAAGAGGGCTGCGTCTCTCTAACAAATCATTCCGGGTCTGCTCCTCTCTCAGTTCAGTTGTAGTTTACTTTAATATAAAGTTAATTCTACTCTGATGGTTTTATTGTGCACCGCTTAACGACACCCTACAAGGCAGTTCAGCGTATCTCCAAGCTCCTCGCGATCCAGCAACGCTTCGTGACGACATTTGGCAAAATGTCCATGTAAGACTAACCATATAAACCTCCGGACATACTCCGTTACGGAAAATACAGTTTACCTTCAATTATCAATAAACATACCATCTAACATGTGCATATCCAAAAGAGTAACCTTTGGCAAAATGACCATGTTAAACTAACCATATAAACCTCCGGACTTACTCCGTTACGGAAAATATAGTTTCACCGATCAATCTAATTTATTATTAAAAAAAAAAAAATGAAAACCTTACGTTTTTGTGCGGCGTGGCAAAAATCCTGTCGATTTTTGTTAGATCCCACTGCTGAGTTGTAAGGGGATATGACTAGGATTATAAAATAAACCAGTACTTTACCAGTATTTACACTTGTATTCGTTTGTTACAAGGTTTAAATATGAATAAATTACACTATGTGACAATAATATTTTCAAGACGTCTTTACAACAATCTGGTCAAGATCTGAATGGCGGCCGCAGCTGTATACGAGTACCCGTCATTTTATAACATCAAAACTGGCGGGAACGAGCAACAAGGAATAGTCAATTGACAGTCTTTTAAGATGATGCTAAATAAAAAGTAGTTATCCTTACAAGTTAAAGTATTTATCTATAATAATGCTTACACACCTATGAACGACTGTTTTACATGGTAATACGGTACGGTTTTAGATGAACATCAGATGAACCTTGTAAACTGTGGTTAGGGAAAAAGTGCAAGAACTACATCCACTTTTTAGAAATCCATGGTAGTATCAGACATTACTTAATAGAAAAACCGGCCAAGAGCGTGTCGGGCCACGCTCACTGTAGGGTTCCGTATTTTTCCGTCCGTCACAGTAAGTGTCCCCACTTAAGAGTTAATAACACCGCCATGTAGGATATGATATGAGAGTTCCATGTACAGCGACATCTATCGGCAAATTGAGTAAACTATTGCGCGCGAGCATAAAGTATGGAAGATGATTTTTATGGGATAATTCTTTATTGCGTGAACCGATTTTCACCGTTTTTACTTTATTTGAAAGCACGTCATTTCATTGTAATTTTGTAGAAATTACAGGTACAATAAACACCTGCTTATACGGTTAAATTACAAACTTAGTTCAGAAATTATTTTGTATTTTTTTTTCAAAAACTATTCATCCTATCAAGTTCAAAATAATTTTCCAAGAAAGTTTTTATAAAGTTCTACTTTTGAGATTTTTTTCATATTTTTAAAACTTATGGTTCAAAAGTTAGAGGGGGGGGATGCATATTTTTTTACTTCTGGAGCGATTATTTCCGAAAATATTTACATTATCGAAAAATGATTTTAGGAAACCCCAATTCATTTTTAAATACCTATCCAATAATATATCACACGTTAGGGTTGAAATGAAAAAAAAAATCACTCCCCACTTTACGTATAGGGGAGGTACCCTAATAAAAAAAAATTTTCACTTTTTATTTTACCACTTTGTCGGCGTGATTGATATACATATTAGTACCAAATTTCAGCTTTCTAGTGCTAACGGTCACTGAGATTATCCGCGGACGGACGGACGGGCAGACATGGCGAAACTATAAGGGTTCCTAGTTGACTACGGAACCCTAATAGTCAAAACGAGACGCATCCCCCCCATACCACCAACTCCTTCGGTCCCACCTTGTGGCCGAAGAGCACACTCCAGTTTCAAATTATAACTTCATGCGGCAGACATAGATGACGGTGACGTCATACATTAATAGTGTCAAACTATAATCATAAACAAGATTAGCAAAATAAACGTAACTCCTTACTGAAAATGTCCGTTTCGTCTCGGCTCAGGAGAAGTTAACCTTATGTCAATGCTGTAAAGACGTTAACAATTTATTTAGTACTATTTGGATGGCGGAAGGATCAACGAAATTACTTTTTATTTTTCATTTCTAATTCCCGTTTTATTTTCATGCAATATTTTGTCTAGTTTCGTAATAAAATGGGTATTTGCTAAAATTGAAGACCAAACTTTATACGAGACCATATGGCAAGTGGGCCTGGAATTGACGATCTCCTTTACTCATGACTTTGGGACAATCTCACCTAGCCAAACTAAGTAACTACAGCAATTTATACTATCTATTTATATTGATAAGTAATGTCTCATAAAACATTACTTGACCATAGTCACTGTGACCTGTATCATATTGTTGATAACCATCTGTGGGTCAGTATATGAAGTTTTTTCTCCAGTCAACAAGCTGGGTCACCTTGGCCACGGGTTGGGTTTATACTATCCTAGATTGATCTGGCCTAAAATACTTCAATAGTTTCAAGTTTAGTAAGTAAATATGAGACTGCATAACAATGCAGTCTGCAGTTGACATTAATAATCAATATGAACATTGCCTGTTGTTACAGGCAAATAAACTGCTAGTAAAATAAACTTATATATATACTTTAGATGTCATATACAAAGGAAAAAGTGACCTAAGCCGGAGGCTTAGCACCGGGAGGGTCAGCACCGGAGGTGCTGAAGATGCTGGTTCGATCCCAGCCCTGGGCACCGGAGGCCTATATCACTTTTTCCTTATATGACATCTATATAAGTTTATAATTTATATAGTAGTGTGTCTACTAAAAAATAAACAAATCAAAATATTTATTAAAATAATTTGATTTGTTCTTCATAAACATATAAATAAGTATGGACGGAAAACTGATAAGAGTGGACGAAAACTAGTACAATCACCCTACTACTTATAGTTTTGAACAAATTTAGATACGGACAAGTAAGTTGATTGTTAAAGTTACTTCTTACTTAGAGAAAACGCCTCCCCTTTGATAACGCTAATCCTAAAATGAAACTTGGACAGTAATGTACACCCTTCAAACAAACGCAGCCGAAATTTTTATTTTACATACATGGAAAACCAACAGCATAATACATTACTATAAACCAGAGTAGAATTACAAAGTCAATTACGGGATGAATCGTTCGTCGTAGAAAAGTTCCGTTGACGAAATACCGGAAGATGGAAAATTCTGTCGAAATCATTTGATGAAATTTATTAGACAAATACTGTTTAACAGTTTGTCTGCGGAAAAAACTAAAAACTTAATAAACTGATTTCTAAGAAAGCTTGAATGTAAAACTAAATCTTTATAATATGAAAATGAGTCTAAATATAAGAACGCGCACGGGACCTGGGGGCCGATGTTTGACAATCGAGCGCTCGAATTCAAAACACCGAATTAATTTAACCTCGAATATATCGCACACAAAAGTTTGTTGCCATTATTTACCCATGAAGTTAATGGTATAAACAATCATGATTTTAAATTACTATCGCTGTTATTTTTAAAACATTATAATTTCTTCGTTTTATCTCGAGTTTAAAATGTCATATTCGAGGTCAGGCCGAGCACGAAACGATCCCTAAGGTTCGTCTCCAGGGCAGAGTCATTCCTTTAATAATTAATTTTCCATATTATATCATATAATATGGAAAATAAATTATATAAATAATATTATCCAAAAAAATATTTTTGCTCTCCTGCAAAATTTGTCGAAATGCAGTTACTTAAATAAATAAATAAATATTATAGGACAATCTTACACACATCGACCTAGGCCCACGGTAAGCTCAATAAGGCTTGTGTTATGTGTACTAGACGACGATATATATAATAGATAAATATGGATAAGTACTTAAATACATAGAAAACATCCATAACTCAGGAACAAATATCTGTGATAAATACACAAATAAATGCCCTAACCAGGATTCGAACCCAGGACCTCCTTCTTCGTAGGCACTTGAATTTAGTTTTTGGCAGCCGAACAGTTTAATTCTTCATTGCGAGATTCAACTACAGAGTGACTTAGGAGACTTGCGCAGGACCAATCCTATGGATTCAGTTAATTAGGTATTATTTCGTATACCGGTATTAGTAAATATGGATGGTACAAGAAGGATATAAATCTCTATGTTACAAAAGCGTCCGTCAAAAGGCGATAAACCGATGGCGCCACAATGATATTAAAAAAACACTGAATATTAATTTTATTTAGAAAGTCATATAAGTATTCAATATCGGTAATTCTTTTCAAATGCTGAACTATACCTAGCGCCACCCGGAGATATTTGGAACTATTGGTTAGTGTTTACCGCTGGACACTTTTTCGACCGTTTTCCTAGAAGAGAGTTCCATCCTTCCTACACCATCCATATTAGTAAAGATTAACTTTTATTATGTGTCATTGGTCACCTGAACAATCTGTCTGAGCAAACTAAACATACCTACTTATAAGCGTAGCAATATCTTGGTAGGCGTTTATTGGCAGCATCAATAGTTCCTATAAATATACCCACGGCAAGTGTGTCGCCACCACAGACTAAGCTCATCATTAAGCTTTTACAAGGAGCACGAGGTCACCACACATAAGCTCAATTTTATTCGTAAATTTCTACGATTCGAACAGCACATCTTAATAGTATTCTACACCATTTTGTAGTATAGCAAGCCAGGTTCATCCCTATAACTTGATTTTTGTGTATATGTTTAATTTACAAGTAATAATGATCAAAAACGTTAGCTCAACTGAAATAAGCGGTCGCGCTCTCATACTTAATTAGTAGGGAAGCGCCTATGCTATATATGTGTGGTGACCTCGATTGGTACTTATGATCTATCTAGTGGTTGAGGTTATCTGTGGTCGCCAATTTGCTATGAGAACATAGTTGACACACGGTAGTGTCAAGAATCTAGATAGAAATAGAAATATCTATATTCGTGACAATACAGAAATAACAAATAAGTGTAGAGTAAGACAAGTGTCACAAATAGCAATATGCTGAGAAAAGACAAGGGTCTCTTCTCAGCATGTTGCTATCGGTAGCCAGCGCTGATCTTCCGAAAAGACCGTACGGTGAAAAATTCACGGAAGAAAACAAACATATTTAGCGAGTACAATCTATGATAACAAAAAGGCAATAAAAAACATCTGTAAACTTAGCATCCACCTTTCCAAAAGCAAATTCTCGAGCTACTGTAAAAATACTCAAATCACTATAGGTGTGCCTAAAACATTTTTCCTAATCGGTCCGGCCGTCTTCGAATAATCGGTGAACATACATAGAAGAAAAAAGAAATAACAAGCAAAGATAATTTTAAACAAAAAAGAACCGACTTCACTAAGCATCCACCTTTCCAACACCAAATGCTCGATCTGCTGTAAAAAATACTCAAATCACCATAGGTGTGCCTATAATAGTTGAAGAGTTCCCTCGATTTCTCCAGGATCCCATCATCAGATCCTGACATGGTTACAATGGGACCAACTGTAAAGTATACGCTTTCAAAAAAAAAAGAATTTTGCAAATCGGTCCAGCCGTCTTCGAATAATCGGTGAACATAAAAAAAAATAGCAAAAACAAAGATCCCGGCGAATTGATAACCTCCTCCTTCGAAATATTGAAGTCGGTTGAAAAGACAATTGTTAACAAGGAAAACTCACACAGCAACGCAAAAGGAACATAACCTAGCGGCACGGTATTACAAACAACTAGTATCAACTCTACAAGTTTCCTCGTTGAGTTAGGGTGGGTTGCACCAAACCGCCTGTTAACGTAAGCCAAATGTTACGCTAATCGGAGGTACTTAACGATTGCTAACATAAATGGGTTGCACCAAGTGCAAAATAACAAAACGTAAGCGTTACGTGGGATGCCACTGTATAAACGCATTTCTAACAACATTTTTATGGTAGAATATTATTTTCATATGGCAACCCAACCATAAGTGCCAAACTAAACTTGTCAAACTCGTCAATTCGTCACAAGAAGAAAAAATCTAAAGAAAAGAGCGCGAACTAAACTTTGCACTCTGCAGCTTGAAAATCAAGAATATTCAACAATTTTAGCCATTCCTGAACCATGTTTATTACTCAGTCAAAAAGTGGGCTATCCATAGCGCCCTACGAGCAAACTTTTTCAAAGGATAATGCAACTTGTGTTGCGAGTGGTGTTTAAAGAGAAAGCCAGAGTAGTCGGCTGGTGTATTATATTTTATATTATAGTAAGTAAATTATCCTTCTACTTTATTACTACTTACAGAACCCTAAGCAAGTAAAGCGGTTGCTGGAAGCACCAAATGGCGAGAAGGTGCCCAATCGCAAAACAAAGGCACCACTAGTTTTGAGAACTCTCCTTTCGAAAATTCGTAAATATAGGGTGCTGAATCCCTCCAACCTGGTTGATTATGGATGGCATTGTAACCAACGACCAAAATATTGAACTTATTATAGTTCGTTATATATACACGTTCAAAATTCTGTTTCCAAATTCCAAAATCATTCTCATCGGTTACATAAAATAAGCTCACACTATGCTCTCATTATTATAAAATTTTGCCTATTCGTTCCTAAATTAACGTATGTGCTTCGCTGCTGTCCCCTTTGGAAAAATCAAAATCTTTTATCACAAATAGACTGTCTCATCAAAAGTAATTTAGAATCCGTTCTTAATATTCAACTCAGCGAGCAGTCCTGGACCCAAGGATCCCTTCCCATTCGGTACGGTGGGTTAGGGATCCGCAAAATTTCTAGTGTCGCGTTACCGGCATTTTTGTCGTCAGTCCACAGCTCTTCCAGTCTCATAGGAAAAATCCTACGTTCAAACTGTGAGACTTCGGGCTTGGTTGACGCCAAAAATGCTTGGTCTATTGCTTGCCCCAGTCAAAATTTCCCCGAACACCCAAAATCACAAAGGAGTTGGGACGACATCACGTGTAAATTGACTCTGGATAATCTACTAACCCATTCTTGTCCCGATGAACGTGCTAGACTCCTAGCAGCCAGTACCAGGGAAGCCGGATACTGGCTGCAAGCACATCCATCCCCAAATGTTGGAACCTTTTTAGACCCCGATACCCTTCGCATTTCAGTTTCGCTCCGTCTCGGGGTCCCGGTCTGCGCTCCACATCGTTGCCCCTGCGGAACCGATGTGAACTACCTGGGCCACCACGGACTTTCCTGCCAAAGAAGCGCGGGCCGCTTCTCAAGGCATGCTGCCCTTAATGACATCATCCGCCGGTCTCTTGCATCAGTTAATGTGCCGGCTCTTTTAGAGCCAGCCGGCATCTCTAGAACTGACGGCAGGAGACCGGACGGTATGACTTTGATTCCGTGGAGAATGGGACGGGTGCTGGTGTGGGATGCAACCTGCGTAGACACACTGGCCCCGTCACATCTCCACCGAACCACCCCGAGGGCAGCGGCAGCGGCAGAGGCGGCCGAAAAAGCTAAGGTGGGAAAATATAGTGGTCTTGGCGTCGAATATATTTTTGCCCCATTCGGCGTCGAGACCCTTGGTCCGTGGGGCTCTAGCGCTCTGAGTCTCTTCAAAGACCTGTCGAAGAGACTCAGAGATGCCACAGGAGACCGAAGAGCTGGCAGCTATCTGGGTCAACGAATTAGTCTCGCGATCCAGCGAGGAAATGCTGCCAGCATCTTCGGTACCATGCCGCAGGGGCCGTATTTAAATATACCTTAGTTTTAGTTTAGTTTTATTTTAGAGTTAATTATTTTGTTTATAAGTATCTAAGTTTTAGTTTATAGTCGTTTGTAATTATTTGTATGTTTGTTATTTACGAAATATATCAAGCACTATTGAACTTATTATAAATGTACCTACTTATTGAAAGAGTGTTCTGAAGCATCTTTGTGAAGTACAGCACATAATTATGTTACATTCATAATACACAATGTTTTTTATTTCAGGTTTGAATTTACCTTTGGCATTGAAGACAAGATGAAATCAAGGCTTATGCAACTCAGTGCTCAACTCAAGAAACTTTTAAAGTGAAAGTGCAGTGGTTTCAAGAAATTTGTAGAATCTCAAAGTAAAAATAAAGAATAATTTTATTAACATAATCAATATTTCAATTTTGTCAATAAAATACATATATTTAGTTACCCTACTTTGTTTATATATTATTCAAACTCTGGCATAGGTTTCCTTTGTAGATAGGGGCAAGACAATGACATGCAATGATTATTTTCACCATTCTTCTAGCAACTGAAGAACAAATCAAATTATTTTAATAAATATTTTGATTTGTTTATTTTTTAGTAGACACACTATTATATAAATTATAAACTTATATAGATGTCATATAAGGAAAAAGTGACCTAGGCCTCCGGTGCCCAGGGCTGGGATCGAACCAGCATCTGCAGCACCGGAGGCCTAGGTCACTTTTTCCTTTGTATATGACATCTACATATATAAGTTTATTTTACTAGCACACCTTGCCTGCCGTTTGCCTGTAACAACAGGCAATGTTCATATTGATTATTAATGTCAACTGCTAGTAAAATAAACTTATATATGTAGATGTCATATACAGGCGTTGGGGTTTGAAGGCGTTAGCGATACCGCTGGGTTCGTGTATGCCAGCCACACTCACGGGGAGGCTTGATTTTACGTTAAATTTGTTGGTGTTTTTCCAAAATTTGTTAAAATCCTTATCCTTATGGTTTTTAGCTAAAATGTCCATTTTTATATCTTGCTCGTGTAGTTGGCAGTATTTTAGCTTTGATTTAAACTCTTTTTTCGACTCAAGCATCTTATCATAAATATATCCATAGGCCGGTTTACCGTACGATAGCCACCACAGGTACCAAAACCGGGCCTCTCGGTGAGCGCCGCTGACACACCTATTCCAGCCTGTTATGTGCCTGTGTTTTCTACGAATGGTGTTATTGTGACTAACTTCTGCACCCTCCTTCAAAATAGATACGATATTTAAGTACATATCTTTAAGAATCTGTTGGTGTACAATATTACAACACATTTTATCCGCACAGTCACACAACCCGGAAGGAAAGTCTACATTCATAAGTTTTGAGTTACAATAATTTCTAAACTGTTCAATTTGCACTGTGTCTCTTTCACCCCAGATTACTTTACTGTGACCAACTTGCCGACTATAAACCTTAGGTTTTACTAAATTGTAGTTACATTCAATTAGCAATGGGTAATGATCAGACCAGTAGACGTTATGTAACACTGAGGCATTGAGTACCGCGGGGCGCGCCGCATGAGTCACCAGTGTCACCACACAGTGGTCCAGCCAGCGCTTGCACCCGTGTGCTTCACTAATATATGTGTAAGTGTCCGTAGGTAACATTTCCAAATCTACACAATGCCAGCGTTGTTCACGACAAAAGTTCAACAGTTCATTCGAAAATAACTCACCGGATTGGGCGTTTAAATCTCCGAGCACAAACACCGATTCCACGTCATTACTTTCAATAATTGAGTATATTTCTCCTAAACATTGACAAAATTCCACTAGGTTTTCTGTTGAGTCCGTAGGCATGTAAACAGACATCACAATCACAGAACGATCGTTAAGTACGATTACGTTTAGCCGATATACGCTCACTTTTACATTTAATCACCGATACACACGGGAAGGAAGTTCGTTTCCACAAAATTGCCGTTCCGCCATATGGCCGACCTATGTGTACTTTCATCGATGAATCCATAGCAGATGTACCAGTAAACGCGAAGTCGTTATCTATACTCCCAAGGAAAGAGAGATTGTGCTCCATTAGCCATGGCTTGGCCGTTGACCACGAACGCTGTAAAGTGTTCGAAACGTCGGGATGTAATTTAAGCTCAGTACACGCGATAAAATCCGTTTTTAATTGTTTTATTTCATAAATCAAAATATTTATTAAAATAATTTGATTTGTTCTTCAGTTGCTAGAAAAATGGTGAAAATAATCATTGCATGTCATTGTCTTGCCCCTATCTACAAAGGAAACCTATGCCAGAGTTTGAATAATATATAAACAAAGTAGGGTAGCTAAATATATGTATTTTATTGACAAAATTGAAATATTGATTATGTTAATAAAATTATTCTTTATTTTTACTTTGAGATTCTACAAATTTCTTGAAACCACTGCACTTTCACTTTAAAAGTTTCTTGAGTTGAGCACTGAGTTGCATAAGCCTTGATTTCATCTTGTCTTCAATACCAAAGGTAAATTCAAACCTGAAATAAAAAACATTGTGTATTATGAATGTAACATAATTATGTGCTGTACTTCACAAAGATGCTTCAGAACACTCTTTCAATAAGTAGGTACATTTATAATAAGTTCAATATTTTGGTCGTTGGTTACAATGCCAGCCATAATCAACCAGGTTGGAGGGATTCAGCACCCTATATTTACGAATTTTCGAACTCCTTTCGAAAATTTTCGTGCTCGGCCTGGGTTCAGGAGGGTGATTTTTGAGATCCGAGCGCTCGAATATGACATTTTAAACTCGAGATAAAACGAAGAAATAATGTTTTAAAAATAACAGCGATAATGGTATAAACAATCATGATTTTAAATTACTAACTTCATGGGTAAATAATGGCAATTAAATTAATTCGGTGTTTTGAATTCGAGCGCTCGATTGTCAAAAATTGGCCCCCAGGTCCCGTGCGCGTTCTTATATTTAGACTCATTTTCATATTATAAAGATTTAGTTTTACATTCAAGCTTTCTTAGAAATCAGTTTATTAAGTTTTTAGTTTTTCCCGCAGACAAACTGTTAAACTGTATTTGTCTAAAAAAATTTATCAAATGATTTCGACAGAATTTTCCATCTTCCGGTATTTCGTCAACGGAACTTTTCTACGACGAACGATTCATCCCGTAATTGACTTTGTAATTATTTTTTTTTTTTGATTTACATTGATTTATTAAAAAGAAACAAATTAAAAATTCAGTACAAAAATAGAAATAAACTAAATTAGAACTAAAAATATCGTACTAGCTATATACAGATATTTACAGATAAAAAATGGGAGCTAGCTCAGCACTGCACGGTAGGGTGCCCAGAAGGCTAGTGGCATTGCCGCGCTGGATGGCGATACCAATTCGCTGGGCAAGGAAAGAGCCAGCCCTCTGGTCACCCGTGGCGTCTATGAGCCGCCTAGCTAGCTCCCTAAACACTTGATGTGCTCCGGGTCCCCAAGGCCCGAGGGTTTCAACTCCGAACGGTTCAAATATGCAGCCCGCATCGATGGCTGCATATTTGCGCCGTTTGAGTTGCTCGGCCGCCTCGGCAGCCGCTCCAGCACTGACCGAGGTTCCTGGGAGGTGGGACGGCGCAAGAGTATCCACACATGTGGCGTCCCAGACTAGGGGCCGTCCCAACCTCCAAGGAACGCATGACCCTCGTTCCTCCTCCCTCTCCTCGATCCATCCGGCCGCTTGCCGTCGTCCCTAGCTAGGCCTGTGGGTTCTAGCACTGCTGGTGCTCCGGCACTGGTAAAGGCCCGACGTAGGATATCGTTAATACTGGCGTGACGGGCGATGCGGCCAGCGCTTCTGTAACAAGATAGCCCGTGCAGGCCTTTACCAGTGACGTTGGCACCACAGTGACATTGATGTGGGGTAACACAGACTGCACCAAGGCGTAGAGACATGGATAGCCTAAACGTCTCGTTGCTCAATAGCTTGCCTAGATTTTTGGAGGGCAAAGCTTGTAACCAGGCCCCTGATTCCCATCTTGAACAAGCAAGGAAACGAGCACGCTCCACGGGGCTGGTAAACGTTTCGTACAGGTGATCCCGTACCAGCACGCAGAGCGGCTCGTCCCATTGTCGCTGCAAATGGGGAACCGTGGGCATATCAGAGCTCGGGCCATTTGCCCTCCAAAAGTCTATCGCGTCCGTTGAAAAAGAAATTTTGAGGTTAGGTGGGTTCTTTAAAATTTTGGCAACTAAATTGTGAGTACTATGTATTGATGAAACGAATGCGGGTAGAGAGATGATCGAAATTTTCCGGATGCCAATACCTCCGTGCCTGATAGGAAGGGAGGCTTGGGACCACTGATTGTTATCCAGATCGATGTTGATGAGAGATGAAAGAGTGGCCTTGATCATGTTGTCGAGTTTCTCCAAAAGGTCGGGATACATCCAAAGATGACTGCAACGGAGTGCATAGGTAAATTTTGGGATGAAAAGGCAGTATTTTATAATTGTGTAGGCCATATGAGTATTGATTTGGTGCAAGCGATCTGAAAAGGTACTAAATTTTTGACAATTTTCATTAACAAAGTCAGGAAAAGATTCGTCTAAAACAGGTGACCCTAGGAGATGGAGAGATGAGTTGTCTATTGTTTTGATGTTTGGTGCTATTTCATGGAAACGAGATAACGCAAGGTCCTTCTCAATAGATGCTGAGTCTGGAAAGAATAACTCGCATTTTGCGAAATTAAATTGAAGGCCTATATTAGCAAATTTTTGAGTAAGGACTTGCAGATCGTTTAGAACCACGTCAACATCACCGCCCAGGGTACCGTCGTCTAAATACCAGACATTAAAACTTGAATTTAGAATTTCGATTATAGGTTGGATAGCTAGACTGAAAATAGCTGGGCCTAAAGGGTCTCCTTGTTGACAACCAACAGATGAGAGTAGGGAATGATTTTTAAACTGTAATTTTGATTGAGTGCTGTAATTTTGATTGAGTGCTGTAACATTGCCAAACAAAGTTAAAAATAACTTACTTACTTACTAAGTAATTCTACTCTGGTTTATAGTAATGTATTATGCTGTTGGTTTTCCATGTATGTAAAATAAAAATTTCGGCTGCGTTTGTTTGAAGGGTGCACATTACTGTTTAAGTTTCATTTTAGGATTAGCGTTATCAAAGTCAGCATTAGCGTCTCTAAGTATGAAGTAACTTTAACAATTAAAGTACTTGTCCGTATCTAAATTTGTTCAAAACTATAAGTAGTAGGGTAATTGTGCTAGCTTCCCGTCCTGGTCCAGTTTACCGTCCACTTGATGAAACTACTGCAAATAAATGTGAAAAACTTTTTAAGGTCAACATATTTATAGTTTATTATTATTTATAGTTTATTCTTTCGTAGATTATTTACTTTTAAGCTTTTATTTTGGGAAAAACTTGAAGATAAACATATAAGTAAGCATGGACGGAAAACTGACAAGAGTGGACGAAAACTAGCACAATCCCTATATATTGTTGGAGAGGCTGGAAAATCGCTTAAATATGGACGAGTGAATTTGAGGGCCGTCCTGTTAGGGGAGGCCCTCTTATATACAAAGTCCATCTTTAGCGTTTTCGGCTGAGGCCTTACATAGTGATTTTCACGACTATTGTAAGGAAATATAAGTACCACATAATTTGTTCTGGTATCAGAATAGTAGATCTACCACCAAATAATTACAATGTGTCTCCTAAATTTATGAAAAAATATCTAATGAAAGCGAAACTCTCTTCCGCGACCACCTTGTGCCGGCGGTCAGGGAGAAGGACTGGACAATTTACTTTCTACGCTTGGTCGCTACGCTACGATTGGTCGAATGTCACTAAGTGGCTCTCGTCAACCAATGAAATGCTACAAAAACATTGTTGTAGTGGTGTGGTTCCGATGTACAGCTAGGTAATGGTTATTTTCCAGCTTGGATTTAGATCATCTTTTGCTATATTTCGGAACAGTGGTGTGAAAAACTATTTTTGTTCGGAACTCATTACGCGCATCCGCAAAAAATACACCACAATTACTCTAAAGTATAGCCATCTTCATTTAGTATTTATGTTATTTATATAAACTCCTCAATTATGTAAAATTTACATAAACAGTATTTCCTTTCCCTGATCACGCAAAAATGAATCTTACCACGCTTACTTTTGTATCTAGAATTCAATGACATATTCTAATATCTCTTCAGACCTGTTAGACAAAACTACACTCTATGTTCTATATATCTCGGTTCAATTTTGTTTGCGATAGTAAACACACACGCAAATGCTACTCATTGATGTATTGGCATTAGTCCAGTCTTGGTAGTCATGCTGTAATATCCACTCGAAAATCACTTGATGGTTTTATCTTGCTGAGATATTGATAACTTTTGAGATAATGTAGTTGGTGACTTGGATATAGGAAGTGTTGTGTGTGGACGTCCAAGATGGAGAAAAAGTCGAAATGGATAACGCCTTTTAAAAGACAGGTTAGTCAACTTCATTTTCTGTTTGTTAGATGACCTATGTTTTGGCACGAGCCGCACGCCGCCTTCATACTCTGAAATTTGTTTGAGCCATTTCAAAAACTTGTATAGGAATTTAAATTCTTATTCAGTCTATATGAAATGTTATAGGTAAGATTAGGTATAAAAAATACAAATATATTCGTTTGAAATTACCTATTCAATTGTTGGATTTAACAATATTGTACTTGAATATTGTATCCATACAAAGCTATGAATGAAAATGAATAGTGAATGATCTCTATAATTAGATGACTGTTTGATTGGTTTCATTATGATTGGCCACCCAGTCTAAACATCACTATGGGTTACAATAAATGACTACTACTTTGCTTTTGCTTGCCTTAAAAAATCGTAAGTCGCTACATATAAAAGCTTTATTGCAAAGGAAGAAGTGTACAAAAAGCGAACCTAAAGCCTGAAGGCAATTTTTACCAGTTATCTATCGGGCTAAGAAGATTAAGAGTCCGGTAACGATTTGAAAATGAAAATCGCTAATCTATACATATAATAAAGCTAAAGAGGGTCGAAAGTCTGTACATGGAAGATAATCGAAAAAAAGTTGGCTGGGGATACTTAGAATCGATAACAGAACACGTTCCAACAATTTTTAGAATTTTTGTCTGTTTATCTGTTTGTCTGTTTATCTGTTTATCTGTTTATTTGACCGCGCATCACGTGAAAACGGCTGAACGGATTTTGATGAAATTTTGTATATATATATATAGTTTGAGTCCTGGTAAAGGATAATATATAGTTTTAATCCCGAAAATCAACCCTGGTGGGGGTGAAAATGGGGTTGAAAGTTTGTATGGAGAATTTTTAACCGCTGAAACGATTTAGATAGAAATGAGTATGGATATAATTTGAGTCTCGAGAAACGTCAAAGGATAGTTTTCAAACCCTTGTGGGGGTGAAAAGGGGGTTGGAAGGTGGTATGAGGATTTTTTTACCGCTGAACTGATTTAGATTAAAATTGGTATAGAGATAGTATGGGTCTCGAGAAATGACAAAGGATAGTTTCTTTTTCAACCCCCCCCCCCATCTTACTTTCGAACCGTAGGTCCAAATAATTGAAAAAAAGAATGGAAGTGACGCCTGTTACCCATCGATGCTTTAAATTTACCTTTACCCGCTCTTAAGAAATATTTGAAAATGTCATGAATGTCAAAGGGTTATTGCAGGTTCGAGGACTATATATGACGTACAAAGATGCATGGCCCAAACCAAAAAACTACTACAAAATCATCTAACATTTATAGGACACCGTTTAGGTAGGAAATAGTAGTTTATGTAACTGTTACGTAATAAGGGTCCTTAAAACATGAGTGTGGTTTTCATAATAAGATCACACGAGTGTTTTAAGGCCTAATTACGTACAGCTGCATACACTGATTTATCTACACTCATATTATTTATCCTAAATGCATTATTCGGAAACCATAGAATGGCCGCCATTGCACCGCGATGGCCAAATCGATTGTGCCGGCGGTCGCGCGGGCGCATATCGGCGGCCGCGCGGGAGCGTGCAGGTGTACATTATGTTATCAAAACTCATAACACATCAATATTTGAGCATGTAAAGTTAAAATTACGTTACTGATACAGATAAAAAGCTTATCATAGTAAAATCAGTTGTGGTAATGCTAGCATTGCTTACCGTTTTCGAACACGTTTTAGAGAACTTACGATGTGAGTGTAGATAAACATATCAAACGTTTTGTGAAGCAGTCAGATTAGGATTTATTTTTATTTATAATTAAACAATAGGTACATTATCCGTCTCTCAACCTGTTTTGATATGTCTTCTTGAAGAACTACGCCTTATTTTGTATCTTTAAGATCTAATAATGTATTACTGTTTTGAAAAAAATAAGACCCGTCGAATTTCTTTCCGGTCATAATACAGTACAGAGGTACAGAGGGTTAGAACCGGTGGTAGTTTTGGAACGAAGTTCCTTACCGGACGGTTCGCGGATCCTGCCAAGGCGAAAAAAAGTCACGTGACAGTCACGAAAAAGCGTCACGTCACGAAAACGCGACACCCATACCATTGAGAAACATGTAAAATGGAATGGAATATAAAATAGAATAAAGTGAAGTGAAGTGTAGTGAAATTGAGAAGTGACAAAGTGATAAAAGTGAAAAAAGTCGAGAACCTTAAGTCAAGAATTTTAAAAATGTCGAAAATGTCAAAAATGTCAAAATTTCCAAAATTTCCAAAATTTCCAAAATTTCCGAAATTTCCAAAATTTCCGAAATTTCCGAAATTTCCAAAATTTCCAAAATTTCCAAGATTTCCAAGATTTCCAAAATTTCCAAAATTTCCAAAATTTCCAAAATTTCCAAATCATCCAAAATTTCAAAAAAATGCAAAATTAAAACCACAAAATTTACGAAAAAGTCAAAATTAAATAACATAACTTCGTTCCAATCGCACTCCATTCACATACTTTCCACGACACTCACGTATTTTATTTTTCTCTGACGTTCATTACTGCATTGTAATGTGCTTGACGAATAAATATCTTGATCTACACCAATATCATAAATCCTCTATTCCGCGTTCAGAACCGTATGTAATTAATTACCAACATTATTGCAACCAGTAACGTAACATCAGTGTATTATCTGTGACAGTGTGGTAAAAACGTATGAAAATTCATTACCTACGGTAACGTAATGAAAATTCGCCGCCCCGACCGCCGGCGCAATAATGTTGGTCATGGCGGTGTAATGGCGGTCATTCTAATGGTTTCAATGGATTTTTAATATGTGTGTAGGTAAAGCATACACATGCTTCTGTACATAATTAGGCCTTATTACGTGACAGTTATATCGCCATGTCCGTCCTGTCCGCGGTCTAGCTCAATTACCGTTCGCACTAGAAAGCTGAAATTTGGTGAGGCCTGATAAGAACTTTCAATAAAAACTATATTGAATAAAATCGGTCCAGCCGTTTTTGAATTATTCGTCAAAAACGCATAGTGAAAGGAAGTGCCGAATAGTAAAATGACGTAAGCGCCGCCAAATAAACGACCTTTTGAACGGATGTTTTGTAACAGGGCAGCATCTACGAAACTCTACACGGAGCATCGCCCGACATGCTCTTGGCCGGTTTTTTTTGCATTGTTATCCCGGAAATCACCCCTTAAGGATTACTAATTCCAATTCCAGAAAATCCCCAGCCAGGTTATACGTAGTCTATCAAACTTCAACGTCTAAAAGGGGGGCGGGGGGTAGCCACTACACTCGATTGAGTTAAATTTGCATGGCTCATGGAACTCCCTCCTCCAAGTGCACCTCAAATAGAAAAAAATCATTTCTGCATTTGTGACCCCCCCAATTCAACCGCGCCTGTTCTTACCTTTCATGCTTTGACTGATTTGACGGGAGGATCGATTTGGATGATATTTGCAGTAGACATAAACGTATAAAAACAAAGTGGTCCTGTATCGTCCGATATACACCTACTATACTCTCTATGTCGTTTAAATCATGCCAAAAAAATTTAATAAAAAAAGGATTCATTTATGAGTGTAGTTTCATTTAGTGGTAATTGTAAAATATTTTATTAGGACTACTGTCCTCTAGCGTATCCATCTGTCAACTTTACTTCAAGTTCCGCCTCCAGGGTAGCGGGAGAGAAATTAGGGGTGAATTAGCCGCTTACTGACACAGACCGAATTCCACGCGGGCGGAGCCGCGGGCACAGCTAGTAATGAAATAACGCACATGAATTGTATTTGGTAAGATAGTTTGAAGTCTTGAAATATTATTATTTAATACCCGAAACCCCAATTCCTGTAGGGCTTGTTTAGTGTGGACGTAGTTTCGTGCAAACTTAAAGCTTGATTTATTATTATTATTCGTGTTCCCCTTTTATATGTTTTCAACCGACTTCAAGATTTCGAAGGAGGAGGTTATCAATTCGTCGGGATCTTTGTTCTTGCTATTTTTTTTTTTTTTTTTTTTTTTTTTTTTTTTTTTTTTTTTTTTTTTTTTTTTTTTTTATGTTCACCGATTATTCGAAGACGGCTGGACCGATTTGGAAAATTCTTTTTTTGTTTGAAAGAGTATACTTTACAGGTGGTCCCATTGTAACCAGGTCAGGATCTGATGATGGGATCCTGGAGAAATCGAGCTCTTCAACTATTAAAGGCACAACTATAGTGATTTGAGTCTTTTTTTCAGCAGCTCGAGCATTTGGTGTTGGAAAGGTGGATGCTAAGTGAAGTCGGTTCTTTTTTGTTTAAAATTATATATTATCTGATCAAAACATATAACTAGTCAACTTTTTTCTACATTTTAATTTTTATGAAATATTCTAATACATACCACCTCAACTTGGGCAAGTTTTCTTAAAATTGCTCTAGCTAAACATACTCTTGTTTAAAAATATGTATGAAAATAAAAATAATACTGGTCCAGTTAATCCTAAGACGACTAATTTTCCAACGTATTTATGTATATACTAGTTTAACATAATTTTTATCATCTCTCCAAGCAAACATCGCAAAACAGCTGTTATGTTATTTGTGATCATGGCAAATGATTATTAAATTGGCTATGTAATTTTTTTTTATATATATATTTTCTTTCTTTCTTCTATATGTGTAAGTTTATTAATGTTTGGTTTATTTGCTTTGCAACACCTACTTTTCTGTTAATTGACAAAGGTTTCCGCTTCCCAAAGGTTGTCTGGAAAAGATCGCTCTTTAGCGATAAGACCGCCAATTGTTTGGCCTCTGCTTTTTTGTTTGTGACTTGTGTATACTTTGTGTCTGTTATTTGAGGTATGCAATAAAGAGTATTTATGGTATGTTATGTTATGATTTATAAATGAAACAGAAAATCGAAAAAGTATTCCACTAATGCAGTTTAAAAAGAAACTTTCAAAATATGTATGCAAACTAATAGAAGTTTTATTAGTTACAGCAAAATAGTGTCAAAAAGTTGAGCGAAATCGAAAAAAACTTACCGGACTCTTAACCGTAGGTGCAGGAAATAACTACAATATGTAAAAGATTTTAAACTCTGATAATATGAGATAATTATCCTGGGTTCTGTAACGCAAGATTAGCTCTGGACCTATACGAAATATGTTTGTAGGTATAGATAGACAATAGGTATGATGACACATCTGATCCTCACAACAAAACGAATCGATTGATACCATGCATGAAAAAATTCATCACACCTATACATATTTGCTGGAGAATCAACGTTCTTCAAGCCTGGTAATATAATAATCTAAGTAGTTTAGTTTACTGTGACGGGGATAATGGACCCTTAAAATTGAATAGTAGCACTTTATATTAATCAATCAAAGGACATCAATCAACAGCTATTGTGGTTATTTATATTGCTAAATGCTGAACACAGCAGGCCCGATTAACTAATGTGGTGTCCCGAGTCCTACCTCGGACTTGGCCAGATTATTTTATTTTGGGTTACGATAAAGTACTTAAAGGTAAACTTTAAATCGCTAGTGAAAATAGGTACCTCATTGATTTTCTAATCTGATAAGATAATTAACTATTTTTATAATTAACTAGCTTTTGCCCGCGGCTTCGCTCGCGTTAAATTCGGGGTAACAAACCATACAAGCTTCCACCCCCCATTTTAGGGAAGTGGGGGGTTAGAAAGAGACAAAAAGTAGCCTATGTCACTCTCCATCCCTTCAACTATCTCCACTTAAAAAAATCACGTCAATTCGTCGCCCCGTTTTGCCGTGAAAGACGGACAAACAAACACACACATACACTTTCCCATTTATAATATTAGTATGGATTTACTTCCAAATTCGGATTTTGATCATCTTTCAGCACGTTTTGAGCTCGTGATGAAACTGTAGAACGGGATATTTAATTTATTAACTTAAATAATTTGAATATTTTCAAGTCAAAGGTACCTCATTGTCGGTTGTCAATGAGGCATTGCTGCCATAAAAAATCATTTAGAAATAAACTTTATTAACAACCGACAATGATGTACCTTTGACTTGAAAACGTCACAATTACTAGCTGGACTCTTACCCCCTTATTCATAAACGTCTCTCTGGTCTGGCCTCAATTAGATAATTTATGTTTTGTCTGTTTCTAGTAAACACAACTATTAAAGTAATAGATAAGGACAAAACATATTTTCCAAAAGTGAGGTATGGGTACTGCGAATGTCATCTCGCTATCTGTGGTAGGGCACAGCACAGCGAATGTCATCTCGCTCAAATCTGGAGCAGAGCCCGACTGGGGCAGTGCTTCCACCTGACAGAAAACCACAGCCAAATAGCACTAGACCCTACTCATAGTATTGTGTTCCTGCTGGTGAGCAAGGTAGCCAAAGCCCAGTGTGTTGACGATGAGGGGCCCTCTTGTTCCTTTAGCCGTCAACACAGTGAATCTTCCTTGTTGTAAAGGGTCAGCAACGCGGATGTGACACCTCTGGAGCTGCTGGCGTCTATAGGCTACGGTAGCTGCTTACCATCAGGCGGGTCCTATGCTTGTTTGCCACCGTCTAGGTATATAAAATAAATAAATAAATATTATGGGACAATCTTACACAAATCAACCTAGTCCCACAGTAAGCTCAATAAGGCTTGTGTTGTGGGTACTAGACGACGATATATGTAATAGATATATACATATAAATCAATATCCGTGATAAACACACAAATAAATTCCCTGACCAGGATTCGAACCCGGGACCTCCTGCTTCATAGGCAGGGTCACTACCGGCTAGGATAGGAGGCCGTGGTAAAAAAATACATTTTATTCAAAATAAACATATTTGGTATCTTGATATATAACTTTCTTCAAGCAGACACGCTTTATCGATATGATATAATAGTCTGACCCGCCCTTACTGCCAGAATGCGTCAAAGTCTGCGCCCACGCAGCCCAGACGCGCGTGACAAGCGCTAGTCACGCGAGATTTGATTTTTTAAGAGCAACACCTACACATCCGAATGAGTTTCGATTTTTTTCTCCTCCTGCCGCTCACATACTCAAAAATTGTCAATACAAATAATAATATAATAATAAACATTATTGTGGTTGACTGGTAGAGACTGCCTCATGGCTTTAAGTTCGCCTTTTGTACGATAAGTTTTCTTTTTGTGCAATAAAGATTAAATAAATATAAATACTTAATAACATAGGAAACATCCATAACTCAGCAACAAGTATCCGTGATAATCACACAAATAAATGCCCTGACCAGGATTCGAACCCGGGACATCCTGCTTCGTAGGCAGGGTCCCTACCGACTAGGCTAGGAGGCTATTAAACAAATGTATTGTGGTCTGTCGATTTTAATTTAAAGAACAATGGAACGAGAGGCTTTTTATAGGCCTCTGGGCGGCTAGAAGTTAAGAGCAGCACCTACTGACCTTTATTCAGAGCAATGACACGTAGTTTCAGTGTCCTCGAGGGAACCGGATGGCTCGCGGTATTTAAGCTCCACCCTGTTCAACTGGAATTGACCCACGTTGGACTTGGTTTTTCGTCCCCCCCCCTCAATTTACAGTATCTTAATGTGATGAAGAACGAGCATGCAAATTGCCATTCACACCGGCTGGTCGGTTATCGATCCCTCAGTGTTGGAAGCCGGAAAAAATGAGGAGGGGAGATGAAAAACAAAGTCCAACGTGGGTCAATTCAGGTTGCACAGGATGGTTCCACAACACGTAGGGAGCTTAAATACCGCGAACCATCCAGTTGCCTCTCGAACATTATAACTACGCGCCATTGAATTAACTACTTATCTTCATCAGCCTTCTGTGAAACAAAGGGTGTCAATGGGTGTCGCAATCGAACAGATTAATTTTCAATCTAATTAATTACGGAGCAAATTAGCTGTGATTACAAATAGTGATGTAAGTAGTCATTTTATCGAAAAATATCACAGTCATTTCGCTTGACTCAGTTTCTATTAAATAAATTGGACATCCATATTTCCATACTAATATTATAAATGGGAAAGTGTATGTGTGTGTTTGTTTGTTTGTTGTGTGTCCGTCTTTCACGGCAAAACGGGGCGACGAATTGACGTGATTTTTTAAGTGGAGATAGTTGAAGGGATGGAGAGGGACATAGGCTACTTTTTGTCTCTTTCTAACCCCCCACTTCCCTAAAATGGGGGGTGGAAGTTTGTATGGTTTTTTACCCCGAATTTAACGCGAGCGAAGCCGCGGGCAAAAGCTAGTAGGGTATAATTTAAGTTTTAACGGCCTCCTAGCCCAGTCGGTAGTGACTCTGCCTACGAAGGAGGTCCCGGGTTCGAATCCTGGTAAGGGCATTTATTTGTGTGTTTATCACCGATTCGATCGGTGATTTTTGTTCCCGAGTAATGGGTTTTTTTCTATGTATCTAAGTGTATATTTATCTATGTATACACTGTGGGCACGTAGACAGATCTTAACCACGAATTTCTGAGAACAAAAGAAGGAATAGTAGATTGTACACCAAGGGGATAAAGCACTATTTTATGTCACGGGCGCGATATTGAATCCCGAACGGAACGAAGGACTCCAGACTTTACTCCCGCTCGGGAATTAAGACTGAGTCCTGAGTGCAGTGAGGGGTTTAAGCACGCCCGTGACAAAAACAGCTTTATCCCCGAGGAGTATAATCTACTTTTCTCACCTCTTGTGAGACAATAAAATAGTTAAGGCTACTACTAGAAACGGATTTTTATTAGGGTCCCGTAGCCAAATGGCAAAATACGGAACCCTTATGTATTTGTCATGTCATGTCTGTCTGTCTGTCTGTCTGTCTGTCTGTTCGTCCGTATGTCACAGCCATTTTACTTGGAAACTATACGACGTATCTGAATAAAATTTACACATAAGGTGTATTTTGTATGCCGTTACTTATTTATGTAGTTAAATTTGAAAAAACAAAAATTTTAGGGGGGGGGCTCCATACATGTAACTAAATAAAAAATGAAAAAAATTTAACCAAATATCAACATGTGACACATCAATCGATGGGTCTTTAAAAATAACATTGAGATTTCTTTGACCATTTTTTGATGAAGTGAATATTTTCTGAAATAATCGCTTCGACAGTCAGAAAAGTTGTGTGTCCCCCCCCCTGTAAGTTTTGAACCGTAAGTCCAAAAAATATGAAGAAATTTGAGGAGATGCGCCTTATCATACTTTCTACGAAAATTGTTTTGAACATTATCGGTTCAGCCATTTTTGAGTTATCTCCAAGAAACTTCCTCCATAGGCATCAGATACGACCTTTTGGTATTAGTTTCATTCTTATTCCATTGAATGTACGGAATCCTCCTATGCGTGGTCCGACACGCACTTGGCCGGTTTTTTAAAGTAAATCAAAAGTATAAATTGATTCTTGATACATTAGTCCATTTTATTCGAATTTTATCTTCTATTTTTATAGAACCTGCAGTTTTACTCCGTATACCTACTGCAGCTCATATGACACTCGCGGCATTTGTTTTTGGTATTTAAAATTGAGGTGGCCAGCGCGAGTTTCAAATCAGTTCGACGACGCGGCGGCGCGGGCCCGTGCACCGTGCGGACTTTACGAAATTAGACTTTAA
Source organism: Pammene aurita (assembly GCA_947086415.1). Taxonomy (NCBI): domain Eukaryota; kingdom Metazoa; phylum Arthropoda; class Insecta; order Lepidoptera; family Tortricidae; genus Pammene; species Pammene aurita. The sequence goes on along the minus strand of OX352315.1, from coordinate 5,939,430 downwards.
GCACATAACAATAAGAACTATGGGAAGTGAAATCACATTATTAACCAGCAGGTTATAATGAATGAGATTTAGTACAACATTATAACCCGGCTAAAGCCAAGGGCTATAATGATTTGCTTTCGGTCAGGTTTGCGTGAAATATAATTTAGCATTGTCAAGCAGGTGGTGTGAAAAAAAATATTATGTGACTTTAGGCCAATTTCGCCAAAAAAAAGATTTCTTTTTTTTCTATCTTTTGAATGTTTATTGCACATGAAAAGTAAATGTAATTAATAAAATTATCGGCTGCATCAAATTGGTACATTTTTTTTGGAAAAATTTAGTTTCTGCATAGTTTTCCTTGTCACTTTAATATCTGTCAACAAGGACGTGTAAATATGCCCAATAATGGCAACAATGCCATCAAAAAGGCTTCTTGTGCTGAGTTATAATAAAAAATATATATTTTTTAAATTGGTATTAACTTGGAAACTAGGCGTATTCCAGAAAAGTTTATAGGCCATTTTAGTATCTAAATATGATCAGGAATACACTGTTAAAATCTTTCTAGTTATAAGGGCCCACGGTGTATAAGTAGTTATATCGTCGTTTAGCACCCATAGTACAGTCGACGTCAAAGATATGTATACAATTTTGCATCTTATTACAAAGACTTAAAGTGAAAAAGCGAGTGTACAAGCTTTGCTTATTTTGGGACTAGTGGGCTAAGAGCTAGCCACGTCAGATATGACACAATAATGAGAGCAACGAAACCCGTCTAGTAAGATTACAATACTATCCTTATTGCTAGATCCGGGCATCTGGCAGCTTTTAATGGGTGGGCTTTTAGTGGGTCAGAGTGACAGACTAGCAAAATGTTTGAGTTGTAAAAAAGTAATACCAAAATAGGTAAAAACTGCCGAAGTTGTCTTATTTAAAGAGGCCGGGGCCTATAGTTTGACATTAGAACAAAAAACATTGCGTACTACATCGGAAACAGAAAGAGTAGGCAACAAATTATGAATCACATTATACGTAGTTTTGGACTACTTTCCCATATCAGAAAGTTTTTTCAATGATATAACCAGAACTCTAGGATTTGTATAAAGTGGTTTGCATTCTTTGACCTCCACCATTTTACAGCTGCAGATGTCCGGATCTAGAAATAAGGATAGTATAGCAAACTAACGAGAGGGGTTTCGTCGCTCTCATTATTGTGGCTAGCTCTCCGTCTATAGGTTGATTTGTGTGAGATTGTCTTTATTTATATTTATTTATTTAAATTTGACCGTGACCGTGACACGGAACTCACTGAAGTTATATGTTAAGCTTCATAGCTGGCTAATAAGTAGGTACATGTACATTTTGATAAAACATGCTGATTTGTGGCTGACATCCCATGACAGCACGCGTGCTACGACATACGTATTGCTGTGGTTCGTCATCCATGCTGGGTTATCAGAAATACTGGTTCTGATTTAACCTTTTAAGGTTATCTTAGGTACATAATTAGTTCATTGACATGTAAACAACCCGTAAAAGCAAAATTAATTATTGATTATTAAGTAACAAGTAATATTTGAGGTAATTTATTTATTTAAATATTATTGCACACTACAGAAAAATGTACAAATGGCGGACTTAATGCCTAAATGCATTCTCTACCAGTCAACTATTGGGCTAAACAGAGACATGACAAAAAGGTGCAGAGAAAAGAAAGAGAATAGTCAGTTAAATCATTGAAAGCTTTAAAAAGAAGGTAATAAATAATAATCTACATAAAATACACAAATAAAATACTAGGTATATATATATATATATATATATATATAAATATACTTCTATATATTTATTAATACTATATTGATTGATACTATTCGAATTCTTGCTTTAGCAGGTGCTTATGTAGCATCCGCTCAACCCTTTACCAGGTGAAGGGATATATTTCTCCCACATCTTATATCGGTTACCATAGTCAGGTTTTAACTCCAAACCTCCTACAAAATATTTAGTCAATCCCTGAAAATAGTATTTTAATATCTTCATTCACAACACGCTTCTAAATCGCGTAATATATCTTTGGCAGCCGTTTAAATTCACTTGAACTCTAATTTCAGTAAACTACGGAGAAATTCAAATACTTTCCTTAATTTCTATGAAACAGAAGTACATAGGTCGGACAATTTTTTGATATTTTGTAGATTTTGAGTGTAAACATTGCTAAATATTCATGCATTATTGTGTATAACCAGAATTAGGATGTGGGTTGACATTATCCCATGGCCTTATTAGAGTTTAACTGTGCGGGAGCTATTCTTCCCATGGCCCGGTAAATTGTCGTCATGTCATAAAAACTCACGTAAGTAATATTTTTTTTTTTTTTTTATACCACGACGGTGGCAAACAAGCATACGGCCCGCCTGATGGTAAGCAGCTACCGTAACCTATGGACGCCTGCGACTCCAAAGGAGTCACATGCGCGTTGCCGACCCTTTACAAAAAGGAGGATTCACTGTGTTGACGACTAAAGGAATAAGAAGGTCCCTCATCGTCAACACACTGGGTCCTCTTTGAGCTCTTTGGCAACCTTACTCACCAGCAGGAACACAACACTATGAGTAGGGTCTAGTGCTATTTGGCTGTGGTTTTCTGTAAGGTGGAGGTACTTCCCCAGTCGGGCTCTGCTCCAGATTTGAGCGATGATATTCGCTGAACGTGCCCTACCACACTTAGCGAGATGTCATTCGCAGTGCCCATACCTCTCTTTTTGGCGTAGTTTAAGGACATACCCGGGTCCAAAATATAACTGTTTTTGTGTTCAACCTAGAGCGAATTCATGTACCTAGCTATGAAATCTGCTTTTAAAGACTTTCCCTGAAGATTTTTTTCTTGTAGTTAGTATACTGGTGTTCGGATTTGTAAACAAACCACTAACATCACTGGTCAAGTGGATTTAAATGGCTGCCAAAGATACATATTTAATTGGATTATGAAGCGTCCGTGAATGAAGATCATAAAATAATGTTTTAAGTGATTGATATAATGTTTTGTAGTAGATTTGGAGTTTCGGACCCGGGTATGTCCTTAAACTACGTCCGGACCTAGGTATGTCCTTAAACTACGCCAAAAAGAGAGGTATGGGTACTGCGAATGACATCTCGCTAAGTGTGGTAGGGCACGTTCAGCGAATATCATCGCTCAAATCTGGAGCAGAGCCCGACTGGGGAAGTACCTCCACCTTACAGAAAACCACAGCCAAATAGCACTAGACCCTACTCATAGTGTTGTGTTCCTGCTGGTGAGTAAGGTTGCCAAAGAGCTCAAAGAGGACCCAGTGTGTTGACGATGAGGGACCTTCTTGTTCCTTTAGTCGTCAACACAGTGAATCCTCTTTTTTGTAAAGGGTCGGCAACGCGCATGTGACTCCTTTGGAGTTGCAGGCGTCCATAGGTTACGGTAGCTGCTTACCATCAGGCGGGCCGTATGCTTGTTTGCCACCGTCGTGGTATAAAAAAAAAAAAAAAAAAAAAGTTAAACCTTGACTATGATAACCGATATAAGATGTGGGAGGAATATATCCCTTCGCCTGATCAAGAATATAATAAGACAAAATCGAGTATGACAGTTAATTACTTAGACCGGCGATGGGATAACCGTAACCCACATTTTTATTTCTGGTTTAAAGGAACATCTCCGACTTTCGTAAATACATTTTTTACAAGGCGTTGAATACGGTTGTAACAGTATATACAGTACGTATGAAGACACGCTAGTTCTTAGGGGCCTGGTAAAGGGTTAAAAGCAAACTTGCTTGAGGCTTGTCTTATATTGAGGGGAAGCGAATTCCAGAGACGGCTTGCCTGTACGATGAAGGAATTACTCATGAAACCCGAGTGGTGAAATGGAATGGAAAGCTTAAGAATTCTGGCAGTACGCAGCTCACAGCCGGGACGAGGGGCGTCAAACAAGAACTTAATTTTTAGATATTTAGGAGCAGAAGGCTCAAACAAAATTGTAAAGAGGGTACAGAGGATCCTGAGGGAACAAAGAGCCAGTTGAGTTGGCGACGGTAATAGGAGACACGATCGTATTTACGAAGGCCAAAGATAAAGCGTATGCCATTGTTGAGGAGGCGTTCAAGTCTATTGAGGCGTTCTTGAGTGACATTCGTAGTGCACACATCACCATAATCAATTATTGGCATAATCAACGCCTGCACTGAGAAAAAAATGTTGTTGGGCGTAACAATAAAACTTAAACGCTATACAACCGTCTATGGAGCTTGGTCTATAGTACAACTTTTATGTTGTCAAACTCTTATTGTTAATCTGACAATATTATATAAATAACATTTTCACTTTGTTATTATTACAATGCTTTATATGTTGTCGTTACAACAATATAAACTTTGTGATATTGGCAACTTTTAACCTAGTACGTTCTGGTTTAAGTTGCTACCTAGACAAAATTGCTTTGTGCAAATGACAAAGTAACTTTGTTATTGTATTGTTTAAATTATGTTCTTGAAACAAATTTGTATTGTATTGTGGCAATACCACAAAATAGTTTTTGTTAACCTAACCAAATAAACGTTGTTATAACAGCAATGTGCTTTGTTTTGGCATCAAATCTTTGAGGTGACTATTCTGCTAACGTAGTTAATCTAACCAAATTAAACGTTGTCATAGCAGCAAAATGCTTTGTTTTGGCATCAAATCTTTAGGTCACTATTCTGCTAACGTTGTTAAATTAACCAAATCTTACGTGGTCGCAATAGCAACATGCTTTGTTTCGGCATCATTTTTTATAGTCATAATGACAAAGGCACTTTGTTGTGCTAACCATTTGGTATTTCTGTTTCAAGATACAATTTATTGTTATTCATACAACATTAGTTCAATATTTTAATAACAACGACCTTCAACTTTAATTTTCGACATTTTAATTTATATCTCGCAATTGGATAATTATGCAAAAGACCAATTTCTATAAATTGCATATTTTTCAATTGCGAGAGACCAAATAGTTAAAATGTCGATCAATGGTGGTTCAAGGCAGTTGACATTATTAAAGGTGGAACCAATATTGTATGAATAACATTATGTACCTAAATGTTATGTTGAAACAGAAAAAACAAAAAGCAGTGCCAATCATGACCAAACTGCGAGCAAGTGCAAACCATTACGACCCAAAAAAATGATGCTGAAACAAAGCATATTCCTGTTGCGCGATTATTACATCAAGAAACAGCGTTTCACGTTAGCAAAACAGTGACCTAAAAATATTTAGGGAGTATAAAACGTAAGATCAAACCAAAAAGTAATATATTTTCGTTTATTTTAAAATGGACGTTTCAAAGTATATTGCAGAGCCCTCAATATAATATCAGCAACATCCATGATGGTGACTTCTTTGGTGCCGAAAAGCATTTCCCTTTGATAACAGTATGTTCCTATGGCTGAAACTGTCGCAACACGAGCCAGGTAATCATGTCTTGCTCTTCTTTGGATAATTTCCACACATTTCTCTTCGCCTACTGAAAAATAAATTAATATAAGTTTTTTGTCAAACGTTTCATTTTTGACATAAGCTTTTAGGGTCATATTACTCATCCAAACAATTATAACAGACTCAAACACAATTAGGTTTTGTTGTTTTATTGCAGAGTACTTATAGTAACCTCCAGTGTCCAACAATCAGATCAGCTCGATGGTACCAAAACATTGCATTTTTATCTGAGTTACGAAGGAATGAAAATTTTCAGATCGGTCAGAAATCGGGAGCTGGTTTAAAATTCAGATGCAAGTTTTGAACCGTGTACTAATACATAAACCTTAAATATACTACTGTCCTGACTGTTTTACGAAACGTGCTACTGTATAAAGTCGTCATGAGCAACCTTTTAAAAATGCAGAAATTATTTGAAGAAATACAAAACATAAAATACATATTTAGGATCTTACCAGAGGCCAAATCGAGAAGGTCGATGGTTGATAAGTCAGCCTTGTTACATTCTCCTCTTTCAACGAGTACTCGTAGTTTCAGAATCTTCAACTTTATAAGAGGAAATCTTTCTTTATATGTTTTATTTGCTGCTGGGTACACACATTGAAAGTCAGGCGACACCTGAAACAAACATATATCATAATGCTACAAACAACAACACACTTAAATATTAATTACCACGGTAGACCTTATGGCAATGTTAAAGTGAAAATGAAAATAATTATTAATTATTCTTCAATTTAGGTACTTTACAATGCACTTATGAAAATCAAAAAGAAACTATAGCGGGTCTGGCTGTATATAAACAGCGGCACTGATATTAAAAATGTTTATTTAAACAAATTGAACACAAATGGGTTATACAGACACAAGTCTAGCTAATATTTTAAAGTCTAGGTTAACAAAGTAACGAATGGGTATCGTAGGTCGGTGGCACGCGAGTACAGCGTGCTTACCATGCGGCGGTGCGCTGCCCACTGGCGAGAGCACTTGAAACGCTCCGCGGTGATACAAGATGGCGGCACACGCCAAGGTCTAGTTGACCCACGGTTTAGCTTATTAAGAAGCGAGCCGGGGTCTACCTCTAGTGGTTCTTACGGAAACACGCCGAACAGGCGTGTCGTCAAGGTCACGCGCTATAAAACTACTTCCGATTCTAACCCTACAGCTCCTACATAGATATTTTTTCAATACATACATCTTACAACTATCATGCATTTTTTTACTAAGATTATTGACATACAGTAGGTACGGTTACACCGTATGTAATTTAGATACATTAGATTACTTATACGGGACGTTACTATTGTCATACTCATACCAATAAAGTCTGCCGATGGTCAGTAAAGTATTTCGTTGATGGCAGATACCCACGTACTTACAAATCATAAATAAAATCGTAAATACCTATTTAAGAGATTAAGTTAAATTATCAGCTACTTGTGCTATTACTTGTGTGCAAGATGGCGCGCGGCCGCGTGGTTGCCCAGTTAGACCGAATGTTTAATATAAATAGTGTTGTATGTAATGAGCTAAAGAAAAATTGTGCAACCTAATGAAGAGTTCAATCTGGAATGCATACAATTTTGCATTCGACAGTCCTGCGCATGCGTGTAAAATGGAATTGAAGTACAACATTACCTAAGTAATAAAAAATAATGAGTAGTTACTTACCAAGCATGCTAGGGATTAGGTGTACAAGCCTTGCAGAAACCAATCTTGCAGAAACACGCCCACCTCGACACACATTCCTATTGAAAAACCACAACACTAAGCGCTTATTACACCGCCCGCGCTCCGTCACGTCCTCCACTTCCGGCATCCATTAGCAACTGACCTGTACAACGTCGTTCCGTTCCCCGCCTCCCCTCCATTCCGCGCATTTTGTTAATGCGTTAATGTAATTTTGTCAATTTTTTACATTGTCAATCTAACAATAAAACCATTTAATGCAGATACAAATGTGCTTTGTTAAGTAGTTGACTTTGTTGCCGTACTAATGTTAAACTTGTTAAATTCACAAAATTCAATTGTCAAGTCAACAAACCCAAAAATATTGTCTTGGTGACAAAATACGACTTGTTAATAGTTGTTGACTTTGTTGCCGTACTAATGTTAAACTAGTTAAATTCACAAAATTCTATTGTCAAGTCAACAAACCCAAAAATATTGTCTCGGTGACAAAATACGACTTGTTAATACTGCAATATATATTTGACAACAAAAACGTTGTGATAGTAAATAGACCCGCTTTGTTACAAATGCAATACTTATTGTGCCTACAACAAAAAAAACCTGACAAAGCGTATTTTGTGACTTTGTTAGCCATTATTTTTCTCAGTGTGAACTAACATTTTTTTTGTACTTATTGGCAATTTTTTTTAATTTATAGAGAGATCTTAGTGTTCCCGTGACCTTCCGAATTATATTTGGCTGATCCAAGAAATGTTAGGAAATAATAGGTAATCGTCCTACTACGTGACTCGCTAATGCTCAATACTGTCAACAGTTGACACACTACTGTAACCTTTGTTGTGAAGTTTAAAGATGACATGTAACAAGCACTATGATGACTCTTGTAGGTAGATATCAATATACCTACTCGTAAGGACGAAAAAACAAAAGAATATTTAACTGCTCCGTAAAATTATCTAAATAAAAGTAAGTAGGTACCTAGGTATTTCATAAGATTTTAGTCAGACAGCTGGTAATTCTTCATTTTAAAGAGACGCAAAAATACTTCAATGATCTTGTAGATAAAAACGTCCGCGGTCTCATATTTAGTGATTTAATCCAAACGCAAGAACTCAATTTTATAATAACGACCGACGTGTTGATACTGTTGATATTGATAGGATTTGTAGTTAAGAGTGTTATCTTGATAAAACCACATCACTGAAAACTCTAGTGATGCTTGAATGCGCTTGACCTTGTAATTACTACATTTTATAAGGGAAATATTATTCCGTATATCCAAAAATACTGACTTAAATACAAAGTAAAAAATCGGAATGCACATTAAAGCGTTCAACAATAGTTAAACGAGTTTACAAACGGACCTAGGTATGTCCTTAAACTACGTCCGGACACGGGTATAACATAACATTACATAACTTAATATAACATAACATAAATACTCTTTATTGCACACCTCAAATAATAGACACAAAGTATACACAAGTCACAAACAAAAAAGCAGAGGCAAAACAATTGGCGGTCTTATCGCTAAAGAGCGATCTCTTTCAGACAACCTTTGGGAAGCGGAAACCTTTGTAAATTAACACTGCGAATGTCATCTCGTTGTGTGGTAGGGCACAGCACAGCAAATGTCATCTCGCTCAAATCTGGAGCAAAGCCCGACTGGGAAGGTACCTCCACCTTAAAAAAGACCAGAGCCAAATAGCACTGGACCCTACTCATAGTGTTGGGTTTCCTGCTGGTAAGTAAGGTTGCCAAAGAGCTCAAAGAGGACCCAGCAGTGTGTTCACAACGAGGGACCCTCTTGTTCCTTTAGCCGTCAACTCAGTGAATCCTCCTTTTTGTAAAGGGTCGGCAACGCGCATGTGACACCTCTGGAGTTGCAGGCGTTTTAGGCGTTTTTAATATCACGATGGTGGCAGCTTGTTTGCCACCATCGTGATATTAAAAAAAAAAAAAAAACGAATATGAAAACCAATTGAGTACAATTTCGACATCTTAATAAAGTCGAACGAGAGGAACTATGACTTTCAAAGCTGTCAGCTTTTAATTGGCTAATATTAATAATTCCAGTGTTTCGTGACCCTGGGGGCCTGTCTGAACATGGCGAGCCAGGGCATGACGGTGGGCTTCGCAGCGTTCCTGCTGCCACAGCTGAGGCGACCAGACTCCATCATCCCTATTGACGCTTCTTCAGGCTCTTGGATAGGTGACCTAATCTTAGCACCACATCATCATCAGCCTGTGTTTCTCCACTTGTAGTGTCATGATTATTTATCACATGACAAGCAACGCTAAGGTCGATCTTCAGGCGGATAAATATTGTTGACGGAGTGCTAAGCCACGTCAGACATGATACAATAATGAGAGCAACAAAACCCCTCTAGTCAGTTTGCTATACGATGCTTCTTTTTATATCTGGACGTCTGGCGGCTGTATAGTGGTGGAGGTCAAAGAATGCCAACCACTTCAAGAAAACCAATCTTAGAGGGATTTGATGCAAAATTATGAGTAATTATATAAATAATTAGATTATACCTATCATTGCCAAAAGTTTCTGTTGGCGGAAAGTAGTGCCAAACGACGCATAATGTAATTCATAGTTTGTCGCCTACTGTTTTTGTTTCCGTATTAATACGCAATGTTTTTTGTTCTTATGTTAAAATATGTCCTTTATAACTGAAACAACTTCGGCAGTTTTTACCTATTTCGGTATTACTATTTTCCAATTAAAAAATTTGGTAGTCTGTCACTCTGACGTCCACCCATTAAAAGCTGCCAGATGCCCGGATCTAGCAATAAATATAGCATAGAAATCTAACCAGATGGGTTTTTGTTGCTCACATTATTGTTTCATATCTGACGTGCCCAGCTCTAAGTCCATTATAAAGATTAAGGAGTTATTAATAATTTTATCAAATTTCCCTAGCAAAGTTTTAATTGCCCTGGGCATTTGGGACGAATTCTTACCACTGGCAATGGCTGGTAGGTGGATTATAGCGACCACAAATCGTCGCATCTTTCGAGATGCTGTTTGGAATCCAACTTCAGGCACGGCATGCCTTGTTAACTTTTACTTCATTATACTCGTACTGGGAAAGTTCTATAACGTAATACAAGAGAATCAAACCTGAATCTGTTCGTGATTTTGAACAACTTTGACTATGGGCTCAACTTTGTAAAACAATAAAAAAACTTTCTCATACATTTTATATAGTTTACCTATCACTGACCTTTTCTATGGAACCATTTTTTTTTTTTAATTTACAATTTTGATCGCATATTAAAATTGTTCCAAATCTTGAATATTACATTCAGTGGTTTGATTATTTTATTTCATATCATGTTTTAGAATTCACCTGGTATATGTTATACCTATTTCAGTTTTTTTTATCTTGTACCGTATTAGACGATACATTATGATACTCAATTATAGAATATAGATGAATTTTGCGAATTTCATCATCCTCATCATTATTTCATTTCATATCACGTTTTAGAATTAGCCCTGGTATACATACATACCTATTTCAGTTTATTTTTATCTTTTAGCGTATTAGACGATACATTATGATTTAAGTTCATGCTTTAAGAATATATATATAAAGACATCTATAATGAAAATTACTCTAAGTATAACGTGACTACAGCAGTTCCCTAAAAACTTCGTAGGAAATAGGACCCTTTTGACATTTATGTGATACTTGGTTTTCTTTATTGCAGCCTCAATTTTGGGATTCGCGCTCGTCGCCGGCAACTTCATCTGCCCAACCGTGATGGCCAACTACGGCAGAAGAATCGCCAACATCTCCTCCATAGTGCCCATGCTCGCCGGCTGGTTCTGCATTCTCTTCGCTACCAACCTCCCTACCCTGCTCGCAGCCAGGGTCTTCCAGGGCATCTCCATGGGCATGAGCTCTTCACTTGGACCTGTCATTATCGGGGAATACACCAGTCCAAAAAACAGAGGACCTTTCCTGGCATCCATTTCTGTCACAATCGCTACAGGAGTGCTGATTGTCCACGCAATGGGATCGTTCATGAGCTGGCAAAAAACGGCTCTTGTATGCGCTTTTATAACCTTTATTGACCTAATTATTGTTTTATATTCCCCTGAAACGCCAAGCTGGCTAGCAGATCAAGGAAAATACGACGAGAGCAGAAAAATATTCAGATGGCTCAGAGGCGATGGCGAAGAAGACGAACTACAAAGAATGATAGAAACTAGCATAATTATTCGAGAATCTAAAGCAGAAGTTGGCTCATCAGAAACATTCTTACAAAAAATAAGAAGAAATGTAGTGAACTTTAGAATAACCGTTAGAAAAAGGGAGTTTTATAAGCCTATTTTTATCATGATGCACATTTATACTTTGGGTATGTGGGCTGGCGCCAATATCATGGCATCGTACACTGTGGATGTTTTTGAGGCCGTAGTTGGTAAAGAATCTAATATCCCCTTACTAGTTATCACTATGGGTCTGCAGAGAGTTATTTCCAACGCGTGTGCTGTCTTTGTCATCAAAAAGGTGAAAAGAAGGACGATGTTATTAGCCACTGTAGCAATTAACTTGTTCGCGTTCCTGTCGATCGCAGCGTATTCTTATGGGAAGAAGTATGGAATGTTGCCGTTCGACCATCCTATGATTGGCATTGTCCTTATCAACATTCACGTATTTTCCATAGCCACAGGAACAGTCCCACTCCCATTTATAATCGCTGGAGAATTATTCCCTCTAGAGTTCAGGAGCTTAGCTGGAGGAATAAGCGTGTTGTTCCTATCTGGAAACCTATTTATAACCATCAAGACAGCGCCACTTATGTTCTTGAAAATTGGCATTCATGGTGCTTACGTTATTTACGCGTGTATAGTGACGTACTGTTTGGTGGTAGCCTGGTTCTTTCTACCAGAAACTAAGGACAGGACTCTGCAGGATATTGAGGATGAGTTCCGAGGTAGACCGCTGTCTCCAGAGGAAGTGAAATCGGTGCAGTCGTTGCATTCTCTCATGATGTATAAAACCGATCGCCGATGTAGCCAACCTGTGATATAATTTTAGATTGTTTTATATTGAGTATTTATTGCCTTACGTTTACTTAATTAGTTGTAATATAGTTAAGGTAGAAATTAGTCTAGAAACTCAAATCAACAGTGATATATAGTTTTTAGAATTTTACCTAGGTACGTTGTATTATATCTATGTTATAACTCAATGTTAGTGTCGTGGAACACTCTGTTGGAAAGAAGTTATATTATTGAATTGAATTGAATTCTAATTTATCCATTTTATTTCATTTTATTTAAAATTATTAAATATTATTTTAATTTATGTAATTGAATTTTATTTAATATTTATAATTATTTTACATGTTTTTTTAAAGTGGGGCATTCCACTCATACAATAGTATGTTATTCAATCAAATACAAACACTGAAAACATTGAAAAAATAATCAACCCAGCAGGATTTGAACCTCGCATCGATACGCCTTACCGGGGCTCGATCGCTTTACCAATTAAGCTATGGGTTCAGTTACTGAGTTGACGAAATTCTCAATGCCTTCAATCATCTTTTTGCATTTATTTTTACATCGACTTTATAGCAGCCGTAAGCGACATCTAGGTGCTAACTACTAGAGTTAGATACCCTTCCCGCCGACCCTTTCCCCCCCCCTGACCCTTTCGTCAACTCAGTAACTGAATCCATAGCTTAATTGGTAAAGCGATCGAGCCCCGGTAAGGCGTATCGATGCGAGGTTCAAATCCTGCTGGGTTGTTTTTTTTTTTTTCAATGTTTTCAGTGTTTGTATTTGATTGAATAACATACTATTTTATTTAATATTATTTTAATTAATAGTTCAAAATGTAATGTAATTTTATTTAATTGTTTTTTCTTCTTATAAGATTTTATTTATTTAATTTTTGTATTTAATTTGACTTGGAAAGTTTGAGACACTTTGGACACTGGACACTTTGGACACTTTGGACACTTGACACTTTGGACACTTGACGCTTTTGACACTTTAGGCGACAGGGCGACAGATAGAGGAAGATGGCGTCAGATCATCAGAAAGAAGCTGTTAAATGACCACGACCCTCAGTGATGAGGAAACCGATGCAAGGAGGAGGAGGAGAAACCCCACTCAAAAGTCCCTGAAACAAAAGAAAGTTATGCTTGGTTAGATAGAGTGTGTGTGTGTGTGTAAACTTAATTACGTTAAATAATACAATATAATATAAAAAGTAACAACATAAGAAGCAGAGGAATCTAGTGTTCTATCGTGTATTTGGGCGATTGTGGGCCATGTGAGTAGGCCATACGAAGCGGCGTCGGCATTTACGATGCGAACGTCAAAGAACGCCTTCCTTGCTGGCTCCCACACACTTTCCATTAGTAGGTCGCTTATTAGGCCTGGTTGATCTAGGGTTGTGGCTCGCATTATTGGCTCAGTGGTAGCCGAACCCCATGCTAGTTCCGCCCAGTTTTTGATGTCGTCTCTGTGTTGGTCGTGGCCTCTTTTTATGAGCCCTCCTCCTTTGCAATTAAGTGCGTGGTTGAGGTTGAAACAACCATCGCAAGTTGGTGGCAGGTTAGAGGGTTCATGCCCGTATCTGATCGCAAGGCCATCACGAAACTGCGTTGCTGTTAGGTCGGTATCATCAGCTTTGGTGGGTATTACTGTTAGCCACTGTGATGATTTTTTTTCAATCGCCCTTTGAATGCTTTTTTGTTTCTTTGTTGTCAGCTTACTTAGGATTGATTCTAATTCATGTTGTTCATTTTTTTCTCGCTTTTTTCTTTCTTCGTTTAGAACTTTATATACATGTTTTTGGTGGTCGAATATGTTAATTTCTTCGCCGGTTCGAATTGCTTTTATTAATATTTTGTTTGCATTTGATGATATTTCATGTGCGGTTTTTGCTTGTTTTGTGGGATCATTAATTGCAAGGCCTCCCAGCCTTGCTGGAAGTGCAAAGAGTTTGTGTTCTATGGATGTTATTTCTCTGCCCAGTATTGCGGGCGTTAAATGAGTCTTGATTGCGTTCTTTAGGTCATTGTAGTCTTCGTCTGTTCCATCGGTTACTCTTTGTAGGTATTGCCATTCATATTGCAGTGATTTAGTAAATGCAGTATGGACAGCTTGAGGATATTTTTCACTGGCTTTTGTGATTTTAGGGATGCAGTCCGTCCAATTTTTCACTTTTTGTAGTATGTAGTCGGTTTTATCGTTTATGGGTCCAATAAAGCTTCCCAAAAACCGTTGTGATTTTACAATTTTGATTCCTAATTTATCGAATATTTGTTTAACGATTTCTGTGAGGCCTTCTTTTACTATTAGATAACTCTTTGTTGGCTCAGGGAAATAGCCGTATCTGGGTCCTTCTTTCATTAGTAGGGTGAACCATTCTAGTATTTCATCAAATTTGCCTAAGCATGCTGAGTCGTCTGCATACCAGTTCTGAATATATTTATTCTTGTTTTTGCATGATTTTATTAGTGGTAATATTCCAATCGCATACATTTGCATTGCTAATGGGTCGCCTTGGGTTGTTCCTTCTTTACTTAATATGTATGCGATTGGAATATATTAGTATTTCTAAATGATATGACTGCGTGTCCTCTGTAGGTATTAAAGAGGAATCTCGAGCATCGGGGCCTCAGAATTCTGGCATTCCATAATGCTAATGAACGATTGAGAGCATTGAAGGCATTGGTAGCGTCGACGAGGAGTATACCTTCGGTGCCGTCTTCATGGAAGCTTTGTCACATTGCGTGTGCTGCGCCTTCTATACCAGCTTTTATTCCATTGCATAGTTGATCTGCTCCGCAAGCTTGTTGTACGTCAGTGCCTGTCGCTAAAGCCATAGCTTTTGCTGTGATGCGTTGAAGTATTTCCCCAATACCAATTGGACGGACACCTGGACGCTTGTCAAGGGCGATGCCTCTTCTGGCCAGCAGCGCTCTTATTGCATCCCATTCTACTATTTCGTTTGCTAGTTTTCTTGTTAAGGCTGCTATTGATTCTCTTAGTTTGAGCCTGTGTGGGCCAAATCGTAAAAGCATCGTTTTCCATTGATCAGCATCAGTGCCGCTTGGGCCTGCACCATCTGAGATGCTTCTTGCTACTTTTTCAATATGATTGGACGTTATATCAACATCGACGAGGTTTGGAAGTTGTGTTGTTTGGTCAAAATCAGATATACTAGGTGTTGCTTGGTTCGGGTGTTTTTCTTCTAGGATCTGAAATATGGTTTTGTCACCAATTTTATCATTAGGGTTTAATATTCCACCTCCATTCCATTCGGTGATAAATCTATTGGCTTGTCTTATTTTTCCTTGTAGCATCAGTCTATTAAACACACGTGACAAATGATCACAGAATTGTTGTTTTTTTACCGATTAACCGTTTTGTTGCATCTCTCGGCTTCCTGTATTAAATCATCAAATTGACTTTCTCGCCACATTTCCAGTCTCCTGTTTATTAGACGTCTGATATCCGGGCTTTTAGTTACTAGACTATCCTTTTGGAGAATTGTGCTGCAGTAGCAGAATATTGGTTCAGAGAAGCCATTTGTGGGTAATCATTTACTAGTTTATTGATTTCGTTTGCTAGGAGGTCAATGAAATGACGGCCAACATTTCCTTGTGGAAGATTGTATTGTTTTCCCGACAATTTTATGATTTTCTTCCAGCGGAGTCTCCATGGAGAGTCTTGGCCACCTTCGTTGTTTATAATTTGTGCTCCAAAACCGTCTTTGAATATGTTGTCTAGTGGGTTGTTGTTGTTTTGGTTTGATGAAGTATTAGTAGGTTGTTCGTTGTCTTGGCGGCTCGCATAGATCTGAGGATGTGACTTACTTATATGTATGTTTAAACCGCGTCTCTTGAATAACTTTAAGCATATTTGACAGGGAAGTAGTGTATTATCTTGGCAATTTTCGACGGTGCCTTAGGAGGTATCGTTCATTGTTTCTTGTAATTTTGTTAATATGACGATTTACTGGTATTTTATTAACTGTAAATTTGTTTCAATTTATATATTTGTAATATTTAACGTAAATACTATAGAAAATTGAGCTAAAACGTCTCGAAAACAATAATTTCGAAAATATTTTTCTCAGTGACAGTCTGACGGTTAGATAGATGAATTGTATTAAATAACAGTAACACAACAAACCGTACAAAATAAAATTATGTCTTACATATTATCACTAATCGTATACTTAAGAATTAAGAACAATTTAGTTTACATTTAAATATTTAAATTAAATCAGACTGATGTCTGTTTCATTTACACAATTGTTCTTTTAACTTTTGCATAAAATAATATATCTGCCGTTACACAAAACTGACAGACGAAGGCATATCTAGCTCCTGCAAGAAATACATAGAATAATAAGATTTTCGAATTAAAGTATCTTAAAACAAAATACTTTAGTTTTAGTTCATGGTACAAAACTATACAATACCAACGAAGCCAATACCAATGCCATGTTATGCCAATTAATATTATGCGTAGTAAAATTATGTCTTTAGTTATGGGTATATAATGGGGTATACCCATAACTAAAGAGAATGGGGTATGTGTCTTAATAATTATGCAAAAAAAATTATGCGTTCTTCAATTAGGGCAATTAAATTTATGCGTTTTAATATAGACCCATGTATAGTGCTATTCCTAAATACAAAATGAAGTAAAGAATTCGAGCAACAATGTAAAGGAGTACATAACAGTAGTTTATGTAACTGTTACGTTTTAAGGCCTAATTACGTACAGTTGCATACACTGCTTTATCTACACTCATATTATATATATTAAATTAAGTGCTCGGAAACCATAGAATGACCGCCATTGCACCGCCATGGCCAACTCGATTGTACCGGCGGTCGGGGAGGCGCGTGTCGGCGGCCGCGCGGGTGCGTGCCGTTGGTCAGGAAGGAGCACAGGATTTACATTATGTTATCAAAACTCATAGCACATCAATATTTGAGCATGTAAAGTTAAAATTACGTTACTGCCACAGATAAAAAGCTTATCATAGTAAAATCGGTTGTGGTAATGCTAGCCATTGCCTACCGTTTTTGAACACGTTTTAGAGGACTTACAGTGTGAGTGTAGATAAAATATGTTTCATGAACATTTGTTACCGGCCAGTCTTATACCGTAATAAGACTGTCGAAGAAATTACTGCACGAGTCGTTCTTGCGGTACTATTGTGGAGCCGTTTTTTTGGGCTGATTGTGTGTCCCTAATGTTATTTGATCGGTAGAAACTTATAATAAAATTATAAGTTCCGTTCATAAGGCATTAGTCTATTCGTTAACTTAAATCTCTATTCGTTAATAAATAAATAAATAAACTTCTTTTCAATGACACAAGAAAAAAATTAAAGATCATAATCAGCAATTAATTTGCTGCAAGGCCAGAAAAGTTGTATGTAGGGTTTACATACTGATTTGAAATGTATGGGAAGATCCGTGGATCCGGATAATTTCATACGTTTCAGATCTGGGTTGGAATTGCAAACCTTAGTTGTATAAAATCCCATTACAGTCCCGTCGAGTTGCTACGTCCGAAACAGGATACTTCCAAGCCTATTATAAGAACTGGAACGACAATATACGTATTTGTATCATTTTCAACTATGGGGTACATCATTGTCGGTTGTCAATAAGGCGTTACTGCAGTAAAAAAATATTTAGAAATAAACTCTATTAACAACCGACAATGAATCCGATATTTGAAAACGTCACATTTCATTGCATGTTTGAGAAAATGGATTTTTCAGTCGTGGCCACATTCGTACCTTGCTTTTAGTATAAAGGTCGTTGTTTACAACTTCCCGAGTTATTACGATATCTACTAGTCCGTGTTAGTAAACCAATCTTCAGTTATCTATATTGTATTGATAAGTCGTTACTACAAATTATATAATTATTATTGATCTCAAAACTTTGTACTTTAGGCTGTTCGTACACGAAATTTTAAACAAAATCCAAATAATAGAGTGAAACTTTTGAAACACTTTGCCTCCTAATGTTAGTGTGTTTAATAAAATTAAACCAGACATAGAATTTATTAATGTCATCATTAATTAAGTTTTTTTTCATGTTACACTTAATTATGACCTCTTAATTAATAAAAAAAAAATCCGAGCTGCAATGTAGGTAAATACTACAAAACATTACTGAAGTAAATAAGTAAGTAACTGTCAATGTCAATAAGAGTTGACCTTAAGTGTGTTTCATTACATTACGAGACGTAAATTTTCGTCGCAATTTTAAGAAAAAGTATCTAAATATATTTCTTATGTTATATGCTAAAACCAGTTTAAAGATTCGCCCGTAGTGGATTTACACACTGTATTAGTGTATCTTTAAAATAATACCCACCACCATAGACATATAAATTAAGAAGATGTAATCCCACGAAGATAAAACTGTGATTCCATAATGAGCCGCGATCTCGTGCAAACACACTCACTTTTGACGTTTGAACCAATCACCGCTCGTCCACGAGTTGTAGATGTGTGCGTGTCGCGCGTAAACACGAAGAAATCGGCTTATTATGGAAGCACAGTTTTGTCTTCACGGCGTTACGTCTTCTTATTTTATACGTCTATGCCCACCACCGTTTGCCGTCGGTAGGACATTCATCCTCACTTCCTGGGAGTAGCTAGATCGATTTCCCAAACGCGTTAGTTCCGTGTAGCATAATCCTCATTCCCGTTTTTCCCCACATTTTTATTTTCCTATGCGATTGTGTTACCATTAGATTTTTTCTCCGGACGCATTACTTTCTACTCGTTTTTGTTGCTAGCAACAACGTCTAGACGTATTTTAGGAAAATAAAAAAGTGGGGGAAAAGGCGGATGGGGATTATGCTACGCGGAACTAACGCGTTTGGGGAATCGACCGAGCTACTCCTTCCTGGGACCTAAATGCGCGCACTAGGCAGTTTCAGAGGAATTTCCTCCTACAAACGCTCAGCCCAGCTGTGGAATGCGGCTGTGTTCCCTGACGAGTTTTTCTTGAGCTAGTACAGTATAGATTTCTTCAAAAAAAGATAGAAAGTCCTTCTAGTAGTTCATGTGCAGATTAACATGTCACCATCATCATCTCCTATAGCCGTTTTCGGCTGCAGTGACTGCGTACCGCTAAGAGCAACGCTGGTGCCACTGAGAGTGACTGACATAGCCAATTTTTGCAGCGAATGTGCGGCCACACTCGCTGCAAGTCAGCACTCCTCCGACATAACAATTTATGGCTACTTATAGTTCAGTGATTCCTATGGCAAATAAAGTTAACAAATAAACCTTAGGTGACCACTTTAGGTGCTCCCAGGGACCATCAGTGGTCCGCGGACCACCGTTTAAGAACCACTGCTATAGTTGGTCTGGCTTTGGCTCGTCGCGCTTCGTGCTCTGTGTATACCTGCTGTGTAAGTACTGTAAGTAGACCTGAAACAAATGAAATAGTGCATACATTTTTTTCATGTTAAGAAATCCTTTTACGGATGTTTGTTAGTCGACCTTTGCACACGATAATAGAAGGTTGTAAAAGATTATAAAAGGTTGTAAAAAAGTTGAACACCAGGAATATCTAATCAATTGAATATTGTTTATTGACAAGATGGGAAGTGAAATTGTTGCAGTTTTAAATAAATGATAGAACTCGGTTTGAAAACTTTTAATTTATATGGGAAAGACGGCTTTTTGATTTTAAGTATTTATTTATTTTGTGAGATAAAGTTGCTTGTGATGCTTTTCGGATTGAGTGTTTGAATGCTGTGAATTTGGACAAAATGACAAAAATTTGGTTTACGCCGTTTCAAAGACAAGTAAATACATAACAACATTTTCAACCGACTTCAAGATTGCGAATTAGGAGGTTCTCAATTCGTCGGGATCTTTGTTTATTTGCTATTTTTTATTTTATATTATGTATGTTCACCGATTATTTCATTTCATTTATTCATTGCGAACCATGGTTACATTAAGGTGTTAACATGATTTAGGTGCATGCATGGTTACCCTGTCAGGGCATAGCAACATAGTTGATATTCTAAAACTAAAAAATACAATCTAAGTCAAACATAAAAAAATAGCATTCAAGTAAAACTAGGAATTCATTACAAATTAAATAATTAATACAAACAATAAAATATAATTTCCGCAATATTACAATTTACTTATTTATATGAGAAGATGAGAAAACATGTCATACTTATTTCCTATTTTATGTAATGTCACGTAAAAAGATGCAAGCAATCATTATAATTTTATAAAGTGTAAGGAAAATGCATTACAACATAATTCGAGATAGACGTCAACATTTTTACTAATAAGCGTTCAGTTACCTAGGTATAATTTCGTCAAATCAATATTTTAATCTGTCATGAACTCTCCGATAGGCTTTCGTGATTAAAAGTTTCTTGAGCCTATTCTTGTAGATATTGAATTTGGTCTCATTTCTTATATCTATTGGGAGCTTATTATAAATTTGTATACACCTTTATTCGAAGAAGGCTGGACTGATGTGGAAAATTTTTTGTTTGTTTGAAAGAGTATACTTCACAGTTGGTCCCATTGTCATCAGGTCAGAGATCCTGGAGAAATCGAGGGAACTCTTCAACTATTATAGGTACCTATAGTGATTTGAGATTTTTTTACAGTAACTCCGGCATTTGCTTTTGGAAAGGTGGAGGCTAAGTGAAGTCGGTTCTTTTTTGTTTAAAATTATTAAATTAACGGTGCCATCAAACTGATCTGGTGATGGAGACATATACCTAAAGGATTCTAAATTGAGTGGGTAACTGAATTAAGAATTCTACATTAGTTATGGAAAATGTAATAAAACAGTTTTTGTTTTTAGAGTTTTCTTGACAAGCACTAAAGTTTGATTACGCCAAAACTGCATGGATATCGTATATATAGGTAGATATATATCTAAGATATGCTGAATTTCAACTACTTTCCGGTATCTGATTGAGCTGAAATTTGGTATACTTCCGCTATTTCCATAACAATGCAGTCGAAAGGTGACCTAAGGAACTCCTCAAGGAAGGAATGCAACCATATCGAATTAGGACTCATTAGAAAGGTCTCGAGAGGAAATTGATAACCGTGCAAATAACAGGAGGTATAGTCAGAACAAAGAGTAAAGAGTAAAAGGGTCAAGAGTAAAAGAGTAAAGAGTAAAAGAGTAAAAAAATAAAAGAGTAAAGAGTAAAAGAGTAAAGAGTAAAACATTAAAGAGTAAAGAATAAAGAGTAAAAGAGTAAGTCGTTATCATCCCCCAATATTATTGGGAGTGACTTTGTTTAATTTATGAAACTGTTTGTCAGTGCTTCGTGACATCAGGAGTGTGCCTCAACATGGCTGGTCATGGGCTGACGGTAGGCTTCACGGCAGTACTGCTGCCCCAGCTACAGAGACCAGGATCCCCCATTATTGTGGATGACGTCAGCGCTTCCTGGATTGGTAATGTTATTTTTTCTTTTACCTTAAGCACGGAATAAATAATATGATCGCGGGTAGACCCGGACAGCATCAGCATCCTTTTTTTTTTTTTTTTTTATACCACGACGGTGGCAAACAAGCATACGGCCCGCCTGGTGGTAAGCAGTTACCGTAGCCTATGGACGCCTGCAACCCCAGAGGATTTACATGCGCGTTGCCTACCCTTTAGGAACCTATACACTCCTTTTTTGAAGAACCTCATACTGTAGCCCACTGGGAAAACCTCGGCAGGGAGTTCATTCCACAGCCGCAGCGTTCGTGGGAGGAAATTCCTCTTAAATCGTACTGTGCGCGACCCATTGGGCTCCAGGGTGTGGGGATGAACACCCTGCCGGCGGCGAGCGGTGCGGTGATAAAAAGCTGCCGTGGGCATCATATCAAACAGTTCTTCAGAGCACAACCATCCTCTGTTGATTTTGACTTATGTGCCTCGGTCTATCTACTATTTGTACTTACAGTACAGCGGTGAAATAAAATCGTATGTGTGAGATATACAGACTGTGAGATAAATAATGGCCAAAACGTACAGTTTCATCACTTCCAGTATCGAATCTACATCTAAAGTAATCCATAAGTTGAAATCTAAGAAGTTGAAATTGTAAGGTAGACGTAAGTTTTCAAATACCGCAACTACCCTTAATGTATTGTTATGTGACCGTGACTGCCAGAATGCAAATAATGCAACTATCGAATTATATCAGAGATAATTGCAGTTTGATTTCTATTCGTTTCCGTTAATCCTTATTAGATTATTTGGATTGAAATTAGTAAATATGCTTGCTAACTTAAATATTACGTATCTGGATATCCTGTATTCAATTATTATAGTCGAGTTGACAATAATCGAATAATTGTACAAGTAAATAATCTCGTCAAGTGTAATAATTTAGCATTGCTAATTATTATTCACTTGAAGTTATTAACAAGGAGTAAATATATTACTTGAACCTTTACGTATTTTGCGAAGCGGATATCCAGTATTGCTGTCACATTATGATTAAGTAAACGATACTAAATATTGATGGTAAATAATAACTTATTATCATTTTTAAATTATATTTTCATCTATTTTGAACTAAGCAAATATATTTACTATTATACTATTTCCAATTATTTCGATAACCGGATGTGCCGGTAATATAGAATTCTTGTCCTGCCAGGTAGTAGAAGGGGTAATGGGTAAGCCCTTATAGACAAGTGTCTGGCAGTTGTGGGACACATTGGTGATTGGAGAGCTAACCAGCAAGAACCAAGTTAAGTGTAATATTGATTACTCACCTCTAAATAATATCGAGAGTTAATTGAATAAAATGTATTGGTGTGTACCTTATTACCGTGTACTTAATAATGTATTCAAATATATAAACGTGTAATACTGTATTTCAAGTTGGTGCATGGTACAACGTACACACCAACCTTATATTGGAAATAATTTAGCCTTTCTGATTACATGAGATTATATATATATTACTCTGTTTTTGCTACAAGTGTTGAATATATTATGTGCAGAATATTATGATTAATGGCCTTACGGGATACTTGTAGTAATGGTTGAAGAATTAGAATGGATTTAAGATCCTTTGTTTTATATCTTGACTTACTTATTGGTGATGGCAGTATTGCAACATTGATTAAATTATTCGGAATTATTATAAGTAATATTCTTTGTGAATGTTGAATAAATGAAATAAATTATATTTTGTCTTTTATTAACTAAATCTGACATATGCGCTGCCTGTAAAGTAAGGAATAATACAATTATAAACTAAAGAATCTTGTAATACATGTGATAGAACTTTTCCTGATAACATTTAATAGCAATGCTTCTTAACATTGTATTAAAAGTAAACATTAATTTAAACCACACAAGTGGCTCATTCTATTTACTATCTCGTAACCATTATTCTATTGCCAGAAAAAAGTATGATAGACATTGAATTTCGTGTATATAATTGTATTCCCAAATTGTACCCGAACCAAATAATGAGAATTTGTTAACCAAAATTCATATTAGATGGTAACGCAGTGGTAAATGCTTTATTTTCATACAAATCGGGAGACAATCAAGGACCGAATAAGAATATTTACAGTTGTTATTATTAAACTAAGCTATCGGGATCGATAGCCTAACTAAGCCTCTTCCTCCTTCACTAAACACCAAATGAAAGTAATTGCCAAGTATTCTAAAATATGCATTTTCGAAAAAGTGGCAAAAACTTACGAAAAGTAGAATGGCCCAATCATGTTAAGATTATATTCAAGTAAACTTGTCGACACCCTACCAAATGTTGACACCATAAACCTTAAATATTTTCGGGCAGTGGTTATTTCCTACAAAAAATATGGGCGAAATACTGAATCAGTATTATTCAGTATAGTTTTGCAAAAATTATACTCAATTGTTCAGCTTCAAAACTCTAGTTCCTATAATTTTTTGTACCATTTTAATTATTTTATCAATACTTTCCATTGCTCTAAAGTCACTAATCTAAACTTACTACTGTTAGAGATCAAGATATAACTAGAAGTAGCACGTGCAGTTTTGATATCAATTTTTTTCAATAACTGTCAAATGTTTTTGTTTTTATTTACAGCTTCCATCCTCGGCTTCGCTCTCGTCACGGGTAACTTCATCGTACCCACAATCATGGCCAAAGGCGGCCGCAAGACCGCCAATCTCGTCAGCATCCTGCCTATGTTGGTGGGCTGGTTCAGCATCCTCCTGGCTACCAGCGTGACTAGCCTGCTCATCGCCAGGTTCCTCCAAGGAGTCGCCATGGGGATGGCCGCCACTTTAGGACCAGTCCTCATAGGAGAGTATACAAGCCCGAAGAACAGAGGCGCTTTCCTCATGACTCTCTCCCTGGCTATCGCAATTGGAGTCTTAACTGTACATACTGTTGGGTCTTATTTCGGCTGGCAAACGGCAGCACTTGTGTGTGCTTTAATATCTTTTGTTAATTTGCTGATAGTGATACAATCTCCTGAATCGCCAAGTTGGTTAGCTGATCAAGGTCGATACGAAGAATGCAAACGAGTTTTTAGGTGGCTTAGAGGTGATGGGGAAGACGAAGAATTGCAAACAATGACAGAAACAAGTGCTATTATTAGGGAAGCTAAAGAAGATGCTGATGTAAATAAATATTTACTGTGGAAGCTGGAAAGCGGTTTAGTCTATTTGAATGAGACGGTGCGAAAAAGACAATTCTACAAACCAATATTTATAATGATGCACCTTTACACATTAGGACAATGGGGTGGAGCAAACATCATGTCAGCTTACACGACCAAGATATTAGAGAATGTCGTCGGACCTAATGCCATGTTTGGTCTGATCATCATTAGCCTTGGAACACAGAGAATCATATCAAATTCTAGTGCAGTCTACGTTGTCAAGAAGATCAAGAGGCGAACCATGTTGTTAAGCACAACTCTGATAAACATATCAGCTTTTCTCACGATAGCTTCATATACTTACGCTAAAACACATGGTTACCTTCCATTCAACCATCCACTAATAGGGGTAGCTCTAGCTCATGTCCACATGTTTTCTATTGCAACTGGAACAGTGCCACTATCTCTTATAATAGCTGGGGAACTCTTCCGCTTAGAATATAGAAGCTTAGCTGGTAGCATAAGTATTCTCTTCGTCTCTGTGAACCTATTTCTGACAGTGAAGACACTGCCGCATCTTTTTGCTACCGTAGGTCTTCCAGGAGCTTACTGTATGTATGCTGGGATAGTGGGGTAATGTTTCGTGGTATGTTGGATGGTGTTACCTGAGACGAAGGATAGGACATTACAGGATATTGAGGAGGAGTTTATAGGACGTCCGTTGTCACCTGATGAGCTGATGTCGACGTTATCGCTGACGTCTTTAAAATTGCAGCATGCAGACCGGCGGTGCAGTGCGCCTATGATTTAACTTCTAAGACTTACTTTAGGGAAAAGAAAAATTGATTGCATTTACTGCGTTGAATTGAATATGAATGTGATAGTTTATAGTAGTTTATGTAACTAATGTAACTGTTACATAATAAGACCTAATTACGTACAGTTGCATACAATGTGCACTGCTTTTATCTACATGCATATTATAAATCCTAAATGCCGTATTAGGAAACTATTAGAATGACCGCCATTGCACCGCCATGGCCAACTCGATTGTGCCGGCGGTCGGGCTGGCGCGTGCCTGCGGTCGGGGAGGAGGGCAGATTTTTTCATTACGTTACTGTAGGTAATGAATTTTCATACGTTTTTACCACACTGTCACAGATAATGCAGCGATGTTACGTTACTAGTTGCAATAATGGAGGTAATTACATACGGTTTCCGAACGCGGAATAGAGGATTTATGATATTGGTGTAGATAAAATAATAAACAAGTCAGAATCAGGTGTTTCTGGGTCATTCTCTAGATTTGTGCTTGTATCTAAGCTCCGTCATACAATGCTCAATGTAGATATAAAAAGTTTGACGAATTGGAGTCTGACCACAGAAATAAACTTGTTAGTTTTAATTTAGTTTATTTTAATGTTAATTTAGATGTATATTGTTAGTGCATGCTGTAACGGGCCGTCCGTACCCGTTCAAATAATTATAATTGTTAAATTATATTTTAGGTTTACTTTATATTTTTAGGAACCCAAACTGCTTGGTAATATAGTGTATATCTGCCTTTATACTTCTACTGTTGTCTATGCCTTAGAAGAATAAATACTCTCAGAATTTCAAACATAAAATCACCGACATTGGAATTTGTTTGAAATAACTGTCAATATCATGAGTGCAATCAAAGATCGCGTGAAAAGTTATTTATTTTAAGTAGGTATTTAAATGTGTAAAGCAGAGCTAATGCGTATCATAACGTAACGAAAATGGACATAAAGGATTACTCCAGCTTTTATAAGTTAAGTATCTCCATTCCTATATTTTGATTAATCTTTTAAATACTATATAATGTCCCGATTTACCAAAGTTATTTTATTTGATGTGTTTGTGTGCATCTAATGTTAAAGGCCCTCCCTGTGTCCCTAACTTCATTACTTACTGACCTTTGAGTGGACTTTCTGCGAAACCGGTATTTCTGACTTTGTAACTAGGCAAGACAACTATATATAGACAGAGGTAGTATAAAGATGATACTTAGATGTGACCTATAGCTTTCTTTACTGTGTCGACCCAGGTTACTCTAGAACACAACGTAGAGGAATAGACGATCACTGGCCAATTCACGAAGACTCACTACAAGCATATAAGGTAACTGGCGATAATGTAGGTTAAGCTAGGCTAGGGCTTCCAGATCCCCGAGCTCGTGACAGTTGGGTTGCCGCGACCTGCACGTGTTCGACATAGGATGTTTTTGTCGCCAGTTCCTTGTATTTACCTTTGTGAGTCAAAAAAGTGGCTTTTGGCCACAATTTGTTGCTGTTGAAGTGGATAGCATAGTGGAAAGCTGGTTTCGTGCCTCTCCTGTCCTTAAAATGCTTAAAACCTACGAGATATAATAATAATAAAAAAACTTCACATATTTTAGTATATACAGTGTGACCTTAGTTAGTGGACGGAACCTTAAATCACACATAGGGTTACTTCTTAGAAATGCTCTAACACATATATTTTTTTAATTAGAACAAGAATTAATATACTACCAAAAATAATAACTTTAATATCCGACAACAAAAAGAAACAAATTTTTGACAGAAACATATTAGTGACACGTCAGAGCAACGCAATAATGCTTGTATGTGAGTGTTGATGTTGGCAGTGGCAGCAGCCATCACACACTTTGTCACATAAGACATTTGTTAAATTCAGCCAAATAGCACTAGACCGTACTCATAGTGTTGTGTTCCTGCTGGTGAGTAAGGTTGCCAAAGAGCTCAAAGAGGACCCAGTGTGTTGACGATGAGGGACCTTCTTGTTCCTTTAGTCATCAACACAGTGAATCCTCCTTTTTGTAAAGGGTCGGCAACGCGCATGTGACTCCTTAGGAGTTGCAGGCGTCCATAGGTTACGGTAACTGCTTACCATCAGGCGGGCCGTATGCTTGTTTGCCACCGTCGTGGTATAAAAAAATAAAAATAAATATGTGTCATGAATAAAAAAGATGACCAAATAGGGTAAAGAAGGTTCTGTTCAATGAGGATGTATATATATTTTCATGGACATTAAATAACATACAGGCTGCTCTAAAGTCAAACTAAAAAATCGAATTGTCAATTCGTTCGTACGAGGTTCTTCAAAAAAGGAGTGTATAGGTTCTTAAAGGGTAGGCAACGCGCATATAAGTCCTCTGGGTTTGCAGGCGTCGATAGGCTACGGTATCTGCTTACCATCGGGCCGGCCGTATGCTTGTTTTCCAACATCGTGGCATAAAGAAAAAACACTCGTACGGCAACTTCATTATTGTGGGTTGACTATGATAAACTTGAAATCATGAACTTTGCTGAGGCAGATATACAGGGTGGCAGGTGACAACGGATCTTCCCGGAAGTATTGAATCGTTTGAGTAGATTTGGAATAGTTAGAAAATAAAAAATAAAACCAAATTCACTACTTTAAGCTATATACTACAGTCATTTTACGGGCGGCTAGTATGCGGAATTGGAAATAATTAATAATAGCTAATATTTTTAGTGTAACGGATATATCATGATACAAGTATTATTTACGCAATGAAATCCTACAAAATATCGTTATTCACTAACCGCCACAAATATGTACACACATATTACAAGCGTTTTTCTTGTAGGATTTTAATGAATATATCGTTTCTAAGTCGTTTAAAATGTGTAAGAACAAACTACCAATTATTACTATTTGTTTCTAACGAATTAGGATATATATCGCCCGCGCCGTACATTTTGTTATTTATGTGGTTTTACATGGACACGGTTTCTTGTTTTTCGCTTTAAACAGAAAGAAGACTTAAATATCGTCATATTTACAAATAAAAATAATTGATATTATTGTAAATAAAAATATACAAAAAATATGTTTTATTTTACCTATTTAACTACTTCCGGGTGAAAAGTTAGTAGGATTTTTGCATATATTATATATAAATATTCCATAAGAATGAATATTAAAAAAGTCAGGCTATTATAAATTAATGTTTGATGCAACCGTATCTTTCCTGTACTAATAAGGCTATAAGTTAGACACGGTTACACACATCTACATAGTTTCTGTGGGGGAAATATAGTGCTAAGGCTAAATCGGACGATTCGAGGATGGGGCTAGGCGAAAAAAAGGTCGAGTATCCGTCACGAAAAAGCGTCACGTCACGAAAACGCGACACAAAGCCATACGATTGAGAAACATGTAAAATGAAATGAATTAAAAAAATAAATATATTAAAAAATATAATAAATTGAAGTGAAGTGTAGTGAAAAGTGACACTTTGTCAATTCTCATTTTCACAAAGAAAAAAAAATCTGAAAATTCGTAAAAATTCAAAAAAATAAAAAAAGAATTAAAAAAATCTAAAAAATAAAAAATCTACAAATTCAAAAAAAATCAAAAAAAAAAAATCTAAAAAATCAAAAAAAAAAAGAAAAAAAAAAATAAAGAAAAAAAAAAAGAAAAAAAAAATAATAAAAAAAAAAAAAAAAACAGAAAAAAAACAAAAAAATAAAAAAAATCTAAAACATCAAAAACATCAAAAAAAATAATAAAAAAAAAACAAAAAAAAAATCTAAAATTAAAAAAAATCTAAAAAAATTATAAAAAAATTAATAACAAAAAAATTTAAAAAAATCCAAAAACAAAAAAAAAAAATTCGAATAGGTCAAAAATTTAATAACATAACTTCGTCCCAACCGAGTGTTCCACGACACTCACGCATTTTTTTAAAATTCTTGAACTGATTGGTTATTTTGTATGCTGTGCTTCTTATAATAGACTTTGCCTTATTGCTCTAGTAGTACTTATTAACTATAGAAAGCTTATAGTACTTTTAGTTTACAGAAGAATGACCCGATCACTATTTAATATACTTATTACATAGTAAATATATATAGTTTTTATGCAAAGCTGTCAGTTCAATAATTATTATTACGGTTGCCATAGGATAGGTTATTGAAAATGCAGTAATTTCATTTAAGATTTAGTACTTATTATCTGTCTTTAGGGCCAGTCTCCTGATGCCGTAATTTTTGCTAGAGACCGATGACTTGTCCTGTTCTGTAAAGACTTAAGAACCATTTTGTAGGCAGATATTTCACTAAATTCTGATTACCTAGGTCAGAACCTAAACGTTAAATACTTCTAATTTTTAACTACTAAATCAAGCAAAATAAAATGGTTTTATCATGTAATTTAATAGGTAGCTAGTACGCAAGTACATTCTACAGTTGTTTTACTTCAACTCTAACTTGACGCCGGTAATTTGGGGAGGTTCTATCCAATGGTTTTCAAGGTCTAGTTAATCTGGTAGGTCACTTGCAAAATATTCCCTTCTTTAATCTGTAAAAAGACATCATATTAATATATTGAACAAACTGCTATATATTTAGGTACATATATACCTGCCTATACAAAATGAATCATGTTTCTAAATAATAATAATTATATTTTACGCTTACAAGTCTCTTTATGCTGATCGTACTTCTACGATACGACCTACTAAAAATGTCCTTTTATTTAATTTTATCCTGTAGATAACCTATAAATACTTGGCGAAGCAAAGCACAGCCATGTCTTTTCATCAACCAATTTTAATTAGGCTAGATATTACGTATATATATTATTTATTCCATCTATGAATCATAAATAATAAATAATGATTCTAATCACATTCATACAAAAAGGTGTCTGTGCACATTATTAGAACCAGAGGGGTTCTTATTCTTATGCTTATCACATTCATACAATAAATGGTGTCTGTGTATATTTTAAGAATGAGAAAAAAATCTGATTCTTACCACATTCATACAAAAAGGTGTGTGTGGTATATAATTATATATTATATATATAACTATTATGTATATTTATTTCTATTTTACAAGAATGGCAATTGAGATATTACAACTTAAACGAAATGTCATAGAAACATAGAACTTTCTCAGCATTTTAAAATAGTTTAAACCTTCATGCTAGGAATAAGGAATAATAAGCTTCCATGGGCATTCTACGCCGTAAATGACATTTCTAATAAGTTTGAAAAATATTGTAGGTTAAATTACTATGTAGGTACCGTCAGCAGAAAACAAGTCTCCAGAAATGAAAAATAAAAAAATAATTTTGAAATTAAATTATTTTTAAATGTGCTATAATACGTTATTAGTATTAACAAAGTTGGGGTTTTGTACAAATTAATTACACTAAATAGAATTTGTAAAAAAAAATCTTTTTTTTTACAATTTTAATTGGGTTTCGTTAGGGCCTATTTTACGAAGTTTATATCGAGACGTGTTGTTCCATTGTTTTGGACGAATGTATGAGCGAGCGATGAATATGGTGAGGAATGATGATTGTGTGATGCATAGATTAAAACTGAGAGAGACTAACTGGTGTGGTGGAGCACTTACACAGCGGTTATACAGCATTGTATAACAAAGACAGTTAATGTAAAATCGGTTATACAGCATTGTAAAAACAGTTGATGTAAAATAACATTTATAAGTTATAACTGACTGTGAGAGAGCGTCATAATACCAGTGGTGTCACCGACTACGACTGAGACCTGACAGTGTGTAGAGCCTCTACAATGGAATTGGACTTAAGATATATACATTAAAGTTCATTGTCATCTCACTATTACACTTTACGGTACAAGGAACATTTTGGATATTGCTATTAGTTAGTGTCATCTCAAGCTGACAGGTTGCAGTTTTCCGTAACTGTTATCCAAAGTGGGTTCTACTCCACAAGAAGCTAACACTACCAGCAGGTGTGTGATGCCTCCCTGTTAAATCTACACATCAACAATTACGTTATGTCAATTAAAGTAGGAGAAACTTAAATTGTTTTAAATAATAACACAAATATGAATATCAAATAAGTAATATTTAAAAATTATGGGTCGGTCACAAATTGGTCAACCATCAATATAAGCTCAATAAAGCTTATAAAGACTAATAAATAATAAGGCCTAATAGCTATTGTTTTATGACATCTGGTCAAGACTAGATGACATGGCTAAGATAGCCTAATGAAAACACCATGTAATTGTCGAACATACTCCCGGCTGAGAGTGGTCCGTATTCTGGTGAAGCCTAGGTTTTAGTGTTGGTAATTGAACATTTAACGGTAGGAACCCACC
Organism: Pammene aurita; assembly: GCA_947086415.1. NCBI lineage: Eukaryota > Metazoa > Arthropoda > Insecta > Lepidoptera > Tortricidae > Pammene > Pammene aurita. The sequence goes on along the minus strand of OX352315.1, from coordinate 5,907,459 downwards.
CTGGAGAAGTCTCACTTTACAAGGGCTGCATTGATTTCCTTTCCCTATCCGATAAGCAAAGCAGGATGAGGTCGGAAGTGTCCTTGCATATACGGCTAGAGTTGATTCTGGATTCACAACCGGGGTTCCTTTGCTTGAGTGAGGATTATCTGTGGAGGCTTGTAAAAGTTCATGCCATACATATGAGAACTTGGAAACTTGACTTTATATACGCCAGCACTCTTGGTTTGGTTAAAATACACACCACATAAGAGGATTATAAAAAAAAAGTCTACGCTAAATGGAAAGATCCCAATGAACTTAGATCTCTCATTAAAAATTTATTCTTTTTACAAAATCTTATGCTACCAATCTATTTATGTTTAAAATTTTTACTTCCATGAGACACCTTGTCATATGTGTCCATGTTCGAAAAATTTGGGGGTAGTGTGGTAGTAGCATAAGCCTGTTTCTCTTTTTCTCTTCCTCAATCAATCGGTTATGTTTTATTTAGTTTTATATTTGCTTTCATTACTTGATTGCGTCCATGCAAATTTGGGGGGGTAGTATACACCGTGTGTCCGATGAATTCATAAAACTTTTTTTTTCTTAAAAATATATTTAAAAAAAACTACTTAGTATACACCGTGTGTCTGATGAATTCATAAAGCTTTTTATTTTCTTCATAAGTACTTTAAAATTGTATAGTTATTGAAATTTTGCTTTCCATGACCCAGATGTGTCTATGTTCGCAAAATTTGGGGGTAGTGTGTAACGGGCCGTCCGTACCCGTTCAAATAATTATAATTGTTAAATTACATTTTAGGTTTACTTTATATTTTTAGGAACCCTAACTGCTTGGTAATATAGTGTATATCTGCCTTTATACTTCTACTGTTGTCTATGGCTTAGAAGAATAAATACTCTCAGAATTTCAAATATAAAATCACCGACATTGGAATTTGTTTGAAATAACTGTCAATATCATGAGTGCAATCAAAGATCGCGTGAAAAGTTATTTATTTTAAGTACTTAAATGTGTAAAGCAGAGCTAATGCGTATCATAACGTAACGAAAATGGACATAAAGGATTACTCCAGCTTTTATAAGTTAAGTATCTCCATTCCTATATTTTGATTAATCTTTTAAATACTATATAATGTCCCGATTTACCAAAGTTATTTTATTTGATGTGTTTGTGTGTATCTAATGTTAAAGGCCCTCCCTGTGTCCCTAACTTCATTACTTACTGACTGTACGATCTAGCTATTGTACATCGCATCGCATTAAGTATAGCGTCGCCTTTAGGCAAATCTGTTGACATGCGTAACCTACATTATGGAATTAAATAATTAAGTGCATTAAAGACAATCATTAGCACCGCACGAGTGTTAGTTATTTTGACATTATTCCTGACAATCCTGCATCATCTGACATAGATTTAACCTACATCTGACATAATGACAGTGCGAACAGACCGGTTTGTACATTTTGGTCCTTCGAACTTAGTTCTAGTGTTCAGTGATTGAAAGTGTGATTAGCGGTTCAATTTGGTTGGCCTCCCACAAGCGGGTCTCACCAACTAAGTTGAGTATACGCATATCGCGCGAAAGATCTCAAGAATACTGGGAACCGTGACAAGCTATTGGATTTGATATTCTGCTTTTATTGACAGTGACATATAGTGACATTAAAATTTGCTCAAGTCATACTTGAAGAGACATGCCTGAATTTGAGCTTATATTGCAACGGCAGAGGGAGATCATCAGTTCTATTCAGCGGGTGGAGACTAACTTCAAGAAAGACTCTCAAGAAAGAAAAACCGATGAATATCTGCGAACAAGGATTAAAGCCGTGGACACGTTATGGGAAGAGTTTGAGAAAAATAACGGGTAACTGACGAGTGCGCCTGACAAGAGTGGAGAGTATTTTGTGGAAAATGTGTTCCAGCAAATACAAACCCTTACTGACAAGGTTCGTAAATTGCTTTCAAACTACCGCTTTGGAGAGCCAACGACACCTAAGGTCGCTGACACTTAACAGCAACAAGCAAGCAAGCTTGAGGAGCATTTTAGCGAGCAGAAAACCAATTTTAGGGCTTTCCAAATGCTTCTAAATTACATTGACGTTGACAAAATTACGGAGAAGTGGGAAATGGAGGATGAACTTCGGAATCTTCAAGCTCGGTGGGAAACAATTGACAACTTGCATTTAAAAATTGACAACATCCTACAGGGCTCAGACACCGATTACGAAGAGAGATATTCGGTATACGAGAAGAAGTACCGATTGACAAAGAAAGCGTTAAACCAAAAAATTTCGGCAGCTACTCATCTGTACAAATCTACTCCGCAAATGGAAGTACCTAACTTCTATGGTGATTATTCCCGATGGCCGACATTTTTAGATTTGTACAAATCGGCGATCCATGACAACCCCGTTCTATCTAAAGCGCAAAAGATGCAACACTTGAAGAGAAAACTGAAAGGAGAAGCTCTACGTCTCGTTCAGCATCTCAGTGTAACTGCTGACTATTACCTGACTGCATGGGATCTACTACACCATCGCTACAACAATTGGCAGTTACTGTTTTCTCGGCAAATATAAATATTTTTAAACCAACCGGCTATGCATAAACAATCCTCACATGACATTAAGAAGCTACATGATACGACGATGGAGTGCGTACATGCCATACACAACCTTGAAATTGACACAACCACTTGGGATCCGCTTCTTGTTCATCTCCTGACCAAAAAACTTGACACATTGACACTAAGCGACTACAAGGAGTCTCGTTAGGCGCCCAGGGACCTGCCAACTTTGGACGAATTTACTGCATTTTTAGAAACCAAGTTCATCGCCTTGGAGCCTATAAGCAAGAGAGACCGTGAACCTGCAGGATCCTCAGCATAAAAGCAACTGACATCCAAGCCCAAGGATACATTTTCCTCGGTAAACTAAAAGACATCGTATAGCAAGCCAAATTTCTTTAACTACAACAGCAATGCAATTTGCGTATTGTGCAATGTTAATCACGCGTTGTATCAATGTAATGTTGAGAACAGTTTCGAAACACGGAATGTGCAAAAACTGTCTCTACGTGCACGAACGCAACGTATGCAACTCTACGGAAAAAATGCAAAATGTACCATGAAAAGCATAACACATTACTTCATGACGCGGTAAATGAGCCCGCAAAGCAAGAATCGAGGGCGCCGGCAGCTGCGGCTAGGCAACAACCGCGTCAGCGTTACAACCGAGAACCGTCAAGCAATCACGTCGCTAATGACGAGGGCGAAACTTTATTGACTACCGTGCAAATACGTGTACTAACGAATGAAAACACGTATGTGACACTTCGCTGCCTTTTGGATCAAGGTTCACGCATTTCACTAATAAGCCAAGATGCTATGCACCGACTAGGACTACCCCGTCAACCTCTAAATGCATCCGTGACAGGAATCGGCAAAAGTGTAAGAAAAATAAAAGGGAAGGTTCAATTAGACTGCAAATCAATCCATGATGACTATGCCTTCGCCACTAATGCTCTAATTTTGCCGAAGCTAATCAACAGCCTGCCCAGTGAGTCGTTTGACAAGCAAAGCGATGAACATATTCAACACCTTCAACTTCAACCCAGATTACAACATTTCAAAACCGATTGACGTCTTGTTAGGCGTGAGAATTTACTCTAAAATTATCATGGGTGGTCTCGTTAAAGGAACTGACGAGCAGCGAATTGCTCAACAGACCCTACTGGGTTGGATAATTTCAGGAGGCGTAAACGCAGTTTCTATACAATTGCGTAACTGTAACGTTATAATCAACGACCTCCGCGAAATTTCAAACTACTGGGAGATGGAAGAGATCAGTGGACAAGAAAGTACTGCAACACAACAAGAACAATTTTGCGAGCAATTGTATGCAGAGACTACGACACGCTTGCCTGACGGAAGATATGAAGTTAGATTACCCATGAAAGAAAATTTTGAATCTAAATTGGGTCAGTCAAAGTCAAAAGCATTAGCTCAATTTCATCATCTTGAGCAACGCTTGACAAGAAATGACAAATTACGTCATAGTTACCAGAAATTCATGGAAGAATACCAAGAATTGGGTCACATGGAGGAATGCACCACACGGCAGCACCCTTCGTGCGTCCTTCCGCATCATGGAGTTCATAGAGCTGATTCAACAACTACTAAGTTAAGGGTGGTCTTCAATGCATCGTCTTCCACATCCTCAGGGTACAGCTTAAATGACTTGATGGAATGCGGACCAAAACTGCAACAAGATATCTAGGATCTCCTACTGAGATGGAGAACGTACAAAATCGTATACACTGCTGACTGCGAAAAGATGTACAGATGCATCCTTATTCCCGAGGATCAGCAACACCTGCAAAAGATACTGTGGAGAAGTCATCCACAGCATGCAAAGTGACTTCTACATCGACGAACTTTTGAGTGGTTCCAACACAATGGACGAGGCCCGCGAAACGCAGCAACAACTTATTGACATGCTCCGTGGTGCTAGAATGAACCTAAGAAAATGGGCCAGCAACACACCACAACTACTATCGGAACTATCCCCTGACCAAATCAATCAATCTGCAATTGACATTAAAAACATGGCGTCCACAAAGGCACTCGGATTACAATGGAGCCCATTCACTGACACATTTACATTTCATTACGCCGATAAACAATGTAACTCGACTAGAGGCACAAAACGGATCTTATTATCGGAAATATCAAGAGTATTTGACCCCCTTGGCTGGCTGTCGCCTGTTACCATCAGAGCTAAATTAACATTCCAAAAAGTTTGGCTCACTGGAATCGACTGGGATCAGGAACTGCCGTACGAAATCCAGCAAGAATGGTCAAGAATTCGCGACGAATTGATAAACATTGACAAATTGACGATACCACGATGGATTGGAGATACCACACAGACGTTGACAGTCCACGGATTCTGTGACGCATCTGAAAAGGTATATGCATGCGTCATATATCTTAAATCTACCAACAGCAAGGGAGAAGTTACAACACGGATTATTGCATCGAAAACAAAGCTTGCCCCAAAAAAGAAGCCACTGACATTACCAAAATTGGAGCTATCGGGAGCGGTTCTACTGTCAAAATTAATGGCAAAGGTCCTGAAAACATTGCCAAATAAACACATACCCATTTTCGGCTGGTCTGACTCCTTAATAACCTTGGGATGGTTAAAAGGAAGCCCCTCGCGCTGGAAGACATTGGTAGCGAACCGAGTAACAGAAATCCTTGCAATTATGCCATACGAATGCTGGAGACACGTAAGCTCGCAAAACAATGCCGCAGACTGCGCAACACGCGGCATCTCCACTGCTCAACTGACATCCCATTCACTATGGTGGGAAGGGCCTGACTTTATTAAAAATGTCACTCCAGATAACACTGACAAAATTACTCTACCCCAATGCGAGACCAAGCTAAAAGTAAATACATGTACCGCCTTGACAACATCCTCGATAATCGAAGAATTACTGGATAAATATAGTTCACTGTCCCGCATAGTACGAATCACCTGTTATGTATCACGTTTCATAACAAACCTGCGCCATCGCGTGACCTATGCGCCGACGGTCAAGAGCGAATATGACACTTTAGGCATTATGCAAGAAAATAAAATAAACACTAGCTACTTGACAACAAACGAAATTGATAATGCATATAATGTTATTGCGAAAGCAGTGCGAAGGCAGGAATTTGAAAAGGATATCACTGACATCATGGAAAAAGGAACCGTCAATAATAAAAGTAACCTGCTTACCCTACGCTCTTATTTGACATGCACATTTGACAGATAATGACAACACACGCGGACACACAAGATGGCAACTGACAGAAAGAATGCTGCAAAGGCAGGAATTTGAAAGGATATCAATGACATCAGGGAAAAAGCAACCTGCTTACCCTACGCTCTTATTTGACATGCACATTTGACAGATAATGACAACACACGCGGACACACAAGATGGCAACTGACAGAAAGAATGCTGCAAAGGTAGGAATTTGAAAGGATATCAATGACATCAGGGAAAAAGCAACCTGCTTACCCTACGCCCTTATTTGACATGCACATTTGACAGAGAATGACAACACACGCGGACACGCAAGACGGCAACTGACAGAAATAATGCTGCAAAGTTTCTGGAGAATCTGGTCATCAGAATACTCACATCACTTACAACAAAGACACAAGTGGAAAAAACCAAGGAAGAACGTTGAAAAAGATGACATTGAGCTTATCAAAGAAGATAACTTGCCGCCCGCGAAGTGGGCCATCAGACGAGTAAAAGAGGTACACCCCCCCGGTAAGGATAGTTATGCTCGTGTCGTCACGTTAAGGACAAAGGGCAGAGAAATCCAACGACCCGTGGTAAAACTAGCTCCGCTGCCTATTGAAAGTCGGCACAAGCCAGTACAACTGACAAGGATCCGAAATCTGAATCAAGTTCACCGACCGCACCTAGTCGCGCCCGAAAAAACAAACACAGCTTTGTGACATCTATGTTGCTGCTACTCCTGACATGCGTTTTACCGGTTACGTCACAGACCCTCCATATTGACAACATTCAAACCAACAACTCGTTATATTTTGACAAAATTGCAGACATACAGATCATACAAGACCCATACATCGAAATACCGAAGATGTCGCCGATCAATGACGTCATAAAGACTTCCTTGCCAAGGGACATCACCCTTCTGACTGAAGATCACAACATAGAATTTCTTGACATAAGCCAAAAACTAAAAACCATGAAGGAAGTTACCCTGGAACAATTTGATCGCAATGACAATACACATTACTTTGTAATATACATCATACTGGGTATTGTGTCATTAGTTACTATGGCACTCGTTATCTGTAAACTGAAACGCGAGTCCATACCTACTCAACCCAACGCTCCACTGCAAGCAGTACTTTCAACGACGACCAGAGCCGGGCCTGGGAGGACTTCGACGACGAGCCCGCCACAGCGGCAGCGCTCTGCGTCCTTCTCAGACACCCCTATGACACCAAACACCACAGGCATGAAGAAGAGTTAGCTTTAAGGATGTCATCGTAGAACAATAGACACCTTTTTTAGAAAAGTGTATTTTACATTTTTAATTTTAAATTTTTAAAATATTATTGACTTGATTTATGTGTAATTAACGTAACTTTTATTATTTTTACATATTAATTATATCTTATTATTTGCTTTTCTATGTTTTTGCTTTACAAGTGGCAGTATGTACGATCTAGCTATTGTACATCGCATCGCATTAAGTATAGCGTCGCCTTTAGGCAAATCTGTTGACATGCGTAACCTACATTATGGAATTAAATAATTAAGTGCATTAAAGACAATCATTAGCACCGCACGAGTGTTAGTTATTTTGACATTATTCCTGACAATCCTGCATCATCTGACATAGATTTAACCTACATCTGACATATTGACAGTGCGAACAGACCGGTTCGTACACTGACCTTTGAGTGGACTTTCTACGAAACCGGTATTTCTGACTTTGTAACTAGGCAAGACAACTATATATAGACAGCAGTAGTATAAAGATGATACTTAGATGTGACCTATACATATATACTTATTTAATAATAACAGCATTTCACAGCGACAAGGTAGGTATTCATCTAATGGGCCCATCGATTCTAGGTTTTATGACATACAAATAGCTAAAAGGACTGAGTAAAGACAATTCGACACACTGAACGTACCCTCCCTACTTTAAGCTCATTGTTCTATACTTACTCGGACTAACTGACGTCGTTCAAAGACAATCTTCATGAAAATATTCCCATATAGGTCTAGGGATACTTGATGGCCGTTTGGTCATACAATCTTTAAAAAACAGGAGGTCGATGAGGGAGTATGATGGAGGACGGGAGGAGCACGGACGAGCTTTCTTTACTGTGTCGACCCAGGTTACTTTAGAACACAACGTAGAGGAATAGACGATCACTGGCCAATTCACGAAGACTCACTACAAGCATATAAGGTAACTGGGCATTTCTATCTACCGTTGTACCCCCCGCGTTTTCGGATGTCCCCAAGTGTTTTTTGCAATTTACCCGTAACGTGTTAATTTTGTGCCGGTAAATGTTACTTTTTCGTAAAGAATAGTAAATGGGCCACTTTGTAATTAAGCTAAATGTAGAATAAAATACTTTTTTCTTTAACAAAAACGAGTTTAAAAATTTGGTAAAATCACTCCGCCATACTGTCCCCTCCGCGGAATCCAACTTTTGAAGGGCAATCACGCAAGTTTTTTCTAAGGTGGTAATATTAGTGAATTCATTTTATGTCAAGTTTAAACGTTGGGTAATCCGGTTTTGATAAAATGTAGCTTTAAATATCTTATTATTAGGGTTGAAATTAGATTGAAACGTTGTCCCCGCGAAATCGCGATTTGGACATTGTCCAGGTTGGTTACGCAATTTTCGAGTATTATGTGGGATATTTTTTACCATTTATTACGTTATTTTTGATCCTGGCAACTCTGCGACCATAGATAAAGCTCGTTTGAATAGACAATTTGAATACAAACAGTCAAATTGCGACCTTCATGGCGTGCTGGTGTTGGCAGGTAAGTTTATCCCACTTTTTTGTCCACTTGGTTTCACTGTTTTTGCACCTTAAATGGAATGTTTGTCAAATTCTGTTTATGTTGAACAAAACAACTTTTAATTGAGTTTTTTGTGAAGTAAATAAGTATAATATTTCAGTTGATTTGTATTATTTCTGAATAGATTTAATTCTGCATCACAGAAAGCGTTACGTCCATTTGGTAACATTTTGTGACGTAACGTATAGCCGGACTTGCAAAAGTAACCAAACGGACACGGTAAAGCCGCATGCACATTGAGTGTTAACTAGTTTTTCCTGTGACTTTGGCTGTGCTATTTTTTTGTTCTTATAACTAGTCCACAGTAAGTATACCGCAAAGGCACATGAACTAATGTTATTATAATATTAGAAATGAAAGTCAATGAAAGGGACGTCGACGTGAGAGGTCTAATATGTCTAAATTCATAAATTGCTTTTTTAGAGTTCCGTACCCAAAGGGTAAAAAAGGAAGCCTATTACTAAGACGTTTCGCTGTCTGTCTGTCAACAGGCTGTATCTCAGGATCCGTAATAGCTACCAAGCTGAAATTTTCACAGATAATTATTTCTGTTGCCGTTACAACAACAAATATTAAAAATAGAATAAAATAAATATTTCAGTGGGGCTCCCATACAACAAACGTGATTTTACAGCTGTTTCTCAGGAACCGTGATAGTTAGAAAACTGTAATTTTCACAGATGACGTGTTCTTGTTGCCGCTATTACAAATACTAAAAATAGAATAAGTAAAATGAAGAGGTGTGAGATTTTTTTAGTTAAGCTGTTCTAGTTTAGTCAGAGTTAGACCGCGGGCCCTAACAGCGCGGGGCCCGTACTAAACAGGGTGGAACAGAACGAAGGACTTTTTTAAGCAATGTATCATATACTTATGAATTATTTAAAATTAAGATTTCACCTTGAAAACTTCAAGGAGAAATATTGATTTTAAATTACTCACACTATAATTTATGATGACGTCATTCGATTTACTGGTTAGAATTGAAAAAAGCAAAAAAAAATAAAAACTTTAACAAGGTGCATCTCGAAAACTATTACGAATATGCAGAGTATGGTTCATTAAGAAAAAATTAAGTACTAAGGCAGACCAATTCTCTATTGCTTAAAAGGCCTTCATTCTGTTCCACCTGGATACAGGGTGTTTTTCCAAAGGCTAGCTTTTCACCGAGGTGATTACTGAGGCCATACTGACCAACTTTTACTATGGGACTAACCCCGAAATCTCAAAAAAAATTTAGGCTTTTCCATATTAAAATGTAATAATAAAATATACCAGCTCTCAAACTTACTATCGAATGACGTTTGCCAAGGGAAATGGTTTGGTTAGAAGTAAAATCGGAAAGTCCGCAAAGTTTTGACTAGGCTGGACTTGGTTAGACTTTCAGATCAATTGATTTTTCTGCTGACTAAAACATAATTTTTGCAGATCTGTTAAATCTTATACATGTTGAATTATTGATTATTTTATGTTTTCAAATGCAAACTTGCAATTCACATCTTGCAATCAATTAAAAAGTGAAAAGTTTTCAATACTTTTCTTTAAGTACAGTCAAGGACAAAAGTAAGTGATCACTTTTGTTTTGTACCATGTCGCTTATAACGTTAGGTTCCAACTGCTATACTAAATTGTCAGACATGTGAGAGCGACAAAGTACAAAAGTGATCACTTACTTTTGTCCTTGACTGTACCTATCTAATTAAATCTGTAATTATATCTGTTTAGAAAAAACATGGCGTTGACAGCAGCAGAAAGAATGGCAAGATATAGAGAGCGTCTGAAGAGTAATCCTGCAAAACGCGAAATACTTAGGAAAAAAAACTTAGAACAAATTAAAGGTAAAAAAAAGAAAATAGCAGAACTTACAGAAGAAGAAAAAATAAAACAACATGAAGAGTGGGCGAAGCAGAAAAGACAACAACGTCAAAACAAAAAAAATGGCCCAGATAAAAATTTTCAAGCGAAAAATGCAGAAACTGGGCAGAAAGAACTGAAGTCGCAAGTTAAAGCTAAAATTAAATATCTTATAAAGAAATGCAATAAGCTTGTTTTGAGATGTAGGAGACAAGAAGAAGAGTTGGCCTTAGTAAAGACAGCTAACGAAAAACTTAAAAAGAGGGCCTACAGAAACGGAATCGCTATGAAAAGTAAAAATATGGACATACACAAATTAAAAGCTCGTCAAGAAATGCTTGAAAATGCCATGTCGCAAGCGTATAAAAATTGTGTGAAGATTGCAGAGAGAAATGTCTTCAAAAAAGTTGTTGCCAATGCGAACAACAACAAAAAAGTCATGGCCAGCTTACTGGGGTTAAAGGGAAAAATAAGATCACAGGCGAGAAAGCCAAAAGCTAGCTATAACGAAGAAATCGTAAATTTTTTCCACAAAGATGACGTAAGTCGCTGCACAGCCGGCAAAAAAGAATGCAGAACCAAACACAAGGATAAACAGCAAATAAGATACCTCACAGATACTTTGCTAAATCTCTACCAGAAGTACAAAGATGAGGGAGGTAAAAGCAAGTTTTCTACTTTTCACAGGCATAAGCCGTTTTATGTCCTTTCCCCACACCTTTCTTCAAGGAACACTTGTTTGTGTATTAAGCATAGCAACATAGAATTTCAATTAAATGTTTTGCAGAGGAATGATGTTTTCAAACAAAAATCTATCAAAGATTTGCTACAAACTATACTTTGCGACGTGACATCATACATGTGTGCTCATGGAAAATGCAACAAATGTAAAACTTTAATATTGCAACATGATGTTACTGCAGATGACTTGAAAAAGGAAGTAACTTGGCAGCAATGGGAACGTATTGATCATGAATACGTGAAAGGAAATACTATTCATAAAACAAAAAAAATGACAAAAAGTTTAAAATCTGGCACACTTCATGATTTAATATCCCTTTTTAACAGAGACATTCAAATTTTCAAAACGCATTATTTTAATGTTATCCACCAGCAAAAGGAGTATCAAAAAGCTGTGAATCAACTTCAGCCAAATGAAGTGTTAATAATCTGCGATTTCTCTGAAAATTATGAAACTAAAATGGCCGAAGAAATTCAGAGTATGCACTTCGGAGCATCCAAAAGCCAAATCACCTTACAAACGGGGATGATATATTGGGCAACAGAATCACAGTCGTTCTGCACAATATCTCCAGATAATTGTCATCAACCTGCAGCCATTTGGGCCCATTTGAAACCAATATTAAAACTTGTAAAAGAACATACTCCGGGCGTAGACGTTGTGCATTTTTATTCAGACGGGCCAACGTCACAATACAGACAAAAGCACAATTTTATGCTTTTGAGCAAATTTCAGCAACAATTAGGATTCAAACATGTGACATGGTCATTTTTTGAAGCCGGGCATGGTAAAGGAGTTGCTGATGGCATAGGCGGCACAGTGAAAAGAGCTTTAGATAAACATGTTTGTTTTGGTAAAGACGTTACTAACGCTAATGACGCCTTTGAAATATTAAATGACGCAATGAAAATAGTCAGGATATTCTACGTTCCAGAATCAGACATTGCTGAAATATCATCTTTGATTCCATCTGGAGTGAAGCCATTGAAAGGTACTTTACAGCTTCATCAAATTATTGCAGAAAGTCCAGCACAGAACATTTCGAAGCATATAGTGAAGTATCGTGACATCAGCTGTTTTTGCAGAAGAGGTTTATGTACCTGTTTTGGACTAAAGATGCATACATTGTGTGATATTTTGCCAACCGTGAGACAGTGTTCTCCTGTTCAAGATAATGTCCTGGAAGAAAATCTGTCCATTTCTCCATTGAGTTTTCCGATGGATATTGAGGAAATAGAACATGATAGTCTTATTATTGACATGATAAATTTATCTCCGAGTTCTAATGTAATTTCTGAAACAGAGGCTCAAGACAAACCTTATAGCAACAAGATTACAGACACTTTTCCATGCAATAACAACAAAGAAAATGCGTTAGACAACAACAATACGCATACCTCACTTCGAGGTCAATTACCAATGTTAAATGAGGAGGTACCTTTAGCGACAGCTGATAGCAAATTAAAGAATGTCAAAGTTTCCGAGTTGAAAGCTAAAGATGAGCCTACTTCAAATGATGATCATAATTTCCTTGCTCAAATCAATAACCCAAAGTATAAAACTAATACCATTGCTGTAAATGTTAACAAAATTGCGAAAACCGTAAAACAAGTAATATCAAAACCAGCACCTTTCCGTTCCAGCAGTGAGTATGACCAATTAAATAATGTCAACGTTTCCGAATCGAAGGCTAAAAATACGTCTACTTTAAATGATGATCATGATTTCCTTGCTCAATTCAACAACCCCAAGTATAAAATGAACACCACAGCTGTAAATACAAACAAAATTGCGAAAACCGTAAAACAAGTAATTAGACGTACTTTTAAGTGTGATAGCTGCCACAATCCTCTCATATCAAATCAGATCGCAAAATGTATGGTGTGCAAAAAATGTTTCTGTTGGAATTGCAATGGAGGTTATACTTTCACCGATTATATTTGTCAAGGCTGTTTAAATGAATAGTTTAAATATTATACTTAATAGGCAAACATTGAGGAAACGGAACTCTATCTTATTAAAATCATATCGATGTTATGGTAATATTCTATTTCATTTCTATTAATTGGCATCTAGGAAATAATTCAATTTTTTTAAATAGGAAAATACGGCCTTTACACCTGCCAAGCCAAGTTTGTACTTTGCTAAAATGCCCACAGAAAGAGTTTCACTTCCTAATTTTTCAACTAAATCTGATTATAGATACCTACATAGTAAGTATGTTTTTTTTACTAATTTAAGGCTAAAGTAACTATGTTTCTATGTAAGCTTACAATTTTGATACTAATATTTTTTGTATTAACGTTATATTAAGATATATACTGGCAATGTGATATTTGATCTTCTAGATGTGCATGTCGGGAGTACAAATTTTGCCTTGGATATGATCTCATACAGGTATGGTTTAATGCCGTTGTAGTTTTAATTATTTTTATTGTGAATATGTGAATGTTGCTACTATATTGTACTCTAAAAATATCTGCAATAACTCTATGGATCTCAACAACTTAAAAAAAATAGGTTTATTGTGTCAGTATTTCTGTTTTGACAGTGGAGCACTTTAAATATTAGGAATAACACTTAGAAAAGTAAAACTTTCTTATTAAGAACATAAAGTGCAAATTAGGTTGATATTAATATACGTCAGGATACTACAATCGCCAGCATATTAATCAGAAAAGCCAAGTTACTTATCTAATATAAACATGCACTGGCTCGATGCCTTGACAAAGGCATTTAATAAGTACTTATATTTTTGACTACCTTGGCTGCATCGATATGTTTGATCGAATTATTGAATACCATTTAAATTAATATACAGGGTGTAACAAAACCCCTGTCCGATCCGTTAAGGGCATATTTGGTATCGTATTCTGGTTAGGAAAAAGTAGAAGAAAAATTTTTTTGACGAAAAAAAATTGGTTTTCTATGGAGGATCGGCCTATTTGGACGACCGGCCCCATACAAAAACAATTTTTTTTTGCTTCCAAAAAATTTTTCTTCTACTTTTTCCTAATCATAATACGATAGTTACGATACCAAATATGCCCTTAACGGATCGGACAGGGGTTTTGTTACACCCTGTACATTTTCAAAATTGAAATAATAATAATTGTCTTATTCTAAATATAAAGTTATAGGTATAGGTTACTACAAAAAGAGATTTAAAGACTTAAATATACACACATGCATATTTTTACAGATATAAGTAAGTATTAATTTTCAACTGCCAAACTGTGATTTAGAATATATACGAGTAATGGTTATTAAGTTTGAATGTATTTTAATGTTTCTTTTATAAATGGTATGATAGGCTTTTGAAGGTTTTGACATGATCTCTTGATAGCACGTAGATAGGCGAAAATAGAATTTTAGTCATACCTCATACCATGTGTTTTTCTAAATAATAAATTTAAAATACTTATAACAATTTTTGTATTTTTAAGCATTTTATGTGCAATTCAATAATTATTGTGATCTCGACTTTACTTTGTCCATTGAGTTACATAGTTGTCCATTTGGAAATTGTCCCCTTGATTTTGGACCTTATTTTGTTGATTTTTTAATGCTTAAGAAGCTTAATTATATATTATTTATATTAATAATAACGTATTTCTTTTAGTTTTATCGTATTTTGTTCACCATGTGGCATTGATGTCAATGATTACCTTAAAAATTGAAAAATAAGTAAAGGTTTGGACCCCAGCCGTAACCAAACGGCCTTAGATTCCTTTTTATGTGATTTCTGTAATCAGAATTGAGGAGTACGGTTTATTTTTTGTTTATGCTGTAACAATATTATTCAATTAAAGTTAAAACATTTACTTTACTTCAGTCTTTTATTTACTATACGTAAAACAATTAGTAACCAAACGGACCATAAAAATGATCCCTGGGTCTATAAAATATTATTTTTTACTGGCTTATCTTTAAAATAAAGCGGATCTCTTTAATTTTTAATAAACTAGAATATATTTACTATCATAATTAGGGTTAACAATATTAAAAAACTAAAATAATTTTGGGCGCTCTTCAAATCAACAGGGGTACAACGGTAGATAGAAATGCCCAACTGGCGATAATGTAGGTTAAGCTAGGCTAGGGCTTCCAGATCCCCGAGCTCGTGACATTGCAAAACGTTAGTGTGAACAGTAGTTAGTGAACGAAAAACGAAATTGACAAGACGTCACGTCAAATAATATTATCTAAATTTTATTTACTTATTTTGTATATTTTCTATTATATTTTGGATTCAATCACCAAATTTTTTGTTAAAATCACCAAAAAGTGCATAGAACAGCAAATGGACGAAGATGGCGGTGGAGATGATGCGGAAATCACATCGTCTCAGCCAGAAACATCCTCATCATCTGCAACAACAAAAACACCATGTCCCGTATGTTTCCGTGATTTTAAGAAGAGAGGTTTAAAAAGACATATCCTCATGTCACACCAAGGTTATTTTAGTCAACCAACCATAGCGAACCCAAATGAAAGGCAAACTGATGAAACGGTACATCCACCTATCAACCAAACACAAACGCCAGAACCTATTCAAGACCTACTTCAACCAACTACATTAAACCAATTTGAAAGGCAATCAGACGTAAGAATTCATTTACCTATTAACAAAGCACAAATACCAGAGTCTATTTCTCAAAACCTATTTCTCAAAGGATTTAACGCAAGGCTGCTTAATAGCGAAGGCGGCCCAGACACAATTTGGAGAGAACGCTGGAAAAAAATTATAAATTTTCGCAGTAAACAGTACAGCATTCCACAAGGAGACGTAGGCAGACAGTTAACTACACTTCTAGCCAATGAAATTAAAGAACTTTCAAATAAACTGCCAGGAGAAGGACACTGAAAAAATATTCATTCTATGTATGTGTAGTACAATACTTCAAAGAGATCCAATGGTCAAATCAGGCCATGATATCAGAAGAACTCTTCAAAGAAGAATGGAAATGTGGAATTCCGAACATTATGACGAACTGATTGCAGAAACCCTACTCTGCAATTCAAAATTTACATCAAGTAACAAGCAGAAACTGGACGAAGACCATGATGTCAGAATATTTAGCCGCTTAATGCTACAAGGAAAAATCAGACAAGCAAATAAATGGATAACAGGAAGATCAGGAGGCGGAATTTTAGATCCGAATGAAAAAATTGGAAAGAAAACAGTACACCAAATATTCAAAGAAAAACATCCAGACCAAACAATCCCAGAATTATCTGACTTTTTAGATCACCCTGAACTTCCTATTATAGTGAATGTTGATATTACTTTAAACCACATAGAACAAGTTGCTAGAAAATTGTCTGGTGGAGCAGGTCCGAGCGGCACAGATTCCGAACAATGGAAATCACTTCTTTTTCGTTTTGGTAACCACAGTTCCGACCTACGGGAAGCAATCGCATCACTAACCAGGAAACTTAGCATTGAAGTCGTTGAATGGGACTGCATCAGAGCACTGTTGGCAAGAAGAGGCATTGCTCTAAACAAATGTCCAGGCGTCCGTCCAATTGGGATCGGAGAAATATTACAACGCATAATCGCAAAGGCAATGGCCACCGCAACAGAATCTGACGTTCAACAAGCATGCGAATCAGATCAGCTCTGTGCCGGTATGAAATCAGGAATTGAAGGTGGAATTCACGCTATGACCCAATGCTTTAATGAAGGCGAAGACGACCAAGGCCTGCTTTTAATAGATGCAGCAAATGCCTTCAACGCATTAAGCCGCCCAATCGCCCTTTGGAATGCTAGAGTCTACTGGCCCCGTTGTGCAATATTTCTTTTTAATACATATAGAGGATACGCTGTCATCTGCCTATCAGGATATAAAGACTTTATCCTTAGCAAGGAAGGAAAAACACAAGGTGACCCGTTAGCCATGCTAATGTATGCAGTCGGGATTTTGCCACTTATTCAAAGCTGCAAAGATCGAGGCAAATATATCCAAAATTGGTATGCTGATGGTGATGAGTCAGCCTGCTTTGGTAAACTTAAAAATATAAGAGATTGGCTGGAAAAACTCATGATACAAGGACCGAAATACGGCTACTTCGCAGAACCCACAAAAAGCTATGTAATAATTAAAAATGAATCTAACGAAGAAGCTAAGAGATTATTCGAAAATATGGGTGTCAAGATAGTAACCTATCACCGTTTTCTAGGCAGTGTCATCGGGAATGAAAACGAACAAAAAGAATATATCAAAGAAAAAGTAACTGAATGGACCAATTGCATACGGCTACTGTCAAAAGCTAGCAAAAAACACCCGCAATTAGTTTATACAGCTTTCACAAAATCACTTCAATGTGAGTGGAGATATTTGCAAACAGTAATGGATAAAACCGGCGAAGAATTTCACACTTTAAACGAGACGATAATGTCAACGTTAATACCTTCCATTCTTGACAGAGAAATCACTTCTATAGAACAGGATCTATTCAACCTGTCAGTGAAGCTGGGTGGTATTGGCATTAACAATCCATTAAAAAACACTGAATATTATAAATCATCCGTTGAATCAAATAAATTACTAATTCACGCAATAAAAAATACAGAAAACCTGGACCTAATAGCCCATCATACTCATGCAGCAGAAACCATGAGGGTAGCCAAATTGACGAGACATTTGAACGAGAGTGATAGATATAAAGATGTTTTATCCAAATTACCGAGTAAGATGCAAAGATGTGTCCAAAGAGTAGTTGAATCTAACTCTTCAGAATGGCTGTCAATCATCCCTACCACCGCAAACAATACCGACCTTACCGCCACTCAATTTAAAGACGCCCTTGCCTTGCGCTACGCTCACGAACCCGGCAATCTTCCTCAGGTTTGCGACGGATGCGGCGAAGATAATTTTGACCTAAATTATGCCCTAAACTGCAAAAAAGGCGGCTTGATTAAACAAGGCCATGATCAACATAGGGACGATTGCAAGAATTGGGCCGAACTAGCTTGGGGTAAAGGCACAGTTGAACCAATAATGCGTGATGCAAGTGCTACACAGCCAGCCCTCATAGGAGACTTATTACTAAATAGCGTATGGGAACCTGCAAGGAAAGCGTTCTTCGACGTTCGCATTGTAAATGCTGACGCTTCCTCTTACAGCAACCTTACATGGCAAAAAACAGCACAAAAACACAGCCGAGAAAAACATCTAAAATATGACCGAGCCACGGAAGACTTAAGAGCCTCTTTTACACCTTTAGTAATCTCATGTGATGGAGCCTTAGGGACGGAGTATATGAGTTTTTTGAAAAAAACAGCATCCAAACTATCATCCAAATGGGAATAACCATACTCTTAAATAATATTCTGGCTAAAAGTTAAAGTACAAATATCGGTCATTCGAGCAGTCTCCATGAGGGTGAGAGGCACTAGAAGACGCATCAAGGTCTTCGAATGCGAAGACGGCGCCGGGATTCTATACTAAGCAAGATCTTACACCCCCCCCCCCCCCCCTTGCCCCGTTAATACCGTCCTCGTCCATTTTTGTATATATTTTGATTTGTATTTTATTCTAATAAAGAAATTTTACCACCATATTGTTAGTTGTTTAGTATATTATACATCTTTGTTGCGTGTTAAATAAAGTACTTATCTATTAAACTGCATAATTCATAATTCCAAGATTCTACCTTCAACGATTTGGCTGTGCGTTTTTTGTCATTCAGACAATAGTTTTACATATTTTCATATCTCTGCTCGGATTCTCATGAAATCTTGAAGGAGAGCTAGCCAAGTCAGATATGACACAATAATGAGAGCAACGAAACCTCTCTAGTCAGTTTGCTATACTATGCTTATTTCAAGATCTGGGCATCTCGCAGCTCTAAAGTGGTGGCGGTCAAAGAATGCCCCTACAAGAAAACAAATCCTAGAGGTCTGGGTTAGATGCAATATTATGAGAAACTATATAAGTAATTAGATTATATATTAGCCA
Organism: Pammene aurita; assembly: GCA_947086415.1. Taxonomy (NCBI): domain Eukaryota; kingdom Metazoa; phylum Arthropoda; class Insecta; order Lepidoptera; family Tortricidae; genus Pammene; species Pammene aurita. Next base: position 5,888,242 of record OX352315.1, on the reverse strand, counting down.
AAAGTTTATGTTGGGGGAAAGGCCAAACGACGTAAAATTAATAGTTTTTCGCTTACTGTTTTTGTTTCCAAAATAGTAAGCAATGATTTTGTTCTAATGCGTAGGCCCTGTCCTTTATAACTGAGACAACTTCGGCAGTTTTTACCTATTTTGGTATTACTATTTTCCAATTCAAACCTATTGCTAGGCTGTAACTCTGACCTCCACCCATTAAAAGCTGTCAGATGCCCGGATCTAGCAGTAAGGATAGTATAGCAATCTAACCAGATGAGTTTTGTTGCTCTCATTATTGTGTCATATCTGACATGGCCAGCTCGTAGTCCATTAGCTTAGGTAAGTTTATTTAACCTTTTGAACGCTTTCTCTCTCGCGTCAAGACGTGGCCTACACGCCAATATCTCGACTAGTGAATAACGAACATAAACCTTATCTGTCAGCAGGACAATTGCTTTGACAGCGTCCGCCATAGCCACTTTAGTGGTCGTTGGCGTGGCAGGCACGACAGCACACGACCGATTTAGTGGCTCTTGGCGTTCAAAAGGTTAATTAGGTTAAAGCATCTCTCAGCCGAATTCTTCGCTGCTACGCTACTTTCAATCTAGAAATCCTGTGCAAAGAGACAAACCACGAAGCACGGAATAAAGGATGATTCCCGTTGTCATGTTCCGCGTAGAAAGTGTCACGTGATCCTCGGAGGTCACGTGATGATTTCTATACAAATGAAGTGTCGGGAGTGTCGTGGTAGGACGCGGAACGTGACAGCGTGAATCATCCTTAACCTGGTCTTCAATAAGGTAGAGGGCACCCATTCTCCATAGGTTTTCATCTTTTTCTTACAAGATTTTATTTAAATATTTAGTTCCACCTGTTCCGTTTTCTGTAATCCAATCTTGCGAGTTAAATTTGACCCAGTTCCCGGTTTCCGATTGAACTGAAAATTTGCACGGTTTTATTTTTATTTTAACCGACTTCAAGATTTAAAAAGAGGAGGTTCTCAATTCGCGTGTGTTTTTTTCTTTTTATTTTGTTTTTATATTTTTTTATGTTTGTTACTCCATAACTCCGTCATTTATGAACCGATTTTGAAAACTCTTTTTTGATCGTAAGTATATATATAACAAATTGGTTCCGTTTTTGTCAAAACGCAGTTCTGATGATGGGATCCATGAGGAATCGAGGGAACTCCTCAAATCTTAATGGCATACGTATAGTGTTTTTTATCAACAAATCCATAATTTTCATTCAAAACAGCGACATTTGATAAAGTAGAACTGCTGATGAAGATCAGAACGGAACTCTTTAACGACGCATAGTTCACGTTTGGCGATTTGTCCGAAGACGCTGTGTTTGTTAAGCAAGTTATTTAATTGTATGGAGTCTAAGAGTGCACCATTAATATTTTTTAGGAAAAAAACCGATTTTAAGGGGGAAGCCGGAGAAGGATTATTGTAGACAATAATCCTTCTCCGGCTTCCCCATTAAAGTCGGTTTTTTTCCTAAAAAATATTATTATTATTTTTAAACCTTTATTTTCTTATAAACCTAATATAGTCTTAACATAAGATATGCTAATTTACAAAAGCTTACATTAGGTTTGTAACAGTAAAAGTGCTGGGATTGAGCCTCTGCCTCCCGAACTAGGACAAAGCCTGTGACTGTATACCTACATATATATGTATGTATATCACGTGACAATGCAATATTTTGAGGACATGGAGCTGGAAGATGGCCATAGGAACTCTTCAATTTCTCAACATCATCCCGTCGTGTTTGGGCTCGTTGGATTCGTCTTGGTGAGCAGTTAGGGATCGTACCAAGAAAAGTACAGTTAGCAATAAAATCTTGTCACAAAAAAGAACTTTTATAATCGCGTAAGTGTATTCAGGGCCATAACAACGCATAGACTAATTAACCCAAGACCCCGCATAGCTGGGCAACCCCCGCTGCCAGTCTTGACGTAATTTCACTCCATAGTGAGACACTAATTATTGGAAGTGACAGTAAACTTATTACGTCTCCATGGCAACCATTAATGTAATGTCTGCCTCATTCGTACCGTACGTCTCACGGAACAATAGCGCGTTCCCTGTCTAGCATTGCGTGTTTCCCTCCCGCACCCCTCCTTTTTGCAGCTTAGGTTTCGAAGAAATGACGTGCTAAGCGGAGTATAGAGATATCTTGTATATGTAACAACGCAACAAACAGTAACAAACCTAAACCAAAACGTCAACATTTCGCAAAAGGTTTTTAGCCTTTTCCCGCGGCTTCGCCCGCGTACTGTAAGTACTCATAAAGGATACGATACCCATGTTGATTTTCAGACTTTGTGACCACATTTGCCCCTTTTAGGGGTTGAATTTTCAAAAAACCTGAAACACGTATTTACTCATTTATCGTTAGGAATACCCCTGTGAAGTTTCGAATAAAATAATATAACAAATCTTGATTCGCCATACAAACTTTGGACCCCCATTTTACCCCCTTAGGGGGTGAATTTTGAAAAATCCTTTCTTAGTTTACCCCTAGGGGTAGGGGTAAGGTCTAGACCTTATAAGGAACCTACGTGCCAAATTTGGAATCTCTAGAACCAGCGGTTTGGGCTGTGCGTTGATATGTCAGTCAGTCAGTCAGTCAATCAGTCAGTCAGTCAGTTTCTTCTTTTATATATTTAGACTAGTAGGCTATCAGTATTACTTAATCTTTGATAAAAGGCACAATGACCTCGTTTTAACGGTGTTAAATGCTCCAGTTATCTTGAGACTTTAATTTTGTATTTTATTAGGCGATTCACATACTGACAGCATGACCTGTGAATCAATGGGTGCGTGCTGACATGGTGCTGACTAAGTCCTCAGTGTGTCGTGTCGTATAGGGACGGGTTAGTTACTACACCGGTTTTAACCCTACACCTCTGACTCGAGAATAATTATGACCGGAAAGAAACTCGGCGGGACTTATTTTTTCAAAACTACAGTATATCAAAACTTATAAATACATATAAATGCGTTGTCCTTTAAGATAACATATCAATCCAAGGTTAGATTAACCAACAATAGGTTATAGTTTAAGAGAAATACCAAAGTAAAAATAATGATATAGGGTTTGATATATAGGGTTTTCCAATAAGGGCAGGTCGATTTTAAACTGCAATAAAACAGACTATTTATGTGTAAGATATTAATTACTTTTTAGTTTTTTTTTAAGTCCCATACGTGCCATTTTTTTTGAAATATGACATCGTTAAAATGTCCGCCTCGACTTCTTCTGGTAGTCCATATCCTAAAAGTCCAATTTTCAATAACTCTGCCGCACAGATCAGGCTGAATTTCAGCGATGGCTTGGGTTATACTGATTTCAAGGACATCCTTGCATTTGACCCCACTTTTTTTTGGTGAGGTTTTCCGAAATCGAAGATCAACTCAAACAAGCCATAATCCACGTATGCCCTTAAAATCAATATAACCCATTCCATCGCTGAAATTCAGCCTGATCTGTGCGCCAGACTTATTGCAAATTTGACTTTTAGGATATACTACCAGAAGAAGTCGACGCGGGCATTTGAACGATATCATATTTCACAAAAAATGGCACGTATCCCATACGTGCCATTTCCCTTTGCCCAGTGCCCTTTCAAATAATTTTAACAAGTAATTAATATCTTACACATAGCCTGTTTTATTCCATTTTAATATCGACCCGCCCTTATTAGAAAACCCTATACTTTCTTAAAATAAGGATGAACGTGCAAATCTACGTGGCAAATGGTGCTACAATAGTTTCAAATAAAATCATCCTTTTGGATAATTATGTTGAATTCATACACTATAGACAAAAAGTTTGTAAATTTGTAAATAAATCAACAACGAGGTATAATTAAGGTCATGTACCTTAAAAAGCGAAGATTAAAAAAAAAATCCTTACTGATACACAGTGTTTTATGGAAGCCAAAAAAGTGACATCCCCATTTTATTACAAATTACTGTAGTTTAGAGCATTACGAATGCGAGACTAAAACTCCCGCGTTTCTAATATAATATGTGTAGTTTTTGAGAAATAAATTTTTGAAAATCTTGATTCTGACACCCGGATATTACGAAAAATAATTATGTATTGCAAATTAAGTAACAAACTTTTCTGTTTGACTAAAGTGTTGGATAAACCTTTTAAAAAAGTACATTTAGAGGTAATTACAACCTTTCTAGGTACATTTGTTACAATGATATTAATTATTTTAATGATTTTGGTTTTTATTTTTTTTCTTCCATATTCCACCGTAGTAGATCGCGATATTTGTAAGACAGCTTCAATGTTATGCTTTCTATCTACCCTAATTTTTACAAGATCTAATTCCCTGGAAGATTTAATCTACAGTCGATTAAAATTTGCAGTCAGGGCTGCCACTACCAGTATCCGGATTTACCTGGATATAAAATAAACGCAGTATTCAGGATGTAACAAAAATACTGGTGATTCTTTTAAGGGCATAATTGGTATCGTATTCGAATTATGAAAAACTTTAAAAAAAAAAATTTTTCGCGTGAAAAAAAAAATCTTTTGTATGGAGGGTTGGCCGGCTGGGACTACGTGTCCATGTAATCAGACATGGTTTTCGTTCGATCTGATTTGCGGGTATGGTGTTCTCTATCGTGACGCCAATATTTATTATGAGATTCTGATGATTGCTCGGAGAGCATTCCAATTGGAACAGACGAGTTTCGTATTATCGCAGCTCCATGGACCAAAAGTTTATGTATAGTCACTGTCGAAATTTTTAACATATTTTTTGGCTAGTTCTTTGCATATGTACTCAAAACTATTATCAAAACCAAGAATTATAGATATCCCGGAAACAACGCCGTATAAAATTAAAAATACCGAAGTGTCAACCCTAGAGGCCAGGTAACCCGGATATAAAGTGTTTAGGTGATTACTTCAATGTTCCACGGAATTAGGTCTTCTAAAAAATAGAATAGATAGAAGACATAATAATGAAGCTCTCATACCAATATTGCGACCTACTACGGCGGGACATGGAAGGAAAAAAATAAAAACCAAAATTAATAAAACAATTAATATCTTTGTAACAAATGTATCTAGGAAGGTGGTGATTGCTCTTAAATGTATGTCTTTGAATGTTTTGTCGAACATCTTGGCGAAACAAACAGTCCATGCAATATCTTTTAAATTATTTCTATTTTTCATAATTTCCGAGCGTCAGAAACAAGATTTTCAAAAATTCATGTCTCAAAAACTACACATATTAGAAACATGGGAGTTTTCGTCTCGCATTCGTAATGCTCTAAACTATAGTAATTTGTAATAAAATGGGGACGTCACTTTTTTGGCTTCCATAAAACACTGTGTGATAGGCAACTTTATATCAATTATTCTGTTTTGAAAGTACCTAGTCGGTTACTAAGTTCTGTTACTAGAGTTTTCACTAAATAAATAGGAATAGGTAGCAACATTTTAATTATTAACGCACATAATTTAAAAGCTTATTTAATAGTCAATAGATTACAATATATTGAATTGAAAATTATTGTCGCAGTTTTTCATAATTCTTTATAACACCCGGAAAAGGGCGTGAAATATATACGTCAAAATTACGCTCCTTGGTCGTGTTGATTTAAATCCTATTTATTTTTAATCACCTTTAAGACGCATCAGTCTTACACAATTAGGTAGCTATATTATTTAGCTTCAATTTGGTATATGTATAGTTCACGTGGGGCTATCCCATAAAATACTAGACTATACGTTGTAAGTCTGCTTGTTCCATAGCAGTCTAAATCTATGTCTTTAGTGAAAAACTTAGAAATAGGCAATATATCAAATGGGAATATCTGTGGAATAGAATCGCAAGAAAATTAAATGGTGGTCACGCAATTACCTCTAATAAACAGGTTTCTTACAAACAAGCAATGGAACCTTCTAAACAAAAGTGCAATATTTTTTGATGCACTTTTGTAAAGTGTAATTTTCTTAAATTTACCGCGTGTTTGCGTCTTCAGGCAATCTTGTGCTTTAAAAGGATTTTCAATAAATTTCTCATCGGATTTGTGTATTATTATACCATATTATGTTCATTAGAAATTAGGCTATTAAATAATTACTTTAATTTTTGATTTTCTAACTTTATTTTATATTTTATCAGTCAGAAATCTGGTAACAGAACTTAGTAACCAACTAGGTACATAGGTCCTTGCCATATCATTCTAGTATAGAAAATAGAAGAAGAAAAAATATTGTTGTGAGTATTTACAAAACTGGAACCAAATTTGCAAGAAAACAATATCGTAAACAATCAAGTCACCTTTATAATGTAGGTACTAAATACGCATCTAAATATCTATGGTAAAAACTATTATCACTGTAAAAAAGAAATTCCAAAATGGCTTCAGGAAAAAACCTGTAAAGATATTGAACAACTACTCGAGTTATGAGAGTGATCTTGCAGGCACACACACTCACCCACCCACACACACACGCACACACACACACACACACCCACACACACACACACACACACACACACACACACACACACACACACACACACACACACACACACACACACACACACACACACACACACTGATGTATATATAGACTAATGGTATAACACTACGTGTACTGCGTGTTATGTAATTACATTGTTGGAAGAGCGGGGCGTCTCAACACAGCATATACAAGATATTTCTATACTCCATATACATATTCATCTATGCTATACTCCGCTTAGCGCGTTATTTCTTTATAACCTAAGCTGCCGAAAAGAAGGGGTGCGGGAGGGGAACGCGCAATTGTTCCGTGGGGCGTAAGAGAGAGTCAGACATTCATGGTTGCCATGGAGACATACTAACTTGACTGTCACTTCCAATAATTTAGTATCTAAGTATAACGTAAAATTACTTCAACCCTGGCAGCGGGGGTCGCCAGGCTATGCGGGGTCTTGTGTTAATTAGTCTATGCAACACAGGCACTGTAAGCCTAAAGAGAGATCCCAGCAAAGCAAAAGTGTACTCATTGAAGTTTTTTTTCAAATACTTTGCACCTAAACAACTTTTCGTAAAAATGACAAAGGGACAAGATATTCCCCTGTCGGCAATACACTGCATCCTCTTTGAACTCTCTGTCTGAAACCTTACTCACGGGAACACAACACTATGTGTAGGATTTACCTAGTGCTATTTGGCTATGGTTTTCTGTAAGATGGAGGTACTTCCCCAGTCGGGCTCTGCTCCATTGCGCGAGATGACATTCACTGAACGAAGGTACCACCTGGCTTGACGAACCAAGAAAAATTTGGGTTAGGGTTAATAGATTTAGGACAGGTGTCAGCCGGTGCAACCACCACCTCCATCAATGGGGCTACAAGTCGTCACCGAACTGCGACTGTGACGCCCCAGATCAAACAACCACCCATATATATACCCATATATGGAGGAGTGCCCCAGAAGACACTTTGAGGGCGGGCTGAGCGATCTACACGCACTGACCGCAGATGCCAGGGATTGGTTATCAAACCTAGACATTCAATTATATTTAGTTGCATGCTTTTCATTGTTTTTATTTTTGTTGTAACATTATCCTGTTTTTTTTAATGGACCCAAATAAATGCATATGATAATAATAATATTACATTCACTAAGCTGTGCCTTAGCGAGTACAAATTTATTTTCTACTCATTATTGTCGGAGTGTAACTTACATTCGTAATTTTACATGTTTCGGCAGACCGCGATATCAGTGTGTGAATAGCCTATCTCAGTTTTCTTATTACGCGGCATTATTGTCAGTATCATTGTAGAGTGATAAGTAATAACGTTGTCTTGAAGAATTCGAAATAATGATCTTTGTTGTGCGATAAAAATGTCGCTGTCGAAATGGATCACTCCTTTCACGAAGCAAGTATGTACCTTTTAATATTTTATCTACACCCATATCATAAATCCTCTATTCTGCGTTCGGAAACCGTATGTAAATATCACCATTGTTGCAACCAGTCATTAGTGTATTATCTGTGCCAGTGTCGTAATAATGTTCGAAAATTCATTGATTTTGGTAACGTAATGAAAATTCGGCCCTTCGAACACGTCATTTAGATTGTTATTAAATCAAATACAAACATTAAAAACTTTGAAAAAATAATCAACCCATCAGGACTTGAACCTGCATCGATACGCCTTGCCGGGGCTCATCGTCATTTAGGATTTATAATATGCGTGTAGATAAAGCAGTGTATGCAACTGTACCTAATTAGGCCTTAAAACGTAACAGTTACATAAACTACTATTTTAATATTTATAGTTATAACAATTAATAACTACGAGTATGTTCATTCATGAAGCTGGATATGTGAGCTGCATATACCTCAAGGCCCCTTTTTTTTAAATGTCCAAAAGTGTATCGATAAAAAATACTATATAATAGGGGGTATTGCTCTGCAATGTTCTGCCGCCAGAGCGCAGTAATAACACATATTGTAAACCATAGAGTACTTATACATACTAGGCTTAAACAGTTTTTTCACATTTTTTTTCCAGATAATTTGTAAGGAATAAATATGTCATATGCACCAAGGCGGTTTGTTTACAGAGGGCTTATCGCGAAACACGTTATCAAAATTTTGTTATCTGCCTCTCTATCGCTTGAATATGCAAGAGTTATAGTGAGACTTAGCAGGAAATTTCGATTTTCGTGTTTTGTCGGGGTTCATCTGTTTGTGCTCACAAAATTTCACGACAATCCGTTGAGGAATGAGGCCTATAAAGGAGAACAGCGGAATAGATATTCGCTTGATAATCAAAGGCTCTTATACTCAAGCTGAAACGTAGTCGCTTTGCTCATTTTACTCGCTCGGTTAATTATGTATTAAGAGCGAATGTGTGACGCGCTTTACGTTGTATTTGAATATGACGGCATGACTCTTGTGCCCTGGAGACTGGGACGGCCCCTTATTTGGGACGCCACATGCGTGGACACCCTGGCGCCGTCCCATCTCATCACAACCTCAATAAGAGCAGACGGGGCAGCTGCAGCGGCAGAGGTGACAAAGTGCTGCAAATATATTGGTCTGACAGACCAGAATATATTTGCGGCATTTGCCGTTGAAACTTTAGGACCGTGGTGCCCAGGCGCCCACAGACTAATCAGGCAGCTGTCGAAAAAACTGTTTGAGGTCACCGGGGACCGTAGGGCTGGGTCTTTCCTCGCCTAAAGGACAGCGATCCAGAGGGGGAACACAGCCAGCCTTATGGGAACCATTCCCCAAAGTTCGGGCCTCGGCGACCGTACCTAAGTTTTTCTTTTAGTTATAATTTTGTAGGAAGTTTTTAGCTTTAATTTATTAGCTAATTTTTAAATAGTTTTAGGTCATATTTCTGTATATTTTAACTTTGTTAGTTAAGGTGTATTTGTTTTGGATTTAAATAAAAAAAAATGAATATTTATTTTATAGTGCTTCGTGACCTCAGGGGTGTCTATGAATCTGATGTCCCATGGCCTGGTGATGGGTTTCACCTCCGTGCTACTGCCTCAGCTCCAGGGCTCTGGGTTCATTCCTGTTGACGTCGTCTCTGGGTCTTGGATTGGTAAGTTTTTTCTTGAACCCTAACACGAATCGTGTGCTGGATCATCACTTTTCCATACAATCCAGTAACCTTGTCGCCTGAAATTACGGAGTACTTTGCATCATATCCCGTAGTTCTGATTTTTTGTCAACTTTGGAGTTACAGGCGTCCATAGGTTACGGTAGCTGCTTACCATCAGGCGGGCCGTATGCTTGTTTGCCACCGTCGTGTTATTAAAAAAAATGAATAATCCAAGTTTGTGACTTCGAGCGCCGAACGCAACTTTGTCAAAAATCTAAAAATGTTTTTATATTTTTATTTTAGCGATTATAACCCTAAAAGATTAAGTGGTCTTCTCAAAAAGTTTTGACAGTACCTTCTTAAGACGTTTTTAAGTAGACAAAAAATTTCGGAATTTGAAATAGTTGCGTTCGACGCTCGAGATCACAAAATTGAATTATTCATTTGGCCAAGATCACAAAAAGGTCTGCAAAAAATCAGAACTACCGAATTTAACACAAACGCTGATGTATAAAGTTACTGGATTAATACTAGCTTAAACGCCTGTAGTTATTCGAGTAGATACGAAGAAAACCGATATTTTTGTCGGCAACTATATATTAAGAAGGCAAGGCGATTTAGAGACCATACCCTCCTCCTCCGCCTTGTGTCGTATTCCTCAGTATTGAGGGTCGTAACCTCCCTTCTGAATCACTTTCTATCGTGCAATCATTCTCCATATGTTTCTGTCTCTGGTGGTGTGGATGGCGTTTTGAAAGGTAAAGCGGTATCTGGTCATACCAAGGTATAGATGCGTCCACTAGGCCTTTTTCACCTGTGCAGCTGTGTTCTGTTTTCAATTTCTGTTGAAATTGGAATGAATTTCAAAGACCTGTCGAAGAGACTCCGAGATGCCACAGGGGACCGAAGAGCTGGCAGCTATTTTGCTCAACGAATTAGTTATTCATAGAGAAAATGCTGCCAGCATCTTCGGTACCATGCTGTGGGGGCCTCTTTTAGATATATTTTAGTTTTAGTTTAATTTTATTCTTACAGTTAATTATTTAGATTTATTTTAGTTTTATTTGTTATATTAAAAGGCTGAGTTAGTTACATTTAATTAATTTGTATATATAAATTACAAAACAAAAATCAACTACGCCATTTGTAAATTAGAATGAATTTTAGCTGGAATAAGAGTTTATATTTAACCGAGACAAGAAAATAAATTAATAGTCAAACAGGGGCAAGAAATAAAATTAAATATTGAATTAATTAGTGAATTCGTTTCAAAATTTTAGTCATTTATTCAACACCGCTTGTCTCAGGTAAATCATGTAAACTGGTACTGGAGAATAATATAAATTAAAACTATCGTGTTAATTAATAACTAATTGAACTTTTTAAAAAAATATTCAGACCGTACATGTATTATCGGGTTCATAATTGCATACCCAATTTATGAATGAATTCATTGATAAACTGGGTATGCAATTATGAACCCGATGGTACAGTCGCCATCAGATATCAGATAGTCGATATCAGAGCGGCCAGGATACTCAAAATTATCTGAACATGGACTTTAAACGTATCATCTAAAACTATACCTACCTAAAGTCTGTAGTAACCTCATGGATATAAAATGTGGAGTACAACTCATTACACAAGTTAATTGAAATGCAAGTCAGTCAGTACCAGAAACTGTGACCCCCTATTTGTGAAACTTATGAAATCTGTCAAAACTATAATACGTACGTTACAGATAAGTACTACTAACTACTAAGGTTTGATAAGCGTTTATGAATAGGAAGGCCATAAGTGTGTATACTCGTATGTACCTAACTATAGTAATTTTTTGTTTTTGTTAACTACATAATACTCGTAGTACCTACCTATCACTTTATGTAAGGGAGCCCCCTCTGCCAACAAACTGTCCTGCAGTTTGGCACAGGAAAATTTTGTAAACCAAGGGTTGTTTCGTAAATAAATGTATTATTATTATTATTATTTTATCGCCTTGACAATAAAGGCGTTGTTTAGATAATTAATTAATTGTTTTGTAATTGGCTCTGTATTTCTATTTAAGATGCTTATTGTATATATGTTAGCTGTTGGAATTCCTCAAATAAATAAAATAATTGTGACTACCTTGGCCGCTCCGACATATCAGATGGTAACTGTACTGTACAGTACAAATATTTGGTTGTAATTATTTTGAACCCAGTCATTTGTTAAAAACATCAGCAGATGGGTCTTTGAAGAAATGTAAACACAGAATCGGTGGTAAAGTTTTTAATGTAAATCAACAAAATCATAATAAATTATAAGATCCATACACTTTCCCTCAATCTTGTCATAATTAAGATCAAAACAGGTTAACAGTGTTGACACAGCTTTATAGGCTCACAGGCCGACTATGGAGTGGGAGATACTACTGTCGGCAGCCCAGTACGTTTGTTTTGACTTTTAAAATATCTTCTCAAACATTCACACATAATGGTAAATTTCTTGCTTGTAGTTGATGATGCATTCAGTTCAGTCCATAATTATTGTTGGTTTATGGTATTAATAAATTATAATTTTCTTTACAAATTCAATCGAGAAATCACGTAACCATACTTATTTTTCTTAACGACTAAAATGCTTAACAACAATACACAGTCTAAATCGACTCTCACTTTTCATCACGTACATAACAATTTTCTTTTTACAGTATCAGAACACAATCAAAATACACAAAAACAAACACTAAAGCGCCATCGACCAACTACAATGCCCTAATTGCAAACTCTTCTATTAAAACAGGATTATGGAAGGTCTTTCTCTCCTTAAAAATAAGTGGTAACCCACCAATCACACCCTGTGTGATGTTGGACTTGGGGTCTATTATTGGGTCCTTTGTGGAGTTGGGTGCTGGCTCCACGGTGAATCGAGACAAGATGGCTGCCAAGCCGGCTAGGGACTGCATAAGACCTAACCGTTCACCTGAAAAAGACAAAAGTTTAATTCTTAATGTAAAATGAACTAAAAATTTGACTATTCATTTTCTATTTTAACGATTTTGTTCATGCATACTAGTTCAAAGGTATGTTGGGTTATGGATACCATCGGGTCAGTGTAAAGCCCGATGTAAATTATACTTCCTTTAAATAAACAAGACTAAACCCCATCAAATTTATAACAGCGCCATCTATCGAGTTAAAACCTCTAGTGTTTGACCTAAACTTTGCTTAAAATTGCAAGCAAGTAGCAGAAACTGTTTTGGATATAAACGATCAGACAGTCACTTACCATAAATGCTTAACTAGTTGGTTTCCTTTATTTATGTTTTCGTTCAATAATTGACCTCAATTTACTAAATAAATAAAATGGGATCTCTTAATAGATGAGACAAAGAAAAAAATAATCTCTTCAACTCACCAACACATGATCGCGGTCCAGTGCCAAAAGGCAAATATGCGTATTTTGTTCTTGCATCATTATACTCGTCCGGGCTGAAGCGTTCAGGTCGGAATTCCTCAGGGTTATCCCAATACAATGGGTCATTGTGCAGCGCCTGAACTGATATCCTCACTCTCACACCCTCGTCTATCGTCACACCCAGATCCTCGAATGTATATTTCCGTTTGCACGTCCTTCCTATGTGTCCGACTGGTGGCTGTTTCCGCAAACCTTCCTTGTACGTCCATTCTAAATATTGCATCTCTTTAATCGCATCCCAACTAAGTTTGTGGTTATGCTTAGCGAGCACTCTGTCAATGTCTTGTTGGACTTTCTTCTGTTTATCAGGGTTGTACGCTAGTGCGTGGAGCGTGAAGCTAGTTGAGTTTGAAGCGGTCTCGAAGCCGGCTCCGAAGAACATGAACACATTGGCTGCCATTAGCATATCATCCAGCTCTATTGATACCCGCTCTGGACTGCCGTCTGGCTTCAGTCGCTCCATCGACTCACCTTCAATTTTTCCCTTCTTTTTCATCTCCATCAACAAATCAACAAAATCATTCCTCTCCGACGGCGTGTTATTTCTCAACTTCTGAATCTCACCCACTAGATGAAGTAAATACTCCTCGAACTGACCGAAATATTTTAGAAACGGGAATTTTCCGGGGAAGAGTTCTTTTAGTATGTATATTATGGTTTCTCTAGGTCCTATGTGGAATATTTGTTCTCCAAGTTTTCGGAATGGAGAGTCGTCATCGTTGAGGGCGGCAGCATCAATCCCGAAGCCACAGGCACCAATAAAGTCGATGGTAAATCGGGCCATGAGGTCCCGCGCGTCTACAGGAGCGCCGCGCTCTACTAGTGCCAGCGTCAGCTCTTGCAGCCTCTCAGCTCGCTCCACTATCAGCGGGAACATAGCCTTAAGCTTACCCATAGTGAACGCCGGTGAGGTCCCCTGCCTCAATAACCGCCATAAGTCACCTTCAGCAACCAACATATTTCTCCTCAACGGCTCAACTTGGTCTCCGCTTTCGCTTCCAAGATGCGATCTGGCGTAAAAATACGCAAAGTCGCTTGTGAAAATACTTTTTATTACATCAGGGTCTCTGAGAACCAACTCTGGTTGCATAAGTCTGTAGAATCCAACAATTTTCTCGTCGGGGTACCTCCAGTACATATCCTCGATGACTTGTGACATACTCTTTCTGGCGAACACTTGGTCCGCGTTATTCCCAAGCCCAGGTATTGGTGGATCATGTTTCACGCCACGGTTTTTCCAATAAGAGAAAGTTCTAGTACTGTACCAGTACAGAAAAGAAATGATGAAACAACTGACAAAAAATATCATGATGCTTAATACCTTTGATGCACAACAATAATGAGGATTAAATGGACGCTAGGCTTTTATATAAAGATTGAATGAACAATTAATCACTGATATTAATCTAAAGATTGATAAAATATTCCAAAACCCTTCGCTATCCTGTACCTATGCAATGTATTATAGAAATTAGATAATAATCTAGATGGGTAACAGATATTGATAACTAATTGATTTTTCGGTAAACTTATATCAACTTCAATTAGTCATTAATAAATATTTCTCGCTAAAAAGTCATAACACGTGCATCTTTATCACATTCATGAAACCATAGGCAAATTTTTTGTCAGGACATTGCCTACAGCAACTGGACACTAACAACATGTAACATTGGATTGTTATTAAGGGTCAAATATAAAACCAATGTTACTGATTATGTATTACAAATCAGTCAGACCGTGCCCAATTAGCATGCTAAAATTGCTAACTACAATGTGTGTTTACAAAACATTGCTTATATTTTGGTCGATATATTAATTATGTCCATGAATCTTCGGAATTTGGGGAGACGAATCGAAATATCAGAAGTACGAGTAGGTGCCATATAGGATGAAAAGGTATGTTGGAGACGAAGGCGGTAAAAGAACACGCTCCGCGGGTGGAGTCTATATCTGTTTGTTTTGCAAAATATAATCCAAGACAAATTTGCCGGTTTTAAGTGGATGTAAGGTGGTGTTGGTTGTTCTGTCAGGTTTACATATGCCGACTCTTACTCCTAGGCTATTGTGACAAGTTGTATTCCTTGAACTGGCTCAATAATACTTTTTGAGAACAATAAACAAACTTCACTTTTTAATCACATACGGCGCATTATCAGTTATCAGTTATTTATTGCTTACATATGTACAATATGATGGTACATTGCATAAAACATTCAGCTATACTTACAATTAACAATTAACTTAAAATTTTAAATGCTTTAAAACTTCAACGTCAAACTTCTTTATTGTACACTAAAATAAAGTAAAAATAAAATAGTAATGACTAACATATCTGTAAAACTTACAACGGGACGGTCTTATTGCTATCTCTTTGGAGCAATGTTCAAGTTACTGATTTTACCTATCGAAGTAATAAAAATAATTGTTAATCCAGCTATTTTTTATTAAATAATACCAACCGTCTGGTCTAGTTCTGCAAAAAGGATCGTCTTTTCGTAAGCGTTATCGTTCGTTGATTATCTGTTTGTCAGGTCTATTGTTTTATCGTGTCCAATTTTTGAATTTAAAATCCGTCGTTGCAGAAGAGTATGTCAGTCAGCCAGTCGGTCAGTTGATTTCTCGTAGGCACAGAGGTTGGAAGCCTCAACAATATCTATGTAGGTACACGAAATTAGTAGAAGTGGATGCCATTATAGTGCTTAACTAAAAGCCCTTAACTTGCTTGCTTAACTTGTATTTAAACTCAATAATTGTAACAACATGTCGATAATCGTTAGCTTTATTCCACAAATTAAAAATGTGAATAAAAATTCTGCAATAGTTTTAATTACTAAGCGGTACTACATCACATGCGCAAGCGATAAGCACAATTATCATAGATTTTTTACTATGTATATTTCGATTAATCTATAAAGTTTTTAGATAAGAGTCTATTGCTCATAATTTTCAAATAATAATCGATGCATCACTGCTTCTGATTATTTTTCACTTCCACGGATGTCAAACGGATGTCCTTTACATTTTAGACTTACGACTGCGCTTTTTTACATAGCTTCTTGTTCTTGCGTAAGCACAATCTTTTACGATTATTAAATTTCTAATTACGTTTTAGTTGAGTTGAATAACTTATGTGTAATTAATATCTACTACCTCTTCCTCTTGCTTGGCCTCGCGTTACCCCGTTACACGGTCGGCTTTCCAAATCATGCGACGCCACTTGCTTCACTCCTGTGCGTCCTCTGCTTTGAAGCCCATCTCCTTCATGTCTCTCGGGACATCGTCATCCAGGTAGACAATGGTCTATCTCTTTACATTTTTCATGTAGCTATGGATAAGCATTTCTTCACAACATGGGCATCAGATCGTCGGATCAAAGAAGGTCTTCTTGTAGGACTTTAATGAATATATCGTTTCTAAGTCATTTAAAATGTGTAAGAACAAACTACCAATTATTACTATTTGTTTCTAACGAATTAGGATATATATCGCCCGCGCCGTACATTTTATTATTTATGTGATTTTACATGGAAACGGTTTCTTGGTTTTCGCTTTAAACAGAAAGAAGACTTAAATATCGTCATATTTACAAATAAAAATAATTGATATTATTGTAAATAAAAATATACAAATTTTTTATAAATTTTTTTTTACCTATTTAACTACTTCCGGGTGAAAAGTTGGTAAGATTTTTGCATATATTATCTATAAATATTCCATAAGAATGAATCATAAAAAAATCAGGCTATTATAAATTAATGTTTGACGCAACCGTATCTTTACTGTACTAATAGAGCATAATGAATGGTGCCTTTTGTGTAGGTATTACAGAAATACCTACCTACCTAGTTATTAGCCGATGGTTTGATGGCTACCTGCGGATTACGCGCAAAAATCTAGTTTACGTTGCAACCAGTTTTCATAAAATAAAGTAAGATGTTTTATTAAATAACCGGTCAAGGTTGTGTCGGACCACGCATAATGGAGGGTTCCGTACCTTCAATGGAATAAGAACCAAACTAATACCATAAGGTCGCATCTGATGCCTATGGAAGAAGTTTTTTGGAGATAACTAAAAAATGCCTGAATTGATAATGTTCAAATCAATTTTCGTAGAAAGTATCTAATAAGGCGCATCTTCTCAATTTTTTTCATATTTTTTAGACTTGCGGTTCAAGAGTTACAGGAAGACACAATTTTTCTGACTTTCGCAGCGATTATTTATGAAAATATTCTTTTAATCACAAAATGTTCAAATATATCTCGATGTAATTTTTAAAGAACCATTGATTGATGAGCAACATGTTGATATTCAGTATAATAACTTTTTAAAATTTTGATGCATGTATGAAGCGCCACACCCCCCAAAATATTTTCTTCTGCAATTTAACTACATAACTAAATAGCGGCATACAAAATACACTTTGTTTAAATTTTAGTATGATAGGTCTTATAGTTTCCGAGTAAAATGGCTGTGACATACGGACGGACGACGTACGGACAGACGGACATGACAAAACTACAAGGGTTCCGTTTATGCCGTTTTAGCTACGGAACCCTAAAAACCGGTCAAGTGCGAATCAGAGTCGCGCCCCGAGGGTTCCATACATCACACAATTTTAATAATATTTTTTCTTGAGTCCGATTCTTAACTTCACCACAAGATATTTATGACAAAAAATAAATGTAAATTCTCATAACAAGCCCTTTAATTTACACACTGCCAATAAAGTTGAAAGCTATAACGGCCAGAAATGGCTTGGTATGCAGTAAAGGGTTAGTTTTTTAAATAATGTGAAAAACGAAGTGAAAAACAAAATTCACTACAGGGTGTCAATAAGCGGATTTGTGTCCGCCAACCGGGTTACCTAACCAACATGCATACCAGTCGCGCAGACAATTTTTTTTTATACACGACGGTTGCAAACAAGCATATGGCCCGCCTGATGGTAACTAACAATGACCTATGGTTTGCAAAACATTTTATTTAATTTTCTTGATTACCCCCTTAAAGCACCAGGCGACATACAACCTACAAAATTTCAACTCAATCGATCTAGCAATTTCGGAGCAAATAGACATTGTGACAAGACAGAGTCCATGCTTCCTTTTAAACCATTTTGGTACGGAACCTTAAAAATATTCCAGTTTCCTGAAATTTTAGTGCTCCCGTAATTAAAATGATACCAGCAATTGATACACAAAAAGTGGTTAATTAGGTAGAAACAAATAGCTGGCAACAAATATTTAAACCAAGCCTGCTTTGAATAATAGATGCCAAGTTAATATTTTTGTTGCCAACCTATTATTTCAGGTTTCCGGTTAATTTTTTGGTCAGCTATATATTGCTGCCGTTTTTCAATAATATGATGCCACATGTTTGAGGCTTATAAAAAAATATTGTCGCTAAGATATTAATTCACGGCCAATCTATATCATTACATGCCTTAGAAAAGTTGCCGATTCATGTTTTAGATACCCGGAAAATTATAAGCCTTTTATTTTTACTTTATTTTAGTGTAGAATAAAGAAGTTTGACGTTGAAGTTTTAAAGCATTTAAAATTGTAAGTTATTTTAATATCTGCCTCCGCAATGTGTACGTTAAGTTTTCTTATGTGCAATAAAGATTAAATAAAAATAAGTAAACACCATATGTGCGAAGATTAACATATTTAGTCGTACTTCTATATGAGCAAGAAATTTGCAGCTTTTTTGCTTTAATATGGATATTATGTTTGTTTATATTTTATTTTAGATCGTGATGATATTTGGTAAAAGGTGACTGAATTGTCTGATTGCAACTTTACCTGCAATTAAAAAGGCATTATCCTGATATCGTTCCATCGCATCTATGTAAGAAGATATCAATAACAACAAAAATTGTCAGACTGAGTTTGAAAAACTGTTCATTTTCTTTTTTGTTGTCTGCTTTGTATCATTCCTTCATCAATTGAAGATAGGCGAAAATGATAAACTGTTTTTATTTGTTCATCGTAATAGAATTTCAATCGTGTCAAATTATTTACCACTACCTACGTTGCGATACCATACGATAGGCGTACTTTTATTTTTAGCATTCCGTTCCTTAGAAGGAAAAATCTATTTTTCCTTTAACCCGCACAAGATCAGACCTTTATCCGTCTGTACATGTGTCAAACTTTTTCTCGAGAATGCGTGAAGATATTAGATTGAAATCAAAACTGAAACGTGTGCTGTTATCAATAGATAATGTAAACAGTGATCAAAGTTTAATTAGCTATCGCAAAGCGTATATTAGGATATTCAAAAGAGTTCTCAATCAGGAAAGGATGTTAACCGGTCACAACCAAATTATACAGGCAAAGAACTCTGCAAAGGGCATCTGGAGTGTAGTTAACAGTCGTACAAATAAGAAAAAAGTTGACATAAACAACAAATTGTTACTTAAAACAGATCAAGCATTAGTACACAATGGTGCGGAATTAGCTGATATTTTTCCCAACAATTTTAATTCCTCAAAGTTTCAAGTAACCGGTGACCCTGCCTTGGCCTTTTCTTTACTAGAATCGAATTTCCAATGAGTACCAAATAATATTGCCATAAGGCTAAATTCATCTTTTGAAATTGTCAAAACCATGAAAAATTAAAAATCAAGCGGTTATGAATGTTATGATGATACCCATAACCATTACCATTATCAAAGATATTATTGATCTGTTAGCTCAACCACTTTAATGTTCAACTGAAGAACAAACCAAATTATTTTTAATAAATATTTTGATTTGTGTATTTTTAAGTAGACACACTACTATATAAATCATAAACTTATATAGATGTCATATACAAAGGAAAAAAAAAAGAAAAAAGTTGTACTGAGGGCAGCGCCATCTCTCTCGCTTTCAATGAACTCCTACGAGTTCGGATTGGAGGTACGGACTCATAATGTTCTACCTTAGATGATTGGCTAAAATGCGCCTGAGCATTTACAAAGATTGCATATACACGGGAAAATTCGACCGGTGCTGCTGTGACCCAGGTGGCCAAGTGGTAAAGGCGTCTGCCGCGAATGCAGAAGACGCTGGTTCGATCCCAGCCCTGGGCACCGGAGGCCTAGGTCACTTTTTCCTTTGTATATGACATCTATATAAGTTTACACTTTAATGTTTTTTTAATCATTGTATATACCAAGGTATTTTTCCCGAGCTGCTGAAAATTGCCAAAATTACCATAATTTATAATAGATGCGATGCGAGTCAATTTGCCTATCAGAAAGGTATTGGAACGTCTGTGGCCATAGATACCATAATAGACGACTAAACGTGGCTAGTTTTTATTAATTAATAAAGCCCGCCAGCTTGAACATGTCATGCTCGCTTAAAAGGCTCTGCTTATGGTGGCGTCGTTGATCGGGTCGCCACTTTCTCGAAGAAAAGTTGAGGGAGGCGATGGCTGAGATATGCGTTATACTCGTGAGCGGGTTCTGTTTGTGGAGACTGGTCTGTTTAGGCTAACTGGGGCCACACAATCACGTAACTTTATTAATCATATTTAATTTTAGTTTAATTGGCTTTAGACACAACATTCGGTGCTTGATTATCCATATTTTTTTATTATATAGAATATATAGATCAAGACACTTGGAGACCTTATACATCTCTAAGGATAATTTGGAAATAGTATGTTTATTGTATACTAGAATCACTTTTTTTTTATTTAAATTCAAAATTTGTTTCTAACTGTTGATGATGGATTATTATAATTTGGAAAGGAGATCGTCAATTTTTGTAAGGCGATTTTTTTTTTTTTTTTTTTATACCACGACGGTGGCAAACAAGCATACGGCCCGCCTGATGGTAAGCAGCTACCGTAACCTATGGACGCCTGCAACTCCAAAGGCGTCACATGCGCATTGCCGACCCTTTACAAAAAGGAGGATTCACTGTGTATAATTATGAAATAGATATCAAAACATTCGCTTTAATTTCTAGATCAGGGTGGTCATAAAATAATCATGAAATGTATTGTTGAAATCGAGATGAAATAACATGAATGTGATAAGGACAATATTTTAAAGCGTACATGTTTATGATTTAAAGTATAGCACAAAATAAATACCGGTTTTTTAAAGAATTTCTACAAAATCTGACATGATAATGAAACGGAAATCAAAATAAAATATTAAAAAGTCATATTTTGATCGCTGATTTCTTGTATTTGGGTAAACAAGGATAATGGTTATCAAACCATCATTGCTACTGTTAACTAAACAATCGTAGCACTTATTACAAAGAGATAAGGTTTAGCACTGTTAGTGCGCTACTACCAGTATCCATGAAGTTATAATTTTAAACCAGAGTACACTCTTGGGCCAAAAAGCGAGGCCTAAAGAGAGAGTAATTTAGAAAGCCGCGTCCCGCTTCGACTTAGGGAGTTATAATGCCAGCATGACAACAAGTCAAAATGTCAATGTCTGTCAATTTTGTAACAAGTTCAAGTGAAATACCGCCCCCCATATTATGCCCTCTATCGGACCGTTTTTCCTAGTCACCTATGAACGACTGTTTTACACGGTAATAAGGTTCATCAGATGTACCTTATAATCTGTATTTAGGGAAAAAGTGCTACAATTACATCCACTTTATATAAATCCATGGTAGTATCAGACATTACTTAATAGAAAAATAGTCAAAACGAGACGCATCCCCCTATACCACCAACTCCTTCGGTCCCACCTTGTGGCCGAAGAGGACACTCCAGTTTCAAATTATAACTTCATGCGGCAGACATGGATGACGGTTACGTCATACATTAAAAGTGTCAAACTATAATCATAAACAAGATTAGCAAAATAAACGAAACTTTTTACTGAAAATGTCCGTTTCGTCTCTGCCCAGGAGAAGTTAACCTTATGTCAATGCTGTAAAGACGTTAACAACTTATTTAGCACTATTTGGATCGCGGAAGGATCAACGAAATTACTTTTTATTTTGCATTTCTAATTCCCGTTTTATTTTCATGCAATATTTTGTCTAGTTTCGTAATAAAATGGGTATTTGCTTAAAATTGAAGAACAAACCTTATACGAGATCATTATCGCACGTGGGCCCGGAATTTACGATCTCCTTTATGTAGAAGACACAGTTCAGGTAAGAAAGTATATCAAACTTGTATGTAATTCATTTTCAAATAGTCAGATTTGGACTCATCTTTTTTCTTTGGTATTTTTCTTAAACTATAATCTATTGTTGGTTAATCTAACCTTGGTTTGATATGTTTTCTTATAGAACAATGCACTTATATGTATTGTTTAGTTTTGATGTACTGTTGTTTTGAAAAAAAAAGTCCCGCCGAGTTTCTTGCCGGACATAATTCTTCTCGGGTCAGAGGTGTAGGGTTAGAACCGGTGTAGTTTGATTTTTTTTCTCTCTATTACTTTGACGTGTAAAAGTGCCCTTGTGGCCTACTTACTGAATAAATGTTTGAGTTTGAGTTTGAGAGGACATAACAAATAACTTAAATGAGAAATTAAGGGTAGCTGGAGTGTTTCTTGATTTAAAATCCGCTTTTGACACTATTGCTCATGACATATTAATGCGTAAACTAGACTTTTATGGCATCCGGGGAATAGCGTTGATTGTTTAACAGGATGCCTACAGATTTTAAGACTATATATATATATATATATGTCGCAGGGAAATGATTAAAACAGAGATTTGGACAAATCTCTAAGGGATATGATCAAATCACGCGGGATGTTAAAATGGAGAATCCATATCATCATTTCCCTAGAAAAATTCAGTCCTTTCACCAAATCACTGATTCTGTTTAGTGGAACGACAAAATCGGCCAATAAACGCAACACGTTTTTTCATTTTGATTTGTTTAGGAATTTGACAAAATCCCTAACCACGACAGTAAGTTGACGAAAGGAACTCAAAAAGTCAACTAGTTTTATCATTTCGCTAAACAAGTTTAGTGAAATGATAAAGTCTCAACTGGAAGATGGTATATGGTGATTTGATAAAATCTCTGAACTAGTTTAGTGAAATGACGAAAGCAAGTACTGAGTACAATATTTTACTCTACAGTTAAGCGATTTAATTAAATCTCTAACTAGATTAAGTAAAACAGTAAATATAAATTTGAACACATATCTTAGGGATATGATCAAATCACGTAGGATGTTAAAATGGAGAAATGGAATGGATGTTTCAGCCGATATCTTCAAAAATTTAGCCGCATTTTCCCTCTCAGCTCTAATAATGCTTTCTTTTTATTATAATAATTAGCATTTAACGGCTGAGCCATAACCTTCTTCTCCAACAGTACTTCCACATATTGCATGCACTGGATTATTACAAATATCGCACCGGCCAATTTTGTCTTTCCACTAAACAGAGTCAGTGATTTGGTGAAATGACTGATTTTTTCTAAGGAAATGATTTTTTTTTAACGTAGAGGAATGCATTTAGGCATCCCGCCTAGCCGGGGAACTAGGACGGGTATGTTGGACTCGTCAGGCCAACACTACCAACTAAACCATCCACGGTATGCCCGTCGTGCAGCATTGGAGACGGTGACACGGTAGCGCGAACATTATTCCGCGAACACCGCCTGCTGCGACAGCCGAAGCTGTCCCCTCACTGGGGCCGAAGCCCCCGGAGCCGAAGCTCCCCCTCCCGAAGGTAGCGTGCAGGGCGACACCACACGCTGCTCCCTCATGACAACCTCCACGCCGGGAGCAGGTGAAAAAACCCCGGGTTCCACCCACTCAGGTTGCCTTCGCGATTTTTTATAGAGGTGGTCATCCTCGCAGCCAATACCCAGCACCGGCTTGGTGTTAACCCCCGGTCCGTCATCATAGGCCCTCTGCCTAGACAGGTTACGGGGCCGCAGTTTACACATATTATAAATCCTAAATGACGTGTTCGGAACTTTCGAAACCATTAGAATGACCGCCATTGCACCGCCATGGCCAACTCGATTGTCCCGACGGTCGGGGAGGAGGATAACCGCGGTGGGGAAGGAGGGCTGGATTTTCATTGTTACGTTACTGATATATCGATGTGTTAATGAATTTTCATACATTTTTACAACACTGTCACAGATAATATTCTGATGTTACATTACTGATTGCAATAATGGTAGTAATTACATACGGTTTCCGATCGTAGAACAGAGGATTAATGATATGGCGGTAGATAAAATTATATTTACTGGAAAAATGCTGTTATATAGTAATTTTTAATGATTATTATTTGTTGTTATATATGGATCTTTTATCTAATGCTGATTATTATTCATTTTCATTTTTATTGTGACAAAATTTTTGCTCAATGTTAAAATGTTATGTTTGATGTCATAATTTAATTAAATAGTTTTTGACAGGATTGTGTAAATATTGCATGCATTTTATACATTATTTATTGTACAGTTATACTTTTTAGGTTAATAATAACTGTATTTATTTATTGAATATTCAAACACATTGTAAAAATATTAAAAAAAAAAAAATTTCAGGTTAACCTGTAAAAATGTTATTAATAACATTTGTATACAATTATAAAAGCGTCACTAATTTATATGACTAGATTTCGTTGTGCCATCGAATTCAGTTTAAACTTTATATCGTTTACATACATCAGTTTTAAAGGCACTGATAAACTGTGGGGGTAAAAAGTATACACATGTTCTCAGCTAAGACAAGACTGTCTATCATTTGCCTGCTTTACATGCTTAATGTGCTACAACAACTTATTTCCATCAGTAATATAAATGTTTATCTTTGCAGCATCTGTCGTCAGCATCGCCCTAGTTGCCGGCGCTCTGACACTGCCCTTCATCATGAACGGGCTTGGCCGTAGGGCTGCCAACGTCGTCAGCGTTAGCTTCATGATAGCCGGCTGGTTTTGCATCCTCTTCGCTACCAGTGTGACAGACCTCATCCTAGCCCGGTTTCTTCAGGGTTTTTCCATGGGACTCTCCGCTTCCTTGGGCTCTGTTTTAATTGGAGAGTACACCTGTCCTAAAAATCGGGGAGCTTTCCTGGCCACTATCTCATTAGCCATTGCATGTGGGACTCTAATCACACATACTCTAGGTTCTTATTTTACTTGGCAGATCATAGCCCTTATCTGTGCTGTGATAACTTTTGTTAATTTGATGATAGTAATACATTCTCCAGAATCTCCAAGTTATTTAGTTTCTAAAGGCAGATATGATGAATGTCGGAAAACATTTCACTGGCTAAGAGGTAATGATGAGGAGGAGGAACTAGATAAGATGATTAAAACACATATGTTGAATGAATTAAAAAGAGATGAAAAACAAAAGGTGGAAAGTAAAATACAATATTATAAGAGAGTCTTTAGAAAAAAGGAGTTTCATAAGCCGTTGATTTTGGTTATGCACTTGTACATGATTGGGCAATGGTCTGGAGCAAATATTCTGGCAGCATATACCCAGGAAATATTCCATACGATTATCGGAAAGGTTGACGTTTCACTGATGATTATCTCAATGGACATTCAAAGGATAATCTCCAATTCTTGTGCAGTATTTGTCATTAGAAGATTTAAAAGAAGACCTATGCTTATTTCGACAATTAGCATCAATGTCTTATCAGTTTTATCTATTGGAGTTTATACTAATTTTAAGTCTAAAGGTCTTTTGCCTTATG
Source organism: Pammene aurita (assembly GCA_947086415.1). Lineage (NCBI taxonomy): Eukaryota > Metazoa > Arthropoda > Insecta > Lepidoptera > Tortricidae > Pammene > Pammene aurita. Next base: position 5,862,529 of record OX352315.1, on the reverse strand, counting down.
ATCATCCGTTAATAGGTATAACGTTGATTCACATACATATGTTTTCCATAGCTACTGGATCAGTTCCTTTACCAAATATTATAGCGGGTGAAGTATTTCCTTTAGAATACAAAGGTCTAGCAGGAACTTTATCAGTATTATTTCTGTCATCAAATCTCTTTGTAACATTGAAATGTAATCCATTCCTTTTCAATATCATGGGTCTTCATGGTACATACTGGCTATACTCTGGCATGGTCGGGTATAGTTTGTTGGTGTCATGGTGGATGCTTCCAGAAACAAAGGACAGAACTCTTCAGGATATTGAAGAGGAGTTCCGAGGGACACGGAAGAAGTTTGATGAGTCTATTGACTCGATTTTAAATGATGATGTCAAAAATGTTTAACCACTTCCCCTCGAAAAGGCGCTGTTTATCTCTTGAACAGAGGGAAAACGCATTTTATCCACGTGTGAGGAAAGTAATTTAGTACAAGTTTTGACTTGTTCTTTCACGTTATCTGGCAGGATGGACTTCAAAGAGATGATTTTGTTTGATATAATTTGGAAAGCATTTATTTGGCTTAATTTTTTTAAATATTTTATTGCTTATATTTCCCCGTGGTGTGGTAGTGAAAAATCTTGTATTATACTCGGCCGCAAAGTTTAATCAACCTATCTTGCCTTGAGGCCCTCGTACGCTCAAGATTCCATGTTTTGAAATTTTGGGAACTTTCGTAGGCTCAGGTCACAAATGTCATAATAAAGGTATAATAAATAACTATTAACGATATAAAATAAAATGGATTGAATTATGAAATTGCTATTTATCATACTTGTATTGTTGTTTACTTTATAATTTCCAATTAGGATTGTTCATTTTTTTTAAATGATCTATTTCGAAAACCATTTCGAGATATGAGGTTTTCAAACAGTTTCCGACGTTTGCTACTATATACTCGTAATAATCCATGATTGAAGATATTTCCACAAATATACTTATAACCTTACTTTGACCTTTCTCGTTGCTGAATATGTTATGTCATCGAAAAATTTTATAAAAAAGTTATTGAACCATAGTACTTATCCGTCACTCACGTAACTGTCAAAGTCATCATTGTCATAAACATGTCATAAATCTCTATTCTTTTCAGTTCAACTATTAGTAGGAGAGCCCATGACACTGAACCTAGTTCGATAAGTCTCCTAGATGAGATATATATAATTATACGCGTCTTTAATGGGGGAACACAAAATGCTGATGCTGCAATGCAAAAAAAGTGGTGGCGTATTTTAATTGTTTTTTTGAAAAAAAAATCCGCTTTCTAGTACGATAAGTCTCCTAGATTTCCTTTGTTCCTCGAAGCAGGGGAGGGGTAGGGCTACACGATAATACGGTGCTGCAAGCCCCCGTGCGTGGCCTTGTCAGTGGCAGCAGCATCAAAAGATTGTAGATGTATGAAAAAACAAAGCACCTGATCTTTTAAAATTTAAAATAATTTTTCAACACACCTGCTCGTAACGAGGTTCTTATTCCACCGCTTTTATGCTCATAATCCTAGATATTAAACACGCGTGCATTTCACAATTATTATCCAACTAGTGGAATTGTTGAAAATTCTGATATTAATTAACAAAATAATTAACTCTATGTAACTACTAGCGCCATCTGTCGATGCTTGTGTTATATATAACGTGTCTCATTAAAAAAAAAAAACGTCAGTCTGCTGCGAACTAACTTGCAGTTTTATTAGGTTATGGTCCAGCTATCGTTTTTAATTAGTTTTCGGAGTTTTTTCGGTAGTTTTTATAGTGCACAGTGATTAAGATGTCAGCTAACTATGCAGTGAACGTTCCCAAGTTAAAAGGGCGAGAGAATTATGACGACTGGGCGTTTGCTTTGGAGAACGTGGAATAAGCTAAAGTCATTGTTTGACGACTCCGGTTACACACGCAAGATTAGCTTACTACGAAATTTAATTTCTATACGCCTAGAAACAAGTGAATCTATGACGGATTACGTGACACAGCTAGTGGAAACGGCACAGAAATTAAAAGGTACTGGTTTTGAGATAAACGATGAGTGGATCGGTTCTTTATTGCTGGCGGGTCTTCCAGAGAAGTTTAGCCCAATGATTATGGCTATTGAGCATTCGGGGATGAGTTTAAGTGCAGATGCTATAAAAACAAAGCTATTGGATATGGGTACAGATTTTGAGGTTAAATCAGGTTAAACCGCATTCATTGCTAAAAATTCGCACCAAAAAATAGGAGGCAGCATTAGAACATTTCAAAAGTACCATTACGGCAGTGGGAGTAACGAAACGCAATCTTCGACACCTGTCAAAGGAAACGTCAAATCTTCAAAAATGACAATTCGTTGCTATGGGTGTCACCAAAATGGACATTACAAAAATCCTGAGAAGTCAAAGCGAAAGTTGAATGCTTTCAGTGCTGTATTTTCAACGGGAAATTTTAGTAAAGATGATTTCTACGTTGATTCCGGCGCAAGTGGCCATTCCGTGGAGAATAAAGACATGTTATCCAATGTTAGTTACCAACCGAAAATTAAAGAGATAATCGTTGCTGATGATAAAGTTGTCCCAGTAGTGTGTTCAGGAGATACACAGATTACTACAGTGGTGGGAAAAACAGAGTATGAGATTCCTGTTCGTGATGTGTTGTGCGTTCCTACCTTAACCACAAACTTGTTATCAGTTAGTCAGCTGATTGAGAATGACAACACAGTTTATTTCGATAAAAAAGGTTGTTACATTCGTAATTCGCAGAAAGACCTAATTGGTAAAGCTGATTTAATAAATGGAGTGTACAAGTTAAACTTAAAGGAGTCAAGTTTGTTAGCAGCTACAGCAACTTCAAGTTTGGATTGGCACCGCCGTCTTGGGCATATTCATTCAAACGACCTTAGTAAAATGATAAATGGAGCAGTTGAAGGAGTGTCTTTTCAAGATAAAAGTGGCAAGTTAAGTAAATCCAACTGTCAAGTATGCTGCAAGGGAAAGCAGGCAAGATTGCCGTTTCCTCAGAGTGCAAGCAGAAGTAAGGAGGTCCTGGAATTAATTCACACTGATTTGTGTGGACCTATGGAAAACGAGTCACTTGGAAATGCAAGATATTATCTTATTTTTGTGAATGACTATAGCCGGATGTGTTTTGTCTATTTTCTTCAGTCAAAACATCAAACATTCAGATACTTCAAGGAATTCCAGAAGTTAGTTGAGAATCAGCAGTCTAAGAAAATTAGAGCCTTACGGAGTGACGGGGGCGGAGAGTTCTGTTCAACTGAAATGGAGAATTACCTAAAGCAGTGCGGCATAGTGCATCAGAAGACAACTGCATACACGCCTGAATCCAACGGGCTTGCGGAAAGGTTTCAACGCTCTCTGGTAGAGAAAGCGCGCTGTCTTCTTTTTGATGCTAAGTTTGAAAAGAAGTTTTGGGCAGAAGCCATAAACACAGCAGTGTAATTAAATAATAGGTCACCGGCATCAGGAAAAGACCGAGATACCACACCTTATGAAAAGTGGACAGGCAGAAAGCCTAACATTAGTTATGTGCGGATATTCGGCAGTCCAGTAATGGTGCATGTCCCGAAGCAAAAGCGCAGGAAGTGGGACAAGAAAGCGACCAAGATGTTTCTAGTTGGTTATTCAGAAACAACCAAAGGTTATCGCCTGTATGATCCAAGTTCTCAGGATATAGTTATTGCCAGAGATGTGATAGTCATGGAGAATACTGATAAGGAGGTTACAACACTTTTGGTAGAGGATCAAAAGGAGGAAGATGATGATTGTGTTATTGTAGAGGCCCAGGGCAGTCGGTCCAGAAGTACATCACAAAGTACCTCAGATGACAGTGTTCAAGAGGATAAAAATGACGAGACATATGTTCCAAGCGAAGATGACATCTATTATGAACTGGATACAGATATGACACAGGAGATCATGCGAGAGGTGCCGGAGATGCAGGACTCGCAAGAGATCCAGGACATGCAAGACTTGCCGGAGGTGTCTAAGCGGACTCGACGTCAACCAGATTACTATGGATTTGCAAATATGTGTGTTGATGAGGTTCCCGGTGAACATATCTCAATTACCGAGGCCGTTACAGGACCAGAAAAAGTGCAGTGGCAAAGTGCAATGAAAGAAGAACTAAAATCTTTCAGTGACAATGACATTTGGGAGCTGGTAGATAGGCCGAGAAATGGTACAGTGGTAAAAAATAAGTGGGTGTTTAAAAAGAAATTTAACAGTGATGGTGAAGTGCGTTATAGAGCGAGGTTAGTCGCAAAAGGTTTCACACAAAAGAAGGGCATAGACTTTACAGAGACCTTCTCGCCAGTGTTAAGATACTCTACTCTTAGACTCTTGTTTGCCCTAAGTGTTCAATTAGATTTAAATATGAACCACCTAGATGTACCTACAGCTTTTTTGAATGGTTTTATAAAAGAAAATGTTTATATGGAAATACCAGAATATTCAAATTTTGTTGATTGTGACAATAAGGTGCTAAAGTTAAAGAGGGCAATTTACGGTCTTAAGCAATCTGCTAGGGCCTGGTACACTAGAGTGGAAGATTGTTTGTTACAACTTGGCTATCAGAAATCAAAGTATGAACCCTGTTTGTTTATAAAATGTGAAAATAATGTCAGAATTTACATTGCATTATTTGTGGATGATTTCTTTGTATTTTATAACTGTAACAATACATATGAACAGTTAAAGACAGAACTTTTAAATAAATTTAGGATTAAAGATTTAGGTCAGATCAAACAGTGTCTGGGAATGAGAGTAAATGTCAAACAAGACTGTATTACTGTTGACCAGGAACATTTTGTAAACAATATTTTGAACAAATTTAATATGTTTGATTGTCATGGTTCAAATACTCCTATGGAGGTCAATTTAAAACTGGATAAGGGTTTAAATAATTGTGATAAGACTGATAAGTCCCCCTATCAACCCCCCCCCCCCCCCCATACCCCTATCAACAATTAATAGGTAGCCTTATGTACCTAATTGTTCTATCAAGACCTGATATTGCTTATAGTGTAAGTTACCTTAGTCAGTATAATAATTGTTACAATGAAACACATTGGAAGCATTTAAAAAGATTGTTGAAATACTTACAGAAAACTAAAAGCTATTGCCTAGCTTATAGAAAGGGTGATAGTTATTTGCATGGGTTCGTGGATGCTGATTGGGCTTCGTACACTTTAGACAGAAGATCTTATACAGGGTATTGCTTCATAATGTCGGGATGTGTAATATCTTATGAATCGAGAAAACAAAGAACAATTGCCTTGTCGAGCTGTGAAAGCGAGTACATGGGTTTAAGCGAAGCTTGTAAAGAGGCAATTTATTTGCAGAATTTACTAAGTGATATGTTTTCCAGTGGCAGTACACCAATATGCTTATACATTGATAGTCAAAGTTCACTAAAATTAGCTGCGAGTCCGTTGTTCCATAAGAGAACAAAGCATATTGATGTACGACATCATTTTGTAAGAGAATGTGTCCTAAATAATAAGGTGAAACTGGAACATGTACCAACTTCCAACATGCCAGCTGATTTGCTAACAAAACGTCTCAGTGCAGATAAGCACTATAAATTTTTAAAATTAATGGGCATATCGGAGGTATAGGTTTATATGTAATTTAAATTTGTACTTATTTTGTTTAGGTAAATTTTGGATTATTTTGTTAGGAGAGGATGTTGAAAATTCTGATATTAATTAACAAAATAATTAACTCTATGTAGCTACTAGCGCCATCTGTCGATGTTTGTGTTATATATAACGTGTATCATTTAAAAAATAAAACGTCAGTCTGTTGCGAACTAACTTGCAGTTTTATTAATCCGATAAAATAATCCGAATTTAATAATCCGATCAAGTGACGTTTGTACTCTAGTACCAAGTTGTATGTACGCAGACGAATCGTTGTAATTTAGTCGGGTATTACCTTTACTTTTTTTTAACTCTTTACGAGTTTACATTCTAAAAAAGTAAAAAAAACGTAAATATATTAAAAATATACACATTTACGATAGAATACAAATTATACAATCCTGATTGTGAATAACAATCATTTCAACTTATTATATTACTCGTAATACACAATAAATTACGTTTTAAACACGAATTGTCTGTTTTAATATTGGCTGTTTGGCATTATACGTCCGCGCCTTTGCGTCAAGCTGCACGCACACCCAAAAAAGAAAATTGCGCGCCATTTATAAGTTAACCTCAAATCATTGTTTATTTGTTAGATTTTTCTCGTCGTGTTTTATTAATTTACACAAATTATATTTTCAATGAATAAGAAGACAACTTTAGCGTTACTTTAACCTCTGAATATATTTCAAAATTGTGATACATACTAGTAAATGTCATCATAAAAATCTAGTGAGCAATACGTAAGAAAAAAATACTATAATTTATTGCACATTAAATGTGAAGTCTTTAATTTTATGAAATGATTTAAAAAAGAGTTCCAGATAACACACAAAACACAAAACACTCAATAACATCACAAAAAAGGTTAGTTAAATTTAATTATCTTAGGTTCGTAAGTACCTCGATCGTGTAAACATTCTGACAATTAATGTATTTATCAAAAGTTATTAATTATACTATTCTGTTATTTCCTCGCAAGTGTGTTGAAAAACGTCGTATGAAACGCGTGTGCTTGATCATTACATAAGCTCAGCTGCCTTATGCGCACTCACATGCATTCGTGCGCACAATATCGCTTCGTATGTAATGATCAACTTAGCACACTTGTATCATAATGTACTATTAATAACGTAGCAACTTGTTGCAGTTCAGGCGCTAAGTTTAGGTTACATAACATCTTGTTTTTGTTATAAAAAGATCAGGCGTTTTGTTTTTTCATACATCTACAATCTTTTGAAAAAGTGAACAATCCTAATTATTCTACTCGTAGAATACTCGATCTCCCTTTTTTGCATACATGTGGACTACCAAAATAATCATTTTTTCAGCAGTTTTAAAGTGTACTTGCGTTTATTTATTAATACTAAATAACAATAACATCAATTTACAAACAGGTATCTTCTTAAAACAACAATTTCTGCTTTCTGTAAAACCTGTGCTTTCGAATAAAAGGGACAAAAATTTAGGTCTACTAGGTACTGTAATAAATATAACACCAAATGCGGGAGTCTATAGATCTGAAAAGGAGCATTGTTGCCCATATTAAGGGACCCTATTTACCTGGATATTTGTCCCTTTCGTTCAGTCTTGCAAAATTGAGACAGGTGAAAGGAACAAAAAAATAAAAGGATTCTCACAAAGGTATAGTAGAGATAAAAATCTAAAATTCTCAAAATCGGTATTTTTTTGGACAATTAAGATTTTTTTGGTAAGCCATTGGAAACCAGTTGTATAAAGACGATTTCGACGAAGAGAATGTCAGATATGTCAACATGTCAACACCTATTTCGAAAATATAAAATCTATATTTAATAATTTTCGAGGATTCAAACCACAACATAGTATTGTTTAATCCTATTTATACCATGAATTCACGTAAAGCAATAGAAATATAATTTTCAAATCAAGAAGTGAAGATTTAAACATTGATTCTTATCTGTCAGCCGATTGACCAACTGACTTGTCGCAGCCTGAATTGAATTCAGAGGCTGAATTTCGTATTCGGTAACTTCGCAGCCATCAGCGCCTCCTATAAAATATCTGACCGCCGCCCGCCCTCCACACTGAAAATACCATAAAGTCGGAAAGCAGCCTCCCGTGCTCCCAGAAGCTGTCAGTGCATGTGTCAAGCTTGTCACCGAAAAACATAAACATTGCTTTTATTGCGAATTTTTGTGATACGTTATTTAAGTTCTTTTCTAGTCCAGTGTCCATATTAAGTGTTCTTTGTCTATGTGTTGCAGGTATTTCTTTTTTTATGTTTTTTGTGTGTGTTTATGTCGACCCAACCTACAAGTACTGCTTCAGTGGAACTATTGGAGTGCCCTTTCTGCCTAGACAATAAATTATATAAGGGGCAAAAGGGCCTAGCAATCCATGCCGCCCGCCGTCATGCGACGCGTATTACTGCCGATGCCCCACTGTCTACCGCTTCACAGCCTACGCCCTCGACCGCAAACAATGCTACCTCTAATAGTTCCACTGTGCTGGCAGAAAGATTAAGTTATTTAAAAAAACACGTTCCAGTCGTAAAAAGAATACCCCGAGGCGCCCGCAGAGCTGTGGCTAATTCGCTTTCAGATTGCATCGCCAAGGTTGTCTCTGAAAATTCTCCCACAGCATGGGAACGCCTGCTCACGTTCTCCTATTCCGCCTTACATGCCGATAAATCTAGCAAATCTTTTTTGACCAGTCAAATAAAATCCAATTCAAATAATTTACCACCTGTCAGCCAACCAAATCACCATATTTTCAACAATCTTTCACACCCAAAACAAGATCTCGGAAGGAGACGTGAGTGGAGCGGCTCGTCTACTATTTTCAAATGATGACTTGGCGACGCAATCACCCGATACCTTCGCCGCCCTCAGGGATAAACATCCGGTTCCCTCATCTCCGTCTCAACTACCAGATCCTCCTACTCCAGACGACACGAGGATAACCATGCCTGAGGACGCGGTCCAACAAGCAATCCTATCATTCCCTAATGGTTCTGCAGGCGGGCTGGACGGTTTATCCCCGCAACATGTGAAGGACTTGATCGCAACAGCTGGGGACGCAAGTTCTGCTTTATTAAAAGCACTAACGGCTCTTATTAATTTAATGTTAGCAGGACGCGTCAACAACGAGATAATCCCGGTCCTGTATGGCGCCAACCTCGTGGCCTTAGCCAAGAAAGACGGCGGCATTCGCCCTATAGCCGTCGAGTGTACTTTAAGGCGTTTGGCTTCAAAACTCTGCCGAAGGTTTAATAAGAAATTTACTAATATCTTCAAGCCCCGGCAGCTTGGTTTTGGAGTCAAGGGCGGAAGTGAGGCCGCAGTGCACGCAGCACGGTCCTTTCTGAATCGCCCAGACTACGAGGTATTTATAAAAATCGATATAAAAAACGCGTTTAACTCGGTTAATCGTGGTACCCTCTTGAAAGAAATAAAACAGGAATTCCCAGAAATATATCCATACTTATGGCAATGCTATGGGGCACCTACAAAATTACGTTTTGGCGACGAAACCATTCTGTCAAGCACTGGATGCCAACAGGGCGACCCGCTTGGACCCGCAATTTTTAGTCTAACAATTCAGCCGATAATTTCAAAACTAATGTCTAGATTCAAGTTGTGGTTCAAGATGATGGCTGCCTGGGCGGGGATGCCGCTACTGTCTCACAAGACCTGCATTTAATTATAAGCAAATTTTCAGAAATAGGGCTGTCTTTAAATTTTGCTAAGTGTGAAATTTTCATACCTGACCACCTTCCATCAGATAGAAAGAGTGATATTATCACTAACTGTAATGCTATTTTGCCCAACATTTTTAGGGTCACCAATTTTTGATGAAGCAATCGATTCTGTCATAAATTCCAAATTAATCCAGTTTAACTGCTCGTCAAGCCTATTATTTGATATAAATCCCCACATGGCCCTATTTATTATCCGTTTCTGCCTTTTCACTCCTAAATTCATATACTTACTCCGATGCTCCCCTATATGGAAATACCCCGCAATCCTTTCATCAATTGACAGCGTCCTCCAAACAACTTTATCTAAAATACTGAATATTATCTTTGATACTAGATCATGGTCCCAAGCGGTGCTCCCTGTGCGATTCGGCGGCCTGGGTGTCCGCTCCTCGGCCAGCGTGGCCTTGCCTGCCTTCTTATCGTCCGCCTTCAGCTCTTTTTCTCTCGTCGGAATAATCTTAAATCTCCCACAGATTTCTGTCGCAAAGATTACGAGTCTGGCGGAGGCTGAGAAGTCTTGGTGTGACTCGTGCCCGGGAGCGTTTGCCCCAGCAACTAAACATATTCAGAGGGCTTGGGATACCCCCAGCTTAAAGGCAACCCACGCTTCTCTCCTCGAAAACAGTCCTGACGACTCGGAAAGTGCTAGGCTCCTAGCTGTTTCTACAATTGAGTTAGGTCATTGGCTGAACGCCTTGCCTTCACGCAACATCGGCACAGTTTTAGACGCAAGCACATTAAGAATAGCAGCCTGCCTGAGAATTGGGGCCAGGATATGCGTACCTCATACATGCGCCTGTGGAAAAGATGTGGATTGGCTGGGTCGACATGGGCTTTCTTGTGTCAGAAGCGCTGGCCGCATGTACCGTCACGGCACCATTAACGACCTGGTACGCCGGGCGCTTGCCACTGCCTCAGTGCCTTCCTCTCTTGAACCCACCGGAATGGCAAGAGACGATGGTAAGCGTCCGGATGGATTTACTTTGGTGCCGTGGAAACTCGGCAGAGCTTTGGTGTGGGACGCTACGTGCGTTGATACATTCGCCATGTCCCACATCCAAGCAACCCGCTCATTAGCCGGCGCTGCTGCTGATCAGGCTCAAATTCTCAAGCGCCGCAAATACTCCACCCTTTTAAATGATTATGAATTTGCGGCGCTTGCAGTCGAGACGTTGGGTCCCTGGTCGGCAGACATGAAAACATTTATGAAGGCCCTTTCGTCCCGGTTAATCCACGCCTCAGGAGACCCCAGAGCCGGCTCATACCTGTCACAACGACTGAGTCTGTCGATACAAAGGAGGAACGCCGCTAGCGTGATGGGGACTATGCCACAATCGGAGCTGCTGGACGGGGTATTCTTTTTGTAACTTTGTGGGTTGGTAGGTATATAGTTTTTCTTGTTTTTAATGTAGTTTTATGTATAGTTTTAATTTAATTTTATATGATTTATTAAGTATTATGTTGTAATAAGTTTATTAAGTAATAAACGGTAAAGTAGTTGTATAAATACCGCGCCATCTTTATTACAAGTCAGTGTCTTTTAATGGAGCAAAAGTTACAGAGACGTGACAGGAATAGCCTATCAAATAACCGGGTTATTGTGTCAAGGCCTCTGCCATAACGAACAGCTGGCTTCTTCATCATAAGAATAACTATCAAACGGAATACTAATCTGATCTTGTAGCCGACTCGAGTCGACATCTTTTTTATTCACAAATAATAATTTATTTTGAGAATAGAATACAATAGAATTCGTTTATTCGTAGACACAAGTACAGATGTAGGTACCTATTTACCAAATATATTGAAAAAAACCGGCCAAGTGCGAGTCGGACTCGCGCACCGAGGGTTCCGTACAAACCTATAACAAGCAAAAGTTTTAGTATGTTTATTACTTATTTCAATTTAATACCTCTACGCGTTGACGAGGAAAAAGGTAGTAAGTTTAAAATTAAAAAAAATATTTTTTGTATGATTTTACTAAAAGTGTCTACTTTTCGTAATTTTTCCTTTGTCTGTGCTATATGAAGTTTCTTCGTGCCAAGTTTCAAGTTTTTGAGTTTACGGGAAATACCCTTTAGGTTTTGAGTTTCTTGCGAGTACTCAGTTTCAAAATATGCGACTTAAATTGCTATTTCTTTTGATTGCTTTCACATAAAAGTTTGATTTTGCTACATCGTAAAGGTCCTATAGCCCTGAGTATTTAACATGAATTTCAATTTAATACCTCCACGCGTTTACGAGGAAAAAGGCAGTAAGTTTAAAATTTCAAAATATATTTTTTGTATGATTTTACTAAAAATGTCTACTTTTCGTAATTTTTCCTTTGTCTGTGATATATGAAGTTTTTTCGTGCCAAGTTTCAAGTTTCTGAGTTTACGGGACCCTTTAGGTTTTGAGTTTCTTGCGACTACTCAGTTTCAAAATAAGCGACTTAAATTGCAATTTCTATTGGTTGCGTTGACATAAAAGTTTGGTTTTGCTACATTTGAAAGGTCTTATAGCGTTGAGAATTTGATATGAATTTCAATTTAATACCTCCACGCGTTTACGAGGAAAAAGGTAGTAAGTTTAAAATTTAAAAAAATATTTTTTTGTATGATTTTACTAAAAATGTCTACTTTTGTATTTTTTCCATTGTCTATGCTATATGACGTTGCTTCGTGCCAAATTTCAAGTTTCTGAGTTCACGGGAAGTACCCCGTAGGTTTTGCAAGTGCCGAAAAACTCTAAAATTTGCAGCATAAACGTCCGTATCTTGTGATTGCGTTGGCTTTTAAGTTTGATTTTTTCACAGCTTCAAGGGACAATAGACCTGAGTATTTGATATAAATTTAAGCTTGATACCTACACGCGTTCCTGAGAAAAATGGTCTTGACAGACAGACAGACAGACAGACAGACAGACAGACAGACAGACAGACAGACAGACAGACAGACAGACAGACAGACGGACAACAAAGTGATCCTATAATGGTTCCGTTTTTTCCTTTCGAGGTACGGAACCCTAAAAAAGGAAAAAACGTGAAAGTGCCACGACATGACCTCATCTTATTTAGCATGGTGCTTTTTCTAATAAGTAGGTACTTTTGGTAAAGATTTTACGATTAGTTCCCTGTTAGCCGGATTTTATTTAATTAAATTTAATTAAGTACAGAACTTCAGTCATCGTCATCTATCTTGATTGTCGTACAATCTATCAAAACCAAATAGGGTAACGGCACCAGTGGTCAGCCAGGCACCAGTGGTCAGCCTGTTGCATCGTTTATTGGTCATAAATATAGCAATAATTTGAATAAATAAATCATATGTACTTAACTAGCAGCTCTGATTCCTCGTTGTTTAATATGCCATGCTACAGAAGCGGCAGGGGATCAAGGGGCAGAAATAAATTAGTACCAATAGGTGCCGTCGCTATACGAGAGCAGTAGTGTCATATCCGCCATATTTTTATTTACACGTGGTGTTCTCTTAACACGTAAGAAAAAACATGTTTTTATAGTAAACGTGATTGACTTTTACACAAATTGGCTTTATGAATATTTATGTATTGAATTATATTAAAATTGAATAAAAATATAGTGATATTTTTTTATTTGGATTTAGATATTATTTGAGGGGGCTTTTAGATAACACTTTTTTACAAAGGATCCAATGGTCAGCATCCCGTGGCTGACCATTGGGTTTTTCCTGATTGTATGAAAACCCAGTAGTCAGCCGCATTTAAAACTCCTAAGACCCAGAAGCAGTTGTTTTGTTTTTGAATTTGGGACCCTTTAGTTACTCAATCAAAGCTCAAAATGGATTGTAGAATATGTACAAAATTTTGTACAAGGGGTCTTAGGAGGTTATATTTTTTACGCGGCCGACCACTGGATGTTGGGGATCCAGTATTCAGCCACTATCTTGTTGGGTTAAGTGGTATTTTTAAGGTTGCAGGGAGATATTTTTATGGGGATCTATGAACAATATTTTACTTTTATTATAATCATGTTGATTTTGACTTTAATATCTTATTCTTATTAATGGTTAAGATGGCTGAGTACTGGGTACATAAAAGGCTGATAACTGGATTTTTCAGGCTTACTACTGGAAAAAACGGCCATTTGTTGTTTAAACTTAAATATAGCAATTTTAAAGAGGATTGTTATTTTTTCACATATTTTGTTTTAAAACTATAATAACCAATTGATTTAACCATGTTATGCGTTTAGTTATCAGACTAATGCTGTAGAAATGCCGAACGTTCAAACCTTAAAAAGTCGTTATAAGGCTGACTACTGGTGCGTTTACCCTACTTATTTGCCTAGTTTTGTTCGATTTTCTGTAACTGAAAAATTACGACTAAACAGGGATTCGGCGAATCGGGAAATAATCGATATCACAATGGAATAATTTAAAAAAAAACAGAACCGACTTCACTTAGACTCCACCTTTCCAAAAGCAAATGCTGGAGCTGTGCTGTAAAAATACTCAAATCACTAAAGGTGTGCCTTTAATAGTCGAAGAGTTCCCTCGATTTCTCCAGGATCCCATCATCAGATCCTGACCTGGTTACAATGAGACCAACAGTGTAGTATACTCTTTCAAACAAAAAATAATTTTCCAAATCGGTCCAGCTGTCTTCGAATAATCGGTGAACATACTCAAAAAAAAGTGCAAAAACAAAGATCCCGACGAATCCTTCGCAATCTTGAAGTCGGTTCGAGACGCAAACTCGCCACTCCGGGGGCCGTATTCTTACTTTAAAACACGTTATAATCATAGACATATAAATTAAGAAGACGTAATCCCACGAAGATAAAACTGTAATTCCATAATGAGCCGCGATCTCGTGCACACACGCTCAGTTTTGACGTTTGAACTAATCACCGCTCGTCCACGAGTTGTAGATGTGTGCGTGTCGCGCGTAAACACGAAGTAATCGGCTTATTATGGAATCACAGTTTTGTGTTCACGGCGTTACGTCTTCTTATTTTATACGTCTATGGTTATAATACGATCTAATTTCAATACAACTCCAATGGTAGCCAATCATTTGATAAATAATCATTTTACAAACAACGTTTGGCAAATTAACGATTGACAAATAGGACGTTGCATATAAGATTGTTTTACAAATGGGTTACCCTCATCTGGCAGAAAAATATTGGTCAGAAACACACTTGGCATAACATGTTTCGCAGAAACGGAGAAACATTTTTGACATATATTTGTTTTGCATAATGAAACTTGGCAGAAGTAACGTTTGGCAACAACTTACGCAGAGTATGCTTTGGCATAAATAATTTCGCAGATTTACCCTCACCATCATCTGGCAGAATAATATTGGTCAGAAATACACTTGGCATAACATGTTTCGCAGAAACACTTTCGGTCGAATGGTAATTAATATTTCCTCGCTTCATTGTTCGATATAATTAAGTTAACATTAATGTAGTTTATTTAATCTACTGGCAACAATCTGCACGCTTATTTTAGAGATATATCCAGAAAAAATAAGTATTTCTTTTGACTCAAAAAACCCTTCCCCCACCCTCAGGCCGGCGCGGCCGGTGGAGGCTATCGTCATTATTTTTTCGTGCACGGCAACAGACGCACGCGTCCACTACCTTTCACAAAGTTATATTCTTGGTTGCAGTGAAAGTACAAACTTCTTTTCACAATGCCAAAGCGTAAACGCACTAACCAAGAAAAATTAGATCACTACCAAAGGAAATTTAAAAAATATAGTGGACTAGTATTTTCAACGTCATCCACAGATGATCAATCAAGTAAGTAATTTTATTTTTCATATTAAGTGTTATCATTACGTTATTTAAGGCGACATGCCGTTAATTCGTAATGATTTTTCCACAAACGTAATTAAACGCGTACTTTTAAATAAGACGTGAGCCTGGGGGTTGGCCGTGAGTCAACACGAGGGCATTACAACATGTAAGACATTGTATTTCTATTATGAATACATGTTAATATGTTCACAATAAACAACTTAGTTTTATCCGCGAGATAAGATTAAGAAAAATGCGTAGATACGCACTTGCATGGCAGAATCTACCCACATTTTTTGCCATAATTTCTATTTAGTTTTAATTAAACTAATCTATGGTTTGTTTATGTTATATTCAGAAAGCGACGACTTTCTCGAACAAGACGTCCTGGAGACCGAAATGGCTTCAGAAAACCAGCACGAGGACCAAGTTTGGAACTCTTCGGATAATGAAGAGGTTCCAGAGACCGTGCCTGAGGACCCAACACCAGCTCTTGACCCTGCGGGTACAGCGCCAGCGCCAGTCCCAGACAGCGAAGAAGTGCCTGTTTTGGACCCGGTGCTTGTTACTGCGTTAGGTGAAGCCACCGATGATACACCGAAATTTGGGGAATAAATTCACAGTAATTTGGCCTCTCTTTGGTTACCGTTACTCCGCAAGGGTTTACCAAAAGATTCGAAGGATAAGATATTAAAAGAATATCTCATACCTGAGAACTGTGCGTTATTACAAGCACCGAAATTGAACGCGGAAATTTCCGCAGCAATTACAGAAATGGCCAGGAATCGGGATAAGAAGCTGGAGGCCGCGCAGCAACAGCTGGGCCTAGGCATTACAGCCATAAACCGCGCAATGACGACCTTGCTAACCTCCGAGGACAAGGTCAAGGCCATTAAACTCTTGAGCGACAGTTGTCGAATCTTATCGGATTTACACTTTTGTGAGACCCAAACTCGCACAAAACTGGTTACACCTGGTTTAGCGAAACCTTTCTTGACTATTATTCAAGACACGGAAAGGGACGAGTTATTGTTCGGAGGAAAACTCTCGGAGAAGATAAAAGCCTCAAAAGTAATTGAAAAACAGGGTTTACAAATTAAGAAGCCTGTATCTGCGGGAAAGAATACAACGGCTCCGTCAACTTCGACTTCAACCGCACCACGCCACCAGTACCAGGGAAACTGGTCAGGCCCCTCGCATTACCAGTCGAACAGGGGGGGGCGTGGAGGTCAGAGGAAGGCGGCAGTGACCCGCAAACAAACTCCGAATCCGTCAGCCCGGCCAGCGGGCCAGGGCAAGCCCCGTGCCACTCCTCAACAATGAGACAGGTACCTCACGCTGGTAGAATTAAATATTTCCATGATTGTTGGTGCAAAATAACCTCTAATTAAGTTATCTTAAATTGGTTAAAAAACGGATATTCTATACCTTTCGAACGGCAGGTCTATCAGGACTTTGTACCTCAAATAAATTGGTCAAATAGCGAAAAAGCTGACATGGAAATAGCCATTCAAAATTTACTGCAACTAGGTGCAGTTAAACCTTGCTCTCCACAGGAGGACCAGTTTATTTCGAGGACTTTTTTGGCACCAAAGTCAAATGGTAGCAAACGCTTTATTCTAAATTTAGAAAAATTGAATAAATTCATTCCTAGAGAGCACTTCAAAATGGAAGATCACAGAACAGCGGTTAAGCTTATACCAAAACATGGCTTCATGGCCACGGTGGACTTAAAGGAAGCTTACCTACTGATTCCAATTGCTAGTCATTGCCGAAAATATCTGCGCTTCCATTTTGGAGATGCAAACTCAAGTTTGCTAACATATGAGTTCACCGCTTTGCCTTACGGTCTTTCCTTGGCTCCGAGAACTTTCACAAAGGTTATGAGAGAAGTTATAGCCTACTTAAGAGGTCAGGGTCACAAGTCTGTCTTCTTTTTAGATGACATATTATGCATCGGGGAGTCTTATGATGAGTGCTTACGCAATGTAAACCAGACTGTTAGTCTATTACAATGCTTGGGCTTTGTCATAAATTATCAGAAAAGTAGATTAGAACCTCAACAGGTTTGCCGTTACCTAGGCTTTATGTTTAACTCGGTGGATATGTCTATATCTTTACCCTCGGAAAAACGCGACAAAATCAAAGCCATGGTCGACAAATTTTTGTCACTATCCTTATGTACCGTTAGAGAATTATCGCAACTGATTGGAGTACTAATTGCCGCTTGCCCTGCAGCTAAGTATGGATGGTTGTATACTAGGATTTTAGAAAGACAACAATTTTTAGCTCTGCAACGTGATTCAGATTATAGTCGAAAAATTAAATTACCAAGAGTAATTTTTAACGATCTTGAATGGTGGCAAAATAACATATCCTCATGCTCCCATTCCATGTTGCCTATTACATATAGCCTCGAGATTTTCTCCGATGCATCCCGGACCGGCTGGGGGGCGTACGCGAATAACGCTCGCGCACACGGCGCGTGGAGAATAGAGGAACAATCTTTTCACATAAACCAGCTGGAATTGTTAGCCGTGTTTCTGGCTCTCAAATATTTTGCAAATGAGAGTCGCGACTGTTCTATATTACTTCGTATAGACAATACAACGGCTATTAGCTATGTGAATCGCATGGGCGGCGTTCAATTTCCTCATTTGAATGACCTTTCCAGACAAATTTGGCAGTGGTGCGAGGAGCGAAACCTTTGGATTTTCGCATCGTACATAAATACGAAAGAGAATGTTGAAGCAGACCGAGAATCACGAAGGGTGAATCTCGATACTGAATGGGAACTGTCTCATAAAGCTTTTCGTCGTATAGTAAGCACATTTGGTCAGCCAGAGATTGATCTATTCGCCTCTCGCGCCAATGCCAAATGCCACTCTTACGTGTCATGGTGGAAAGACCCGAATGCATCAGCTATAGACGCGTTTACCCTAGACTGGGGTCAAAAATTTTTTTATAGCTTTCCCCCGTTCTCGATGATATTAAAATCTTTACAAAAGATAATTCATGACAAAGCTACAGGAATTTTAGTTTTTCCTGTTTGGCCATCTCAAGCGTGGTTCCCTTTGCTAGTATCATTGGTGAAATCCGATGTTATTTATATGAACCCTGAAGAACACATGGTTTGTTCTGATTTCAGGACGAGGAACCCGTTCCACAAGCACCTTACCCTGGGTGCAGCGGTGCTCTCCGGTTAGCGTTCCTGAGACGCGGAATACCGGAGACTTCTTGTGATTTAATGCTTACATCCTTGTCTAAAAATACCATACAGCAATATAACGTATCGTTAAAATTATGGTGGTTATTTTGCTCACAATTGGGTCAAGACGTTTTTAGCAGTTCGATTGAGTTGATTTTAAGATTTTTAACGGAGCAGTTTAACGCTGGAGCGTCATACGGCTCCATTAATAGTCACAGGTCGGCATTATCCTTATTTCTAGGGGACAATGTTGGAAAAAACGAACTAGTAAAACGGTTATTGAAAGGGGTGTTTAAAACAAGACCCAGTTTTCCAAAATATACACAAACTTGGGATCCGAAAAAAGTTCTAGATTATATTGCTGAATGGTATCCAAATACGACTATCTCTTTAGATCAGATTACTAAAAAGCTGGTCGTATTGTTAGCGTTATGCACTGCCCATCGCGTGCAAACATTGTCACTGATAAAATTGTGTAATATAAACATCTCACCTAACGGTATTAAAATAGTTATATCGGATATAATTAAGACCTCAGCCGTTGGAAGAGAACAGCCCATATTGTTTCTCCAGTATTTTGAAGAAAAACCAGAGATTTGTGCGGCTTCGGCCCTTTGTGAATATCTTTCTATAACGAAAGATAAAAGACCCCCTAACTCTGAACACCTCTTAATGACTGTGAAGCGCCCTCACAGGGACGCGACAGCACAGTCGATAAGCAGGTGGATAAAACAGGTACTAGCTGAGAGTGGCGTAGACGTGGCAACATTTAGCGCACATAGTACTCGTCACGCTGCCACATCCACTGCCGCTTCAGCCGGGGTCAATATAGAATTAATCAGAAAAACTGCCGGTTGGACCTTAACCTCACAAGTCTTTGCGAAATTTTATCATCGCCAAATTGTTGACGATGGCCTGTTTGCAAGATCAGTGTGTTATAATTAATTAAAACTCACTTCTGAGATAATATAAGACTGATTATTATGAATAATTTTTTGATTTAAGAGTTGTTTAGTACGTATAATTGAAGACAAATAATAAAATATTAATAAATATTGAATTTCGTTTGTCTTTACATTTGCAATCCGCAAAACTTTGCCTCTAAACAACTACATTAATGTTAACTTAATTATATCGAACAATGAAGCGAGGAAATATTAATATATGATCAAACGAGCTTCGCAAGCGAAGTTCGATCAATATTATATGACTCGCTTCATTGGAAGATATAATTACCCACCCTCCCGAAAACCCAGATTCCAAAGTTTTGCTTAGAATAATCTCTAAAAATAATGACGATAGCCTCCACCGGCCGCGCCGGCCTGAGGGTGGGGGAAGGGTTTTTTGAGTCAAAAGAAATACTTATTTTTTCTGGATATATCTCTAAAATAAGCGTGCAGATTGTTGCCAGTAGATTAAATAAACTACATTAATGTTAACTTAATTATATCTTCCAATGAAGCGAGTCATATAATATTGATCGAACTTCGCTTGCGAAGCTCGTTTGATCATATATTTTGCATAAATGTATAGTTGGCAGTACTACTACCACGCATACGTCACATTTTGCAGCACATTGTTTTGTAGAACACTACTTTGGCCGACTTTGGTTTAGTATCATTCTATGTACCATAATAATCATATAGCATACTAATACAATAGCATAATTATTTTCTGCTAGCAGAAAAGTAGGTTAGGTAAATTTAACGTGTTAGACTATGAGTCCCAACAAATTTGCTATGGCATACAAAAACAAATACAAATAATTTATTGTACGAAAGTGAGTATTGATAATGATATTATGTTACTTGTAGTGCGTCACTATCAGCCAGTGTTTGGCGTACAATTTGTTGTTTCTATTGCATGTCATTGAATATCTAGTTAATAATGTTTATACTCATGTCAACACCGAGTGTAATATAGGCGGATGCCAAAAAAAATAAAATCCTTAAATTAATATAAGTCATAATAATAATATGTCAATGTCATGCTATCAAAAGCTAGCAAAAAACACCCGCAATTAGTTTATACAGCTTTCACAAAATCACTTCAATGTGGGTGGAGATATTTGCAAACAGTAATGGATAAAACCGGCGAAGAATTTCACACTTTAAACGAAACGATAATGTCAACGTTAATACCTTCCATTCTTGACAGAGAAATCACTTCTATAGAACAGGATCTATTCAACCTGCCAGTGAAGCTGGGCGGTCTTGGCATTAACAATACATTTAAAAACACTGAATATTATAAATCATCCGTTGAATCAAATAAATTACTAATTCACGCAATAAAAAATACAGAAAACCTGGACCTAATAGCCCATCATACTCATGCAGCAGAAACCATGAGGGTAGCCAAATTGACGAGACATTTGAACGAGAGTGATAGATGTAAAGATGTTTTATCCAAATTACCGATTAAGATGCAAAGATGTGTCCAAAGAGTAATTGAATCTAACTCTTCACAATGGCTGTCAATCATACCTACCACCGCAAATAATACCGACCTTACAGCCACCCAATTTAAGGACGCCCTTGCCTTGCGCTACGCTCACGAACCCGGCAATTTTCCTCAGGTTTGCGACGGATGCGGCGAAAATAATTTTGACCTAAATCATGCCCTAAACTGCAAAAAAGGCAGCTTGATTAAACAAGGCCATGATCAACATAGGGACGATTGCAAGAATTGGGCCGAACTAGCTTGGGGTAAAGGCACAGTTGAACCAATAATGCGTGATGCAAGTGCTACACAGCCAGCCCTTTTAGGAGACTTATTACTAAATAGCGTATGGGAACCTGCAAGGAAAGCGTTCTTCGACGTTCGCATTGTAAATGCTGACGCTTCCTCTTACAGCAACCTTACATGACAAAAAACAGCACAAAAACACAGCCGAGAAAAACATCTAAAATATGACCGAGCCACGGAAGACTTAAACGCCTCTTTTACACCTTTAGTAATCTCATGTGATGGAGCCTTAGGGACGGAGTATATGAGTTTTTTGAAAAAAAAACAGCATCCAAACTATCATCCAAATGGGAAAAACCATACTCTCAAATAATATTCTGGCTAAAAGTTAAAGTACAAATATCGGTCATTCGAGCAGTCTCCATGAGGGTGAGAGGCACTAGAAGACGCATCAAGGTCTTCAAATGCGAAGACGGCGCCAGAATTCTATACCAAGCAAGATCTTACACCCAAAGAGAGAAGAAAGATTTTTGAGATACAACTTGAGTCAACCTTCCCAGAGCAAATACATATCTGCCCAACTTTTTGACCAGGTAATCTACATGAGTCTGCCAATTGCAGTGACAATCCAAGAGCAAACCGAGGAATCGTATAGATTGTACGTTTTCTATTGACTCTTGATTGTACTGGATTGCTATATTTTTAGGATTACCCTGTGGTGCATAGAACTCCATGTACTTGGTCTTGCTCAGGTTTACCTTTAAATTGTTTCTTTCCAACCCGGTGTTGACGTCCTTAAATGTTAATTCGCTTCAGCCTCGTATGTCAGGGGATCCGTACTAGGTATTACTACTGAGCAGTCATCGGCAAAAAGTAGGACCTTGTTGTGAGTTACATTAGGGAGGTCATTAATGTAGATTAGGAACAGCAGCGGCCCTAGAATATTTCCTTGTGGCACGCCCACGTTAGCAGTAGTTGCATCTGACAGCACCCTAGACATCTCCATGGACTTAGCACAGTAACTACTGATCTCGGTTCTCTGTAGGTCATAATAGGATTGTTAGGTATCTTGCGTCCCCAACACAACCGACTCGCTATCAAAAAGGAAAAACAGTCCCAGAGTCACCGTTAGGTACGAGGACGAGCGAAGCCAGAAACGTGAGTTAGGTTAGGTTAGAACTATGACCCCCCACAGGAAAATACTGATGTCAGAAAATTGGGTTAGGTTAGAACTGCATCCCCCGCGGAAACAAACTGTTGCCAGAAAAGTGGGTTTGGTTAGGTTAGAGTTGCGACCTCCGCGGAAACAACTGTTGCCAGAAAAGTGGGTTGGGTTAGGTAAGAACTGCGACCTCTGTGGATTTATTTAATCGTATGGCATGCATAGTTAGGCAGTCAGAGAACAGCTTTGAGGTTGTTAAGCCAGGCAACTACGTCGGGTGTCAGAGCATCCAAATCCTCTGCTGGGCCTGGATAGGAGTGAAGAGGGCAGCGCCGAAATATGTGCTCAGTGGTTTGTTCTTCTTCGCCGCACTCGCAGCGGGGAGACTCCTTCCAACCCCACTTATGTTGGAAATAATTACAGCGGCCATGTCCTGTACTCAATCTGTTCAGCCGACACCAAATCTTACGAGGGAGATGAAACCCTTTTGGTTTTCTCGTCGAGTCTGAGATATATGGGGCAGCTTTTTCAGCTGTAGCAGCAGACCATTCAGCTTTCCACTTGTCTGAGATGTTAAAATAGCTTAAGCTAGGCGCTATATGTACCTAAACGGGAGGCCTTCTTCGTATTGAATTACTAAGATAAAAATAATACGGTAAAAGTATTACGCATTTAATTACAAACTTGATTAACTTTTGTTCCACTTAACAAAAAAGTTAAACAAAACTAACAAATTCGCGAGTATTGTAACGACATCTTACGAATTATTAACACAACCATAAGTCACGACACGTCTAGAGCCTGTCATAATAGTATTACAGTTTTTCTGTATGTCTCAAACAGTTTGGTTGTCTGGATTGACATCTGTCATATTGACGGCTGTCAGCGTCATGAGTAACAGTTTGAATAAATTGAACCTTAATACTATTGACATAAGGAGATGATGCCTTTTTTTCATACATTTAGGCTGAAATTTCATACATTTAGGTTAAAATTTCATAGATTGATGCCAAAATCTCATAGGTTGATGCTATAATCTCATATATTTAGGCTAAAATTTCATAGATTGATGCCAAAATCTCATAGATTGATGCTATAATCTCATATATTGATGCTATAATCTCATATATTTAGGCTAAAATTTCATACAATGATGCTCAAGGTTGGGACCCCGGAATTTACTATAAAAAGGCCAGAGTTGGTCGTAGTCAGGCATAAAAATCTCTACGTTCGGACCGACAAGTGACTCTGGTTTACTAATCTATTGGTAAGTGCAAAATTCTGCTATATCTTTCTATCTCTGTGTTTGGTTTTATGTGCAATAACTAAATTGTCGTATGGACTTGGAGATGTGTCTCTGTTCTCCGATTCAGGAACCAGCGTGGTTTCTGTAGCGGGGAACTTTGACATCGGATATATGTGGAGTATTGCACTTTATTGTATTAAAAGTTTGTTTTAATTTTTTATTCTTTTTATGTAAACTTAAAGTCTATGTGTTTTGTTATATTTTAAAAACCAGAAACTGTCTAGACATAAGTCGTTTGACAAGCTAGCTATAACCTCACGGTGACAAACGTGGCTAGCTTGGGGTCTATTTTGTTTCCAAGTTGATGGTGCTTGGCAATCCTTCTTTACCAACATAAGGATTGAAACACCTCTTAAGGTGCCATCCCTGGTTCCGAAGTCCAGCTGTTAGGCAAAGGCGGGGGCCACATAATTTTATACTAAGTTGGCCATTCGGGATATCCGGACCCGCTAATGTCTGCAGTAATCGGTGCCAGAGGTCTTGTTAAATATGTTTATATATTTCTTTATATACACCGGATAGGGCCGAGTTACTATTCACCACCCTGGCTGCGGCCGTGAATGGGGGACTCACTTACACGGGCCTATAGTTTTGCTATCTCGACTTCGCCCATCGAACTGTACAGATTTCATAGGGATACATTATGTATATTTCAAGGTATTAAGCTGATGGTAGGAACAGCTGGTATTTTGAATATACTAGATTAGGGACAATAGACGATAGGGTAGAGTCACACACACTTTCTGGGAAAGCAGGTAGGGTTTTTCTTCCTCAGGTTTTCATGATTTTATTGAAGCAATATATTTACTACTTATTTGGTGGGTTTTTGACTTTGAAATCTTTTGGTATTGAGTAAATGAGATCATTGTTCTAAAAGCAAATCTTTGTAATTCTATATTTCTAGGTTCCTATTGCGAAGGCAAGGTATCTCTGGAATATAGTGTCTGGTCACATTCATTTTAATTTCATGTCTTGGGATAGTGAGTTAGTCTGAGATGGACGGCTGACTTGCTCCTGACGCCAATCGATGCAGTGCGTTGGGAATACATCAAACTGATGCTATGAATGGCTGGTTTGACTCTTCTCTTTAGGTCATTACTTTGGTATTTTGCCTTTGTTTTAGATAAACCTAGAAATATCAGCTTTTAATATGTTGAGAATAAATATTGGGCATGTCAAAAAAGATTGACATTATTTAGTTAGTTTTAGCGTTTCTTCTCATTTAAAACTAGGACATGAAACGCTGATTAATTATGTTGTGGAGTTTAGGAATACCTAATAACAATAATACAAAATAAATTGGGTATTAGGTTAGCGTGGCCATACATCATCCGTCCATGACGACAAGCTGGTGTTTGCATTATTAAGATGTAGTAGATAAAATATTTTGCCCAAGACAAATATATTTCCCTATTAGCTAGCTAGGAGGATAATGGGTTAGAAAGGGAAATATCCAAGCAAACTATAAGGACCTGTTGTCGCATGTACTCGGCCAGCGTTAGGAGGCGGTTGATGATATTATTTTTTAAATAAATAATATTTTATAACTTTACTAACTATCTTTTACCACACTAAGCCAATAGCCTACTCTACAATCTGTAAAATCATCTATTTTATAATAAACATGTAATTCCTCTGTTTACTCATCAATCTACTTTATTTCTTAAAATCTACGCAACATTTAAATTTTTATCGGATAACTCATGTGTAAAATTAAACTTTTAAAATTGTGATTGTGTTTCGAGAGTTCGGAAGGTCGCCAGTCTTTCATTAAAAGAATTTGGGTTACACGGAGCATTTCGAAGGGTCCCCAATACCACTAGACAATCGATCACTAAGGCCATGTTAAGGGGTTTCGCGCTCCTTACGTTTAGGTTATAAGAGGGGTCGAGCGGGAGGTGACAATTTTGATGCCGTGACCAGGATTTAAGCAGCTTCATGGCTATAATTTTGATGCCGTGGTGCTGGATTTAAGCAGCTTCTTAGCTGCAATTTTGTTGCTTGTGAAATGGAAATGGAAACTGGCTGTTCTTTTTGGCTTTCGGAACACAATTACCATAACTATATTTTTGACCAATACTCCAATATCTCAGTGACTTGCGTTCAAAGAAGGATAATTTACATAGCTATCTGTAATACTAACGCATCTTATATATTAATTTCATAGTCTTATTTGTATATTTAACCATAGTAGTATAAAACATATGTCTGAAATACGCCAACTTTTAAACCACATTGGTACCTACTTTTCTTGTTTTGTGTGATATCCAGGGCATTATAGAGTGAAGTTTCACTCATGATTCACTATTTAAAACAATAACACGACACTAAGAATCACTAATTACATACTTTCAAATTAATAAACACTACTGACTATGAATGATTTCCTTGTGCACAATTTGGTTGGTTTCACTCAACATTTGTGAATAAGAGCACTTTTCACGTATTAACACACAGTAGTTTATAATTTTTACGTACCGTTGATATCATATTATTGTAAAAAGAATTAAATATCACGAAGAAAAAAAACAATTTAAAATATTACGCGATGTATTGCTTTGACAGTTGTTTTTTTTTTCCTATAAGCATAGATGTGTCTTAGAGAATTTAACCAGGAGAAGCAATGTTTGACATTTTCTATGCAATGAAAAAAAAGTTTGCCGATATTTGCGGGTGAGGGGAATGTCAATGTATAGCTAATCGTACAAATAGCCACGTCAGATCATACATTTCTATGACCACTGGTCATATGTTTTGACAGAGGGAACGCTTGTCAATAGCGGCTCCGGTTGGTTGTATTCTCTAAGGTTGTAGTCAAATATTGACTTGAGACTTTAGTTTTACAAGCTTTTATTTAACTTGTTCATTAAAATTTAGCAGATATATTCATCAATTTCATTATAATTGTTATTTTAGGCCAGATATTGTTTGATAGCATATTGCGGGGCTGTAATTTTCCCATTTTTACAATACTTCATCAACGTGAGTTTCTTTCTGTACGCTCGGGTGGCGCTACCATCGCAGAATAATCTTGTTAGTTATTTTCTGGATTTATCTGTAAAAGAAGTCTCTATGTGTCTTGTGGGATATAGGAAAGGGAAGAAAAATGTATATTACTTGTTATCTGAGGGGTAATCGATATGCTTAAGGCTTTTATATTTCATAATTATTTTACATGTTTTTTTTAAAGTGGGGCATTCCACTCATACAATAGTATGTTATTCAATCAAATACAAACACTGAAAACATTGAAAAAATAATCAACCCAGCAGGATTTGAACCTCGCATCGATACGCCTTACCGGGGCTCGATCGAAAAAAAAAAAAAAAAATCTCCTTGTTTTCCCACTTTGTTAGAGAATCTTCTTTTGCTCATTACTGCCAGGGTAGGTCTGTATTTGTATCTGAAAACAAAAATGATCATACATAAATTCTTCAAGTTTCATATATTTGTAGAAATAGGAAGCATGGAGTTGCGGGGGCGTAAAAGATATAAATACTATAGGTAACTGATGAGACTGGGTGTAACCTACACGAAAAGAGTGGAAATGTTCTAACAATCACATGTATTGGGGGCGCTCTTCGAGAATAAGCAGCACGCATGTGACATTTTCTTTTATCCTAACTTAGCTTGTACTATAGTGCCAATATAGATGGAATGGGGGTGACCATTTGCAAGCAATGTTCTTATATATGTGGACAACGCGTGTTAGACACCATGAGAGTTGTGATTTTTGATTATTGTAAGATATCCAGTTTGTTGATCAAGGCTTATATGACTAATTTAAGAAACAAAATAGGTAATAATAGTATTTTCATACATAGTTTCAAGAGCTAGCATAGTTTATTGGTCTAACAAGCTTATACTGTCTGTTTAGAGGTGTTGTTCCCATATCAATAAAGATGGCGTTGATACTAATGTAAACGGGCAAACTATTATTCAAGATTTGTTAAAGTGATTTCACTCATTCAAACACTCCCATCTATAGAATCTAGCATGTTCTCGTTATATTTCCTTTTTAGAAATGCATTTAAATAGCTTAAAAGTAGCATAACCATAGGAAGCTCTTGAATAAAAATAAAAATAAAAAACATTGGCTACACTCTTGTAAGTATGTATACCTAACCAGTATAGTATGTATGTATGTAATAAAATAACTTAAGCTTGAAATTTAAGTATCCTACGAACATCTAAGTTTTTTTAAGTAGTTGAACCCGAACTGCCGTCTTGAAAGTCACGAGGTTGATTGTGTTGTAGCCTGTTGATTGGGATCTTGAGTTACAAGTCTCAGCTTAGAAGCCTGTAAAATAATACGAGAAAATTAGATCTTCCAATATTTTTAGAGCCATTCAGATATTTATGTGCTGGGAGAGTACACATTTTATTTTTCAAGCTAGTGTAGATACCTAAATAAAAGGGGGATTCAAGTCACTTGAAAATGGGGGCGTGATGGTTATTATCTAAATGTAGTTTTATCATTTTAAAACATATTCAAAGTAGATTGTGGTAGGTGTTCCTTAAGAATACTTTGAGAACCATTGGTTTAATAAGATATCTGTCTGTTAGTTAAACTTTAGGAAAGTTTCGGGTAAGTTTATTTAAGTGTAATTAGTCAGACAAAGTGAAATCAAAATTTAACTAGGATTTTTCTACCTCGGAACCACTCCGCATATTCCTATTGGTATACATGGGTTTTTCACTATTTAACAGTCACTTTAGTACTATTATTATTAGATAAAATAAATTACCTTTGGTTTTAATCAGAAGCAGTAACAAACTGATGTCGGCTCATTTAAAAATTCTGCATCTCCGCTATGTCGGCGGTCTGAAAAAATAGAAAAATAGCAAAAAATTAGCTCTAGTAGGTTTTATTGAGTCATTATCTTTTTAAATGTCGTTACAATTATTTCATAAAACAATATGTACAGATTACTGGGGGATTTAGGGAAAACTGGAAAATTTCATTTTTGCACAGAGAGCGATAACTATAACTATTTTTGTAAAATCTGATTTTGGTTCATTAAGTCTAAAAATTAAATAAGAATAACAGAGATATTTAACTTACTTGTACATTTTATGTCTATGTTCCGACAGCCATTGACATTTTCATGATTTCAGTACTGAAGATTATAATTATTTTTTTCCCAATAGCATAGTGTTTGGGATGATACGCAGAATGTTGGCAGATCAGTTGATGTTTCAAACAGGATCTTTAATTGCTGAAAAACAAAACAAGTAAATAAACAAATAAGTAACAAAGGTTATTACAGGGAAGAGACATTTAAGTAGACGTTCAACTATAAATATTTTTAATTTTGCTATTTTCTGTTTATTTTGTTCTGGATAGCAGTCTGTTACTAAAAGTTAACTTAGTACGCATTTATTTTGTCGGTAGATCAAGAGTAAATACTATGAGAAAATAAGTTAAAATGAAAACTGATACTTTTGAAAAATTTTGTTATGGTATATGTTACAAAAATGGACAGGTTACTAAGTATGTGCTATATAATGAAAAGATAGCATTCTAGAGTGAGTACATAGTTATGTGTTGGTCTAGTCCTACGTTTAATTACAGTTGAATAGCGGAGTTTTGAACGGGTTTAGCACAAAGGTTGCATGAAAAATAAGCGAAAAAGTTAGGTTAACTTACCTCAAGTACAAAAGAGCGGTTTTTCCATCAAAACATTACGTCATTCACTTCTCAAATAGTTGAATTTTAGTATTGACTGTTAATACATTGACTTCACTGTTCATTAGTACTTGGTCACTCGATAGCACAAGACTTTAGAGCGTGTCTGCAAATTCGTTCTGACTTTCGAGTCAAATTGTTTTATGGTTAATTTTGCGATATGGAGGGTTGACAAAACGGCTTGCTGATAATTCAAAGACAGTGTCTATCTCTATATTTGTATACAATATAGCGTTTGAACGTAAATAACATGGTAGGGTAGATCTAGATAAGATCCTATGAATTATATTATATTGTCCAAAATTTTGACAGTTCCACATTGACATGACTTTGAGGTAGAGTTGCCCCTGACTTAAACGAGATTACACTTTAGCGGTTTTTAGGTTCTTCTATTTTGTTATACTTGTCTATGGATTCGAGTTAAATAATTGGTAATGAAATCTTTCTTATCATAAAATAAATGTAAATTTTTTAAATATAGAATAGATAAATAAATAAGTAACTTAATATTAATGCTTCTTAAGTTTTGGGTTTAAATAATTTGGTTTAGATAAACTTACTCCATCTAGCGGCAATCTTAAGCACGTTTTGACAAAATTATCGCTGGCGGTAATAACACGTTTGGCAAAATCCAACAGATGTCAGTACTAGTCTTAAAATATGTATACAGCCGTAAGAGTTATATGCGGAAGAGTGTTTTATTTTTTTAATTCGTGGAAGTGTGCAAATAATTTATGTAACAGAAAGTGGTAATTGGTTAAATTTGAAAAATAAGGTGTGAGTTTTATAGTGAGTGACGTGTGATTTTTTAAATGTTATCTAGTGTACTTATTTTTGACGTCGACTAAACATTTCTTTGGAAAACATGAAGATAAATCCTAACCCGGCTGTGCGAGTACCCCAAGCCACTGAAGATCAAGAATTGAGCGAACCTTTGGAATATCCTCTCCTCGGGTTTCAAAAATACAAAACAGAAATAAATTTGCATTGGATTTGTATCTCCTCTTTTTTGGATATCAACCTGCTGAGCTGAGCACTCCACTCACTTGTTGCTGCAGTACTTACATGAATTTTCTGGCTCCAGTGTTTCAAGTGAAGTGATGATTGTGATGAGTTAAGAAATAAAGAATTTTGTGAAAGTGATATACTAATGAATACATTTATCAACTAGGCATTGTTAAAAATGTTATAATGATATATTTTGTTTAGTTTTGTTTAAAGCTTCTTGTCTATGATTTTGAAATAAAATAAATCCATCCAAATTTTCACTGCGTGATGTGTTATATTTTGATGTGTTCATGTTATATACAGTATTTACATTAACTCATTGAAACAGATCGCTAAATTTGTCACATTTAGTAACAGATACGATAGCCGAGTTGTTTCACTAATGGACTAAAGCGTAGTCGTTATCTACGTTCTTGGGTTCGAGTCCGGGCTACTTATTTCTTTTTGTGTTTATTTTTTATTTTTAAAATTTTACAAGTTTGTTTATATTTATTTAATAGTCATTTTGCTTTTTTAAAGAACATTATATGTAAATAAATTTTATAAAAAATATGGTTTGACTTCTTCTCTAAAGAAATGAAAACGCATTATATTTATTACCCTATATGCGAATAAAATTTGTTAAAAAAATTCCTTTTAAAAATAGTTGTTCCATTATTTAAAAATAAATAAATAAATACACTCCTACATTATTTAGGTGGGTACTTATCTGGTTATCAGATCCTTCGACTATAGGTACTAGTTACGGTTTCTTTCAGGATGTTTGGTAGACATCAACCTTCATTTTTACGCACAGTCAGTGTAGTAAGAATAAGCAGATAGTGATTCATTTATAAGAAAATCTAAAACATTTTTTAAAAACATATGGGATGCTTAGAATTACAGGTAGTTAAATTTAAGTATTTTAAATAATATATTTTAACAACTTTCATTTCTTCATAAAATAAGAGGATATTTATTTCTCGGAATAATGTTTTATTGTTTGATATTGTGTTTTATTAATACGAGTTGCTTGTTGAGTTCATTAGGGTACTATCTACTGAGGGTTACTTCAACATCCAAGAACGGCCAAGGACAACATCAGACACGCTTGCGAGGTTTCAACAGGTTATCGATCTCGCATCACGTCGCGCACTGGGGCTGCCTCAACGCTGCAACAATCGTTGTTTTACCAGTATCAACAGTGTCTGAGTTTTTACGCTACAGGCAGGATTGAAGGAATGGCAGCCAGCAGCATGGAGCAAGGGGGTGCACTTGCATCCTTCAGACAGGAAAGGGTTTACAAAATTCATTGGTATAAATATTTACGTTTATTGCCTATTCTCGGTAAAACTAATCTTTTATTAGTGGTTTTAAAATTACTTTTCAATATATTTTGGTAATATTATTTTGCCTTAACGTGCTTGTATTTATACAAGGTGTCCGTGATCTTCGAGTGGCTCGGATTATATGTTGAAACATGTTTCATCATTTTGATTTGACTTAGCTATTTTGAATGAAGTCAAACAATTTCACTTAGATTTTTTAACTACAAACAGCAGATTATAGCGGGTTTGCGGTTTCATTATCTTGGGAGTTGCGATGAATAAGGAGTAGGTGTGTTATGAAATTATACTTTAATTTAATTTCAGTTTTGTCAAATATTATTTTAACCTCGGAACAAGATCGCAAGTATCGCGATACAATCGCTGGCAACTTTACTGATGTTATCAATCATGCGTATAGTAGCGTGGATTCGCCGAATCTGGCCAATGATTTTAAGTAGTAGAGATTCACCGGATACTTGGAATATTTTACAAATTTTATAAAATATATATCTTGTGTCTTAACTTAAATACAACAGATTTTGTACTTTTCTGCCTTGTATGTTAAACCATTAACACAAAAGGTTCCAAAAGTTAATAGCATTCATTTCAGAATAATTTCATTCAGTTAAGCATTTTAACATATTTTTTTATTAAAATATATGTTCTTTACATATTTTACATTGATTGCACGTCGAAGCGTTGGCTGTCTGTAGAAATCGAAGCGAAAGAGCGTATGAGGAAGGATGAATTTTATGATGTATAAATGATTAAGTATTGTGATTATTGTTATGTGGATGCATGTAAGAGATGAATGTAAAGTGGAGGGTGAATGAAAGATGATGAATGACAGTGACGAATGTATTACGAGAAAAAGGATTGATACAGATAGACAATAGCTAGAGTGTAATCAAACTGGATTAGTCGGTACTTGCGGGGGAAACTAAATGGGGAGGGACTGGGACAAATTAGTCGGTAAAATCTTATTAATAGGTTAAAATCGTTTTACGATACGACCCATTTATACGGGTATTTTTTACTGACTAAATACTATACAAGGTATGAAGATTATAACGAAAACCACACACCTCGTATTGAATAAGGTATATTCGACATTTACACATGATCATGAGCCATAAAATAAAACTACTAGGTTCTATTTATAACGGTTTCTTTTAACATATACATTTTAGCTATCATGCTTTGTTATGTTTTAGGATGTGATCATCCAGAAGGTATTTTGCTTATTCTGTAGCAAAACATTTTTACGTTAACATTTATATTTGAGAAGTAAATTTGGGTCTAAGTTTTTCATTCTTTTTATAATATTTGTGAAAACTTTGAGGTTGTTTTGTGTATAAAAAAAAAACGCACAAGATAATCTTGGAGGTCGAGTAACTTTATTTAATTACGAGACATTCGCCAAGAAAACGTGACTGTGAGTTGGTGGAGCAGAGAAATTCGGTTCGAATTTTGACAATGAAATTTGAACGCTTCGTACTTATAAAAAGGTTTTTTCGTTTTGTATGGGAAGTTTTTGTGTAATCATTAGTGTCCTGAACAAAGTAGGATTACGGTTCATAGGGTAGAAAAGAAAACCTGACGAAACCGGGGTGAGGGCACAAAAGCGGATCAATAGGATCGACCAAATTCACAACTTGGTATCTCTGGCAAAATGAGAATTCATGGGGAAAAAGTTGTCAAGTGATCATTGTTGAAAGTCTAAGGTGCTGATTTCAAAGCTGTACCATTTGCTGTCATTTATTATTGGAAAACACACCCACACCACACGTTTAAATAAGGTAGGGGTTACCGACTAGTCTAGAGTACATTGAAGTTTTTAATAGATCACTGAGGTCACTAAGGTCTGCAGTAATCGGTGCCAGAGGTCTTGTTAAATATGTTTACATATTTCTTTATATACACCGGATAGGGCCGAGTTACTATTCACCACCCTGGCTGCGGCCGTGAATGGGGGACTCACTTACACGGGCCTATAGTTTTGCTATCTCGACTTCGCCCATCGAACTGTACAGATTTCATAGGGATACATTATGTATATTTCAAGGTATTAAGCTGATGGTAGGAACAGCTGGTATTTTGAATATACTAGATTAGGGACAATAGACGATAGGGTAGAGTCACACACACTTTCTGGGAAAGCAGGTAGGGTTTTTCTTCCTCAGGTTTTCATGATTTTATTGAAGCAATATATTTACTACTTATTTGGTGGGTTTTTGACTTTGAAATCTTTTGGTATTGAGTAAATGAGATCATTGTTCTAAAAGCAAATCTTTGTAATTCTATATTTCTAGGTTCCTATTGCGAAGGCAAGGTATCTCTGGAATATAGTGTCTGGTCACATTCATTTTAATTTCATGTCTTGGGATAGTGAGTTAGTCTGAGATGGACGGCTGACTTGCTCCTGACGCCAATCGATGCAGTGCGTTGGGAATACATCAAACTGATGCTATGAATGGCTGGTTTGACTCTTCTCTTTAGGTCATTACTTTGGTATTTTGCCTTTGTTTTAGATAAACCTAGAAATATCAGCTTTTAATATGTTGAGAATAAATATTGGGCATGTCAAAAAAGATTGACATTATTTAGTTAGTTTTAGCGTTTCTTCTCATTTAAAACTAGGACATGAAACGCTGATTAATTATGTTGTGGAGTTTAGGAATACCTAACAACAATAATACAAAATAAATTGGGTATTAGGTTAGCGTGGCCATACATCATCCGTCCATGACGACAAGCTGGTGTTTGCATTATTAAGATGTAGTAGATAAAATATTTTGCCCAAGACAAATATATTTCCCTATTAGCTAGCTAGGAGGATAATGGGTTGGAAAGGGAAATATGCAAGCAAACTATAAGGACCTGTTGTCGCATGTATTTACTCGGCCAGCGTTAGGAGGCGGTAGATGATATTATTTTTTAAATAAATAATATTTTATAACTTTACTAACTATCTTTTACCACACTAAGCCAATAGCCTACTCTACAATCTGTAAAATCATCTATTTTATAATAAACATGTAATTCCTCTGTTTACTCATCAATCTACTTTATTTCTTAAAATCTACGCAACATTTAAATTTTTATCGGATAACTCATGTGTAAAATTAAACTTTTAAAATTGTGATTGTGTTTCGAGAGTTCGGAAGGTTCGCCAGTCTTTCATTAAAAGAATTTGGGTTACACGGAGCATTTCGAAGGGTCCCCAATACCACTAGACAATCGATCACTAAGGCCATGTTAAGGGGTTTCGCGCTCCTTACGTTTAGGTTATAAGAGGGGTCGAGCGGGAGGTGACATATAGCACAGGGCGGGTTTCGAGAGATCAAACGTTTTGGAGGAGGGTGGTAGAATTCTTTATGGACTGGTAGCGTTGGGTTTTTAAAAATCTTTTCCGCTTCTCTCTTCAAGGCCTGAGTGCGTCGGAGGTGAGGCGGGGCTACGTGGCTTAGTACTGGCAGCCAGTCGACTGGAGTTGACTTAATGGTGCCGGAGATGCAGCGCATGGTATCGTTCAGCTTGACGTCCACTTTGTTGGTATGTGCACTTCCCAGACAAACTGGTGCACAGTATTCCGCCGCGGAATACACAAGCGTGATGCCTGTTGTGCGTAAGCAGTCTGCCGATGCTCCTCTGCGGAAACAAACTGTTGCCAGAAATTTGAGTTAGGTTAGGTTAGAACTGCGACCCCCGCGCAAACAAAATGTTGCCAGAAAAGTGGGTTAGGTTAGGCTAGAGTCACGAAGCCCGCGTAAACAACTTATCAGTTTCAAAAAAAGACTCGAGAAATAGGGGTCGAGAATTCTCTAAACTCGAGAATAACAATAGGTCGAGAAACCAGAAACCCTAATCAGGACAAAACCTAATATGTCACATATTTATTCATAGCAATTTAAACCGAGAATCGTGGCTATTAGAGTCGATTTTTTATTTAGAAATAGCTATCGGTAATATCGTCTGTCACTTAAGAAGTGTGTCTTCGAGCGCCTGATTAATTACAAAACATTTTCACTGATCAGAATGAAATAAACCGCAGGCGTCCGGTATAAATGCATTTAACTTCAACCTGCCTCTTTTCCCATCCACTCTGACATCTTGCACGTTATATTCCAATGATATAAAACAGATGCCACGTTATCGTACTAAAGCATGAACTCTCAATATTGTGTCGTTCCATAGAATTTTAAACAACTTTTCTGCTCTCTCACTATTGCATCCCCCGGTTTAAAGCTGCCAGATTGCCAGATTAGGTAATAACAATAGTATAGCAGTCTAACTATATAAATTTCGTTGCTCTCATTATCGTGTCATATCTGCCGTGGCCAGCTCTCCGTGTATACTCAAACTTTTAATATCATTCAATGCATATTTGCCCCGCTATTTAAAATAAGTTGCGATTGGTCTAATACAGTGTTAAGTTAAAATAGTTATAGCCCCTTCTAAATGAAATCACACGCGCGGTAAGCAAAATAAATTTCATAGTTACCTATTATTGCCTTGTTTAATTTATCATTCATATTTATCAAATAGGAAGAGCCATACATTTATATTCGCGCTCAAGAGAAAACGTAATTTACGAGTTCATTTATACGTACGAACATTGTAAGTATTTATTAATTATTTATGTAAAAAAAAACCTTTATCTAACATGCACATATCCGCAGCGCAGGCTTCGTCGGGTGACAAATGGAAATCAAATCAAACATTATTTATGTTTTACATCTTTTTAAATCTGAATCTTATCGTACATATCATATTCATATTAATCACAAAAATGACGTATAGAGTAGAAGCACCGCTTGCAAAGCGAGCAGACAAGCGGCTGCGAGAGGGCGTGCGGCGGAGCCGGGTACGCCGGGTCGGGCATGTCGGGCACGGGCTCAGGGTAGTCCACGCTGCAGAACTCCAGGTTGTCGTCGAAGTCCTGCACCAGCTTCTCAAACTGCTCCCAGGAGCACCCGGCTAGCGGGCACAGCTCCGTCGGCTTCTCGTTAATGAAAAATTGGACTCTGTGTGTCTCGGATCCGGATTCTATACACCTATAGATAAGTAAGTTTATGTCAGTCAGCTGCAATAATAAGCAGCCATACACAGCCAAATAGCAATAGACCCTTCTCATAATGTTGTGTTCCTGCTGGTGAGTAAGGTTGCCAAAGAGCTCAACGAGGACCCAGTGTGTTGATGATGAGGACCCTCTTGTTCCTTTAGCCGTCAACACAGTGAATCCTCCCTGTAAAGGGTCGGCAACGCGCATGTGACTCCTCTGGAGTTGCAGGCGTCCATAGGCTATGGTAGCTGCTTACCATCAGGTGGGCCGTATGCTTGTTTGCCACCGTCGTGGTATAAAAAAAAGGACAACGCGTCATTTCTACACTATTACCTTTGATTTGACGCAGTGTCTTATTTCAGTTAAACGTACCTACAGTAGGTTTAACTAAAACGCTGTACTGGACTCGACCCTCGAATGGAAGTTCACACAAAGATGCCGAGGTGCTAACGGTGCGTCAACTATTCATTTTAAAGGTATTCTTGGGAAAACATAGACTTGGATTAGCATCCAACGGTTATGAACTAATGTTGCAAAAAAGGGTTTATCACACACACATACCAGAAGTACAAAGCTTCTTTGCTACCCGATTCGATCAATTTATATCTAGTTCTCTGTCTCCAATATATAATACAATAG
Organism: Pammene aurita; assembly: GCA_947086415.1. Classification (NCBI taxonomy): domain Eukaryota; kingdom Metazoa; phylum Arthropoda; class Insecta; order Lepidoptera; family Tortricidae; genus Pammene; species Pammene aurita. The sequence continues at coordinate 5,825,273 of OX352315.1, read as the reverse complement.
GGTCGTAAAGGAATGTCTCGTAAAGTATAGCTCAGTTTAGGAGGCGAAAAGGCTGTTGCACAGTTGGTTACCTGATCTGCCATATGATGAAACGGAAGAATTACTTAAGTAAAACCCCAAAATGTTGTTAACTTGTGGCTGGCCCTCGCTAAACTTATTAAAATTATGATTAATTATTTTAACATTATCTTCATTGCTTTTCCTGTTTAATTTGAATTGGATCACACTTTGTTTTGTTTGTATGTCAATTCGAACTCCTGTTGGATTTAAATTGAATAGTTTCCACCTCAGCCATTTAAATTAACTTTTGGTATTATTTTAAATATTATTAATCTTTTCTGTAACTCGCTGTGAGCTGGCCTCCGCGATACAGGCTTTGCCTAGTGCGGTGACCACCGATACCGATATTGCATAGCATGTTTAAGATGAGTTTATTACACAAGTCGGTATATGAGTGATCTAAATACGTGTATTATGTTGTAGTTGTGTGTGTGCTTATCTTTAATAAATATTTTTCAACGTCATTTTTTTAACCCCCGACGCAAAAAGAGAGGGGTGTTATTTATATCATATAAGCTAGGTAGCGGCCAGCACAGTCTTGCGTAACGATCCTACCGTTATCAGGACGTGCATACCGTCTAGGTATCGATAGCAATGTAATAATTCTATTTTAGTTAGATTTATTGTAAAGATAACAGAACAGACAAGCAAGGCAATAGTTACTTCCTAGTATTTTGTTACCAAGACATATTCCTTTTTTTGTGCAGAACTTATTTGAAAAGGCCGTCTATCAAGTAGACTTTAATAAAATAATCCTCTTTACCTGTTCAAGACAACCATCATGTTGGTGGCGAAGGCGGCGATGAAGCTGGTACGCCAGGAGCGCGCTGGGTCGCGGCGCGCGCCCGTCACGGCGGCGGCGTCGCGGAACAGGCCCAGCGCCACAAACGTCACCTCCGTCATCGCGTTGTGCGAGAAGTAGGACACGAGCTTGTGGCCCGCGCCGCGCGCCGCCGCTTGCATGCGCTCGCGCAGGTCCTTTAGCAGCGGCCCGGCCAGCCGTGGGTTCACCTGGCAAAAACATATTGTAAAAAATATTATACAGTCCACTTTTGTCATAGGCTGCCAAGCGTGTATTGACCCAGTAATATTTGAAGCCCTGATCTCTATTTTGATAAGAAAAACTAAACTGAGCACATTGAATTTTCTAACATTGCTATTCAAAGGAGATCGTCAATTCTGGGCCACCTGATATAAACCGTATACAGTTTGTACTGCAATGTAAAATAAATACTCATTTTATTACTAAATTAGACAAAATATTGCAAAAAAATGAAACGGGAATTAGAAATACTAAATAAATAAACATAATGTTGATTTTTCCGCGATTAAAATATAGCAAGACAAGTCGTTAACGGCCTTATGGCATTGACATAAAGTTTAACTTCACCCTGGCCTGAAACGGGATTGTTTTTTGGTTTGACACTGTCAAAGTATACCGTTACATTATCTGCGTTTTGATACTGTTCGGTAAGTTAGAACATAGTAATATTAAAATAGTATCTAAGCCTACGAATACGAAAGTTTAAATTAGAAACCGACTGTATTAAAACGCCCAAAGATTTAAAATGCGTATTTTTGCATTTTTGATCGGAGTTTGAATATTAAAAGTCGGTTTCATAATGGCATAATGTCATGCTCCTTCGATAACGAAACGCATCTTTTTTTCAATTTTGCAATGTCAGATACTAGTGCTATCGCACTTAACGGTAGTAAATCTTATCCCGTCGCAATAGGTGTTAGGAATGTTCAGTTAATAGTATCAACGATGGTTTGACAGCCGTCTTTTTTTACCGAAATACAGGAACTATAAATACGATCAAAATATGTTTTTTTATTATTTCATCATGATTCCCATTTTGTTTTCAAGTCTGCTTTTGTACATTATCTTTAAAAAATCCGTACTTTTTTTTACATTAATATATAAATCATAGGCAAGCACGCTCTCAAATATTGTCCTTGTCAGATTCAAGTTTTAAATGCATGATTTTTCAATTTTCCCATTAGGTTTCGCAATATTTTTACCACCATCCTGATCTAGAAATTATGACGATTCTTCAAAGGTAAGAACCATTCCTAAACGGTCCTAAATAATCTGGGCCAGATCACCTAACAAAAATTGACGATCTCCTTTCATCTTGTTTTTAGGCGTCACAAACGATTGCCCAAAAACGGAGCATACTTATATAGTCTTCTTGAAATGCATGTGACCTACCCATGAGCCGTAGCCGTTCCTATAGTAGTGGTCGACGTCATCGCGGTACTCCAGCACCACGAGGTCCTCGTTGGAGAAGGGGGCGCACCAGGCGTCCTGGTGCCACGGCACCCAGGTGCGGTGGTAGCGGCAGATCTCGTACAGCGTGTACACGTCGTCGGCACTCAGCTGGTACGTGATGCCGAGGCGCTCTTGAACTGCTCTCTGAACCTGTTGTATAAACTTAGTATTATAGTGCCACTGAACTCTGATCTTTTATCACGACGTCTTGACTAAAGTCCAGATTTCAGTTTTAGTATAGGCAGTCCATTCAAAGAATAGCTATGCTCTGCTCAACGTCGTAAAATGTAACCAAATAACTTTATTATGTATTTTACTTACGGCTACATATTCGGCAGTTTCAGCGTACTCTTGCAATTGCTCGTCAAGTAAAGTTCCGTCTCTAACTTCTTGCTGGAACCTTACGCAGTTTTCATGAGGCTAAAACAATTAATTACATTATTTGAAGTAGAGGTCAATATATGTGAGTAAAGCTTGTATGTAGTAGTACTACTTAGTAGTAGTAGTAAGCTCACCCTGATAATATCGTCTTTCTCGAAGGGGCCGTCAAAGGTGAACGTGAGGTTGGTGTTGTCGGTGAAGCCGTGCACAAAGCCCATGAGGCTGGCGATGGTGCGCTGTGAGTTGGTGGGCCGGAAGTAGTAGTCCTCGGCGGCGCCCTGCAGCAAGTGCGGGTAACGCTGCCGCAGGCGCTTGGCGATGTCGTACACCTCCTCGTAGCCCGTGCCCGTCAGGTACGACTGCGACTCCAAGATAGTCTCGTTGAAGCTCCACTTACGGAAAGCTTCGATGTCCTAACAAAATAAACAACATAGCCTCTAATGAAATTTTTGTACAAGTTTTATAACCACAGATAACGACAGCAAGGTGTTCTCTCGATGGAGAACCCAATGGATACCTGAGCACAGAGGTGGCTGCGGCCGTCCTCCCAGGCCTGGAGGATCTGCCCCTGCACTTGGTCGATGAGCCGCTTCATGTCCACGGAGGACGAGCCCGGGTTGCGGTTGCCGTGCCGATGCAGCGTCCAGACGCTCACGGCCTCGCATGCTGCACGCCAATAACATTTAGAAATAATTTTGAACAAAAAAGAACCGACTTCACTTAGCCTCCACCTTTCCAAAAGTAAATTTATTTATCGTATGGCTACATGTCACTGGATATAGATAGGCATTTCTTCCCTGGGGAAGTAGTTAGCAGTGGGAATGCAGGTGATAATGATCCAGTGACTGCTGCGAGGTCCAGATGGGACAGTGCAGCTGCCAAGTTTGTTACTCTTTTAGCACCACCCAGGGATTACGTGTAGGGTTGTCTAAGGTGTAAATGCTCGAGCTGAGGTAAAAAATACTCAAATCACTAGTGTACCTATAATAGTTGAAGAGTTCCCTCGATTTCTCCAGGATCCCATCATCAGATCCTGCCCTGGTTACAATGTGACTAACTGTGAAGTATTTTCTTTCAAACAAAAAAATAATTTTCCGTTTCGGTCCAGACGTCTTTGAATAATCGGGGAAAATACTTCTTCTTCTTCATTCCCTGTTCCCTTTATGTGGGGTCGGGTCTCCTCACTCTTCGGCGCCAAGTTACTCTGTCTTGGGTTGTCTCTTTTGACATCTGAGATCGTTTGAGGTCCCTTTCTATGTTTGACCACCAGGTCAATGTTCGACGGCCTGGGCTTCTCTTCATTTCCGGTATACTTAAAGCAACTTTGACGACATAATCATCACCGCGCCTGTTCACGTGTCCGTACCACCTAAGACGATTTTCAGTGAGTTTTTCGGTGATTGGTGCGACTTTAAAGCTTCCCCGTATATACTCGTTCCGGACTTTATCTATTCGAGTCACGCCTCCCGCCCATCTCAACATTTTCATTTCATTTACGTGGCACTTTTGCTCGTGTGACTTCTTGACTGTCCAACATTCGGATCCATACATTAGTGTTGGGCGAACTGCCGTCTTATAGACTTTGCCCTTAGTTTTTATAGGTACACGTGGATCACAAAGTACGCCCATCAGCGATCTCCATTTTTGCCAAGCGACATTTACCCTGTGGTTGACTTCTGCGTCTATATTGGCATCTGCCGACAATACGGAGCCCAAGTATTTAAAATTTTGCACTTCCGTTACAGGCGTCGACCCTATATAAATAGGTTCAGGTGTTGAACGTCCACTAAATGGGCATTTTAAATACTCGGTTTTACTTCGGCTAATTCTTAAACCGTACTTCTCTAATGAGAGTGTCCACGTTTTCAACATTTCCTGCAGGTGTTGTGCGGTATCGGCCACGAGTACTATATCGTCGGCGTAGAGTAGAGTCCAGGGTAGTGGTACCTGTATATCCTTTGTTAGATAATTCATCATCAGATTAAAAAGAAGCGGGCTTAGTGCGGAACCTTGGTGTACCCCTACTTTGACTTCGAATGCTTGGCTTAAACCAGCTAGGCTTCTGACCCTCGTTGTAACTTTGTTGTACATGTCTTGGACTAGGCCAACGTAGTGTTCGGGTATATTTTGGGCTCGAAGGGCTTGCCAAACTAGTTTTAGAGGTCGAAAGCTTTTTCTAAATCTATAAAAGCCAGGTGCAGGTCTTTTTTATTTAGCCTGTACTTTTCCATCAGGATTCTAACGCCCTGTATCGCCATCATTGGTTGATCTGGATGCTCTGAAGCTAAACTGATTTTCTGTTATTTCGGATAGAGACGAAATACGTGCATTTACGACGCGTTCCCAAATTTTCAGTGTATGTGATGTTAACTTTATTCCCCTGTAGTTTTCGCATTGTGCCACATCCCCCTTATTTTTATAGAATGGTACGAGATAACTCTGTCGCCACGACTCAGGCATGCGTTTCGTTACTAGAACCATATTGAACAGCTTAGTGAGCCAGATGATAGCTGAGTTTCCTATTCTCTTCCACAGGTCAGCTGGGAGCTCGTCTGGGCCTAAGGCTTTGTGGTTTTTCATTTTTGAAACTGCGAGCTTAGTTTCATCAAAGCTTATTTCGGGCACTGGTCCCACCACTGCATTTAGGGGGACAGTTTCTTCATTTGGGAACTCTTCATTGAGAAGTTGTTGATAATAATCAAACCATCTTTTATTAATTTGTTCGTTGTTCGTTAACAAATTGCAATCCTGATCCTTAATGTATTTATTTACTTTTATATCCAACGTGTTATTGTTTCTATATCTAGCTAGTTTGAAAATCTCATTTTCAGATTTAGCATTTTCCAAATTACAGTAGAATGTTTGGTCTGATTTACTTCTTTCCTGTGCTACGCATATCTTTGCTCTTTTCCTCGCCTCTATGTAGGTTTCCTTATCTGCGTCTAGTCGAGAACACTGCCATAGCTTAAAGTGAGCTTTCTTGTTTGCTAACGCTTCTTTGACAGTGTCATTCCACCATGTTGGGTCTTTCTCACTCCTGAATGTACCTTTGGTGGAACCGAGAATTTCCGCTGTTTTCAGACGGCAGAATCCCTCAAACTTGGACCACATTTCTTCGGCTGATTGATGTTCTACCCATATATCAGTTTGAAGATGTTCATCGATGACTTTCAGTAGCTGTTCCCCTTTGGGCCCATGGGAGTTGTCAGTGCTTCTCCCGGTATTACTTTGCAGTCCTTAAACTTCCGTTTCAGAGCCAAATCCGATAGAATATAATCAATTTGTGAGGTCTTCGCTGCGCTTTTATAAGTGATAATATGCTCGGTTTTTTTTTAAAGTTAGTTTTGACTATAGTTAAGGAATGTCTGTCTGCAAAGTCCAGTATTTATTCGCCCTCTTTATTTACCTGCCCGTACCCAAAACCTCCATGAGCGGCACTAAACGAGTTGGTTGTGGAGCCTACGTGACCATTGAGATTCCCACCTATGATCTTGTACTCGTTTAGCGGAATTTCTTGCAACAAGTCATCGAAGTCGTCCCAGAAGTCAGACTTTTCAGTCGATGTACAGCCCTGTAGGGGAGCATAAGCCGAAATTATGTTTGTTATTTGTTGGTTATCTAACGCTAGTTTGACACATATAAGGCGTTCGTTCTTTCTCGTGACATTTATTATGCGGCATTTAAAGTTTCTGTCCAACACTATTCCTACCCCGTTCTTTTGGTTTGTGGTGCCGTGGTATATGACCTGGTAGTCGTTTCCTATTTCCTTTGATTTAGAGCCTTTCCATCTTGTTTCCTGTAGGCAGCAGATATTAATGCACCTTTTATGTAAAATATTACTTAGTTCCTGGCTCCTTCCCGTTAGGGACCCCAAATTCCACGATGCAAGTCTTATCCTACTTAAAGAAATTGAATGCTTTTGCAAACATTTGTTCTTGTTCAAATTTCCGTCGCTTCGGGGGGACGCCCTAGTATTCGTTGCATTTAATGTCGCATTCCTTGCACTCGCGTCGCTTACGGGGTACGCCCTAGTAGCATTGCCCTTTCTCATTTTACTTTGCGTTTTCATGTGAGGAGAAGATAGTTTGGCTGTGAGTTTTTACGACCGGCTGCCGCCTGACGTCAAGGCTGTCACCTGCCTGGCAGGTGTGGGCGCCACCGTTGGCCCGCATGGGGCTCCTCCGCTGCCTACCCTTCTGTGATCCCCAGTCTAGAACCACAGCACTGTTATCGACCTCTGCTCTGTAGATGTTAGAGAAGCTCGACAAAAGGGGTTTGATGACGGAGTTTACCTTCTCCGGCCTGTTTGGTCCACGAGGGCTATTTTATTTCACCCTTACCCTTCGGATGTTTCTTGCGTCACATCCGCCGGGCATTCCCCTATCTGCCACCTTGGGGACGCGTTCTCTAGGGTACAGGCTCCCCCGAGAAAATAATCGGGGAAAATACATTTAAAAAAAATTGCAAAAACAAAGATCCCGACGAATTGATAACCTCCTCCTTCGAAATCTTGAAGTCGGTTGAAAAAGGCCTTTGGACAATAGTCGGTAGTGTACACTTATTTATACGGAAAATGATGATGATGGAATTTCCTTTTGCAGAGCTAATCCTTTAGGCTCTAAGATTAATTTAAGAAGGGGAGCCAATCAAATTTTTGATGCAAATTTTTGACGAAGTGGGGGGTGCCCCCCATAGTTAATTAAAAATAAAATAGAGCTATATAGTCAAGTTTGATATCATTTTCGTATAAAGCAAGGATGCTGAATTCATTTTTGGTATTTTATTTATACCTTTCCATATAAGAAAACTAAGAAAACATAAAAAATATGAAATCAACGTTTGATATTTTTTTGAATAAATGCCTATATTTTTTTTATTTATGGTCGCAACATGAAAAATATATTTTCATGATAAAGCCCTGTTATTCCCCTTTATAAAAAGTATATTAATCCTATATTGCTTATAATATCTTAAACGAAAAAAAATTAAATAATAGACCTGTTTTCAACCACAACCTCATTATGTAGGAAAAACGATGTGGTTTGAGCTCTAATGCTTGCCTAATTATATCTTTCACAACTAAATGGATGTCAACCATTTCAAACGCTATTATTTACCTTGCCTTTGTATGCTTGTTATAATCCATAAGTGAAATAAAAAGATCGTTTAGAAGGTACCGGAACCGGTTACCAATAAAGGGATATTAGATGGAGTAAGTATTTGGTAGGGTAGTTTTTAAAAACTATCAATTTAGTAAGCACATCATTGACTTACTCAAAGATAAGCGCTTGGCGGGTACGGATTGGAGGAGCAGAGCAGAAGATCGAGTACAGTGGCGTACCATAGGAGAGGCCTATGTCCAGCAGTGGACTGATACTGGCTGCTGCTGCTGCTGCTGCTGATAATGATAATATAGCGCTTACCGAAATGAAAATCCTTTACCTATCAAGCTAATTTCATCTCTATTGCTAAGACATTAGACATAACATTGAATATAGGGTAACCATATCATATTGTAACCAAAAAATAGCGTTATCAAATAGAGGGGTTCTGCAGTCCCTGTTATCTAGTGACGTTTTCAAGTGAAAGGTACATCATTGCGGGTTATCAATAAGGGCCTGTTAATTTTTTTAGAGAGAAACCTTAAGCGGTAGGTATACATCTTCAACTGAGGACAGTCTGTTGGCGAATAGTGCGCTCTAAAATTAAAATAACAATTCTGTGTTATCCCTACTTAGACATTACACAAACTTATTTGAAAATTTGTTAATTTATTATGACTAATATTTACATAACTAAATGCAAGTTTGCATATCTACAGCATCTCCATAATTTTGTGGTTGAAATTATACCCTCGTTCTGTTGACAAATTGATCCGATATCTGGTGCACACCTTAAGTTCTGATGACAATTATAATTTAATAGATTCAGTATCATTGTAAATCCAAGATAGCTGCCGCTACAGAATGCCGCGTATTACACATTTCTTAACAAACCTCTAAATCAAGTTTAAAATGAAAGGGATTTATTAATAGAACACAGTGCATTGCGGATCATCTTTATGATCTTTAAGCGGAGTTTAGACAATTTTAGATAATATAACAACTTGAAAAGAAAATAAGTATTGTTTAGATAAATTCAAAAGCTTTTATTGAAAGTAAACAATGATATAGATAATGTACAAAAAGCTATAAAAATAATTCGGTAGGTTCTAGGTACCAGTCATCACACCACTCTTCTCATCATTGTAGCTAGAGCATTGAAAAGACAAAAAACCAAAATCGTGGGGTGCTTGAATCTTTTATCAACGGACAACGCCTAATATCTATACATATAATAAAGCTGAAGAGGGTCGAAAGTCTGTACATGGAAGATAATCGAAAAAAAGTTGGCTGGGGATACTTAGAATCGATAACAGAACACGTTCCAACAATTTTTAGAATTTTTGTCTGTTTGTCTGTTTATCTGTTTGTCTGTTTATTTGACCGCGCATCACGTGAAAACGGCTGAACGGATTTCGATGAAATTTTGTATAGAGATAGTTTGAGTCCCGGGAAAGGATAATGTACAGTTTTAATCCCGAAAATCAACCCTGGTGGGGGTGAAAATGGGGTTGAAAGTTTGTATGGAGAATTTTTAACCGCTGAAACGATTTAGATAGAAATGAGTATGGAGATAATTTGAGTCTTGAGAAACGTCATAGGATAGTTTTCAAACCCTTGTGGGGGTGAAAAGGATTTTTTTTACCGCTGAACAGATTTAGATGAAAATTGGTATAGAGATAGTATGGGTCTCGAGAAAGGACAAAGGATAGTTTCATCTTGAAACCCCCCCCCACCCCCCACCCTACTTTAGAACCGTAGATCCAAAAAATTTGATAAAAATAATGGAAGCGAAGCCTGAAAGGTACTTTCAATAAAAACTATCTATCTATACATCTATCACGTGAAAACGGCTGAACGGATTTTGATGAAATTTTGTGTAGAGATAGTTTGAGTCCCGGGAAAGGACAAAGAATAGTTTTCATCCCGAAAATCAACCCTGGAGGGCGTGAAAAGGGGGTTGAAAGTTTGTATGGAGATTTTTTAATAGAAATTAGTATGCCGATAATTTGAGTCCCGAGAAACGACAGAATAGTTTTCACCCCGAAAAGGGGGTTGGAAGTTGGTATGACGATTTTTTAACCGCTGAACTGATAAAGATGAAATTTGGTATAGTATGGGTCTCAAGAAAGGACAAACGATAGTTTTCACTCCGAAAATCAACCCTAAAGGGGTGAAAAGAGAGTTGGAAATTTGTATAGGGAATTATTAACCGCAGAATCGATTTAGATAAAATTTGTATGGAGATAATTAATTAAAAAAGGAAATAAAATAGTTTTATCTTGGAAATTATCCTTTAAACGGATACAAAAGGGGTGAAAGTTTACATGGGGAAGAAACAACCAATAACCGCTGTCCGTATTTAGATGAAATTTGGTACTTAAATAAATTGTAATTTTTTGGTCAAGGTGTTCATATTTATAACATGTTCCCCGTCGATGCTTTAAATTTACCTTTACCCGCTCTTAAGAAATATTTGAAAATGTCATGAATGTCAAAGGGTTATTGCAGGCTCGAGTATTATATATGACGGACAAAGATGCATGGCCCAAACCAAAAAACTACTACAACATTTATAGGACACCGTTTAGGTAGGAAAACATATCAAACGTTTTGTGAAGCAGTCAGATTAGGATTTATTTTTCTTTATAATTAAACAATAGGTACATTATCTGTCTCTCAAGCTGTTTTGATATGTCCTCTTGAAGAACTACGCATTATTTTTTATCTTTAAGATCTAATAATGTATTACTCTTTTGAAAAAAATAAGTCCCGTCGAGTATCTTTTCGGTCATAACACTTCTTGGGCCAGAGGTGTAGGGTTAGAACCGGTGGTAGTTTTGAAATGAAATTCCTTATTGGACGGTTCGCGGATGGGGGGCTAGGTGAAAAAAAGTCAGGTGACCGTCACGAAAAAGCGTCATGTCACGAAAACGCGACACCCATACGATTGAGAAACATGTAAAATGGAATGAAATAAAAAATATATAAAATAGAATAAAGTGAAGTGAAGTGAAGTGTAGTGAAAGTGAGAAGTGACAAAGTGATAAAAGTGAAAAAAGTCGAGAACCTAAAAGTAAAAAATATCAAAAATGCCAAAATTTTAAAAATTTCAAAAATTTCAAAAAATTATAAATATTTCTGACGTTCATTAGTGCATTGTAATATGCTTACCTTGAAGTATGTAATTACCACAATTATTGCAACCAGTAACGTAACATCAGTGTATTATCTGTGACAGTGTGGCAAAAACGTATGAAAATTCATTACCTACGGTAACGTAATCAAAATCCGCCCCTCCATCCCCCCCCCCCCCCCGACCGCCGGCACGCATGGTTTCAGTGGATTTTTAATATGTGTGTAGGTAAAGCAGTGTATGCTTCTGTATATAATTAGGCCTTATTACGTAACAGTTACATAAACTACTATTCATCTCTTTTTAGGGTTCCGTAGTCAACTAGGAACCCTTATAGTTTCGCCATGTCCGTCCGTCTGTCCACGGTCTAGCTCAGTTACTGTTCGCACTAGAAAGCTGAAATTTGGTTAGGCCTGATAAGAACTTTCTATAAAAACTATATTGAATAAAATCGGTGAATAATCAGTCAAAATCGCATAGTGAAAGGATGTGCCGGATAGTAAACTGACGTAAGCGCCGCCAAATATTCCTTAATAAACGACCGTTTGAACGAATGTTTCGTAACAGGGCGGCATTTACGAAAGTACACTGAGCATCGTCCGACATGCTCTTGGCCGGTTTTTTTGCATTGTTATCCCGGAAATCACCCCTTAAGGATTACTAATTCCTCAAATAGAAAAAAAAACATTTCTGCATTTGTGACCCCCCCCCCCCCCCCATTTCAACCGCGCCTTTTCTTACCTTTCATGCTGATTACTGATTTGACGGGAGGATCGATTTGGATGATATTTGCCGTGGACATGAACGTATAAATACAAAAGTGGTCCTGTATCGTCCGGTATACACCTGTTTAAATCATGCCAATAAAAATTAAATTAGGGGTGAATTAGCCGCTTACTGACACAGACCGAATTCCACGCGGGCGGAGCCGCGGGCACAGCTAGTCATTATAATATATATGAACATAGGTTACGTACGCTACGCTAGTGGTGTGATGAGTGGTACCTAGGACCTATCGATTATTTTAGCCTTGAGTACATTACCTACATCATTATTATCATTATTTTCAATTAAACCGTTTAATATACGATTTTTAACATACTAATTTAACTACTATTAGAAACGGGATGTTTACCTAACTCAAATATACATGGTAAATACCATACCAATATTTTAATAGTATCTAGTCAAAACAGAAAATAATTATTCATGTATAACATTCATGTATTTTTTGCAAAAACGGTTGAAGTTACCACAAAACTTTTAACGAAGGAAATATTCTTCATAAAATTTTCTACAATTCTTGCCTTTGAAATATGTTGCTAAGACTTATAGTTTTCAATCTATGTGTCGCGAAAGTTTTAACCCCCCCTTTTTACCCCCACTGCACCATAAATTTAGGTGGCTCTGCTTCCTAAAATGGCCTATGTGTCCTATAGTCTCACTATGCAAAAGGTGATCCCATCATCACTAAAATCCGTATAATGCCCTTTGTTGTCGTGTGCACCACCGACAAGGTATTTTATCATTTATTTTAACGTTACCAAAAGTAGTGGGTAGCTGTATAAATGTAGCCGAAAAATAGAGAATTTGAAAGACTGGAGAATAAAATTTGATGTAGACAGTGTCGCCAGGTTGCAATGTTGATGTGTAAGTAGTGTAGGTACTTACATTCAGGATCAGGATAATCTCTTATGTCCCCGCGGACGGTTTCGTACGCCGTTTTTGTGGAGTGCAGCAGGTTGGAGCATGGTCGGTTCCAGTAGCAGCTCCCGCTGGCGCCGCATGACACAGTGACAGACAGACCGACTAGACCAGCAATAAGGATGGAGATCATATTTTCGGGCGCGCCGTCGTCGCAGGCCGCGTCTGCCAGTATAAAAAGCCGGTCTAATCTACGCTCGTGTTTAGGATTTATCAATCGACACCAAGATTATTTTTGAGAATAAAGACTTTCGCACACGAATTTCTAAGTAGTATCCTTAATATTTAATGATATATTATTTAAAAATATTGAGAATATAGTAACTATCTTCTAGGTGAGCAAAAAAGTGGCACAATTTTTCGCCACTTTTTAATTTACGATATGATCTGTGATGATTACTCGATTAGAACAGTTACAGAAGTCAGATATTATTTTATTTAGGTAAATATTGTTTCTTGATTAGAAAATAACACTTTTTCCGCTTTGTTAATTGGGATTAATTAATAATTGAACCTTATTATATTAACATAACTTAACCTGTAAACAAAGATGTGGCTCTGCGCGGAACATGGTAACTTTGCACGGCCGAGAGGTAGCGTGCGGGAACTACGGAGCTCTGTATATTATTTATTTATTTATTTAATCTTTATTGCACAATACAAGATGGTACAAAAGGCGGACTTAATGCCATAAGGCATTCTCTACCAGTCAACCAATGGGCTAAACAGAAAGGTTAAGTAGGTGCAGGGTCCATTAAATATGACAGAATTAAAAGAGAGAAAAAAAAAACTAACAATAGATACATATAAGCTATATTCATAAACTTACACAAATACATATAATAATAAACATACATACATATATTTTATATACCTTGTGTGAACCATTAGGAGGACGATGAAGAAAGCTTGTCAAGGAAATGCTTGCGCAACAAGCGCTTGAAAGTGAATTTAGTCTGAGCTTGCCTGAGAGAGAGCGGCAGAACATTCCAAAGTCGGATTGCCTGAATGGTGAAAGAATTAGACATAAAACCAGTACCATGTCGGGGCACATTGTCAATGAGCTTTAGAAAACGAGAAGAACGAAGATGTGTGCCGGGGCGTGGGGAAACAAATTTAAATTTCGATCGAAGATAATTTGGAGCGGACGGGTCAAACAATATGGAATACAGAGTGCAGAGAATACGAAGTGACCTACGTTCTCGGATCGGAAGCCAATTAAGTTTTCTGCGGAAATTGGAAACATGGTCATACTTACGGAGACCGAACACGAAGCGTATGCAGTTATTAAGTAACCGGTCAAACTTGTTCAATGAGTCTTGGGTGAGATTGGTGTAACAGACATCAGCATAATCAAGGACAGGCAGGACAAGAGATTGGACAAGGAGAATTTTAGTGCTGACTGGGAGAAAATGTTTAAAACGATAGAGTGCTCTTAAAGTATTAGTTACTCTACGAGAAACGTCGGCCACCTGAGGTTCCCATGTAAGCCCGCTGTCAATAATTAGCCCCAGGTTATTCACTGGCGATACTAGAGATATCACTTCCTGTTCGTAGAGGATTGGCGCCACTTCAGCAGTGTCTATTAAAGAAAGTAGACGGGTGCTACCAAGCAAAATGGCCTGGCATTTCGTAGGGTTGACCGTGATACCAAAGCAGCGTGACCAAGTGGAAATACGGTTTAGGTCTGAGTTAATTTCAGCGATTGCCTGATCCAGATCCTTGGCACTCGCTTGGGTATAAAGCTGTAAATCATCAGCATACATATGGTAGGAGCATTTTAGTTTAGAGGTGATAAGATTAATAAAAAGGGAGAACAGAAGAGGTGAGAGAATCCCGCCCTGTGGGACCCCAGAAGTAAGATCGCACCAGTCAGAAGAAGTACGATCAGCACGAACCAACTGACGGCGGTCCTGAAGATAGAAGGCAAACCATCCAGCCGCAGATGCCGAGATATTAAAGTGTCTGAGAGTGGCAAGTAACAAGTCATGGTTAACAGCATTGAATGCATTCGAGAAATCGATGAGCACCAACACCGTCAACAACGTCGAGTCCATACCGAGCCTTACGTCGTCGACCACTTTTAGCAAAGCGGTGGACGTGCTGTGGCCACGACGGAAACCAGACTGATAAGGAGAAAGCAATTGATTGGAATAAACGTGTGAAGATAATTGTTTATGGACTATTGCTTCTAGTATTTTTGAAAGAAAGGGGAGGATAGAAATGGGTCGAAAGTCTTTAAGTGCACTGGGATTAGAAACTTTAGGTAGTGGAATGACACGGCATGACGCCACAATGACGGAAAAACCCCAGAAGACATTGAAAAGTTAATAACATGTGTTATAACTGGGAGAATACAATCTAAAATGTAAATAATCATCGTTCTACTTAACTCGTCATGGCCAACAGCATTAGATTTGACAGAAGTTATTGCTTTCCTTATCTCGTCATCTGTGGCTGGGGTAAGAGAAAAGGAGTTAGAGCATAAACAAGGCATGGCACAAATTTCAGCAATACTGAGAAGTTTAGTGGTGGTATCTAAAGAAGAGGGCTTAGCAAAGTGATAATTTAAGTCATTTACAGAAAAAACGGAAGATGCTGTCTTAATTGAAGACTTAACTACACCAATAGATTTGAGAAACTTCCATGTCTCAGCTGGAGAGGCCACGGCGATGCTGTCATGGAAGTATTTACGTTTGGCAGCTCTTACCATGTGGTTACACTTGTTTCTGGCAGCCTTAAAGAGGCGGCAATTCTCCTCGCAACGGTCGTGCTTAAATTATCGTTTAAAACGAAAAGCTCGATCCCGCTTTGTCATCGCCATACGGACTCCACGCGTGATCCACGGCGCCGGAGGCCGCTTCAGCCTTACTGTGCGGACAGGCGCATGCTTGTCAAAGAGCTGAAGGACCGAAGAGTTAAGGGCCGCCACTGCCTCATCCACCGTCAGAGCTTGCAATGTCGACGACCAATCAACAGCGCGCGCGTCTCTTTGTAAGGCCTGAATATCTAGCCGAACGAAACTGCGGAGTTGTATCGTAAGACGCTGCTGCTTTGGAGGGCGAAGACGATAACTTAAAAATACGAGATCATGGTGAGAAAAACCAGGAGCGGGGAGTTGGCCAACCATGTTTACGCGATCCACAGAGGAGACAACGATAAGGTCCAACCAGGAGTCGGGCGAGTCAATGTTATGATGAGTGGGCATAAGAGGAAGAACAGAGAGATCGGCCGACTCAACAACGACATTAAGTTTTTTCGTCCTGAAGTTATTCTTTAAAAGGTCAGTGTTAAAATCGCCCATGACTATTTGATGTTCGTAATCGGCGCTAAGAGGCGAGAGAACAGTTTCGAGATCCTTGAAGTAGTCAACATTAGGTGGACAATACACTACACTGAGTGCAGCCTTTGTACCTCCAATATTAACCTCAATGACTAAATACTCCATAGTTCCCGAATACGGAGATGGAGAAGAAGAGATAATTTTAAAAGGGATATTGCCGCGGAGGTATATGGCAACACCACCGCCTCGCTTACCTATGCGGTCATTCCGCACTAATACAAAGCCGGGTAAGCTAAAAGAAGTTGAATCGAGGGTAGGTTTGAGCCAGGTTTCCGAAATGAAAATAGCGTGGACATTGCATGAAGAAAAAGAGTCAAGAAAGTCGTTGTATTGGCTAGGGATACTTTGTGCGTTGATATGACAAGTGTTAAAGTGTTTCGTAGCAGTTTCAAAAGTGCGTCCTAGGCAACTACCGAGAGTGTCAGGCTCCGACATTGAGCTATTGAAGGAGTGAAAGGAAGCAGACAAGTCGCAAGCTGAATGAAACGATCCATCATCGGACATAACAGTTCACAAGGTACAAATATAAGATAAATATATATTATATATCTAAATAAAATATAAAAATGGCAATCGACTAAATTATTTTCAATTTAACCCACCAGTCGACCGTTTACACAAACAAAAGCTAAAAAGAGAACAGTTAAAACATATTAAAAGTATAGAACCTTGTATACAAAAATTTTTTGAACAATATAAAACTATATAAAAAAACCGGCCAAGAGCGTGTCGGGCCACGCTCACTGTAGGGTTCCGTAGTTTTCCGTCCGTCACAGTAAGTGTCCCCACTTAAGAGTTAATAACACCGCCATGTAGGATATGATATGAGAGTTCCACGTACAGCGACATCTATCGGCAAATAAAGTAAACTATTGCGCGCGAGCATAAAGTATGGAAGATGATTTTTATGGGATAATTCTTTATTGCGTGAACCGATTTTCACCGTTTTTACTTTATTTGAAAGCACGTCATTTCATTGTAATTTTGTAGAAATTACAGGTACAATAAACACCTGCTTATACGGTTAAATTACAAACTTAGTTCAGAAATTATTTTGTATTTCTTTTTCAAAAACTATTCATCCTATCAAGTTCAAAATAATTTTCCTAGAAAGTTTTTATAAAGTTCTACTTTTGAGATTTTTTTCATATTATTATGATTATTATGAAAGGAGTTTAGTTTACCCACAAATCGACGTTTACTTCTATTACGAGTAGGTACCTTATAACGGTATCCTTTTTCTGATAGGTATAAAACCTCTTTTGTGACGCGCTTGCGCTGTGAGGCTAGTGCTGGCCAACTAATGACAGAACGTTTTGATATTTTTCCTTTGCGTCATAAAAACAATTGACGATTGGATGTCTGCAATGTAATTGATAACATTTTCCTTTATATTACTAAATTATTGAAAACTTCTTCGCTATATTTAACTTAATTTATGTATATGCAGTTCCCCCGATTGGGTTAGTAGTTTTGTATACCTATAATTAATTTAACCTTTCCCTAACTTTCCTACCAACAATTTAATCTTTAGGTTATGTTCTGTGCAAGTGACTTTTATTACTACATTAATTACGGATAATACTCATGCATCTATAGTTCATCTACGTCCACGTCCAAATGCATCGTGCCGCGTTCCGGGCGTCCTGACTGGCAATTAAGCGACAGGAAAGTCATTTTTTCTGAGGACTTGTTTTATGTTTATTTATATTTGTGTGTGCTCAGACCCTACGTCCTAGCCGGTTAATTATTTTCTTTTGTATTTCTGTGCTATGTAAATATACCTACCTGTCAAAATATAATAATCTACCTTCTGTCTACCTAACCCTACCCTACATGTTGACGTTTAAAACGTCACATTGGCGCCCAACGTGGGGCTTATAAAATTAATAGACAGTAGGCTTATAGTCACAACCAGAGCTCGTAATAGGTAGTGCCTATTTACCTAAACTTCGCAGGAGGACCTAACTAAGAGTGGTTACAGTGGTTACCAAAATGCAGGTAGTAAGTACACGGACGTGCGGCAAGGTTCAATGAAATAAACTAGTAGGTATGTAACAAAGAACGAAATATAATATTTATGAAATACTTTGTATTTCTATACCAATTGTACAATTATTACAAATAAATCACAATATATCTGTAATATCTTCTATATGATAACATAATTAATAATAAATCAACTAAAAAAAGATTAAATATCGGGCTCATGTTGATGTTCGACGACGGGCCACTTACGAGGTCGACTTTTGAGTTCTCAACGTATCTATTAAAACTTTATGCATTAAACAATAGCATTTCATTATTAATTTGACCCCGAGTGTGACTTTATTTCAATTATGTAATCCCGCGTTCAATAAAAATAAATAATATTTTTTGGTGGTTGTAACCACTCTTAGTTAGGTCCTCCTGCGAAGTTTAGGTAAATAGGCACTACCTATTCCGAGCTCTGGTCACAACCTTACTTCGTACTCGTCGCACAGTGCCATTGGTCGTTTTTATATACATAAGAGCGGCTGTACAACATACATCCGGCTGTACAACATGTTTGTGTGCGTAACTGTTGTAACTTGTACACAAAGTTAAGTCGTTATTTCATTTATTTGCAAATACTATTAATTATTTTACATGTTTTTAAAGTGGGTATTCCACTCATACATTAGTATGTTATTCAATCAAATACAAACATTGAAAACATTGAAAAAATAATCAACCCAGTTGGACTTGAACCAACATCGATACGCCTTACCGGGGCTCGATATCGCTTTACCAATTAAGCTATAGGTTCAGTTACCGAGCTGACGAAATTCTCAATGCCTTCAATCATCTTTTTGCATTTATTTTTACATCGACCTTATAGCAGCCGTAAGCGACATCTAGGTGCCAACCACTAGAGTTAGATACCCTTCCCGCCGACTCTTTTACAAGTGTCACAACGGAAATAACAGATGGCGCCTGCTATCAACTCATAATTATTTTACATGTTTTTAAAGTGGGTATTCCACTCATACATTAGTATGTTATTCAATCAAATACAAACATTGAAAACATTGAAAAAAGAATCAACCTAGTTGGACTTGAACCAACATCGATACGCCTTACCGGGGCTCGATATCGCTTTACCAATTAAGCTATGGGTTCAGTTACCGAGCTGACGAAATTCTCAATGCCTTCAATCATCTTTTTGCATTTATTTTTACATCGACTTTATAGCAGCCGTAAGCGACATCTAGGTGCCAACCACTAGAGTTAGATACCCTTCCCGCCGACCCTTTTACAAGTGTCACAACGGAAATAACAGATGGCACCTGCTATCAACTCATAATTATTTTACATGTTTTTAAAGTGGGTATTCCACTCATACATTAGTATGTTATTCAATCAAATACAAACATTGAAAACATTGAAAAAATAATCAACCCAGTTGGACTTGAACCAACATCACAACATGTTATTTCCGTTGTGACACTTGTAAAAGGGTCGGCGGGAAGGGTATCTAACTCTAGTGGTTGGCACCTAGATGTCGCTTACGGCTGCTATAAAGTCGATGTAAAAATAAATGCAAAAAGATGATTGAAGGCATTGAGAATTTCGTCAGCTCGGTAACTGAACCCATAGCTTAATTGGTAAAGCGATATCGAGCCCCGGTAAGGCGTATCGATGTTGGTTCAAGTCCAACTGGGTTGATTATTTTTTCAATGTTTTCAATGTTTGTATTTGATTGAATAACATACTAATGTATGAGTGGAATACCCACTTTAAAAACATGTAAAATAATTATGAGTTGATAGCAGGCGCCATCTGTTATTTCCGTTGTGACACTTGTAAAAGGGTCGGCGGGAAGGGTATCTAACTCTAGTGGTTGGCACCTAGATGTCGCTTACGGCTGCTATAAAGTCGATGTAAAAATAAATGCAAAAAGATGATTGAAGGCATTGAGAATTTCGTCAGCTCGGTAACTGAACCCATAGCTTAATTGGTAAAGCGATATCGAGCCCCGGTAAGGCGTATCGATGTTGGTTCAAGTCCAACTGGATTGATTATTTTTTCAATGTTTTCAATGTTTGTATTTGATTGAATAACATGCAAATACTATTGTTTAATATTCGTCTCCTCTGTATTAGATATGTTATTCTATTAGACTCCCCTTAACAAAGTATTAGCCAGCCGCCGAGCGTGCAGCGTGTAGCCATCCTTACGTAGAAGTGCGATAATAACGTACTTCAAACTTCATTATCGTTTTATTGTTTTTATGAGATCAAGTTAAATGCAAGAATGTCGTAGACGTACAAAGTCATTTATTATTTAGTGCGGATGGACGTGACCAATTTGGATATTGGTTTTCACTGTCACTGTGTACTCATCTGGTTCATCGAAATAATACACACAGTAGATACTGTTACATCTAATCTATATATAGGCATATATAAAGGAAGGCCGAAAATCTGTCGAAATCGCGATTTATACCCTGAATTGGTTAGGTTATTTGCTAAGGCGGAAGATAAAGCCCTGCGAAACCTGGTAGATCCCTTATACTAGGTTTTGCAAGTCGGGGGAGAAAGAAGGAAAATAATACAGTACGATCGTTTTTTATTAAATGTCTAAGGTGGAAGCAAAAATAATTTTAATAGAGTTTATCACATGAAGCTGATGAAGCCTGTTAATAGGGGATGAGGGAAGCCCCTTGCATTAAAGAAAAGTACTCTGCATGATTGGTATTTATACCTGATGAATGCGATTAATTGTGCATAAGGCGTAAGCAAACAGAGTTTTGATAAGTTTATTACGTGAAGACGGGTAAAAGGGGGGCTATCGGATAAGCGTGATTCAACAAAATTGGAGGTCAAGTTATGCTTGTCACTCAATGGCGACAAAACCTACAGGTTTTGTACATAGATAAAATTGAAAATGCCCTGCGACAATTTGACAATGATGGATGACGCTAAACGGGAAAAATGGTATTATTTTGAAAAGCTTTATCTCGGCAGCTATTGGATATAAGAGAAAATTATAGTCTCATATTGTAACCAGTTCTTTTAGGGTCATAATCGACAAAGTTTGAAAAACAGATAGATGTTTCGATTTTTGACAAACTTGCGTTCGGCGCTCGAAGACCCGACTTCAAGACTTGGATCATTCATTGGGCTAACATCATAAACAAATCTGCAAAAAATCAGAACTACCGGATTTGACGCACACCATCCCGTACTTTCAGGCGACAAGCTTACTGGATTATATTGAAACCTTGAATATATGAATCTGTTGTAAACACGATCTTCTCTTGTTGTTTAATAGGCATGATGATTTTTTTTTAATGTATGGCAATCGATTCGTTTTGTTGTTTAGATCATATGTCTATATGAGGCCAAGTGCGTTAAGGGACTGACAACAGCTAAATTCCCTCCCTATCTTTTTCAGCGCGAGTGAAAGAGATACACTGTGTTACGATTAGTATGGGAGCTCATTGCAAATTTTGCAAAATAATGAATTTAAAAAAACTACGCATTAATTGAGAAATATACAATAACGAAGTTTTTAGTATAAGTGTGGTGGAATTTTGTACTTAGTTACAGACGTATAAGTCAAGAAACTAAATACATACAACTGTTTAAAGCAAATTTTAAGATGTAACTTTGGAATTATTTTCAATCGAGCCGATTTCGTCCTATCGTGTATCGGAATTAACAAAGTTCTTCCAAATATAATGAATATTAACATATTTTTTTTTACTTTCTCAAAACAAGTAGTTATAGCTAAAAAACTGTTTGAGTAAAGTCAAATTGAAGGCCATGGTGTTGTCAGCCTCTTAAAGCAACACAGTTGACGGTGGAAGCTTAAGGCTGCGTTTCCACCACAGACGAGCTAGGAACGTGCTTAAAAAGAACCAATCCTGCAGGCTTATGATGGTTACTGTCGGCGGATAACTTGATAAAATGATAAACTGACAGGTTGTAATGTCGTTTTTTTTCACTCGCCACACTGCTGGTATATTGTCCCTTGCTAGTTGCGATATTCATTTAGTTAATTTTTTTTTTTTGATAGCAGCAACCCTGGAGAGGATTTGGGTCGTTTGTACACCGTCGGAAGTAAATACCTTTGGTTGGTGTAATCTTTAAATTATTTTCGCATAGGTTTTCTTGATCTGATTTATTTTGGGAACTTCTGGATGATATCGATTTCAGTTTTAATAAAATGATAATTAGGATGTTTCTACATTGACAACGGGTTTGGTTAATTCTGAACGGAACGTTTGTCGTTGGTTAAAAAAAAAAGTTGCAGGAACTGTCAGTCACAGGAAAGGAGCCGAGGGCAAGGTTGGGTTTTAAGGAGATCGAAATTCTAATCGATTTAAATCAAGAATAAATGTTTTAAAAATCAAAGTCCTGGGCAGTGCCCGATGATAAGTGGAAAGTGGCTGTTGAACCATGCCTGTATTTGGGCAGTGCCGTGCATGTTGTAGCACTTGGAGGCGCCGTCGACTCGGGTAAGTTTTTTCCTTCAAAACCTGTTGAGGAAGTTAATTATTTCCCATGTGCTAAGTGCCTAACGCGTGTCGTTGTTTCTTTTAGCTCCCTTCCCTGTGATTCGCACCGCTGGAGGACGTGCTGAAATCCTCCTGCGCCATTAGTCGAACCGCTTCAAGTAAGTGATCCTGCCGCCATGTTGTTCGCGTGTAATTTTCTTATGAGTTAGGACAACCCTTTTAACGGTATCTATTTGTTACAGGGTCAAAATGTTAAGAAGGCCGTGAGGGCCGTCCGCAACAGAAAAAAAAAACTACTACTTCATCCTCTTCCCTGTTGAAAGAGGCTAAAAGACTGAGGCACCGTCTATAAAATCCACTCTTGCGTCCGTGATGACTATAAACTAGAAACAGCCCCTCCTGTTTAAAGAGGTATGTTCAAAACTTGCTCAACCATTTTAGTTGTATAGTCATGAGTATGTCGACAGTTGCTCCAGAGACTAATGTCAGCTTTCGAACTATTTCAGGGTTCCGGGACAGGGCTCGCTACTTCGGGTCGAGCTGAGGCGGAATAGTTCACGGCTACTCTTGGAGGCGCTGTAGGACAGCGCTCCTGCCAGGGTTTCGTTCTTAGTTTTATAAACCATAACTGTGGTTACCAGGTCAGTGGCCTTTCTAGTTAGACTCTGTTGACATACACACATACACGCACCCTTTTATCGTGTTAAGATTAATTTACCTTTTTATATAAGAAATCCATAGTAATTCTAATACCAAGTGGGGACGCCCCTGGTTTTGGATATTAGTTTAAGACGGGTAAAATGATAAAGTTGTCAACCGTTCCATTGACCATAAACTGTTGTACGGTTTTTTTTTTTTGTGAAGAATAAACACCTTTGTTAATTACACATTTGCTTTTATTGTGTTTTACCCCATGCACTGCTATTGTTTGTGGTTGACTATTCTTTTCAATATAATCCTAAGGCGCCCAACACTTAATTAAGTCAACCCTCAGGTCTTAAGAAGCCCAATATCCCATTTTCTCATGCTCTGCCAGGCTGAGGTGCTTCAGTGGCGTCCAACGTGAAGGCCTGAAATAACAGTGCATCAGGGTATAAGGGTGTGCGTGTTTGAGTGTATGAAGTTTAGGTGCACGCTGGTGTGAGGATTTATAGCAGCGCGGCTCACCAGATTTGGTGTGTGAATTTAAAGAATATTAACTTGAAATATTATTGAACTCATTGAACTGAAATGTGAAACTATAAATGTTAAGTAGACTATGTAATACTTCTGACATTTAGCTATATCTTGTTGTTAGCAAAACCCTCTAATTTAGGTTTTGTTGGTTTTCTTTTCTTATTAAGACTGACAGTTATATTTATTGTGATACTATGGATTTCACTATTAAAATTGAGTACCTATTAAAGGATGAGATCCAGCATGAGCTGACCTTATTACACATTCCTTTTGACACACATGATTCTTGCGATGCACTTCGGAAATTGCTCCGACAAACTAGAACTTTGGTCCGGCGTGGCAGTTTGAAGACATCAGGAGCGGCCCCTCCCGTCGATAATGTCCATGAGCTGGCAGCGTGTAAGCTTAAGGTTCAGGAGCTTCAGACAGCCATTGCGAGTGGCGACAACTTGACAACGGCGCAGCGGGAAAGGTTGGCTGGTCGGGCCAATTACTACTTGGGTAGGATAGCTCGGATCAAGGACCATGATGAAGAAGTGGACCTACTGCAGGGAGTTTTAGTGTCTTGCTTATCGGTTCTTAATGAGGAGGAGGAGTCTTCAGGGTCTGAGGTGGAGATTTTCAGCTCCCCTGCCAAGGAGGAACGTCCAACTGTGGCAGTGTGTACAGCGGAACCGCGCCACAAACTCAGCAGCTTGAACCTCAAATATAAGGGCGATACCTGTGTCAGGCCATTCATCACTCGACTTACGGAACTGCGCTTGGCCCGCGAGATCCCAGAACGCCTGGTATTTAAGGGTTTTGCAGACATAGTGGAGGGACCGGTTCTGTTCTGGTACCGCTCACACAAGGATTCCTTTTCAAATTTAACGGAACTCTTAGCGGCTTTAAAGGCTGACTTCGACATCCCAGATTATGACTTTTTATTATCTAAAGAGATTGAGGCACGCACTCAGGCGCGACATGAAACCATAGTGGTATACCTTTCTTATATGGGGGGGTTATTTTCACGCCTTACTAATCCACTGTCGGAAGGGGAGCGGCTGGCTGTTTTGATGCGTAACATCAGGCCCGAGTACAGTAGGGAGCTAGCTTTGATGGACATCACCTCTCTAAGTGAGCTCAAGCGGGTGTGCATGCGACTGGAGCTGGCAGGAGTGAGGGCGGCCAATTTTTCGGAACCTAGCACGTCGGGATTTACGGTTGCCCCAGATATGCAAGTGAAACCAAGGGCGGTACCTAGGAAACCAGCGGTAAATTCAGTGGATCGGCCCCGGGTGTCCTCCGTGTTTTGCTATCGCTGTAAAAGCGACGCTCACAGTACGAGGTTTTGTCCCAACTCACGCGAGTTAGTGTGTTTTAGATGTGGACATGCGGGTGTAAGGTCGCCCGAGTGTCCCACGTGTGGTGCTGCGGCTCCCCAGTCAAAAAACTGATTAGGCCGGTCTCGCGGGTGTCAACGGTCCCTAGTGGATCTGACTTCGTCGAGACCTACTTCCCTCCGCGTCCAGGGGATACAAGGGCATATTTGACTGTACAGGTATTGTGTGTAAAGGTCTGTGGGTTGATGGATTGTGGTGCATCGAGTTCCATTCTGGGCGGTGGAGTGAAAACCGTATTCCGGAACTTAAATATCCCTTTGTTAGAATTCGACCGACCATGTAGGTTTGAGGTAGCCAATGGGCAATTTTGCGAGTGCAAGTATTTTATGAACATTCCCGTACAACATAAAGGGACTGTCAAGCTAGTAAAGTTTCACGTCGTGCCGGGTATTCCGATTCCGATTCATTTTGGGCTTAATTTCTGGAGGGCGTTCAACATAGCACCGGAGATACTGGCATTGTTGCCGAAGCAGGTTCCGTCAGAATTCGTTAACAGCGTTACCATGGAGGAAGTGCTCCGGGACTACAGTTCTTTGAGCATCGACGAGAAGGAAAAACTAGATGAGATACGTGCTCTTTTTGAAAATATTAATACGGATAAGGTCGGTTTGGGTCGCACCCATCTAATTCAACACGTTATAGATACAGGGGGGTCTCCTCCGATTAAACAAAAGTATTATAGACTTAGCCCGCCCAAACTTAAATATTTAGTAGAAGAATTAGATCGAATGTTAGCTAATAAAGTAGTGGAGCGATCGGAATCGGAATGGAACTCCCCGGTTACTATGGTACCCAAGTCTAACGGGGAAATGCGGCTGTGTCTGGATAGCCGGCGTCTCAACGCGGTTTCGAAAACGGATGCGTATCCGTTGCCTTACATAAATTATATAATTGATAACTTGCGCGACGCTAAGTATTTGACCTCTTTGGACTTGAGTGCTGCGTACCACCAGATACCTTTACATCCTGACTCCAAGGAGAAGACTGCGTTCTCGGTACCCTCCAGGGGATTATTTCACTATAACGTCATGTGTTTTGGTTTGGTCGGTGCCTCGGCGACAATGCAGAGACTCATGGACAGCTTATTCGCTGCTGAGTTTGACAATAAGGTTTTTGCTTATATCGATGATATAGTTATCTGTACTTCTACATTTCAGGAACACCTAGTAATACTCCAGCGGGTGTATGAGAAACTCCGCTTAGCCAACCTGACCATCAACATGAAGAAGTCACAATTTTGTCGCAGTGAGCTAAAATATTTAGGTTTTGTCGTAGATCGTTTTGGACTTAGAACGGACCCTGCTAAGGTTGAGGTAATAATGAAGTATCCGACTCCTCGGGATCCTAAGGAACTCAAAAGGTTTATAGGTATGTGTGGGTGGTATAGACGCTTTGTTAACAATTTCTCTCGGGTTGCTCGGCCGTTAACTAGGCTCACGAGCAAGAAGGTGGCTTTTCAATGGTCGACAGAAGCAGAGGAGGCTTTCCGGACTCTGAAATCCGCTCTAATGTCTGCTCCCATTCTCAGGTGCCCAGATTTCTCGCTCCCTTTCTATATTCAGGCGGACGCGAGTTCTTTTGCCATAGGTTGTGTTCTGACCCAAAGGGTCGAGGGCGTTGATCATCCTATAGCATACTGTAGTAGGGTACTTACGGATCAAGAAGTCAACTATTCTGCGACTGAGCGTGAGCTGTTGAGTGTCCTCTATGGTCTTGAGCAGTTCCGGGCTTACGTAGAGGGGTCTAAGTGTTATGTCATTACTGATCACGCCTCGCTGCAGTGGTTTTACAAACTCAAAAACCCAACAGGGCGCTTAAACCGCTGGGCATGTCGACTTAGTCAGTTTGAGTTTGAGATTATCCATAGGAAAGGTAAGGAACACGTGGTCCCTGATGCGTTGTCACGTATTCGAGTGGATTCAATTGCCTTTTGTCCGGAATCAGTGGTCGACCCCTGGTACTTACGTGTATTGCAGGGATGTACAAGCAACCCGCGCTTGTTTCCTAACTTCTCAGTCATAGACGGCAAGCTGTTTCGGTTATCTAAGAATAAGTATAGTCTGACGTCCCAATTTGAGTGGCGGTTGGTGGTTCCGTTGGAGCATAGGGAGCACGTGTTAAAACAACACCATGACGACCCGACCGCAGGTCATTTCGGGGTAGCTAAGACACATAAAAGAATAAGTGCAGTCTACTTTTGGCCGTCGATGTATCGGGATGTTGAGAGATATGTAGCGGGGTGTGAGCTGTGTAAATGCTATAAACCTAGTAATGTGGCCCGAGCGGGCATGATGGGAAACCCGCGGTCCGTTAGTAGTCCATGGGAAGCAATTTCGTGTGATATTTTGGGGCCTTTTCCCCCTTCTTACGCGCGTAATCAGTATTTGTTTGTATGCTCTGATTACTTTAGTAAGTACGCACTATTATTCCCTTTGCGAACGGTTACCGCGAAAGCTATTGTTCGGTGCCTGGAGCGGGGGGTCTTCCTCCTGCACGGCGTTTGTAAATTCATTTACGTTGACAATGGACCCCAGTTTGTGTCGAGGGATTTCCGCGATTTAATGTCTAAATATAACGTTCCTCATATATTTTATAACCCCAGGTACCATCCGCAAACGAACCAATGCGAGCGACTTAATCGGGACTTGGTTCGCGCCATCGCGACATACGTCCGAGCGGATCACCGCACCTGGGATAGGTATATTGCGGAAATACAATGTGCGCTTAATACGTCGGTGCACACCAGTGCTAAACATACACCGTTCTATTTAAACCATGGGCGGCAAATGGTACTGGATGGCTCTATCCATAATACGGAGGAGCCGATCGACCCGGGTTCGGTGTCCATTGAACGGGAACCCTTTGCGTCTAATTTGCCTAAACTTAAGGAAGTTTATCAGCAGGTTCAAGCCCATCTTAGGAAGGCTTATACTCACAACGTGCGTTATTACAACTTACGTAAGCGCGACATAGAGTTTGAAGAAGGGCAAATTATTTATAAAAGGAACTTTCCTTTGTCGAATGCTGGGAAGTTTTTTAGTGCTAAATTGGCGCCGAAGTTTGAGCGATGCGTAATTGATAGGAAACATTCTCCGTTGGTCTATACTTTAAGGTCCTTGGAGGGTAAACATTTGGGGAAATTTCACATAAAAGATATTCTCGAGCGGGGCAATATCGAATCTAGGGACGACTAGGTTCGCTGTCCGGGGTAAGGCGACGAGTCCTCGTATCTCGTGATAATCTAAGACTCCGTTTATGCTACATGTGATGGCTGACATGTGTCAAGGGGTGATAGGCCACGCATCTTGTGACGTGGCGGCAACATATATATATATATATATTGCTAGGTTATGGCGTAAAATATCCGTACAGTAGTTACTTAGGTAAGATTTAATTAGCTTGTAGTAGTAACGGCTGGAGGTTGTAACCTCTTGCGCGGACCGGGCCCACATGTAGGACACCTCACCTAACTGGTGGTTGTCCTTTCGATATTTCTCGGATGTGTCTCCTGGACGCTGCAGAGCGTCGTTCGTTTTCACGGTGCAGGGCGGCCGTTGTTATAAGTAAGATTTGTTAGATTTAATAGTTAGCACTTGTTTAGGGAAGTAAGATGTCACACGGTGGTAGTGAGGGTTCCTACCACGGTATGGGAATTCGTTTTGTGAACCTAGATAGGTGAGGGTAGGAGCTTAAGTCGAAAATTTTTATTTCAGAATTTATTCAACTCTGAAATAAAAATTTTCTCGCGCAACTTAGATGGTACTGTAATGTCGTTTTTTTTCACTCGCCACACTGCTGGTATATTGTCCCTTGCTAGTTGCGATATTCATTTAGTTAATTTTTTTTTTTTGATAGCAGCAACCCTGGAGAGGATTTGGGTCGTTTGTACACCGTCGGAAGTAAATACCTTTGGTTGGTGTAATCTTTAAATTATTTTCGCATAGGTTTTCTTGATCTGATTTATTTTGGGAACTTCTGGATGATATCGATTTCAGTTTTAATAAAATGATAATTAGGATGTTTCTACATTGACAACGGGTTTGGTTAATTCTGAACGGAACGTTTGTCGTTGGTTAAAAAAAAAAGTTGCAGGAACTGTCAGTCACAGGAAAGGAGCCGAGGGCAAGGTTGGGTTTTAAGGAGATCGAAATTCTAATCGATTTAAATCAAGAATAAATGTTTTAAAAATCAAAGTCCTGGGCAGTGCCCGATGATAAGTGGAAAGTGGCTGTTGAACCATGCCTGTATTTGGGCAGTGACGTGCATGTTGTAGCACTTGGAGGCGCCGTCGACTCGGGTAAGTTTTTTCCTTCAAAACCTGTTGAGGAAGTTAATTGTTTCCCATGTGCTAAGTGCCTAACGCGTGTCGTTGTTTCTTTTAGCTCCCTTCCCTGTGATTCGCACCGCTGGAGGACGTGCTGAAATCCTCCTGCGCCATTAGTCGAACCGCTTCAAGTAAGTGATCCTGCCGCCATGTTGTTCGCGTGTAATTTTCTTATGAGTTAGGACAACCCTTTTAACGGTATCTATTTGTTACAGGGTCAAAATGTTAAGAAGGCCGTGAGGGCCGTCCGCAACAGAAAAAAAAAACTACTACTTCATCCTCTTCCCTGTTGAAAGAGGCTAAAAGACTGAGGCACCGTCTATAAAATCCACTCTTGCGTCCGTGATGACTATAAACTAGAAACAGCCCCTCCTGTTTAAAGAGGTATGTTCAAAACTTGCTCAACCATTTTAGTTGTATAGTCATGAGTATGTCGACAGTTGCTCCAGAGACTAATGTCAGCTTTCGAACTATTTCAGGGTTCCGGGACAGGGCTCGCTACTTCGGGTCGAGCTGAGGCGGAATAGTTCACGGCTACTCTTGGAGGCGCTGTAGGACAGCGCTCCTGCCAGGGTTTCGTTCTTAGTTTTATAAACCATAACTGTGGTTACCAGGTCAGTGGCCTTTCTAGTTAGACTCTGTTGACATACACACATACACGCACCCTTTTATCGTGTTAAGATTAATTTACCTTTTTATATAAGAAATCCATAGTAATTCTAATACCAAGTGGGGACGCCCCTGGTTTTGGATATTAGTTTAAGACGGGTAAAATGATAAAGTTGTCAACCGTTCCATTGACCATAAACTGTTGTACGGTTTTTTTTTTTTTGTGAAAAATAAACACCTTTGTTAATTACACATTTGCTTTTATTGTGTTTTACCCCATGTACTGCTATTGTTTGTGGTTGACTATTCTTTTCAATATAATCCCAAGGCGCCCAACACTTAATTAAGTCAACCCTCAGGTCTTAAGAAGCCCAATATCCCATTTTCTCATGCTCTGCCAGGCTGAGGTGCTTCAAGGTTATCAGCGGATAGCCAGATAACATTGTAATGGTTGTCGTGAGGGCAACCACACATATCCTTCAGCCTGGGGGGCTTTGTGAAGGTTTCCAGGCTAACTCAGGGTTTGGAGGATAGGGATAAAGTAAAACGCCAAGGTAACTAATATAACTGGGTCTTGTACGCCCTTTATTGAAAGTAAGCCTTAGTCTAAGTTGTAAGTTAGGTCTCCTGAAGGGAGCTAGATTCTATGCTACGTGCTAGTTCCGGTATTTATCTGGGATACACGATTACGCGGTACGGTAATCCTGGCTAGGATAGGACGTCGGAGTGTTCCCCGTGGAACGGCGGGATCAGGAATAAACCCCCGGCTAACGACGCGAGGTTCCGCGCGGCCTTCTGGGTTTACGGGTGTCGGGACAAACTGGGGAAACCTCCCGGCTAACAACGCGTGTTTTCGCGCGGCCCTCTGAGGTTATACTACGGGGGAAGGGGAACGTCCTCCGGCTAACGACGCGTGATTTCGCGCGGCCTTCTAGGACTAGCAACCGTTGTTCGTCGCTCGAGCTCGGAACATCGACTGCCACTGCGGCACGGTCCGGGCGGGCTTATATGGGCGCGGCGCGGCGCTGGCGGCCGGGCGCGTGGAGGGGATGCGGCTGTTGCTCTCCGCTCGCCGCGCGTCGCACCCCGCCGCTCCGGTTGTCGTGGCGCTGTGACGTCGTCGAGACGTCACACTGCCTCCCCCGTCGAGAAGATTTTTGCCTAGGGTAAAAATCACCGTTTTAAAAAAAAAATATTCTGGTTATATGGGATCCTATTTACCCCGCCTGTACAACTTGTATCGTGTTGTAATTTTTCCATTTTAATTTTATAATTCTCAATTATTAAATTATCTTTTTATGTTACTTATACTTTCTACTATCTATTTTCTGGTAGGTACAGCTATTTATTAACTTATTTTACTTAACCAAAAAAACGGCCGGTATTACCTTCCTTGGTTACAATCACACCGCTGGGGGACGGCGGCAGGTACCGGGGCTATTCTGTGGAATATAATTAAGCTTTCGTCTCTCCCGATTCACGGGTGGGTGGGACGCGTCGAATCAAAAGAAAAAAAACCTTTATCATCGATCCTTATCCTCCTGAGCTAACCAAAACTCCTGTATGTGAGTTTTTCCGTTGGGCGCCAAATGTAATGGTTGTCGTGAGGGCAACCACACATATCCTTCAGCCTGGGGGGCTTTGTGAAGGTTTCCAGGCTAACTCAGGGTTTGGAGGATAGGGTTAAAGTAAAACGCCAAGGTAACTAATATAACTGGGTCTTGTACGCCCTTTATTGAAAGTAAACCTTAGTCTAAGTTGTAAGTTAGGACTCCTGAAGGGAGCTAGATTCTATGCTACGTGCTAGTTCCGGTATTTATCTGGGATACACGATTACGCGGTACGGTAATCCTGGCTAGGATAGGACGTCGGAGTGTTCCCCGTGGAACGGCGGGATCAGGAATAAACCCCCGGCTAACGACGCGAGGGTCGCGCGGCCTTCTGGGTTTACGGGTGTCGGGACAAACTGGGGAAACCTCCCGGCTACTTCCGCCTGTGTCGTCGTCATCTTTTCTTTTGGCGGGATTGTCCGTTGCCCATGTCATCGACTTACCGGCTCGTTTCAATATATCCATGCCTATGATAGTGCATGTGGCGGAGGGTAGCACGCGGATCCAATGCTTAAATCGGGCGTTCCTCATTTGAATGTCTACTAATATATTTTTCGTTACTCGAGTTTTTCCCCCGTTAGCGAGTATTACTTCCCTTTGTACTCCTTTTTCCTCTGCACCATTCTCCATGCATTCCTCGTATGTCTGTTGGCCAACGTAAGTGTTTGTTGAGCCTGTGTCTACGAGACAGCGATATTTTTTCCCCATTATTTGTATCCGCTCGTAAATCCGGTTATCCTCTCGGTTTTCATCTCCTGCAGCTCCTACAGCTTCATTTTTCCCCCACTGTTTCCTTTTACAGCAGTTTTTACTCAGGACTCCCTGTCTACCGCATTCACTGCAAAATATCCTCCTTGTCGATCGGCAGTCTTTAGTCATGTGTCCTGTTTTCCCGCATAACCAGCAGCAGTTACGTGTGTCGTATGTGGGGTTGACTTTTTTGTCGTTCCCTGAATTGGTTCTTTTGCCTTGCGGTTGATATTGATTCACAGAGTTCGTTGACATACCTGAGTAACTGATTGAACGCGGTGTCCCCCCTGCTCCTTCCTGTGAGGTTGTTTGTGTCTTGGTTGACCTCGTACGATCTTCTATTCGTACTGCACCTGTCTCTCTGTATATTTTCGTACTCGGAAGCGAGCTGCAGTAGTCCGGGTAGATCCTGAAAATCCTGTTTTTTGATGTATAGTTTGTAGCTACTCTGCATGTTCTCGTGGATGCGGTTTATCTTTTCTTTATCGGTTAGCTTCCCATACCTTCGCATCAATGTCTGGGGGTCAGTTTCCTGGCTACGATCCTTGTGACTAGGGTTTCTTCATAATTTGTAGGAAAATAGTAGAGTTTAAACAGCGTGATGAACTCCTCCCATGTCTCCCATGTCTCTGCGTTATTTCTGTACCACAGTAAGGCTTTCTCCCGTAGTATCCGGGGCAGGATAGGCAAACGTCCTCTTTTGTTATACTACTTGCCGCTATTAATTCCTCCAGTCTTTCGATAAACTCGACTGCGTCGTCTGTTGGTTTAAAGGTGAGGTTCCAGTCCCTGATTATCTTTCTCAAATCTTTGTTAGGCTGTTCCATCTTTGTAGTTTGTTTTCTGTCTGGTGTTCCTAACTCGTCGGGTTTGCCTTTGTTGGCATCTTCTTTCACGGCCTCTACCAATAGTTTTCGTATCTGTTCCACGTTTAGACCTTCAGTCTGTATGTTTCTTTCCTCAGCTGCCTGAGTTAACTGTTCTTTCCTCAAGTGGTATATCCAGGATGTCGGCATCGGCGATACGTTGAAACGTTCCGGTGGGTCGACGCGTTAGGGCTCTCTTTGTGTAACTTACCGGCGCTGTAGATGGATCGTGGTTCAAGATAGCGGCTACGACTCACCTAAGTGCTGGATACGGCCGGTATTACCTTCCTTGGTTACAATCACACCGCTGGGGGACGGCGGCAGGTAACGGGGCTATTCTGTGGAATATAATTAAGCTTTCGTCTCTCCCGATTCACGGGTGGGTGGGACGCGTCGAATCAAAAGAAAAAAATCCTTTATCATCGACCCTTATCCTCCTGAGCTAACCAAAACTCCTGTTTGTGAGTTTTTCCGTTGGGCGCCAAATGTAATGGTTGTCGTGAGGGAACCACACATAACCTTCAGCCTGGGGGGCTTTGTGAAGGTTTCCAGGCTAACTCAGGGTTTGGAGGATAGGGTTAAAGTAAAACGCCAAGGTAACTAATATAACTGGGTCTTGTACGCCCTTTATTGAAAGTAAACCTTAGTCTAAGTTGTAAGTTAGGTCTCCTGAAGGGAGCTAGATTCTATGCTACGTGCTAGTTCCCGTATTTATCTGGGATACACGATTACGCGGTACGGTAATCCTGGCTAGGATAGGACGTCGGAGTGTTCCCCGTGGAACGGCGGGATCAGGAATAAACCCCCGGCTAACGACGCGAGGTTTCGCGCGGCCTTCTGGGTTTACGGGTGTCGGGACAAACTGGGGAAACCTCCCGGCTAACAACGCGTGTTTTCGCGCGGCCCTCTGAGGTTATACTACGGGGGAAGGGGAACGGGAAAGTCCTCCGGCTAACGACGCGTGATTTCGCGCGGCCTTCTAGGACTAGCAGACGTTGTTCGTCGCTCGAGCTCGGAACATCGACTGCCACTGCGGCACGGTCCGGGCGGGCTTATATGGGCGCGGCGCGGCGCTGGCGGCCGGCCGCGTGGAGGGGATGCGGCTGTTGCTCTCCGCTCGCCGCGCGTCGCACCCCGCCGCTCCGGTTGTCGTGGCGCTGTGACGTCGTCGAGACGTCACAATATGACAATATGTCAAGTTGTCGGCTAGTTGCCGACATGATTCAGTAGTGTGTATGTACCACAGTGTATACGATTGTCTACGACTAACTTTTTAAAACGTATAAAATAGGTTAAGACTTTAAGGAGTACTAACTTCTTTTAGATAGTCTAGTCCATGTGTAGTCATACTCTAAAAAGTAATGCTTTAATCTTTAATATGTATAAAAAAACCGGCCAAGTGCGTGTCGGACCACGCACAATGGAGGGGAAGAAGTTTTTTGAAGATAACTCAAAAATGGCTACCTATATCGATAATGTTCAAGATAATATGTTGTGACCACAAATCAGTTGATATTTACAAGCCAGTAAAGAAATATATTTCCTTTGTACATGACGTCTAAATAAGTTTATAAGAAATATATTGTAGGAATACCGAACCTAATCCCAACAAACCCTAGTTTCCCGTCAATGTTGAAAGGTCTGTATCTTTCGTAAAAACTGGTGTGTATGCCAAATCTTAGGATTAGGTTCTGGAGCAAACCTCGAGCTCCGAGAAAAACGTGCGGCCGAGATAATACGATCAATGCACGGTTTAGCCATGAAGTTATAATTTCAAACCCGAGTATTACCCTTCGGTCACAAAGCGAGGCCGAAAGAGAGGGTTATCATGGGGACTGTATCTCGTTTTGGCTTAGGAGGTAATGACGTCATTAGACAATCAAAATGTCAATATGTGTCAAATGTGACAATTTTGTAACAAGTGTGAGTGAGACACCGCCCCCTACATTATGCTCTCTATCAGACCGTTTTTACTACTTATTACTAGTCACAGTAGTAGTGCTCGCTAAAAAGGTTCAACTGTGGTTAGGGACATAGAGTAATATCCGGTTTCTCTCTTAATCCGTGGGTTTAGCACTTTGAGAATTCAACCAACCAACCAACAATAGCGACTCCTATTGACAGGCGTTCCCCTCTGCCGAAAACATATAACCAGTGGTCATACACATGTATGGACTGGCGTTTATCTGACGTAGCTATTTGTACGTTACGTACGAATAGCCATACATTTGACGTCCCCTCCCCCGCAAAAATCGGTAAACTTTTTGTATCGGAAATGACAGACATGGCTACTCCATCCGGGTTGAATTCTCTAAGGTTTAGCACGATTGCTTTCGTACTTGTCAATAATGACAAAAGTAAAAAGATAATAATAAATGTCATATTTTTATCTGAAGTGCTTTTTATTCTTTAGAGATTTATATTTATAATTCGGCACCAAGCAAAATATCAGTAATACTTGTACCCAAAGTAAGTAAAATAGCAAGAAATAAAATAAAACAATCCGAATATGAGGGTAAGTAAATGTAGATAAGCATTATAAGAAGACGCCTCCAAAGTCATCGGTTCCTCGAGCAATGTGTTTTTCCCATAGCAAGCACCTCTCTGAGCTCTCTGATATCGATAGCCATCAACAGGCTAGAATAGGCTTCTTATGCGTTTTTTATATTAGTTTTTTGGTTAAGTATCTTTCTTATTACGGTTTTGCTTGATATCGATACTTGATATTTTTTTCTCTCATCATCAACTTCTTTTCATTTCAGACTATCGCACGAAAAACTGTGAACTTCTTCAGGCTATGGCTACTAGAATGCAACTAAAGTGTCGTAAAAAAAAAGGAAAAGTAAGCAATATGTTTATTAAAGTGAGTAAACAAGCTGGTAGTAAATAGTGAAATGCAGACCTAACTAATTTAAAATTCTCTTGAAAATTACTATACACATCATGCAAGCAATCAAAACGTCTAGTGCATTTTAGTTTATGCTACTCTGCATCGTAGGAAATGCAATCCGTGATGTCAGCCGAACTCTCCGGAAAATGATGACCGTTTCATGTAAACAGAATAGAAATAAATAATGTTTGTTCCTTATTTAGAGTTCCATAATCAAAGAGCAATAAATGAAAAGTCACATCAATTTACAATATTTTTAAGCTCTTGATGTCTGTCTGTCCGTCCGTCTGTCCTTGCGTTCGACTTATAGCGGGGTTTTCTTTCGCATCTGAAGAACCGTAGGATTAGCATAATTTTCTATTCAGTTGTTTGTCCTTTTTATTTATTTGATGTAAATAAAAGTATTGCTACCTATGTAATATATCGTAATACATTTTTTTTCACATGTAGCGACTAACCGAATTCTATGGGAATAGAAGTGAAAAATAAAGGATATTTTTGTCGGTGATGTTTTCAATAATCAACGGTTTAACTGTGTGGTTGTCTGTCCGACTCTATGTAACGTCTACGTAACGTTTTATAAGGAAATATCAAATATCAACAGTAGAACTATATAAGTATATAAGATATGTAGGTATGCACGTTTATAACTAATAAATATTTTGATAATTGCCACAAGTAAATGGAATAACAAATAATATTTTTTCAGAATTACCTAAGTACCTGAGAATTAAAAAGCAACTCTATCTGTATGTAAGAGTTAAAAATTCATCACGCAACTTCGTGTCTTCGTGTGTAAAACGCCAAAAACCACAGTTCCGTGTCAAGAAAATACGCCAAGCCGAGAGCCTTCATAGATACTAAACACAGCATTTAATATTATTAAATAATTTTACTTTGTCCCTAAAACGTGGTATCTGCTGTTAAAAAAATACTTGAGGATATCTGCAGCACCCACGTATTAGGAGGATCATTAGGTTCTAATCAATAAATTTTATTTCTGAAAGATGATGTGGATAATTGAATATGTACCTACCTCAAGTTTTGGGCGAGCTGTGCCAAATATGCGCATTATTTTTTCTTGTCTTTTATTTTTATATAAATCCACTGTTAAAACGTACAATTTGGGCACACTTAGCACAATTTGCATAAAACTTCCACGTCACATCGTCTTTATTAAAATAATAGACTAAGAGTGTGAAAATTGTGACAAAATAACGAGAACGGTGAAACTCCTCTTATTAGTTTGCTATACTATCCTTATGACTAGATCCAGGCAACTGGTAGCTAATCATCGGTGGAGGTCAGAGTTACACGACAGTAAATCTGTTGGGAAAAAGAAACATCAAAGTAGTTAAAAAGGTGTCTCTTTCATAGCGGACAGGGCCTATATATTTATTTTAACATACCTAAGTACAAAAAATAATGCGAAAAAGAGAGATTAATAAGCTTAGTTACTTATTTATCTAAGCCTCCACCGATGAATAACTGACAGAAGCCAGGATCTAAAAATAAGGATAGAGTCTGAGATTCAGGGTAAATAAGCGCACTCTTGTCTTTGACTTCATGCCTCACAAAAAAAATAGTATTAGAAGAACAATTGGAGTATTTATGAAAATAATAATCAAAACAGTAGCTTTTTTTTGAAGCAGAATAAAAATAATGAGGAAATGATCGGAAAAAACCGGAATGCGCATACTTGACCCTTAATGCGGGTAAATGTGCTTACCATTACGAGGTGGTGGTAACCTAGGCGTATTCAGGATAAGTGTTTGCATTTGTTTCGTTACCATAAACAAACATTTTATAAATATTATCAGTTAAGTAATTAAAATTAACTAATAAGTCTGAAGATCTGTTGAAATTGTTATGAAATTGAGTCATTTTGATACAGAAAATGCGCACACTTACCCGCGCAGGCTTTCCCAAGAAAGCGAAATTTTTTATTACCGCCACTACATTTGCGCAACGATTTTAACTTTAAATTTTCGAACACTTAAATATACACTCAATTGATATTTAATAGACTCACTGTTTTGAGCTAGCAACTTTTCACATAACAAGGCTT
Source organism: Pammene aurita (assembly GCA_947086415.1). Lineage (NCBI taxonomy): Eukaryota > Metazoa > Arthropoda > Insecta > Lepidoptera > Tortricidae > Pammene > Pammene aurita. The sequence continues at coordinate 5,787,113 of OX352315.1, read as the reverse complement.
TCCAAAATGCAAAAAAAAATTTGAAATGAGGCAACTAATATTTTTTGCAAAAATATTCTTAATGAAACGTTGTGCAGCGCAGTGAGTCATCGCAACCGATTCGCCCTCTTGCGCCTCCAATCGGATCATATGCGGCCACCTCCTTCATTTGGCTTCTAAGATATTCGCATTGCGCCCACTTACCTACTGCGCTCGGTTACCGCGAATGACTAGCATTTTCTTAGCTCTCGTTATTGTGTCCCATTTTCCGTGTCATGGATCCTGGCCCGACCACAACAAGATATTGGAATATAATGATTGTACAAATTCATCATATTTAGGTGCTATTTAGTGCTTATAGTCAGATGAATTTGTGCCACATAGTTTTCAAGTTATAGCAGTACCGTTGTGGTCGGGCGGGGGTACAGGATCCTGGCCCAATCACACCATTCAAACGAGATAAGGTGAACACAATTTCATCATTTTTAGGTGCTTTTTAGTGCCGCCAATGTCATGAATTTGTACCGCATAGTTTTCAAGTTATCGCGGTAACGTTGTGGTCGGGTGGGGGTACAGGTACCGTGATTACTATGTGGAACACATTCATGGAATTGAAGACACTAGATGACACCTAAATATTAGTTAATTTGTGCATTCACCAAATCTTCTTTGAATGGGGTTTTTCGGGCCAGGATCCTGTACCTACCCCAGCCCGACCACAACGGTACCACGATAACTTGAAAACTATGCTGCACAAAGATACTTTCGACCGAAAGGCACTACATACCCAGGATGGTCAAACAAGCCATTGAAATTTTTAAATATAAGAATTTTAACCGGGAAGATGGGTGTCGTCTATCAAGTGTCTGGTATCCAGTGATCCGGAAGTTCTATAATCCAAAATATACTGTTTCGCAAAAAAACGCGCGAGTTGATACTGTAAGTGTTGTGTGTCACAATCGTGATCGAGATACAAGTGAGAACGCGGACAGTAGTAGTAGCAGTGACAATGGACGAAAAAAGCGAACTCGAAAGAGGGTAGATCGCTACGGTGTGTGGGTAGACTACTAAAAGTCACTGCAACGTTAGTTACTCCGTGATGATGGTGCATGCAACTGCGCCGAAATATCGGGTGCTCGTAAACACAAGTATACATGGACCATGTAACATGGTAAATATCCCGTATCAAATAATATTTATAATGTGAATGACCACGTGAGCTTGAAATAAAGTTAATAATCGTTCATGGTGAATCTTTCGCTTATTAAGCTAAACACGTAAAATTGCCTGTGAAAATGGTCATCATATCTTCTTCCGATCCTAACCTTTTTAATTAAAAGTTGCCTGCTTATAAACTAAAAATACTTCCTTGTTAGAGTTTGTGGTACATGTACGTGGTTTATATGGGAACTCATACATTCTACGGCACTTCTATTTCCAGACGCCTGTCTGGAAATAGAAGTGCCGGATAACTCAAAAATGGCTACCTATATCGATAATGTTCAAGATAATATGTTGTGACCACAAATCAGTTGATATTTACAAGCCAGTAAAGAAATATATTTCCTTTGTACATGACGTCTAAATAAGTTTATAAGAAATATATTGTAGGAATACCGAACCTAATCCCAACAAACCCTAGTTTCCCGTCAATGTTGAAAGGTCTGTATCTTTCGTAAAAACTGGTGTGTATGCCAAATCTTAGGATTAGGTTCTGGAGCAAACCTCGAGCTCCGAGAAAAACGTGCGGCCGAGATAATACGATCAATGCACGGTTTAGCCATGAAGTTATAATTTCAAACCCGAGTATTACCCTTCGGTCACAAAGCGAGGCCGAAAGAGAGGGTTATCATGGGGACTGTATCTCGTTTTGGCTTAGGAGGTAATGACGTCATTAGACAATCAAAATGTCAATATGTGTCAAATGTGACAATTTTGTAACAAGTGTGAGTGAGACACCGCCCCCTACATTATGCTCTCTATCAGACCGTTTTTACTACTTATTACTAGTCACAGTAGTAGTGCTCGCTAAAAAGGTTCAACTGTGGTTAGGGACATAGAGTAATATCCGGTTTCTCTCTTAATCCGTGGGTTTAGCACTTTGAGAATTCAACCAACCAACCAACAATAGCGACTCCTATTGACAGGCGTTCCCCTCTGCCGAAAACATATAACCAGTGGTCATACACATGTATGGACTGGCGTTTATCTGACGTAGCTATTTGTACGTTACGTACGAATAGCCATACATTTGACGTCCCCTCCCCCGCAAAAATCGGTAAACTTTTTGTATCGGAAATGACAGACATGGCTACTCCATCCGGGTTGAATTCTCTAAGGTTTAGCACGATTGCTTTCGTACTTGTCAATAATGACAAAAGTAAAAAGATAATAATAAATGTCATATTTTTATCTGAAGTGCTTTTTATTCTTTAGAGATTTATATTTATAATTCGGCACCAAGCAAAATATCAGTAATACTTGTACCCAAAGTAAGTAAAATAGCAAGAAATAAAATAAAACAATCCGAATATGAGGGTAAGTAAATGTAGATAAGCATTATAAGAAGACGCCTCCAAAGTCATCGGTTCCTCGAGCAATGTGTTTTTCCCATAGCAAGCACCTCTCTGAGCTCTCTGATATCGATAGCCATCAACAGGCTAGAATAGGCTTCTTATGCGTTTTTTATATTAGTTTTTTGGTTAAGTATCTTTCTTATTACGGTTTTGCTTGATATCGATACTTGATATTTTTTTCTCTCATCATCAACTTCTTTTCATTTCAGACTATCGCACGAAAAACTGTGAACTTCTTCAGGCTATGGCTACTAGAATGCAACTAAAGTGTCGTAAAAAAAAAGGAAAAGTAAGCAATATGTTTATTAAAGTGAGTAAACAAGCTGGTAGTAAATAGTGAAATGCAGACCTAACTAATTTAAAATTCTCTTGAAAATTACTATACACATCATGCAAGCAATCAAAACGTCTAGTGCATTTTAGTTTATGCTACTCTGCATCGTAGGAAATGCAATCCGTGATGTCAGCCGAACTCTCCGGAAAATGATGACCGTTTCATGTAAACAGAATAGAAATAAATAATGTTTGTTCCTTATTTAGAGTTCCATAATCAAAGAGCAATAAATGAAAAGTCACATCAATTTACAATATTTTTAAGCTCTTGATGTCTGTCTGTCCGTCCGTCTGTCCTTGCGTTCGACTTATAGCGGGGTTTTCTTTCGCATCTGAAGAACCGTAGGATTAGCATAATTTTCTATTCAGTTGTTTGTCCTTTTTATTTATTTGATGTAAATAAAAGTATTGCTACCTATGTAATATATCGTAATACATTTTTTTTCACATGTAGCGACTAACCGAATTCTATGGGAATAGAAGTGAAAAATAAAGGATATTTTTGTCGGTGATGTTTTCAATAATCAACGGTTTAACTGTGTGGTTGTCTGTCCGACTCTATGTAACGTCTACGTAACGTTTTATAAGGAAATATCAAATATCAACAGTAGAACTATATAAGTATATAAGATATGTAGGTATGCACGTTTATAACTAATAAATATTTTGATAATTGCCACAAGTAAATGGAATAACAAATAATATTTTTTCAGAATTACCTAAGTACCTGAGAATTAAAAAGCAACTCTATCTGTATGTAAGAGTTAAAAATTCATCACGCAACTTCGTGTCTTCGTGTGTAAAACGCCAAAAACCACAGTTCCGTGTCAAGAAAATACGCCAAGCCGAGAGCCTTCATAGATACTAAACACAGCATTTAATATTATTAAATAATTTTACTTTGTCCCTAAAACGTGGTATCTGCTGTTAAAAAAATACTTGAGGATATCTGCAGCACCCACGTATTAGGAGGATCATTAGGTTCTAATCAATAAATTTTATTTCTGAAAGATGATGTGGATAATTGAATATGTACCTACCTCAAGTTTTGGGCGAGCTGTGCCAAATATGCGCATTATTTTTTCTTGTCTTTTATTTTTATATAAATCCACTGTTAAAACGTACAATTTGGGCACACTTAGCACAATTTGCATAAAACTTCCACGTCACATCGTCTTTATTAAAATAATAGACTAAGAGTGTGAAAATTGTGACAAAATAACGAGAACGGTGAAACTCCTCTTATTAGTTTGCTATACTATCCTTATGACTAGATCCAGGCAACTGGTAGCTAATCATCGGTGGAGGTCAGAGTTACACGACAGTAAATCTGTTGGGAAAAAGAAACATCAAAGTAGTTAAAAAGGTGTCTCTTTCATAGCGGACAGGGCCTATATATTTATTTTAACATACCTAAGTACAAAAAATAATGCGAAAAAGAGAGATTAATAAGCTTAGTTACTTATTTATCTAAGCCTCCACCGATGAATAACTGACAGAAGCCAGGATCTAAAAATAAGGATAGAGTCTGAGATTCAGGGTAAATAAGCGCACTCTTGTCTTTGACTTCATGCCTCACAAAAAAAATAGTATTAGAAGAACAATTGGAGTATTTATGAAAATAATAATCAAAACAGTAGCTTTTTTTTGAAGCAGAATAAAAATAATGAGGAAATGATCGGAAAAAACCGGAATGCGCATACTTGACCCTTAATGCGGGTAAATGTGCTTACCATTACGAGGTGGTGGTAACCTAGGCGTATTCAGGATAAGTGTTTGCATTTGTTTCGTTACCATAAACAAACATTTTATAAATATTATCAGTTAAGTAATTAAAATTAACTAATAAGTCTGAAGATCTGTTGAAATTGTTATGAAATTGAGTCATTTTGATACAGAAAATGCGCACACTTACCCGCGCAGGCTTTCCCAAGAAAGCGAAATTTTTTATTACCGCCACTACATTTGCGCAACGATTTTAACTTTAAATTTTCGAACACTTAAATATACACTCAATTGATATTTAATAGACTCACTGTTTTGAGCTAGCAACTTTTCACATAACAAGGCTTTCCAAAATGCAAAAAAAAATTTGAAATGAGGCAACTAATATTTTTTGCAAAAATATTCTTAATGAAACGTTGTGCAGCGCAGTGAGTCATCGCAACCGATTCGCCCTCTTGCGCCTCCAATCGGATCATATGCGGCCACCTCCTTCATTTGGCTTCTAAGATATTCGCATTGCGCCCACTTACCTACTGCGCTCGGTTACCGCGAATGACTAGCATTTTCTTAGCTCTCGTTATTGTGTCCCATTTTCCGTGTCATGGATCCTGGCCCGACCACAACAAGATATTGGAATATAATGATTGTACAAATTCATCATATTTAGGTGCTATTTAGTGCTTATAGTCAGATGAATTTGTGCCACATAGTTTTCAAGTTATAGCAGTACCGTTGTGGTCGGGCGGGGGTACAGGATCCTGGCCCAATCACACCATTCAAACGAGATAAGGTGAACACAATTTCATCATTTTTAGGTGCTTTTTAGTGCCGCCAATGTCATGAATTTGTACCGCATAGTTTTCAAGTTATCGCGGTAACGTTGTGGTCGGGTGGGGGTACAGGTACCGTGATTACTATGTGGAACACATTCATGGAATTGAAGACACTAGATGACACCTAAATATTAGTTAATTTGTGCATTCACCAAATCTTCTTTGAATGGGGTTTTTCGGGCCAGGATCCTGTACCTACCCCAGCCCGACCACAACGGTACCACGATAACTTGAAAACTATGCTGCACAAAGATACTTTCGACCGAAAGGCACTACATACCCAGGATGGTCAAACAAGCCATTGAAATTTTTAAATATAAGAATTTTAACCGGGAAGATGGGTGTCGTCTATCAAGTGTCTGGTATCCAGTGATCCGGAAGTTCTATAATCCAAAATATACTGTTTCGCAAAAAAACGCGCGAGTTGATACTGTAAGTGTTGTGTGTCACAATCGTGATCGAGATACAAGTGAGAACGCGGACAGTAGTAGTAGCAGTGACAATGGACGAAAAAAGCGAACTCGAAAGAGGGTAGATCGCTACGGTGTGTGGGTAGACTACTAAAAGTCACTGCAACGTTAGTTACTCCGTGATGATGGTGCATGCAACTGCGCCGAAATATCGGGTGCTCGTAAACACAAGTATACATGGACCATGTAACATGGTAAATATCCCGTATCAAATAATATTTATAATGTGAATGACCACGTGAGCTTGAAATAAAGTTAATAATCGTTCATGGTGAATCTTTCGCTTATTAAGCTAAACACGTAAAATTGCCTGTGAAAATGGTCATCATATCTTCTTCCGATCCTAACCTTTTTAATTAAAAGTTGCCTGCTTATAAACTAAAAATACTTCCTTGTTAGAGTTTGTGGTACATGTACGTGGTTTATATGGGAACTCATACATTCTACGGCACTTCTATTTCCAGACGCCTGTCTGGAAATAGAAGTGCCGTAGAGCCTTCTAATCCAAACTGTAATGAGTTCCACAGTACGCACAGTAGGTATCTAGATACGGTTGTACTTAACAAAAGTCGACATGACACAAAAAGTGCGAATGTACACAGTTAACAATCGAATAAAACTGCAAGGAGAACTAACCATACGAATATATTTCGCAATTATTAACTGTTTAAAGAATCACTACTTATTAATTATTTGGGGTATCTGAAGTTTTCAGTCGCTCTCATTGTATAATTCCGTGCCAAACTGAAGCCGGTCGGTAAGACGTCCGACTTTCAATCCGGAGGTCTTGGGTTCAAACCACTATGTTCTTCGCTACTTACGTACGATATATTTATCATTTGATATTTACCAGTCGCTTTTCGGTGAAGCAAAACATCGTGAGGAAACCGGACCTAATCCCAATAAGGCCTAGTTTCTCCTCTGAGTCGCTTTCGTAAGAACTAATGCCTACGCCAATTCATGGGATTAGGTTGCCAAGCGCACCCAAGGCTCAAATGAGCCGTGGCTAAAGCCGAGTTTAACGCTAGGAGGATGATATGTGCCAAACTTCGTCAGGCATATCGAATGGATTACAGACATCCCTATAAGCTCTACGATGGAGTTTTCTCTGCTGTTTTTCTTCGGCAGCAGGAGCTGCCAAAAAAATTGAATGCCGCCATTCCTACAAAACAATAACATAGTAAGCATAGAATCATTCTAAAAAGTAACTTTTGTTACATCTCAAAAAACAGCTACTTGCTAGAAATCAATGACAAAAAGAAGAATTTTCATACGTTTTAGTTCCCGACAACTCTTATCGGGGTCCGATGAGCACCTATATAAAATTAACAAGTTTTGCTGTCAAAAAATGATACATTATCAAGTTATCAGCTGGCGCTGTCAAAAGTGGAAAAACTGATATAACCATAGTGTAAACGATATTTTTTTAGACACACACATTCAAAAAAACATGCGTGCGTACAGTGGACAATATGTCAAGTTATCCCGCTATCAGATGTCAAATGAAAAACGGATAAAGTTACCATATTAATGACGGCAACTGTCATTTTCAACCGACTTCAAGATTTCGAAGGAGGAGGTTATCAATTCGTCGGGATCTTTGTTTTTGCTATTTTTTTTTTTTTTTTTTTACGTATGTTCACCGATTACTCGAAGACGGCTGGACCGATTTGGAAAATTCTTTTTTTGTTTGAAAGCGTATACTTCACAGTTGGTCCCATTGTAACCATGTCAGGATCTGATGATGGGATCCTGGAGAAATCGAGGGAACTCTTCAACTATTATAGGCACACCTATAGTGATTTTAGTATTTTTTACAGCAGCTCGAGCATTTGCTTTTGGAAAGGTGGATGTTTAGTGAAGTCGGTTCTTTTTTGTTCAAAATTATATCAGATTTATATCAACTTATCCGCTGATAAAATCTGCCATCATAGGCGTGCAGGAGTACGTAAATAAAGTGATTGTATTGGTTCCTAACAAATACATTCCTTGCAACGCATCCTTGCTCATCTCTGGTGGAAACGCAGCCAAAACTTGCAACATGTATCTTTAAATACTAGCCGTAATGTAACAGTGAAATTAACTGTGATGCGCCGGCGCATTCATCATGACTTTGACCTCGTTCTGCGCTTTTATTTTTATGTTTGTGTTCTTATCTAATCCTAGATGACAGGCGGCGATAGTAAAATACAAGTATAGGTATGCAATCTGGGCTCTGACGTCACAATAGATTGCCTTGATGTGAGATGTTGCGTTTATGTATAATATACTTAACATATTATGTTTGCTATGCATTTTATTTTACAGTAAAATTTTAAAAATCGAATGGTATCAGTTTTTTTAAATTTCGTAAGTACTTTTTAAAAATAGTAAAATTTTTGATGCTTTGATATCTTTGTACCATTTCAAGAGATGATTTTAAATATTTTTACTTTAGTTTAAATCTGGCCTCGGACACCGGAGGGCTTGGTCACTTTTTCTGAAGTATATGACATCTATTTTCAGTTTATAATTTATATATAGTAGTGTAACTACTTAAAAATTGCAAATCAAAAATATTCAACACAAATAATTTGATTTGCTTTAAGATTTATTTTTACTTTATTTGGATAAAATTATTATTTGCATCCTCTCAACTAAATTTTATTGCATAATTCAACATGTGTCATCATCCCTATTATATTATATCAACACGAATTTTGTTTTTAAGAAGTAATAAATAAATAAATAAATATTATAGGACAATCTTACACAAATCGACCTAGACCCACAGTAAGCTCAATAAGGCTTGTGTTATGGGTACTAGACGACGATATATATAAATAATAGATAAATATGGATAAATACTTAAATACATAGAAAACATCCATAACTCAGGAACAAATATCTGTGATAAACACACAAATAAATGCCCTGACCAGGATTCGAACCCGGGACCTCCTGCTTCGTAGGCAGGGTCACTACCGACTGGGCTAAGGAGGCCGTTAGTAATGTACTTAAAAATATCAAAATAATGAGTCACTTTAAATAAAGTCGCTGAAAAGACGAACTGTTTGTTATTCGAATGGGTCTGATAATTTAACGCAACGCCTTATAGATTTTCACAGACTACACGGAATACTAATCATTAAGCTTTTTTTACAAGGAGCGCGAGGTCACCACACATAAGCTCAATTTTATTAATAAATCTCTACGATTTGAACAGCACATCTCAATAGTATTCTACACCATTTTGTAGTATAGCAATCCAGGTTCACCCCTAACTTGATGTTTGTGGATTTTTTAATTCACATGAGTAATGATCAAAAACGTTAACTCAAATGAAATAAGTGGTCGCGCTCACATACTAAATTAGTACGGGAGCGCCTAAATATGTGTGGTGGCACTGGTGACCTCGAGTTGTACTTATGATCTATCTAGTGGTTGAGGTTATCTGTGTACATTTTAAAAGTATCAAAACGTTGTAATTAAATTGTTGATAATTATAGTTACTGATGAAATAAATAATTAATTCTAAACTGAACATGAGCATGATATTTCTGATTCCAATTAATTTAGGCAAATTATGTAACCATTTTAAATTAATAAATAATGTAAATATTTAATAAGCCTGTAATTTTCTCATACAGCTGAAATCACTTATAGCTTTCTCTTAAAATAGCAGCTACTTCTTCCGTGTGCACCTGTAAACAAAGCAATATATTTCTTAGATAAATAATATTTAAACACGTGTGTTCTTTTTCTTTAACAATCGTTAGAAACTATATCTGTCAAATAAGCACTTTTGTGAGGAATTAATTACTAAAAAATATATAACAAAATTTATTTTAAATCAGGGATGAAGAAAAATATGTAAATGAAAATATTTAACTTCCCCCAAACTCAATTACTCCATAGATACACCTACTAACTTACTAATTACCGCAATATGCAGGATATTTTATAAAACACATACAATGTTCGCTGAAGCGTTATGCTTATGTCTAAATCCTTTGGTTTCTGATCACTGCATTACGACATTTCTGCACTGCAATATTTTTGTTAAATTATATTATATTTTATTTACATTTAAATAATTTACATTTAAATTTATTAGTGTAACTACATTGACTGATCACTGCAATTTATCAATATGCAGCATATTTCAGTTAAATTATACTTGTTGATTTACTGATCATTGCAACATGCAGCATATTTCAGCTAAATTATACTTGCTGATTTACTGATCACCGCAGGACACGGCATATTTCAGTAAAAAAATATAATTCCCAGTACCGCAAAAATTGTATACTTAAGGAGTACAGCATCATCGCCGAAGTGTTATTCCGCTTTATTTAAAACGGGTCGTTAGTGACCAAAATCGACGATCAAATTAAGTATTTTTTTTAATCAATTATTTGGCTTTAAACTTTGATCAATATTTAAAATGCTGAGCATCCATCTTAAAGTCATATTTCATTTATAGAATACGACGTATAATTTAATCTTGTCAGTTATACTCAAACGTTCAAATATGTATGTAGTTATCAATTATCATTAAAACATCGTAACCAAGGGGGGGTGGGGGGACAGTAGTAAGACAGTTGACGTCAGTAATGATGGAGGCGATCTCTATTAGTTGCTTCCAGACCAGACAACGTACTTTGCGAAGTTTGCGAAGCTTCCACCTTTGAATTTAATTATCGGACGATTCGCGGATGAGGGCTAGGCGAAAAAAAGTCATGTGACCGTCACGAAACCGCGACCAAAGCCATTGAGAAACATGTGAAATGAAATAAAATAAAATAGAATAAAGTGAAGTGTAGTGAAAAGTCAGAACTGAAAAAGTGAAAAGTAAAAAAAAGTCAAGTCAAAAAAGTAAAAAAAGCCAAATGAAATAACATACTTCGTTCCGATCCAACCGAGTGTTACACGACACTCACGTATTTTTATCTACTATGTTGTGTGCAATAAACTGTTTACTACTAGATACTACTACTTCCCATAGCCAGGGGTGCGTGGTCAAACCCGATAACTCGAGCTACTAGGTTTTTGAAAATAGAACAATAAGCTGACATACGTTAGGTGACATAGGGTTAGGCTTATTTAAATCAAAAATTATTTCTACTTATCGGGTTTCATCTCGCAACCCTCGATAGATTCTAACAAAACTACGTTGATCAACGTTATGATATGACGCAATGTGACGTCACCAGCACCTCGTGCGGCCCTTGACCTCGACAAGTAAACAAAACAGCGAGGAAGCCGATAAATGATAATAGAGCCATACTAGGAACACAGCTATTGACTATTTCGTACGTGCGTATTATTTGGCGTGACTGTTGCGAACAGACATTTTAGGAAACAAACATAACGCAAAAAACTAAAATAGTAACTTATTTGTTTACAAGCTCTTTAAGGATGATGACACATAATAATAATAATAATAATAAATATTCTTTATTGCACACCTCATACATATTGAATTATCCAAAAAAAGTTTTTTGATATGATGAAAAACTATCAATATATCCAAATAAATGAAAATTAAAAAATCTATTTAAGTGGTTCAAAGATTCAAAATTTTACATTGTTTTAAGTACGAAATTTAATAAAACAATGATACCATTCGATTTTTAACTGTAAATTAAATTGTATGGCAACCATATAGATAAACGAACCAATTTACTGTAAAAATAGCAATTTCATAATTTTTCCATATTTTAAGTAGGGCGACTATTTTGATCGTGACGTCTCTTTTGCACGTCATTTTGTTAGGAGCGTTAGCGTTTCGAGAAACAAATGCAAAGCTCAGATTTTAGGTCTCATTTCTTACTTTTGTGTTCCATTAACGCAATTGGCCTTCATATAGACATTTTATCGTCACAACAAAACGAATCGATTGATATTTACCATACATGTATGAATAAAACTGATCATGCCTTCTAAGGTAAATCTAAATCCCTCCAAAAATTGTTAGGCCAACAATTTTTCGATTTAAAAAAGTTGCCACATAAAAACCTTGCCCAGTAAAAGCCAAGACAAGACCCAAAGCCCTATGTATGGTTTTACAGTTTAATAGATCTATTGAATTTCATAACATTGAAGATCTCTGACATAATTTCATTTCGCAATTAAGTCCAACTAAATTGAAGACGCAAACTTTTTTCTTACCATAAGGGCTAGATGGTTTAATTGACTAACGATACAACGGAACAAAATGTGGGTAGTTACTATATTTGAAGTAATACGACGACTATCGAGGGTTTGTTTGCCACATCGAGGTAATCTATTATGAGTCCAGATTGCAAATCTTTGTAATTTTGCTATCGCCGTCTGTAATCTAGGATTAGATTATAATACAAACAAAACAATAAAGGCAAACAACGAGGTCAAAGTCATGACGAATGCGCCGGCGCATCACATTTAATTGCACTATTACATTACAGCTAGTATTTAAAAATACATGTTTGCAAATGTAGGCTGCGTAGGACCTCTTTAAGCTCTTTGCAGTATGGCTGCGTTTCCACCAGAGATGAGCGAGGATGCGTTGCGAGGAATGTGTTTGTTAAGAACCAATAGAATCACTTCATTTACCTATCCTCGCACTGCGTATTTCCAGGATTGGTTCTTATAAACAAAGCCCGGATGACGGGAGCAAATATGCTTTTTTCTAGTGCTTAATTAAATATCGACTATTCTAGCGACATCCATACCTACGAACAATTTTTGAATCAGAAATCTATTGATAATAAGTTATGAGAAAAGTATCTATTTAAAAGAACTCACTTTTATTATATTATTACGATAATTCCCATGAGTATGATAATATTGATAATAATTATAGTATGTAATTAGTTCACTGAAATAATATATAATGTAAGCTTACCTAGGTACCTGATGTAATATTGTGTAACAATCTGACATGTAAGATAATGAGTTTGATCAATACATTTTTGATTCAAAAATTGTTCGTATGAATGTCGATAGAATAGTCGATATTTAATTAAGCACTAGGAAAAGTGCATTTTTGCTCCCGTCATCCGGGCTTTGCTTATAAAGCACGTTCCTCTCAACGCATCCTCGCTTATCTTTGGTGGAAACGCAGCCTGGAGCTTCCACCTTCAATGATTAGGCTGTGCATTGTCTGGCAGCCTTTAAATAACACGAATATTTTATGACATTTCCTTAGAAATTTCAGATGGTATTTGTACCGTTTTTTTCATTATTATTGATAAACATTATAATAATTCCACAATACAACAGCATTCTGAGAATACTGGCGAGTTACATCTGCTTAAAACAAAATTTATTGAAACAGATGATTAGTGAGGTACGGTCAACCAATTTGATTCCTAGGCCACTGTACCTTGTCGTAATGACAGTTGCTCGTGGATACTTATAAACGTAACCTATTCGCTACCAAACTAACTATTATGACACGGTTCTTGAGTGGCCTAGGAATCAAATTGGTTGACTGTACGTATTTATTTCTTTTTTAGTTGCCGTAATTGTTGCATTTTCAGAACCGTACAGAACTATAAAATGTGCTACCTACCAAACCTAAACTGCTACCAACCTATTCTTTTTCGGGCGTCATGTAAAAAAAAATTTACAATATCTATCTGATTTGTAGTAAAACGAGTACATTTTGTGTTTGCACCGAGTTTATTATATAAGAAATTTTTCAATATTTATTTATACTTTAAATGAGTAATTGAAATGTACGTAGTGCGAGTGTCAGAATGTGTCAAATATTGGCGGTTAGATAAATTTCACTGTAGATATTTTATTTACAAAATCTAAAATTGACTCACGGACGTTGTGAAGTCATTTTGACATTTTAGCACCTCCATTAATGGAGTATTGTTATAGTTAAGTTAACAATCCAAATGCGTTATGTGATAACTAAAGTTAGTTCTATTTCTGGAGTATTCCACCACTTTGTCTCTTATTTTAGTATTTTTGATAAGTTTTGGAGGTTCGTACAATGATTTAGCGTTCACATTAGGGCACTACAAGATGGCCCAATTAGTCGGTGTCAAAACACGATTAATTGTGACACCAAACGGCGATCTAGTCGTGGACGTGAGCTGCACTCCATAGTGTGAGGTAGTCACAAAATGTCAAATCATATTTAATTAAACAATAATTTTAAGCAAAAAAGAACCGACTTCACTTAGACTCCAAAGCAAATGCTCGAGCTGCTGTACAATATACTCAAATCACTATAGGTGTGCCTATAATAGATGAAGAGTTCCCTCGATTTCTCCAGGATCCCATCATCAGATCCTGACCTGGTTATAATGGGACCAACTGTAAAGTATACTCTTTCAAAAAAAAGTAATTTTCGTTCTAGCAGTCTTCGAATAATCGGCGAACATACATAAAAAAAGCAAAAAAACAAAGATCCCGTCGAATTGATAACCTCCACCTTCGTAATCTTGAAGTTGGTTGAAAATGGCTAGTTTGCATCTTTTATGAGACGCAGAATGACTACAAAAAATAAAAAAATATAGATATGATCTATTACCTACATACGGTAATTTAGTTCAAATTTAATTCTTGCTTAAAGCTATTAGTAGGAGAGCCCATGACACTGAACCTAGTTCGATAAGTCTCCTAGATGAGATATATATAATTAGACGCGTCTTTAATGGGGGAACACGAAATGCTGATGCTGCAAAAAAAGTGGTGGCGTATTTTAATTATTTTATTGAAAATCAAAATCCTAGTATGATAAGTCTCCTAGATTTCCTTTGTTCCTCGAAGCAGGGGAGGGGTAGGGCTACACGATAATGCGGTGCTGCAAGCCCCCATGCGTGGCCTTGTCAGTGGCAGCAGCATCAAAAGATTGTAGATGTATGAAAAATCAAAACGGCTGATCTCTTAAAATATAGAATCATTTTAATAACGTAACATCTTCAAAACAAATCACCAATTTGGGTGTAAACGGTTAAATACGGGTATATTGAGTAAATACTGAGTATTTACCCATAAGTTTTTACTCAGTCTAGGGCATGCAATACCGCAATTCCGGTATTAGCCCATACAAGCAATACCGGTATTACATGTCCTACTCAGTACCCATCTCCACTTAGGCGTCTTTCATACTGTTGCGGTTTCCGCATGCGACGCCGGTGCGGAGATAGCGCTCTGCGAGTGTATAAAATGTAAGAACATGGAGCAAATCTGCCACACGAGGGAAGAAAGCTGAGGACAAGCAGTTACAAAAAAGAAAATTTAAACGTGTGAGGAATCTGGCAGAGGAGGAGGAGGATGCTGGCAACACTGCCGAACTGTCAAGTTGGTTTCAGAATCAGCTGACTAAATTAATTAAAACTTATTATATTTATAGTTTTAAATTAGACGCATTGTGCATTAAAAACAACAAAAGTGATACTGTAATTGGTTTTGTGAAAACAGCAGCGTAAAATCGCAAAATTGGAATTTGAACCGGAGTAACTGTTAACGCATATCACCGTTGGAATTTGGTTTTTGAAACTAAGGAAGTATTCGTTCTTTTTTCTCATTGTTACTACACAATTTCGTGATAAGAGTATCGTATGTTATACGTAAATTATATTATTTTCATACAAAGCTCACTGTTATAGCCGTGAGCAACGTCAAACCTACTACATTGGCACAGTGCGGTTTCTCTTTGCTTGACGAACTTGTGGAAGCATAAGTTGAGACTACATATTCGCCACAGACACTGCCCACCACTGACACACTGCACACATTATTATCATCTTAGCAAAACATTTCATTATCAATATAGGAACTTTCAAATTTTTTTTTAACATCTTTTAGATAACCTGAGAAGTGAAAATGGACAACGATCGCAAAGCCACAGCACGCGAGCTCTCGCGCCAGTTAGAGATGCAAGTGAAGGCTACAACGAAAGACCTAAGGGCGGCCAAGGCCTTATCTGACCAGTTGATGCAGGAAAGGGATGACAGTGAAGTGGAACTCAAGAGTATTTTAGACAAAAACACAGCATTGAGAAGGGAGCTGGCAGACAATGATTTACAGCTGACCGAGGCTCGTTGTGAAGTGGACCGTCTACAAAAAATAAAGGACTCGTTTAATCATTGTGCTTCTACACATGAAGTGGCCTTAAAGCGTATTGCAAACCTAGAAGAGGAGCTGGGTGATGCAAATGAAGAACTTGATCTGCTTAAAAGTGAACGGGAGCACTATAATGCCTCGGGGCTCCAGAATGTTTATCAAGAGTTGAACGGTGAATTATTTTTTAATAGTAGCAAGAAGCTGAAAAAGTATGTAAAGATAAATAGGTATATTAGGAGAAACCAGAAGCTTATCAAAAGCCAAGCATGCATAAAAAATGTTAATAAATTAAAGTTAGCATTGCAGTAACAAAAAAACCGGCCAAGTGCGAGTCGGACTCGCGCACCGAGGGTTCCGTACAAACCTGTAGGTATATAGGGGTAGTAACTTTTAAATTATTAAAAATATTTTTATTATATGATGTAACTAAAAATGTACGGTTTTCGCAATTTTTCCTTTATCTGTGCTATATGAAGTTTCTTCGTGCCAAGTTTCAAGTTTCTAAGTTTACGGGAAGTACCCTTTAGGTTTTGAGTTTCTTGCGAGTACTCAGTTAAAAACTCAGTCAAAATATGCGACTTAAATTGCTATTTCTTTTGATTGCGTTAACATAAAAGTTTGGTTTTGCTACATCTGAAAGGTCCTATAGCCCTGAGTATTTGACATGAATTTCAATTTAATACCTCCACGCGTTTACGAGGAAAAAGGTAGTAAGTTTAAAATTTAAAAAAATATTTTTTTGTATGATTACTTAAAATGTCTACTTTTCGTAATTTTTCCATTGTCTATGTTATATGACGTTGCTTCGTGTCAAATTTCAAGTTTCTGAGTTCACGGGAAGTACCCCGTAGGTTTTGCGAGTGGCGATAACTCTAAAATTTGCAGCATAAACTACTGTATCTTTTGATTGCGTTGGCTTTTAAGTTTGATTTTTTCACAGCTTCAAGGGACAATAGACTTGAGTATTCGATATAAATTTCAGCTTGATACCTCCACGCGTTCCTGAGAAAAATGGTCTTGACAGACAGACAGACAGACAGACAGACAGACAGACAGACAGACAGACAGACAGACGGACAACAAAGTGATCCTATAAGGGTTCCGTTTTTTCCTTTTGAGGTACGGAACCCTAAAAATAGGGTTAAATACTGCCATTTAGAGCTTGCAACAAAAGAATTAAATTTATAGGAGTTGCATGCTGAGATAAATAGGTTAAAGGATGAGCTTGTGGTAATATCCTCTAGTTATGAAACTAGTATTGGGCAAGTTGAGGAGCATACTAAGGCTTTTTCTAAACTGTTGGAAGAAAATCATAATTTAGAAGAGCGTTGCAAGTTGCTTCTTAATAGTAACGTTTGTAGTTGTGAAAAAACACCACCTACAGTGTCTGATCAACCCAGTGTGGCCCTCAAGGCACCGAAGCTGGCTGTGCCAGCAGTTAATAAACCTGTCAAGAAGACGGTTATTTACTCTGATGAGATTGGGTTAGGAATGGGCCCCTTATTGAACCTTGGACTGAGACAAAAAGTGTCAAATTACTGTTACCGCAACATAACTTTGTCTCATTTATGTAACCTTATTTCAAAGGGATGTTATGATAATAGCACTACATTGGTAATTTTAATAGGAAATAGTTTTAATGTTGATAAGCCAAGTATAGATAAGCTGATGTCAACTTTAAATGATATTGAAAGATCTGGCGTGGGCAAAATTATTTTATGTGCATTGCTATATTCAGAGAATATGCCTTATGACTACAATAGTAAAATATCACGCTACAACTGCCCTTTACTATTAACTGGCCTTTAATATTGAGCCAAATAGAAATAATAGTGTTATAAGAGGATCTCGGCAGACCCACAGCACCACCTTGTCACATTTAAACTAGATTGTCAGACAGCGGAAAAACATCTTAATATGAATGTTGTTCACCAGAATATTCAGGGTTTTTCCAGCAAGGAGTTAGAGATAGGTTTATTCTTAGATAATAATGATGTACAAGTTATGTGTATTACAGAACATTGGCTTAAAGAAAAATGGTCTAAGATCTAAAGAACGGAAGGATGTTGTAAAATGTTCCATAGAGAGGATTGCAGAAATTTCTTGTGTAGAATTAGAAAGTTATATTGTTATTTGTGTATATAGGCCACCAACAGCGGCAGCAGCTGATTTCAACAAATTTGAAAATACCATGGAAAATGTGCTGAAATTAGTGACTAATAGCCGAAACTGCCGAAAGCATGTTATAGTATGTGGAGATTTTAATGTTAACTTGCTTGAATCGTCTAATAATTCTGTTAAATTGCTATGTTTGTTTAAATCGTTTAATGTTTAATTTGTTCTTTGAAACTACCCGGGTGGGCGTCACTAGTGTAGCATGCCTAGATAATATTTTTTGTAACTGTGAATGTCTGGATAAGCAAATATTTAACTGTTTTAATTTTGATCACAGCGGTCAAAGGGCATCTTTTATAAAGCCAATTCAGGAAACTCCACAAACTGTAACATATAGACCCATTAATAATAAAAAATAATAATAATAAAATAATAAATATTATGGGACAATCTTACACAAATCAACCTAGTCCCACAGTAAGCTCAATAAGGCTTGTGTTGTGGGTACTAGGAGACGATATATATAATAGATAGATATAGATAAATACTTAAATACATAGAAAACATCCATAACTCAGGTACAAATATCCGTGATGAACACACAAATAAATGCCCTGACCAGGAATCGAACCCAGGGATTAATGGTTATCGTTTGGAATTATTCAAAAAAGAAATTCAAAATCATCTGTCAACACTGCCTTATTCACATTTTTATGACTCAAATAATTTGTATGAAGATTTGTTTGGTATGATTCTTTGTCAATTTAACAAACATTTCAAATTGAGAACTATTAGTGGGTCAAAGACTAAATCTAAATCAAAGTTTAGCGAATGGGCTACCGTAGGCATTCATAAAAGTAGAAAGAGGCTTTATGAACTTTATGGAGAGAGAGAACTGAACAAAAATGCAGATTTTCTGGACTATGTTAAGAACTATTCAAAAATTTTCAAGAAAGTGTGTCTGACTGCGAAGGCGAACTATACTAGTGCAAAAATCAAAATTTCGGACAACAAGGTGAAAACAGTATGGAATATTATAAATAAGCAAGCTGGTAAATGTAAATCACGCGATTGTCAAGTCAACATTGTCTCCGAGGAACAGCAGGTCTTGTCAAATGACGATATTGCCTCGGCATTCGAAGATTATTTTTCTAACATAGCATTAAATACCACAAAATGTCTAAAATCATCTTCGTTTCAAGCTCATTCCTTACTTTGCACTAATATTAAGAAATGTCAGATGATATTTGAATTTGACCTTGTGACTTTTGACCTTTCAGAAAAAATTGTAAAAATATTCAAATCTCTGAATTTAAAGAAAACAGAAGACTTATGGGGTACATCAGTTGTAGTCATTAGTCATATCATAGACGTCATAGCGCCTTACTTAGCCTTAATTTATAATAATTCAGTTTCACAAGGCGTTTTTCCAGATATTATGAAATGTAGTAAAGTCATACCTCTTTTTAAATCGGGTGATTCTAGTGATCTGAATAACTTCCGGCCGATATCAATACTTCCTGTACTAAGTAAAGTCTTTGAAAAGCTAATGTTAAATGATCTACTGGGCCACTTCAACAGACATGGATTGCTTACAAGCAATCAGTTTGGTTTCACAAAGGGACGTTCCACAACCGACGCTGCTGCGGTACTCATCAAACATATTTTCATTGTCTGGGAAAAACATTACGATGCAATTGGTATATTCTGTGATCTTTCTAAAGCGTTTGATTGTGTAGATCATACAACCCTCATTCTTAAATTAGAACATTATGGTTTGTCAGAAAATGCCTTGAATCTCATGTCTTCATATCTTAGCAACAGAACACAAACAGTTGTTGTAAATAAAACCCAGTCTAAAGGGACTTCAGTAAAATTAGGAGTGCCGCAGGGTTCTATTTTGGGCCCATTCCTGTTTTTGGTTTATATAAATGATTTACCTTGTGTAGTACAAAACCTTTGTGATATCGTTCTGTTTGCCGATGATACATCTTTAATTTTTGAAGTTGACCGGCAATCTACCGATTTTACTGTAATCAATAACACACTAGCTGCTGTACTGAACTGGTTTACTATTCACAATTTGCTACTTAATGCTAAGAAAACCAAATGTATTAGATTTGTTTTGCCAAACGTTGCACCGGTGGACACTAAGATTCTCCTGAATGGTGAATGTTTAGAGATAGTAGATAAAGCAGTGTTCCTTGGTTCGACGTTGGACAAAAATCTACAATGGAGTCCTCATATAAGAAAACTCGCTCTTCGATTAAGCTCGGCCGCTCATGCCGTTAGGAGAATTAGACAATTAACGAATATACACAGCTCGCTTAGTTTATCACAGTTATTTTCATAGTGTAATGTCATATGGTATGGTTCTGGTTTGGGGCAAAGCAGCTGACATACAGACTATATTTGTTTTACAAAAAAGAGCCATCCGCTTTCGGTATAACTTAAAGGCAGGTGCATCAGTTAGAGAACATTAATATTTTAACTGTTGCTTCCCAATATATCTATGACAATATTATTTTTGTTGTAAAGAATATACATACATTCAAAAAAATTTCTGACATCCACAGCTATAACACTAGAAATAAAAACAAGCTTGCTATCAGAAGTAGTCGTATCCGCAAAGCATATAAATAATTTTTTGGTCAAGGTATTCACATTTATAACAAGTTACCCGTCGATGCTTTAAATTTATCATTTCCCGCTCTTAAGAAATATTTGAAAAAAAGTTTAATGTCGAAGGGTTATTACAGGGTCGAGGACTATATGACGGACAAAGATGCATGGCCCAAACCAGAAACTACTACAAAATCATCTAACATTTAGAGGACACAGTTCAGATAGGAAAGCATATCAAACGTTTTGTGAAGCAATCAGATTTGGATTTTATTATTATTATTTTATTTTAATTGAACAATACGTACATTGTATGTCTCTCAAGCTGTTTTGATATGCCTTCTTATAGAACTACGCATTATTGTGTATCTTTAAGATGTAATATTACTGTATGACTGTTTTGAAAAGTCCCGCCGAGTTTCTTGCCGGTCATAAATAATACTTCTCGGGTCAGAGGTGTAGGGTTAGAACCGGAGGTAGTTTTTTTTTTCTTCTGTCTGACTCTGAATGTGCCTAAATTGAAGAATAAATAACTTTTATCTTTTTTATCTTTATCTTTTTAATCGGGCCTCTGCACCATGCTGCGCCGGTTTTCGTCGGTAGCGCTGTCACGCTTGCACACCGTCGCCGCATGCGTTTGCGGCGCCAGTGTGATAATCGCCTTACTTTACTAAGTAGACTAAAGTCTACAGAAACTTTTCGCCAGTACTCTCCTTTCTTTAACAGACCACCACAAAAACCTTGAACCTGAATTAAAATCATTTAAATACACTCAAGGTCTTAAAAACAAGTAACGAAAGCAAGAAATGTTCAAATGAGAACATTCCTTAATTTCATTTCCTTGAACTTGGTTGCTTGCTTAAATTAGACTGTTTTATATTCATGGTCAACTTTTTATGGAAGCATACACAACTAAGTATTAACTAGAGCGGCATTCTAATTATAAAATCGTGATTTGTGACGGATATGTTCTCAGTATGATCTTATTTTATCATCAAAATTTACATCAAAGGTTGTAATTTCTGACACAAATGTTACGAAAATTTAATTTTGATAAATCCTTTCTTAATGTGAACCTAAACTTTATAACGAACCTACGTGTCAAATTTAAAATCTCTAGAACCAGCGGTTTGGGCTGTGTGTTGAGTTGATATGTCAGTCAGTCAGTAAGTCAGTCATTTTCTTGTTTTATTGAATAGTTAAATTGATTGAATTTTAATACTTAGTGTTTTATTACAACAGCCATCTTAAATATAAAAAAAATCGGCCAAGTGCGTGTCGGACCACGCATAATGGATGGTTCCGAACCTTCAATGTAATAAGAACCAAACTAATACCAAAAGATCGTATCTGATGGCTATGTAAGAAGATTTTTGAAGATAACACAAAAATGGCTGAACCAATAATGTTCAAAATATTTTGTGTAGAAAGTATATGATAAGGCGCATCTTCTCAATTTTTTTCATATTTTTTGGACCTACGGTTCAAAAGTTACAGGGGGGGGACACATTTTTTCTGACTTTGGAAACGATTATTTCAGAAAATATTCATTTACTCACAAAATGTTCAAACAAACCTCAATGTTATTTTTAAAGACCTATCGGTTGATATACCACATGTTGATATTTGGTAAAATTTTTTTTTAAATTTAGTTACATGTTTGGAGCGCTCCCTCAATTTTTTTTTTTGCAATTTAACTACATAACTAAGTAGCGGCATACAAAATACACCTTATGTGTACATTTTATTAATATACGTTAATTAGTTTCCGAGTAAAATGGCTGTGACATACGGACGGACGGACGGACGGACAGACGGACATGACGAAACTATAAGGGTTCCGTTTTTGGCCATTTTGGCTACGGAACCCTAAAAACCCTCATGAGTTCAGCAGGATCCCCTGGGGGATCTGGCTAGGGGATCTTGGGGGACTATATATATGACATGTCCGCCTTTGGGTCGCCGACGTACATATGTGTACAACATTTCGCCTCAATCGGTCCAGTAGTTCGCCAGACAGAGTCGTACACCATAAGGATTTATTGTTTACAATTTTGTTACGAAACCCTAAAAATGAGACTGTCTTATACTGCTGACGAAACTTAACCCCAATCTAAGTATATTTCTTTCGTTTTGGTCAGTAGTGACCAAAACAAAACCCACAAAAAATAAAGAGCTCAAAGAGGACCCAGTGTGTTGACGATGAGGGACCTTCATATTCATATTCATATTCATTTATTTTGTATTAAACATACATTGTCAAATTACAAATTAGATCGATGTCAATATTTACATTGGACAACAAACAAGAATAATACTTACATTCAGCACAGTGGCGGTACTTCCATACAAGCCCAAAAGCCGGGCTTGCCCTAGTTGCCTCACCGAAATTACGTATTTTAATCGTCGCGCTAAATAATTAATTATTTCGAGTGAGCTGTTTATAAATTTTGCCACACGCAACAAAGTGTCGCCACTGCCGCGCAAACGACTGAGGCAAACGAAACTAAACGTAGCGCATGCTGCTGTCCCGCTCGCACTCACCACCGCCGCCGCCATGCAAGCGGCATGCAAGCGGGCATTCATTTCGCCTATACAAATCGCCCTATTGGTGTCTGTACAACGAGCAACAATTTTTGCCCGGTGTACCTATAGCAAAATACGGCGATTTAAAACCAGCTTTTTGGTGTGAAGTTGGCCGCATGCCGTAAGATCGCGCGACGCAAGTTCAAGTGTATTATATTACAAAAGTCGAATTTGATATGCAAATTAATTGTTTGAGCAAGTCAATGTGAATAGAATGGTATTGTGGTGAGGTGAGGTTACGAGTTAATATTACTAAGTAAAAGTGCTTAATTCTTTTGTAAAACTTGTAAAAGTGTTAAAATTACTTATTAATAATGGATGAAGCCGTTCCTTGTGACTGTTTGAGGTACGTCCAAGTGTTGATCATGATCAACAAAGGCAAGGTAAAATCTCTGAAGTTTGTTCAAAATCAATGTGTCGTTAAACCTAATACCCGGCTTGTGTTATTTGTAGGCATGTCTCAGATAAACCAGTTGCATAAGCGAAAATTTAGAAGGGCTGCTTACAAAATACACTAGGCTAGATTGTTAGTTGTTTTCATTCTAAATAACTTATATAGCTGTTGTAGCATATTTTTTTCGAAAGATGATGACATTTTGAGTATATAAAGATTGAATAGTTAGTACGAAATCATGTCTTTAGGCTTGCCCTACTCCAAACCTCAAGGCACGCTACTGTCAGCAAGTACTAGTGATTTTACAATAAACAAAAATTAACATACATACATTTTAAAGCTCTTCAAGAAGAAATTCAGTTACAGAATAATAGGCCTTTTGGATTAAGAAAGATTTTAGTTTCAAAATAAACCCACGCGTTTTTTATATTTAAGGGAATTTTATTGTAAATAGTTGGTCCCAAGACGTGTAATGAGTGTCCTTTAGCCATCAACACAGTGAATCCTCCTTTTTGTAAAGGGTCGGCAACGCACATGTGACTCCTTTGGAGTTGCAGGCGTCCATAGGTCACGGTAGCTGCTTACCATCGGGCCGTATGCTTGTTTGCCACCGTCGTGGTATAAAAAAAATAGGTACACATTCGTCACTAGTGCCGAAAGCAAACTAAAAATATATAATTTCGTTTTTTTGAAAGTGACGAATGTGTCCCGGACGATCTATTTAGATAGATGACTATTCTGGTTTGCACCTGGCTACAATATTTTACAATTAATTATGATAAATATGAATTAATTTGATAAAAATACTGTCATATTAATTCTGGCTTATCGTTAATTGGTAAAAAGATTTTAATTGATAGATTTAAGATCAGATAAAATTGGGAAATTTGCATGTAAAAACCACCTAACTATTGAGAAATATGATCCTCAACTTTAATACGTGATTAAACTGATTAAGCATGAATCACAATCTACGTTTTGCTTTTATTTTTTAACTCATTCATGAATATATTTTAAGATAAAATGCGTCATTTAAATAAAAGTTACATCTAAATGAATATTATCCTAGTCTGTTTTGGTTGGACCATAGTTTCCCGGAGCTTTTGGACTATAAGTAGTTGGACGATAAGGAGGTTGGTTTAAGGATTGTCAGGTGAACAAGTCTGCTGTTGCTGAGCATTTACTGGAGTCAGGACCGGACCATTGAATTGAGCTTCATAATCCTAAAATCCTTTCTACGGATCGTCGGTTTTATAGTAGATAAGTTCGTGAAGCCATTGAAATAAAAAAAACACTGCAATTTCAATCGGGACGATGGTTTTAGGATCTCATCTACAATGTTAACTGGGGCCAGTCTTTCTTCGGGACCACGGGGACAATGTCGTCCTCGAAACGTTGAAGGTAATTTTTAGAAATGTATACGCGGTTAAGTCCCGTTGTTACAAATATATATGTGTAAAAACCGTGAAAGTTTAAATCAGTGATAAGGAGGTTTTACTGCATGTATGTCCGTTTTCAGAAATCGTTGTATGTTCAAGTAACCTAAACGTTCGAGTACTCGTCATTGTCCTAGTACAGGTCAGCGTGTCGAACACTAGGGCGTTTACTATATTGTTCCTATTCTGAGATTTTTTGATTATTCTCGTTTAGAATTGTGGGTACTAGTTTACGAGTTCTATGAGTTGCCTACAGAGAGTGTCGGAATATATTTTCTAATCCAAAATTTTTCCACTCACATAATACACGGTGAATCTGAGTAACCCGACAGATTTTAACTATAAATTCCTGAGGTCATAAAGAGTAATAAATGTTATATGAACTTAGGTCAATTTTCTATTCTAAGCACTATACTGTAAGGATTGTAATTTATAAATATTTTACAATCGATTTGTAATCATTAAGTCCCTCGCAATTAAAATAAATAAATTAGAATAATATTTTTTGGTATTTCATTGCCAACTCTAGTGCTCCTACGTAGTGTTTACATTGTCGAAATAATAGAATATAAACATCTTTATTCGTGACATTACATAAAGAAATAAATTACAGATAATTGTAGAGTAAGACAAGTGTCACGAAATGGTCTCTTCTCAGCATGTCGCTAGCGTTAGCCAGCGCTAAAAATATTAATAATTTCATTCGATGTTGTTGGTGTCGCCCTTGTGATGCCTATATCGTTATTCCTTTAACAGGTCCACACCTTTTGTCTTTAGCAAACTTCCAGTCATCATGTCATATAAAGACGAACATGTACGACACGAAGTTGAGTTTTTTCAACCACATTTTCACTGTTGATGTTGTCTACAAAAGCGAACCGAACAGCTATTCCCTAACATGTTCCGCTACAGTGTCAATTTCACTGCAGCGAAGGAAGTAGCAAATGTAAATAATTTCGATCATTTAATGCAGTTTTAGCTAAACATTGTGACATTAAAGTTGAACGTCTTGCTACCAGGCTACATGCGCTTCCCATGGCCCCATGATAAAAGTTTAGTTTACCTACCATTGTCGCTGCGGCATAATGCTGGGCCAAGACAGGTTCGGACTGATGCATTATTGCTATGTGACTTCTAAATTTTGTTTGTGTTTTTTTTTGATAAGCTGTTCACTGTATGTTGATTAATTCCTTGTTTTATTGTATCGTACTCTTTCTTTATGTTACCTGTCGTGTTTTTCTCACCTGATGGTCTCATCGGAAGATCAGCGCTAGCAAACGCTAGCACCATACTGAGATGAGGCCATTTCGTGGCACTTTCTTTTTTTTGCTACTTCTTTCCCAATTTATTATGTATATGTGTGTGTGTCCTACGAATAAATTATATTCTATTATATTCTATTCTGAAAGTAAAAAAATACATTCATGAAACAGCAATCATTTAAAGCTGCGACCTCTTCATATTACCGTTGGTCTTATACAATGGTTAATATACATAGTAATTGAAATCAGATACGTCTTACGTAATCAACTGGTTATAAACACCTGTTTGGCCGACTGGGTTTCCCATCTTGTTGCTAACGGGCGACGCTGTAGAAACACAGTAGTGTAATCATCCTAACTTGTCCCATTATGTAAACAAACACTTCAAAGACATTGGTCCTCTAGGACTATCACTTAAAATGTAGTTGTATACTTAAATAAACTCACAAAGTATTGAACTCAACCAAGTATTCACTGAAAAATATCATTTGTTATAACATTTTCTTCAATAACCGAAGTAATTAATGGACTAAGAGCTGGCCACGTCAGATATGACACAATAATGAGAGCAACAAAACCCGTCTGGTTAGATTGCTATACTATCCTTATTGCTAGAACCGGGCATCTGGCTCAGAGTGACAGACTAGCAAAATTGTTGAATTGGTAAATAGTAATACCAAAAAAGGTAAAAACTTCTGAAGTTGTCTTAGTTATAAACGACACGGTCATACCATCCTTTTTCCGAAGCGATTAAGAGTATTTTTGACCTCTCTAACTTATTTATATTTGCTTGTGTGAAGGCAGTCCGCCTGCCCCTTAGGAAACATGTTTGATCATGACAAAATCAGAAACTTCGTCACTTGTGTTTGGTCGCTGTATGCAATTTTTTGCAATTTTACACTGTAGGGTTTTAATCCAGATTTAGTGCTTGCGTCTAAGGCGTCAAAGTCTACTATGAGTGATCTAAATAAGGTACGAGATAGAAAAACTTAATTGTATATATCACTATAGTAGACAATACTTTTCTAAGGAGTGCTCGAAATAGGCAAGCCGGTAAGAATTGGGGTCGACATCATCATCATCATTAGTCGTTCCCTCAGAGCTGAGGATCGTGACATCATGTCCTTCTGTTGAAGACCAGGTTCCTCCATAGGCTTTTATCCCTCGCTAAGCGGCTTCTTGCAGTTTTAATTGCATGGGTGCGGTGCAGTGATTTGGGCACACCATCTTGCAGGGGGAGGGCCTTTTAGTCTTGTGCCTTCAACTTTTCCCGTCATGACAATCCCCTTACAATCGACATCGCCTTACAACTGCTTGCTTCAATACAGTTTAGTAACCTCAATCCCCTCCTAATTCCTTCCCATGCAACGGCACAGAAACCTGATTGATGGAAAAATAATTACAGTGATATAATATTTTTGGACCCGGGGTATGTCCTTAAACTACGTCCGGACTTGGGTATGTCCTTAAACTACGCCAAAAGGAGAGGTTTGGGCACTGCGAATGGCATCTCGCTAAGTGTGGTAGGGCACGTTCAGCGAATGTCATCTCGCTCAAATCTGGAGCAGAGCCCGACTGGGGAAGTACCTCCACCTTACAGAAAACCACAACCAAATAGCACCAGACCCTACTCATAGTGTTGTGTTCCTGCTGGTGAGTAAGGTTGCCAAAGAGCTCAAAGAGGACCCAGTGTGTTGAGGATAAGGGACCTTCTTGTTCCTTTAGCCATCAACACAGTGAATCCTCCTTTTTGTAAAGGGTCCGCAACGCGCATGTGTCTCCTTTGGAGTTGCTGGCGTCTATAGGTTACGGTAGCTGCTTACCATCAGGCGGACCGCATGCTTTTTTGCCACCGTCGTGGTATTAAAAAAAAATTGTATGAAAAGTCCATAAGACCATCGCTAGAAATGGTCTTATGGAATACCATAGACATCATTTATGAAGTATATATACCTGTCAGCCATTTAATTGACATATTCTAATCCGGGAGTACAAAACAACTGACACAACCTTTGACGGAGTCGAGTCGGACCTCCTCCATAAAATGTTGACCTTTTAATGAGTATCTACCACGGATCAGAAGACAATCCGGATAGTACTTTTACTATATTTCCCTAACCACAGTTGAACCTTATTACCGAGCAAAACAGTCGTTCATAGGTCACTAGTAAAAACTAATAAAAACGGTCCGATAGAGAGCATAATGTAGGGGGCGGTGTCTCACTCGCACAATGCTGCCAACTTATGAAACTTACCAATGTGGTTTTATTTATCTACATTTATTTTAGTGACACACTAGAAGTTACTTCCTACTTTTAATAATTTATTGCAAGATTTGAATTAATACTTTGTTCCCTTTTAGCTGCTTTGAATTTTTTTACGACGTAAATATTATTCATTCATTAAATTAAAGAATTGCTATTAATATTGCAGACAGTAGTAAGTTTTGTAATATTTGAATTACGGTCTGGTATCCCCATCCCATCAGTCCCATCACTGACATAATATGTCACTGATATTATTTCAAATGACGCCGCTCAGCTCAACAACATTTCGTAACAAAATTTTTAAGTAAAAATGGTCAAGATATGTTGCGTAAAAGGGTGCAGGGGTGAGACTTTACAATAAAGTAGACTTTCCTTTCACCGGTAATCCACAATCATTCAACTTTACGATTTAACAACAAGTTAAGATTGTCAAACAATAGGGTGACTATGATGTCGGCAAGCTGCGGGTCGGTTTTGTTGTTTTTACAGAAATGTACATAAGTACATGGTCTGTTCCTAAGTATTACTTACACAGGACAGGAGTGGCCCGCGGGTCTTTTTAGGCCCTTTCGAAAGGGTCCTAAAATGGCACAAGGCCATACAAATATTATAGTAGTGGCAGTATACGTAATAAATAAATAAATATATATTATGGGACAATCTTACACAAATCAACCTAGTCCCACAGTAAGCTCAATAAGGCTTGTGTTGTGGGTACTAGACGACGATATATGTAATAGATATATACATATAAATACTTAAATACATAGAAAACATCCATAACTCAGGAACAAATATCCATGACCAATATTCGAACCCGGGACCTCCTGCTTCATAGGCAGGGTCACTACCGACTAGGCTAGGAGGCCGTTAAAATATACTTTATTGTACAACATTTGTACAACAGTTTAATGTTATTGATGTTTTCTTTATTTACCTTTAAGTATATTAAAGTCGGAGAACTGTCCACATCAGATATGACGCAATAGTGAGAGCCACGAACCCCCTGTACTTACTTAGTTTTAGTTTGCTACACTAACTATCCCCTATTTTAAGACGCGGACATCTGGCAATTGTTCATCGGTGTTATGCAAACGAGTTGTAAGAAATAAATATCTTACAGTTCTAGGTTTGATGCAGTGCAGTATCATGTAATTAATAAGATTATATCATTTTCAGGAGTTTCTGTTGGGGGAAAATAGTGCAAAATGACGTTACGTTATTGTATTGTTTGTTGCCTACCTACTGTTTTCCGTAGCGATACGCAATGTTTTTACTTTTTTGTTATTATATTAGCGATAGGCTTCGACAGTTTTTACCTATTAAGTGAAATATTTTGCTGGTCTGTCACTCTGACGTCCTCCGATAAATAGCTGCCAGATGCCTGGATCTAGCAATAAGTTTAAAATAGTAAACTAATTAGAGGGGTTCTCTGCTCATTATTGCGTCAACGTATCTGAAGTGGCAAGCTCCTTAAGTCAGTAGAATGTATACGTTCCCATATGAACTATGAGACTTCTCTTTCTGGACAATACTTACTAGACGACAAGCATATTTAATTTTATATTTATCTTCATACTATCCCAATCCCACATACATCATAGTACATATGGTCACTCTACTTAGAATGAGATGCAGCCCCCCACATTACCATCTCTTTCGGCCTCACTTTGCGGTCGAAGTATGACCTCCAGATTGTATTTAGCTTCATGGTATCTACCTATAATTATTTTACATATGTTTTTAAAGTGGGGCATTCCACTCATACAATAGTATGTTATTCAATCAAATACAAACATTGAAAACATTGAAAAAATAATCAACCCAGCAAGACTCTGCCTCTCCGTCTTGCTGGGTTGATTATTTTTTCAATGTTTTCCGGGAAAGATAAACGAAGACGAATCTACCTAATTAAAGCCTGACCAGAAATACGAGTATATGATCATGCGACATGTTGCGGAATTTCATTGGAACTAATTTCTTGCACTGGCAATCATAGTACTGACATTATGAAATGCATGTGTGAGGGCATGTAATAGGCTGTCACTTTTGTCAGTCAGTGCATTGTCGCGGTTTATTTGAATAATAGTAAAGTGTTGAATATTAAATAATACACGACAAGAAAATCCCAAAATTATTCATAGTCAAGAGCGAAACATTGTTAATAGGGTATGTAATAAACAGCTGTAAATAATACGCTCGGGAAATAAAACTATTTCACAGTAAAATATTTTCAAATTAACATCAGAGCTGCCAGGTAAACAAATCAAGATGTCACCATACCATAGAGAAAAATACGCTCTATGATTTTACTAAAATGTTGCCATATAAATGAGAATAATAGCGCCCTCTTGACAACAATCTTATATTTTTGGTCAGGCTTTATATACAGGTAGAAGGGTCAAGCACAGATTTACCGTGACACGTATCTTTTGCTTTTTATACTATGTTGAAGTGGAAACCTTTTTGTGTAGAACCGTCAATAGGCCTACACATTAGAAGTACGTGACATCCGGAATATATTTTTTAACAAAAGTTTTTTGATCTGATAATAGTTTAGATTTTAATATTCCTTCATTTTGTTGCTGTTAGTTATAGTCTTCAATTTGATGGTTTTACAAATTCTCTATTTTGTGACATTACTGTCAAACTAGCAACTCTTTATAGATACAAAAATAACAAGACCCTTAGGAAGATTTTGCGCTCTCTAGCTCCAGAACACCTTGATCGATCCTGTTCGTATTTCAAATTATATTAATCTTTGCTACAACCCCTAACAGATTTTATTAAGATAAGAAAAACGTTACTATAAGTACCTATGTAAAGTTATCGCGGAACAATTATTCAAAATCAAAAATCCATCAAAATGCAGGGACGTCCCGGATTTCGCTTCGCTCTGCTCGCTCGTCCGATTAGATCAACTTTTATGGAGGCTTTCAATATATAAAATCTAGATGAGTGTGAAAAGGCGGACTATTTATTTATAGTATGGCGGTTACACACTGGTTAGCAAATAATTATTAGATTTAAAATTTACCATTGTGCATATATAAGCTAAGAGGCGGACTGACAGACAGACACGGTTGGGTGATCAGTCTAGGTATGTATGACAGTGACAGGCACATGTGTCAGGTATACGGCGCCGGAGCAGTGGCGAAAGTATGCTTGCGCAAGATGGATCCAACCACTAGGGATGGGAAAACATCGATGTTTAGAAAAGTGTAAAACTAAATATACAATTTATTTTTGTTACTTTTTAAATCAATTTGTAATTTATTTTCCAAATAATACAATACAAAAATAGAATATATACAAAATTTATTCATACAGTTTTTGGCACTACCTTTGTAAACCAGTACTTTTGGAAATTACACATCTACTTTGTACATCGAAGTTTTATTTGAGACATCGAGTTCCTATCTAAGGCGGCTACAGCTACGAATAAAAAATAAAAGAAAGTACGTGGTATTTTTTAAATTTTTACACATTTTTACGTTTGTTATAATTTTACAAGTCATGGCTTAAACATTGTGAATTTAGTAACTACTTGTTGAATACAAAATAATCTTCAACCCATCCCTAATTACGTGAAGTGCAACGAAAGGTGAAAGGCGGTCAAGGACATGTTACAAGAGACTGCGGTTTCAAATTGTCTTACTTATTATAGCGATGGCAAAGTTATTCGTTTTAATTATTCATGATTAATAACATGGAGTCCGGTAACGATTTGAAAACCTAAATCGTGAAATAATAAAATAACGCACATGAATTGCATTTGATAAGATGAGTTGAAGTCTTGTTATTAGAAATAGATATGAAAATGAAAAAAAAAAACTGTTCCACTTATTCCTAACACGACTCATTTTCCCACGTATTTTTATATTTTACGTACTAGTTTGGCATGATTTTGACCAATAAACAATTTGCTTTTTTCACCTATTCAAGCAAAAATTGCGAAACATCTGTTAGATTACGGTGAATGATTTATAAATCAAACTTAAAATCGAAAAAGTGTTCCACTTATGCAGTCTAAAAAGAAACGATCTTTATAAATATGTATAAAACTAATAGAAGTTTCGTTACTTACTCCAAAATAGTATCGTAAAGTTGATCAAAATCGTTACCGGACTCTTAAAGTTTTGGTACTGGTTCATTTGAAACTTACGGGATGTCCATTTGTAGAAAAAATACGTTAGTTTGTCTACTATATGTACATGCTTTATTTAATTTAGTGACACCACTATTTAAAAGTTCCAAATTAGTGTTTTAAATTCAACAGAAAAGCGAATTAAATATCTCGCCTCGAACTAGAAAGAGAAGAGAGTTATACAGGGTGTTTGGTCGCTACATACAAAGGTTTAAGGAGGTGATAGACGAGGTATTTTTGAACATTTCTAGCCATATATGTCTTAGACGAAACGTGATATTTTTTTTTTTATTGAAATATTTAAGAATTTTAGAAAAATGCTCAGAATTTGGTAGATACGAGTTAATAGTGCCCGAATACGCGTTAGTTTGTAAACACTACCTTTTGTTTCCGATAGTTTAATATAAGTCAGAGTTTTAAATTTGGAACACGTTATTTTAAGAATAAGAATTTTCAAATTTGGAATGTTTTGAATTGCATTTGTTTTAAGTTTTCACGATAGCCAATTGCGAATTTAGTTCTTCTATGAAAATTGAACAAACGGTTGAAGCGGTTTTCAAATACTATTAAATTTTGTAACTAAACATTATGAACATCGATGGTTTTAGCAACGAAGATTATGCTAACATTATCTTCATGTACGGAAGGGCAGACGGTAATGGAGCATTGGCACGGCAAATGTATCAGGAGCATTTTCCAAATCGCAGATTACCCAATGTCTTACAACACGTTTCGTCGTCTTAGCGAAAATGGGATCCATCGTCCGGCTACTAGAGTGAATCCTGAGAGATACGATGCGGATACCGAGGAAGAAATTATTCACGCATTTGAAGCTGATCCTAAGACAAGCATCCGAACAGTAGCTCAAAACCTTAACATATCGACATGGAAGGTTTGGAACACGATGCATAAAGAGAAATAATATCCTTTTCGAGGGGTGGGGGTGCAGGGTTTAGAAGAAGGAGATCCCGGGCAACGAATACGGTTCTGCAGATTCTTATTAAACAGCGACATTGACGACGCGTCATTTTTAAAATCTATCATTTGGACAGATGAGTCAAAGTTTTCAAGAGAGGGGATAACAAACTTGCATAACCTTCATGAATGGGCGATGACGAAATGACAGGGACGCAAATCCTCATTGGAAGAAGCAGGTCTCCTTTCAAAAGAAGTTTTCAGTTAACGTGTGGGCTGGAGTAATTGGCAGAACTTTGATCGGGCCACATTTTCTTCCCGATAATTTAAACGGACCCTATTATCTCCAGTTCTTACAAAACGATCTTCCTATCCTCCTAGAAGAAGCCGGAGTACCATTAGAAGCGGAAAGAGAAATCATATTTCAGCAAGACGGCTGCCCGGCACATTAGACTTTGGCTGTGAGAGAATACCTTAACGACTGTTTTCCGGAGTGCTGGATCGGTAGAGATGGACCCATTCCTTGGACCGCTCGATCCCCCGACTTAACTCCTTTGGACTTTTTTGTTTGGGGACAGGCCAAAGGACTTGTGTACACCTCAGAAATCGCAACAAAAGATGAGTTAATAACAAGGATTCGCGAAGCTTTGGTCATCATGAGGGAGGAGATGCAACTAAAAATAACTACCACAGAAGTGCGGAAAAGGGCCCGTTCCTGTATAAGGAACCGTGGTTTACATTTTGAACATGTGATTTAAGTTTTGCTTTGATTTTGTTACTAAAGTTTTAAAATTAAAGTTCATGTTGTTTTATTAGAAGTGCTCCCTAACTTTGGTTTTTATTCCGTAACTCAGAATTTTGACAAGCGATATGAATGACTGATACCTCTAAAGAAAGAACAGTAAATAGGCATGTTTTTAAAAATGTTTGAACAATTCAAATATTTTTTTTAATTTTTTTTTATGCTACATCAAAATTATGCTTATTTTTTTAAAGGTTCGTATGCCTCCATTTGTTTTAGAGGCCATGAATACACTTAAAAATAGCTTTATTTGGTCCAACTTACATTAAACTATCGAAAACAAAAGATAGTGTTTACAAACTAACGCGTATTCGGGCACTATTAACTCGTATCTACCAAATTCTGATCATTTTTCTAAAATTCTTAAAATTTCAATAAAAAAAAATATCACGTTTCGTCTAAGACATATATGGCTAGAAATATTCAAAAATACTTCGTCTATCACCTCCTTAAAACCTTTGCACGTAGCGACCAAACACCCTGTATAGTCAGTCATAAACAAAACTATACACTACATTTTTAGAAGGAATTTTATAAGAAGTGAAGAATTTTTATTTCAGTAGTAAATATGATCAAAGCAAAAAGAAAGAAACTTAAAAATAAAAATAAAACAAATTACAAAAAATGCCACAACCGATGTAGATCTTCATAATAGCAATATGTCTGATAGATCATTCATTACCGATCAAAATGGATATGTCATTACATTTATTTATTTATTTAAGAGCCCTGAGTGTCCCACTGCTGGGCAAAGGCCTCCCTCTCCTTTTTCCACGTATCCTGGTCTTGTGCAGTCTCCCACCAGTCAGCACGAAAGGCATCAAGTTCGGCTGTCATTACATATTTAAATAAAATAAAAAACTTACATTTTTAATTTGTCTCAAGTTTTTCACAGCCCTATCGAATCGATATTTTTATCAGCAGACATCCCTAGCAACCTGTCTCTTGTAGTAACCACTACTGCGGCCCGGCGACCGGACACGCCTCAGTCACATATTTTTTTTTAAATTCATTCTTTTTAAACAGCCAGAGTTCAATAACTTACATAGACGCTAAAAAGCCGGTTTGTCATTTAAAAAAAAAACAGTTCGGTGAAAGGTTATGTGATGAAGTTGCGGTTGCGTTGCGTTGCATTGAAGTTTTAATTTAAAATAAGGTAAGTTTGAAATCAATAAGTTAAAAATGTACGTAAGTATGTACTATTGAAAATATGATTAATTAAAAACTCTTTTGGCGATGAACTCGAAATTACACTTCCCCGATTTTGATGATATATCTTATCACTTCCTAGTATTTGATTTGATTACTTTATTTAACATTCATGATGCCAATGACTTAACGGTCATAAAACCTAACAAAAGCAATCCTATCTAGCAAGTTGAAGTGCGTAGGTTTCGGTCCGAGTAGCCATTAGAGGCATTTAAACGGGTGAGTTTATAAATGACGTTTAATTTTTCCTGAGTTTAAATAAATAAATTAAACGTTTTTAATTCAGGCAGTCAGTACACATAGTGTATACAGTAATACATTAGTGTTTTCTGTGTATTAAATTAACGTATCTTAATATGTTGCTCTACCTTTATAAATTTCACAAACTTTTAAACCGCCAGTTCAATTGTGCTACGAATTTATGACATAAAAGTTACTAATAGTTTTTATCATATAAATACGTATTATACGAATTACAAGCAACTTTTATGTCATAAAGGAGATCGTCAATTTTTGTTAGGTGATCTGGCCCAAATCATTTAGGACCGTTTAGGAATGATTTTACCTTTAAAAAAATCGTTATTTCTAGATCAGGACGGTGGTAAATAAATTGCGAAATCTAATGGGAAAATTGAACAATCATGCATTTAAAACTTGAATCTGACAAGGACAATATTTGAAAGCGTGCATGCCTATGATTTATATATTAATGTAAAAAAAGTACCGATTTTTTATAGAAAATGTACAAAAGCGGACTTAAAAACAAAACGGGAATCATGATGAAATAATAAAAAGTCATATTTTGATCGTATTTATAGTTCCTGTATTTCGGTAAACAAAGACGGCTGTCAAACCGTCGTTGATTCTATTAACTGAACATTCCTAACACCTATTGCGAAAGGATAAGGTTTACCACCGTTAGTGCGATACCACTAGTATCTGAAATTGCAAAATTGAAAAAAAGATGCGTTTCGTTATCGAAGGAGCATGATTATACCATTATGAAACCCACTTTTATGCAAAAATACGCATTTTCAATCTTTAGGCGTTTTAATACAGTCGATTTCTAATTTAAACTTCCGTATTCGTAGGCTTAGATATTATTTTAATATAACTATGTTCTAACTTACCGAACAGTATCAAAACGCAGATTATGTAACGGTCATTGACAGTGTCAAACCAAAAAACAAACCCGTTTCAGTCCAGGTGAAGTTAAACTTCATGTCAATGCCATAAGGACGTTAACGACTTGTCTTGCAGTATTTTAATCGCAGAAAGATCAACATAATGTTTATTTATTTAGTATTTCTAATTCCCGTTTCATTTTTTTGTAATATTTTGTCTACTTTATTAATAAAATGAGTATTTATTTTACATTGAAGTACAAACTGTATACGCGGAAATGCTTGTGAAATTTACCCATCCTTACCTGTTGTGTAAATGGGCCCTTCATTTCATAATAATATTAATTTATTTACCTATTAATGTTAAATATGCGCAATACGATCATTACCAATTGCCAAAGTGTCTTTCAAGATGTCCATTTGCATGGCACTTGCCAATTGCCCAAGCCTCTTGAGAGATATTAGCTGTTTATCGTATAAGTAGATGGACATACATGGAAAGAGCATGTATAGTAATTGTTTTAAATGGGATTTTCATTTCCAAATGTAAAGTTCGCAATCGGCTATTTCTACTTTTTAGTAACCATTAATCTATTGCCAGAAAAAAGTATGAATATAGAATTCCCAAAACAAGAACCTTAATCAAAAACAAGAAATTTGCTAACCAACATTCATATATTAATATTGATTAATGTAAAAAGATGGTAACGCAGTGGCAAAATGCCTTATTTTCATACAAATCAGGAGACAATCAAGGACCACTGATTTACTGCGATTCAGAATATTTACAGTTGCTATTATTAAACCAAGCTATCGTGATTGATAGCCTAATTAAGCCTCTTTCTCCGTCATAACACAGCAAATGACAGTAATAATATGCCTTAACGACAGTTCAAACCAGAAATATTATCTACCGGTTATCAACAAGAATAATTTCCAGTTACATTTTATAAATCACTGATTGTTGAATACCTGTACGCTTTTAAGACAGCGCTCAGTCTTGAATGTTTGCGTGTCGCGCGTAACACTAGAAAAATCGGCTTATAATGGAATCACCATTTTGTCTCATCAATCATCAAACCAGTATTATTAAATAATTTGAAACAAAAAAGAACCGACTTCACTATACCGCATCCACCTTTCCAACACCAAATGCTCGATCTGCTGTAAAAAATACTCAAATCACCATAGTATAATAGTTGAAGAATTCCCTCGATTTCTCCAGGATCCCATCATCAGATCCTGACATGGTTACAATGGGACCAACTGTGAAGTATACGCTTTCAAACAAAAAAAGAATTTTCCAAATCGGTCCAGCCGTCTTCGAATAATCGGTGACATACATAAAAGAAAAATTGCAAAAAAAACAAAGATCCTTACGAATTGATAACCTCCTCCTTCGAAATCTTGAAGTCGGTTGAAAACATCAATCCGTGGACGCAATGATCGTAACTGTTTATTTAAACACAATGAATAATAAGTAATTAAAACCGGTTTAAAAATTAACGGTAAACAAACTATGGCAAAATGCTCTTAACATTAAAATTATTTAGTATTAATATTGTCTTCGGTTGCCGCGATAGTTATTCATGAAATAAAACAATTAAAAACGGATTTTATCGCGTGTACTGAGCTTAAATTACATCCCGACGTTTCGAACACTTTACAGCGTTCGTGGTCAACGGGTCGGGGGGTTGAGTCGACCCGTTGACCACGAACGCTGTAAAGTGTTCGAAACGTCGGGATGTAATTTAAGCTCAGTACACGCGATAAAATCCGTTTTTAATTGTTTTATTTCATATTTAGTATTAGCATACTCGTTTAGTTGTCCGAACATAACTAATACTTCTAATTGCCAGGAATTGCCCTAAAATGGCCTGAACAATCACAAGAAAGAAAGCAAATTGCTAGAATACTTTAAAGTCGAACATACTTAGGTATACATTCACCATTAAGTAATATTGTAATGAACAAGGTGCAAGGTGCAAGTATATCTATGTAATACGAGGTTATTCAGAGGCTTTAGAGTGGATGTACATATATTTTTGAGTACCATATATGTATACTACAATATTGTGGATGATGGTTACTACCTATAGGACTATGTAGAAACGTATTTTATATATACTCCGATTTCTAATTCAAAACCACAAACCCAACCTCACACACTTTTAGCTTGTATTTATCTAAATAAAGGCAAATTAAATTGCATTTTCAACCGACTTCAAGATTTCGAAGGAGGAGGTTATCAATTCGTAAGGATCTTTGTTTTTTTTTGAAATTTTTTTTTTTTATGAATGTTCACCGATTATTCGAAGACGGCTGGACTGATTTGGAAATTTATTTTTTTGTTTGAAAGAGTATACTTTACAGTATGTTGGTCTCATTGTAACTAGGTCAGGATCTGATGATGGGATGGCACACCTATAGTGATTAGAGTATTTTTTACAGCAGCTCGAGAATGTGCTGTTGGAAAGGTGGATGCTAAGTGAAGCCGGTTCTTTTTTGTTTAAAATTATAAATGATACGATTAAAAATACCAAAATAAATTATCGTAGCGTCGTTTCTTTTTTAAAAACCGACATAAATACACGAAACGAGTGAACTATTGAGGTTATTTTTGGTCTTAAATTAAAACACACTAATTATACTAAAGTTTTTGTTATTGTAAACAACCAAAAAAATAGTTTATAAATAGCTGTAGAAAATAACATGCACATAAACAGCTACTAAGGACAGGAATATATGTAGAGATCGGTCCGATCTGGCTGGTGGATATACCTAGCGACGGACAGATCTCTACATGCATTCCTGTCCTTAGTAGCAATTTATAAACTATTTAGTTTTTGTCAATTAAAGTCCTTAGTATCTGTAGATCGGATCTGTCTATTGGATTTGTCTGCCAGAGACCGCTGCCAAATAGTTCTGACAGATAGATCTGTAGCTATATAACCATAGAGAAACTCGTGAAGTATCAATTAAATTAATTACGTTTGTCTTTGCTGCAATGATTTGAAATTAGAGAATCTAAGAATTGTGTCAAGAACAAATGATTGCGTTTAGTGCCTATTTATTATCTTATTAGTATTATGTAGCCGTGAGAATCTAGGTAGTCTATGGTAATCAGTAATGACGGTAGTGTTTTAACACGACTAATAAAATACTCGTCATCATCATCATATCAGCCGAAAGACGTGCACTGCTCAACATAGGCCTCCCCCAAAGAGTGCCACATTGACCGGTCCTGCGCCACCCGCATCCAGTGGACTCCAGCGACGTTATCAGGTCATCAGTCCACCTTGGGGGGGGGGGGGGGGTCTACCAACGCTGCGCCTTCCGGTTCGTGGTCGCCACTCGAGAACCAACGGCCATCGGTTCTACGTGCAATGTGCTCCGCCCTATTGCCACTTTAATTTAGCGATTCGGAGGGCTATATCGGTTACTTTGGTTCTGCTGCGGATGGCCTCATTTCTGATGCGATCACGCAGAGAGACTCCAAGCATAGCCCTCTCCATTGCCCTTTGGGTGACTTTGAGCCTTCTTATGAGGCCCATAGTAAAATACTACAAATAGGTAACTATTATTCTTGTAATTTATATGTAAAAACCTCTTTTCTTCCATTTGCTATATGTATTTGTAGGTACCCATGAGGTCAAAGCAGTTCTGTTATAATGGATTTCTAAACCAGATTTTTTTATTCCTACCCAAATATGGCCAGTCTCATGCTGAGTTCGAATCTTCGAATAAATTCCGTAGTTAACAGTTAAGGGGCTCCACATGTTTTTTATCGATTTTTGACCACTTTTGAGTGCACTACA
The DNA here is from genome assembly GCA_947086415.1 of Pammene aurita. Lineage (NCBI taxonomy): Eukaryota > Metazoa > Arthropoda > Insecta > Lepidoptera > Tortricidae > Pammene > Pammene aurita. The sequence goes on along the minus strand of OX352315.1, from coordinate 5,746,450 downwards.
GATATAATTATTATATTATAAGGCAAACGGTTATCGGTTCTTGAATCTTTTATATCCATTCTGTATAGCAGGATTTTGAAATAAATGAGCACTTATTTTTTATGTTTTTTTTTAATATGGTCTAAAAGAACATTTTTATCGATATTCGAATGCTACATATTAGGAAATCTACGTATTAGGGTTCCTCTTTGACGTCTCTAAAAACGACGAGAGATTTTAATTTTAAACTAATTAACACAAAAGTTATGACCAGAAAACCACTATTTTGGCCTCAAAGTTGTTCGACTTTGATGTCAAATATCTCGAAGACAATGACGGGTGTCTGGGTGTCTGGCGACCTGCGAGCGGGTGCATATTTTGCTCAGAGGCTAAGTATGACAATACAAAGAGGAAATGCGGCAAGTGTACTGGGGACGCCCCGGGCAACGCTAGGTTTCATAGATTCATAATAATGTAATAACGAACAGTATATGTATATCCTTAAGTAAAGTAAAATAAAGGTAGAATTAAAGAAAGTGACTATTGAAGAAATATAGGATAGTAACTATATTATTTAAGGCCGTTACTGATAATATGATAAACTGATATAGCCGTGTGGTGCCGGCTTAGAATTGCTCCACCCCAACTCTTCCCGTGGGTGTCGTAAGAGGCGACTAAGGGACATACCGGGGGGCGGGCAGCAGCGCCCCTGCAGAAAAATCCCACCACCAAACTGCGATCCCCAACCCGCATGCCCAGCGTGGGGATTATGGGCATTACCCCTTTATGATAAGTTCAGCCAAGAAATGGCCCCCAGTTCCCGGCCGCCTCGCTATTCCTGGCCATGGTAGCGGCCACGGTAACGGCGGGGCAGGGGGTGCTAGGAATCCCCGGGCTACAACAGGCTACCACACACTTCCTAAATTGACCCTGGCTACGTTCAACGGACGCACTCTGAGGCTTGACCATCATCTAGCGCAGTTGGAAGTGGAGTTAGAGAACATTAAATGGCATGTTCTTGGGTTATGTGAAGTCCGTAGAGAGGGGGAGGACACCGTAACCCTAGACTCAGGCCATCTTCTCTACTTTCGCGAGGGTGATAAAACATCCCAGGGTGGCGTAGGTTTTCTCGTCAATAAGGCCCTCTCTAGCAACGTTCAAGAAATCTCCAGTGTGTCGAACAGGGTAGCGTACCTGATCCTTCGGCTTTCCAAGCGGTATAGCGTGAAGGTAGTTCAGGTTTACGCACCGACCTCGGCACACTCGGATGATGAAGTGGAGGATATGTATGAAGACATATCCAAAGCCCTGCACAACACCACAAAGGCTCACTTCAACGTTGTTATGGGGGACTTTAAGGGCAAGGTGGGAATCCGGACTGGCAACGAATCCCGAATAGGCCCGCATGGTTATGGAGTTAGGAATCACAGGGGGCAAATGCTTGTCAACTTCCTTGAGAAAGAGGAGCTGTTCTTAATGAACTCCTTCTTTAAGAAACAGCCTCAAAGGAAGTGGACATGGCAGAGCCCCGACACTGTGACAAAAAATGAGATCGACTTCATCTTGACGGATAGCAAGCACATATTCAGAGATGTCTCAGTGATCAACAGGTTCAATACCGGATCTGATCACCGACTGCTCCGAGGCTCTCTGAATATCAACTTGAAGCTTGAAAGAAACCGTCTGATGAAGTCCACGCTCCGGCCTAACCAAATCCAAATCGTCGCGGGCACCGAGGAGTTCAGCAGCTTCTCGGGAATAGATTTGTTGCCTTGGAACCCACTGATGACGCCGACGAGACCCTACACAATCTGGTCGAAACGCTGAGGGACGAGGGTATCAAGTTCTGCAGAAAACAGCGTACTGGCAAGAAGTCCAAACTCTCGGATGAGACTCTGGGGCTGATGACAAGAAGACGGGAGACTACCCAAGCGACTTCGTCAGAGAGGTCAGACCTGAATAAGCGAATTGCGAAGATGGTACGGCGCGACCTTCGGAGCTCCAACACACGCCTTATTGAAGAGGCGATAGAGCGAAACCGAGGGTCCAAAGTATTCACTCAGCAGCTTAGCAGGAGCCACCTGACGAAGCTAAAAACGCACGACGGGAGGACCGTGTTGTCGAAGCCGGAGATCTCCGCCGAGATAGAGGATTTTTATGGCCGGCTGTACTCTGCACATGCCCCCCACTCCCGACGAGACGACCATGATTCAAGAGCCACCCTGACACGCCACTATACCGACGAACTGCCAGACATCAGTCAAGACGAGATCGTGTTAGCTCTGAGGCAGCTTAAAAATGGAAAAGCCCCCGGTGAGGATGGTATTACTTCAGAGCTTCTGAAGGCAGGAGGAGCTCCTGTTATACACGAGCTGCAGAACCTCTTCAATACCGTCCTTCACAGTGGGAGAACTCCTAAGGCGTGGAGCGGGAGTTTGGTGGTGCTCTTTTTTAAGAAGGGTGATAAAACCCTCCTTAAAAACTACAGACCCATCACACTTCTGAGCCACGTCTATAAGCTTTTCTCACGAGTGGTCACGAATCGTCTCGCCAGAAGACTCGACGAGTTCCAGCCACCGGAACAGGCTGGATTCCGCGGAGGATATGGCACCATAGACCACATTCACACAGTGAGGCAGATTATACAGAAGTCCGAAGAGTATAATCAGCCCCTGTGTCTCGCTTTTGTGGACTATGAGAAGGCCTTTGACTCCGTGGAAACTTGGGCTGTTCTGGAATCCTTACAGCGATGCCAAGTAGACTATCGTTATATCGAGGTGCTGAGATGTCTCTCCGAAGCCGCCACTATGAGTGTCCAAGTACAGGGCCAGCAGTCTAAACCCATCCAATTGCGCAGAGGGGTGAGACAGGGGGATGTCATATCCCCGAAACTGTTCACAAGCGCATTGGAAGACATGTTTAAGACGCTGGACTGGAAAGGTAAGGGCATAAACATAAACGGCGATTACATCTCACACCTGCGATTCGCTGATGACATAGTCGTAATGGCGGAGTCGCTAGAGGAGCTGACCCGGATGCTGGACGGCCTAGCTTCAGCCTCGCGACGCATCGGTCTTGGCATGAATTTGGATAAAACCAAAGTCATGATCAATGGCCACATTGATCCGGGACCGGTCGTCGTACATGGCCACCTTCTTGAAATTGTTTCTGAGTACACCTACCTTGGGCAGATCCTGCAGTTAGGTAAAAACAATTTCGAGAAGGAGGCCAAAAGGAGGATCCAGCTAGGCTGGGCAGCATTTGGGAAACTACGCCGAGTCTTCTCGTCATCCATACCGCAATGCTTGAAAACGAAAGTTTTTAATCAGTGCGTCCTACCCGTAATGACCTACGGAGCTGAGACGTGGACACTCACGGTAGGGCTGGTCCACCAGTTCAAAGTCGCTCAGCGAGCTATGGAAAGAGCTATGCTCGGAGTTTCTCTGAAGGATAAGATTCGTAACGAATACATCCGACAGAGAACCAAAGTTATCGACATAGCTCAAAGAATTAGCAAGCTGAAGTGGCAGTGGGCCGGCCATATCTCGCGAAGAACCGACAACCGCTGGGGTAAACGTGTTCTTGAGTGGAGACCGCGACTCGGCAAACGTAGTGTAGGACGCCCTCTGGCAAGGTGGGATGACGATCTGCGAAAGACTGCAGGCAGATGCTGGATGCGGCAAGCTGAAGACAGGGCGCTATGGCGCTCATTGGGGGAGGCCTATGTCCAGCAGTGGACTAAAATAGGCTGATGATGATGATGATGACTGATAATATGATAAGCTATATTCAAAATTATTTTTTTCGAATCAAGGATCCATAGATTGTTAGTACATACAGTTAGAGAAGACTTAAAATTAGGGTTGGTGACATAGAATTTCAATTAAATAGTAATAATTAAATAAAAATTAAACTAAAAACAGGAAAACAATCGGTGCAGTATACTCACATAACATTACATAATAGTTATTTTAAGTAGTCTATATGCACCATTTCTCAACATCTGACGCTGGTCGCTGCCACATGTAGGCTGTTCCAGTGCTTGAGTAATAGTGCATCCAACTTACCTGCCAACTTATTTTGCTGCTATAAAAAACAAGAAAACAAAGGGATACGGATCGAAGGTCATTGGCGCCAGGGAGCCCCTTAATTGTCGACATTTCTGGCCGCCATTGATCCCGTGCCAACAGTACTATTCCCATAACAAGCATACTCGTGGGCACCTCCATACTCTTATAGCTTGAGCCCTGGCCTGTGGTCAGTTGCACCAAACCGTCTGTCACAGTCAAAACGTTCACTACTACTAAATATTACGGAAACTATCATGTCACTGCCGGGTGACGCTGATGAGTCCGTCAAAAGTGGTGCAAGTGGTGCAACTGACCCCAAGAGTATAACAAAAATACTAGTGATCCGTTTAAGGGCATAATTAGTATCGTATTGCGAGAAAGAAACAATAGGAGAAACATTTTTTGGACCGGGAAAAAAATGATTTTCGTTCCCTCCATACAAACCCAATTTTTTTCGCGAGATTTTTTTTTCTTACTTTTTCATAATTAGAAGACGATACCAATTATGCCCATAAAAGGTTCATCTGCATTTTTGTTAGACCTTGTAGATCGACTAATTTAGTGAGTATCGCTTGCACGGTGCGCGGTGAAGAGAGCCCGACGAAAGAGGTAGGTGTACTAGACTTGATGGCGGACGCTTCCCCTCCATTACCGGGGAACGTAGGGGCTGCGCACGCTGTGCTTCTACTTCTGCCAGCCGCGGATACAGGGGCGAGGGCAACAGGGGCAATTACCCCCCCCACCCCCACCCCCCTGAAACGCAAACTTCGTATACTACGGGGGCCATATGTGCGGACCGCATCACATGTCATGTGGGATGGTCTATTCATTTTGCGGTCGGAAGGTGAGAGGCTGGAGAGACGTGCAAGCGGCGGGCGGCGAATGCGCTATTCACTCCCTCAGTCCCTCCACGACCATACGAGGATTCACTAAAGCTGTATAGATCTAGGCGCACCTTGGGGATCAAGTTTATACTGGTTCCGTGAGACGTATTCATGACAATAGCCAGTGAAGTGTGCGCAGACGACGGTCGCTACAGTTCCGGTGCGCGCGCTGTTGAAATAACAAACAATAGTTTTAAATATTCTGGATAACCAAAAAGTGAAGTAACAGTAAAAGTAATTAGCTATACTCATCCCTTTTTTAGTAGTGAGGGTACTAGTGTAAGAAAAGTACAGTATGATTTTATCTGTCTATGCTTGAAGTGGAACCAACCCTGACCAAACTAGAAGATACCAAGATACTTGCGAATATAAAGTGTGAGTTATTAATATCTCTTATCATTACACCATCTCCTTTCTCTAAAGCTCTATTTAGACGATGCAACTTGCATACAATTTTCGTTATCTTGCAGCGGAAATTTGTCATTATACATATTTTTTTCGTTCAAGGCTATCAATAGAGTCTGCTTTACGGTTTAGACAATTTCTATTTTGAAGTTATATTTTTGACATTTAATGTATTGAGCTGACATCTGTCATTTGTATCCTTCTTCAGTACGGAGTGAATAGTATGACTTTTAAGGCTAAGTCACACTCGATCGCGATGTCGGAGAAACGCGAGCGCGGCGCGCGATACCGTTGTGTTGTGATTAATGTAACAACATAGGTAGGAGTATTCGGACATCATCCTCGCACAACTCGGTCACATTTATTTACCTTATTTTACTTTTGAACAGTAAAATTATATGTAGCTGTAGGAAAATTAAGAATTGTTATGAGACTTATGAGATGCAATATGGTTGTAATCGTAAATTATTGATGGCATTTTAAAGTCGTTTTATATAAATTATAAATGTAACCTGACCTGCTATTTATTATATTGAAAACCAACAGCACAAAATATATGTAGACATACAATAAAACTAGAAACCCAATTACAGGTTTGTCACTTATCTATCTATATAGGTATATGAATGCCTTTGTCCTGACTGACTGACTGACTGACTGACTGACTGATCCACGCAGAGCCGAAACTACTGAAGCTAGAACGTTGAAAATTTCAAGTCTGGTTACACTTGTAATGTGTACAAGCAATAAGAAGCGATTTTGAAAAACTCTATCCCTAAGGGGGTAAAAAGGGGGTTGAAAGTTTGTATGGATGGGGTTTCAAATTTAAAGTTAGAGATTTGAAACTTTGTACGGTTACTGATAATAAAAAAATAATAAAAGTGGTTTCAGCGTTTTGTGAAATTCAACCTCTAACGGGGTAAAAAAGAGGTTGAAAGATTGTATAGAGATTACAATTTTTATTTTGTGACAGACTTTAAATTTCGTTTGCTGACTACTAAATTAAAAGCAAAAAAACTAATTTCAGCGTTTTTCAAAATTCCACCCCAGAGGAGTTTAAACGGGGTTGAAAAGTTTGTATTAAAGCGAGGCCGTAACAACTGAAGCTAGAAAGTTCTAATTTGCAGGTCGGGTTACATTTATAATTTATACAAATAATAAGAAGCAATTTTGAAAAATCTATCCCCTAAGGGGGTAAAAAGAGGGTTAAAAGTTTGTATGTATAGGATTTTAAATTTTAAGTTAGAGCCTTGAAACTTCGTACGTTCGCTGATATATAAAAAATAATAAAAGTGATTTCAGCGTTTTGGATAATTCCACCCCTGAGGGGGTTAAATAGGGGTGCAAAGTTTGTATACGGGAAACTTCTTTCTTTGAGAGAGAGACTTCAAACTTTGTAGTAATATTACTTATTAGAGTACAAAAAAAAACTTTCAGCGTTTAAGATAGTTTCACCCCTGAGGGGGTTAAAAAGGGGTGCAAGGGGGGAAATGTTTATTTTTTGAGCTAGAAACTTTTAACTTTGTAGAAAGATTACTTATTAAACTACAATAAAACTACTTTCAATGTTTTGGAAAATTCCACCCCTGAGGGGGTTAAATAGGGGTGCTAAGTTTGCATGAGGGAAATTACTTTTTTGAGCTAGAGACATTTAAATTTGTGGGAAGATAACTTATTAAAATACAATAAAAGACGTTTCAGCGTTATGGAAAATTCTACCCCTGAGGGGGTTAAATAGGGGTGCGAAGGTGCTATTATACGCGGACGAAGTCGCGGGGCGGAATGCTAGTAGAACTATAAGTAGATTACTTACAAAAAGAAGTAACAGCTTAAAACACATACAAGTACCAATGACACAAGATAATAGAAGATAGAAGAAGAGAAATTTACTAGTTCAACTCGAATCCTAAAAAACTTCACCCGCACCTGCACCGGGAGTGCTGCCCATCAACAACTTAATCAATTTAGCCCTTATTGCTGGTATGCTGTCATTAAATATATCAATATAATTTTCAATAAAATTTTGTTTAAACTCGTACTTGCCCCGCACGGTAAACTGTTTTATCTACACTCACACTGTAAGTCCTCTAAAACGTGTTCAAAAACGGTAGGCAATGGCTAGCATTACCACAACCGATTTTACTATGATAAGCTTTTTATCTGTGGCAGTAACGTAATTTTAACTTTACATGCTCAAATATTGATGTGCTATGAGTTTTGATAACATAATGTAAATCCTGTGCTCCTTCCTGACCAACGGCACGCGCGGCCGCCGACACGCGCCTCCCCGACCGCCGGCACAATCGAGTTGGCCATGGCGGTGCAATGGCAGTCATTCTATGATTTCCGAGCACTTAATTGATATATATAATATGAGTGTAGATAAAGCAGTGTATGCAACTGTACGTAATTAGGCCTTATTACGTAACAGTTACATAAACTACTATTTTCTATATTTTGCAGAAGATTGATACATGCCAATAGGTTGAAAGTGACTAAATCTCCTATTAGGAATATTAAAAGATATTTTATTATTCTGTTATACATTACCTAATATTTCGATAGTAAGCAGTTTTTCTCTGTAAATATTTAATTTCCTGCTAAAATGGTACTTTGCATAGGTTTATGAACCAGAGATTGCTTTATTTTTTACACAGTTACGTGACCGGGGCCTAGCCTTTTATGCCAAAGCCGTGGCTTATTCGTTATTTTTTATCATCAAAATGGGCTTTGTCGTTGCTCTTATAATAATTCCTTGAGCAATGTACTTAATAAAATAAGTCTAGCTATAATAAATAAATAAAATAAATAAATAAATATTATAGGACAGTCTTACACAAATCAACCTAGTCCCACAGTAAGCTCAATAAGGCTTGTGTTGTGGGTACTAGGCGACGATATATATAATAGATAGATATATATAAATACTTAAATACATAGAACACATCCATAACTCAGGAACAAATATCCGTGATGAACACACAAATAAATGCCCTGACCAGGATTCGAACCCGGGACCTCCTGCTTCATAGGCAGGGTCACTACCGACTAGGCTAGGAGGCCGTTAATAGCCGTTATACCCCGCCGTTATAGGTTAGGAGGCTATGATACTATATACTGAGGTTAAGTCCCAAGATCTAATAGATCAGTGAAATTAGATATGAAATTTACAATGCGTGATGTATTTAGTTAAGATTTTTTTGTATGTTTTAGGGATGGTTAGAGCAGTATTTGATGATACTTCCTACAACAAGTGTCTTAAGCAAGCCGAGAAATTCGTGTAAAACTGTCAACTTTGTAATAAGTCCTGTAAAAACTCAAAAACTGTTCAATTATTGATAAAGGTTAATATGGGAGTTTTAAGGAGCATATAATTATCCATAATTTAAGTCCACATTCAAATCTCTATACTTTATAGCTTCTGAGATAGGGCCACTTCATTCTTTCATAAAATAAAATACTTTGTAGTCGAATGAGCCGAGCGTAAGCGAAGTGAAGTTCTTACAAACAACTTCGGCTACTGAGACATCTCGGTATTCCAATGGCTTTTTGATTTGAGGGTTTGTTGCGTGATAACTTTAGTAACGTTTTTCTGATCTTTATGAAATTTATTGAGGTTGTAGCAGAGATTATTTAATTCCAGAGTTCCTATATGAGCTGGATCGATCAAGAGGTTGTGGAGCTAGAAAGCAAAAAAAAAACTAGGGGTCTTGTTTATTTTTGTCAACTCGTTTGCAAGTAAATTGCGAGTTCTCAGTTCGAAGCGAACTACTAGTTATATGGAATATGCTACTTATAGGTATAATTATTTGTGACATTTTTACGTGTGATCGATACATCATAAATGTATCTTTTTAAAGAATAAAATAATACACTTGTTTGGAATTTAATGTGCAGATGTGTTTGTTAAACAATTGCAGCGATTACAGTGTAATAATAATAACGCCATAAAATTAAATAACTGTACGGAATCCTAGGCCTACTTTCCCTTCTGAAGTCGAAAGTCAGATGGCTTATATTATATTATAAAAAAACTAGTGCCTACGCTAAATCATGGGATCAGTTTGGTGGACACCAGGCTCAATTGAGCTGTGACAAAAGCCTGGATAACCGCTAGGAGGATGATGAATTAAATAACCGTACAAACAAAGCAATCCGCATGGAATTCCACTTGTTTCTTGACTCATAATCGTATTTGTTACATCATGTCACTTTCGTCGGACAAAATTTGGCCGCGGGCCAGATAGCGCAAACTTGACCTTACGGCGGCCGTTCGAGAACAATAATACTTGTAACTCATGGTATTACAGTTAACAGTAAATCTTTAGTTCTATTAGTGACCGCTAGAGGCTCTGTACAAATTCTCCATACAAATCATTTACGCAGTCGATATCGAGAAACGAAATAGGTTGAATAAACTCATGGTAATGTACTGTCCTCCCTTTCTTATCTTAGCAAGTACGAATTGAAAAATTGTCTTCTTTTTTATCAAAATCAATATAATAACATCCACTTATATATTTTTTTTTAATGTGAAGAAATTATTTATTACTTTCACGTCATAAGATTCAATACATAAAACAAAATGTCAACTTCAAACTACCTTACACAAACATACACTTACAAACTACGCATAACAAGAAACAAAAACCACAAAAATCAATAACAAAAACCTAAGGTAAATTAAATATATTCACATCATTAATCTTATAAACCACCCCGCATCATTCCCGGCGCAAAGGTGCCCATCACCATTGCCGCATTTCCGCGTTGAATCGCGATGGACAGCCCCTGCGCCAGGAACGATCCGGAGCGGGGATCGAGGCCTCTCACCTGCAGGCGGCGCCCCAAGAAAGACCTTATATAAATTGTGATTTAGACAAATAATGTTACTTAAAACATTTCAAATTGACACAAATTATTGACCATATAAATTTGCCCTGTAAAAATCGGCAGACTTATTTTGTTAAGAAAATGACAGACATGGCCCCTCCGGGTTGAATGCTCTAAGTATAAACATGACCTTTATTAAATTGATAGATGTTTTAAGGAACTGTTCGTGCGCAAAGTCTTTGTTAAATAACAAAATTATCTAAATATTGACATGAGTTATAACTGTTTACCTTTGCACTGCCTATCTGTCACATGACGTCGGCTATTCGCAAGATGCGGCTCACGCGGCGCGTGCGCAGCGGCTTTGTTAGGCAAACCAGTATACCTAGGCATACACAGATCTGCCCGCCGGATCTGTCTGTGTTTACCTGGCGGGCAGATCCCTCAATGTTTGGCTCTATTCCGCAAATATCCGTGCCCAATTCCTGCCATATATATACACATTGACGGATGTTCCTGGATCATCAAGACCACAAAGATAGGTCGTTTACGCTGGGCCGGACACGTAACGCGGATGGATGAACATAGAGCCCCACTAAAACTAGTGCATGGTAAACCAGACGGGCGCCGCGGTAAAGGCAGGCCTAAGCTCCGGTGGTAGGATGGCGTTCAGAAAGACCTCAAAACGTTAGGACTGACCAGAATGGACAAAGTTGCTTGACCAGGCCAAGGCCCACCCTGGGCTGTAGAGCCTTAGAAGAAGATGATGATGATGTGCCTGGCGAGCAGATTCGCTCGTGGCTTTAATCTCATCATCATAGATAATTTAAATAGAAAGGGTATTGCAGAGAGATATACCTTACTTTATGCAATCTGACCTTCTTATGTAATATTATGAATGGATTCTTAAAATTGTTAACTCGAAAACACTGTTAAAAGGTTAAAACCACCACACCATAACTATATTTACAATTATACTGTGGAGCTCAAGTAATTCTAGTCATGAGCTTACAATCACCGGTGTGAAGTTAGCAGCCAAAGTTAGCAGCCGCCGATAACCCAGCCAAATTAAGGAGTCAAAATTTTATACCAAACAAATCGTCTTAAAAAGCCAGTGAAATAGCACGTGACACTTGTATTTACTATACTTACTTATAGCAAACATAATAAATTATTGAATAAGCACTCAGCGCATTCATCATGGTAGGCCGCCCCGGCCGCTAACTTTGTTGTTCAGCGGCCAAATTCGATCTTTGATGCTTATTTTATTTTCACATAATAAATTATGGAAAAATGCACATAAACAAAGATACATCAGCTGTATATTCTACACACAGGTACTTGTCATAGCTATATCATATAAATGAAAACGATTACACTATAGTAAAACCTAGTAGGCGAAGCGTGGAAAGAATGCAGTTATCAAGGATTTACAACTCGAAGGACGGCAAGCAAGGGATATTTGACCACATAAAGAGTAAGATAGTAGTAAAGGCTAAAAACGTTTGCATATGACACAGTAATATTTACGATTGAGTCGTAAAGACAAGTGAAATTACCTACTGACAAAATAAAAAGTGAAAAAGCCAAACCGGCCAGCAAGAGGTTTATGAAACCTAATTCATACAGCTTGATACTCAAGCTGAATAGGTTCTGAGAGCAACAAGTGATACTCAACCGATAAACTGAGTGAAAAGGGGAGATCAAGGCAAAATGCACCCAAAATATTCTGAAAATTGTCAGTTTTTAATGATTCTTCCCATGACGGACGGCAAGTAAGGGATTTTCGACCTAAGTGGCAGTTAGCTAGTGATATTACCTAAAAATGTTGATGAATCGCAAGTTGATACTCGATCGATAAGACTGGTCTAATATTGAAAAACTTAAAAAATAAGATATTCATAGTCAAATGGCTGCTGAGCGATACAAGTTATAAAACGGCCAGCAAGAGATGGTTGAAACCTGATACATAAAGCATTATAATCAAGCTTAATTTATGCCATTAGCTACAAATGATACTCGACCATAAAGTGAGTGAAAAGGGGAGATCAAGCCAAAATGTACCCAAAATATTCTGAAAAATTTCAGTTTTTACTGATTCTTCCCATGACGGACGGCAAGTAAGGGATTTTCGACCTAAGTGGCAGTTAGCTAGTGATATTACCTAAAAATGTTGAAGAATCGCAAGTTGATACTCGATCGATAAGATTGGTCTAATATTGAAAAACTTAATAAATAAGATATTCATAGTCAAATGGCTGCTGACCGATACAAGTTATAAAACGGCCCGCAAGTGATGTTTGAAACCTGATACATAAAGCATGATAATCAAGCTAAATTTATGCTATTAGTTACAAATGATACTCGACCATAAAGTGAGTGAAAAGGGGAGATAAAGCCAAAATGTGCCCAAAATATTCTGAAAAATTTCAGTTTTTACTGATTCTTCCCATGACGGACGGCAAGTAAGGGATTTTCGACCTAAGTGGCAGTTAGCTAGTGATATTACCTAAAAATGTTGATGAATCGCAAGTTGATACTCGATCGATAAGACTGGTCTTATATTGAAAAACTTAAAAAATAAGATATTCATAGTCAAATGGCTGCTGAGCGATACAAGTTATAAAACGGCCAGCAAGAGATGTTTGAAACCTGATACATAAAGCATGATAATCAAGCTAAATTTATGCCATTAGCTGCAAATGATACTTGACCATAAAGTGAGTGAAAAGGGGAGATCAAGCCAAAATGTACCCAAAATATTCTGAAAAATTTCAGTTTTTACTGATTCTTCCCATGACGGACGGCAAGTAAGGGATTTTCGACCTAAGTGGCAGTTAGCTAGTGATATTACCTAAAATTATTGATGAATTGCAAGTTGATACTCGATCGATAAGACTGTTCTAATATTGAAAAACTTAAAAAATAAGATATTCATAGTCAAATGGCTGCTGAGCGATACAAGTTATAAAACGGCCAGCAAGAGATGTTTGAAACCTGATTTATAAAGCATGATAATCAAGCTAAATCTATGCCATTAGCTAAAATGATACTCGACCATAAAGTGAGTGAAAAGGGGAGATCAAACGAAAATGTACCCGAAATATTCTGAAAAATTTCAGTTTTTACTGATTCTCTCCATGACGGACGGCAAGTAAGGAATTTTCGACCTAAGTGGCAGTTAGCTAGTGATATTACCTAAAAACGTTGATGAATCGCAAGTTGATACTCGATCGATAAGACTGGTCTAATATTGAAAAACTTAAAAAATAAGATATTCATAGTCAAATGGCTGCTGAGCGATACAAGTTATAAAACGGCCAGCAAGAAATGTTTGAAACCTGATACATAAAGCATGATAATCAAGCTAAATTTATGCCATTAGCTACAAATGATACTCGACCATAAAGTGAGTGAAAAGGGGAGATCAAACCAAAATGTTCCCAAAACTATTATAAAAAATTTCAGTTTTTACTGATTCTTCCCATGACGGACGGCAAGTAAGGGATTTTCGACCTAAGTGGCAGTTAGCTAGTGATATTACCTAAAAATGTTGATGAATCGCAAGTTGATACTCGATCGATAAGACTGGTCTTATATTGAAAAACTTAAAAAATAAGATATTCATAGTCAAATGGCTGCTGAGCGATACAAGTTATAAAACGGCCAGCAAGAGATGTTTGAAACCTGATACATAAAGCATGGTAATCAAGCTAAATTTATGCCATTAGCTGCAAATGATACTTCACCATAAAGTGAGTGAAAAGGGGAGATCAAGCCAAAATGTACCCAAAATATTCTGAAAAATTTCAGTTTTTACTGATTCTTCCCATGACGGACGGCAAGTAAGGGATTTTCGACCTAAGTGGCAGTTAGCTAGTGATATTACCTAAAAACGTTGATGAATCGCAAGTTGATACTCGATCGATAAGACTGGTCTAATATTGAAAAACTTAAAAAATAAGATATTCATAGTCAAATGGCTGCTGAGCGATACAAGTTATAAAACGGCCAGCAAGAAATGTTTGAAATCTGATACATAAAGCATGATAATCAAGCTAAATTTATGTCATTAGCTACAAATGATACTCGACCATAAAGTGAGTGAAAAGGGGAGATCAAACCAAAATGTTCCCAAAACTATTATAAAAAATTTCAGTTTTTACTGATTCTTCCCATGACGGACGGCAAGTAAGGGATTTTCGACCTAAGTGGCAGTTAGCTAGTGATATAACCTAAAAATGTTGATAGATCGCAAGTTGATACTCGATCGATAAGACTGGTCTTATATTGAAAAACTTAAAAAATAAGATATTCATAGTCAAATGGCTGCTGAGCGATACAAGTTATAAAACGGCCAGCAAGAGATGTTTGAAATCGGAAACATAAAGCATGATAATCAAGCTAAATTTACGCCACTAGCTACAAATGATACTCGACCATAAAGTGAGTGAAAAGGGGAGATCAAGCCAAAATGTACCCAAAATATTCTGAAAAATTTCAGTTTTTACTGATTCAGAGATGTTTGAAACCTGATACATAAAGCATGTTAATCAAGCTAAATTTATGCCATTAGCTGCAAATGATACTTGACCATAAAGTGAGTGAAAAGGGGAGATCAAGCCAAAATGTACCCAAAATATTCTGAAAAATTTCAGTTTTTACTGATTCTTCCCATGACGGACGGCAAGTAAGGGATTTTCGACCTAAGTGGCAGTTAGCTAGTGATATTACCTAAAAACGTTGATGAATCGCAAGTTGATACTCGATCGATAAGACTGGTCTAATATTGAAAAACTTAAAAAATAAGATATTCATAGTCAAATGGCTGCTGAGCGATACAAGTTATAAAACGGCCAGCAAGAAATGTTTGAAACCTGATACATAAAGCGTGATAATCAAGCTAAATTTATGCCATTAGCTACAAATGATACTCGACCATAAAGTGAGTGAAAAGGGGAGATCAAACCAAAATGTTCCCAAAACTATTATAAAAAATTTCAGTTTTTACTGATTCTTCCCATGACGGACGGCAAGTAAGGGATTTTCGACCTAAGTGGCAGTTAGCTAGTGATATTACCTAAAAATGTTGATAGATCGCAAGTTGATACTCGATCGATAAGACTGGTCTTATATTGAAAAACTTAAAAAATAAGATATTCATAGTCAAATGGCTGCTGAGCGATACAAGTTATAAAACGGCCAGCAAGAGATGTTTGAAATCTGAAACATAAAGCATGATAATCAAGCTAAATTTATGCCATTAGCTACAAATGATACTCGACAATAAAGTGAGTGAAAAGGGGAGATCAAGCCAAAATGTAACCAAAATATTCTGAAAAATTTCAGTTTTTACTGATTCAGAGATGTTTGAAACCTGATACATAAAGCATGATAATCAAGCTAAATTTATGCCATTAGCTGCAAATGATACTTGACCATAAAGTGAGTGAAAAGGGGAGATCAAGCCAAAATGTACTCAAAATATTCTGAAAAATTTCAGTTTTTACTGATTCTTCCCATGACGGACGGCAAGTAAGGGATTTTCGACCTAAGTGGCAGTTAGCTAGTGATATTACCTAAAAATTTTGATGAATCGCAAGTTGATACTCGATCGATAAAACTGGTCTAATATTGAAAAACTTAAAAAATAAGATATTCATAGTCAAATGGCTGCTGAGCGATACAAGTTATAAAACGGCCAGCAAGAGATGTTTGAAACCTGATACATAAAGCATTATAATCAAGCTTAATTTATGCCATTAGCTACAAATGATACTTGACCATAAAGTGAGTGAAAAGGGTAGATCAAACCAAAATGTACCCAAAATATTCTGAAAAATTTCAGTTTTTACTGATTCTTCCCATGACGGACGGCAAGTAAGGGATTTTCGACCGAAGTGGCAGTTAGCTAGTGATATTACCTAAAAATTTTGATGAATCGCAAGTTGATACTCGATCGATAAGACTGGTCTAATATTGAAAAACTTAAAAAATAAGATATTCATAGTCAAATGGCTGCTGACCGATACAAGTTATAAAACGGCCAGCAAGAGAGGTTTGAAACCTGATATATAAAGCATGATAATAAAGCTAAATTTAAGCTATTACCTACAAATGAATTTCGACCATAAACTAAGTGAAAAGGGGAGATCAAACCAAAATGTACCCAAAACTATTATGAAAAATTTCAGTTTTTACTGATTCTTCCCATGACGGACGGCAAGTAAGGGATTTTCGACCTAAGTGGCAGTTAGCTAGTGATATTACCAAAAAATGTTGATGAATCGCAAGTTGATACTCGATCGATAAGACTGGTCTTATATTGAAAAACTTAAAAAATAAGATATTCATAGTCCAATGGCTGCTGACCGATACAAGTTATAAAACGGCCCGCAAGTGATGTTTGAAACCTGATACATAAAGCATGATAATCAAGCTAAATTTATGCCATTAGTTACAAATGATACTCGACCATAAAGTGAGTGAAAAGGGGAGATAAAGCCAAAATGTACCCAAAATATTCTAAAAAATTTCAGTTTTTACTGATTCTCCCCATGACGGACGGCAAGTAAGGGATTTTCGACCTAAGTGGCAGTTAGCTAGTGATATTACCTAAAAATGTTGATGAATTGCAAGTTGATACTCGATCGATAAGACAGGTCTAATATTGAAAAACTTAAAAAATAAGATATTCATAGTCAAATGGCTGCTGAGCGATACAAGTTATAAAACAGCCAGCAAGAGATGTTTGAAACCTGATTTATAAAGCATGATAATCAAGCTAAATTTATGCCATTAGCTAAAATGATACTCGACCATAAAGTGAGTGAAAAGGGGAGATCAAACGAAAATGTACCCGAAATATTCTGAAAAAGTTCAGTTTTTACTGATTCTCTCCATGACGGACGGCAAGTAAGGAATTTTCGACCTAAGTGGCAGTTAGCTAGTGATATTACCTAAAAATGTTGATGAATCGCAAGTTGATACTCGATCGATAAGACTGGTCTAATATTGAAAAACTTAAAAAATAAGATATTCATAGTCAAATGGCTGCTGAGCGATACAAGTTATAAAACGGCCAGCAAGAAATGTTTGAAACCTGATACATAAAGCATGATAATCAAGATAAATTCATGCCATTAGCTACAAATGATACTCGACCATAAAGTGAGTGAAAAGGGGAGATCAAACCAAAATGTTCCCAAAACTATTATAAAAAATTTCAGTTTTTACTGATTCTTCCCATGACGGACGGCAAGTAAGGGATTTTCGACCTAAGTGGCAGTTAGCTAGTGATATTACCAAAAAATGTTGATGAATCGCAAGTTGATACTCGATCGATAAGACTGGTCTTATATTGAAAAACTTAAAAAATAAGATATTCATAGTCAAATGGCTGCTGAGCGATACAAGTTATAAAACGGCCAGCAAGAGATGTTTGAAACCTGATTTATAAAGCATGATAATCAAGCTAAATTTATGCCATTAGCTAAAATGATACTCGACCATAAAGTGAGTGAAAAGGGGAGATCAAACGAAAATGTACCCGAAATATTCTGAAAAAGTTCAGTTTTTACTGATTCTCTCCATGACCGACGGCAAGTAAGGAATTTTCGACCTAAGGGGCAGTTAGCTAGTGATATTACCTAAAAATGTTGATGAATCGCAAGTTGATACTCGATCGATAAGACTGGTCTTATATTGAAAAACTTAAAAAATAAGATATTCATAGTCAAATGGCTGCTGAGCGATACAAGTTATAAAACGGCCAGCAAGAGATGTTTGAAATCTGAAACATAAAGCATGATAATCAAGCTAAATTTACGCCACTAGCTACAAATGATACTCGACCATAAAGTGAGTGAAAAGGGGAGATCAAGCCAAAATGTACCCAAAATATTCTGAAAATTTTCAGTTTTTACTGATTCAGAGATGTTTGAAACCTGATACATAAAGCATGATAAATTGATAATCAAGCTAAATTTATGCCATTAGCTGCAAATGATACTCGACCATAAAGTGAGTGAAAAGGGGAGATCAAGCCAAAATGTACCCAAAATATTCTGAAAAATTTCAGTTTTTACTGATTCAGAGATGTTTGAAACCTGATACATAAAGCATGATAATCAAGCTAAATTTATGCCATTAGCTGCAGATGATACTTGACCATAAAGTGAGTGAAAAGTGGAGATCAAGCCAAAATGTACCCAAAATATTCTGAAAAATTTCAGTTTTTACTGATTCTTCCCATGACGGACGGCAAGTAAGGGATTTTCGACCTAAGTGGCAGTTAGCTAGTGATATTACCTAAAAACGTTGATGAATCGCAAGTTGATACTCGATCGATAAGACTGGTCTAATATTGAAAAACTTAAAAAATAAGATATTCATAGTCAAATGGCTGCTGAGCGATACAAGTTATAAAACGGCCAGCAAGAAATGTTTGAAACCTGATACATAAAGCATGATAATCAAGCTAAATTTATGCCATTAGCTACAAATGATACTCGACCATAAAGTGAGTGAAAAGGGGAGATCAAACCAAAATGTTCCCAAAACTATTATAAAAAAATTCAGTTTTTACTGATTCTTCCCATGACGGACGGCAAGTAAGGGATTTTCGACCTAAGTGGCAGTTAGCTAGTAATATTACCTAAAAATGTTGATAGATCGCAAGTTGATACTCGATCGATAAGACTGGTCTTATATTGAAAAACTTAAAAAATAAGATATTCATAGTCAAATGGCTGCTGAGCGATACAAGTTATAAAACGGCCAGCAAGAGATGTTTGAAACCTGATACATAAAGCATGATAATCAAGCTAAATTTATGCCATTAGCTGCAAATGATACTCGACCATAAAGTGAGTGAAAAGGGGAGATCAAGCCAAAATGTACCCAAAATATTCTGAAAAATTTCAGTTTTTACTGATTCAGAGATGTTTGAAACCTGATACATAAAGCATGATAATCAAGCTAAATTTATGCCATTAGCTGCAAATGATACTTGACCATAAAGTGAGTGAAAAGGGGAGATCAAGCCAAAATGTACCCAAAATATTCTGAAAAATTTCAGTTTTTACTGATTCTTCCCATGACGGACGGCAAGTAAGGGATTTTCGACCTAAGTGGCAGTTAGCTAGTGATATTACCTAAAAATGTTGATAGATCGCAAGTTGATACTCGATCGATAAGACTGGTCTTATATTGAAAAACTTAAAAAATAAGATATTCATAGTCAAATGGCTGCTGAGCGATACAAGTTATAAAACGGCCAGCAAGAGATGTTTGAAATCTGAAACATAAAGCATGATGATAATCAAGCTAAATTTATGCCATTAGCTACAAATGATACTCGACCATAAAGTGAGTGAAAAGGGGAGATCAAGCCAAAATGTAACCAAAATATTCTGAAAAATTTCAGTTTTTACTGATTCAGAGATGTTTGAAACCTGATACATAAAGCATGATAATCAAGCTAAATTTATGCCATTAGCTGCAAATGATACTTGACCATAAAGTGAGTGAAAAGGGGAGATCAAGCCAAAATGTACTCAAAATATTCTGAAAAATTTCAGTTTTTACTGATTCTTCCCATGACGGACGGCAAGTAAGGGATTTTCGACCTAAGTGGCAGTTAGCTAGTGATATTACATAAAAATTTTGATGAATCGCAAGTTGATACTCGATCGATGAGACTGGTCTAATATTGAAAAACTTAAAAAATAAGATATTCATAGTCAAATGGCTGCTGAGCGATACAAGTTATAAAACGGCCAGCAAGAGATGTTTGAAACCTGATACATAAAGCATTATAATCAAGCTTAATTTATGCCATTAGCTACAAATGATACTTGACCATAAAGTGAGTGAAAAGGGGAGATCAAACCAAAATGTACCCAAAATATTCTGAAAAATTTCAGTTTTTACTGATTCTTCCCATGACGGACGGCAAGTAAGGGATTTTCGACCGAAGTGGCAGTTAGCTAGTGATATTACCTAAAAATTTTGATGAATCGCAAGTTGATACTCGATCGATAAGACTGGTCTAATATTGAAAAACTTAAAAAATAAGATATTCATAGTCAAATGGCTGCTGACCGATACAAGTTATAAAACGGCCAGCAAGAGAGGTTTGAAACCTGATATATAAAGCATGATAATAAAGCTAAATTTACGCTATTACCTACAAATGATCTTCGACCATAAACTAAGTGAAAAGGAGAGATCAAACCAAAATGTACCCAAAACTATTATGAAAAATTTCAGTTTTTACTGATTCAGAGATGTTTGAAACCTGATACATAAAGCATGATAATCAAGCTAAATTTATGCCATTAGCTGCAAATGATACTTGACCATAAAGTGAGTGAAAAGGGGAGATCAAGCCAAAATGTACCCAAAATATTCTGAAAAATTTCAGTTTTTACTGATTCTTCCCATGACGGACGGCAAGTAAGGGATTTTCGACCTAAGTGGCAGTTAGCTAGTGATATTACCTAAAAACGTTGATGAATCGCAAGTTGATACTCGATCGATAAGACTGGTCTAATATTGAAAAACTTAAAAAATAAGATATTCATAGTCAAATGGCTGCTGAGCGATACAAGTTATAAAACGGCCAGCAAGAGATGTTTGAAATCTGAAACATAAAGCATGATAATCAAGCTAAATTTATGCCATTAGCTACAAATGATACTCGACCATAAAGTGAGTGAAAAGGGGAGATCAAACCAAAATGTTCCCAAAACTATTATAAAAAATTTCAGTTTTTACTGATTCTTCCCATGACGGACGGCAAGTAAGGGATTTTCGACCTAAGTGGCAGTTAGCTAGTGATATTACCTAAAAATGTTGATGAATCGCAAGTTGATACTCGATCGATAAGACTGGTCTAATATTGAAAAACTTAAAAAATAAGATATTCATAGTCAAATGGCTGCTGAGCGATACAAGTTATAAAACAGCCAGCAAGAGATGTTTGAAACCTGATTTATAAAGCATGATAATCAAGCTAAATTTATGCCATTAGCTAAAATGATACTCGACCATAAAGTGAGTGAAAAGGGGAGATCAAACGAAAATGTACCCGAAATATTCTGAAAAAGTTCAGTTTTTACTGATTCTCTCCATGACGGACGGCAAGTAAGGAATTTTCGACCTAAGTGGCAGTTAGCTAGTGATATTACCTAAAAATGTTGATGAATCGCAAGTTGATACTCGATCGATAAGACTGGTCTAATATTGAAAAACTTAAAAAATAAGATATTCATAGTCAAATGGCTGCTGAGCGATACAAGTTATAAAACGGCCAGCAAGAAATGTTTGAAACCTGATACATAAAGCATGATAATCAAGCTAAATTCATGCCATTAGCTACAAATGATACTCGACCATAAAGTGAGTGAAAAGGGGAGATCAAACCAAAATGTTCCCAAAACTATTATAAAAAATTTCAGTTTTTACTGATTCTTCCCATGACGGACGGCAAGTAAGGGATTTTCGACCTAAGTGGCAGTTAGCTAGTAATATTACCTAAAAATGTTGATAGATCGCAAGTTGATACTCGATCGATAAGACTGGTCTTATATTGAAAAACTTAAAAAATAAGATATTCATAGTCAAATGGCTGCTGAGCGATACAAGTTATAAAACGGCCAGCAAGAGATGTTTGAAATCTGAAACATAAAGCATGATAATCAAGCTAAATTTATGCCATTAGCTACAAATGATACTCGACCATAAAGTGAGTGAAAAGGGGAGATCAAGCCAAAATGTAACCAAAATATTCTGAAAATTTTCAGTTTTTACTGATTCAGAGATGTTTGAAACCTGATACATAAAGCATGATAATCAAGCTAAATTTATGCCATTAGCTGCAAATGATACTTGACCATAAAGTGAGTGAAAAGGGGAGATCAAGCCAAAATGTACTCAAAATATTCTGAAAAATTTCAGTTTTTACTGATTCTTCCCATGACGGAGGGCAAGTAAGGGATTTTCGACCTAAGTGGCAGTTAGCTAGTGATATTACATAAAAATTTTGATGAATCGCAAGTTGATACTCGATCGATGAGACTGGTCTAATATTGAAAAACTTAAAAAATAAGATATTCATAGTCAAATGGCTGCTGACCGATACAAGTTATAAAACGGCCAGCAAGAGATGTTTGAAATCTGAAACATAAAGCATGATAATCAAGCTAAATTTACGCCACTGCTACAAATGATACTCGACCATAAAGTGAGTGAAAAGGGGAGATCAAGCCAAAATGTACCCAAAATATTCTGAAAATTTTCAGTTTTTACTGATTCAGAGATGTTTGAAACCTGATACATAAAGCATGATAATCAAGCTAAATTTATGCCATTAGCTGCAAATGATACTCGACCATAAAGTGAGTGAAAAGGGGAGATCAAGCCAAAATGTACCCAAAATATTCTGAAAAATTTCAGTTTTTACTGATTCAGAGATGTTTGAAACCTGATACATAAAGCATGATAATCAAGCTAAATTTATGCCATTAGCTGCAAATGATACTTGACCATAAAGTGAGTGAAAAGGGGAGATCAAGCCAAAAAGTACCCAAAATATTCTGAAAAATTTCAGTTTTTACTGATTCTTCCCATGACGGACGGCAAGTAAGGGATTTTCGACCTAAGTGGCAGTTAGCTAGTGATATTACCTAAAAACGTTGATGAATCGCAAGTTGATACTCGATCGATAAGACTGGTCTAATATTGAAAAACTTAAAAAATAAGATATTCATAGTCAAATGGCTGCTGAGCGATACAAGTTATAAAACGGCCAGCAAGAGATGTTTGAAATCTGAAACATAAAGCATGATAATCTAGCTAAATTTTCGCCACTAGCTACAAATGATACTCGACCATAAAGTGAGTGAAAAGGGGAGATCAAGCCAAAATGTACCCAAAATATTCTGAAAAATTTCAGTTTTTACTGATTCTTCCCATGACGGACGGCAAGTAAGGGATTTTCGACCTAAGCGGCAGTTAGCTAGTGATATTACCTAAAAATGTTGATGAATTGCAAGTTGATACTCGATCGATAAGACTGGTCTAATATTGAAAAACTTAAAAAATAAGATATTTACAGTCAAATGGCTGCTTAGCGATACAAATTATAAAACGGCCAGCAAGAGATGTTTGAAAGCTGATACATAAAGCATGTTAATCAAGCTAAATTTATGCCATTAGCTACAAATGATACTCGACCAGAAAGTGAAAAGGGGAGATCAAGCCAAAATGTACCCAAAATACTCTAAAAAATTTCAGTTTTTACTGATTCTTCCCATAAGGGTCGGCAAGTAAGGGATTTTTGACCTAAGTGACAGTTAGCTAGTGATATTACCTAAAAAATTATATAATCGATCGTTAAGACAAATAAAATTATTTACAATATAAAATGACAAGATTTTCTTGGAAACCTTGATACTCAAGCGAAATAGATGCTGAGAGCTACAAGTGATACTCAACCGTTAACATAGTGTAAAGGGGAGACCAAGGCAAGATGTAACTAAAATATTCTGAAAATTATCTAAAAATTTAAAGCAAAGTTGGAATATGAAAACATTGTGATATGATTTTATTTTATTTTGACACAGTTGTTCATATTAATAGTGATGTTGTTGGTTTTTTATGTGTTGAAGTAATAGCAACATCAATATTTTTTTATCTTTAGAAATAAAGTAACAACATCAAACTATGTTGTTTTATGACGGATTATTACGGGACACTAATCAGTTTAAAGTGTTTTTTTTTAAATAATTATAATGATAAATAGTATATACATAGCCCAACATAGGTGAACTACACGAGTTCTTATTGTCGTTACTGACTGTTACGTGAATCAGTATTAAGCGTTTTTTTTATATATTTTTCTTGCTTTTTTGTTTTTTTTTCTAATTATAATATATTCATATATTTATAAATTATATTAATTATACAGTGTGTGTCTTTCATAACGACATTGGTTTTAAGTAACGATAGTTTAAAGTGCTGTTAACCACTTTATCAAAATAAAATTTAATGATTACCTTTTAATTATGAGTAATTAATTAAAAAAAAAATCTCGAGCAGCAATGTAATGCAAACATTTATTTGACGTTTCAGAGAGGAAGAGCTAGTTTCTTTTCCATTTAAATTCGATCAAAACATTAAAATAACTCTGAACTGTTGCCGACGTTAACTTATTTACTGAATTATCCACTAAGAAAACACTGCAATTTAAAACATACGCGATTTTGACCACACTAGCACAACAAATTTACATCAACAATTATTTTTCTTAGCAATCACATTTATGAATCGCATTATTCACTGAATTATTCAAAATCACTGCACATACATTTATTGTCACTTCTTAGAAATCACATTACCTAGTTCAAACATGTTTATTTTATTAAATTAATTAATATTAGGAAAATCTGTGTTGATCAACAAACTCGATGTTATCTTGACACTTCAACTCAATCAATGTGAAGTTATTAATCAGTACTTAAACGAAGCGATTACCTATCTTATTCCGCCTTCTTTGTTAAGAAGAAGTTACCTACTTACATTAGTCTTTTGAGTGCACTGGCTGGTATGACAGGATGCAGGTAGGTTGACGTAAAATGTTTAAATGACTTTTTTCATGAAATTGTCATGTCATAATTTTCTTGCCAAAATGCCTCGACCTTCGCCTTATACCTCGCAAGAATTAGCGGAAATGATTGTAATGTATGGCGAAGCTATGCAAGATGCTAACCAAGCGTTAAGATTGTATCGTGAACGATTTCCAAATCGTCGAATTCCGCAAAACCCTAGAGTCATAATGGGTGCATTGCAGCGTGTTCGGGAAGACATGCCCATTACTGGGAGAATCCAACCATTGGCAAATGGGCCCCGTCTTCATGTTCGTAATGAAGAAATTATACTGGAACATTTTGCTGAAAATCCAGAAGACACTACAAGGAATGCCGGGCGACATTTCCAAATGAAGCACAAAACAGTTCACAGGATTCTCAAAAAAAACTTGCAACATCCTTACAAATTTTTGAAGACACACGCAATATTGCCTAGGGATTTGGTGCCACGTTTAACATTTTGTCGGTGGCTATTGGACGAATACAATACCGACCCCCAATTTACCTCAAAAGTAATATGGACTGATGAGAGTACATTTACTCGGAACGGCGTGTGGAATCAGAGAAATACACACTATTGGGCAAGAGTAAATCCTCATGTACTAAGAGAGACCGGTCATCAATACCGATGGGCCGTAAACGTCTGGGCAGCCATTCATGGTGACCGTATAATCGGTCCAGTATTTATCGACGGAAATCTCAATGGTGAAAAATTCCTGGAATTGCTTAGAGGTCCATTGACTAATTATTTCAACTTGTTGCCGGAAGAAGAACGTGAACTGACTTGGCTGCAAATGGACGGAGCTCCCGCACATTCATCAGTTCGCGTGCGTAATCATTTGAACTTAATGTTTGGAAACCACTGGCTCGGTAGATTTGGGCCTCGACGTTGGCCGGCCCGTTCACCGGACCTCACGATGTTAGATTTTTTTTTATGGGGGGCCATAAAAAACGAAGTGTATTCAAAACCACAAATATCTGTTGAAGATCTTCGGAACAGAATAACCGACGCGTTTCAAAAACTTCAGCAGAACACTCATTTTGAAAGCGTACATCAGTCTCTCATACGCCGATGCAACACTTGCATCGAAATGCAAGGACGTCACATCGAACATCGTTATCTTCGACGAGTGAATCGCAGAGATTGAGTTTATTTTTGTAAATGTAAATTTACTTCATGTAAATTAAATGTTTTCATTAATTTTTACTTTTTTAAATAAAAAAACTTTTAAATTAATTTTTATTTTTAATCTAACTTTGACCAAGACACACTTACGAAATTTCTCCTCGAGCAACTTTTGTGAGTGAGAAAGAGAGGAGAAACTTCGTAGTGTTTCACGATAGCAGAGCTGTTAAGTCCTTTTCTTACGAACAAGGTCACTTGTCATGATTTTTGGCGGTCTTGTCAATCAAAAGTGTCAGCGCCATGTAGGATGTAGGTAATTGTCATAAGTGTCAGGATGTCACTAAGAGCGAAATTTCAAGGAAATCACATGTCAATTGTTAGGATTAATTTATTACTGATACATTGCGTGCCCAATTAATTAGTATGAAATTTTTTTGTTTTCTATTTTTTAATTAAATATGCCAATTTCAGTTCATTAGGACTTGTACTTTCAGCCCTTAAAATTAGTGTCGTTATTAAAGACACACACTGTATATATAATTTGGGTATACCCAATATCGCGGAAGTAGATGGGTCCGGATTCGACCATTTCGGCTATGAGTTCTTAAAATACTATTTGTTTTTTTTTTGTTTTAACAAAGCATTTTAAAATCAAAGTAGCAATATTAAAGGTTGAACACGCCAAAATTTGGCCATGTAAAAATAGCTATAGTTATTCTAAAAATGAAGATATTCAAACTTTTTAAACAACAATTTTCTCACAAGGAACTGGGCTATAAAATGATGATCGTTTCATTTTCTTTTATTTATTCATTGGCCAAATGTCGAGCGTACAACATCAAAAACGTGAACGCATTCTGCACGAACATGTAAAAAATCCCATGTTAAGCTACAAAGATATCGCGAAAAGGCTGAAATATCCACACTCCACGGTTGGTCACATATTAAAAACATTCCATGACCGCTTGCCAATAGATAGAAAGCCAGGAAGTGGTGGGTTGCAGGGAGTCAAGAATAAGAAAAAAGAACAGAGTATTTTAAAGATTTCTGCCTCAAATCATACGATTTCATCTCGTGATGTTGCTAAAAAAGTGAAAATTTCTCACTCTTTTGTCCAAAAAATGAAACAGAGGGCAGGACTGAGGAGTTATATAGCCCAGGCCGCACCAGACCTAGACTCAAAATAGAACTTATCCGCAAAGAAACGGTCGCGAAAACTCTATGAATATTTTCTTACAAAATTTGAATGCGCGGTGATGGACGACGAGACGTATATAAAAGCGGAGTTTAAACAAATACCTGGTCAAGAGTTTTATACTAGCAAATCACGAACAGATGCTCCTGAAGATTGTGAATTAAAAAAACGAGTGAAATTCCCAAAAAAATACCTTCTTTGGCAGGCAATATGCAGCTGTGGTAAAATAAGTCGCACGTTTATCACCACCGGGACAATAAACGGCGATATTTAACGGAAATATTGTTTACAGAAGCGTTTGCTGCCTTTTATAAGACAGCATGCCTCACCACCGCTGTTTTGGCCAGATCTAGCCAGTTGGTAATACGCAAAATCAGTTATGAAATGGTACAACGCTAACAGGATCATGGTGGTACCCAAAATATGCAATTCGCCAAATAGTCCAGAACTGCGGCCTGTTTAAGATTACTGGAGTATTATGAAAGGAATTCCAAAACAGAAAGGCGGAGAAGTAAAATCGGTCCCTCAGCTACAAAAAATACGGACCTGGGCGACAAAAATCTTTCCTAAAGTGATGGTGCAAAGTCTTATGAGCCGTGTGTGTAGAAAATTCGATTTATGACTTACTGTGTAAACATTAATTAGAATTAAAAATGTGATTTTAGAGGTAATTAAATTTGTCATTTAATGTGGTATTCATAATTTAGGTATTTATTTTCAAACTGGTTTAAAAACAAATTTTGCGTGCCTAAGTTTTGGCGTGTTCAACCTTTAATACCTTAAATTTTTTGGCTGACCTTTACGTGACAGTAATCAGTTTAAAGCGTTATTTTATGTTTTTTTTTAAATCAAATTTTTGGTATATAATGTAGCCCGTCGTGGCGAAAATAAAAGGGCCTTGATTTGGCCAGCTTAGTACTTAATCCTAAAAGTCTATATAAAGTATGTCACAAATATCCTCTTTGAAGCAGAGTAGCAATATGAAAACATTGAGCGATTTCTCGAAGTGACTTTTATTTCGGTTTAAAGTTGTAATGATAAATTTACACAATATCATTTAAATTAAATCGTATTTTGTTTATTGTAATAACATAAGTCACACGAATTATAGAATAACTTTTTATTATTATTTAGGTTTAGGCCCTTGTTTCTGTCTGTACGGCTGACGTAACACATTTCGTGAATTTCTCTCTTGCAGCACCGGCATTTAAATTTGTTTGAATTTTGGCTTAACTCTCCTGCACAAAACAGGTATACTTTTTGTAGTGGTTCGCTGAATTTCAGCAATCAGGATTTTAAATCGTTTCGGTACGCATCAAAATCTTTCTTATCTGTAAGGGGTTTGTTTTCAACTAACAGGCTAAACATGTGTATTAGGATGGGGCCACAATTATAATTGTCCTTCTGCAAAACATGCCGTTGAGTTTTGGTTTGTTGTACACGGATTGAAATATTTTTTAGGGCTAAAAATTCGTTAATTTTTTTTTTATATAGTGATTTGATTTTTTGTTCCATGCCAAGGGGGTCTAAAACCGTTAAAGTTTTATCAGGAAGGGATAAAATGGCCAGGGTGTAATGATATTGCAGACATATAGGGAAGACATTGTCCTTATCCAAAGATAACTGAACGGATTCGACAAACTCTGGCAATTTTTGCGTGTCATCGAAAATTATTGTTGCTTTGGCCACGCTAATTAGGTGAAATTTTTGTTCATATTTATAGGTGAACAAAAGGTGGTCCATAAAGAAATTTGTCAGTTCCTGACCTGGATCAAGACTTTTGTAATCTTCCACAAGAATTTCCTTTAAGTTCTGGTTTGGAAGGGCCATTCGAGTAACAATGTACCCTCTTTTATCGGGTAAATATTTGTAAAAATTTATATCTTTAAACAGACCGTTTTCATGGCGTGCAATATTTTCATATTGCACACCGTGCGAAGAGTCGGATTGTTCCGAACATGATCCGATAGGTGATTTTAAATTGCATATATCACAAACAAATGTTTCACCTACGGCTTCTTTGTCTTGATCACAAGCACAACTCATGTGAACCCACTTGTTGCAGGAGTCACATGCGACCCACAGCGTTGTTTCATTGGGGCCCAATGCTGTTCCATGGCCACAGTAAAAGCAGTTTATTATATCGTCTGTGTCTTCAACCAGGCGCACAGATTCTACTGGTTGTGGGTGGGGTTTGTCAGTTACCGATAAAGGCTTAGGCTTTTTTAGAAACCGTCCAGAAAAATGTGTAAAGTCGCTTTGTTTCCTCTTTTTCCATACCTCTGTTGGGTTTTCAGTTTGCTCCTGATCCTTGTTAGTTTTGGTCAACCTGGTTTTCGGGATTTTATGTATTATTTCTTTTGATTTCGACACTGTTTCAGCTCTAAGTTTTCTTAATAATTGGGTGAATTTGAGATTAGTCTGTCCATTTAAAATATTGTGTTTCAGGTGACCAAAATACGATTCTATCGGAGCGTTACTTACTCTATTCCATTTTATCAAATTGGTCCACATCGGAATGAATGGCACGTATTTTTTTAATATGTTTTGGGACAATGACGGGTCATAAAATGGGTTTTTGTTATGTCCAATACAATCAGTAAACTCTGTGGTAGTTATGGTATCCATAGCCCGTTTATAAAATGGACTTTTTTTGTACACAGATATCTTATTTACATCCTCCTTAAAACTGGAACAAACCGTTGTTCGCGTGTTAAGGAGGGCTTCTGCTGTTTGCTTCTCTAACCCACATAGCAGGATTATATACTCCTGCGCCTTTATCGTATCTGACGACTCATATCGGCTTTGCAGAAGAATAAAAATATTCCGTATAAATTGGTCGATCCGCTCCATGGTTGTCGCCATTGACATATTTGCAATAATGTCTTTAAACATATTTTTGTCCCGGACCTGGCTTTGGTCAATATCTTTGCAAACATTTTGAATAAAATGTGCACAGCAGATATACAAAGGCGTGAATTGTTTTTCTGTATTTCCATTTTGCGTCAGAATATTAAAGACATTGATCAAGTACTCTATTAAGCTACAGTCGTTGAAAGCCTGGCATGAAGCATTTATCGGGACAAAACTCATGTCAGTGACGACTCCGGCAAATACTGGCCAAATATTTTGTGCAGTACATTGTCTCCTGAAATCACTCAGCAATTTATACACAGAATTGGTGTCGTGACATGCTGTTATCATATCAAATACGCAGAACAGTCTGTTATTTGACGGTACTTGTATGACCCCGGAATACAAGTAAACTCACTTGCATTTCAACAAATATTCACCACAGGCTGGTTTTCTCACAACGCTTCCAGTTGCGTCTAGATAAAGTAGAGGTTCATTTCCCTTTTCGGTCTTCAACACTAAAATTTGCTCTATACTGAAAGCTTTGACCGTAAATGGAAATGAAATCTCCCGAACGTAGTTTGGGTGGTCTTGTTGGAAAAGAACGAGGTTCATGATGTCGTTCTTCGACCGATCGTTTAAACACAGTGCCTCAGATCTTATTTTGCGTAAAGTGTCATCCGATTTTACGTCTTGGAAGGATTTGGTCAGAATTAGTTTTTCGACATTTAAATTTATTAAATCTTCTTTTTTGTTAGTAGAAGGGTTAATATTATGCAGCTTATTTCGTCTGATTGCCCTGTGTACGCCGCGCACATGAGCCGTTATTGGTATTACGTGAGAATAACTGTGAGATTGACTCCAAACGTCTACAGTTCTATTTAACTTTAACACAAGTTTTATTTTTTTACAAGTCTCGTGTTTGCATTTACAGTTTATGACTATCTCACCATTGGTTCTATATTTCATGTATTGTATGTTAATAATGCATGTATTGTTAACATATTTCTTTATGTACGACCTTATGATGTATGGGTAGTAGAAGATATCCAGTTTTTTTTTGCTATTAAAAAGTTTACTCCACATAGATTCAATAATGGAGAAACTGCCCTCTAGGAAGTCACATTTCGATCTTCGATCAATACATGGTATGTTCTGTGTATTAATTGGCAGAAGTTGGGCATTATCTCCTGGACTGGGTAAATTTAAAATCTCTTTGGGGATTTTTGTAATTTCCGGAGAAACGTCACAGTTTATTTTATTTATTGTTTCATGTTTGGAAACCAGAATGTTCTCCTCACAGGGATCATTCGTCGAATTTAATATATCTTTGCTTGTCAGAACATCATTATGAAGTTCATTTGAGATGTCGTTGATCAGACTGAGCGGTTCTGTGATTTCTTCAGAGGACTCGCTTATTAATACAGGTTGTTCTTTCACCGATTCCTCCGATGACTCGTATATCGGACTATCCGAATCCGTATTTTTAACTAACGTCATAACAGACCAAGAAGGGTAGCTCTTTGTTTTGTTTAAATTTTCCGAGTTCGGAGCAATACCATTGTCCTCAGAGGGCTCGTATGCCGGACAGTCCGATGTATGTTCCAATGCTTCATTCATTGTAGGCTTCTCAACGCCATCTGATTTAAACACATGTAACCATTGTTTATAAATTTGCATCCGGTTGCTCAAAGAATTCTTTTTTTTAACTTCTTACATACTCGTTCGTAGTGTTTATCCGGATTGCGGTAAGACGTTGGTTTTTTCGGGCATTCACATTCAATTAAAATGGACTCAATATTTTCCCATTTTGTTTGTTTTTCCAAAAATTCGTTGTATTTTTCGGTTTTGACAATGTTTTTTATAATGCTCTTGTATGCGTATTTAGATGTTTTCACGTTTTTGACAATATTTTCGATCGCAATTTGATTGTCATTGGTATTACAGGCAATGAGTTCGTAAACTATTTTTTTTGAAATCATGTTTGTTTATGGTATTACACAATCTTCTATAAAGAAACTGTCATGATAATTTGATATATATACTATTAAATGCTTTTATTACTTAATTGGATTTTTGGGTTGTATCTTTAGTCAGTGTGTCAGGTATGGTTATATTTTACAAGAAAGACCTGCAAAACAATATAATCACTACTGTAAATCAACTATTTTGAGATAAAAAGAACTAAGAGCAGCAAATTTATATATCAATATAAAATTTAAAAATATGATTTGCACAAATAAGTTATTAAAAAAAATGGATATGGAACCAAAAAATACAACGAATTTTTGGAAAAAGAAACAAAATGGGAAAATATTAAGTCCATTTTAATTGAATGTGAATGCCCGAAAAAACCAACGTCTTACCGTAATCCGGATAAACACTACGAACGAGTATGTAAGAAGTTAAAAAAAAAGAATTCTTTGAGCAACCGGATGCAAATTTATAAACAATGGTTACATGTGTTTAAATCAGATGGCGTTGAGAAGCCTACAATGAATGAAGCATTGGAACATACATCGGACTGTCCGGCATACGAGCCCTCTGAGGACAATGGTATTGCTCCGAACTCGGAAAATTTAAACAAAACAAAGAGCTACCCTTCTTGGTCTGTTATGACGTTAGTTAAAAATACGGGTTCGGATAGTCCGATATACAAGTCATCGGAGGAATCGGTGAAAGAACAACCTGTATTAATAAGCGAGTCCTCTGAAGAAATCACAGAACCGTTCAGTCTGATCAACTACATCTCAAATGAACTTCATAATGATGTTCTGACAAGCAAAGATATATTAAATTCGACGAATGATCCCTGTGAGGAGGACATTCTGGTTCCCAAACATGAAACAATAAATAAAATAAACTGTGACGTTTCTCCGGAAATTACCAAAATCCCCAAAGAGATTTTAAATTTACCTAGTCCAGGAGATAATGCCCAACTATTGATCGAAGATCGAAATGTGACTTCCTAGAGAGCAGTTTCTCCATTATTGAATCTATGTGGGGTAAACTTTTTAATAGCAAAAAAAAAACTGGATGTCTTCTACTACCCATACATCATAAGGTCGTACATAAAGAAATATGTTAACAATACATGCATTATTAACATACAATACGTGAAATATAGAACCAATGGTGAGATAGTCATAAACTGTAAATGCAAACACGAGACTTGTAAAAAAATAAAACTTGTGTTAAAGTTAAATAGAACTGTAGACGTTTGGAGTCAATCTCACAGTTATTCTCACGTAATACCAATAACGGCTCATGTGCGCGGCGTACACAGGGCAATCAGACGAAATAAGCTGCATAATATTAACCCTTCTACTAACAAAAAAGAAGATTTAATAAATTTAAATGTCGAAAAACTAATTCTGACCAAATCCTTCCAAGACGTAAAATCGGATGACACTTTACGCAAAATAAGATCTGAGGCACTGTGTTTAAACGATCGGTCGAAGAACGACATCATGGACCTTGTTCTTTTCCAACAAGACCACCCAAACTACGTTCGGGAGATTTCATTTCCATTTACGGTCAAAGCTTTCAGTATAGAGCAAATTTTAGTGTTGAAGACCGAAAAGGGAAATTAACCTCTACTTTATCCAGACGCAACTGGAAGCGTTGTGAGAAAACCAGCCTGTGGTGGATATTTGTTGAAATGCAAGAGAGTTTACTTGTATTACTGTGTATAAATTGCTGAGTGATTTCAGGAGACAATGTACTGCACAAAATATTTGGCCAGTATTTGCCGGAGTCGTCACTGACATGAGTTATGTCCTGATAAATGCTTCATGCCAGGCTTTCAACGACTGTAGCTTAATAGAGTACTTGATCAATGTCTTTAATATTCTGACGCAAAATGGAAATACAGAAAAACAATTCACGCCTTTTTATCTCTGCTGTGCACATTTTATTAAAAATGTTTGCAAAGATATTGACCAAAGCCAGGTCCGGGACAAAAATATGTTTAAAGACATTATTGCAAATATGTCAATGGCGACAACCATGGAGCAGATCGACCAATTTATACGGAATATTTTTATTCTTCTGCAAAGCCGATATGAGTCGTCAGATACGATAAAGGCGCAGGAGAATATAATCCTGCTATGTGGGTTAGAGAAGCAAACAGCAGAAGCCCTCCTTAACACGCGAACAACGGTTTGTTCCAGTTTTAAGGAGGATGTAAATAAGATATCTGTGTACAAAAAAAGTCCGTTTTATAAACGGGCTATGGATACCATAACTACCACAGAGTTT
Source organism: Pammene aurita (assembly GCA_947086415.1). Lineage (NCBI taxonomy): Eukaryota > Metazoa > Arthropoda > Insecta > Lepidoptera > Tortricidae > Pammene > Pammene aurita. The sequence continues at coordinate 5,712,194 of OX352315.1, read as the reverse complement.
ACTGATTGTATTGGACATAACAAAAACCCATTTAATGACCCGTCGTTGTCTTAAAACATATTAAAAAAATACGTGCCATTCATTCCGATGTGGACCAATTTGATAAAATGGAATAGAGTAAGTAACGCTCCGATAGAATCGTATTTTAGTCACCTGAAACACAATATTTTAAATGGACAGACTAATCTCAAATGCACCCAATTATTAAGAAAACTCAGAGCTGAAACAGTGTCGAAATCAAAAGAAATAATACATAAAATCCCGAAAACCAGGTTGACCAAAACTAACAAGGATCAGGAGCAAACTGAAAACCCAACAGAGGTATGGAAAAAGAGGAAACAAAGCGAGTTTACACATTTTTCTGGACGGTTTCTAAAAAAGCCTAAGCCTTTATCGGTAACTGACAAACCCCACCCACAACCAGTAGAATCTGTGCGCCTGGTTGAAGACACAGAGGATATAATAAACTGCTTTTACTGTGGCCATGGAACAGCATTGGGCCCCAATGAAACAACGCTGTGGGTCGCATGTGACTCCTGCAACAAGTGGGTTCACATGAGTTGTGCTTGTGATCAAGACAAAGAAGCCGTAGGTGAAACATTTGTTTGTGATATATGCAATTTGAAAATACCTATCGGATCATGTTCGGAACAATCCGACTCTTCGCACGGTGTGCAATATGAAAATCTGTTCTGTTTAAAGATATAAATTTTTACAAATATTTACCCGATAAAAGAGGGTACATTGTTACTCGAATGGCCCTTCCAAACCAGAACTTAAAGGAAATTCTTGTGGAAGATTACAAAAGTCTTGATCCAGGTCAGGAACTGACAAATTTCGTTATGGACCACCTTTTGTTCACCTATAACTATGGACAAAAATTTCACCTCATTAGCGTGGCCAAAGCAACAATAATTTTCGATGACATGCCAAAATTGCCAGAGTTTGTCGAATCCGTTCAGTTATCTTGGGATAAGGACAATGTCTTCCCTATATGTCTGCAATATCATTACACCCTGGCAATTTTATCCCTCCCTGATAAAACTTTAACGGTTTTAGACCCCCTTGGCATGGAACAAAAAATCAAATCACTATATAAAAAAAAAATAACGTATTTTTAGCCCTGTTGTACACGGATTGAAAAAATATTTCAATCCGTGTACAACAAACCAAAACTCAACGGCATGTTTTGCAGAAGGACAATTATAATTGTGGCCCCATCCTAATACACATGTTTAGCCTGTTAGTTGAAAACAAACCCCTTACAGATAAGAAAGATTTTGATGCGTACCGAAACGATTTAAAATCCCGATTGCTGAAATTCAGCGAACCACTACAAAAAGTATGCCTGTTTTGTGCAGGAGAGTTAAGCCAAAATTCAAACAAATTTAAATGCCGGTGCTGCAAGAGAGAAATTCACGAAATGTGTTACGTCAGCCGTACAGACAGAAACAAGGGCCTAAACCTAAATAATAAAAAAAAGTTATTCTATAATTTGTGTAACTTATGTTATTACAATAAACAAAATACGATTTAATTTAAATGATATTGTGTAAATTTATCATTACAACTTTAAACCGAAATAAAAGTCACTTCGAAAAATCGCTCAATGTTTTCATATTGCTACTCTGCTTCCAAGAGGATATTTGTGACATACTTTATATAGACTTTTAGGATTAAGTACTAAGCTGGCCAAATCAAGGCCCTTTTATTTTCGCCACGACGGGCTACATTATATACCAAAAATTTGATTTAAAAAAAAACATAAAATAACGCTTTAAACTGATTACTGTCACGTAAAGGTCAGCCAAAAAATTTAAGGTATTAATATTGCTACTTTGATTTTAAAATGCTTTGTTAAAACAAAAAAAAAACAAATAGCATTTTAAGAACTCATAGCCGAAATGGTCGAATCCGGACCCATCTACTTCCGCGATATTGGGTATACCCAAATTATATATATAATTAATATAATTAATATAATTTATAAATATATGTATGATTATAATTAGAAAAAAAAACAAAACAGCAAGAAAAATATATAAAAAACGCTTAATACTGATTCACGTAACAGTCAGTAACGACAATAAGAACTCGTGTAGTTCGCCTATGTTGGGCTATGTATATACTATTTATCATTATAATTATTTAAAAAAAAACACTTTAAACTGATTAGTGCCCCGTAATAATCCGTCATAAAAAAACATAGTTTGATGTTGTTACTTTATTTCTAAAGATAAAAAAATATTGATGTTGCTATTACTTCAACACATAAAAAACCAACAACATCACTATTAATATGAACAACTGTGTCAAAATAAAATAAAATCATATCACAATGTTTTCATATTCCAACTTTGCTTTAAATTTTTAGATAATTTTCAGAATATTTTAGTTACATCTTGCCTTGGTCTCCCCTTTACACTATGTTAACGGTTGAGTATCACTTGTAGCTCTCAGCATCTATTTCGCTTGAGTATCAAGGTTTCCAAGAAAATCTTGTCATTTTATATTGTAAATAATTTTATTTGTCTTAACGATCGATTATATAAATTTTTAGGTAATATCACTAGCTAACTGTCACTTAGGTCAAAAATCCCTTACTTGCCGACCCTTATGGGAAGAATCAGTAAAAACTGAAATTTTTTAGAGTATTTTGGGTACATTTTGGCTTGATCTCCCCTTTTCACTTTATGGTCGAATATCATTTGTAGCTAATGGCATAAATTTAGCTTGATTAACATGCTTTATGTATCAGCTTTCAAACATCTCTTGCTGGCCGTTTTATAATTTGTATCGCTAAGCAGCCATTTGACTGTAAATATCTTATTTTTTAAGTTTTTCAATATTAGACCAGTCTTATCGATCGAGTATCAACTTGCAATTCATCAACATTTTTAGGTAATATCACTAGCTAACTGCCACTTAGGTCGAAAATCCCTTACTTGCCGTCCGTCATGGGAAGAATCAGTAAAAACTGAAATTTTTCAGAATATTTTGGGTACATTTTGGCTTTATCTCCCCTTTTCACTCACTTTATGGTCGAGTATCATTTGTAGCTAATGGCATAAATTTAGCTTGATTATCATGCTTTATGTATCAGGTTTCAAACATCTCTTGCTGGCCGTTTTATAACTTGTATCGCTCAGCAGCCATTTGACTATGAATATCTTATTTTTTAAGTTTTTCAATATTAGACCAGTCTTATCGATCGAGTATCAACTTGCGATTCGTCAACGTTTTTAGGTAATATCACTAGCTAACTGACACTTAGGTCGAAAATCCCTTACTTGCCGTCCGTCATGGGAAGAATCAGTAAAAACTGAAATTTTTCATAATAGTTTTGGGTACATGTTGGTTTGATCTCCCCTTTTCACTCACTTTATGGTCGAGTATCATTTGTAGCTAATATCATAAATTTAGCTTGATTATCATGCTATATGTTTCAGGTTTCAAACATCTCTTGCTGGCCGTTTTATAACTTGTATCGCTCAGCAGCCATTTGACTATGAATATCTTATTTTTTAAGTTTTTCAATATAAGACCAGTCTTATCGATCGAGTATCAACTTGCGATTCATGAACATTATACATTGCGTACCGAAACGATTTAAAATCCCGATTGCTGAAATTCAGCGAACCACTACAAAAAGTATGCCTGTTATGTGCAGGAGAGTTAAGCCAAGATTCAAACAAATTTAAATGCCGGCGCTGCAAGAGAGAAATTCACGAAATGTTGTAGCATATCCTTTACGTACCTCAGGATTGATTCGCTGCAATGCTGGGCTGAGCATTTATCTTATTTGTGTTGCACTTTCCTAGTTATTCTGCAATCATTGTTCAACACAGGCACGCATACGAAAATCCCGTTGCGCTCTCAATTCTTCTTCTCAAGGTTAGAAGAATAGCGTGGCGCTATTCTTCTTACCTTGTCTTCATATTAGAAACTCAATTTTCATGCTCTGAAATACGCAGAAGGAAGATTTTAACTAGAAAACACTTTTATATACTTCCTTGTCGCGGATCTTTGACCTACAGCATCAAGCGACTTTTGAAACCTAGATTTCTCACCTTTTCTTAGTTTTACTTATGTTTGGTTATTCATTTTCTCGTTTTATTCATGTAATTGTACGTTTACGCAAACACTTTTATATACTTCCTTGTCGCGGATCTTTGACCTACAGCCTCAAGCGAGTTTTGAAACCTAGATTTCTCACCTTTTCTTAGTTTTACTTATGTTTGGTTATTAATTTTCTCGTTTTATTCATGTAATTGTACGTTTTTCATACTATTTTGAAATGTTTATTTAGATTTCTCCATAGTGACGTACCCTGTCTAGTTTGTCAATTCTGCTAATTTTTATAACCATGTAGTGTACTGTTATATGTTGTATACTTTTGGCTAAGTTTGTTAAATATTTGCACTCATGTTGTCCTGGCCTTTTATAAAATTTCAAAGTTTAATGTAAGAACTCTGAATTCGCTGGCTGCCCCTATATAAGCCTGTCACTGACAAACGTCAGTCACTTTCGGGTTAGCTTCCAAGAAATTATATTCCAAACAAAAGGTCTGTACGGGGCCGAAGTGGCTCCGCACTTGAAGCGACCTCTATCTCTCCTGGCGTAAACTCTCCGGTTACTAATTCCTGAGTCTCCAGCTTCTACTTTCGCATCTGAGGGCGAGACTTCAGCCACTACGTTTGCCTCTGAGGGCGAGCCTCCACCAACTCCTTTCGCCTCTGAGGGCGAACTATCTACTGCGTTCGCCTAGTGTGGGCGAGCCTCCCAGCTACTACGTTCGCCTCTGAGGGCGAGCCTCCACCTACTACGTTCGCCTAGTGTGGGCGAGCCTCCAGCCACTTCGTTCGCCTCTGAGGGCGAGCCTCTACTCCGGTCGCCCCTCTGAGGGCGAGCCTCTACTCCATCCGCCGCTGAGGGCGGTCCTCTACTACGTTCGCCTCTGAGGGCGAGCCTCCACCTACTACGTTCGCCTAGTGTGGGCGAGCCTCCAGCCACTTCGTTCGCCTCTGAGGGCGAGCCTCTACGCCGGTCGCCCCTCTGAGGGCGAGTCTCTACTCCATCCGCCGCTGAGGGCGGTCCTCTACTTCGTTCGCCTCTTGGGGCGAGCCTCCGTGCCTCTACTATGTTCGCCTTTGAGGGCGAACCCGTGAAGAACCTCCGGCTTTACTTTTTCTATCTCTAACAAGGCCATATTGACTAACCTTACCCTCTTACAACTGAAAATTGTATAATAAAGAACCCACTACCTGTATTTCCTTTTTATTATTTACTTTCTTCACCTTATCCGTTCCGTGTTCTTCCACCTATCTAGTTGGAAGAGCACGTAACGTGACAATGTGTTACGTCAGCCGTACAGACAGAAACAAGGGCCTAAACCTAAATAAATAAAAAAGTTATTCTATAATTTGTGTGACTTATGTTATTACAATAAACAAAATACGATTTAATTTAAATGATATTGTGTAAATTTATCATTACAACTTTAAACCGAAATAAAAGTCACTTCGAAAAATCGCTCAATGTTTTCATATTGCTACTCTGCTTCCAAGAGGATATTTGTGACATACTTTATATAGACTTTTAGGATTAAGTACTAAGCTGGCCAAATCAAGGCCCTTTTAGTTTCGCCACGACGGGCTACATTATATACCAAAAATTTGATTTAAAAAAAAAACATAAAATAACGCTTTATACTGATTACTGTCACGTAAAGGTCAGCCAAAAAATTAAAGGTATTAATATTGCTACTTTGATTTTAAAATGCTTTGTTAAAACAAAAAAAAAAGACAAATAGCCGAAATGGTCGAAACCGGACCCATCTATTTCCGCGATATTGGGTATACCCAAATTATATATATATAATTAATATAATTTATAAATATATGAATGATTATAATTAGAAAAAAAACAAAAAAGCAAGAAAAATATATAAAAAAACGCTTAATACTGATGCACGTAACAGTCAGTAACGACAATAAGAACTCGTGTAGTTCACCTATGTTGGGCTATGTATATACTATATATCATTATAATTATTTAAAAAAATACGCTTTAAACTGATTAGTGTCCCGTAATAATCCGTCATAAAACAACATAGTTTGATGTTGTTACTTTACTTCTAAAGATAAAAAATATTATAGGAACAACTGTGTCAAAATAAAATAAAATCATATCACAATGTTTTCATATTCCAACTTCGCTTTAAATTTTCAGATAATTTTCAGAATATTTTAGTTACATCTTGCCTTGGTCTCCCCTTTACACTATGTTATCGGTTGAGTATCACTTGAAGCTCTCAGCATCTATTTCGCTTGAGTATCAAGGTTTCCAAGAAAATCTTGTAATTTTATATTGTAAATAATTTTATTTGTCTTAACGATCGATTATATACATTTTTAGGTAATATCACTAGCTAACTGTCACTTAGGTCGAAAATCCCTTACTTGCCGTCCCTTATGGGAAGAATCAGTAGAAACTGAATTTTTTTAGAGTATTTTGGGAACATTTTGGCTTGATCTCCCCTTTTCACTCACTTTATGGTCAAGTATCATTTGCAGCTAATGGCATAAATTTAGCTTGATTATCATGCTTTATGTATCAGGTTTCAAACATCTCTGAATCAGTAAAAACTGAAATTTTTCATAATAGTTTTAAGTACATTTTGGTTTGATCTCCCCTTTTCACTTACTTTATGGTCGAGTATCATTTGTAGCTAATGGCATAAATTAAGCTTGATTATCATGCTTTATGTATCAGGTTTCAAACATCTCTGGCTGGCCAATTTATAACTTGTATCGCTCAGCAGCCATTTGACTATGAATATCATATTTTTTAAGCTTTTCAATATTAGACCAGTCTTATCGATCGAGTATCAACTTGCGATTCATCAACATTTTTAGGTAATATCACTAGCTAACTGCCACTTAGGTCGAAAATCCCTTACTTGCCGTCCGTCATGGAGAGAATCAGTAAAAACTGAAATTTTTCAGAATATTTTGGGTACATTTTGGCTTGATCTCCCCTTTTCACTCACTTTATGGTCGAGAATCATTTGTAGCTAATGGCATAAATTAAGCTTGATTATAATGCTTTATGTATCAGGTTTCAAACATCTCTTGCTGGCCGTTTTATAACTTGTATCGCTCAGCAGCCATTTGACTATGAATATCTAATTTTTTAAGTTTTCAATATTAGACCAGTCTTATCGATCGAGTATCAACTTGCCATTCGTCAACATTTTTAGGTAATATCACTAGCTAACTGCCACTTAGGTCGAAAATCCCTTACCTGCCGTCCGTCATGGGAAGAATCAGTAAAAACTGAAATTTTTCAGAATATTTTGGGTACATTTTGGCTTGATCTCCCCTTTTCACTCACTTTATGGTCGAGTATCATTTGTAGCTAATGGCATAAATTAAGCTTGATTATAATGCTTTATGTATCAAGTTTCAAACATCTCTTGCTGGCCGTTTTATAACTTGTATCGCTCAGCAGCCATTTGACTATGAATATCTAATTTTTTAAGTTTTCAATATTAGACCAGTCTTATCGATCGAGTATCAACTTGCGATTCATCAACATTTTTAGGTAATATCACTAGCTAACTGCCACTTAGGTCGAAAATCCCTTACTTGCCGTCCGTCATGGGAAGAATCAGTAAAAACTGAAATTTTTCAGAATATTTTGGGTACATTTTGGCTTGATCTCCCCTTTTCACTCACTTTATGGTCGAGTATCATTTGTAGCTAATGGCATAAATTTAGCTTGATTATCGTGCTTTATGTATTAGGTTTCAAACATCTCTTGCTGGCCGTTTTATAACTTGTATCGGTCAGCAGCCATTTGACTATGAATATCTTATTTTTTAAGTTTTTCAATATTAGACCAGTCTTATCGATCGAGTATCAACTTGCGATTCGTCAACATTTTTAGGTAATATCACTAGCTAACTGCCACTTAGGTCGAAAATCCCTTACTTGCCGTCCGTCATGGGAAGAATCAGTAAAAACTGAAATTTTTCAGAATATTTTGGGTACATTTTGGCTTGATCTCCCCTTTTCACTCACATTATGGTCGAGTATCATTTGTAGCTAATGGCATAAATTAAGCTTGATTATCATGCTTTATGTATCAGGTTTCAAACATCTCATGCTGGCCGTTTTATAACTTGTATCGCTCAGCAGCCATTTGACTATGAATATCTTATTTTTTAAGTTTTTCATTATTAGACCAGTCTTATCGATCGAGTATCAACTTGCGATTCTTCAACGTTTTTAGGTAATATCACTAGCTAACTGCCACTTAGGTCGAAAATCCCTTACTTGCCGTCCGTCATGGGAAGAATCAGTAAAAACTTAAATTTTTCATAATAGTTTTGGGTACATTTTGGTTTGATCTCCCCTTTTCACTTAGTTTATGGTCGAGAATCATTTGTTGGTAATAGCGTAAATTTAGCTTGATTATCATGCTTTATGTATCACGTTTCAAACCTCTCTTGCTGGCCGTTTTATAACTTGTATCGGTCAGCAGCCATTTCAATATGAATATCTTTTTTTTTTAGTTTTTCAATATAAGACCAGTCTTATCGATCTAGTATCAACTTGCGATTCATTGTTTGTTTTAGGTAATATCACTAGCTAACTGTCACTTAGGTCGAAAATCCCTTACTTGCCGTCCGTCATGGGAAGAATCATTAAAAACTGTCAATTTTCAGAATATTTTGGGTGCATTTTGCCTTGATCTCCCCTTTTCACTCAGTTTATCGGTTGAGTATCACTTGTTGCTCTCAGAACCTATTCAGCTTGAGTATCAAGCTGTATGAATTAGGTTTCATAAACCTCTTGCTGGCCGGTTTGGCTTTTTCACTTTTTATTTTGTCAGTAGGTAATTTCACTTGTCTTTACGACTCAATCGTAAATATTACTGTGTCATATGCAAACGTTTTTAGCCTTTACTACTATCTTACTCTTTATGTGGTCAAATATCCCTTGCTTGCCGTCCTTCGAGTTGTAAATCCTTGATAACTGCATTCTTTCCACGCTTCGCCTACTAGGTTTTACTATAGTGTAACCGTTTTTATTTATATAATATAGCTATGACAAGTACCTGTGTGTAGTATATACAGCTGATGTATCTATGTTTATGTGCATTTTTCCATAATTTATTATGTGAAAATAAAATAAGCATCAAAGATCGAATTTGGCCGCTGAACAACAAAGTTAGCGGCCGGGGCGGCCTACCATGATGAATGCGCTGAGTGCTTATTTAATAATTTATCATGTTTGCTATAAGTAAGTATAGTAAATACAAGTGTCACGTGCTATTTCACTGGCTATTTAAGACGATTTGTTTGATATAAAATTTTGACTCCTTAATTTGGCTGGGTTATCGGCGGCTGCTAACTTTGGCTGCTAACTTCACACCGGTCTTACAATCGGTACCAAATAAATCATGAACAGGCCTTATTTTCCTCTCTTATCGTATGTTCAGTTGTCCACACTTTTTAGTTGTGTTAATTATAACGTGAGTAAAACTAACAAGAATTACCTTAAATAAGTATATAATATATTAATGAGCTACCGGTATAGATACCAGATGGATAGATTTCAGAATCTCTCCGGAAACGACTGCGTGGTTTGCCTCCTACCTTTCCTGCCGTTCTCAGACTGTTCGTATAGGTCAAGCCCAGTCTGAATGGACTGATTTGATCACTGGCGTGCCACAAGGCGGCATCCTGTCCCCTTTTCTTTTCTCCGTTTTTATTAACCTGATTACGTCTGGATTAAAAAGCTCTCACCATTTGTATGCAGATGATTTGCAGTTGTACGCCCAGGCGGAGGTAACGGACCTGAGTTCCGCTATATCTACTCTTAATGTTGACCTGGACCACATCGCTGACTGGTCTCAAAGTTTTGGCATTTCTGTTAACCCTTCGAAGTGCCAGGTCATCGTTCTGGGTGGCTCGCGGCAACTCATTAAGTTGGAAACTGTTCCAGTTGCGCCGATCATGTTTGATGGCTCGGTGATCCCGGTCTCTAACCAGGTGAAACATCTCGGCCTTGTCATTGATAGGAACCTTTCCTGGGATGGACAACTGTCGGAAATTACTCGTAAGGCTACTGGGACACTACGTACTCTGTATAGGTTTAAGAACTTCCTGCCTGTGAGAACCAAGAAGCTGCTTGTGCAGGCCTTAATATTTCCTATTATAGACTATGCTGATGTGTGCACTACCAACATTTCCCAGGCTTCCCTAAACAGGCTAGAACGTATATTAAATAATGGCATACGCTTTATTTTCGGCTTGCGTAAATTCGATCACGTCTCATATTATCGTCACCAACTCCAATGGCTGCCTGTACGTCAACGCAGGACTCTTAGAATTCTCTGTACTCTCTTCTCTATTTTGTTTTAGTCCTGTGCTCCAGACTACCTTAAGTCCAAATTTAGTTTTGTTAACCCCCGTCCGGGGAGTGAACTTCTCTCCTCCCGGTCTCTTAAGCTAATAGTACATCCTCCACATAGCGGTTATCCCTCTTCTTCTTTTACGGCCCAGGCTATTCGTCTCTGGAATGCACTTCCCCCGACAATAAGACAAGCCCCAAGCAAGTTCGTCTTCAAACGCTTGCTTCACAAGCACCTGCTGGATCATAACCAGCGTGAATAAGTTTTTCCCCTTTGCGCATATGCATTATAATATATATATATATATATATATGTAGATTTGATAGTATGTGTATATATTGGTATTTGTGTAGTTTATGTAGTTAGTAGTATGTATCGAAGTATTTAAATACAAATTAGTTTTAGGATAAATCAGCAAGTTTTCTCATACAGCACCCACTTTAGCAAATCTCTGTTTGGCCCTATGGTTGACTGGTAGAGAGTGCCTCGAGGCATTAAGTCCGCCATTTGTACTTATTTTTATTGTGCAATAAAGTTTAAATAAATAAATAAATAAAATACCAGAAATGTTTATTTAGTTTGGGATATCTGTGGCAAACCTATTGGCTTGTTTACGACCTGCCTGCGAATCGCTGGCAGCTAAGCTGTCACTGAATGTGCAGAACTTTCAAGGATGATATAAGACATGGATTGACAATGTCCATACAAAATCGCGTTCCCTTATTTCAGGTTATAGTACTAGCGTCATCTATCGGTCACCACAAACACTAAATCCCAGTTTCAAATATTTTGTTCGCCGATTAACGCTGACAGAAAAACTCGACTCCAGACTCGACAGATGGCGCTATGGCACTTAGTACCGAAAACAGATGTATAACCTGAGTTTGGGGGAACGCGATTTTTTATAGGCATGGTCAATCCATGTCGTGTCATCCTTGATCACTTTGCACATTTATGATATTTGTTAATTCATTCAATTAGTTATTAACATGATAAATGTTCTTTTCATAAAGATTTATTTTTTCATTAGCTTAATTTTAAGTCCCACATATCTATACATAATTAGTGTGTAGGCCGTGGGGTAAAAAAAATAATAGTAGTTTATGTAACTGTAATAAGGGTCCTTAAAACATGAGTGTGGTTTTATGAAACGAGCCGCAGGTGAGTTTCATAACAAGATCACACGAGTGTTTTAAGGCCTAATTACGTACAGTTGCATACACTGCTTTATCTACACTCATATTATTTATCCAAAATGCCGTATTCGGAAACCATAGAATGGCCGCCATTGCACCGCCATGACCAACTCGATTGTGTCGGGGAGGCGCGTGTCGGGCTGTCAGCGGATGCGCGGGAGGGTGCAGGTGTACATTATGTTATCAAAACTCATAGCACATCAATAATTGAGCATGAAAAGTTAAAATTACGTTACTGCCACGGATAAAAAGCTTATCATAGTAAAATCGGTCGTGGTAATGCTAGCCATTGCCTACCGTTTTTAAACACGTTTTAGAGGACTTACAGTGTGAGTGTAGATAAAATATATTTATTTTTCAATCTAAGTACATTACAATGCACTATGAATGTCAGAGAGACAGAAAAAAACTACATACCACCGCCGGTTCAAACCATTTTGAAAATGACATTAGCACCGATATTTAACAAAGAACGGGATACACAATCAGCCCAAAAAAATGGCCCCACCATAGTACTGTAAGAAGTGTTTTTAGTAGACGTTAGTCAGTGATAAGACTGGCCGGTTACAAATTTCTACAAGCCATATTTTCGGTAAATCTTGTTTGCGACTGTACCTCTACTCTACTATACACGGTGAATCTGAGTAACCCGAAAGATTTTAACCTTAAATTCCTGAGGTCATAAGGGGTAACAAATGTTATATGAATTTAGGTCAATTTCGCCAAAAAAATTTATTAATGATTTTGAACATAAAAACATAAATGTTATTGTTAAAACTGTCAATTAAAATAAATTAGTACATTTTTTTTCGTAAAAAATAGTTTACGTAAAGTAATCCTTGGCACTTTGATATCTGTCAATAAGAATGTCTAGACTAGACCCCATAAAGGGTGAAAACGCCATCAAAAAAGCGTTTTACACTGAGTCACAATAAAAAATGTTTTTTTAATTTAGTTGGTAGTAACTCTGAAACTAGGCCAATTCCAGAAAAGTTTATACGACATTTTAGTCTCCAATTATGATCAGGAATTTATGGTTAAAATCTTTCGGGTTACTCAGATTCACCGTGTATTCTCAGTCTATAGGTAACTTAATGGATATTAGCCATGAGGTATAAGTACTCACAACATCTGTTATGGCTGTTAATATTAATTTAAAGTCATTTTTTTATCTCTTCAAAACATCTAATTAGGAGAATAGTATAGTTAATTCACTCGATCCACACTTTAAAAGTGGATAAATGTTGACGGAGTGCCATACTGCGATGATATGATGTGTTAGTTAATATCATGTACGCTTTATAATAAAGTGAATGGAATGTATGTGTTTCTAACGCGGAAATATTTAGGGTCCCTGTTATAGTTGACCAAATAGCGTACATTCACAATACGTTTAGACAATTTGGTTAGTTCTTAAACAAACTTATTGTATTTTGAGCTTTATGTAGTTACTGACAAAGTCTATTTTGCCTTGAGCTATTAAATCTTAGACCAACATAATTGAATATAAACTACGAGTGCGTTTTTTAACCCGGAATTATAGAGCGTTTTTGTGTTTTTTTTATATTAATAACTTTAATTATCGTTTAATTCGATTGATTAGATTGTTACATAGAGAACTGGTTACGATTGTTATTGGTTTATTATTTTTCTAATAGTTACGACGCTATTATTTGTCAGTTTAAAGTTCAACAGTAATGGCGTTTTACATAAACGTCTGTCAATCTAAAACAACGTTTTGGCATGTGCTTGTTAGAGAGAGACAAAATTTTACAGAGGTTTGCTAATAGACGGAGAGCTGGCCACGTCAGATATGACAAAATAATGAGAGCAACGAAACCCCTGAAGTTAGTTTGCTGTACTATGCTTATTTCTAGATCCGGACATCTGGCAGCTGTAAAGTGGTGGAGGTCGAAGAATGTAAATAACTTGATGAAAACAAATCCTAGAGTTCTGGGTTTAATGCAATATTATGGGAAATTATGTAATGAATTAGGTTATATCATATCCAGAAGGTTCTGTTGGGGGAAAGTAGTGCCAATTGATATAAATGCAATTTTTAGTTAGTCGCCTACTGGTTTTTGTTTCCGCAATAATAGACAATGGTTTTTAATCTAATGTAAAAATATAGGCCCTGTCCTCTATTAATGACACAACTTTGGCCTTTTTTACCTATATTGGTATTACTTTTTTCCAACTTAAAAACTTTGTTGGTCTGTCACTCTGACCTCCACCCATTAAAAGCTGCCAGATGACCGGATCTATCAATAAGGATGGTAAAGCAGTGTAACTAGACAGGTTTCATTGCTCTCATTATTGTGTCACATCTGACGTGGCCAGCTCTTAGACCATTAGCCGGCTTTCATACTGCTGCGGTTTCCGCATGCGGCTCCGGTTGCGGCACCACCAGTGTGGTAATCGCCCAAGTTTTATGAGTAAGAATGGAAGATCAGAATGAGAAGTGAACCTTATATATATGAATATTTTTTTATTTCGTTAGCTTTATTCGTTCGTTTTACTAGTGATTATTCCCGAGCCAGTTTTAATTTTATTTAACTCCTAAGAGTCCTTTACAAGCATAATAAAAATAATTAAACAATATTTTATTATGTCCTTTTTGATGGGGACTTTTTGGTGGTATTTGTTGTCATTCTTATTAATTTATCAACATTGACTATTGTGTTCAGTTCAGACCCCACAATTTGCGGAGTCAACTCACTTTGCCATTTTTTGTAATATCGTGCACTCGTTTACTCAAAACTAATGTGTTATGTTCAGAAAAAAAAACATTGAAAAACTGAATTTAATTAAAATAATGACCATCGAAATGGTTAATAATAAAACAAAAAACACAAATGTACATGTCTCAAGGACAAAGCTATAAAGTCGATGTAAAAATAAATGCAAAAAGATGATTGAAGGCATTGAGAATTTCGTCAGCGTCAGCGTAGCTTAATTGGTAAAGCGATATCGAGCCCCGGTAAGGCGTATCGATGTTTGTTCAAGTCAAACTGGGTTGATTATTTTTTCAATGTTTCAATGTTTGTATTTGATTAAATAACATACTAATGTATGAGTGGAATACCCACTTTAAAAAAACAAGTAAAATAATTAAGAGTTGATAGCAGGCGCCATCTGTTATTTCCGTTGTGACACTTGTAAAGGAGTCGGCGGGAAGGGTAGCTAACTGTAGTAGTTGGCACCTAGATGTCGCTTACGGCTGCTATAAAGTCGATGTAAAAATAAATGCAAAAAGATGATTGAAGGCATTGAGAATTTCGTCAGCTCAGTAACTGAACCCATAGCTTAATTGGTAAAGCGATATCGAGCCCCGGTAAGGCGTATCGATGTTTGTTCAAGTCAAACTGGGTTGATTATTTTTTCAATGTTTCAATGTTTGTATTTGATTAAATAACATACTAATGTATGAGTGGAATACCCACTTTAAAAAAACACGTAAAATAATTATGTCTCAAGGATATTTATATTTAAATCTGAATCTAGGTTCTAAGTCACGCGAAAATACCTATTCGAATATTAGATCTAGATAGGTAAGTACGCGATAGTATACCTACACAATTTATTGTTTGTTATGTATGTTGATCTAATACTTTAAATACTATTTAGGACTTATAAAACACTGCTTGCGATAATGGTAAGTATACGTAGAAATTCGTGTTTTGTCTGTCTATCCATCCGTCCGTTCGTCTATCTGTTTGTCAGTCCGCGGCTTAGCTCAGTGAGCGTTAGAACTTGGAAGCTGAAATTTCATTTAATTATCACGCTATTAAGTTATTAAGCTACAGAACATTAAGCATTGCCCTTAGAGAATTCTACCAACAGTACCAACTACCAACCGGAGCGGCCATGTCTGTCATTTTCTATACAAAAAAAGTGTGCCAATTTTTGCGGGGGAGGGTAACGTCAATTCTATGGCTATTCGTACGTAACGACATGCTCTTGCTGACCAATTTTTCAGTGAACTCTTATGGACAGGACATGTCATATGTTGTAGGTACTCTTACGGTAAGTAAGGCCGGTATTCATTATCATATTAACGTGTGATACAGTAAAAACAAAAAAAAAGGCTGAAGTAGATGTAAAGTTCAACCGGTACGCTCGTTGAAGACAAAGAAAACTTATTCATTGCTTACTTTTTAGGGTTTTAAACTGTGTTGGTTTCTTTGCTAGTTTAAATAATAAACCAATTTAAGGCTAAATAACTATTAAAAGAACAGGATATATTTACATAAACTCAGATTATATTAAATCATGATGCTTTTATACTTAAGTTTTTGCAAAACTTAAGTACGAGTATAAAAGCATTATGTTTTAAGTAACAACCTTTCAAATATTTACACAGTCCCACAGTAAGCTCAAAGACTTGAAGTGTTTAAGTTATTAGATGACAATATTAAAAATAAACACATATAGCAAAACCCTTATACACGGTGTAACATGAGAAAACCGAATAATTTTAATAGCGTATTCCTGATCATAATTGGAGACTAAAATGTCGTATAAACTTTTCTGGGATTCGCCTAGTTTCAGAGTTACTACCACTTAAATAAAAAAACATTTTTTAATGTGACTCAGTGTAAAACGCTTTTTCGATGGCGATTTCACCCTTTATGGGGTCTAGTCTAGACATTATTATTGACAAATATCAAAGTGCCAAGGAATACTTTACGTAAGCTATTTTTTAAGGAAAAAATGTACTAATTTATTTTAATCGACAGTTTTACTAATAATATTTTTGTTTTTATGTTCAAAAGCATTCAAAAAATCGAAAAAAAAACAATACATTTTTTTTTGGCGAAATCCAGAAAAGTTTATACGACATTTTAGTTTCCAATTATGATCAGGAATACGGTGTTAAAATTATTCGGTTTCCTCATGTTACACCGTGTATACAATATAACACATAGACATACCCTTACATAGCCTTTGTGCGTATATGTTGTGTTACATGTATTTAGTTGTGTTTTCTTGTACAATAAAGTGTTTTACTACTACTACTACTACTAGACATAAGTCAGGAATAAATCTCCGGTATACACATAGCTTTATTTGAATGGAAATATTTTTTTATTTACTGTAGAATTATATTTCATTGAACTGTGTAATATATAATACCTATTTGTAGGTATTGTTGCGGAACAAACAATCACAAATCAAAATACCTAAAAATGCAGAGATGTGCCACTAGCCAGGCGACCGAAATTTAATCTATGAACTTCACTTCGCTACACTCGCTCGTTCTATTAGAATTAAAATCACTCTTTGTTTACGCAGATACTTGTCAACCATTTTTAATTGCTCACTTAATATCCAGACGTACGCATCTCGCTATTACTATCAATGATCTTTTAGATCATGTAGTCGCCGCCCGATCGCCGCCGCTTGCGCACCCGCGCCACAATACAAGTGTTAATCACATAGTTGACAGTGTTTGTGTAAACGAATATTAAAAAGGTCAGCTTATTGTTTTATTGTCTGTGTTACATAATAGTGGATAAGAAAGATGTACTAATAAGAATTGAATTAATTTTTATTGGGTATTTTTATAAATAAAAAATAGACTTTTAGGTGTGATAAAATAGGTACATTTTCATTTGCCCCATCGTTAAAAGTTGACTTATGTGTAACATTAAGGTTTAACCTGTTTATATCTGAATAAACATTTTCAATATAAGTATACCAAGATTTTAGCAAATAAAGGTCCCTTATAAAATTATCAAATATAAAAGTAATGAAACTTAAATAATTAATTTCGATTTTTTAAGAGATCAATTTAAAAAAAATGTAAAAACAGTCCAAAAATATTTGAACTTTGGCAATTACATTTACTAAAATTTATTTATATTTATTTATTATAAACCTACGCATAAATAAAATAGACAAAAAATGTAGACCCCCTCTATCAAACAGTTACTGCTAGGCCAGGTATCAGTAAAACAATGGTGGATAACAGCGAAGCAGTTGACACATTTGCGTAATGCGGCTTTAGCTAATTTAAAATAGAATATCCGGATTAATTTCCTTTATTATACTACTGGGCCACTTTCTTTCATATAATGACATCTAATATGTATTTTAGTATCTTCATTAAAATACCAAATACTCATTTATTTATTTATTGTAAGGAATTTTTATTGTGCTTTTATTTTTATTTTAAGACACACTTATATGTACTTGTATCTTTCCTACAAATTGTGGCTATTGTCACTGGGCGTCAAAAGCTCTCGTTCCTGACATACATACTTATTTAATAAAATATTAATTACAAAGTATGTAATTAAAATAATTTATAACTTGTTACTCACGTAATTTAAGTCGATTTGTGCTCAATTTACCCCGCTGAATTTATTAGGCCACTCGTGAAAATGATCATCGTAAATTGATCGGAACATGTCGAGCAAAAATCGACTTACATTACTTGAGTAACCCGTTATAAATATTTTTAATATGTTAGAGTACGAAAGTTTTATAGTTAAAATTACAAAGTATGTTTTCTAAAAAATATTTCAAATATACGCACATTTACAAATTGCATTTTTAGTAAACCATAAAACCTCGCTACGCTCGGTTCACAATTATTCATGTAAGTAAACTGGAATAGAGCAGGAAGAATGTATCATGTATTTAATCACGTTCATTTTATAAACAATGAATAATGAGGCTAGTATATAGCGTTACAATTATCAATTAGGCATTGGTTTTATAAATAAGTAATATCAATGTGCAAAATAGAACACGATTAAAGCGAGGTATGGCCAAAGCGAGTTGTTGAATTTACAATTCTATATGTAGGGTAGATGCCCCGGTTTTGGCCACTTTAAGGACAGTTTGTGTATTCAGACGTCCGTCATGTTGTGTCAATAAGGAATTAGGACACTCTTTATTTACTGAATCATTGAAAATATATTACTATATTTTTATGAACCTCCGCTGTTTAGATTCTGACATTAGATCTTAATTTTTTGTTTAACGAAATGTCAGAAAGGGGCTCAGGGGCCAGTTTTGGCCACTTTTTTCCATGGCTCTTGACAACTGAATGACAACTGATACATGACAGATGACAGTGCCATCTGTGCTGCTCCAATTTACTTTTATATCAAGTATAAATAATCCATAGACTTGTAAACTTGTCTATACTTTAACAAAGTTGAAAATGACCAAATGGCACATTGGCCATAACCGGGGCATCTGCCCTATGTTGGCTTCAATAATTGCTAAACAGGTCTTTTTGTTTAATTGACATATTGTATTTTTTTTTGGATTTTTAAAACTCTGTACGCAACTAATTGTGTATAGAGAAAAATATGTTTTTAAGCGTATTTTTTTAGACGCATTACCTATAAAAACCACCACCATACAACAACATACAACACACACAACACACACAACATATTGCACCTAAAAAAATGCGCTTAAAAACATATTTTGCACCAGAATGATTAACCTCCATAATGAAATTGTAAGTATTCATATCTTCTGTAATAAAGTATCTTCTGTAGTAAAGTAATTACTTCCTTGTGAATTGTGTCTGTTATACCAAGTGAACTCTGACCGAGAATATTATAGTTATAATTATATAACTGGCAATTAGTAACGACACAATAAATTGATTTATGTAATAATCTAAATATGTAGACGCAATTACAATAATATTAAGTGTCATCAATTAACTTAATCTGTAGTTAATTAATTTCTTATTACCACATATAATTTTGCAATATCAAAAACTAATTTCTTCTATATCTAAATACTAAAACTAAAATGAGTTGATGTTAAAAAGTCGCAACCAACGCTAGGAAAGATATGATTATTTTCGTGATTAAATTTCAACAAAAAAGAGTTCGTTATGTTAGGTTTGACGCTGTGAACAGCGTCATTGTATCGGAAGACAGCATTTCTTTAAAACGTTACGCTACGTCCAGCGTACACCGTGTTAGAACAAGGCCTCCTGAAAGTAATGTTTTATTTTTTATCGCGCGAATGCAGTTTAACATGACATGTGATTGATTATGTTATTTAGCAAGAGGAACTCGACTTTCACGTTTCACCTCTCACTTTCACGATTATTACAACTTTCAATAGTATTAGCGATAACTAATATAAACATTATCTACATACGTATGTAACACGGTACTGTTAAGTAAGTCATATTAATATCATGCATATTTATGATTGAATTTACAGGGAATTATGTTGATTGATCAATGGCAATATCTACAGTGAATTTAGAGAAAATTGTAAACTTTTGGAAAAGAAAATTATAAATTCGTTTCGTATTTTGTGATCAATTATCGTCAGACTCGTATTTTGTAGGTATTAATCATTCTAGAATTATTTAAATAATTCGCAACCCATATGATGACTATGTATTAATCGAATATGCCGACGTAATGTTTCCAACATTGCGAAAACAATTCGGTAATTTCTCACATTTTTTTGTATGGGAATTGAAACTATCAATTTCTTAAATTTCTAAAATCTGACCAGTTCTAAGTCACTAAGTACAGTAAATTGTGTGATGAACCAAACACATATAATTTAATAGAGATGTGATTAAAACTTGTTAAATCAATCAAACTCCAGTTAACGTAATGATGTAACTCATGCGTTTATCATTCTGATGACGTTATAACAACAGTACGTATCAAATATCTCTCCCCGCGTCAAACAATTCGATGAGGACTGATAAAAATATATTACAATATACAATAATAGCAAACATTTATAACGGGTTACATGCGGGTTACTCATTCTCCTAGCGTAGCGTATTGCTTTGATTACACCTTACGAGTACAGTGAGACAGCAAAATGTAAGTAGCTACATAATGCAACTCTAAATATTATTTGAACAACATAGAACCGACATCGTAAAAAATATTCACTCATTTTATCATTTTCATCACTCCACCATCTCTCTCCACTCCGCAAAAAAAAGCGTCTAATATTTTTAATAATTGGTGTGCCTAATGTATTTGAATAGGCTACTAATTTTTTAAAGGACCTAAGGATCTCTTTTTAAGATAAAAAACCTAATCGGGCTACCTGTGAATGTATTATTTTAAACAAAAACAATAAGTTTTCTAATCAGTCCAGTGTTTATGTACGACATCGGTAGACATACAAATAATTTTAAACAAAAAAGAACCGACTTCACTTAGCATCCACCTTTCCAACAGCAAATGCTCCAGCTGCTGTAAAAAATACTCAAATCACTATAGGTGTGCCTATAATAGTTGAAGAGTTCCCTCGATTTCTCCAGGATCCCATCATCAGATCCTGACCTAGTTACAATGGGACCAACTGTGAAGTATAGGTACTCTTTCAAATAAAAAAGAATTTTCCAAATCGGTCTAGCCGTCTTCGAATAATCGGTGAACATACATAAAAAAAAGCAAAAAAAAAAAAAAAGATCCCGACGAATTGATAACCTCTTCCTTCGAAATCTTGAAGTCGGTTGAAAAGCAAAAAATAATCGAGTATCTCTATAATAATCGATACATATCTCCGACCGAAAGATATGAATCAATCTTTTCAATTCAATGAAGCGTTTTGCGTTTTGCTCGTAGATATCTGATCCTTACCAAATATAGATTAATTTGACACTGTTTCAAATACCTAGTCCATACGTAATTTTTAATGCACATCCATTTTTATTCTATCTGCAATTTCTGTAAGATAATGACGATGACCCAAAAATCCATATTAATTCAGTCTTTGATACCCTACATATTTACATGTTTTAACATTTTTGACGCGATTAAGAAATATTTACCTAATTTAAATTTCAAACTCAAACATTTATGGATTTTAATTCATAAAAGACTGATTGTGATTGTCCATGGAGCCTAAGCGAAAATCAATAAAACTCATAGACAATTTTCATAACTATTAACAACATTTATAAATTCTGAGTAAGTGTGTGGACTGTGTGGCGCTTTAATTAGATTATATCTTTGAATAATTCCGTGGCAACCATATTCATGCCTTAATTATAATTACTTATTTTCCTTAGATTAAGTATGTTTGTAGTATAGCACTATCTTCACTTTTTGTGTCACTGTTTATTCGCATTTCACAGATAAACACAATCCTTGAAATAAGGATCAGTGATTTCTTCAGATAATAAAAACAAAACACTTTGAGAAAGGCTATCGTGATACCACTACATATCTGTCATGTTACTGTCACCGGAAACATAAAAGTGATAATCGATGTGACAGGAGATCGAGAGACTCTTCAACTATTATAGGCATACCTATAGTGATTTGAGTATTTTTTACAGCAGCTCGTGCATTTGAAAAAGTCCACCAGGCTAAGTGAAGTCACTTCTTTTTTAACCGACTTCAAGATTTGAAAAGAGGAGGTTCTCAATTCGGCGTGTATGTTTTTTTTTTTTTTTTTTTATGTTTGTTACTCCATAACTCCGTCATGTCTGAACCGATTTTGAAAATTCTTTTTTTGATTGTAAGTATATTTATACAGATTGGTCCCGTTTTTGTCAAAACGCAGTTCTGATGATGGGATCCATGAGGAATCGAGGGAACTCCTCAAATCTTAAAGGCATACATATAGTGACTTTTATATTTTTATCAACAAAACCATCATTTTCATTCAAAACAGTGACATTTGATGAAGTAGAACTGCTGATGATGATCAGAACGGAACTCTTCAACGACGCATAGTTCACGTTTGGCGATTCGTCCTCTTCGCTGTGTTTGTTTAGCAAGTTTAATTGTCAGAACAAATGTTCGTCAAGCTCAAGTTCTGATGATGGGATCCATGAAGAATCGAGGGAACTCCTCAAATCTTAAGGGCTTACACATAGTGATTTTTGTATTTTTATCAACAAATCAAGCATTTTCATTCAAAAGAGTGTCATTTGATGAAGTGGAACTGCTGATGATGAACAGAACGGAACTCTTCAACGACGCATAGTTCATGTTTGGCGATTCTTCCTCTTCGCTATGTTTGTTAAGCAAGTTAGATTGTCAGGACCAATTTTCGTCAAGCTCAAGTTCTGATGATGAGTTCCACGAGGAATCGAGGGAATTCCTCAAATCTTAAAGGCATACATAAAGTGACTTTTGTATTTTTATCAACAAATCAAGCATTTTCATTCAAAAGAGTGACATTTGATGAAGTGGAACTGCTGATGATAATCAGAACGGAACTCTTCAACGACGCATAGTTCACGTTTGGCGATTTGTCCTCTCTGCTGCGTTTTTTAAGCAAGTTATTTCATTGTATGGAATCTAAGTGCACCATCTACAATAATCCTTCACAGGCTACCCCCATTGAAGTCGGTTTTTTTTTCTTAAAAATTATGTTTAAATTTATTTACTACAGATACTCTAACATAATGAGCACAAAAATACTTCAATTTTATTTCATAACCTATCAATGATTCTGTTATGTTTATCTACAGCCTTGGCCAGAAGTGTTGAGCACTCTTGCGATTTTCATACAAAACTCGAAAGTCTAGTGCGGCGTGTCTATCTTTTATGAAGTTATTTTATCAATTAATTCAAACTGAACAGGCATGTTTTGTTGAAGTTAGTAGTAACTGCATAGAATAATTGCAATTTGTCGCACCGACTTACATTCGCATTTTTGTTACCTCCACTTTTCATATTTTATAGGTACCTTGAAAGTGTTATTAAGTGAAGTTTTCTAGATATATCAATAAACCGTAACATTTACGTCATCGTACATTGTTATGATAGGGAATTAGTACTTAACATAAAAATCGTAAACAAAAAACAGCTATGCTCAACTCTTCTGGCCAAGACTGTATATTTACAATCATTACATCTTTGTCCCTGTCACTCTCATTGTATGCTCTTATTTTATGCGTGTTGTACCTAGCGCCGCGCATACATGAAACATCTTACAGCTCAGCATTTCAATGCTTAGAAAACGTTATAACAAACTATTCCTATCCAACTGTTATAGTCGGAGATTTCAACTTGTATTCCGCCTCAGTAAGCATAAAAAGTGGATTTGAAAGTTTTGTTTGCTTCTGTAACTTAGTACAACGCAACAGCATTTATAATAGTCATAACAGGTTACTGGACCTGGTGCTAACAGATGTAAACACACAAGTAACGGTAACTGAAGCTGTCTCTGGCTTAGTCTCGACCGAGCAACACCATATTCCTCTCAATATAGAAGTGTCAATTCGCACCCTGTTTAGTAATTATCATTCTACCTATCGCGTACCAAAGGATGGCTGTGCCAAAGAGAGAAACTATCGTAAGGCAAATTATCCGCTTTTGTATGAAAAAATTACTAACTCGGATTGGAATCCGCTGCGGGATATAAGCGATGTAAACGAATGTACTCAATGTCTCTATAATATTCTAGAAAAATCTTTTAATGAATGCGTGCCCTTTAAACAACCGGTAAAGAATGGGCTAAGCCAGCAGTACCCTGAGTGGTTTAGTAGTGAATTAATTAATTTAAATAAATTAAAAAACAACTACCATAAGTTATATAAGCAAACCGGGGATCAATTGTATTATGCTTTTTTCACGTACTATCGTAAAATAGTAAACACTAAAACTGAAACAGATAAGACCTCTTACATTAACAACTTACAAACTAATATTGTACGGGACCCCTCATCGTTTTGGGCACACATAAATCGACAACGTAAATGTAACCTGCCGGCAACATTCGGCAACATGTCGGCACAAGAGGTCGTGGACTCTTTTGCGGACTTCTTTAAAAACGTATTTTTGCAAAGTGTCCCCAGACTCGATGTATCGGCGGCCTCGAAGGCAGCGACAGACGAGTCACCAATGCCCAACACTCGACATGTCACGATCGACGATGTTAGTGAAGCGGACGTCCGTGCGGCCATAAGCCGCCTGCGGCCCAAGCACACCCAAGGACCCGATGGAATACCACAATTCATAATAAAAGACTGTCGTGAGGCTCTTATACAGCCGCTTAAATACATATTCAACCTAGCCCTAAAAAATAGGACATGCCCTACGATTTGGAAAACGACTAAAGTTCTACCAATACACAAAACGGGAACGGGATCCAGATCCGATGTGCGAAATTATAGACAGATAGCTGTACTATCGATCTTTGGGAAAGTATTTGAAACGATCATTTACGCCAAAGTTTTTAAGCAGCTGAATGGCTGGTTCTGTGACGAACAGCACGGATTCTTGCCGAAACGCTCAACCACATCTAACCTGTTAAACATCGTCTCCACCATATCAAGTAGCCTTCACCGGAGTATGCAGGTAGATATTGCCTATTTTGACTTTCAGAAGGCTTTTGATAGGGTTGATAATGATGTGCTGCTTAAGAAGCTATCTGCTGCGGGGTTTAGTGTTAATCTACTTGAGTTCATGGCCAACTATCTCTCGGATAGATACCAATATGTCCAATACGAAGGTGCGCGATCTGCTCCATTTTTGGTAACATCGGGAATCGGGCAGGGAAGCAGTCTCGGGCCCCTTCTGTTCTTAATCCTCGTAAATGACTTACCGGTAGCACTTAAACATTCGTCGTGCCTCCTTTTTGCGGATGATCTCAAACTAGCTATGCCAATTAATAGAAACGAAGACCTTTTCTTATTGCAACGTGACATAGATAGCGTTACCGCATGGGCACGTGATAATAGCCTGTCCCTTAATAATGAAAAATGCATGGTTATTACATACACGCGTGCTCAGCATCCTATTACCCATCCCTACTGTATAAGTGGCAAACCGTTAAAACGTGCCAATGAAATCAAGGATCTGGGAACGTGGTTTGATACTCAGATAACATTTAATCAGCACATTACGCAAACCTGTAACCAGGCCCGAAAATGTCTCGGATTCGTCTTGCGTCAAGCGAAACTATTTAGTAATAAGTATACTATGACTACCCTTTATAATGCATTCGTTAGGAGTAAGCTAGAAACAAATGCTGCTATATGGAGTCCTCATGAAAAGCTCTACGCCTGTCTAATTGAGAAAGTACAAAAAACGTTCATTAGATTCCTGTATAAAAAACTCTACGGCTTTTATCCTTTTCTCTATCCCACACTATTCATTTTAGGTATGGTAGATTATACTTCCTTGGAGTCACGCAGAAGTATGTACCTAATAAAATATTTTGTTCGCCTAGTTCGAGGACAATTAGCAAATCCTCCATTATTATTACAAATACCAATACGTGTCCCCTGTCCCTACGCGAGACAGCTTAGGACCCGCAATCGTGGTCTCTTTGCCGTGCCTCCAGGCCGGCCGAGCCTGCTTGCCATATCCCCTCTCCACCAGGCTTTGACGTTGCTTAACAACATTCTGGATAGTGACAGCGAACTAGACATCTTTTCAACGGCGGAAGCTAAGTTTCTAGCTGCATCAAATCGCTACATTGAAACCATCGTTACCCCTAGCTCTATTACCTAATATGCGCAATAATATATTTAAGACATGTAATAATATAAACAAAACCACTACTTGACCTATAGAATAAGTTGACCATTTTATTGATTAGCTTTATCTTTTTATTTGACTATACCCAAATGGAACTGTATAACTTTAAACTTATGACTTTATTAATATCTAATTATTTTGTATTCTTGATTATTGCTGTGAACCTTGACTTTATCTAATTATTTTGTACTTATCCTTGATGAAGGTGGAAGTAGTGACATTAATAAGTTACTTTTATAAATCATTGACACCATTATAATTTCTGAATTCAACTATATTTAATGCCAGTATTTAATTTTTATTTGCCTGTGAATAATGTATATATATATATACTCATTGCACCAATGGGCGCAATTACCTAGATGTATAATTGTATAAAGAGCATGTTAGAACATAAGTATAAATACAGATTAGCACGTAAGGTATAACTGTCAGTGTTAATTTTCATGCAATAAATAAATTTGAATTTGAATTTGAATTGTTAGGGAATTACCTAATACAGTTTGGATAATCGTTTGAGCTCAAAATGGCTGCGGCGTCTTTAGAATAGTTTTTAGTTTTTTTGCTCATTTATGTAGTTCTGTGTATAATATTGATAGCTTATTGTGCGGTGACCTAACGAACAAGTGTGCAGCTAATGAAAAAATAGTTTTAAAATGCGCGTAGTCTCCTTTTAGTTGTACAAACGGTTATCCGGGGTCTGGGCCACCCACGTGCTTGTAGGGAGGCTATCACCAGTATCACCTTACAATCATCAAGGCCTCAACCGAACAACGGTGCTTGAATTTTACTAAAAATTAATAAAATCAAAAGCCTTCGCTAAAATCGGCGAGGAAGAAAAGCCATTAAAAAAAATGATATCGACTTTGTTCATGAAATCCGATCAAATAATAGGTACTAGGGATTAGGGATACACAATCAGCCCAAATAAATGGCCCCACAATAGTACCGCCAGAACGACTCTGGCGGTTCTTTCTTTGACAGTCTTATTACGGCTTAAGACTGGCCGGTTCCAATTTTATGGAGCCATTCTTTCAGTAAATCTTGTTTGAAACTGTAACTCCTTTACATTGTTGCTCGAAGATGAAATCTGTTTAAAAATTAAAGCACAGGGGGCGCTAAAATTCTTGAGAGGTATTGGTCGCGATATAATGGTTTTAAATATATGGCTGTCTCATTAAATGCGACCATGTATGTAAAAGCAACAATATATTGTGGACGTCCATAATATCATATTACTATTTTATATTTATTGATATTGGTTTATGGAATTGGTAAATCCTTGAAAAATACAGTCCATCTATCTAAATATATAAAAGAAGAAACTGACTGACTGACTGACTGACTGACTAACTGACATATCAACGCACAGCCCAAACCGCTGGTTCTAAAGATTTCTAATTTGGCACGTAGGTTCCTTATAAGGTCTAGGGATGCATTAAGAAAGGATTTTTCAAAATTCACCCCCTAAGGAGGTAAAATGGGGGTCCAAAGTTTGTATGGCGAAACAAGATTAGTTAGACTATTCTACTCGAAACTTCACAAAAGTATTCCTAACGATAAATGAGTAAACACGTGTTTCAGGTTTTTTGAAAATTCAACCCCTAAAAGGGGGAAATGTGGTCACAAAGTCTGAAAATCAACATGGGTATCGTTTCTATGGTTAATCGGGTCGTTGATTACGAAAACAACAACGTTTTTAAAATCCAACAAGGCGAACGTGAAATACCATCTCCACTGTTAGGGTGCGATGGGGTTGAAATGTCTAAGTATCAATACGGGTGTCGTTTTTGTGTTTTTTTGGGACGTTAATTACGAAAATGGTATCGATTTTGAAATTTATTATCGTGGACATGAAAATTCTTGAAAGTATTTGTAGCAAATTGTAATCTAATAATCTTAATATATGTATAAAAGAAAAAAAATACTGACTGACTGACATATAAACGCATAGCCCAAACTGACATTAAGTAGTTTTCATCAACCCGTTTCAATATAGGATAGCTTTTATCCCAAAAAACAGGAAAAAAACCGGTCAAGTGCATGTCAGACCACGCATAATGGAGGGTTCCGTAGCTTCAATAACCAAAGTAATACCAAAAGGTCGTATCTGGTGCCTATGGAAGAAGTTTTTTGAAGATAACTCAAAAATTCCTGACCCGACAATGTTCAAAACAATTTTCACAGAAAGTACATAAGGCGCATGTTCTCAATTTTGATATTTGATAAAAATGTTTTTTCTGAGATTTAACTACATAACTAAATAGCGGCATACAAAATACACCTAATGTCTAAATTTTATTAAGATCCGTCACATAGTTTCCTAGTAAAATGGCTGTGACATATGGACGGACGGACGGACAGACAGACGGACATAACGAAACTATAAGGGTTCCGTTTTTGCCATTTTGGCTACGGAACTCTAAAAAAAGGGGTTGGTAGTTTGTGTGGCAAATTATTAACCGCTGAACCGATGATTGTGATGAAACTTGGTACATAGATTTAATATTATAAATGCGAAATTGTGTCTGTCTGTTACCTTTTCACGCTTATGCCGATTTAGATGAAACTTGGTATAGAGATTGTTTGAGTCCCGGGTAGGAATATTAAATCGTTAATAGTTTTTATCGCGAAAATCAACCCTTAAGGTTAAGGGGTGAAATGGGGATTGGAGGTTTGTATGGGGAATTATTAACAGCTGAACCGATTTTGATGAATCTTAGTAAAGAGATATTTTTGAGTCGCGTAAAAGAATCAGCACGGTTTTTTCCTAAAATCAACACTAAAACATATAACAAAAATAAAAAAAAAATATAACAAGTTGCCGAATAACCTTAAGTCCTTAAATATGCCAGATTTAAAAAATAATTTAATGACATTATTAATCAATAAATGCTATTACTCCCTTGCAGATTATTTTAAAGATATTTTAGAATGAAATATGACAATTAACCAATTAAATAACTATTTTATTCATTGAATCTTGAAGCAAATCAAATTATTTTGTTTAATATTTTTTTGATTTGCAATTTTTAAGTAGTTACACTACTATATATAAACTGAAAATAGATGTCATATACTCAGCCGCGAAAGCTGAAGACGCCAGTTCAAATCTGGCCTCGGACACCGGAGGGTTTGGTCACTTTTTCTTAAGTATATGACATCTATTTTTATTTTATTCATTATTCTGATTATGTTAAATATATTTGCCTCGACTCGTTGTTTTTTTTTTTTTAAGTTTTATATATTTAGTATAATGACAAACTGCTGTAGCTGTAGCTTTAATATTACAATCTGTATAGTCTGTGCATGATAGGATAGATATGTAAATACCTTATTGTTTAGGATTAAGTTCATATTTTTTGTACGCCTGAGGGCAAAATATAGTGAAACTATATATGAATTTACCACCATTGTAACTACCTATATTTACAAATAAATCTTACTTACTTACTTACTTAAAGGGTGTGAAATGGAGGTTGAAAGTTTGTATGGGGAATTTAAAACGTTGAGCCGATTTAGATGAAACTTGGTATAGAGATATTTTGTGTCCCGGGAAGGGACAAAATAGTTTTTATCCCGAAAATAAACCCTTAAAGGGGTGCAAAGCAAAAGAGATTGAAAGTTTTATGGGAAATTATTAACAGCTGTACTGCTTAAAATGAAACTTGGTATAGAGATAGTTTCCCGGGAAACCTCATAGGACAGTTTTTTATCCCGAAAATCAATCGTAACAGGGTGAAATGGGGGTTATAGGTTTGTATGGAAATTTTTTAACCCCGAATCGATTAAGAATTTGTTTTGGATATAGTTTGAGTTTCGGGAAACAATATAGGATAGTTTTTATCTCGAAAATCAATCCTAGAGGGGTAGAAAAGGGGTTGGTAGTTTGTATGGCGAATTATTAACCGCTGAACAGACGATTGAGATCAAACTTGGTACATAGATAGTTTGAGTCCTGGGAAACAATATAATATAGTTTTTATCCCGAAAATCAACGAAAGTTGAAAGTTTGTATGGGGAATTAATAACCGCTGAACCTATTTAGATGATTTGGTATGGAGATAGTTTGAGTTCAGGGGAAGGATATATAATAGTTGTTATCCCAGAAGTTATTCCTTAAGCGGGTAAAAAGGAGGGTGGATTACTAATTCCTCGCAGACAAAGTCACGGGGAAAAGTTTATATTCAAGAGTAGAAATCTGCATTACTTAATCATAATCAGACATATGAGTTTTTGTGGCAAAAATTTCAATTAACTAGGGACTTCCTTCCAATAATAAATTCATCGATAACTTTCGAAGTGACATTCTGACATTTCATAGCACATACTAAGTTTACCGGGTAAAGTATAAATTAACATGTAATGCTGATAGCTAACTATCGACGTTATGTAATGGTGATCTGTTATACTTTAACACATATTAGAAATTAAAAAAAAGACGAAATAATTTATGGAAACAGGCGTTACTTTGCGGAAGTTTATATTATTAAATACAATAATACTGCTTTACTATTCCGCGGGATATTATTGTAGTTTTATTTTATTAAATAACAAACATACAAATAATTACAAACGACTATAAACTAAAACTTAAATACTTATAAACAAAATAATTAACTCTAAAATAAGACTAAACTAAAACTAAAGTATATCTAAATACGGCCCCTGCGGCATGGTACCGAAGATGCTGGCAGCATTTCCTCGCTGGATCGCGAGACTAATTCGTTGACCCAGATAGCTGCCAGCTCTTCGGTCTCCTGTAGTATCTCTGAGTCTCTTCGACAGGTCTTTGAAGAGACTCAGAGCGCTAGAGCCCCACGGACCAAGGGTCTCGACGCCGAATGGGGCAAAAATATATTCGACGCCAAGACCACTATATTTTCCCACCTTGGCTTTTTCGGCCGCCTCTGCCGCTGCCGCTGCCCTCAGGGTGGTTCGGTGGAGATGTGACGGGGCCAGTGTGTCTACGCAGGTTGCATCCCACACCAGCACCCGTCCCATACTCCACGGAATCAAAGTCATACCGTCCGGTCTCCTGCCGTCAGTTCTAGAGATGCCGGCTGGCTCTAAAAGAGCCGGCACATTAACTGATGCAAGAGACCGGCGGATGATGTCATTAAGGGCAGCATGCCTTGAGAAGCGGCCCGCGCTTCTTTGGCAGGAAAGTCCGTGGTGGCCCAGATAGTTGTAGTTATTGTAGTTAAACCAAGAAATCATTTCAACAACTAAAACAAAACGAATGACACCCATTTACATAATCGATTTATAATAAGTTCATGCTGTGTATTATATAATAATAGTATATTATATTATATTATACAACTTGCAAATTCATATTATATGTACATCATAACTGTCAAAACGATTTATCGATAAATTAATATCGTTGGGAAGTCCCTATGACATTTTCATTCCTGCCACTAAAACTTCCATGTCTGATCATAAACTTTTAGTTGTAGTTAGTCGTTGCTGTTGTAACAATTATTGCAATTATTTCTTTAAAAAAAATAAGCGAACCGCCTTCACCAAAACGTGGTATACCGAAACCTCCAGAACAAATACTTTTCCGAAAATCGCATCTAAATCGGTTCAGCCAAACGCGAGATAATCGTGGACAAACATACATTCCTACATGCGTTAATACAAACAGTCGAGTCAAATTGAGAACCTCCTTTTTTAGTACTTTTAGTACGCAGGCGAAGCCGCGGGAAAAAGCTAGTTAAGGCATAAAGACGCTTTCAAAAATTCAAATTACTTGTTCATCTCTCTCTCTTTCTCTCAAGTTTAATGCACGCAATACAATTCAAATATAGCATAATGTGTGATAATTTTACATATATAGAAGTAAATTTAAAAATAAGAACACTAGCATGTTACAATTAAACCATCAGCCATACATCGTTATCGCGGGAGCAAAAACAAATGTGTTGAAGAATATATATAACAGAATGTCCGTTTAACATAAACAGAATATTATGCCTACACGTCTTAACCTCTAAGAAGTTCTTCATATCTAGCACATTTTTTTTGCTAGAAATAATCAATCCAAATTATCTTACTCCTTTTCTACGTTCGTTAAAGTGCGTATTTTTGAGTTGAAATTTCGTTTCACAGCAGGTTTTTTTTTAATGAAAATAACAAGTAACGTTAATTTTTGAAATCAAGACTATTCGTGTGTTTAAAATAGTCCTTTATTTACAAGTTCACACAATTCGATCACAAATGAAAATGTTTTGAATAACAGATGACTGAAGAGGTTGTCGTTAGGACTGCAAGGCTAATCTTTTTAAGTATTACTATATGTATCAAGTCGAGAACGAAGGTTAGATATTAGAAAAAACATCGATAAATTTTGAGCTCGTAGGTACAAATGTCTTGCTACTTCTGTCACATCTGTTATTTGTCATTTGTCATAATCTTTGAGTACTGTCAAATCGTTCTTGCTCCCGCGATAACGACGTATGCATCACTTACATTGTATTGTGGTTTTCTTTGTTTGAATTTTTGTATGGCTTGATATTTTGGGGAAATTCAGGAAAGGACGACACATACAGAACACATTTACATTTACAGAGGACATAAGTCTTTTGAATTTTATAATTGTTAATACTTGTTCATTTTATTTAATGAAACTTTATTAACTAGACTTGAAATTTATTTAAACTAGCCATATGCTTATTATTTACTCAATATGCTATAATAGCCAATTCATAACAGAATTAAAACTAATGACACATAGTTATTGTCATAACAAGACGTCATAATATCAACAACAAAGCTCCATATAACCATTACAATGAAATGCGTAACAATGCACAAAAGGGCATATTCTGGTGTAAAAACTGAAGTTATAATACCTTTGGCAAGAAGGACGAAAAATGATGAATAAGGGCCGAGTGCAGTAAGAAACTTCAGACAATAGGTGCGTGCTGATAATAACGTTTGGTTTAATTACAATTATATGCGCGTTGAAGGAAATTTCCCGAATATTATTAATACATCTTTCTTATTATCTTATTGCCTAATATTGTAAAACTATGGTTAATGCCCAAACCGTCATCTGAAAGAAAAAATATCGACAAATTTATTCATACATTATTTTATTAAATTATGTAACCTATAAAGCCATATAAAATGTAACCACTCGAGGAGAAGAGCGGTGTCTCTTAACACAACTATTATCAATACTTAAAAAGAGGTAAGAGGCCTGGATGTTGTAAAGTAATTTTAAGAAACTAAATAAATTTTATTTTATTTATTTATTAATTTTTATTATATATTGGTAAACATAACATGAAAAAAACCCCTGTAAAAACTTTTATCAGGGTAAAAAAGATGTCCAGTCAATCATTAATCACTCGACTGACAAGACTTATGATTGCAAAATTGCAATTAAAAGGGTCCATAAGATCCCTAACTCAGTTAAGCAAAAAGTCGGGACAAACGCTAATAGGATGACGATTATACATTCTAAATGAATTACTCATAACATATAGTTCGGTCTGCGAAATCTTCAGTATCTAACCTTGGATAAGTTATAAAAAAGATCACTCACTTACCTATATAGTTATACTACAGCTGTCATGTAGAGAATTGACCCACTTAAACAATGTGCACAACGAATTCATTCACTGAAGATAAGATGTGTCTGGCAATCACGGCTAGTTCGTTGCGAATGATTTTTTAAGTAAACAGTGTCTACATTTTTCCGTTTTTGAGTAAATATATGTAGACAATTATTTGCAGAGTCTGTACCTATTTCTTAGTTTGTTAGTTTTTCTTAGATCAATTATTTGCATTAGAGTGTGTACCTATTTCTTAGTTGTTAGCGTTCCGTAACCAGAATGGCAAAAACGGAACCCTTATAGTTTCATCATGTCCGTCTGCCCGTCCGTCAATCCATCCATCCGTATGTCACAGCCATTTTACTCGGAAACTATGAGACGTATCTTAATTAAATTAAGACGTAATGTGTATTTTGTATGCCGCTACTTAGTTATGTAGTTAAATTGTAGAAAAAAATATTTGGGGGGGGGGGGGGCGCTCCATACATGTAACTAAATTTCAATTTTTTTGACCAAATATTGCATATCAATAGGTCTTTAAAAATAACATCTAGGTGTCTTTGAACATTTTGTGGTTAAGTGAATATTTTCAGAAATAACTAATGGTCTTGAAAGTCAGAAAAATTGTGTCCTTTATAACTTTTGAACCGTAAGTCCAATAAATATGAAAAAAATTAAGAAAATACGTCTTATCACATACCTTCTACGAAAATTATATTAAAAATTATCGTTTCAGCCATTTTTGAGTTATCTCCAAAAAACTTGTTACATATGCATCAGATACGACCTTTTGGTTTTAGTTTGATTCTTATTCCATTTAAGGTACGGAACCCTACATTATGCGTAGTCTGACACGCACTTGGCTGGTTCAATCATCAATCTACAAATTTTAAAATGTATAGAACACAGTCTTATAGTCATATGAAGACTATATAGTCTTTAGAACGAGTTTGTCTTAATGATATACAGTATATATTAAACTTATATTAAGCTATAATGAGATCATAACTATTAATAGTAAAATTATTGAATTTCATTAAAATAAAATGAATTCACGACTTATTTACAACACTGCAATGACTTATCTCTATCGCTACTGGATTCAAAACACATGTTTCCACAAGACATTTCTTGTTTACGGTCAAACAAATGTGATAATTGTTTACATTAAAACGTATGCACTCATAAGTCATATCGTATGATAAGTTAATCAAAATATACTTTAGATATAGATCTACTGCGTTTTCTAAGAAAGCAAATTGAACAAGCTGTCTGGTTTTTGATAAGAAAACAATGAAGTTTAATTAATTAAACATTTGCTACTTACACTTTTGTGTTGATATGATAAAGAATAATCTTAAAATTATAAGGAAGGAATAAAATCTTAAGGAAGTTAATTGTAACCACGCTAAGATAAAAGTCAATTTGAATTTTTTTTCATTAGTCTAAAACCTAATTATTCATTCCAAAATGTGTTATTTTCCTTGTTTTAGTTTTAGATTTTGGTTTCAACATATAAAAATGCTGTAGTGATTGAGTGCATTATACTTCCGACCACTTACTATATATATGCAATAATTAATTCAAGCATTGATAATAGTTCTATAACTTCATTGTTAAAACTTAAATCTCTTGTTTTACAGGATAAACTATGACACCAAAGAGAGAAGACATCACAGAAGATCAAGATACTGCAAAAGACGACACAGCTGACAAAGATGACAAAGAAGAAAAAGACAATACAACAGATAAACCCGACACAGAACAGAAAGAAGCAGAAAACCCCGATAAAGATACAGACAAAGAAGATGCTAACAATGATACTGAGACTAGTAAAGTTACCAATTCGGATATTGTTGGACGGTTGTCCAATTATTATCAGAATTTAAAGCATGATTCCGCCATAGGTTTAGCACTCGATAATAATAAGAATGAACTGAAAGAAGAAACACTTCTATCCGACTCTAGGACGGTCGTGAGGTTTTCACCAGTATGGAAACAGGTAACTAATCTTTTACATACCACATATGTATACAGGATGTTTTTTCTAGCCTTAGCCATATTGTGCGAAGTGATTAGGTAAGTTATACGGAATAACTTTTACTATAGAACTAACATCGAAATCTATACATATAATCTATCTTCTATACATATAATAAAGCTGAAGAGGGTCGAAAGTCTGTACATGGAAGATAATCGAAAAAAAGTTGGCTGGAGATACTTAGAATCGATAACAGAACACGTCCCAACAATTTTTAGAATTTTTGTCTGTTTATCTGTTTGTCTGTTTATCTGTTTATCTGTTTATCTGTTTGTCTGTTTATTTGACCGCGCATCACGTGAAAACGGCTGAACGGATTTCGATAAAATTTTGTATAGAGATAGTTTGAGTCCCGGGAAAGGATAATATATAGTTTTAATCCCGAAAATCAACCCTGGTGGGGGTGAAAATGGGGTTGAAAGTTTGTATGGAGAATTTTTAACCGCTGAAACGATTTAGATAGAAATAAGTATGGAGATAATTTGAGTCTCGAGAAATGTCATAGGACAGTTTTCAAACCCTTGTGGGGGTGAAAAGGGGGTTGGAAGTTGGTATGAGGATTTATTTACCGCTAAACAGATTTAGATGATAATTGGTATAAAGATAGTATGGGTCTCGAGAATGGACAAAGGATAGTTTCATCTTGAAAAAAGCCCCCCCCCCCCCCCCACCTTACTTTAGAACCGTAGGTCCAAAAAATTTGAAAAAAATAATGGAAGCGAAGCCTGAAAGGTACTTTCAATAAAAACTATCTATCTATACATCTATCACGTGAAAACGGGTGAACGGATTTTGATGACATTTTGTGTAGAGATAGTTTGAGTCCCGGGAAAGGACAAAGAATAGTTTTCATCCCGAAAATCAACCCTGGAGGGGATGAAAAGGGGGTTGAAAGTTTGTATGGAGATTTTTACTAGAAATTAGTATGCAGATAATTTGAGTCCCGAGGAACGACAGAATAGTTTTCATCCCGAAAATAAACCCTTTCACCCCGAAAAGGGGGTTGGAAGTTGGTATGACGATTTTTTTACCGCTGAACTGATAAAGATGAAATGTGGTATAGTATGGGTCTCAAGAAAGGACAAATGATAGTTTTCACTCCGAAAATCAACCCTAAAGGGGTGAAAAGATAGTTGGAAATTTGTATAGGGAATTATTAACCGCAGAATCGATTTATTTATTTTTGGTCAAGGTGTTCACATTTATAACATGTTACCCGTCGATGCTTTAAATTTACATTTACCCGTTCTTAAGAAATATTTGAAAATGTCATGTATGTCAAAGGGTTATTGCAGGTTCGAGTATTATATATGACGGACAAAGATGCATGGCCCAAACCAAAAAACTACTACAACATTTATAGGACACCGTTTAGGTAGGAAAACATATCAAACGTTTTGTGAAGCAGTCAGATTAGGATTAATTTTTATTTATAATTAAACAATAGGTACATTATCTGTCTCTCAAGCTGTTTTGATATGTGTTCTTGAAGAACTACGTATTATTTTGTATCTTTAAGATCTAATAATGTATTACTGTTTTGAAAAAAAATAAGTCACGTCGAGTATCTTTTCGGTCATAATACTTCTTGGGCCAGAGGTGTAGAGTTAGAACCGGTGGTAGTTTTGGAACGAAGTTCCTTATTGGACGGTTCGCGGATGGGGGGCTAGGTGAAAAAAAGTCACGTGACCGTCACGAAAAAGCGTCACGTCACGAAAACGCGACACCCATACGATTGAGGAACATGTAAAATGGAATGAAATAAAAAATATATAAAATAGAATAAAGTGAGGTGAAGTGAAGTGAAGTGTAGTGAAAGTGAGAAGTGACAAAGTGATAAACGTGAAAAAAGTAGTTCCTAAAAGTAAAAAATGTCAAAAATGTCAAAAATGACTAAATTTCTAAATTTCCAAAATTTCATAAATTTCATAAATTTCAAAAATTTCAAGTTTCAAAAATTTCAAAAATTTCAAAATTTTCAATGTTTTCAAAATTTTCAAAAATTTCAAAATGTTCAAGTTTCAAAAATTTCAAAAATTTCAAAACTGACCAAAAATTCAAAAATTTCCAAAAATTCAAAAATTTTTAAAAATTTAAAAAAATACAAAAAAAAAATAAAGCCCCAAAATTAACGAAAAAGTCAAAAATGTAATAAAATTAAATAACATAACTTTGTTCCAACAGAGTGTTCCACGACACTCACGTATTTCATTTTTCTCTGACGTTCATTAGTGCATTATAATGTGCTTACCGTGAAGTATGTAATTACCACAATTAGTGCAACCAGTAACGTAAAAACGTATGAAAATTCATTATCTACGTAACGTAATCAAAATCCGCCACCCCGCCCCCCCCCCCCCCCGACCGCCGGCACGCATGGTTTCAGTGGATTTTTAATATGTGTGTAGATAAAGCAGTGTATGCTTCTGTACATAATTAGGCCTTATTACGTAACAGTTACATAAACTACTATTTATCTCTTTTTAGGGTTCCGTAGTCAGGAACCCTTATAGTTTCGCCATGTCCGTCCGTCTGTCCACGGTCTAGCTCAGTTACTGTTCGCACTAGAAAGCTGAAATTTGGTGAGGCCTGATAAGAACTTTCAATAAAAACTATATTGAATAAAATCGGTTCAGCCGTTTTTGAATTATCAGTCAAAATCGCATAGTGAAAGGATGTCCCGGATAGTAAACTGACGTAAGCGCCGCCAAATATCCCTTAATAAACGACCGTTTGAACGGATGTTTCGTAACAGGGCGGCATTTACGAAACTACACTGAGCATCGCCCGACATGCTCTTGGCCGGTTTTTTTTGCATTGTTATCCCGGAAATCACCCCTTAAGGATTACTAATTCCTCAAATAGAAAAAAAACATTTCTGCATTTGTGACACCCCCCATTTCAACCGCGCCTGTTCTTACCTTTCATGCGTAGACTGATTTAACGGGAGGATCGATTTAGATGATATTTGCCGTGGACATGAACGTATAAATACAAAAGTGGTCCTGTATCGTCCGATATACACCTACTAAATATTGTATGTCGTTTAAATCATGCCAATAAAAATTGATAGGATAAATCCATCTGTCAACTTTACTTCAAATTCCGCCTCCAGGGTAGCGGGAGAGAAATTAGGGGTGAATTAGCCTCTTACTGACACAGACCGAATTCCAAGCGGGCGGAGCCGCGGGCACAGCTAGTAACATAATAATTTTAGTTGTGTCATAAATTTCGGCTGACGTTTTCTATGGGGAGGCCAAAATGTTAGTTATGTCCAGTAGGTATGAGTCGTATGACCTATATATTCTATCTTACCACCTTGCACAATATAGATAAGGGTTGAAAGAAGCATTCTGTCACACTGGGAATTTAAAATATCGTAAGGAGCCCAGCTTTTGAGGAAAACACAGTTCCTTTCATAATAAATAACAATCTTATATTTAACTGAACACTTCATATGTGTTTAGGTGAAAATTTTGTTTTTCTTTCCGAATTATGAACCCCCTAAAATTGGAAGTATATTTATTTTATACATCTGTTTTGGGTCACCAACTTACTTAAGTGTACCAAATTGTAACGGTCCACTTACTTCGGAGAAAATTGGCTGTGACAGACGGACATACAGATATACATGTTCTCCTTAAAACTAACTTCAAGACTTAAAGAGCTGACAGAAGAGCTGATTGCCTATAAGATTAATTTGATCCTAATGAAAATGGAATAGTTTTGAGATATTGACACTGATATACTTTTATAATAAAACCTGACGTAGTAATTTTGCCAATATCTCAAAAAAAATTACATTCAAGTTAGCTTATTCTCATTAGCTGTTCTATCAACCCTTTAAGTCTTGACGTTGGTTTGAGGAACACCCTGTATGATAATATTTTATTTTAAAGGTACGGAACCCTAAAAACTAGAAATCAGAATAAATTAGCCCTTATAACAGACATAATTAGGTATGACAAGGGTAACAATGCCGATCATAATTTATTTTCATCAACTAATCCATGAAAAATGCGGGCGTTTTAATGACAAGTCAATAAATAACTGTTACGGCCACTTAAAGCATAAAAAGGAATTTAGCAAAGATGATTATTAATTATAAATTAAAATAGACGTCAAATACTCCAGAAAGAGAGACTAAGCCATCCTGTGTCCCAGGCCGGATTCGAATTGATATCTTTTCAGCGCGGCCGTAATCTCTAGACCACCCGGTTACGGCGAACCGGGCCCAAGTATAAGCAATCTTTAAAAGGCCAGGGCAGATTATTCAGTAACTAGTAGTCCGCCTCGAACTCAGAACTCGCGATTTCCTTGCTAACAAGATGACCAATATAACAAGACCCATCTGATGATTTTTTTGCGCCTTCTAGCTCCATGTCCCCTAGGTCGATCCTGCTCATATACGAACTCTCAAATCATCTCTGCTACAACCCCAACAAATTTCATGAATATCAGAAAAGCGTTACTAAAGTTATCGCGGAACAAACTCTCAAAATCAAAAAGCAATCGAAATGCCGAGACGTCCCACTAGCCAGAAGTTGTTTGTAAGAACTTGCTTCGCTTACGATCCGCTCGTTCGAAAATAATTAGATTCTTCCTAGTTGAGAATGAGAAGTTACTCTGTAAGTAAACAAAAATCGGAGGCGTTTAATATAAGAAAGAAAATTTAACAGTCGAGGAGAAAGAGAGTAACAGCTTCTTTTGTTTCATTGCAGACGATAGCAGCATCAGCCTCCATCCTCATCACATTCATCTCCGGGCTGACGTCAGGATACTCCGCTATCTTACTTCCTCAGCTGAAGGCAGAGAATGGAGCCATACCTTGGGATTCTACCACGCAGTCTTGGATAGGTCAGTACTAAGCAAGACATGTTATACGCATGTTATCTGCTAAGATCACCGTAGTAATAATCGTTTATTTTATTAGGTACTGAAGAAATGACTACTACAAAATCATCTAACATTTAGAGGAGACAGTTCTGGTAGGATAGCATTTCAAACGTTTTGTGAAGCCGTCAGATTTGGATTTTATTATTATTAACCGACGAAAAAAACGGAGGAGGTTCTCAAGTCGACGCGTATATTTTTTTTTTTTTTTTTTTATGTATGATCACGCATAACTTTTTACAGAGTGGTTCGATTTTGATAATTATTTTTTTATTGGAAAGGGTATACACCGAAATTGGTCCCATATAAATTTGAAACGAAAATTCCAACCTTTAGGGTAGGAAAATAGGGGATGATTGATTTTTCACTCACCGATTGTAACGTATGACCACGCATAACTTTTTACAGAGTAGTTCGATTTTGATAATAATTTTTTTATTGGAAAGGGTATATCCCGAAATAGGTCCCATATAAATTTGAAAAAGGAAATTCTAACCTTAAGGGTAGGAAAAAAGGGGATGATTGATTTTTCACTCACCGATTGTAACGTATGGCCACGCATAACTTTTTACAGAGTAGTCCGATTTTTTGGATAAAAATCTTACCCTAAGGGTGGGCAAATAGGGGTAATTTATTGTTCACTCGCAGATTTTAAAGCAGAGTTTTTACAAAGAAAACCTCACGAGTTTTGACAATGAGTTTTAGACCTGCCAGTCTCTTCTTTCTATTTGCTTCCATCCTTTTTTTTTCTCATTATTAGATTCTTCTAAATATCTTTTTCTCATTCGAGCAGAATTTTTTGTAGGCCTACCCATGTTGGTATATAAAGCCTGTTCTTTTTTAAGTATTTATATTACAGAACAAAATAATAGTTAAAGAAGCTTATTAATATAACAGTTAATAGCTAAAGCAAGGTAGGTAGCTATTTTAAAAGTAATAAAAAATTAAGCATGTAATAATTTTTATAAATTATAGCCACAGAAAATTATGAAATAAAAACTTTTTAACAAAAAAATTGAACCGCCGAAAAGAAAAAAAAAAGCCAATAAAAAACCGTTAAAACGAAACGAATCGACCAACAAAAAAAAACAATAGCGCACTGAAAAGAAAAAAATAATAATTTGGTCTTCAATAACGCAAGTGCACACCTACCCTACAATTACAATTATAATCTATTTCTATACACTTTCTATATACCTAAAACAATCGCTAGGCTTATATCAATTTAATTACATCTAGAAAATATGAACTATATACATACTTCTGAAATCAATCACACAAATCTGCGTATTTATATATTTACAATCAGTTATTTTTGGAGTCGGTGCCAGCCTCAAACAAACTTGAGCACCTTTAACCACATAATGTGTTGCGTTCAACTCTTCACTAAGGTGCTCAAGATTGTTTGAGGCTGCCACCGACTCCAAAAATAACTGATTGTAAATATATAAATACGCAGATTTGTGTGATTGATTTCAGAAGTATGTATATAGTTCATACTTTCTAGATGTAATTAAATTGATATAAGCCTAGCGATTGTTTTAGGTATATAGAAAGTGTATAGAAATAGATTATAATTGTAATTGTAGGGTAGGTGTGCACTTGCGTTATTGAAGACCAAATTATTATTTTTTTCTTTTCAGTGCGCTATTGTTTTTTTTTGTTGGTCGATTCGTTTCGTTTTAACGGTTTTTTATTGGCTTTTTTT
Organism: Pammene aurita; assembly: GCA_947086415.1. NCBI lineage: Eukaryota > Metazoa > Arthropoda > Insecta > Lepidoptera > Tortricidae > Pammene > Pammene aurita. The sequence goes on along the minus strand of OX352315.1, from coordinate 5,669,904 downwards.
TTTCTTTTCGGCGGTTCAATTTTTTATTTCTTAATTATACAGTACTAGCTTTTGCCCGCGGCTTCGCTCGCGTTAAATTCGGGGTAACACGGTTCCCCTTTGCCCTCCGTAATGCTCCATACAAACTTCCACCCCCCATTTTAGGGAAGTGGGGGGTTAGAAAGAGACAAAAAGTAGCCTATGTCACTCTCTATCCCTTCAACTATCTCCACTTAAAAAATCTTAAATCTTAGTATGGATAAGTAGGTACATTGTCTGTCTCTCAAGCCGCTTTGATAATGTTTTCTTGGAGAACTACACATTATTGTGTATCTTTAAGATTCTGTTTGAAAAAATAAGTTCCGCCAAGTTTCTTGCCGGTTATAATACTTCTCGGGTCAGAGGTGTAGGATTAGAACCGGTGGTAGTTTCTTTCTCTCTGACGTTCATAAGTGCATTGTAATGTGCCTAAATTGAAGAAAATATATCTTTTACCTTTACCTTTTATTTCTTTATTTATTTATTTATATTCTTTATATATTTATGTGTTATAAGCCCTCAATCGCCATCTTTTCTCAACTTTATATGTTGATTGTTTATGTAAAAATTACGACACATACCACATCATGTGCATAATTTGCACATTAAAATGTATAGTGATCAATTCAAAGTAATTCAAAATAAAACAAGTCAATTGAAAGTAATTAAATGAAGTAAAAATACAACAAAAAATGTGTTCATATCTTCGGTTCGATTTTTGTGACAAACCGTAAGTCTAAGAATCGTGAAATAAAAACCCAAAAGTAATACAGCCTTAAGTATAACGTGTTTCTAGAATGCAGCGCAGGAGGTAAATCTTTAAAGATTAAGACAACACCTAGATGTTCTTTTTACTTTTTAGGATATCGACCTTTCATGTATTCAGCCAGCGTCATTGGCATTGAAATGCCAAGGCTCTTGCTAATAAGTACATCTAGAAAATCCACTTTGCTACAAGATAGGTCTTTGTTTTTTTCCCAGGGCCTTATTGCACCACTTAGTTTTATTAAAGTAAAAAGATCTACAAATTAATGTTAACGACTTCTACAATCTAGGTAGTTAATCTTTTTAGACCTTAACCTCGGTTTCAAGTTCATTTAGTTCAGGTAAATGATGAATGATAATATTGTTTAATTTTATTGTAAAGCCAATGAGAGTTTGAATAGTATTCTTTCCAATGGATCATAAAATGACTATGATACTCTAAAACTGCTTGAAGTTAATTTGCTGTAGGTACTCTGTCAATTGTGTACCTATGTATGACACTTAATCAATGGGGAAGGCAACTGTCAAAGTTTTTGCCGCCAGCATAGATTGTACCTGTCATTGTCAAAAAACAAGAATTCGACACTATTGTTAGGACTGACATTCCTGGCCCCGTAGCCAAGATGACAATCGTTTGCAGAAAACGAAACGAATCGCTACATGCTCTCGCTCACTCTTCATTACTGCGATAGAGAGACGCATAGCGTTTCGATTCGTTTTCTACAAACGATTGTCATCTTGGCTAAAGCCCCAGGTGTCAGCTGTAAATACTTTCGACCGACAACCCAATTTATAGCTTTGAGAATTCAACCATCCGGAGTCGCCATTGACAGGCGTTCCCCTCTGCCGAAACCATATGGCCAGTACACATTTATGGACTGACGTATATACGTCTGACGTAGTTATTTGTTTGTTACGTACGAATAGCCATACATTAGACGTTCCCCTCCCCCGCAAAAATCAGCAGACTTTTTTTGTATTGAAAATGACAGACATGGCTACTCCATCCGGGTTGAATTCCGGGTTGTATATAGAATTAATACGTCTTTAATGAGGAAATACGAAATTCCAATGCTGCAATGCAAAAAAAATTACGAAAAATTTAAATTTTTTTCTTGAAAAAAAAAATCCGGTTTCTAGTATGATAACTGATAAGTCTCCTATATTTCCTTTGTTCCTCGAAGCAGGGGAGGGGTAGGGCTACACGATAATGCGGTGCTGCAAGCCCCCGTGCGACGAAGAACAAGGGGCGTGGCCTTGTAGCATCAAAAGTTTGCAGATGTATGCCAAAAGAAAGCGCCTACAGACATCTTGTTTTTGTTATAAAAAGATCAGGCGCTTTGTCTTGGACTTATCATACTAGAAACCGTTTTTTTTTTAAATTAAATACGCTGCTTCTTTTTTTGCATTGCAACATCGGCATTTTGTGTTCCCCCATTAAAGACGTGACTAATTATACATATCTCATCTAGGACACTTATCGAACTAGGTTCAGCCCACGACGGGCTCTAGTTCTATTAATGGGAGAAATGATTAGTGTGATCATATACAATTTGGGTGAAATTTTTATTTATTTTTCAGCTTCAATGGCAGCACTTCCCATGGCGCCTGGCTGTCTGATCTCCGGCTGGATGATGGAGAGATTCGGCCGCCGCACCTCACAGTACATCATCTGCGCCCCTCTTCTCCTCGGCTGGATCCTCATAGCCTTCGCCACCAACCTCCCTCTCCTTCTAGCAGGAAGATTCCTCACCGGAATCTGCGTCGGCCTCTGCGGCCCTCTCAGCCCTGTCTATATTGGCGAAACCACCGAACCTAAATACAGAGGCTTCTTCCTAGCTGGGGTCTCGCTAGCTATAGCTTTAGGACTCCTAGCAGCACATATTTTAGGAACATTCTTGACGTGGCAGTGGACTGCTAATATATGCTGCCTCTTCCCCATTCTTGCAGTTCTACTTTTAACTTTCATCCCTGAGAGTCCTACGTGGCTTATCTCTAAGGGAAAAATAGAAGAAGGTGTGAAGGCTTATGGCTGGTTGAGAGGGCATAGTGAAGAAGCCAATGCTGAACTCAGAGGGATTTTAGACAAGCAAAAAGCGGTAGATTCAGAGCCAGCTATGAATTGGAAGGAGAAACTAAAGGCGCTGAAAAGCCCTGAGCTGCTAAAACCGTTGTTTATAATGGTATTCTTTTTCATAGTCTGTCAATTATCAGGAGTTAACGCTGTTGCGTTCTACTCTATAGATATAGTGAAGAAGGCAGTTGGTTCTGGCATGGATCATTACGTGGCTATGCTAGTTATAGATATAGTTAGAGTAATAATGTCTGTGTTCGCTTGCGTGGCTTGCCGACGCTTCGGTAGGCGACCCTTGTGCTTCATCAGCGGTGTACTCACCGCTTTGTCTATGATCGGGCTTTCTATGTACCTATTCGCGACTGAAGGTACACAGATAAAAATGTCTTGGATACCTTTATCCTGTCTCATGATCTATATCTGTGCGATCTCTATTGGTTTAGTGCCATTACCTTGGATTATGTGTGGGGAGGTATTCCCTACTAAAGTCCGAGGCTTGGGCTCTGGTATCAGTTCTGCGACAACATTTACCGCATTCTTTATCGTGGTAAAGACTGCTCCAGGCATGATGGAACATTTTGGAGAAGAAATTACTTTCCTTTCGTATGGTGTAGTAGCATTAATAGGCACTGGAGTTCTCTATTTCATTCTCCCAGAAACAAAAGGGAAGAGCTTGCAAGAAATTGAAGAAGAATTCAAGTATGGAAAGAAGAGCGTTCATAAAATATGAATTAGGTTATACAGGATAAGACTCTTCATAATACTATTACGCTAAAAGCGACAGTGTTTATCTGTGATACTTAAGTAGTCAATATTAAAATTATATTTTTAATTGTGCATTTATTTTCCCCTTAAATCTGTATAATTTTATTTCAGCATTAAATTCGACGTATTTCTCCATCTTCTTCTTCAGCAGAGTAGATTGTTTTTTGCCGAAAGTCGATCATGAGTAATTTTTTTGTCGCAATTAACTCTGAAGACACAAAACGGACGAGCTCAAAAAGGAAACACTGAAATAAGTAAGTAAATGAAAAACATCTTTGTTATAAAGTTTATTAACAAAATAATAAAATAGCTATTATAAACGTCAATGGCACATTAGTGATTATTAAATCTATAGTTTAATCGTAAATGCAGTTCGGTATGACTGGCTCTAAGCCCCATTTAAGCTGATAACAAAGAATATTTATACATTTTAACTGCAGTGGAGAAGTATAGGTTCCGCAGTAACCTATGGTGGTAAGAAAAGTAAGGATAACTCCAAATTCAAGATAGTAATGACAGTTTAGCTATACGTGATGTGTTGATGATGTATTTCCTCTTCTTACGGTTTGCGGTGTGCTATCCAAAGTGTGTTCAATATTAAGCCAATGCAAAAGTGCCTGCCAATTTCTACCAGCAAAAATACCTGTTCTATTTTTCTTGATAGTGTTTTGTTATTTTTCAGTTTATTAAAAACAAAGTTTAAAAAGTAGTTTTCTATGCGAAGAGTGTTTTATTGTAGATATTTACAATTAGTGCGATTACATTTTAGTTGTTATTTTCGTTTGTGCTCCCTCAGATCTTCATAAGCTGCAATAACACATCTTCATTTAATACATGAATATTATGAAAGAGACTATGATGTAAAATGATTTCCACATTTAGCAAAAATTTTTACTATGTTATAGTCCTGTAAACGTTCAGTGACCTTTATCATTGTTTGTCAATGATAACTCAATTTTAATAAAATATCTTAGTTAAGTAGCTATTCAATATATCTTGTTAAAAACGTTCTTATATCTGAGTGATGATGGGTCTTGATGAATGATGTCTCAGCAGATGAATATCTGATGAAAATAATCCGATGACAGATGTTCTGATGAGTAGGATCGGGGCAAGACTCCACCGACTAGGCATCCACATCTCTGAACCAGAAAGTTCTTAAATATCTTCTGGAATATCCGGAGATGTATCAGCTCTCTTGCTTTGGTCAGTTTTTTCTATCCTGCCCCAATCGATGATGACTTCTGATGATTACTTATTGGACCTGGGTTTGACGAGACGGGAGGCTGGGGGGTTGAACTTGGTGAATCCAGCTTGGTCGAACACTGGAAGGAGATCTCGGACGCGCGCGGAGACTGTTCCACCCGTTACCCTGTAATTAAATATCTGAGTGTTAATGGGCAAACTCAACTCAAACTCAAACTCAAACATTTCTTCAGTAAGTAGGCCACAAGGGCACTTTTATACGTCAAAGTAAAAGAGAGAAAAAAAAATCAAACTACACCGGTTCTAATCCTACACCTCTGACCCGAGAAGAATTATGTCCGGCAAGAAAGTCGGCGGGACTTATTTTTTTCAAACAACAGTACATCAAAACTAAACAATACATATAAGTGCGTTGTTCTATAAGAAAACATATCAAACCAAGTTAGATTAACCAACAATAGTTTATAGTTTAAGAAAAATACCAAAGAAAAAAGATGAGTCCAAATCTGACTATTTGAAAATGAATTACATACAAGTTTGATATACTTTCTTACTTGAACTGTGTCTTCTACATAAATTTCTGGGCTTTCAACAATATCCCAATGCAATGATGTCCGAAAGATATACGAATCCCAATGAATAATTATACAAATATTATAGGTACGAATACAACGCCCAGCTTCTTATAATTTGCAAGGAAATTGTTCGTTACGTATTGCTCCGAAAAAGAAATCTTCCGTTTTCCGAATAACTCCAAAATGGAAAAGCTATGTAATGTTATAATAGTTACAAACCATCTACATATCTAATCCTTCTCTTAATTATTGTGTAGAATCTGTAAGGGCTCTATCTACAATTAGCTTTAACCGGCCTTCCATTGCTGGAATTGGGATGTTGGGTTATAATTAGAAACTACAAGATAATATTTTTTTTGTATCGGCAATATCGGTATCTTTAAAATAAAATTGAATAGTACCTGCTAGGTTTAATCAGCTTAGCGGCTTGCGCAGGAGTTGCCAGCTCAGTGGGGAAGTACGTGGCTCCATAGAAGTCTAGGCCGTTCTGCAGCAGGATGTTGGCTTCTTCGATATTTGCCAACGTTACGCGGAGAACACTTGTAGCCTCCTGAAATTGAAGCAAAAACTAGTATATATGAACATCGCGGACATAATAGCTCAGAAAGTTTTGAGATCTAAATTAGTGACATAGGCCAGGATACTTTCCTTTAAGAACCGATAGTCGCTGAAGCAGAAAGAGCAGGGCCCTACGGCCAGCGCAAGTCAGGGAACGCCTCAAATATGATCGAGTTGATCGACCTAAGATCTGGTCAAAATCGCAAGGTGCCGTGGGATAGGGACACCGCAGGGACATGCGCATGCCTCATTGTGAAGATCCTTGGGGAGGTATATCCAGCAAGTCATGAAATGTTTTCATGAATTTAATAGAAAATAATCTCATAATTCAGAAGGCCTGAAGGCCTAAATTGTTTTAAACAAATTTACCTTGGGCACCATACTGCTGACCAGTTCTCCATCGATGGTGGTGAGCGCTCGTGACGGTTTCTCATGCGGCTTAGGAGTGGAAGTGCCTGTTGGAAGACAACAGCAAAGTTTTATATTGAGACAAAATGTAAGTACCATAAGACTTGTTATTCCAAGGCCAAGTCTCATAAAGTCTCATAAGTTTCACTTGACATGATAAACTTGGATTATCAGAGACAGATACTTACCATAAATATTATTATGAGAATGCGCGAAACATATATGTTATGCCAACCGTCTGTACACTCCTTGTTTGAAGAACCCCAGAGCCGTGAGTATTATCTATAAATTCTATAATACAGTACTTGTTGTTATATGTATTTTCGCTCCCTAGTTTAGGTAAACTTTGGCTAGATTTTTATAAAATGTCTAAAAAACCATTCTCGGGGTACCTAAATTTGGAAGAGTTAGAATTGATGATGTCTTTGTGAGACATTCTTCTGCCCTGGCGTCGGGCCAGGTTCACATCAATCTGTCAACAATGTGACTACTGAGATTTTGATGATGCTGAAACATTCCCGGAATTTGTTATTCTTTGCGAAAAACGTATAGTGTATCACGACAGGAACTTAGTTGCACCTACTTATATGGTATAATATTAAATATATAATAGTTAAAGCGATGGCGCGTAGTTACAGTGTCCGAGTGGCATTCTGATGGCTCGCGGTATTTTAGCTCCCAACGTGTTGTGAAACCACCCTGTGCAACCCGAATTGACCCACATTGGATTTTGTTTTTCATCTCCCCCACTTGTTTTTTTTGGCTTCCAACTCTGACAGATTAACCGACCGGTGTGAATGGTAATTTGCATGCTCGTTCTTCATCACATAAAGATACAGGAAATTGAGGGGGGGGGGGAGGCTGAAAAAGTCCTACGTGGGTCAGTTCGAGTTGCACAGGTTGGTTCCACAATACATAGGGAGCGTAAAAACCGCGAGCCAAAACCGCTGCAACTACGCGTAATAAGTAGGTATTTTAAAGACCTATATCTTAAGTTAGATTAGAAATTTATACGAGGGTTTCGGATTTGTTTTTGCCACCAATGGGCTTGTCCTGTGAGTAACGTATCAAGGGTGATGCAACTAAAATTCGACATGACGTGTGTGGATGAATAAATGACTTTAATTTAATTGGGCAAGAACAGAAGAAACAAATTTTTTTTAGGTCAGTCAGTATCAGTATCAACGGCGGAGAGTTATTCCGACCTGACGTTCGTCAACTGTTAGTCCAAGCGACAAATTAAGGAAACCTGAAAATATTCCATAATTTAAATAAAAAGTAATTTCATTAGCAGACGTCTCTTGGGAATTACCTTCTCGAGGGGACCCGGAGAAGTGCAGCCGCAGAACCTCCACAACGGACGTGAACTTATAGAGGGCATGACGAACGTCCTCCTCTGGTACCTCGTCAGGTATGTCGTACACGTAGATCGTGAAAGTCTTCTGAGGACGGCACGGGATCGCGATCTGAGAAGACAAGGTCGTGGTGATCAATTTATATGGTCATTGGTTTGACAAATGTCGATGAGTTTAATGAAAGGTCCCATTTTTTCGGTACACATAGAGACTTAATTCTCTCACTAATACTTACTTATTTGGGGCAACGACCCAAAATGAGTCCTGGTTTCCGACACTCTTGTGTCAGAAACCAGTATGCCATTTTGCTCGATCCTATGCTAATTCACGCCAGCGTGCACCGGCGCCGAGCTCATGAAGATCCGCTCCTACTCTGTCTGCCCCGCGATACTTATAGTCCCGTCTCGTTGGCAATATTTTGAGGGTTAAGTTTCGAAAATTCTAGTCACTTATTATTGAAGTTGGAAATACAGTGTGTACATGAGAATCTTTCAGTGCGTTTTGTGTCATATTCAATTGGTGCTTTTTTTGTAATTCAATAATTTGAGGTTAACTTTTTTAGCTTGCCATAACTTGAGTAAAAGAATATTAGAGTTAGAAAATATAACTGTTTTGTATTTAGAACAGTTTTATTGTTGTACAAAACTAGTTTGTGTCATTTACGTCGAGTGCAATTTTATATAGTATGACAATGCTAAAAAACTACGTATAAAAAATTAGAGTTCATAAAATAAGGATTAACTATATCATCACCTCAAAATATGTCAATAAAATCAATATGTGTCAAATTAAGCAATGAAAATTTTAGTTTCTTGGTAATTTCGTTTTTTTAGGCTGTTATCGTTTTAATAAATTATTAAAGTCATCAGAGTTCACATTCTAATAATCAAAAAGGGATTTTAAAGTAGATATTTCAATTTGTGTCACTTTCATCAATGATATTTCGTCTAAAATTAAACAGAAACAATATTTGCGTTCAGAGGAAATTTTCTTAACTATAGCGCGTGACCTTGATGGTACGCCTGTTCGGCTTACTTCTGTAATGACCACTAGAAGTAGACCCCCGGCTCGCTTCTTAACAAGCTAATCCATGGGTCAACCAGGCGCTGGCATCTTAGCTGTTACGATGTAGGTACTTGCTCACGGAGGCGCGCGCGGGGTGATAAAGCTGACATACTCGACAAAGGAACTGAGCGGAGGAGCGAGTCGCGGGAAGCCGGCGAGTAGGGCAATGAACTCGTGCGTGTCTCGCCAATACGTACCTTTTTGAGCGGTAGCCGCTTTGTTTGTGTTTTGACTAGTATTAGGACGCCCGACAGGACGGTATTCAGTCGGTCAATCCAAATATGCTCTTTTTACAGAGCGATTTTCTCTTATCCTCTCGAGGTGGCCGAGCCAGCGGAGACGATGTGCTTTAGTCTCACCAATTATATTAGGTTCGGCCACCAGTTCTTGGATTTCGGCATTTATTTTTTATTTATAGATAGCGTATATTGTGTGGTAGGTATTAGGAAGTACTTATAACTATGTATCGATAAAGTGCGACCTTTTCCCCTGCACTGACATAAATATGGATAACTAAATTTAAAGTGACTAGTAGTGAAGCAGCGATATAAGTCGTAGTCCGGTGTGAATTTTAAAAATAAATATAACCCTTAAAAGTACCTCGTTTTAAGGATTAAGTTTTCTAAGCCCTGAAGATACTTCATATGCATTAAATTATTAAATACATTGTATACACATAAACATTACAAGCAAGATTTAATGGAAGGGCGAAGAGCTTCCTAAAATTAGGTTTTGTTTAACACTTTTTTCGTTTTTCTAAACTTGAGGCACGTTATATTATACCGTGAAAATTTTCATAAGTAATTAATACCATATGATCAAAAAAAGCCAATTTAAACGACGTCCAGTACGCCTACCATATCTTGAAGTGTGACGCAAGAGTTAATATATGGATGGTACAAGGAGGATAAAAATCTCTATGTTACAAAAGTGTCCGTCAGAAGGCGATAAACTGATGGCGCCACAATGATATTAAATTTGATTAAATTAATTTTGATATATATTTTTTTTATCCATACATATTTACAAAATAATTATTTGCGTAGAAAAAAAACACTCTGAATATTAATTTTATTTAGAATGTCATATAAGTATTAAATATCGGTAATTGATTTCAAATGCTCAACTATACCTAGCGCCACCCGGAGATATTTGGAACTATTGTTTAGTGCTTACCGCTGGACACTTTTTCGACCGTTTTCCTATAAGAGAGACCGATCCTCCTTGTACCATCCATAAGTTCATAATTCAAGCGCGACTCGAAGTATGAAGTGACAGGCGACAACGTAAGATATGCTAGCCCTACAGGAGCCCACAAAGCCAATTACCTTCCTATAAAACCTAGATCCGGTGACCTTATGGAATCCCTTCTTAAACACCATCTGGTAGTCATCCACATGCGAGAACTTGAAGAGTATTCCCGTAGCTGTCTTCGTTAGCGAGAAACATCCCTTGAACTCCATTTTCTCGCAGATGGTGGACGCTTTCTCCATGCTGAGCCCGTGTGAGGGAGTGAGGAGGAAGGCCCCTTTGGTGAGGAAGTTCTCAGAGTCCGATATGTCGGACTCGCTCTCTCCGCCCTTCATTAAAGTGTGGATTTGCTCCTTCCACATGAACGAGTCTGACATCTGGGGGCAATTGGGGTTGGTTAGTGGTTTTAGCCGGAGAGCTACCTACGTCAGATATGACACAATAATGAGACTAACGAGGGTGTCGTCAGTTTGCTAAGTACTATGCTTATTTTTAGATCTGGACATCTGGCAGCTGTAAAGTGGAAGAATGCAAGTTCTGGGTTTGTTTCAATATAATGAGAAATTATGAAAATAATTACATTATATCATTGTCAAAAAATTCTGTTGGGGGAAAGTAGTGCCAAACGGCGTATAATGTAATTCATAGTTTGTTGCCTACTGTTTTTGTTTCCGTAATAATACGCAATGTTTTTTGTTGTAATGATGAAATATAGGCATGTCCTTTATAATTGAGACAACTTTGGCATTTTTTACCTATTCTGGTATTACTATTTTCCAATTTAATAAAAACTCATAGTCTGTCACTCTGACCTCCACCCATTATAAGCTGCCAGAAGCCCGGATCTAGGAATTAGGATAGAATAGCAATCTAATTATTGTCATATCTGACGTAGCCAGCTCATCCATTTGGTTCTCATACAAGGAGTAACATAAATACTGTTGATTCGTTTCAGGGCAAACCTTTTTTTTTAAACGAATCCTTCTTGAAAGATGCCGTCGTCACAGCAGATCATAGGTACAAAACCATTCGTTTTGCTCCAAAAAATTTTTTCTGTGTTTTATTAATCTGAATGTGATACCAACATTTTGCCCTGAAAAGAACCCCAAACATTTTGGTAACATCTTGGTCGTCTTGTATGTGACTGAGTTGGAATTTTGCTGTAGCGTAACACGACAATATTTTCTTCCCCTTTTCATTCGAGGCAAGAATTAAAAAAAAAATAGGCAAAATAGTGTTACATGGATGGAAGCCTCGCCACGACGTATGTCTCTTCTCAAAATAGTACGGACGGGGACCGTATGATTTGCTACGTTTCACGTAGCCTACGTTACGTTTCGTGATACAAAGATTAGCCCCATGGCACATGTTCATAAAAGTGATTCCGGGTTCCGAAAAAAATATTAAAACAAATTATAATTGGTCTAAATTACAAATAAAGTACCATTGCTATTTGTTCCACAAGTGTCATGGTTATATCAAATTGGAATTCAAATTGTCACCTTTGAATCAGTCTGCCGGGCACTTCAGTCAGGCCATGCAGGAAATGGCAGACTTGGTTTTTCTGTTTCTACATATAGGTATATTTGGTGCCGCAAGTGTGATCTTTGTATCAAATGACGTAAATACCATTCATTTCTTACACCGGAAGTGGTTCTTTTTTGTACTTTCGACCAATGCTGATTTTTTTTTTCAATTTTTTCGGAACTCAGCTTTTATGAACGTAATCATGCGGTCCCCGGTCCGTAGTACTGTTTTGTTTTTCGTCACGTTCATTAAACTGAGCGTTTCAGAAAGCAGTTCACTTTGTATAGAAATAACCATAACGAAGGCGATCTTTTTAATACATAGGCTGCTATTTATATATCCGGAAACCGGGAATACAATCTTCTTAAATAGCATATTTGACCTCCATGGTAAAATTTGAACTTTTTTAAGTACTGGCCGGTATATTTTTTCTTTCTTATTAACGCTCGTGTTTTGTTTTTGACGGGTTTTAAATGTCATCTCGCAGCAAGAATGGAACTCACTCGTGAAAATATTCGTGCTATGATTTATTATGATTTTCGGCGTGGTTTAACGCAACAACAGTGCATAGATCAACTAACTTCAACTTTTGGTGATGAAGCCCCATCTAAAACTACTGTGTATCACTGGTTTAGTGAGTTCAATCGTGGACGTAGTATGCTTACGGACGATGTTAAGGCAGGTCGCCCGAAATCGGTCGTTGTACAACAAAATATCGAGGCTGTGCGAAAACTTATAATGGACGACCGACATGTTACGTACCGCGAGATAGAGGCGACTCTGGGTATTTCTATGACCAGCATTAATAGCATATTACATAATTATTTGGCTGTAAAAAAAATTTGTTCGCGTTGGATACCCCACAACTTAACAAAAGAGCAAAAAGATGCTCGCGTCGAATTGTGCAATAAAATGTTAAAAAAATATAACCGTGGTGACTCAAAAGCCGTTTATAACATCTATACAGGTGACGAATCCTGGATCTATGCATACGATCCCGAAACGAAGCAACAATCAATGGTATGGGTGTTTCAAAATGAGCCGAACCCTACGAAAGTTACTCGTGCAAAAAGTACATTGAAACAAATGGTGGCCTGCTTCTTCGGTATTAATGGCCATGTAGCTACAGTGCCACTAGAAAACCGTAGAACGGTTAATTCAGAGTGGTACACGACCATTTGCTTACCGGAAGTATTTGAACAAATTCGTAAAACTAACCAGCGACGAAGAATCATTCTTCATCATGACAATGCCAGCTGTCATACGTCACGCGAAACAACTCTATTTTTGGAGGGTCAAAATGTGGAATTAACGGGTCATCCGCCGTACAGCCCTGACTTAGCACCCAACGATTTTTATTTATTTCCAAATATAAAGAATAAATAACGCGGTCAACGATTTTCGACCGCTGAAGATGCTGTCGACGCATTCAAACAACACGTTATGGAGGTACCTCAGGCGGAGTGGCAGAAGTGCTTTAAAAATTGGTTCACGCGAATGCAAAAGTGCATAGATCATCAAGGGGAATACTTTGAAAAACAATAAAACCATTTTCAGCCGTGTACGTTTGTTTGTTTTTTTGTTTCCGGATATATAAGTAGCAACCCTCGTTATCTATGATTGAATGGTAAAATAACGATATTTAACCAGAGTTTGCATTTGATAGGTAAATGCGGAGTCACCATTGACAGGCGTTCCCCTCTGCCGAAAACATATGGCCATTGGTCATACACATGTATGGACTGACGTTTATCTGACGTAGCTATTTGTACGTTACGTACGAATAGCCATACATTTGATGTTCCCCTCCCCCGCAAAAATCGGCAGACTTTTTTTCGGGTAGAATTATCTAAGGGTAAATGTGTAGTAGTCTAACCTTCCTTAATCATAAACGTATCTCAGGTCTCAATTAGTTAATTTATGTTTTGTCCTTATCTACTCTGACAGTTGTGTTTGTTAGAAACATACAAGACATAAATTAACTAATTGAGGCCTGACTGAGGACGTTTGTAAATAAGGGGGTTTGGGTTTAACTTTTCGATTGAGCTAAGATCAAACCATAATAAAACTCAATCCTTAGGATCTACGACGTAAATCAGTAGTTCATTCAAAGGATCGATAAACAAATCAATGAGCAATGATCTGAAAGTGGGATACAATGGCGGGCACAGCGCCGCGCATGTCTGCGCGTACGCAGGCAACAGTATATATATTGTAAGCAGTATGATGAATTCCTTCAAATAGGCATTTGATATGTTATCTACATAGATATGAAGATTAGGATGTAAGACGAGATATTATTTTAATGAGGCTCAATTCTGACTATGATTAACGCGGTCTAAGCTAATCTAGCAAAATTTAGATCAGTTATTAGTAGCATCTTAATAGAAATAACGAAATTAATTTACAAATATTGGGATAAGTACCCACTTTTTTCCTATTAAGTAAGAACTCGCGAGAAGTGCTGAGGGCAACATTTTCAAAATGACCAACCTACCTTGCATTTTGATCATAACTATAACTGATGTAAGTTTTGTTTTGACGTAAGTTAAGCTTGAGCTACATTTTTAAACAAACAACCTTTAAAAAAGGTTGGGTGTGGAAGGTAAGTATACTCTTTCCATTAATTGTACCTTGAACATATTGTTAACTACCTATCCCGACTTCCGGTGATTGCATGGCCGCGATTCGAAAAATAAACACACACACTGGAAAGACACAGCTCCAACCCAACTCAACCCAACTAAACTCAACGCTATAACGACATTGACATTTGCTATTCGAACAGATATTCATTCAACATTGGTATCACATTGGTCTCACATTGGTCACACATTGGTCGCACATTGTAGCAATGTTGTACCAATGTGCGACCAATGTGAGACCAATGTGAAACCAATGTGATACCAATGTTGAATGAATATCTGTTCGAATAGCAAATGTCAATGTCGTTATAGCGTTGAGTTGAGTTGGGTTGGAGCTGTGTCTGTCCAGTGTGTATGTTTATTTTTCGAATCGCGGCCCATGTTTGTTTTGTCAATATTGATACTTAAGGCAAGGTACCTACTTAAGGTTAGGTTATTTTATGCCATTTTCGATTAAAAATACTTCGTTAAAAATCTAATTTCGTTGATGCTCCGTGTGGTTGCTTATCTAATACAAATATCTATAATTCCATATTTATATTCAAGGACTGTGAATATGGGTCACCAATTTGTATGATATGTTAAAAAAAATATGGATCATTATATATTTTACCGGAATTAAACCAAGTTATAAGCTGACTGACCCATACAAGGTGTGACAATTTTTTTTTTTTGTTTTTGTTAGTAGTAATACGATGCCAATTATGACTTTAAATTGATGACCAGTATTTTTGTAATATCCTATATACGGTAATCACACCATACAAACAATTATGCCAAACCAAAGTAACAAATAAAATGGATAACATCACTAAATAGGTATTTCGTTGTCAAAATCGAATGTTACCTTGACTTTGTCATGACAATATTTTTCATAACAATAAACCTAATGATAAAATATGTTTTATTCTATACCAATAAAATTGAAAAATATTGACTCGTTAGCATGCTCACTTTAGGCCCGCTTACCCTATTTAGTTTCTTAATATTAAATTGAAAACTATTTAGTTGTAAAACATTAATTGCCCGATGTAAACCAATCAGAACTGTAACGCCAATCAATAAACTCAATCCACCCACAATTTACCATCCAACACTAATTGCTATCGTAGGTGGACAATCTAATGGCCATCGTTATTGCTATCAATTGCCATCTGGCAAGCTTATTAACCGTATAAGGACGGTAGGTACACTAGCAAATTTTTATGCTGTTTTAGCAGGTAAATACAAGGAGCAGCAGATGTAGCTAAGCGACATGACTTTTCAACCGAATTCAAGATTTCGAAGGAGGAGATTTTCAATTCATCGGGATCTTTGTTTTAATTTAACATTTTTTTTACTTATGTTCACCGATTATTCGAAGACGGCTGGACCGATTTGGAAAATTATTTCATTGTTTGAACGAGTATATTTCACAGTTGGTTCCATTGTATCCAGGTCGGGATCTGATGACGGGATCCTGGAGAAATTAGCTAGGAGGATGAGTAGATTAAATTCAAAGTTTAAAACTGTATTATTTGTTTTTAAATTAAATGTTTTTTTTTTAAATATCTTTTGAATCTCCATTGTGATATTTTACATAGTTTGACTGCTGTATAAGTTTGCGCCTTTGCTTCTAGACAGATGACGTTGTGGAAGAAAATCAATGACAAGTTTATGTTTGACACGACACTTAAATGCAAACTAACTGTATCTACCGTAAATTGAACAATACGCACCAAATTATACTTCCCACCCACTCGAACTATCAATCGACTACAATACCAAAAACGACGAGACAAATAAACTTTTTACCAAAGACTATTGTCCTTGGCACAACTTATTATCCAATTTGGTCAATTTATACACTACCATGTAAGGTTTTGTGGGAAATAACACTAATACGATATGATCAAAGTCGTGACAAAACTAAAGATTAGCCTAGTCGGTTTTGACCTTGCCTACAAAGCAGATTCTGGGTTCGTATCCTGGTACAGATATTTGTTCCTGAGCTATTAAGTATTGTTTTCTATCTATTTAATTAGTTATCTTCTATTCCATTCTATTCTATTCTGGTGGACGCCCTCTGGCCAGGTGGGATGACGATCTGCGAAAGTGCAGGCAGATGCTGGATGCGGCAAGCTGAAGACAGGGCACTATGGCGCTCATTAGGGGAGGCCTATGTCCAGCAGTGGACTAATATAGGTTGATGATGATCTATCTATTATCGTCGTCTAGTTCCCACAACACAAGCCTTAATGAGCTTGCTGTAGGACGAGGTCGATTAGTGTAAGATGGGCCCATAAACCATAATACCTATTTATTTAGTTATTTATGACTACAGAATTACGGGCCTGTTAATTCTAGATCCAGGCCGAAATGTATGGATATAATGCGATAGTCAGAAACGACCAGCGTTAGCATACCTACCTGCTGGGAAAAGTTCAAAGTGACCTCTTATCTTAATAATTTTAAACAATAAGAACCGACTTTACTTAGACTCCATCTTTCCAATAGGAAATACCTGACTACTGTAAAAGATATTGAAGTCACTATATAGGTGTGCCTATAATATTTGAGGGAACACTTCAAATATTATAGGCACACCTATATAGTGACTTTATAGTGAGTTTTTTGAAGTGGCTAATACATTTTTTTTCTCCAAAGTAAATATTACAGAGCTGTCAAGTGTCGTGTCAAACATAAACTTGTCATTGATTTTTTTCCACAACGTCATCTGTCTAGAGGCAAAGGCGCAAACTTATACAGCAGTCAAACTATGTAAAATATCACAATGGAGATTCAAAAAATATTTCAAAAAAACATTTATTTTAAAAAGGCATTTAATTTAAAAACAAATAATACAGTTTTAAACTTTGAATTCAATCTACTCATCCTCCTAGCGTTTATCTCGGCTTTTTAACACGGCTATATTGAGCCTGGGGTCCACTCGGCAATCTAATCCCGAGATTGGCGTAGACACTAGTTTACATGAAAGCGACTGCCATCTGACCTTCCAACCCAGAGGAGAAGCTAGCTCTTGTTGGGATTACATCTGGTTTCCTTACGATGTTTTCCTTTACCGAAAAGCGATTGGAAAATACCAAATGATATTTCGTACATAAAAACTGAAATAACATAATTCCGAAAAACTCAATCTGGGGGTTGAACCCGAGACCTTCGGATTGAAAGTCTGACGTCTTACCGCCAGGACACCAGCGCTATTTGAAATAGCAACAGCGTATGGACGTTATTGAGAGCTAGCAGCTTTCTGGCTGTTAGTTTAGTATTTAGTATTGAAACATCAAGGAAATGCTGCCAGAGTATAGATTACTTACTTTAAGATTATATTTCGTTTATTTAAATGAAGTTAATTTCTAAATTTCAAATAACATTAAATCCACTCATTACATAAAATAAAAATTAAATAGACTAAAACCTAAAATTCATCAAAAAAACATTTTTCATTTATTAGATTTTTTGATTTTATGTACAGTTCGATATTTTTGTACATTTTAGTATGCAATAATGAAATATACAAATCGTCAAAAACAAATTCCACTCAAGAGCAATGAAATCGGCTCACATTGTTTTCGAATTTCCCTTCAAAGAAATGGTCAAAATGCATTAAAGGAAACGTCGTGGGCGCCATAACTGTCATCGACCAAAGCAGTGTTAAATACGAAGATATTTTTAATCGTAATTTTTTTTTGTTTGCCTATTTGGTGTCCTACTGCTGGGCAAATGCCTCCCCTCTTTGTCCCCATTCGACCCTGTTGGTTGACAATTTCGACCACTCTTTACAGAATACGTCCAAGTCACCCCGCCATTTCTTTTTTGGTTTGGATTTTTGGTGGTAGCCATCCTGTGGGAACCACTGTGGGAATTTTCATACACACGGTGAAATTTAATCGGTAATCAGGAATCAATTTGTCTAGTTCTGTTATCGATAGCGATCAGGATCGAACAAGCTCGTAATTCTGAGTCAATATCACCAAAAATTAAGCAAATTAAAACATGGCGAAACTATAAAGGTTTCTAGTTGACTACGGAACCCTAAAACGTGGAGTACAATTTTAAATACCTATGAAATGGTCCAACTGCTGCACGACAAATGTTGAATTTTATAACAAAATAATTATAGATAAATGCAATTAAAATAAGCAGTCTATCATGTGTGGTAGGGCACGTTCAGCGAATGTCATCGCTCAAATCTGGAGCAGAGCCCGACTGGCGAAGTACCTCCACCTTACAGAAAACCACAGCCAAATAGCACTAGACCCTACTCATAGTGTTGTGTTCCTGCTGGTGAGTAAGGTTGCCAAAGAGCTCAAAGAGGACCCAGTGTGTTGACGATGAGGGACCTTATTGTTCATTTAGTCGTCAACACAGTGAATCCTCCTTTTTGTCGCAACGCGCATGTGACTCCTTTGGAGTTGCAGGCGTCCATAGGTTACGGTAGCTGCTTACCATCAGGTGGGCCGTATGCTTGTTTGCCACCGTCGTGGTATAAAAAAAAAACAAAATCATATAAAATGGGAATCTAAAAAAAATTGTAAAAAATACAAGATTAGCACTTGAAAATGGAGACCTGGGCTCTCCAATAAATGTCTCGCGTAGTAACTAAATACAGATAAGTTTAACAGTAAAATTTCATAATACATACTAACATTGAATTTAACTTTCTATAAATTATGTTAAAATACAGTAGGTACCTACTATAAAATACAAATACTCATTATTGCGCGCACTCTAATCACCCAGAGAAAACAAAACACAAACAGTCAAAAGTAGAGACATGAAACAGGCCAATATTATATACCTCACTGGGTCTAGTAAAAATCGTTACAATGCGCAAAAGGAACGTTATCAAATTTATGTCAAATAAATTTCCTACAATATACTCACGGCCTATGAAAACGGGTCACCTTGTATCGATATTATTCCTATACAAGGCGACCCGCTTTCACTGTCCCCGAGTGTATATGTTATCGTAAATTGTAATCAATTGGTTTTTGATATTTATTGCAAGCGCTTGAATACACCTCTACTCTTAGGCTGTTATTCGTTATACGTGCGTTTTAGTCTGTGTTACCTACTTTGATCAGCCGAAATGTATGAAAAAGCTAATATTAAGATTGTGTCGTTAGATTGATGTGTATCATGTGCGTCTACATTTTAGTTTAAATAATTAAAAATGTAGGTGTATAAATATCACCCGACTATTGTTTGGGGACACTTTGAAATTAGTCGCATTAAAAACCTTTTGAAAAAAAAACTCACCATCCTATACAACAAAGCTGCCATTTCCCTCGCAACTTCTTCCTTATACCCTTTACTCATTTTCAAACTTATCCAAAATCGAACAAAAGAAAACCCTATAAATTAAAGGCCCTGTAACACGCCTATTTCAAACTTTTCAACACCGAAAAACTTATCAAAAATCCCGACAAAAATTATCAAAAATCCGTCTAAATTTATGAAGAAACCTCAAAACTGAAATCCATACCTGCCCCCTCCTGACCTCCTTTTTCTTCCCGTTCTTCTCCTCTTGACTTTCGGGCCTATGGTCGGTGTCTGACACGCCTTCCGCTAAGGACATGGTCTTGCGACTGCGGGGCACGATGTGAAACGCCGGGTTTTGGTTTGGAACTGATGCTTGGTGAGCCGTGGCCGCCGCTCCTTGACCGTGGGTTAGAGGAGGCGTGGAGACGTCGTGTTAAAGTTTTGATGGCTACCTCAGTTGTTACCATAAGCAAAGTAAACAGAATAAAAGAGGCGAATAGTATAAGAAATGTTATAGCGTGAAGACGACCGACATGTTAAAGTTTTTGTTAATGTTTTATTTATCATTAAGAACAACAATATTTGTAACTTAGTATCAGATTACAAATGTCAAAATAATAATATAATTATAAAACTCAGACAAGAGCAGACTCCTGTCTTGAGTCTGCTCTTGTTAATTGGTAAAATAATGAAAAGATAAAAGATTACATTGAGTTTATTCTTCAATTTGGGCACAATACAATTACAATGCACTTATGAAAGTCAGAAATAAAAATTACGACCGATTGTAACCCTCTGACCCAAGAAGAATTATGACCGGCAAGAAACTCGGCGCGAATTATTGTCACTTTTCGGTAACAATGGGGAAGGCCGGTGAAAACTTGTCGTAGAGGGCGCTGTTCCAGATTCCATACAATGAGAGAAAGAGACACATACAATGAGAGAAAGAGACAGCAGATGAATTTACTTATGCAAAAACCTACCCTATAGCGTTAATCTACAGCATTTCAATTTTAGTTTATTTTAGACACCGGTGGATTAACAATTTTGAAGCAAAACGAGACAAAAAAAAAATCGCGAAAATAAATAAAAAATATTTCGTGCCATAAAAATTTAGCTTTTCTAAGGACCAATGATGGAGATGTCACTTTGACAGTTGCCTTCCCATCATCTATCATTCATTAATCATTATCTATCATATCGCTTATTTATCAATCATCTTGAGCGATTTGAGCAAAAAACAAATCTTCCCGCAACCGCAGTTTGCGCAACCTTTGGGTGTAATTTGAATGTCGATACAGATTAATCTACAATAACTTGGTTTATTGAATACCTACTAGAGTCTAGAACTAGATTCGAAAAAAAGGAACTTATAAACAAAAGTTATACAAGTTTGGAAAGTTCAAGTAATATAATGCGTTGGCGTAATGGAGTGATATAATAAAATAAATAAATAACTAAATTTTATGGGACAATCTTTCAATAATCGACCTAGTCTCACAGTAAGGGGTGGTACTAGACGACAATATATATAATATATAGATGTAGATAAATACTTAAATAAATAGAAAACATCCATAACTTTGGAACAATTATATGTGATAACATACGCAAATAAATGCGCTGACCAGAATTCGAACCCGTCACTACCGACTAAGGCCGTAAAATTTCATTTAAAAACCCTGCAATAAGGCTGCGTTTCCACCAGAGATGAGCGAGGATGCGTTGCGAGGAATGTGTTTGTTAAGCACCATCATTTCATTTGTTTATCCTCACACAGCGCAGCTCTAAGATTGGTTCTTAAAAACACATTCCTCATAACGCATCCTTACTTATCTCTGGTGGAAGCGCACCCTTTATTATGTGCACAATTTATAAACTATTACTACCGATGAGATCAAGCGACGCGTATCGCGCGATCAGGTTTTAGAAACTTATAGATTTATTAATGAATCGGGGATTTTTTAATTAGTTACTGTTTCGCATCCAATTTTTCGTATAATTTTGTTTGTATTAATTATTAAATGGAATGCCAACCTTTTGTACAACTACATGACAGGTTTAGTTTTGTTTTGGTTAAGTCAGTAAAAGGTACAATAAAGAAATGGACAAACAACAATATCTACATATAAACTTAAACTACCTGTCATCTTAAGATAAGACAGCCTATTGTTAGTATTGTTACCTAATTACTTAAATACTGTTTCTTTTTTTTATATTGTATATGTTTTTTCTTTTGGTGCACAATAAAGCATTTTTATTATTTTTTATGTATTTTCTTTTTTTATCTCTCCTAATTTGCGGCGGGTTGGAGAAAATATATATTTGTTGCACGTTAAAAAATGTTTGACAGTTATTATTCTAGCTGGCTAACTGACATGTTATTCAAAGAAAATTTATATTGTTTATGTTACTAAATACAAGACGCTTACGACTGACACCTGATTCAATTAATTAAGAAATTATTACTTTCAAATAACACATTGTAGAGATCCACAATTCGAGAAGGTCAGTCAGTAGCAGATGTAGCTTAGCAGGCGAAGCGTTCAAAAAGAACTTCACACTTATTATCTTAACAATAATTTTGTGCTAAGGTCATTAAGAACACTTCACTCGCTTAGCTATAAAACTCTGTTTCAACTGCTGACTGTATATCATCACTATCACTATTATCATCACTACATAGTATAAAACAAAGTCGCTTTCCGCTGTCTGTCCCTATGTATGCTTAGATCTTTAAAACTACGCAACGGATTTTTATGCGGTTTTTTTAATAGATAGTATGATTCAATAGGAAAGTTTATATGTATAAAACATACATAATATAGCAGAGAAACACTGATAATTTTAGAGGTTTCTAATGTGATGTCGTTAATAAACACATTTTTTTGCGCTTACATTGCAAACGCTGGCTGAACCCTACGAGATAGATCAAAATAATGTACAATTATATTGTAGACCTTAAAAAGGTCAACAAAAAAGTCCGCCATGGTATATGTTTATCTTTTAGGGATAACCCACAATAACCATTTTTTTTCCCGTGCGAAGCCGGGGTGGGTCGCTAGTACATATATAAATAGATGCTATCAAACACCAATAAATATGGAACGTAAAAAAATAGCTTTGTTGTACATTTTCTTCCACATGCCTGACGTACATTTCAAAGTATACTTTATACATCAACTTACCACAAATCCAGAGCGTTGATAATATCGAAATTATGTATACACTTTTATCACGAACCTGACTTCCTTCGCCGACATTATTACAGATGTAGATAAATACTTAAATAAATAGAAAACATCCATAACTTTGGAACAATTATATGTGATAACATACGCAAATAAATGCGCTGACCAGAATTCGAACCCGTCACTACCGACTAACGCCGTAAAATTTCATTTAAAAACCCTGCAATAAGGCTGCGTTTCCACCAGAGATGAGCGAGGATGCGTTGCGAGGAATGTGTTTGTTAAGCACCATCATTTCATTTGTTTATCCTCACACAGCGCAGCTCTAAGATTGGTTCTTAAAAAACACATTCCTCATAACGCATCCTTACTTATCTCTGGTGGAAGCGCACCCTTTATTATGTGCAAAATTTATAAACTATTACTACCGATGAGATCAAGCGACGCGTATCGCGCGATCAGGTTTTAGAAACTTATAGATTTATTAATGAATCGGGGATTTTTTAATTAGTTACTGTTTCGCATCCAATTTTTCGTATAATTTTGTTTGTATTAATTATTAAATGGAATGCCAACCTTTTGTACAACTACATGACAGGTTTAGTTTTGTTTTGGTTAAGTCAGTAAAAGGTACAATAAAGAAATGGACAAACAACAATATCTACATATAAACTTAAACTACCTGTCATCTTAAGATAAGACAGCCTATTGTTAGTATTGTTACCTAATTACTTAAATACTGTTTCTTTTTTTTATATTGTATATGTTTTTTCTTTTGGTGCACAATAAAGCATTTTTATTATTTTTTATGTATTTTCTTTTTTTATCTCTCCTAATTTGCGGCGGGTTGGAGAAAATATATATTTGTTGCACGTTAAAAAATGTTTGACAGTTATTATTCTAGCTGGCTAACTGACATGTTATTCAAAGAAAATTTATATTGTTTATGTTACTAAATACAAGACGCTTACGACTGACACCTGATTCAATTAATTAAGAAATTATTACTTTCAAATAACACATTGTAGAGATCCACAATTCGAGAAGGTCAGTCAGTAGCAGATGTAGCTTAGCAGGCGAAGCGTTCAAAAAGAACTTCACACTTATTATCTTAACAATAATTTTGTGCTAAGGTCATTAAGAACACTTCACTCGCTTAGCTATAAAACTCTGTTTCAACTGCTGACTGTATATCATCACTATCACTATCATCATCACTACATAGTATAAAACAAAGTCGCTTTCCGCTGTCTGTCCCTATGTATGCTTAGATCTTTAAAACTACGCAACGGATTTTTATGCGGTTTTTTTAATAGATAGTATGATTCAATAGGAAAGTTTATATGTATAAAACATACATAATATAGCAGAGAAACACTGATAATTTTAGAGGTTTCTAATGTGATGTCGTTAATAAACACATTTTTTTGCGCTTACATTGCAAACGCTGGCTGAACCCTACGAGATAGATCAAAATAATGTACAATTATATTGTAGACCTTAAAAAGGTCAACAAAAAAGTCCGCCATGGTATATGTTTATCTTTTAGGGATAACCCACAATAACCATTTTTTTTCCCGTGCGAAGCCGGGGTGGGTCGCTAGTACATATATAAATAGATGCTATCAAACACCAATAAATATGGAACGTAAAAAAATAGCTTTGTTGTACATTTTCTTCCACATGCCTGACGTACATTTCAAAGTATACTTTATACATCAACTTACCACAAATCCAGAGCGTTGATAATATCGAAATTATGTATACACTTTTATCACGAACCTGACTTCCTTCGCCGACATTATTCCGCGGTACGTCCTCAATGTTACGTCTTGGAATTATCACAGTCACCGACATCTTCCTACAAAAACACATACAATGATCACAATAGAAACAAACATTTAGCACAAAATGGATGCCAAATACATCGTCTTAACAAAAGAAAACTAGCTTTTATTCATTGAATATGAGAGTGAAATTTAGGGTAAAAAAATGTGATTATTTACAAAACATTACAAAGTTTTGGCATAATGCGAGTAGAGGTCTGAAACACATTGAGATTAATCTATTAAAGTGAAGTTTTTTAGATCATAACGACGTATATACTATTACTACTGCATCAATCGCCTCGTAAGTAATCACACTTAAAGTTTATGATTTAATCACGTCTAGAACTATAATAATGTGTCTCATACACCCTACCCCGTCCCGCCAGCCCAAGAACTGACACTCCACTGCCTTGCTTCACCGAAAATAACAGAATTCACATTAAATCTGACTCTTGGCAATGAAAGAAAGGAGCCGATGAGAGATTAAGGATGGTTGTAAACTAATGTTATGACCCTCCCAGCAGGAAATATTACAAAAATGTTTAACAACACTACTCCACGGTTTTTTAGTTTTTATTACAGGAACTCTGAGACGGCCTTTTAATCAACGTTCGTAGGTATAAAAATTGTAGATCAGACTAAGCTTTTGTTCACACTTTTGTTTTTTCTCGAGGTCGATATATAATTGACATTTATATCACAGGGAATGGCGCCTGATTAAATTTATTAGGATTACTCGAGACATTTTTAAAAACTTTGTTTAACAATTTATCATTATCTTTATGTGTATTTCATCGACAAATAACATCTTAAATGATGAAACCAAGAATGTAGTTCGGAAGCAGCAGTCACTTTCAATCTAATAAGATGAAATCAAAATAAAATTAGGAAAGTAGGTACAGTCACCGGCAATCGTATATTCCTATACGAAGGCTGCAAAAATATGTGACACGCTCTTAAGGCCCTACAAAAGCGTGTCACATATTTTTGCGGCCTTCGTGTAGGAAGACACTGTTGCCGGTGACTGTGCTTACTTAAATTAAAACACAGAGTTTTAAAAAAAGGTAGCTGTCATAAAGATACGTTTTATCCCTAATGATAGATGAATGAGAGACGATAAAATAATCGCAACAATCAATGCAGAATTAGATGAGCCATAGACAAATCTTGATATGTCTCGACGGTCAATGATACGGATTATTGGCCTAGTGCCGAAAACTACGTTAATTGGGCAAATGACAGATTTAGACATGTGATGACTATAATGCACGAATAAATTGCTGATTTATAAAGTTAAGTATGACATTTTTGCGATAGGGTCGTGACATATTCATATTTTATTGCATTAACGTTTTAAAATGACGGCATAAAAATATTAAAAATATTTTTCACTTCACTTCTCATGATCGTAAAGTTCGACTTTAAGTCGTGCGTGGACGACATAAAATGGCTTTTTCAGACCTAGTGCATAAAGTAAAATTTTCTTCTAAGACTAAGATAATGAGGCACAACAGCCAAACATAGTTAATAGTACATTACTTACCAAGGACTGTAAAAGAAAGAAAGCCCGAAATCGCAGGTATTTGTAACCCGAGCCGCAGGCAAGGGTTGTAAATATGCGATAGAGAGCTTTCTTTTTTACTGCCCGTGGTGAGTACACAATTTTACGTCTCCAACTGGCCATAATGCGAGTTTTACCGTACGCGTAGCGTGCGATAAAACTCACATTATGGCCAGGTGTGACGTAAAATATATTGCACAATTTAATTGAGCAGTAAAATTTCGTAGAACACTGAAACGTATTGTTTTATTTTATTCTTGGTATAATTATCTGAATCCCATGTTTTCTATTATTAAATTAATGAAATCAGATAAAATAGGAGTTGATAATAGTTTAAAATGCGCCGTAATGTTGTTAAGATTTGGCAGAGAACAAGTAGGTATCTATGTCTTAATTTACAAGATATAAAAAAAAATTAAAACATTAATTAACCCGCCGGAACCATATTTAATATACGATAGTATAAGATATACGAGTATACTTCACTGTTGGTGCCATTGTCACCAGGTTGGGATCTGATCAAGGGATCATGAGAAATCGAGGGAACTCTTCAAATATTATAGGCACACCTATAGTGATTTCAGTATTTTTTACAGTAGCTCGGGCATTTGCTCTTGGATAGGTGGAGAGGCTAAGTGAGGTCGGTTCTTTTTTGTTTAAAATTATTTATATCAAACAAGCTTTTACTGTAGATTCGGTCACGTAATCGTTTAGTGTTATTTCTCCCTCCCCCGAAACACAGGATTTCCAAAAACAAACTAGCCCAAGTCCTTAACTTACGCCAAGTTACAGTTATTACGGTTCAAGCTACTTTCTTTTGTTTAATACTTACTCTATGACATGTCCAATGTAAATTGATCCCTAAATCACTCAACAATTAGTCTCATAAAAAACCTAGAAAAAACGCCAGTCTGAAGAGACCCTAACTCCTAAACTTGGATGTTCGAGAGCAACAGGCCGTGACTTGTTACGGCGTTACCGTCTCGCCCCGAGAAGGCCGAACCTATCCAGACTATTCCTGGGGCCTATTTCTCGAAAGGTACAACCAATATTATTAGTCCACGAACTGTCAAATCGTATGGGTTTCCATGACAACACCAATAATATTGGTCCGTTCGAGAAATGGGCCCCAGACGGTAACCATATGTCTCCAATCTAATACGGGCGGGGACCGCAAGATCTGCTACGTTACGTGATACAAAGATAAGCCCCATGGCACATGTTAATAAAAGTGATGCTGAGTTCCGAAAAAAATAGTTTCAAAAAATAGAATCGTCCGAAAGCACAAAAAAGTACCACTTCCGGTGTCAAAAATGGATGGTATTTACCAACGTCATTTAGTATAAAGATGACACTTGTGGCAACAAATAGCAATATGTATGTAGGTACAAAAAACCCAGTCTGCCAAGTCCAGCATGACCGGAAGTGCCCGGCAGACTGGTTAAAAAGTAACGAGTTTGACTCCAAATTTAGCTCACTTTTAAACCAGTCTGCCTAATTTTTAAACTATTTTTTCGGAACCCAGCATCACTTTTATGAACATGTGCCATGGGGCTTATTTATTTATTTATTGATAAAAATGTTTACATGACATTACAGTTAAACCAATG
This sequence comes from Pammene aurita, assembly GCA_947086415.1. Taxonomy (NCBI): domain Eukaryota; kingdom Metazoa; phylum Arthropoda; class Insecta; order Lepidoptera; family Tortricidae; genus Pammene; species Pammene aurita. Next base: position 5,642,236 of record OX352315.1, on the reverse strand, counting down.
CGTCACGAAACATAGACTAAAAGCAATAATAATTTTAAGTAGTTATTAACAATAATAGCACATAATAATAATAGCTTATCTTTGTATCACGTAACGTAGCAGATCTTGCGGTCTCCGCCCGTACTAATCCTACATTTAAAGCTTTCATCATGTGCCCGAGTTTTAAGCTACAAATATCATACTCGTAGAAACAGAATCTAACCAGACAGGCTGGTCAGATCCCGGTACTATCATTTCTTGAAATCGGAGGCTAATAGAAATCACCTACGAGTTGGCGACCCGATCAACGGCATCTCCATATACCTACAAAGTTTCCAACGTATTTGCATATTTTACTTTCTAGTTTAACATAATTTTGATAAACAACAATGTTTTTCTTCACCTCTCCAAGTTAAAATCGCGAAACAGCTGTTTGATTAAGGTGAATTATTTGTAAATGACATCTGACATGACATCTTTTTATACAATCCGATCGTTAGGAATGTGTCGTCAATGTCGTACAATGATTTGGTATCAAAAAAATAGACAAATCGACATTTTTGACTTACGGCTTGAGGTATTCAAAGGGCAGGTCGTGTATGCTCTTGGCCATCGCACCTAAATATTTTTTGATAACACATTTTACACTTGCTTAAAAACTTATATATACTTAGTTAATTCAGTAAGTAGGTATACTCGTAGTTTTAGTTTTAGGATAGTTTTTGCTTGTATGTATAATTATTTTATCTGTGCTGTGCATGCCTATTTTGGATGGCATTGTGATAAAATACCTACCTTACCTTAATTTTCTATGAATGTATGGAATGTTGTCTGTCTGGTGTGCCTAATAAATAAAAAAATAAAAAAAAATAAACAAGAAAACAAAACGTGCTTCACTTGTGCAGTTTAAAAAGAGTCGATCTTTCAAGGTATGCATAAAAACTAGAAGAATAGAAGTCTTGTTAGTGCCTACAAAATAGGATCGAAAACTTGAGCAAAATCGAAAAAAATAACATTACCGGACTATTAAGAGATTTGTTGAGATTTTTGTTCTTGAGGATTAATTTCAATAATCTGACTAACCTGATGAGCATAAACTATTGTATTAAAGTCATATAAATTTAAGCGCATGATTATTCAAATGACCTGATTTTAACTAATCCCATAAATCTTTGTTAAATGCATGAATAAATCTTAGATTTAACATTATTCTCGGTTAATCAAATATACACCTACATAATGCTTTAGATAGGTACTAGGGATGTAAAGAATATTCGTGGAATTTGAGATATTCACGTTCTCATTCGTATCTGCACGATTGATTACAAATATTAGTACATTTTTAAAACAAAACTAACATTGAACATTTTTATTTTTAAGTTTGTTATGTATATTTGATAATTTATGAAATAAACAGTTAAATTTTTTTTTCGTACGAGTGGAGCGTAAGGGAAGTGAAGTTCTTACGGACAACTTCGGACACAACTGTCAGCTGGCTAGATGTCTATGCATTTCGATGGCTTTTTGATTTTGAATAGTTATCCCGCATTAACTTTAGTAACGTTTTTCTGATCTTTATGACATTTTTTGGGGTTGTACGGTAAAAGTGAAAGTTTCGGGAATAGAAAAAAATATGCAGTATAAGTGAGTTTATTTATTTTTATTGTTTTTCAAAATATTCTCCTTTGTATTTCATGCACTTATGCATGCGTTCAAACCAGTCCGTAAAGCACTTTTTGAACTCTGAAGTAGGGGTCGACAAAATGGCTATTTTATAGGCCTCCACTGCTTCTTCTGGCGTCTGAAACCGCTGACCACGCAGTTTAGAAGTCAGGGCTATATGGAGGGTTAGAAGTCAGGGCTATATGGAGGGTGGTCCAATATTTCGACTTTTTCACCGTACAGGTACTCAGTTGTTGTCGGTGTGGTGTGTGGGCTGGCGTTGTCGTGGTGAAGGATGATGCGACGACTAGGGTTTGTTTTTCGGAGTTCAGCAAAGACGTTCCGCAAACAAATAGTGGTGTACCAATCAGCATTGACTGTTCTACGATCCTCAAGAGCAACAGTAGCTACGTGACCAGATTTAGAGATAAACGTAGCCACCATCTTCTTAGCCATGCTGCGAGAACGAACAACTTTTGTCGGTTTGAGCTCGTCTTCGAAGACCCATACTCGGGATTGGTTTTTAGTTTCAGGCTCATAAGCGTCCACGACTCGTCACCTGATACTATGTTAAAAACTGCATTTGAGCGTCCCTTGTTAGATTTTTTCAAAGTTTTGCGGCACCAATTGACACGGACTATTTTCTGCTCGTCAGACAATAGGTGAGGTATCCAACGGGAAAATAACTTCCTCACGCCTAATTCTTCTTTTCAAATAATTTGTATTTGACTCATTCCAATACCCAGGCACTCTTGAATTTCCCGATATGTCACATGTCGGTCTTCATTTATCAGGCGACGCACAACATCGACGTTTTCTTGCGTGACTACCGATTTTGGTGCGTGAAGCACTTCGTCGGTAAGGGATACACGGCCACGTTGAAATTCTGAATACCACCTGTATATTGTAGTCTTTGAAGGTGCTTCATCATTAAAAGCAGCAACCATCCGCTCTTCACATTGTTTTGTGTTAGTCCACTTTTAAGCGGGAATTACATTACAAAATTAGTGGCATAAAATTAATTTCGTGACATTAGTTTTACCAACGGTTTCACGTGTAATTTAATACTTTCGTAATGCATGCATTAATTTCATGAATGCAATTGAGTTTCGTGCCCTGCGCGATCTTTTGGTAAAATTAGTGTAATGCAACTAATTTCGTAATGTAATTCCCGCTTTAAAGTCATAATAAATTATAGCTCTAAAATTTTCACGGCACAATTCCATTTTAAGCAGCGAATCGATGACTTCAATAAACAATTGAAACCGAACCATAGATTTTTTTTCTAAGTGGCCAGTGTGTTGAGATAAGGAAACTTCAGAGATTATAAAAAGGTATAATACATGTTAAAAATAAATTAATAAGTATTCGATTCCCGACACTTTCAAGAGCTCCATACAATTTGAGAGTTTGTTTATGAGCAGGATCGATCAAGGGGTTATGGAGCTAGAAGGCTCGAAACAATCATCATTAGGGTCTTGTTATATTGTTCAACTCGTTTGTAAGGAAATCGCGAGTTCTCAGTTCGAGGCGGACTACTAGATTAACGGTTTTAACTATTTCAGGAAAAACATAATTATTTTTCGTGTGATGATTAAAAAAAATATTTCGCACATAACAACGAAGAACCTTGTTGAATGAAACTACTATAAAATGCAATTTCAGAACCTTGGGTTCAAAAACCTTGGGCTTAGGTTCAAGCCTGAATTATTCAACTACCACAACTTCCCGTATTCCAATTCGTGAATTTCCATTTTTTTTATAAATCCACGATGGTGTTATAAGTTTAACTGGCAACAAATAAACAATAACATATTACATGACTTAGAAAACTTAACTAAGCTATGCTAGTAAATCTAGACCTAACTTAAAACTTATTGGGATCTTAACTATATGTACAGGTATCCCCCCATATGGCTGCCACTTGGCAAGATGCCAATAAGGCTGGCTGTGTTGCCTCGCTGCATAGCGATACTAATTCGCTGGGCGAGGAACGAACCAGACCTACGGTCACCGGAGGACCGAATGAGCACGAAGCTTAATTTTTTGAACAGCTTGACTGCTTCCGGTCCCCATGGGCCCAGAATTTCCACTGCGAAAGGCGCAAAAAGTAAATAGTCGCCTAAAGATGCGTATTTTCGGCGCTTAGCAGCCTCAGCAGTGGATGCAGCCCCGCCAGCTCTCAACGAAGTTGTGCCCAGGTGAGACGGCGCTAGGGTGTCCACACATGTGGCATCCCAAACTAAAGGCCGTCCCTGTAACCAGGGCACAAGAGTCATCCCGTCAAGTCTCTTGCCGTCATCACGCACCAGACCGTTAGGCTCTAATGTAGCCGGCACGCTGACGCTGACCAGAGCCCGAAGGATGTCATTGAGGCTGGCGTGGCGGGACAGACAGCCTGCGCTCTTCGAGCAGGCGAGGCCGTGGTGCCCCAGCCGGTCAACTGTCGTACCACAGTGGCAGCGATGTGGGACTATTAAATTAGCCCCGAGACGTAAGTCGACGGCTATACGGAAACTGTTGGGGTCGAGTAAGTTTCCATAATTAGCCGATGGGTAGGCATTAAGCCAGTGCCCTGACTCTTTTTCCGAGATCGCTAATAAACGGGTCTTATCAGGTCGATCTGTAGCGGTATTTAAAAGTTATTTTTGCACCCGCTGGCAGATTGGTCCGTCCCAAAGTTTTTGGCTATTTGAGTTAAAAGGCAGATCCTTCCCTGGGCAGGCCAGTCTCCGGGCGACCCTAGACTCAGACAAGTACGCTATCTCACAGCCACAAAGTGACACTCCATTTTCTATAGAACATTTTTCTATTAAAAAAACTCGGCCTCGCAGGAACACGACGCGGTACAGAGCAGCGTGAATCATCCTTTAAGAAAATGTAAGATGTATCAGTTGGTAATCCTAATTAATAAATAAATATCGGAGAACTCAACTGTATCCACCTACGCCATGGGTGTCTTACCCATATATTATTTGCCAATTTTTCTGTCTGAAATATTATTGAACGCCACTATAATAATCTAATAAGATCTTCTTTCTGATAGTACTGATAAGATATTGTCACACGCTTGAAGCAAAAATACAGGTAGACATACAGTAGAAAGATAAGTAGTTATGCAGCATGACCTAATAAATAAACAGTGTGAGTTATGTAAGTGTGTTGAAATCAATAAGTGAAAATGTCTGAAAAAAAGAGCAGGTTTTCGCCGTTTGTTAAACAAGTAAGTTCTGTGGTTTAGAGACTTTTTATTTCAGTACTTTTATTTTCATTTATACACTCATGATGACATAGATGATAACATGCATAATGGATCTGGAGACAAGTTTATAATCTATATTCTCCAGAAACGCATTGGTGCCTACACGACGGATCCATTTGTCTTCGGTGCAAACCCCGGCTCGTTCGAAGAGTTTTCTGAACTTATCTCCAAAATATATTTTTTTCGATGAAGGCACAATAATAGATAGTATTAAATACAGAATGGCCATGCTCCACTCCGCCCAGATCGGAATTACCTTACCTCGCGGCGGCCGATTGGTAGGAAACTAGTAGGCTGATCCGTCAGGTTGGCAGCGCATCAATCAAAAGCAAAATGGCGGTGTATTGTCAAACGTCACAACGACAGCGGAAACAGCACCATAAGACGCACGCACACATTGAAGCATGTACAGATGTGCGCTCAAACGAGTTTTGTAGTATAACATGTCCGCCCTGTGATGAAGGGAAAGATCGTTAATAAATAAATAATAAATAAATATTTGGGGACAATCTAACACAAATCAACCCAGTCCCAAACTAAGCAAAGCTTGTACTATGGGTACTAGGCGACGATATACATACTTATATAGATAAATATATACTTAGATACATAGAAAACACCCATAACTCAGGAACAAATATTCGTGATAAACACACAAATAAATGCCCTTACCAGGATTTGAACCCGGACCTCCTGCTTCGTAGGCAGGGTCACTACCGACTGGGCTGGGAGGCCGTTTATCGTGAGGAAACCTACATACATCCGCGAAGAAATAAAAATAAGTGTACCTATGTGTGTGTGTGTGACGCCCCTCGAACTGTAGCCCTGTGATCCCTCTCGTGCAAGAGAGGAGGCCTGTGCTTAGCAGTGACCAGTAGGCTAATCTAATGAGGCTTACATTTTTTTGACGCCATTTTACAAAACTCGTTTCAGTGTTACGTGACCGGGACAGTATGCTGCAACATCATAGGCCACGGGTGCATGATGGGCTATCCAGGAGTGCTCCTGCCACAACTCCATCAGCCAGACTCTCCCATTAAGATCACCAAGGACATGGAGTCCTGGATAGGTGAGGGAACAGTACAATCACAGAATCGATACTTCGTACCTACAGAATTCTTCCTGCTCATGGCGTCAATAGGGTCAATTTGACCTTATTTGTACAAACATGCGTAAGCGTCAATAGCTCAGTTGGTTAGAGTGATCGGACCGGTGTTCCGAAAGGTCGCAAATTCGAATCTTGCTCGACGCAGTGATTTTTCCATTTTTCTTGCAATTATAAAATTAAAATATTCTTGTTACTTATGTCTCTTTCTTTGTTAAGGACACAAAAATCAAGGTCTCACAAAAGTCGCAAAAAAGTCATTATTCATGTGATGGCCGCGGACATCTTATCTTCGTAAATTTAAGTAGGTGTCTATCTTAAATAATTTTCATTTATCGTCGTCTAGTAACTGTAGTACAACCATCACAAGCCTTATTAAGGGGCTCCCTGGCGCCTTACTATAGATCTTAATCCCTTAGTTTTCTAATAATTTTCAAAGCCTATCATATTATCAGTAACGGCCTTAAACAATATAGGATCCTATATTTACTTCCATATTCATTGTGTTCGAGATATTTGACATCAAAGTCGAATAATTTTAGGCCAAAAAAGTGGTTTTCTGGTCATAACTTTTGTGTTAAGTAGTTTAAAATTAAAATCTGTCTTCAGTTTTTAGAGACGTCAAACAGGAACCTTATATATAGATTTCGTATATGTAAGATACTTTATAGCATTCGAATATCGATAAAAGTGTTTTTTTGAACCATATTTTAAAAAATCATAAAAAAATAAGGACTCACTTATTTAAAAATCCGGCTCTACAGAATGTAGATAAATTATTCAAGAACCGATAACCGTTTGCCTTCTAATTCTATCTGTGGTACAAATGTTGGAATATCGACTCAAAACTGGTCAAAAATCGATAAAAAACGTGTGGAGCCCCTTTTAGCTTACCTATGGGCCTGAATCAGTTTTTGTAATATCGCAACGTAAGTATATTTATAATGACACGATGGCCGTTGCAACAAGATTGTTCTTTAACCGACTTCAAGATTTCAAAAGGAGGAGGTTCTCAATTCGGTTGTAAGTTTTTTATTTTCTTTGTTTCTTCATATCTCCGTCATGTCTGAACCGATTTTGAAATTTCTTTTTCTCATTGTAAGTTCATACAGTTTTGTCAAAACGCAGTTCTGGTGATGGGATCCATGAGGAATCGAGGGAACTCCTCAAATCCTAAAGGCATACATATAGTGTTTTTTTTTAATCAATAAATGAAGCATTTACATTTAAAGAAGTGATATTTGATGAAGTGAAACTGCTGATGATTAAAACGGAACTCCTCAACGACGCATAATTCACGTTTGACGATTTGTCCTCTTTGTTGTGTTTGTTAAGCAAGTTATTTCATTGTATGGAATCTAAGAGTGTACCATCTACAATAATCTTTCACCGGCCTCTCCATTAAAGTTATTTTTTTTCTTAAAAATAATGTTTCTACACTCAAATTGTTAATCCTCTAAAATGTGTTTAAAAACGGTAGGCAATGGCCAGCATTACAAGAGCCGATTTTACTATGATAAGCTTTTCATCTGTGGCAGTAAAGTAATTTTAACATTACATGCTCAAATATTGATAAGTTATGAGTTTCAAATTTGGAACATTGAATTTGATAACGTAATGAAAACCCTGCCCTCCTCCCCGACCGCCAGCAGGCGCCCCCCCCGACCGCCGGCACAATCGAGTTGGCCATGGCGGTGCAATCGCGGTCATTCTAATGGTTTCCGAACACGTTAGGATTACGTTACACTTTAGGATTTATAATATGTGTGTAGATAAACGTATGCAATTGTATGTAATTAGGCCTTAAAACACTCGTGTGTTCTTATTTTAAGGGCCCTTATTACGTAACAGTTACATAAACTACTATTATAAAACATTTAAAAAATAATCAATCCAGCAGGACTTGAACCTGCCAAGTTACTTAAGTTAACGAAATTTTCAATGCCTTCAATCATCTCAATCTTAAGTAACTTGACCCATAGCTTTATTGGTAAGGCGATCGAGCCCCGGCAAGGCGTATCGATGCAAGTTCAAGTCCTGCTAGGTTGATTACTTTTTCAATGTTTTCAATGTTTATATTTGTTTTAATAACAATCTATTGTATGAGTGGAATGCCCCACTTTAAAAGCATGCAAAAATAATTATTTTCAGCGTCAGTGATGGCGATATCAATGTTCTTCGGCAACTTCTTCACACCACCGATCATGGGCCGGCTGGGGCGCAAAGCGGCACATTACGGCGTCACGCTGCCTATCATGTTAGGATGGATTGTCACTGTGCTGGCTACCAGCTCCGAGGTATCTTTAGAGTAGTACAAACATATCGACATAACTAGCCATCGGTGTAGCGAGCGACATACGAGCATAGGTTGGTTGACCTTAGAAGTGGCTAAAAGCCGCAAACCTAACAATATTTTAGAATATACTGCCTATTCTACTGGTTTATTCCAGCCCGGGACGTTGGGGATATTGGATACTTTTTCTTTCATATACATATGAAATCATCTTTATGTTTATACTTGACGTTAACCCTTGGCGTAGACGGATTATAGCAGGATTCAAGCAGTGTGTACTTTTAGATAGGATGTATATTGTACCAATTTATAGTATTTAAACCACCAACTTTCAGGTACCTATGCTAATTCAAAAAACTCGGCTCGAACAGTGCTGAATTGATAGTAAAACAAACGGTGTTTTGTTGATAAAATTCCAATCGAAATGAACTTAAAAATATTGTTTAATTACTTTTTTTTCGTTAACTCTCAGTCACGTTTCTAGCAGCGATTTACTCGCGCTAGTTTTTAATATAATGTTATATTTAATATATATTTTAATTTCCAGATGCTACTTATTGGCCGGGTGCTCCAAGGCATCTCCTTCGGAATGATGATGCCACTCCGCTCCGTGCTGATCGGCGAGTACACCAGCCCACGTAACCGTGGCGGATTCCTCACCACCATAGCCCTAGCTCAATGCTTCGGCATCCTCTTTATCCACTTCGTGGGATCCATCCTCAGCTTCCAGCTAACAGCTCTCATCGCTCTATCCTTCTCCTTCATTAGTCTTCTCATGACTATATACTCTCCTGAATCACCGAGCTGGCTCGCGACGCAAGGGCAATACGATAAATGCAGACACGTCTTCATATGGTTAAGGGGAGAGGAGGAAATACCAGAGCTGGAAAAAATGATCCAAGCCAGCAAGCAGTTGGAAGAACAACAAGTAAATCAGAGCGGACTGCAAGAGATAGTATCGGCTGCAAAGAAAAAAGAGTTTTACAAACCTATTATACTTATGATCGGAGTATACATCATGCTAAATGTTGCAGGAGGCACACTTTTTGCTGCCTACTCGACTAAAATATTGCATCTACTCATGGGTCCAGACATCGATGCCCATTTCTGGATGGTGGCTTTAGACACGCAGAGATTATTTTTTAACATAGGTGCTGTTTATGTGATAAATAAAACTGGTAGGAGGACTATGTTGTTCGCTACAGGAGCGCTATGTGCTGGTAGCCAGCTAACACAAGCTGGTTACCTCTTCGCCAAAACCAACGGTTTTCTACCCTTTGACTCTCTATGGATCCCTGGAATCCTTGTGAACCTGCAAGTAATGTCTGTTGCTGTAGGCATGGTTCCACTGCCAAGCGTTATAGCTGGTGAGGTCTTCCCCTTACAATACAGAAGTCTTGCTGGAAGCATTAGCTTAGTAGCAGTTTCTGGTTCAATATTTTTAGTTCTTAAGACTTTCCCTGGTCTAGTATCTGCTGTAGGGTTACAAGGGACATATGTTCTGTATACTGGGATAATCACAGCAGGTTTGATGGTATCCTATTTCTTATTGCCGGAGACGAGAGGCAGAACCCTGCAACAGATAGAAGAGTATTTTAAAGGAGAACCTTACGAGCCGGAACGTGACAAAGAGTTAGAAGCACTAAATGGATCTGAGACGAAAAAAATATTTGCTTAAGTATTAAGAAGACAGAAAAAAGAAGGAAAAGAAAGAAGAAGAAGAAGGAAAGGAAAGGTAGACATACATCGGATTATAATTGGAATTATTCTGTATTGGAACCATACACAATATTAGAGACTTTTTTGTATATGGTGTATAGGTGTATTGATGTATATGTGTAGTAGATGTTGACTGTCGTAGGGTCGTGTCAATTTTTTGTTTAATTTAATTTATTAAGGCAACGAAAAGCTTGCAATAAAAATGTTGTTCTTAATAACGTGATTAATCGACCTTAAGTGCCCTAAAAACAAATATAAAATCGAAAGTAAAAGATAAAAGAGATAAAAGATAATAAATATTCTTCAATTTAGGCACATTACAATGCACTTATGAACGTCAGAGAGAAAAAGAAAAACTACCACCGGTTCTAACCCTATACCTCTGACCCGAGAAGTATTATTTATGACCGGCAAGAAACTCGGCGGGACTTATTTTTTCAAAACAGTAATACAGTAATATTATATCTTAAAGATACACAATTATGCGTAGTTCTATAAGAAGACATATCAAAACAGCTTAAGAGATATACAATGTACGTATTGTTTAATTAAAATAAAATAATAATAATAAAATCCAAATCTGATTGCTTCACAAAACGTTTGATATGCTTTCCTATCTGAACTGTGTCCTCTAAATATTAGATGATTTTGTAGTAGTTTCTGGTTTGGGCCATGCATGTTTGTCCGTCATATAGTCCTCGACCCTGTAATAACCCTTTGACATTAAACTTTTTTCAAATATTTCTTAAGAGCGGGAAATGATAAATTTAAAGCATCCACGGGTAACTTGTTATAAATGTGAATATCTTGACCAAAAAATTACTTATATGCCTTGCGGATACGACTACTTCTGATAGCAAGCTTGTTTTTATTTCTAGTGTTATAGCTGTGGATGTCAGAATTTTTTTTGAACTTTACAACATAAATAATATTGTCATAGATATATTGGGAAGCAACAGTTAAAATATTAATTTCTTTAAATAGTTCTCTAACTGATGCACCTGCCTTTAAGTTATACAGAAAGCGGATGGCTCTTTTTTGTAAAACAAATATAGTCTGTATGTCAGCTGCTTTGCCCCAAACCAGAATACCATATGACATTACACTATGAAAATAACTGTGATAAACTAAGCGAGCTGTGTCAATATTCGTGTATTGTCTAATTCTCCTAACGGCATGAGCGGCCGAGCTTAATCGAAGAGCGAGTTTTCTTATATGAGGACTCCATTGTAGATTTTTGTCCAACGTCGAACCAAGGAACACTGCTTTATCTACTATCTCTAAACATTCACCATTCAGGAGAATCTTAGTGTCCACCGGTGCAACGTTTGGCAAAACAAATCTAATGCATTTGGTTTTCTTAGCATTAAGTAGCAAATTGTTAATAGTAAACCAGTTCAGTACAGCAGCTAGTGTGTTATTGATTACAGTAAAATCGGTAGATTGCCGGTCAACTTTGAAAATGAAAGATGTATCATCGGCAAACAGAACGATATCACAAAGGTTTTGTACTACGCAAGGTAAATCATTTATATAATCCAAGAACAGGAATGGGCCCAAAATAGAACCCTGTGGCACTCCTAATTTTACTAAAGTCCCTTTAGACTGGGTTTTATTTACAACAATTGTTTGTGTTCTGTTGCTAAGATATGAAGACATGAGATTCAAGTCATTTTCTGACAAACCATAATGTTCTAATTTAAGACTGAGGGTTGTATGATCTACACAATCAAACGCTTTAGAAAGATCACAGAATATACCAATTGCATCGTAATGTTTTTCCCAGGCAATGAAAATATGTTTGATGAGTACCGCAGCAGCGTCGGTTGTGGAACGTCCCTTTGTGAAACCAAACTGATTTCTTGTAAGCAATCCATGTCTGTTGAAGTGGCCCAGTAGATCATTTAACATTAGCTTTTCAAAGACTTTACTTAGTACAGGAAGTATTGATATCGGCCGGAAGTTATTCAGATCACTAGAATCACCCGATTTAAAAAGAGGTATGACTTTACTACATTTCATAAGATCTGGAAAAACGCCTTGTGAAACTAAATTATTATAAATTAAGGCTAAGTAAGGCGCTATGACGTCTATGATATGACTGATGACTACAACTGATGTACCCTATAGCCAGTAGCTTGTTAATATTATGGATTGTATTATGTATTTTACTAGGTGGGCTATCTAATCTAGAAAAAAAGTGCGCCACGGTTGACAGCTGTCACTGAATTAGAGAAAAGCTTTAACAAAACAGACGTGATATTGTTATGACAAAATTAATATTCTGCCTAAACACATTATGTAAGGAAACGTGATTAAATAAATTTAAGAGCAAATTATTATATTATTCCTATGAGTTATTTTGCTCCTTACCCTATGCTTATTTAGGAATAAATGGAGATTTTTTTTTCGACACGAACCTTGAAGTTAAATATGAAAATGAAATGAAAGATGCAAAGAGATTCGGTGCAAATAGAAGCATAACATGGAATAAGCACAAAAACCATTTACACCAAAATGGTTGCCACTCAGTATGAGTCATAACAGCGTAGCCACAACGCAATATTCATACGCATCATGAACGCATCATTGATAATTGACTTGAAAAAAAAAATGAAACAAATTAAAATAGTTGTCGCAGATAGCTTAAAATTACTGTTCTTTTTGTGTAACTAGATCTAAGTTAATCATTTTCTCGATTTATACCAATTTGTTTATTTTTGTAATTTAATAAAGTGTATAAATATTGTGTTTACATGTCTAGTTCTTAAGTACTGATTTATGTCTTAATTTTATTGATATCACGGCATAATACCCAAAATGTCTAGATTATAAGAATTTTGTACTAATTTATGAAGAAATGTCCCATATAAATATCAATTTTAACCCTCCTACAAACATGTAAAACTGTAAGCTTATTCGTGAATAAATATCTAACTCACACGGCACATACCAGCCACTACTACGAGCACGCTAGAAAACCTATAAAATAATTCAGCACTACAACAACTCCCAGCGGAAAAACACCTGCAACTACACTGCTCATATGTCTTTAAAAAGCTAAATAAGTGTTTTTATTCATCTCCCTACATGACCTGGTAAATGGTACAGCGGCTCAGCGCTGCTTGGTTCAACGTGGTAATCCGGTCTGCACACAACAGCTGGTCCTTCGAGCTCCGGATGGAAGAAATCTGCTGCCAATTCAAGAAACAAACAAGTACGCGCTGAGCTCGATTAATTTCGCTCAGAATCTTCATACGGTGTCCGGCTTAACCGCTGATACACCTGCCCGCTTTCGCGGAAGAGCCCTGTGCTATTTACCAGCTTGCTGGACGGACCGCTCGTGTAGAGGCCATACTCCACGTTCGTGTCCTGGCAACTTTAGTTGCAACGTCACATGGTTGACGTCTTCACACTGCTTTCGGACGCTCTGGCACTTGCACTTAGCCTTTGCGCGAGATTCAGTGCATCAGGGATTAACGCCCAAGAGTAAGTAAAGTGAACGTAGGGCCGCTTTCACTGCACTAGGCAGTGTCAGCCATTAGGTTTTAGGTAGGTAAGGTTAGGGAATCCCACGTGCGTCAAGCAAGAAGAAAGAAGAAGATGTCCGATCATACGCTCAAGATGTCTCTTCGCTCACACGAGGGACAACCCTCCAGAGCCGTTACCCCGCCGTCTGGTGAAACAACCTCCGGCGATATCAATACATGGGACAAAGGCACCAGCAGCACTCTTGGCGATGGTTCTAGTGTAGAACCGCGTCTACAGCCGCCGCCGGCAAAAGCGCCGGCGCCCGCTTATTCGGAAATATCGGAAGACGACGCGGAAAAGACGTTAGTTAAAAGCCCACCGGGGACATTGTGTAAACACTATACACACGTCCGCCGCCGGGGAAAAAGACCGCTTTTCTCAGTGCGGCGACCGCGGTAGTAAAAAAGTGCGCGAAAATCGAAGTGTGTATAGTGAAAAGTGCGACGAGAAGTTAGCTCTGTTGCTAGCGGAACTCGAGGTTCATAAAGCCGCCCTCGCCGTTGCTAATAAAGAGACGGAAACTGCCAAGTTAAGGCTACAGATTGCCCAGCATGAGACGCAATCTGTTAGAGGTAAGTCCGAACCTCTTGTCGAAAAAGACGAGCAACGCGTGAGGAATTGGGTAGAACGACAGTCCCAGCTAGATCAGAGCAATTACGTAACTAAAAATGAAGCGTTCGCGTTACATACAATACGCAATTTCGCCCCAAGCGCGCCGGTGCCCAGCGCCCCCGCGCCCCGCGAGCCGCATATGAGTACTCATCGCCCGCCGCGAGATGTGTCTAGTCATTATGCGCCCATTATGCATAGGCCACCCGAATTACCCGCTTTCGACGGTAATATCACAGAATGGATCGCAATCCGTGCCGAATTTGACGATACCGCGCCAATTTTTAGTTACGTAAATAACGTCAGTCGAATTAGGCGCGCGTTGAAAGGTGAAGCGCATACCGCGGTGAAATCCATCATGTATACCGTCCAGGATCCATACGAGATAATGGAGGCCTTAGAGAGGCAGTTCGGGGACCCTGAAGAGATCGTGTTGACTGAGCTACATAATGTTAAACGCATGCCGCGCCTAGCCGAAGATAACAGTAATATCGAGTCTTTTGCCGCGCACGTCGCAAATGCAGTAGCAACAATAAAATCATTAAAGCAAGAAAAATACTTGTACGCGCCATAACTAGTCAACAAGATCGTCGATAAGTTGAACCTTATTGTTAGGTACGAATGGGGCAAGGTCAAACAAGCTAATTTGAACTCGCCCGATTTAGTCGCGATATCAGAATTTCTGCTAGAAATTAGTTCCGCGGCTAAAAGAACGAGTCGTCATCGAGGTCCGAAGCCGAAAAATGCCGTGAACACGGTCTCCTTTGAGCTGGAATATAGGTCAGGGCGTCATACCGCCCCCGCCCGTACGGGACGCCCCCGTGTGCTCCCGCGACTATTCGAGCGATTCCAACAATAGCTACCAGAGCACTCGCCCGCAAAGTAGAGTAAATAGAGCTCACACGGGGGAATATAGGTCGCCGACGGTAGCTCAGACGAAGCCCCGCGAGGCTAAAAGGCCTGCGTATACGGGGACCAAGCCCAAACAACATTCGGTACCAGCACAATTTACGTCACGAAATAAGTGTTTAATATGTCATAATCATGAACACAAGGTAGAAGCGTGTACTAAATTTTTGAATGCATCGGTAGCCGAACGTTGGGATTGGGCGAAAAACGAAAAGCTGTGCTATAAATGTCTAGGCGCGGCGCACCGTAGTCGCTTCAAGTGCAGGTATGTGGCTTGCGGAGTGCAACAGTGCGAGGCCGGGCATCACAGGTTACTACACGGTTTGAACGCATCTAAAGCGCCCGTGGAAGACAAAAAGTCAGTAACGATCACGCGATTAGAATAGCGCCCACGTTTTTGAAAATGATGCCCGTAGAGGTTACGGGCCCACTGGGTACTACGCAAGCCTTAGCCCTGTTAGATGAAGGGGCGGCCCTTATTTTGATTTCACACGAAACAGCCGATCGTATAATGCCCCGAGAGCTGGGAGAAACGCTCGACATAGAAGGTATAGGTGGGAGCGTGAGCGATCCGGACTCTTGTAACGTGCGATTCGCAATCCGCGGCTTTTGCAGAAATGATGGAAGCGCTTACCATCAATCGATTGAACGTAGGAGCGCAAGGCGTCTCCATAAACATAATCGCGCAGTGCGACCACTTAGCCGACATAGCCGATGAGCTGTGTTACGATTCTGCCGCGCCTTCAATAATCATAGGTCAAGATAATTGGCATTTGATAGCTACGCACCAAATTATCAGCGGTAAATCGCACCTCCCGGTAGCTAGTTTGACGCGGCTAAGATGGTCACTGCACGGACCACATAGGTCATCGGAGGCAACCGTAGCGTTTGTAGGCCACATGGGGCCACGAACGGCCGACGATGAAGCTTTAGCTCTCATGAAGGAACATTTCGATATCGAGTCACTAGGGGTAGTATAAAGTTACCTCGGGCCGATCCCGATCAAAGAGCAATAGATTTACTAGAAGCGACATGTGAAAAAATCCCCGGGGAAGATAGGTACCGAGCGGGTTTGTTATGGCGTACCGATAACGAAGAATTGCCAAATAATAAAGCACACGCGTTACGGCGGCTGTACAGCCTGGAAAACAAATTAGATCGCGACCCTATTCTGAAAATCGAGTATACTAAGCACATAAATAACCTGTTAGAAAAAGGTTACGCGGAAAAAGTAGTCTCGCCGCCCCCGCAGGACGCGCCTAGGGCATGGGTACTTGGCGCATTTCGCAACGTTTCATCCGCAGCGCGGAAAAATGCGCGTAGTTTGGGACGCAGCCGCTACTGCGTACGACAGGTCGCTAAATAGTGCTCTTCTAGCGGGTCCTGATCTGTTAGAATCCTTATTCGGCGTGTTAGTTCGTTTTAGGGAAGGCAGGATCGCGGTAATAGCCGACATTAAAGAAATGTTCCTGCAGATAGAGATTATAGAACGCGATCGAGAGTCGTTACGTTTTGTTTGGCGGGGGGAGGACCGCTCAGCCTCTCCGCAAGAATATAGGATGAAAAGACTGATATTCGGATCCGCGGCTGCGCCGACGACGGCATTGTACGTCAAAAACAAAAACGCATACGAACATGCGAAGGAATTTCCGATCGCCGCTGAGAAAACTATAAAAAACGCGTATATGGACGACTTGGTTGTACCTTTTGACCAGTGTGAGAGCGATACTAGGCGCATAGTAAACGAAATTTACGCACTTAATTTACGCGCGTCGTTCGAGCTCCGCGGGTTCGCCTCTAACAACCCAAACGTAATTTCTGACGTAGTTCCTAGCAAAGAGGATACGTCCCTCATCGGGGGAGGCGAAAGCGAGCGCACATTAGGCTTAAAATGGAACCATAGACGCGACACGTTAGGGTTTAACGTAAATTTATGCAACTCGCCCGAAGACGTTCTCAACGGTACGAAATTACCCACTAAACGACAGGTGACGAGTAGCGCGATGTCGATATTCGATCCCATACGCTACGTAAGCCCGATCTCTGTCTTAGGGAAGGCATTGATGCAGGAAGTCTGGCGTATAGGGATAGGCTGGGATACCGTTATACCCACCTCGCTCGCACCCGCGTGGAATTCATTCGTGAGTAATATTCAGCAACTTAGGGAGTTAGAAATACCGCAATACGTACCCGCTAGAAATAGAGAGGCCGACATGCACGTTTTTGCGACGCTAGTGAAAAGATATACGCCGCCGCGATATACTTAGTTAGCGAAGGCCCGGACGGACCGTTGCGTATTGTCAGCATTCCTAGGTTAGAATTGCAAGGTTGTGTGCTAGCGACACGGCTAGCCGACACAGTAGTAAAGGAGTCCGATTATGTCATTAAACATAGGTATTTTTGGAGCGACGCTCGGACAGCGTTATCCTGGATAAGGTCGGATCCACGTCGGTACAAAAGCTTTGTCGCACATAGAGTAGCCGAAATAGAAAACACAACTAAACCTACCGATTGGCGTTGGGTACCTAGCGCGTTAAACGTCGCCGACGACGCTACTAGTTAAGGGCGTTCCGGCCCAGTTCGGAGCTAACCAACGGTGGTTTATAGGGCCTGATTTTATACGGCAAGCCGAGGAGCATTGGCCGCGAGAAAAAACAGTAGAGCCCGTCGTAGAAATGTGCGAACAGCGCGTCATAAAACCGGTTTGCTCTGTAAATACCGGTCAAAACAAGTTCGCATACTTGCCCGAGATTAAGGTTCCTGTAGGCGACCTACCGCCAGAGAGACTCAAGGCGAATCAACCGCCATTTACCGCAGCAGCCGTAGATTTGTTCGGTCCTATGCAAATTGTCATAGGCCGCCGCCGAGAAAAGCGATGGGGCGTACTTTACTCACCACTAGAGCCGTGCACCTAGAGCTAGCCGCCTCCCTATCGGCAGCCTCTATGATCCTATCGCTACGAAGAATGATATCTCGACGCGGCGCACCCATCGTTCTGTACTCAGATAACGCCACAAACTTTTACGGCGCAGAACGCGAGCTATCCGAGGCCAAAAACTCTCTGCCCGATAGTTTCATACAATTTATGACCGAACGACGCATGATCTGGAAGAAGATCCCGCCTGGCAACCCCTCCGCCGGCGGGGCTTGGGAGCGTCTAGTCGTAAACGTGAAAACAGCTCTGAAAGTCACGCTAAAAGACAGAGCACCCCATGAAGAAGTTCTCCATATGCTACTGCTGGAAGCTGAACACCTGGTAAACTCCAGACCGCTGACCACAGTGAATCCTGACTTAGAGGCTGAAGCGCTCACGCCGAATCACTTTCTCATCGGCCGATCGAACGCTATGTCCCCGCTGGGAGTCTTCTCCGATGAAAATATGAGCCTTTCGTCCTGGAAAACAGCTCAAGCACTAGCTGACAACTTCTGAAAACGCTGGCTGAAAGAATATCGTCCAAACCTGATGCCACGATCCAGTACACACCAGAACGCGACGAAACTACACGTAGGAGATGTAGTAATTATAGCCGACAGTACGATGCCACGAGGTACTTGGCCTAGAGGCGTGATCGCACAGCTCTTTCCAGGTCCTGATGGCCACATAAGAGTAGCCATTGTACGTACTCGCGCAGGAAAAGTCCGCCGCCCGGTTTCCAGACTTATTCTCATCTGCTCCACACCAATAGACGGTGCTGACGCACGTGGGGGAGAACTGTCGCAGATGGCTTAAAATTACTGTTGTTTTTGTGTAACTAGATCTCAGTTAATCATTTTCTCGATTTATACCAATTTGTTTATTTTTGTAATTTAATAAAGTGTATAAATATTGTGTTTACATGTCTAGTTCTTAAGTACTGATGTCTTAATTTTATTGATATCATGTCATAATACCCAAAATGTCTAGATTATAAGAATTTTGTACTAATTTATGAAGAAATGTCCCATATAAATATAAATTTTAACCCTCCTACAAACATGTAATACTGTAAGCTTATTCGTGAATAAATATCTAACTCACACGGCACATACCAGCCACTAGTACGAGCACGCTAGAAAACCTATAAAATAGTTCAGCACTCGTACTAGTCGCTCACTCCTACAACAACTCCCAGCGGGGAAACACCTGCAACTACACTGCTCATATGTCTTTTTTTTTTTTTTTTTTTTTTTTTTATACCACGACGGTGGCAAACAAGCATACGGCCCGCCTGATGGTAAGCAGCTACCGTAACCTATGGACGCCTGCAACTCCAGAGGCGTCACATGCGCGTTGCCGACCCTTTACAAAAAGGAGGATTCACTGTGTTGACGACTAAAGGAACAAGAAGGTCCCTCATCGTCAACACACTGGGTCCTCTTTGAGCTCTTTGGCAACCTTACTCACCAGCAGGAACACAACACTATGAGTAGGGTCTAGTGCTATTTGGCTGTGGTTTTCTGTAAGGTGGAGGTACTTCCCCAGTCGGGCTCTGCTCCAGATTTGAGCGATGACATTCGCTGAACGTGCCCTACCACACTTAGCGAGATGCCATTCGCAGTGCCCATACCTCTCTTTTTGGCGTAGTTTAAGGACATACCCAGGTCCGGACGTAGTTTAAGGACATACCCCGGGTCCCGAAGAAGAAGAATGTCTTTACAAAGCTAAATAAGTGTTTTTATTCATCTCCCTACATGACCTGGTAAATGGTACAGCGGGTCAGCGCTGCTTGGTTCAACGTGGTAATCCGGTCTGCACACAACAATAGTTTATTCCATAAACAGTTGGTACATAAATTAACAACAGGGTTGGGTCTTCCTAGTAGGTAAAAGGATACCTAGGGCTAGAATCCAGGTCAAAAAAATTAAAAAAAAACAACAACTTTTTGACACTGTAGACGAACAAATATGGCGAGTGACACACATGAGTGACGTCACAAGAACTGTAGATCCGTTTAGGCGCGAAATTTTAAATTATCAGCTTGTAACAGCAATTTTTGACTATAAATCATAGTATTTTCATTTTTTAATACACTCGTTGTCTACAGGGTGTAACAAAAATACTAGTGATCCGTTTAAGCCGTTTAAGGGCATAATTGGCTACTTTCCTAAAAAAATATATTTAGTCCGTCAATTAGATTATTAAAAAATATTGGACACGTATTTTTTATTTTGTCAATCAAACAAAAATTGGTGAAGATATAGCCCGTTAAAGTTCCGCGTGACGTCACATTTCAGTACAATTTTTATTTACACTTAAAAATACAGATGAAATAATTGTATGTCTCAAAAGTTTCTAATTAACCATATTTTTGAAAATAAATTGCGCAGATATCTCTCCTGTCATTCGCTCGACCATATTTTCTATCGTCACGCGCAAACGACGCTGTATATTGTGGTCAGCGGCAACTTGCAGGACCTTAAGCCTCCCCCGAAGGCCGTTCGCCTGGCTAAATCCACCACGAAGGCCCCGAATGCATCCAGAGACTACGCCCCAAATTCGCTGACAATGCCGCTGTCAACCATGCCTGTCAATGCTATAATTCTGTAAACATTAGACATGATTATTTTCAATAATCCATGATTTTAAAGTGTTGAACACTCTAGGATTGTTCAGTGAACCTAAGTACAGTTTTTAAATGTTTTCTGATGTTACGTCCACGTTGATCAGTGTTCATTAATAATTTTGAACAGTACCAACTTACAATCCTTAGACAAAATAGTGTACATAACGATACTGGCGTGCCTGATCGCCTTACTATTTTCATATTTTACTCATTTTGTATCCTTTTTGTTTATAGCATAAGTTTTTCTTTATATTACTTAAGTAGTTATTAGAATCTGTATGTCCCTATTAGCAAACAAGGTCGCTTCGCCTACTGCGTCGTTGGACATTAATGTGCGCTGCCCGCATTGTCCCCAGATTCGTTATTTCAAAGGTACAAAAGGTTTAAATATCCATATTGCAAAAAAACACAAACCCCAGGTCCCATGTTCGGCCCCTGTAATCTCTGTCCCTCCATCGACATCCATTTCGCAACCACACACCGTGCCTTCCGACCTACCTTTTTGGCAAACTATTAGTAACTTAAAAAGTACCCTACCAACTCTCAAACGCATACCCAGGGGCGCCCGCGTCGCATTTTCTAAATGTTTAGCAGAAACCATAAAAACTGCCGTGAGTGAGAATTCAAAACGCGCCTGGGAAGAACTTCTGACATTTTCTTTCAAAGTTCTCTATGTTAATAAAGGCGATCAGAGTAATAGGTCCCTTACCGCCAAAATAAAAGAGAACTGCGTTCGCACTTCCTCTGTAAGTCCGATTACTCCCCAACATCACTCCTCCAAACGAAATACATCTAAAATAGTAAAAAACAAAGTAGCGGATGGAGATATTAGGGGTGCCGCACGCATAATTTTCTCCAACGACGCAATAGCTCCTGACAACCCAGATACACTTTTGGCTCTTAATAATAAACACCCACTTCCAGCAGCAAACTCTGTCCTGCCTGGCCCTCCGCTGACCACTGACGTGCCGCTTCAAGCTACACCAGAAGATGTTTTGGGAGCCGTCATGTCGTTCCCAAATGGCTCAGCCGGCGGCCTAGATGGCCTTACGCCACAACACCTAAAAGACGTCTTAAGCAGCGACTGCAACGGAACTCGTGACGAGCTCCTAAAACATCTAACATCACTGGTGAACCTAATGCTAGCAGGTGAAGTGCCTACGGACGTGACCAATATACTGTATGGAGCCAACTTATGCGCCCTCCTAAAAAAAGACGGCGGCATACGACCGATCGCCGTTGGCACTACTTTTCGTCGTCTCACGGCAAAAATAGCTTGCCGAGCCGTCTTAGAAAAATTGAGTACAGAATTCAGGCCTCTCCAATTGGGATTTGGCGCAAAAAGTGGCTGCGAAGCCGCTGTCCACGCCGTGCGTACCTTTGTGGAGCGTCAGGCTGGCGAGGTGCTGCTGAAAGTCGATGTGACGAACGCCTTCAACTCTGTGGACCGAGGCCCCCTTCTGACCCAAATAAAAGAAAAAATTCCCGAAACCTACCATTTTTTATGGCAGTGTTACAGTTCCCCCTCAAAACTTGTATATAAATCAAACCTTTTGGCCTCCTCTGTTGGTTGTCAGCAGGGTGATCCTTTAGGCCCAGCCATCTTTAGCCTCGCCATCCATCCATTCATAAAATCTCTAAATTCCAAATTAAATGTCTGGTACCTAGACGACGGTACACTAGGGGGTGATGCAGGTACAGTCTTAGACGATCTACAAAAACTAACATCTGATCTAGAGTCTATAGGGCTATATTTAAATTTTTCAAAATGCGAATTATTTATTTCCGCCTCATGTACTGATAAGGACCGGATAATACAAAGTTTCGAAAATATAGCACCCGGAATAAAAATAATCAGTGAAAACCAGCTTCACCTCTTTGGCTGCCCTATTTTGGACCAATCTTTCGACAAATAAATCAACGATAAAATTCAAAATTTCAAATCTGTTTCCGACCGTCTATTAAACATTAACAAGCATACCGCATACACAATCATTCGATACTGTCTTTTTGTTCCTAAATTTACTTATGTTCTTCGTGGCAGCCATCTCTGGAAGCACCCGACCCTACTCCTAAAACTAGATTCCCTGATACAAGAAACCCTATCATCAGTCCTCAACATACCGTTTGACGAGAGGTCTTGGACCCAGGCCACTTTACCTATACGGCACGGTGGCCTGGGGATACGCAAAATTACCAGTGTATCGCTGCCTGCCTTCTTGTCCTTAGTGCATAGTGCCCAGAACTTAGTTGAAAGCATTTTAACCCCTTCTCTCGGGGCCATGGAGGCTGCTCATTGCACTGAGGCCAAGAATGTATGGTCAGTGACCTGTCCCAATACTGACCCGCCTACCAATCCTTGTTCCCAGAGGCAATGGGACGAGCCGCTCTGCCGACTAGTACGGAACAATCTAGTTGACACGTCAACTGGTCCGGCAGATCGAGCTCGTCTCCTTGCCACTGCGGAGTGGGAGTCGGGTCTGTGGCTACAGACTCTACCTTCACCATGTACAGGCACGCTTCTAGATGACTGTACCTTTAGACTGGCGACTAGTTTGCGGATAGGGGCAGCAACAAACGCTCCACATCGATGCCAATGTGGTACGATGGTGGATAGCCTCGGTCACCATGGCCTCTCCTGCATCAGAAGCTCTGGGCGTATACCTCGTCACGCGAGCATAAATGATGTCATCCTAAGGGCCCTTATCAGCGTCAAAGTTCCGGCCATCTTAAAACCCGTTGCTTTGGCAAGGGACGACGGCAAGAGGCCCGACAGTATGACGCTGGTGCCTTGGAGGATGGGACGGCCTCTGGTATGGGACGCTACGTGTGTAGATACTCTAGCCCCGTCCCATCTTCCAGGTACCAGCAAAAATGCTGGCAATGCCGCATCCGCAGCAGAAGACCTCAAACGCCGCAAATACGCCACCCTCGGCAGTGGCAACATATTTGAGGCGTTTGGGGTCGAAACGTTGGGGCCATGGGGGCCGAGCGCGCGCCGCATCTACAAAGATTTAGCGGCGCGTTTAATCGAAACAACGGGTGACCAGAGGGCTGGCCAATATTTTGCACAGCGAGTAAGTATCGCTATACAACGTGGCAATGCGGCCAGCCTTCTGGGCACCCTACCCATTGGCAGCGATTTAGAGGATATATTCTATTTGTTAGGTAGTTTTTAGTTATTTATTACTTTTTCTATTGTTTTGTCAGTTTTATAGATTAAATTAAAAAAAAATTTAGTATAATGTGACGTCACGCGGAACTTTAACGGGCTATATCTTCACCAATTTTTATTTGATTGACAAAATAAAAAATACGTGTCCAATATTTTTTGATAATTTAACTGACGGACTAAAAAGAATAAAATATTTTTTACCCAGGAAAGTACCCAATTGGTATCGTATTGTGAGTAAGAAAAAGTAGGAAATTTTTTTTTTAAGCGAAAAAAAATTTTATTCTTAGTTTTTCATAATTAGAATATGATACCAATTATGCCCTTAAACGGATCGTCAATATTTTTGTTACACCTTGTATTCTACGTGCAATTCTTTCAAATTAAAGCATAAATGAAAATATTGCATCTTGCCCATTATTCATCCAAAAATGTTAGCCGAGTGGCTGACGTTGCCTTATCATTCTGTTATATCAATAAGTATCATTTAAGTATGAAGAAATTAGGGACATGCATGATTTTATTGGAAGACGTCATTCGATTCTATTTCCCTGTAGATTCAAATGTCTCTAATAAACCTACTATCTATGATAGCCCTGAAACGTCAAAAATGTGAAAATACGTTAGGCGTCTGCGCCGCGCGTCAAAACGCCCCATACAAAAAGTGTGAGGTTTGTGACGTCTGCGACCTCAAAGTTGCAAACTGTTTGGAAGGAAAAAGTTTTTGGAAATTTTTGTAATTTTAGGCACGAAAAATACGTTAGCTATATAGTTGTCATACATTTTTTCTTGTTAGAACATAAATGATCGAACTGAGGTTTCGAAAATACATTTGAGGTATAAAAAAATGCCTAAAATTTTACGTTTTTAAACCGCAATATCTTGAACTGTTAAAAATTATTACGGATTTCCACTTATTTATATTAATTTGGTGTTGTTGAACGTGTTTATTAAACAAATTCAACTAAATATTTTTCACGCATGTTCTCCATTGTCACGTTTAGTTTCATTGTGAGTGCTTGATACTTCTAGCTTCATATTTTGTTCTGTGTATGTCACTTAATAGACCGGATCTAGTCATACAAAACCGTTATTTCGGCTCCTTCGTGTGTGGTTGCCGGACAAAGTAATTATTTCATTGCTAGACCAATTTCTACGACAGATTAACTGTCAGCCATTTTATATGCAGTCGAAGATAGTGACGGAAAAAGAGCGGCCGGCTTTTATTTCTTAAGGAATTTTAAAAGATAGTTAAAATATTTTATTGACCTAGTTTAATACTGATAACAGTTACAGCTCCACACTAAACTACCGTGAAAGTCAAAGATATTAGTTAGATAATACCTACATATCTACCTAAATTAGAAAAAACCTATAAAATATTGTTTAATCCAAGTATTTTGAGTGATTTATAAGTTTTTTGCTCTAAAAATTTTAAGTTTTTATTAATAGCAGAAATGAAGACATTTACACCATTTTTGAGACAAGTAAGTTTTGAATAATATTTACGTTTATTGAATTCAAGTTTAAATGGAAAATATTTTTAAACTTTTAAATTTAATAACGGCTAGTATTCAAAGGCACAAAAAAACTATAACCTAACTATTGTACCTTACTGACTTATAAATATATAAATCCAAATTTGTGCCAAATATACATCAAAACTTCACTTTGATGCGCATTCAGATTGTTTTAGCTGCGCAAAAAAGTATTTTTGATTTGCGGAATCTTATTTCTCTTTAATAACTAATTGAATCAGACGTTATTTCACGGAATGCAGTTGTAATTACTAAAATAATTGTTTTAACTTTTAATGGCGCCAAAGTTTTGTTTTTAATAATAACGTGCTAAGTAATTAGTGTCAACAAGTTGTAAGTACAGTAGTAGAATACCTATATACTAACCAATTAAAAATATATGCCTTAATTAAAATTTTAGGGAAAGCCCAGAAACGGCTGAATCGTGTTTGATAAAAGATGTCGAAAATCACTCACTATAGACCTAGGTTCAGGAAGTTACACTATTTTTATTTAAGTACAAAACCAGAATGTTAAAATGACTTTTTAAAATTTACCATTATATCAAAATTACTTTATTTTAGTAGGTAGCCAATACTTTATCATTTGAATATGTGAAAGAAGACTTTTAGACCAGGGCTTGTAACCGGTTTTCGCAAAAAGCCCCGGAATAACCCAATATGGCAGTGGCAAATATGTAAACACATATTTTATGGTTTTTTCGTACAACTCGTATTGTTTTTAGGTTATGACTTTATATTAAATATGAAATAGTAAACGAAAGAATGAAAAAAAAACCGGTATTTTAGTATGGAACAAAATACCGGTTACAAGCCCTGTTTTAGACTAAGGCTCGATTGCACTAGACCGTCCGTAACCGCTAAATTGTTAACACAGTGCATGTGACACCTCTGGAGTTACAGGCGTCCATAGGCTACGGTAGCTGCTTACCATCAGGCGGGCCGTATGATTGTTTGTGGTAAAAAAAAAATTGTTCGCTAAATTTTATTGTATGAAAATGTTCATAGTACTGTCCGGGTGACACTGATACCAACGTCTAAAGTGGTTGGTACAACTGACCCCAAGAGTAGGCCGTAGGCTTGGCAATGCACGGTGAAAAGTTATGTATTTTATAACTAGGAACATATTGTACAGTCATCTAATTAGGGTTCCGTACCCAAAGGGTAAAAACGGGACCCTATTACTAAGACTCCGCTCTCCGTCTGTCTGTTCGTCTGTCACCAGGCTGTATCTCATGAATCGTGTTAGTTAGACAGTTGAAATTTTCACAGATGATGTATTTCTGTTGCCGCTATAACAACAAATACTAAAAAACAGAATAAAATAAATATTTAAGGGGCTCCCATACAACAGACATGATTATTTTGCCGTTTTTATAGATAATGGTAGAAGCCAGGTGCGCGAGACCGACTCGCACTTAACCGGTTTTTTTCATTATGTTGTTACAATCGTCATAACATAACCTTGTCTATTCCATATCTATCTAGGTTCCATGTTATCAAACCAATTTCATGAATCTGATAACTGCTTATATAAACATTACTGCAATTTAATAGTTTTCAGTTAATTTGAAATATTATTTATTACTTGATCCGGCTGTCTGGCACCTGTAAAGCAGTGGAGGTCGGATGTGCAGGTGAACACAAGGATTTATGAAATAAATAAATAAATCATGTTGTTAGTAACAAACTTAAATTAAAACGAAAAAACACAGCAGAGGTTACAGCATCTGCGACATAAACACGAATCGATTTATAATACCATCATATTAGATCATAACTCCTCCTTAAAGCAATTGGGTACTTTCCAATAGATAAGCTTAATTGTTTCGTTGCATTCATAAAATCTAAATTTCAAAAATACACAGGAAAATCCAGGTGTAACATGTGTTTGCGCTTTTAATGATTTGATAATGGTTTAAACTTTTTTAATGGAGATGTATTTATCATATAGTATTGTGACGTCATAATATTAGTCTCCCATATAAACTCCATAGTACTCGAAACAAATCGTTTTGACCTTTCCTAAAGATTTAATTAGATGATTTGACTTCATATGAAAGTAGCCTATTATCATAGTTAGGCGTTAGCTTAAATAAGCTTAAAGCCTGGAGCTCTATAATTTAAACATCTTTAAATTAGCTTGCCACTCCGGCCTCCACTGATGAATAACTGCCATATATTTACATATTAACAAAAACGGTTTACACCTTGCATTGCTTCATATTTACAGAGAATCTTATTACTATATAACTAGTCCTACATCTAGGCATTCATCCTGTAAGCTTCATTCACTCTCATAATGTACAATAGCTGAGGCACTTGGACGCTAGCCTAGGCCAAGTCAACAATAATAATTTAAATAAAACGACTTTACTAAGGCTCCGCCTTTCCAAGAGCATTGCCCAAGCTACTGTAAAAATACTCAAATCACTATAGGAGTGCCTATAATACTTGAAGAGTTCCCTCGATTTCCCCAGAATCCCATCATCAGATCCTGACCTGATGGCAATGGGACCAATTGGCAAGTTCATCGTCTCAAATAAAAAAAAACTTAATTGGCCCAGCCGTCTTCGAGTAATCGGTGAACATACATAAAAAAAACAAGCAACAGAGATTCTGACGACGAATTGAAAACCTCCTCATTCGAATTTTTGAAGTCGGTTCAGCCGTCATTGAATAATCGTTGTTAATAAGTACATAAAAAAGCAACAAATATCCCGACGAATTGGGAACCTCTTCCTTCGAAATCTAGAAGTTTGTTGAATATTTCTACTTGAGGATCTGTGCGCAGAAGCCCATGGAGTGAGTCCGGTAACGATTTAAAAACGAAAATCGCTGATATAGACCCGTACCGATAAATTATGAAGTTTCGATAATATTAAAGATGCTTATTATTCGCATACAGAGTTCAGGCCATCCAACTTAGCTAATAATAATAATTTGTGTCATCCTAGGTTGTTGCGTAGGTAGAAACTTAGACATTTCTTTTTTTAAACATTATTCGTTAAATAGAAAATTAGAGATCAAAATTGTTTTTTCACTGTAACAGCAAAGTTGTTACTGATGCACGCATGCGTTTTGTGTCACTTTCGTCAATGGGAATACTGACGTTCAATCAGCACATATATGTGGACTTTTACAAGCCTATATAAAATTAGAGTTGATCGATTAGGTACTGTGCTCTCTAAAATATCGGTATCTATTATTTGAATAAATTTGTGCCATATTAATCAATGATATTTATTTACTTTAATTTTTTTTTTCTTGTTAACCCCTGTTAACAGTACAATAAAATATTAAAGTTATTAAAGTTTGCATCAATATTTTTATAAAAGCGTATCGAAACAATGATTGAAATTTGTGTCATTATAATCAATGGATTATTTTTATTTTTCAGAATAAAAACTTGTTTTGCGTAAAGGGCATGCGCGGGGAAGGGTTAGGCGCGTTCGGGGTTCATGTGCCGACCAGGCTGCATAGCGGCTCGTTTGTTTTCTATTATTACTCTATACATACATATAGTAATAGTAGTAATAAGTGCGACAAAGACAAACAGCGATTTTTCAGTCGCTCTTCTTTATTTTTCATAGTAAAGAAAGCAATAATATAAAACTTAAGTAAGTTAAGGATAATTAATGGTGATATAACGTATGACTACACCGTAGTCCATAAGGGACTGAAACGGCGGATCTGTGTGCCACGGTAAACCTAGTTTACCATTTAAACAGTATTCTGGCAAATTGTCACAGATAATTTGTAACTAATAAATATATAATTTATGCATCAAGGCGGTTTGTTTACAGAGTGGCTATCGTGAAACGCGAAAATCGAAATATCGTTATTTGCCTCTCGGTTGGACTAGCAAAGGGCCGGGCTGGACTTAATAAATTTTTCATCAGTGTGATGTCATAATAAGGCTATATTTTTATTGACTTATCGTATATAACACATAAATTATTTTGTAGAATGTGTTAAAATAAGCAAGTTTTATAAGAAACATTTTATTTACCCAAAAACTTCGAAGTTACCGGACTTTGAAGATTACCAACATGGACTAATTTGGACTTAAAAAATGAAATGGCGACGGGGTATCATTATAACGTGTACTTTTAATGATGTTTTCAATTTGGACTTCGAAAAAAAACCCGCGATGGGGTATCATCATAAAGTATACTTTTTATGATTTTCACGTATATAATACGCTAAAATAAGCGTGTTTTATTCGAAAAACTTTGGTCTAAAATCAAAAATGGCCGAGATAATGGACGAGAAATCATCGACGGGACGTCATTATAACGTGTACATTTTATGATTTTGCCGTAAAGAATACGCTAAAATAAGCGTGTTTTACTTTAGAAACTTTTCTCTAAAATCAAAAATGGCCGAGGTAATGGACTCTGAACTTGTATATAAGGGGGCGTCCATTAATCACGTCATATTGTATATGGGGGGGAGGGGGTCAAGAAAAAATCACCAATGATCACCACAGGGGGGAGGGGGGTCTGGAAAGATGTCACGTGTAATTTCTTTGACGGGGTCCATGAGAAATCAAGGGAACTCCTGAAACCCTATAAGCAGACGTATAGCGATTTTTTAAATTTAAAAACCAAACAATTGTATTTAAATAGTGCTATTTAGTGAAATAGAAACTGCTCGTGAAGACCAGTATGGAACTCCTCCACGACAAGTTTTTTTACGGCTTGGGACTAATAGCCATTTTACTCGGAAACTATTAAGGTATCTTAATACATATTTGAACATAAGGTGTAATTTTGTATGCCGCTATGGCCGCTACTCAGTTTTGTAGTAAAATCGCAGATTTTTTTTACCAAATATCAACATGATGCACTTCACTCTTGAACATTTTTTTATTTAGTGAATATTTTAAGAAATAATCACCCTGTAAGTCTAAAAAAATAGTGGACCTATCTATAATTTAAAACAATTGAGAACATTATCGGTTTAGGAATTATTGAGTTATCTCCAAAAAACTTATTTCATAGGCAGATACGACCTTTTGACATTATTTTTTCGATAGTAGGTACGAAACCCTCCATTATGCGTGGTCCGTCATGCACTTGGCCGGTTTTTTTATATTAAAGATTATTTTAATTAAAATAGTGATATATGTGTACTTACACGTAGTTTACGTAGGTTCACGTGTTAGAAAACTGTACTTACTGTAGTTAAAAAAAAATTACACGTCATATTGGACGGGGGGGGGGAGAGGTCCTGAAAATATCGCCAAAGATCACCATGGGGGAGGGGGGGGGTCTAAAACAAGCCAAAAACGTATGACGCGATTAATGGACGCTCCCTAATTTGGACTTCGAAAAAACCATCGAAGGGACTTCATTATAACGTGTACTTTTTATGATTATTCCGCATAGAATATGCTAAAATAAGCGTGTTTTATTTGAAAAACTTTTCTTTATAATCAAAAACCGGCCAAGTGTGAGTCGGACTCGCGCACCGAGGGTTCCGAACAAACCTATAGGTATATAAGTAAAAGTTCACCCATTGCATTGACATAGAAAATTGATTTTGTTACAGCATAAAGGTATTATAGACTTGAGTATTTGATATGAATTTCAATTTAATACCTCTACGCGTTTACGAGGAAAAAGGTAGTAAGTTTAAAAATTAAAAAAGTATTTTTTGTATGATTTTACTAAAAATGTTTACTTTTCGTAATTTTTCCTTCGTTTGTGCTATATGAAGTTTCTTCGTGCCAAGATTCAAGTTTCTGACTTTACGGGAAGTACCCTTTAGGTTTTGAGTTTCTTGCGAGTACTAGTAAGAGCGACATAAAAGTTTGGTTTTGCTACATCTGAAAGGTCCTATAGCCCTGAGTATTTGACATGAATTTCAATTTAATACATCCACGCGTTTACGAGGAAAAAGGTAATAAGTTTACAATTTTAAAAAATATTATTTTGTGTGATTTTACTAAAAATGTCTACTTATTGTAATTTTTCCGTTCTCTATGCCATATGACGTAGCTTCGTGCCAAATTTCAAGTTTCTGAGTTCACGGAAAGTACCCCGTAGGTTTTGCGAGTGCCGAAAAACTCTAAAATTTGCAGTCGTTTATACTGTATCTTTTGATTGCGTCGGCTTTTAAGTTTGATTTTTTCACAGCTCTAAGGGACAATAGACCTGAGTATTTAATATAAATTTCAGCCTGATACCTCCACGCGTTCCTGAGAAAAATGGTCTTGACAGACAGACAGACAGACAGACAGACAGACAGACAGACAGACGGACAACAAAGTAATCCTATAAGGGTTCCGTTTTTTCCTTTCGAGGTACGGAACCCTAAAAATGGCCGAGATAATGGACTTTGAACTTGTATATCGGTACGTCGTTATAACGTGTACTTTTTATGATTTTTCCGTATAGAATACGCTAAAATAAGCGTGTTTTACTTGAGAAACTTTTCTCTAAAATCAAAAATGGCCGAGATAATAGACTCTGAACTTGTATATAATTTGGACTTCGAAAAAAAACCATCTACAGGACTTCATTATAACGTGTACTTTTTATGATTATTCCGTAGAGAATATGCTAAAATAAGCGTGTTTTATTTGAAAAACTTTTCTTTATGATAAAAAATAGCCAAGATAATGGACTTGGAACTTGTATATTCCGATATACGTCATTAAAACGTGTACTTTTTATGATTTTTCCGTATAAAATAAGCTAAAATAAGCGTGTTTCATTTCGCAAGTTTTTCTCTAAAATCAAAAATGGCCGATATAATGGACTTTGAACTTGTATATAATTTGGACTTCAAAAAAAAATACCATCGACGGGACGTTATTATAACAAGTACTTTTTATGATTATTCTGTATAGAATACGCTAAAATAAGCGTGTTTTACTTACGAAACTTTTCTCTAAAATCAAAAATGGCCGAGATAATGGTCTCTGAACTTGTAAACCGTCGACGGGACTTCATTATAACGTGTACTTTTTATGATAGCTTGTTAAGAAGCGAGCCGGGGGTCTACTTCTAGTGGTCTCTACAGAAGTAAGCCGAACAGGCGTGCCATCAAGGTCACGCGCTATAGTTAAGAAGATTTCCTCTGAACGCAAATATTGTTTCTGTTTAATTTTAGAAGAAATATCATTGATGAAAGTGACACAAATTGAAATATCTACTTTAAAATCCCTTTTTGATTATTAGAATGTGAACTCTGATGATTTTAATAATTTATTAAAACGATAACAGCCTAAAAAAACGAAATTACCAAGAAACTTAAATTTTCATTGCTTAATTTGACACATATTGATTTTATTGACATATTTTGAGGTGATGATATAGTTCCTTATTTTATGAACTCTAATTTTTTATACGTAGTTTTTTAGCGTTGTCATACTATATAAAATTGCACTCGACGTAAATGACACAAACTAGTTTTGTACAACAATAAAACTGTTCTAAATACAAAACAGTTATATTTTCTAACCCTAATATTCTTTTACTCAAGTTATAGCAAGCTAAAAAAGTTAACCTCAAATTATTTAATTACAAAAAAAGGACCAATTGAATATGACACAAAACGCACTGAAAGATTCTCATGTACACACTGTATTTCCAACTTCAATAATAAGTGACTTTAGAATTTTCGAAACTTAACCCTCAAAATATTGCCAACGAGACGGGACTAATAAGGAAATAACGCACATGAATTACATTTGATAAGTTAGCTCAAAGACTTGTTGTTGCAAAAAAATACTTTTGGTACACATTTAATATTATTTAATACCCGAAAACTCAATTCTGTCAGAGCTTGTTTCTAGATATCTGATTAAAGCATAAAGCCAAGTTTATTTCTAGATTTAAACTTTTATGAAATACTTTTTTTTACATTCCCAAAAATACCACCACATCGGCAATTTTTCTTAAAATTGCTCTAGGTAAACATACTCTTGCTTTAATAATATATATGAAAATGAAAAAAACTGTTCCACTTATTCCTTAAACGATTCATTTTCCAACGTATTTATATATTTTACATACTAGTTTTACATCATTTTAGTCAATAAAAATCTTACTCTTTTCATCTCTCCAAGCAAAAATATACAAACTAATAGTAGTCTTATTAGTTACTGTAAAATAATATCGAAAAGTTGAGCGAAGTCGAAAAAAAACTTTACCGGACTCTTATACCTCGGCCACACACTCGACGAGCGGCATGGGAAGTAGCGAGGGAAGTAGGCAGATGCATAGTGTGGCCGCGCTACTCGTCATGCCGCTCGTCATGCTTCTCGTCATGCCCAGCGCTCCCTATTTTGTCGGTTTTTTGGCGCGAGTCAAAGGGCCGCATATCATAATCGCGCGAGTAGGGCAGTGTGTGGCCGGAGAGGGCAACATCGCGGCAGCGCGAGGAGCAGCGCGAGGGGCAGCGCGAGGGGCATAGTGTGGCCGAGGTATATAGCATGTCCCACAGCACAGCAGGGTGACGTATAGCGGTCGCGCGCGGTTTCTCTGTCGTCCCACAGCTGCAAATTTGCTCGTCGGTGAAACCTGTCCAAGTTGTTGTGCTAATTAGGCACGGTTCAAGCTATGCAGCAGCATGCTTAGTACTTATACAAGGACCAGTGTAAAGTGAACGTATATCCTCACTAGGACTCCAGACATCTGACTAGATCCTTATAGAAGAATTTGATAACGCCGGATTGTGACAGTCCCTAACGTTTCTCGTCACGAAACCCTTCTATACAACTGTAAATATGGCAATATTAATATTAATTATTAAAATGGAATGTTTACTCGCGGTCAAATCTGACACCAAGGCCTTCAACAGAAACTACACGATTTATCACCTGGTTACTTACCTAAATATTACGTGATTAAATATTAATTAATGAAAGATTTATTGCATATTATTGCATAAAGATTAATGGCATTAATTTTGGGTTCCACAATACAATATTTTGGTCTGATGATGGAGACATTGGAGACCGAAGTTAGCCATAATATCCGTGTGATAAAACAATGAAAGCTCATTGTGTTTGGGTTTGTTAGAATCATCTCGTTGAGCAGTGGATGACTTTTGCAAGAACAGTACTGTCGGCGTTAAAATATTGTATCAAAAATGAAAATTCTGACTAAGGCTTATTAACCTACATACAACTGTCATAAGTTAAAATACTAAAATTGGACAACAAAATAGAAACAATAATACAGTACAATACAATACCAATATTATTTTTCTACTCGACGATTTTCTAAAATTGGACAACAAAACAGAAACAATAATACAGTACAATACAATACAAATATTATTTTTCTACTCGTCGACTTACTAAAACTGGACAACAAAATAGAAACAATAATACAGTACAATACAATCCAAATATTATTTTTCTACTCGTCGGCTTACTAAAATTGGACAACAAAATAGAAACAATAATACAGTACAATACAATACAAATATTATTTTTCTACTCGTCGACTTACTAAAATTGGACAACAAAATAGAAACAATAATACAGTACAGTACAATACAAATATTATTTTTCTACTCGTCGACTTTCTAAAATTGGACAACAAAATAGAAACAATAATACAGTACAATACAATACAAATATTATTTTTCTACTCGTCGACTTTCTAAAATTGGACAACAAAATAGAAACAATAATACAGTACAATACAATACAAATATTATTTTTCTACTCGTCGACTTACTAAAATTGGACAACAAAATAAAATCAATAATACAGTACAATACAATACAAATATTGTTTTTCTACTCGTCGACTTTATAGTATATTGTACAGTATTATTGTTTCTATTTTGTTGTGCAATTTTGAATTGAGTTGAGGCTTTGTACCCGAACTACTAGCGCATACTTTTCAGTGCAGCTTTTAATTATAGTCGCATATTATAGCATCGTCGACGACGCTGAAATGGATTTTAGACAAAGACACAGACAGATTTTTTTTATTTAACATCACATGTTGAATTTTCATACGATATTATAGCAAGGTCGTGGATCGAAGTTACGAAATTGTATAGAGTGAGCAGGTTGTAAGGCATTCTTCGACCTTAATTCTTTCCAGTTTGCCTATTTTGAGCACTCGTAGAAAAATGTATTGTACCTATACAATAGTGACATAATTTAGGTTTTCTATCTCGTACCTTACTCAGGCCACTCAGCTAGCTTCGTGGCCTAAACACGGTACTCGACTGAAAAGCTTTTCATTATGGTCACGATTGTGTAAAATACTATTATAGCACACCTCAATAGAATAAGGACCGTACAGTACACAAATTAGAAACAATAATACAGTACAATACAATACAAATATTATTTTTCTACTCGTCGACTTTCTAAAATTGGACAACAAAATAGAAACAATAATACAGTACAATACAATACAAATATTATTTTTCTACTCGTCGACTTACTAAAATTGGACAACAAAATAAAATCAATAATACAGTACAATACAATACAAATATTGTTTTTCTACTCGTCGACTTTATAGTATATTGTACAGTATTATTGTTTCTATTTTGTTGTGCAATTTTGAATTGAGTTGAGGCTTTGTACCCGAACTACTAGCGCATACTTTTCAGTGCAGCTTTTAATTATAGTCGCATATTATAGCATCGTCGACGACGCTGAAATGGATTTTAGACAAAGACACAGACAGATTTTTTTTATTTAACATCACATGTTGAATTTTCATACGATATTATAGCAAGGTCGTGGATCGAAGTTACGAAATTGTATAGAGTGAGCAGGTTGTAAGGCATTCTTCGACCTTAATTCTTTCCAGTTTGCCTATTTTGAGCACTCGTAGAAAAAAGTATTGTACCTATACAATAGTGACATAATTTAGGTTTTCTATCTCGTACCTTACTCAGGCCACTCAGCTAGCTTCGTGGCCTAAACACGGTACTCGACTGAAAAGCTTTTCATTATGGTCACGATTGTGTAAAATACTATTATAGCACACCTCAATAGAATAAGGACCGTACAGTACACAAATTAAAAGTAGAGGCAGTCAATAGGGGGTAATATCGCTAGAGGGATCCCTTCCAGACAACCTTGGGAAAGCGGAACTGCAGAAACCATTGATTTATCTGACTAATTTACAAATAAGTATGACTACTTGCTGTGGTCTACCACCTCATGATACTTTAAACTCTATTGGTTTTCAAACACAATTAATACCTATATCCAACAAACATCATTTTAAACCCACAATGCATTTTGAACTTAATTACTTAGAAAATAAAACTGATATTTAAAGGGATTGTTTCACTGAAGCCGTTATGAGGTGTTGGAACTCGATAGTTAATTAAATATACATTAATGTTATCACATTTAAATACTGGTAAAGTGACATAACATATGAATTAGTGCATCTGAGTAGTTCGCCCGTGTGTAATTAGGACATTAAAATAATACAAATAATAAAAATGTCAGAGAAAAAGAAAAGGTTTACACCATTTGTGAGACAAGTGAGTTCACTATTTTTGTATTCATAAATTTTATAAGGTATAGAATGAGTTTTTTTTCTTACTGTTAAGTTATATCGTGTACCTATTTAAATCAACTTTATTGAATCAAAAATAAGGAAAGGCAGTTGCAAATTATTGTTTTGATTTTATAAATTAATTATAATAGACAAAATAGTTTTTCAAATTCCATTAAAAAAACTAACCAAAATGCCACGAGTATATGCAATATTTACTTATTAATGTTAATATTGTTGTTCATGACCCAGATTAAGGCGACGATATATGCAAACACGTCAAATCGAGGTGTTTTCGTGCAAGGTTTTTGAAGAAAACAAACCACGTTGGAGCATGTATGTTACATTTTCTGTAGGGGCATATAGTTGGGTTCGGTCTACCGATACGTGCTTGGTCTTGTATAACATAATTAGGTATATATATCATCGTTATGAAACTGTTTTGGAGAAAACTTGTCGCAAGTTTTATTTCGGTCAGAAATAATTCTATGTTGCGAAATTAAACATAATTACTTCTTAGCACATTACTAATGTTCTACCGATAACTATAGTCATATTAAGCGCTTAATAAAGGTTTTAGACGCAAAACCTTGTAGAGCCTGTAATAATCAGATCTATGCAATTGCTGCAATAAAACTTATAGGCGTTTATTTTATTGCAGCCAGAGACATGTTTCATGTGTCAAATTTGAGTAATATGATTAGTAATTTTGAGTGCGGAAATTCGTTCCACATAGCTTAGGTTATAGTACGCTTGCTTACTAAGTAGATATGTCCGAGTTCAAATCCAGGCTGATGTTAACTTTTTTGTTTATTTTTTATCTCATTTCTCATTTATATTTTCAATCCTGATCCTAAGCGATTTATAGGTATTTTTGGACAAAAAAAAAGTCAAATCATACTATAGTCAAGTTAGTAGTTAGTTTAATCTTTTTATGTTGACTTTTTTACCCGATATATTTAAACTACCAACTTATTAAAGAGACTAATTCATTATTCAATTTTTACAGTGGGTATGGGTACTTTTTACCATAGACGGCTTCTTCCATGTTTTTACCATAATTTATATTACAAGAGTGCGTTTGTTCGAGCAGTTTCCATCCGAGGCGACGTTGCCAGCTTACTCTCATTTGCTCATTTCGCTTCTTGCTTTGCGCTGTTGCAAGCTAGATCTATATTATGATATGAATGACGGATACATTGAATACAATCAAATGCGCTTGAAGTTGAAACACATTCGTGCATTTGTCAGTGATTTGTCCACATCATCGTGTTAGGTTGTATATCTCTCTCTTTACTATGGAATAAGAAAGAAACAATCGGCTCGGCTGTCCCGGCACTCTGCGATGTCTGGTCGCGCCACGCCATGGTTTATTGCATGTTCGTTTTCGTACGATTTAAAAGATATGGTGAATTATTAATATTATTATTAGGTAGGTAAGTAGATATGGAATTAATTTAATCGTATAAGTATATATACCAATATAATTTCTCACAATCCCTAAAATGAAAAAAACAATAAGTAAGGTACGATGGGGTAAGACCGGACCATTTTTGCACTAGTTGGTCAGCTTTCAGGGCTGACTTTTATGCTTTACCTTTGTAAAAATTTCTCGAAATATTAATCCTTGTTTCAAATCAGTATGAAGTGTACCTAAGCTGTTTTTCCTGTATAAATTTTCAAAATCTACTCCTTCTACTTAAGATTGGACTATTGAATAAAATGTACTCTTAGTAAGTTTTTAGGTGCTAGTTTTCTTCCACTTATCGATTTTGCCAGCTTTGTAATGCAATAATAAATTTTGAAGTGCCCTTACTTATCGTTCTAGAGCTTATATGGTCTTGTTTAGATTAATAGTATACGAGAATAAATCATACTCGAAAGGTTTTTTTATAATAAAACATTTTTTGTAAAAGTGGAGTATGTGTCAGTTTTCCGTCCATACTTATTGATATATTGATATTCAAGTTTTTGAAATAAAAGCTTATAATTAAAATATCAATTAAAGAATAAATAATTATTATCAATGGCAAATTTGACCTCAATAAGTTTTTTCCATGTAGACGGAGAGCTGGCCACGTCAGATATGACACAATAGTCAGGTTTCATTGCTCTCATTATTGTGTCATATCTGACGTGGCCAGCTCTTAGTCCAATAAATTTGTAGCAGTTTAATCAGGTGGACGGCAACCCGGACGGGAAACTAGTATAACCACCCTATGTACGGTTTCAAATAATAGATATAATTATAAACCGCCTTTATTATGTTAATGTCAACCTTTCAGCATTTTCTCAAACTTTTCAAAAACGAGTGAGTTAAAAATATTGAGAGTGGAAAGACAAGATGTTTCAAACCTTTGAAGCAAGATGTTTCAAAATTTAAAAATTTTAAAAAACGCTTTTGGCTATAATTCTTTTTTTTTTCCCAGCCTACTTAAAGAGATATAATACGTATTCATACTAATATTATAGTGTGTCTGTCTGTTAACTCTTCACGCTTAAATCGCTCAACTGATTTAGATGAAATTTGGTATGTATAAGGGGATGAAAACGGAATGGAAGTTTATACGGAATTGTTGCTCCCTGTTGACTTGAAATAGCATACGTGCTAGTTTTATATTTGCTCTTAGATTTGACTAACTAGTAACTTTTATTTTGCGTTTTATTATGTAATTCCATATGGCTCATGTTAATTTCGCGCAGACGAAGTCGCGGGTAAAAGCTAGTATTTTAATATTGTAATGGATTTTGATATGATAAAACTTTTGAAATAGATGGCAATTAACCAAAACTAACCCAAAAATGTACCCAAAAAACCGTGACGACCCTATACACGACACGATACAACTAATCCATACTAATATTATAAATGGGAAAGTGTATGTGTGTGTTTGTTTCTTTGTTTGTCCGTCTTTCACGGCAAAACGGGGCGACGAATTGAAGTGATTTTTTAAATGGAGATAGTTGAAGGGATGGAGAGTGACATAGGCTACTTTTTGTCTCTTTCTAACCCCCCAATTCCCTAAAATGGGGGGTGAAAGTTTGTATGGTTTGTTACCCCGAATTTAACGCGCGCGAAGCCGCGGGCAAAAGCTATTATATGTTATTAACTTACTCGTGCTGACTTTTCGTGTTTTTAATTCTTTTGTGTAATTTCAATTTATTATTCTTATGTGAGACGACAAACGCTTTTATATTTGTCAATTTTTTTTAGTAAAAAACACTTATGGTATATAAATGAAAATGGTTAAAACATGTTAAAAAATTAATCTTAAACTTTAGGTTGAATTAAGTTATTTGCTTTTTAGCTATGGTTTTCTGTAAGGTACTTCCCCAGTCGAGCTCTGAGCCAGGTCCAGATTTGAGCGTGATAACATTCGCTGAACTGTGCCTTACCACAGTTAGCGAGATAACATTCGGAGTGCCCACCTCCCTTTTGGACATAACATACCCGTGTCTAAACCTGTTCCTAGTAACCAACTAGGTACCAATTTAAAAAATGTTCACAGCAACAATTAATTGGATCCAGTCTTAAATGCCACGCAAAAACAAATCAAACCATTTTTTGTGACAAACAATTGAATTTATAGAACGAAACTTTTTTGTCTATAAAGATCACATGTATGCGCGACTTCGGCAGCAGATAGCATACATCCTCCATACTACCCTCTTGAACCTGATGTTTATTCAGTGTTGGGCGTAATTTATTAGATGGTACCTACTTTTGTAATGAATTAAATTGCTAATTAAATTACATGAAAATCAATTATATTAAGTAATTGAAATTGCTTGTAATTGAGATTACATGTCAGTAGTATTCCCGATTACATATAATTTGTAATTGCAATTACTTTTATCTTAACTACTTTTACTTGTAACTTCGATAATTTGAAATAATATACAAGTTCAATTTCTTTTTGGGTCAGTGGGGGCAGCTACCAGATCCCTCGCTGCAACGCGAAAATGGTCTTAGAAGACCTTCCCTCAATTTCAAATTAATCAATCTTCATTAATTTGAAATTGAGGCAAGGTCTTCTACGGATTTTGGAAAAAAACATACAGGATGCGAGATGAGGTCACATTTGGTAAACTTCTTTTTGATGCCAATCGATCCCATTCGATGGGATCAAAAATAATTTGCGGCTAGAAAAGCCACAAATTGAGAAAAACTTTTCCCATACTATATGAAAATTGTTTTTTTTATTTTTCACATGCTGCTTTTTTATGCCAATCGATTCCATTCCTATCGTTTCTAATAGTTTCCTATTATTAGGTAATGTACTAAAAAGCCACAAATTAAATATTTTCCATACATTTACTATAAATAATAAATAAATATTATACGACAATCTTACACTAATCGACCTAGGCCCACAGTAAGCTCAATAAGGCTTGTGTTATGGGTACTAGACGACGATATATATAATAGATAAATATGGATAAATACTTAAATACAAAGAAAACATCCATAACTCAGGAACAAATATCTGCGATCAACACACAAATAAATGCCCTGACCAGGATTCGAACCCGGGACCTCCTGCTTCGTAGGCAGGGTCACTACCGACAGGGCTAGGAGATCGTCAAATAAAGAATAAGTGATTTTTAGGGTTCCGTAG
Organism: Pammene aurita; assembly: GCA_947086415.1. NCBI lineage: Eukaryota > Metazoa > Arthropoda > Insecta > Lepidoptera > Tortricidae > Pammene > Pammene aurita. Next base: position 5,600,796 of record OX352315.1, on the reverse strand, counting down.
CCAAATGGCAAAAAACGGAACCCTTATGGATTCGTCACGTCTGTCTGTATGTCTGCCCGTAGTGCCCGTCCGTATGTCACAGCCATTTTACTCGGAAACTATACGACGTATCTGAATAAAATTTACACATAAGGTGTATTCTGTATGCCGCTACTTAGTTATGTATTTAAATTTAAAAAATATATATTTTAAGGGGGGGCGCTCCATACATGTATCTAAATTTCTAAAAAATTGTTTTTACCAAATATCAACATGTGATACATCAATCGGTAGGTCTTTAAAAATAATATTAAAGTTTTTTTGATCATTTTGTGATTAAGTAAATATTTTTTGATATAATCGCTTCGAAAGTCAGAAAAATTTTGTAGCCCCCCCTGTAACTTTTGAACCGTAAGTCCAAAAAATATGAAAAAAATTGAGGAGATGCGCCTTATTACGAGTATATACTTGCTACAAAAATTGTTTTGAACATTATCGGTTTAGCCATTTTTGAGTTATTTCCAAAAAACTTCTTCCATAGGCATCAGATACGACCTTTTGCTATTAGTTTGGTTCTTATTCCATTGAAGGTACGGAACCCTCCTATGCGTGGTCCGACACGCACTTGGCCGGTTTTTTAAACTTTTCACTTAACCAACAGTCGTTTTTATTAAGCATACCTACCGGAAGAAACATTTAAGTAAAATGTGAATGTACCTGAAAAAATCGGTATCGCCATTATATCAAAATGCAACTAGGTACAGGTACACAATAGTGTTGGAGGATGTGTGGTTTGTATTTGCAACTAAAGGATAATTTTCCAGATAGGTAATTGAATTATCCGATGTTCTCCCGATGCGGTCTTATCCCAACGCACTTTACCGTCCTCATTGAAAGCGATTTTGACCATCTCTAATTTCGTTATAGATACTAAAAACCTGGATTTTTCAGAGCAGAAGAGGACATATAACAAATTAGTTACAAATAATATTATCTTCAGTTAAGTACATTTTATTTGAACTTTTATTTTGAAAGACTTGACACGTACTTGACACATAGAAATATAACCGCCATGATGAATGCTTATTTTGGATATTTAGAATAAAACATTATAATTGTGCGATTATGATACTGTAGGTAATGGCGTGCGTTGGTCAAGTAGTTTTAAATTATAGGTAACTTTAATTATTTCGTCATTGATTACCTACATACAATAGTAACTTTAATTAAGTAAGTACACATAAAATGGAATCATTATCTAAGCGCCATCTTACTGTAAAAGACCGCGATTGCTTGACTATTTAAACATGTCAACATTGAATTGTCATAGTTCATCTCAAGTATACTAGATGGCAGAAACGGAAGCTGCGATTATAAAAACGCAAAATGCAGTCGTCAACCGCGATACCCGTCACCTTAAGAACGTTATATACATAATATAAACGCTTAGATTAGATAGATTTTTTACTATTTTTGTAATGTTTAACATTTCTAAATTAGGGACTAGGGACTTTCTTCTAATGAACAATGATTGATAACTATTTCAGAAATAAATAAAACATCTTTATTACAATAAATTTTGTTGCAAATTTAATAAGATTTAAAGTTTTTATTTCATGCATTTTATTATTTAATTACTTGCAATGTGTAAAAAAAAATATCCAGGAACATATATGTCCGTAATAAAACTATAATAACAATAAACCTAAGTATAAAACTAAAATAAACTTGCAAACCAGCCAAATAACCCTACTCGTAGTGATGTGTTTCTGTAGGTGAGTAAGGTTGCCAAAGAGCTCAAAGAGGACCCAGTGTGTTGATGATGAGGGACCCTCTTGTTTATTTAGCCGTTAACACAGCAATTACAATGAATCCTCCTTTTGCGAGCCGTATGCTTGTTTACCACCGTCGTGGTATTAAAAAAAAGATGCTCCCCAAGTCGCCTTCGTGAGTTATGGTACCCAGAAGCCAGCGTTACCCAGGCGTGGATCCAGGATTTCGTTCAGGGGGGGCACTTTCCTTCACAAAAGATCTCGCGGTCCGCACCTATGGGACCCGTAGTATACGACGTTTGCGTTCCAGGGGGGGCAATTGTCCCCCCCCCCCCCGTATCCGCGCCTGGCGTTACCTCTTGAAAGTGGTCATGTAATCGAATCGAAAAAATCGAATTATCGAACGAGCGGAGCATAAGCGAAATGAAGTTCTTTCAAATAACTTTGACTACCTAGACGTCTATGCATTTCGATGGCTTTTTGATTTTGAATACGTTATTCTGATTTAACTATATGAAATTTGTTGGGGTTGTAGTAGAGCCGAATACAATTTGAGAGTTCGTTCATGAGCATGATCGATCAAGGGGTGATGAAGCTAGAAGGCTCAAAAACATCATCATTAGGGTCTTGTTATATTGGTCACTAGTTTGCAAGAAAATCGCCAGTTTTCAATTCGAAGTGGACTACTAGTTGATGAATTAAGTAAAACGCACAGGAAATACATTAAGAGACAACAGCCGATAGCCTTGATTTTAACAGTGTTTTAACTGTTTACTATTTATTTTGGAAAGGAAAAAAATAATTTTATACTCATTATATTTTGAAGGACTTTGTTAAGTCCCATTCACGATCGGATAAAATCGGCTTGATGAGAAAATAATTCCGTCTTAAAATTTAGCTTTGAACAGTTTTATGTCTTTAGTTTCTTGTATTGTTTCTGTAATTATTTAAGAACAAAATTCCAACACAATAATACTAAAAACTATATTTTCGAGCGAGCGGAGCGGAAGCGAAGTGAGTTCTTACAGACAACTTCGGACACAACAGAACTGTCAGCCGGCTACCTAGACGTCCCTGCATTTCGATATCTTTTTGATTTTGAATAGTTGGTCCGCGATAACTTTAGTAACGTTTTTCTGATCCTTATGAAATTTTTTAGGGTTGTAGCAGAAATCTTTACAATTTGAGAGTTCGTATATGAGCAGGATTGATCAAGGGGTTATGGAGCTAGAAGGCGCAAAACAATTATCAGAAGGGTGTTGTTATACTGGTCAATTCGTTTGCAAGAAAATCGCGAGTTCTCAGTTCGAGGCGGACTACCAGTTTAATTATTTATTATTTAATGTTAGCTTGATCGTATATGGAGTATCCTTTTTTTACAGTGTCTAGTGACAGCCGCTGTAAGCAGCAGCGTCATAGGCTGCGGTTGCGCCTTCGGGTTCCCTGGTATACTGCTGCCCCAGCTAGAGCATCCTGACTCGGCTCTCCAAGTCACAGCGGACCAGGCTTCATGGCTAGGTCAGTTAATAATCATATGACAACGAGATCGCGATGCTGTATCAACTTCCTTGACGTCCGTCGTTCCAATGTCAAGGAGTCTTCTACTGTTAGGTTGTCAAGCGGACTCCTTGCCGGGGCTAGACATGTGCGCCGCGCCGCCGCGCCGCCGCCGCCGACAATTTTTCCACGCCGCCGCCGCCGATGATTTTGACCCGCGTAGAATCGGCGTGGCAATTTTAAAGTCTTTATCTTGTTTTAATGCCCGGAAATGGTAGTGAGTGGCCAGTATACTACTTCTTTTAAATTAAAATCCCTTTTCCTTCTTCACTTATTCCTTGCCGGTGTACCAACTGACGTTATTTTACTTATCAATAATTTATGACAACGCCTGGTTTGAAATGATAGGTTTATATTTTTATAGAATTTGCTATTTCCGGCTTTTGAATAGAAAACATTTTGATTTACTTTTAATTTTCCCTAAAATAAGAGTGAAGTAACATTTTTTTATTTTTTGACTGACTCCAAAAAGCTGCAGGTTCTCATTTGTTGTTTTTATTTCGCGACGACGACTGGGTTAGTTTTTTTTTGTTTAAATTGCCCATTCTCATTAGGTCAAGTTTGATTTTGGGATCGAGAGAGATATGTATATATTTACGTTAATGTTATAGTAGTTTATGTAACTGTTACGTAATAAGGGTCCTTAAAATATGAGTGTGGTTTTATGAAACGAGCCGCAGGTGAGTTTCATAATAAGATCACACGAGTGTTTTAAGGCCTAATTACGTACAGTTGCATACACTGCTTTATCTACACTCATATAATTTATTCTAAATAATATGAGTGTAGATAAAGCAGTATTCGGAAACCATAGAATGGCCGCCATTGCATCGCCATGGCCAACTCGATTGTGCCGGCGGTCGCGCGGGTGCGTGTCGGGCTGTCGGCGGTAGCGCGGGAGGGTGCAGGTGTACATTATGTTATCAAAACTCATAACACATCAATAGTTGAGCATGTAAAGTTAAAATTACGTTACTGCCACAGATAAAAAGCTTATCATAGTAAAATCGATCGTGGTAATGCTAGCCATTGCCTACCGTTTTCAAACACGTTTTAGAGAACTTACAATATGAGTGTAGATAAAGTATAGTTACGTAATGTTACACCTGCAGTAAATTATAATTTACGTGCTTTTATAATAGATGGCACCTTTTCGCTCTGTTAGCGACACTTAATATCACTATAAAATGATGTAAACTTAAACTATATGGAAAAAATGATTCAATTTTGTTTTAAAGTTACTTGTTCTTTTTATCCGGTGCTACTGACGTGCGTTAAGCGCATGGATTTATCGTGGTTCATCGATGTTCATCAGCACTAATGTATTTGCTATTAACATAGAATAGAACTTTGCAAGCCGCTCGCAGCGGGGATGATTGGATGATTTTACTATCGGCGCACACCTCTAGCCGGGTCAAACGCTACTAGGAAGAAGAACAAGAAGGAATCTTCTACTACTGTGCTGGTGACTGCGAGATGCAGCAGCGTCATTGGATACGGCTGTGCGTTCGGACTCCCTGGAATTTTGCTGTCCCAACTAGAGCATCCTGGCTCGGCTATCCGGCCGCCAGAGTTGTGTCTAAAATTTGGGTTTTAGCATGGCGCTAGCGTGGTGCACAATGCCGAGACATTTGGGCTAATTGGAAACACGAGCATATTTAGACTAATAGCTTTACACTAAAGTAATAATATAGGTAGGTGTGTGTAGCGACCTTGACAAGTAAGTCAATCAGTGACCAGTTAACAACGCACTTGTACTTTAACCTCACAAAACTGCAAAATAATACATGCCAACTTCTTAATGCTTCGAAGATTTTATAGACATTTTTAAATGGTAAAAATATGAGTCTCTGATTCTGGTGTTGAACTACTGGTGTTTTTTAATGGAGATTAAAACTGAAGGTTTCAGATTTGCATGAGCCATGATCACTGTTTTTCTTGGTACCACCTCTTGAAGTCCCTGTAACTGTAAATAAATAAAATAAATAAATAAATATTTGGGGACAATCTTACACAAATCAACCTAGTCTCAAACTAAGCAAAGCTTGTACTTGTTATTTCAGTGTAAGTACACAGTTATACAATTAGGCTAAGAAAATTAGATTTTTTTGAAGAATTAATTCCCAGCAGGCTTGAAATCATTTTAATACCTTCACGTGGTCCTAAACGCATGTGATCTTAGTTTGCCCAATCCCAGGAGGTGTGCATAACTTTTTAGCGAAATTTTTGCTCTTTGTCAGTTTTTTGCTTCTAGCTCGAAAACGGTAAGTCCGAAGGAAAATATCATAATTATCAATATAAAAGATGGTTCAATTCTGCGTCGAATGAGCATATTAACTTATAATTCAGTTCAGCGGTACATCCAAAATCAAAAATTATAAATCGGGAACGTGTCTCATTTATTTGAAAAACTAATATTTTGACTTCCATACCACATACATATCTTTGAAACAGATGACTCCTGTTGAAAAACCTATAGAATAAAAGTTGAAGAGAATACAATTTCACGATATATAGACATCTCAATTTTCAAATTCAGTCACTTTGAAAGACTAAATTTGGCATGAATTCAAAATCGTTTTTTTCTAGATCCTTCTAAGTTGCATATTTTCCTTAAATATGATGCGTGAGGCCTATATTTAATGCATTGTTACAACTAAGAACATTCAAGTGCAAATTTCTAAAACGTACCCAATCAGAAAACTATTTATACACCATGTTTTTATTATTTCCGGTAATTTCAAGGGTACATTTCTGAGCTTAACTTAAGTTTATTTCTCAAAGACGCCAGTGTCATAATTCGCTCCAGTTCTGAGGTAATCGATATTTCATTTATGTCTTTCTAATTGTGTAAACCTACATTACATTATTTTTTTACTCTGAGCACCCGCTACAAAATCATGCACCTATGTTTTAAGTCAATACAATATGCTTCCTGTGTATCTCAGGCTGTTAATGTTTGAAATGGAATTACATTAATGACATGTCTAGTTTTCAATTGTTTGGTTTAGGGACCGATTGAGGAATCAATCAGTAACTGCTGAATCTACTTAGATGAAACTTTGTATAGAGACTGAGATAGTTCGAAAAAAGTACATAAAATGTAGTTTTCACCCCAAAATACCAACTCTTAAGGGGCTGAAAAGTGGGTAAGAAGTTAGTATGAAGAGTTATCAATATAGTTAAACCGATATAGATGAAATTTGGTACCTATGAAAATAGTTTGAGTTCTGGGGAGTTTTTATCCCAGAAACTATCCCTCAAGGGTATGAAAAGGGGGCAAAAGTTATTTGTATGGGAAATCAATATCCACTGAACTGATTTAAGTCCATAGATAAAATTTGGTATGGAGATAGTTTAAGTTCTGGAAAAGGAAATAGAATAGTTTTTATCTGAGAAGTCATCCCTTAAGAGGTAAAAAGGGGAGTGGATTACTATCTCTATACTAAGTTTCATCTAAATAGGTTTAGCAGTTATTGATTGATTTCCCAATCGGCTCCTAATGTAAATAAGGTATATTAACTCAACCAAACAATTGAATATTATGACATGTCAATGAAATTTCGAACATCAACAATCTGAAATACAAAGGAACCATATTGTAGTGACTTAAAACACAGTTACATGATTTTATAGTGGGTTCTCATATTAAAAGAATAGTTCAATGTAGGTTTACACAATCGGAAAGACGAAAAAGAAATATCGATTACCACAGAACTGGAGCAACCGTCTTTAAGAAATATACTTAAGTTAAGCTCAGGAATGTACCCTTGGAATTTAGAAATAAATAAAACACGGTGTATAAATAGTTTTCTGATTGGGTACATTTTAGAAATGTGCACTGAAATATTCTTAGTTGTAACGATGCATTAAATGTAGGCCTCATACATCATATTTTATGGAAAATATGCAACTCAGGAGAATTTATAAAAAACTGATTTTGAATTCATGCCAAATTTAGTCTTTCAAAATCCCTGTTTTAGAAAATTGAGATATCGGTATAACGTGAAATTATATTCTCTACAACTTTTATTCTATAGGTTTTTCAACAAGAGTCATCTGTTTCAAAAATATGTGGTATGAAAGTCAAAATATGAGTTTTTCAATTAAATGAGACATTTTACCGGTTCATAACTTTTGATTTCGGCTGTACCGCTAAACCGAACTAAAAGATAAGTTGCTCAATCGACGCAGAATTTAGCCCTCTTTAATATTGAATTTAATGACATTTTCCGTCGGACGTATCGTTTTCGAGCTACAAGCAAAAAACTGACAAAGAACAAAAATTTCGCTAAAAAGTTATGCACACCTCGTGGGATTGGGCAAACTCGGATTACATGTATTTAGGACCACATGAAGGTATTAAAGCGATTTCCAGCCTGCTGGGAATTAATTCCTCAAAACACTTTTTATAGATCTTATTTGCTTGGCCTAAATACAGACAGTGGAAAAAAAAGAAAAGAAAATGAAGACTTATAACTAACTTGTATACTGTAACCACACTGAAAAAGGTGAACACTCAGCATAATGCCACCATGGTACTAGGAGACGATATAGATATTTATATAGATAAACATATACTTAGATGCATAGAAAGCACCCATAACTCAGGAACAAATATTCGTGATAAACACACAAATAAATGCCCTTGCCAGGATTTGAACCCAGGACCTCCTGCTTCGTAGGCAGGATCACTACCGACTACGCTAGGAGGCCGTTAAAGCTAAGCAAAGCCTGTACTATGGGTACTAGGCGACGATATAGATACTTATATAGATAAACATATACTTAGATGCATAGAAAGCACCCATAACTCAGGAACAAATGTTCGTGATAAACACACAAATAAATGCCCTTACCAGGATTTGAACATTTTGAACCCAGGACCTCCTGCTTCGTAGGCAGGGTCACACCGACTGGGCTAAGAGGCAGTTAAACTTAGTTTCGGATACATTTGCATCGTACCTAAGTATATGAGAGACCCAAAAAGCTGTTCTTATTTTCAGCTTCTGTGTCGTCCATCCCGATGATCTGCGGCAACTTTATGGTCCCAGCGCTGATGACCCGCGGAGGACGGAAGGTGGCGCTCTATGTCGTCACACTTTGCATGATGCTTGGTTGGTGCACCATCATATTTGGCCACAGTTATGAGGTATACTTACAAACTGTACTCTATACTATCTAGACTATAACTACGAGTATACTATACTCATACGCATTTCCATGTGTCATTTCCATGTGTCATTTCCATAATTCTGTTCCTTTGTCAGAAATATTTGGAGAATTATCGGTTGATATTAAGTATAAACATTCTCCAAATACTCGAACTGACAATCATACTCTACCGAGAAATGGAACATCCATACTTCCATACTAATATTATAAATGGGAAAGTGTATGTGTGTGTTTGTTTGTTTGTTTGTTTGTCCGTCTTTCACGGCAAAACGGGCCGACGAATTGACGTGATTTTTTAAGTGCAGATAGTTGAAGGGATGGAGAGTGACATAGGCTACTTTTTGTCTCTTTCTAACCCCCCACTTCCCTAAAATGGGGGTTGAAGTTGGTATGGAGCATTACGCAATTTTCAAGGTAGAAAGCTAAAAATTGGTATGCGGACTATTTGTGTGCGGTTTATTGTGTTCCGAGTTCTCTTCTGTGTTTTAAATCAGGAAAGGGGAACCGTGTTACCCCGAATTTAACTCGAGCGAAGCCGCGGGCAAAAGCTAGTTCATAATACTAGAGCGCGAATACCACCTACTTTTTTCTCATGCTAATTATTAATTGTTTCAGTTGCTCCTGGTAGGAAGGCTTCTGCAAGGCCTCTCGTTTGGTATGTTCATGCCACTCCGTTCTATCTTCATCGGCGAGTGCACTAGCCCGCACTACCGCGGCGGCTTTCTCTCCACCTCCACTCTAGCTCAAACCTTCGGCCTCTTATTCGTCCATCTCATCGGATCACTCGTCAGTTACCAGATGACAGCTCTCTACTCGATATCCTTCTCTGTTATCAGTCTCATCTTAGCTGTAATCTCACCAGAATCTCCAAGTTGGCTAGCAACTCGAGGACAATATGACAGATGCAGACAGAACTTTATATGGTATAGAGGTCAAGAAGAAATACCAGAGCTGGAGAAGATGATACAAAGTGTTAAGCTTTTAGAAACAAAACAGAGTAATGAGCAGAATAAATTTAAAGAGATGATCGCCGTTGCGACGAAAAGAGAATTCTACAAACCTATATTCCTTATGTTTGCTCTGTATATTTTGATGACTTATTCTGGCGGACTGATTATGGGGGCTTATTCGGTAACGATTCTGCAACTGCTGCTTGGACCTGGAATTAATGCCCATTTATGGATGGTCGCATTAGACTTTCAGAGATTTTTCTTCAGCGGAGTCGCTGTTTACGTGATAAATAAAGTTAAAAGGAGGACAATGTTATTCAGTGTTGGAGTTCTCTGCGCTGGTAGCCAGCTAGCTATGGGTGCTTACGTCTTCGCTAGAACCAAGGGCTATTTATCTTTCGACTCATTATGGATTCCTGGTATACTTATCAATCTGCAGATGTTGAGTGTGTCCATGGGAATGCAGCCACTGCCATTCGTTATAGCTGGAGAAGTATTTCCTTTGCAATACAGAGGTCTTGGTGGAAGTATAGGCTTAGTAGCACAGTGCGGGTCAGTGTTTATTATCCTCAAAGCTTTTCCTGGTCTGATAGCCCTTGCTGGTCTGCATGGGACATTCACTGTGTATGCTGGGGTGATAGTTGTATGTTTGGCGGTGGCATGGATACTGCTACCGGAGACCAGCGGCCGCACACTTCAGCAGATTGAGGAGCACTTCAGGGGAGCTCCACTCTCTGACCTAGAGGCTGATGTTAGAGAGACAGTTCCTTTAAATGAGAAACTATCAAATGGAACTGTAGAAAGTAAATCTAGTCAAACATTAAAATTAGAATGCAAAGAGAGAGAAGACTTAGCTACAGTTAACGAAACTACACCGCCTGCTAGTTCTGTAAAATAAAGTTTGTTATCTATTTAGACGCTAGAAGAAATATCAATTTTAAATATACTTGTAAATAAGTTATTTCATAAGTTTGTACAATAGTACAAAGTCCTGCACCCAAGTGCTCTGTTGACAGCGACAGCTCTTCCAAAGACTTAGCCAAAGAAGAATAAATAATTTACCGACGGAATTCATGAGTCGCTTGCCAAGGTTTATGTAAATTATAGCGCGGTTATAACTACGACTGCCAGGAGTGCCAAGTCCGTGCAAACACTGCAAACTAAGTTTGCACAGACTTGTTGGCTACTCTAATTAAATGTCTCAAATTATTTTTTATACAACGGTAACTTGGAAGCCAATTAAAGGTGTGTTTGTTATTGTTGTGTAATTTTTTTATGTTATAAAGAGACTAAAATGTCTAAAAACAATTATCTTTTCAGTAAAGACAATAAACTCAGGAAAAAGACGTCTATTTGGTTGCTAGCAGACGCACCTTTAGGTGATGCTGGTAGAATTGATGATTGTACGAGAGTGCTACAAAACTATGATTCTTGCCATCTTGCTCTTGCCAAAATAGGTAAATAAAGTTTGTTTGGAAAAAGAAGTGTCGTGTTTTATAATGAGAACGAATTAATATTTTACGACACTTCTCTTATCACACTGACTCTAGTTGTGTTATTTAGAATATTTAGCGATAAAATAATAAAATTTAAATACTCTTGTAGATATTTTATTTTTAAAAATCACATAAATCATTTCTATCATATTTTATCAAATAACTATTAAGCATTTTCGTATTTTCTTTATCTTGATCATGAGATTTCTCCTGACTAATAAACTTTCCATGACTAAAAATTGTTCAATCTTCTGCAGATTTCTGTCCATAGTTTCTGCAAGAATAAAATACAACGTCACTAAGGTCAGTGTCGATAGAAAAGCAAAATAATGTAAACAAACATATTTACCATCAATGCTTCGCAATCACGCACTTTCAAAGAAAAATCATGGTTTCATTGACAATTTATACACATAAACTTGTTATTCACATTTAGGAAAAGTCCTTTGGGAAAACCTCTAGACGGAGAGCTGGCCAAGTCAGATATGACACAATAATGAGAACAACAAAACCCCTGTAGTTAGTTCGCTATACTAGGCTTATTTCTAGATCCTGACATCTGGTAGCTGTAAAGTGGTGGAGGTCAAAGAATGCAAATAACATGAAGAAAACAAATCCTAGAGTTCTGGGTTTGATGCAATATTATGGGAAATTATGACATGTAATTAATTAGGTCATATCATAAGCAGAAGTTTCTATTGGAGAAAAGTAGTGCCAAATGATATAATGCAATTTATAGTTAGTCGCCTACTGCTTTTGTTTCTGCAATAATACACAATGTTTTTTTTTCTAATGTTAAAATATAGGCCCAATCCTCTATATACTCGTATGACACAACTTCGGCAGTTTTTACCCGACTGCCGAAAGAAAGGAGGGTTATGTATTTCGAGAGTTTGTATGTATGTATGTATGTCCATTTTTTGTCACGCCCTGCAGCCTACAGCGCTTGACGGATTTCAACGTAAGAGATGTCATTAGATTTGTCTGGGTTGTGGGAGTGCCATAGCGTTATTGTCGGGAATTCCCACGGGAACGAAAATTATAGGGGAAATACTGATCCAGTTAAAGCACAGCAGTAACTACGCACCATTCGTAGTTACAGAGAGTGTCTGAGAGGCAACCGGATGGCTCGCGGTATTTAAGCTCCCTACGTGTTGTGGAACCACTCTGTGCAACCCGAACTGATCCAACTTGGACTAGGGTGGAAATAAGGGGGAATGAAAAAAAATATCGCGAGACAACCGATTGAAACAGCGGTAGAGGGATGAAATTTCATAGGAGAGGGATGGCATTTGGGCATATCGTTTTTCACATCATACAAAACTCAAAAACAAATGCCATCATATTTCAATGATTGTAAGTGCGTTTTTCCTATGCGTTCGGCTTCCAACTCTGATGGTTCGATAACTGCCCGGCTTGGGCGGATGGCAATTTGTTTCCGGTATCTCTGTATCTGTATGTGATGAATAACAAGCATGCTAATTTTCGAACGGTTGCCTGACAATTTATTTTTCTTCGCTCTCGTACAGGGCGCCAGTACAACCAGGAGGGGTGTCATTAAAATTTTGTTATATAACCTGCGTACATTCTTTCAGGCAACCGCTGTTTCAATCGGTTGCCTCGCAATTTATTTTTTTCACCATTTGGTCCATGACACTCTATGTAACTAAGCTATAAACCGGCCAAGAACATGTCGGGCTATGCTTAGTGTAGGGTACCGTAGTTACCGGCCTGTTACAATAGGTCGTTTATTAAGGGATATGTTGCGGAGCTTACGTCATTTTACTATGCGGCACCTACGTCCTTTCACTATGCGTTTTTGAGTGAGAACTCCAAAACGGCTGAACCAATTTTATTCAATATTGTTTTAAATGAAAGTACTTATCAGGCCTCACCTCCATTAATTTTTTCAAATTTTTTCGACCCACAGTTCAAAAGTTAGATGGGGGGGACGCCCTTTTTTGAACTTTCATGGCTATTATTTACGAAACAATTAGTTTAATTCAAAAAATGTTTTTGAAGGCCTTTATTCTTTTTGAAAGACCTATCTAATGATACCCAACATGATAGGGTTGGAGCGAAAAAAAAATTCACCCCCACTTTATGTGTACGGAAGGTACCCTAATAAAAAATTCCAGTTTTTATTTTCCACATTTTCAGCGTCATTAATGCACATACTGATACAAAATTTCAGCTTTCTAGTGCGAACGGTCACTGAGCTAGACCGCGGACAGACGGACAGACGGACGGACGGACATGGCAAAACTATAAGCGTTCCTAGTTGACTAGGTATACGTTACCAGGCGTCGGAGACCCCACTATACTTCAGCGTCGGGCGAAGGCCGCTCTGCGCGCGCTAATTTCCCAGGTGCCGAAGGCGCTGATAGATGAAGCCCGATGTACGGAGCTCAGTACGCGCGCTCATGTATCTAGTTATCTACCAGTAGCCGAAGGCGTTATCATACTCTACGGCGAATCCCGATGTACAAAGCCACAACACTAGCTTCGCACGCGTATAATACAATATCATTTAATACAATGGAAACAGACAGCCGGCGAATTGACAAGTATCAATATGTCGCAGTCGGAGCTCACCCAGGTGGGTCGGCGAGGCGTGTGACAAAGGCCGCTACTGTTTTAATGGCAAGTCATTACAACTTGATCCTTATAGCTTAGAACGGAAGGTAGCTATCTAGGCGGATTATTTTTTACATGTTTCCTTTCGTTCTGAACTGCTAAAGATAAGCTCTTTATGGCAATACGGACATCTTAGATGATTACTACTATACATATTTACTAGGCGTCACGAGCGTCGAGGCTGCCGGGCAGTGTCCTAGGCGTGGCAACAGAGACGAATTTTGTGATTTGGCGCCCCGGGCTAAGAGGGCCTTGTGGTCCGGTACCCGACTGACCGGCGCCCTGAACCCAGTACGCGGGGCAGCTCACGCCGCCCTGGCGTTCTGCCGCCCCGGGCCATGGCCCGCTTGGCCCTTGGGTAAATACGCCCCTGCGTGGCAATATCCTTATTCCTTACACTATAGCGTCAAGCGTAGTCCGTCGTACGGAGCTTAACGCGCGGTCATGTATTAGGTGTCACCATAGTTTTGCATCGGATGAAGGTCACGCAGGCCGACGTAAGGTGCCCCCATCGCGCGCTGGTGTATTAGGCACTGGAGTGCTGCTTCACCTCCAATCAAACTAGTCTGAAATACGGAGCCTGTTGAGCGTGCATGAGTCGTTGGAGGCATTGGATCCAAAAAACAGACAATAGAAACTATGAATTTGTAATATTCAAAAAGTACAATCGTGATTCGTGTAGAACAATCTAACGGGACAAAAACCCCCATTGAATATCCCAAAAATTATTATTACAAGTAATAGCTAATACCCATACATTAAGATTACCACGTGTTAATTTTCCGCCCACTTCTTCAGTGTTGAGTGATAAGGTTGAGTACTTAAGACAATGTGCAATTTCTGATGCAATTATTCGCTTTATCGCTCTTGACGGTATTTTTTTTACTGTGTTACTAGTAATAGTGAGGTGTTGTGTTTGACATGGATTGTAATCGCAAAGGTATGTACTCTATTTTACAATTTTTTTTTAAAAGGATATTGTTTTTTTATACGTATTAAAAGAGCCATATACTTGGAGATATGCATTTTTTTACCCCTAACTAAAAGTTTATCGGGTTGAAATTGACTGAACGCCATGGAATACCAAAGAGATATTTACACTTGTTTTTCCTATATCTATCTAGTTGTATATTCAAGTAAAATTACTTGCCGATTTTTGCCTATTTTCATTCTATATTTTTTTATATATACGACAGTGTCAGTATCGAGAATGGATTTCTGCAATACATGGCTGGCACATTCAAAAGAAACAAGGTGTGAAGAACTTTTTAAGCTTGTGTTGGACAAATGTGACCTAAGTGGTATAGACGAAAACTCAATTGTGAATATTAAGAAAATTATCAGTGACTTTTCACATAAAATTCACACAAGATGGGAAAGCGTCAACAGGACGCGGAAAGTTTTTTTTAGTAAGTATTGTGACTGGATTCATAACGAAGATATTAAGTTTGAAGTCTCTGTGTATCCCGCAATGCCATCTACATCATCAGACGTTGTGCCGGGCCCTGGAAGACCCACGTCCGACTTCTGTGAGGCGAGTATGAAAACCAAACGACGACGAGTAGAGGAACTGGTTCAAAAGAGAAGTTCTAGTGAATTATTGTTTGCCGCCCAGGTGTCTGCTTGTTCATCGGGTTGCAGAAAATTAGCAAATGGTATTAAACAATTAAGTAATGAGTCTAACGAGTCTCCCGTGACGTGCGATAAGGATAAGATAAATACCAAATGTGATAAGAGTGCCAGGTGTCTCACTAAAGAGGAAGCTTTAGCATATTATATAGATAATAAGTCAACTTCATTCACGTACAATAACTCGCGACAGTGGGGTATTAGATTAGGTCATAATTTGTATCCTTCTTTGCACTGTGTTAGAAAAGCTAAATCAGAATGTTATCCTTCAGATGATCAAATATTTGTCGACGAAACTCGTGTCGAAATTAAACCACAGGTTATCTTAAACAAAACTGCAGAGCGGCTAGTTTCAGCGGAACATGAGGTTATCAGCAATTTGTTGCTTTCAAAATCTTCTTTTAAGTTAATAAGTAAGTGGGGTTGTGATGGAAGTTCTGGTCATGCTAATTATAAACAAAAGTTTCGCGATAGTGATTCTACCGATGAGTATATGTTTGCATTTTAATTTGTGCCCCTTCAGTTACGGGATGATGAAGACAATGTTGTTTGGCATAATTCTCGCCCCTCTTCTACTATGAATTGTCGTCCAATAAAATTTATTTATTCCAAAGAAACTAAAGATGTTACTATTGCAGAAACAGACAAAGTTTTGGACGAAATAAATTGTTTATTGCCCACAACTTGCACAGTAAATGGGACGGAAATTAAGGTCCAACATGAATTGCTTCTTACCATGACTGACGGGAAGGTTTGCAATACGTTGACTGAAACTTTTTCAGCCCAAAGGTGTTTTATTTGTGGTGCAGTTCCAACACAAATGAACATCAAGGATCGAGAGTTTACACCCAATGTAGAAAATTTAAGTTTTGGAATATCTCCTTTGCCTGCCAAGATGTTTTGAGTGTTTGCTTAAAATTAGCTATCGCCTTTGTCTCGACGTTCCCCCTCCACGTCTTTCAAAGGCAACTGATAAAGTAAAAGTTAAGGAACATGCAGAATCGATTCAGAATCTTTTTAAAATTAGGATGGGTTTGATTGTGGATAAGCCAAAGCCTGGATTTGGAAACAGCAACGACGGTAATACGGCCCGCCGCTTTTTCGAAAGTGCTGAGTTGAGTGCAGAGATTACGGGATTAGATGTGACATTAATAAAAAACTTTGACACGCTACTTCGTGCCATATCATCCGGATATGATATCAATGTAGAGGCATTTAAAAAAGTGGCTGAAGAACAGAAAAAACTTTACTTAGATTTGTATCCGTGGTATTATATGCCGGTCACGGTTCATAAATTATTGGTGCATAGTGTCGAACTTATCCAATCCGCTCTTTTGCCTATTGGACAGCTCTCTGAGGAGGCACAGGAAGCTCGTAATAAAGATTTAAGGGGGTTTAGGGAACATCACACCCAAAAGAAGTCACGCACCGCCACCAATAGAGATTTGATGAACATGTTGTTAATCACATCTGATCCCTACTTAAATAGTTTTAGAGCTCTCCCCAGGAAAAAAACAAGCAAACTCTCCCCTGAAGTTTTATCTGTATTAGGTCCTCCTAGTGTTAAAATATCAGATGTAAATACAGTTTCTAGTTTCCATTTAACGCATGCTAATAATAATGATGATGATGATGGTGATGATGCTGATGATGATGAGTACTCTGACGATGAGTAATTATAATAATGTATTAGTTAGTATTTATGAATTAGTAATGTAATTAAGGTAGATGATAAGTAATTGTTAATAATTTATCGTTTGTAGTCGTAGTTCCTAAGTGCATGATGATTATTTGATGTTTGTAATTATATAAATAAACTGGATTAAGCGTGAAAATACATATTTTATTTATTTTGAAGTTTAATATATAGTTTTAAAATAATTTTTTATAATCTTTAATTTTCTTTTTTCAAACAACCCCTCTATTTCCAAAAATATGTACCAAAATACCAAAATTAGTATTTATCCGTGTCATTCATGCACAAATAACATGAATAATACGAAAAAATAATTTTGTCCAGTTGCGATGTTCTACACGAATCACTGTGAATCGTTGAAATAAATGTAGGAGAAATGACACATCAACGAAAGACGAGTGTCGATTTTGAGCTACCATCGTCCACACTGTTAACTGCCCACTTGTAAAATCGGCCCACACTTTGAATCGAAAGCGCAGTTAGCAGCAAAAAAGCTGGGCATCCTTAACAAGGTGAGGCAGTATTTTACACCTAGGCAGCTGCTCGACCTTTACCAAACACAAGTCCGGTCATGTGTAGAATACTGCTCACATCTGTGGGATGGTTCAGCAAAATACCAGCTTGAGGCGCTCGAGTCAGTCGAGAGGAGGGCCAAGAGAATCATCAATGATGACAAGCTGACGAATGCTCGACTTCAAAGTCTGGAGCATCGTCGCAAGGTTGCCAGCATATCCATCTTTTATAGGATACATTTCGGAGAGTGTGCCGAGGAACTGCACAACCTTATTCCTCCGTCTCCATTTTACCATCGGACTACCAGACAATCGGCACTCCGGCATCGCTTCATGGTAAGTATTCCACATATACGCACGAAGCGTTTTGCTTCAACATTCTTTATGCGAACTGCCAAGGAGTGGAACGGCCTGCCCGAGTCTGTGTTTCCACTTGAGTACAATTTGGGTCTCTTCAAAGCGAGAGTTAATAGGTATGTCATAGGCAAGCGTGCTCCACCGTAGACCGCATCATCACTTACCATCAGGTGAGATCGCGGTCAAACGTCTGCCTATTCTCAATAAATAAAAAACCGGCCAAGAGCGTGTCGGGCCACGCTCAGTGTAGGGTTCCGTAGTTTTCCGTCCGTCACAGTAAGCGTCCCCACTTAAGAGTTAATAACACCGCCATGTAGGATATGATATGAGAGTTCCACGTACAGCGACATCTATCGGCAAATTAAGTAAACTATTGCGCGCGAGCTTAAAGTATGGAAGATGATTTTTATGGAATAATTCTTTATTGCGTGAACCGATTTTCACCGTTTTTACTTTATTTGAAAGCACGTCATTTCATTGTAATTTTGTAGAAATTACAGGTACAATAAACACCTGCTTATACGGTTAAATTACAAACTTAGTTCAGAAATTATTTTGTAATTTTTTTTCAAAAACTATTCATCCTATCAAGTTCAAAATAATTTTCTAGAAAGTTTTTATAAAGTTCTACTTTTGAGATTTTTTTCATATTTTTAAAACTTATGGTTCAAAAGTTAGAGGGGGGGGGACGCATATTTTTTTACTTCTGGAGCGATTATTTCCGAAAATATTTACATTATCGAAAAATGATTTTAGCAAACCCCTATTCATTTTTAAATACCTATCCAACAATATATCACACGTTAGGGTTGAAATGAAAAAAAAAATCACTCCCCACTTTACGTATAGGGGAGGTACCCTAATAAATAAAAAAAATCCACTTTTTATTTTACCACTTTGTCGGCGTGATTGATATACATATTAGTACCAAATTTCAGCTTTCTAGTGCTAACGGTCACTGAGATTATCCGCGGACGGACGGACGGACGGACGGACGGGCAGACATGGCGAAATTATAAGGGTTCCTAGTTGACTACGGAACCCTAAAAAATAATGCCACACACCGCTATAATGTATGTGCATAATGGGCAAAAGAGATAAACCTATATAGTTAGCATGGGTATGCATGGGAGACCTCCATATTTTGCGCATTGACAAAGTGTGACTGAGAGACTCTACCACACGACTAATTCAATATAGGTGCCGGAACCTATATTTGATGGCACAGAATCGAGTGCCTGGTACCATATCTCCCTTTTTGTATAAATCAACGGACTGGAAGTAGTTATTATTTATCCTAGCGAAAACGACTCACTATTTCGTCTCGAATTGGTACCAAAGGGAAACTTGTCGATGTCCGAAATACTCTAAAATTAAAATGCGGTACAATAAACTATACTCTCGTAGAAGATATTGCTCAAATTCTTATTTCAGCCGTTGTCTCAACTATTATTGTAAATGACTGTTTGTTGCCTTAATAAAATAAAATAAAAGTAACACGGAAGATTTTGTCTAAGAAAAGCCTTCAGCTTTATATTCCCGTACACAAGGACCATTCATCTTTTGTGTCTATCTCTCCTTGTATGGAATCTGGAAGAGCGCACTCTGCAGTAAGTTTTCATCAGTCTCGAATCCCCATTTGGCGGCGGGCACTTACGCTTTTATTACTCGAATTAATATTGAATCTTTACAACGTACAGTCAACCAATTTGATTCCTAGGTCACTCTAGAACCTTGTCACAATAGCTAGTTTGGTAGCGAATAGGTTACGTTTATACGTATGCACGGGCAACTGTCATTACGACAAAGTTCTACAGTGGCCTAGAAGTCAAATTGGTTGACCGTACAAACAGCAACACACTTGACTGACCATCGATAGACCTTATACCGTTGCAATAGGGATTATAAATGGTCAGTTAACAGTGTTGGCGATGGTACGACGTAAGCGCTTTTCGCGAACAATGGTACATTTTCAATCAAACTTTCACATAATCTAGCTTCATTAGCAGACATAGAAGTTTTAGTGGCAGGAATGAAAATGTCATAGGGACTTCCCAACGATATTAATTTATCGATAAATCGTTATGACAGTTATGATGTACATATAATATGAATTTGCAAGTAGTATAATATACTATTATTATATAATACACAGCATTAACTCATTATAAATCGATTATAAAAATGGTTGTCATTCCTTTTGTTTTAGTTGTTAAAATGATTTCTTGGTTTAACTTCAATAATAATCCGCGGAATGGTAAAGCAGTATTATTGTATTTAATAATATATACTTCCGCAAAGTAACGCCTATTTCCATAAATTATTTCCTCTTTTTTTTAAATTTCTAATAAGTGTTAAAGTATAACAGATCACTATTACATAACGTCGATAGGTAGCTATCAGCATTACAGGTTAATTTATACTTTACCCGGTAAACTTAGTATGTGCTATGAAATGTCACGTCGAAAGTTGTCGATGAAGGAAGTCCATAGTTAACTGACATTTTTGCCACAATAACTTCTATGTCTGTTCACAAGAAATAAAACAATTAAAAACGGATTTTATCGCGTGTATTGAGTTTAAATTACATCCCGACGTTTCAAACACTTTACAGCGTTCGTGGTCAACGGGTCGACTGAGGAAAAATGTACAATTACCTCCGTTCAAAAACTATCTCAATATGCAAACCTACCCACATATTAAATATTAAACAAATTTAGTGTTTGCACATGCCGGAGGGGCCTTTATAAAAACAAATTATTTTTTATTACAAAACAAATTATTAAACAAATTATTTTATTATTATTAATTATTATTTTCATTTTTATTTTTAATTTTTTAAATTAGTATTAAATTATTATTAGTGTCCACACTGTCCACCATTATGGTCTCACAGTCCTATGTCTAGCTTGCTCCTTAACCAAATGAATAACTGGATCCCAAGCTGGTGGTACCGAAAAACCATCCTCTCTGTTGAAATTTGGATATTTTTTAATCTCGATTGCCTCTCGCAACATCCGGGGAATGTATCGTTTCTCCTTGACGAGGACTTGCGGTTTGTCAAATTTAACTGAGTGGTTGGGTCTATCCATGACATGCTCACAGACTGCTGACCTTGGTCGACGGTGCTTTACATCGGCTATATGTTCCTTTACCCGAGTAGAGATGCTCCGCTTAGTCTGGCCTACATATGATAGACCACATTCACATTCCAGCCTGTAGACCCCTGCACTCTGTAGAGGAGTAGCCGACTTCACTGACCTCAGGAACTGTGACATCTTCTTCATTGGCTTAAAGTAAGTTTTTATAGAAGCACGTTTCAAGATGTTGCCAATCCTGTCAGTGACTCCTCGGACAAAAGGCAAGACGGCAGGCCGGCGCTCAACTGTAGGAATCTTCATCCGAGCTTTCTGATTGAGCCGTGGAATCTTGAGCCCGTTCGCTTGAAGTGCATCCTTGGCATGCCGGAGTTCCGCCGCCAGGTGCTGCTCATCACATATCCTCTGGGCTCTCTGAAACAAAGACTTGCCTACAGTAGCTAGCTGACTGGGGTGGTGGTGTGATCTACCATTCAAATATCTATTTGTATGTGTAGGTTTCCTATATACAGTGCGGCCTAAGGTATTATCGGGGTTTCTCAATCTAAGAAAGATAGTGAACAATTATTTTCCAATTCCATGGTAAACTTAATCTTACTATGAATGGAATTGAGGTGGTCAAGGAAAACTGAAACACTATTTTTAGGTAATATAGTAAAAGTATCATCTACGTATCTTTTGAAAATCTTCGGCTGCACGGGAGCCAATGAGAGCGCCCTCTCCTCAAAGTCCTCCATAAAGATGTCAGCGACTACTGGAGATACCGGGGACCCCATGGCTACACCGTCGACTTGCAGGAAGAATTCATTGTTCCATAGTAGATATCCTGATGTAAGGCAGTGTTCCAAGAGCTTAGCATATTCTTCAGACATGTTCTGCTCACGCAACCTCTTCTTCACAATTTCAATGCAGTCTTGTACCGGTAGACTCGTAAAGAGTGACTGGACATCGAAACTGACCATGATCTCGTCATCAGTTAATGTAAGGTCTTTAATGTCACTGATGAAATGGTAAGAATCCTTTGTATGTGTTCTAGTACTACCACGTAAAGATGAAAGGACTCCTGCTAAGTATTGAGCCAATTTGTAAGTTGGAGCATCAATTTGACTCACTATTGGACGTAGCGGGGCACCCGCCTTGTGTATCTTCGGTAACCCATACAATTTAGGAGGCACCGGGCAATCAGGAACCAAACCTGCAACATCTAGATTAAGGGATTCGCAGTATTCACCAATTAGGTCTTTAGTACATTTTAAGACTTTCGCAGTAGGATCTTTTTTGACATGTTTATAGGTTGTGCTGTCCGCCAACAGATTCTCAATTTTCTGGTTGTAATCGGTGGTGTCAAGTACAACCGTCGCATTACCCTTATCAGCTCGAAGTATGGTAAGGTCTGGATCTTCACGCAAGGTCCTCAAGGCCCTTATCTCTTCCTTAGGTAAGTTTGTTTTCGGCGGCTTTGCCCTTCGCAATAATGACGAGACATCTTGGCGTATAGCCTCCGAATCTTCCTTTTTCACCTGATTTTTCACCAGACAATCTTCTACACTGACAATAATGTCTTCAAAAGGAATCTTCCGTGGTGCCACAACATAATTTAATCCTTTCTGCAAGACCAAATGCTGCGAATCTGTCAACTGTTTACTTGACATGTTTACAACAGACCGGTTTGACACTGACAGCGACGTTCCGTTCCCGCGGTGATTATTCTCAAGCAATCCGTTATCACTGCGCTTCGATTTTAATCTGTCAAACTTAGCAACCTGTCGCTTTCTGCACTGTTCATACGTGAATGCGTAACGTTTATTGCCTAGTTCAACGACTTCATCAAAATCTCTACTGGTCAATGTTATTTGTAACTCACCGGTACTGTCCTTAATCTGTTGCTCAAGTTTGTAAGCCGTATAACGGTTATTGTGGATGAGTTTGCACAGTAATTTCCTGCTTGCTTGGCGAAGTATGCGTTCACTGCCCATAATGTCATTTTTTGGAGCTATCTTCACGCATGTAGGAATAAGATCTTCGTCCCGGCATCTCTTAAGGAAATTTAAAGAACAACGAGAGCGCGCGAGCTTATTCGCCAGGTCTTCACGTCGCCGAATTCTGGTTGCAACTTCCAGTCCGTACTGGTGTACATAATATTGTCTTCGGTTGCCGCGATAGTTATTCATGAAATAAAACAATTAAAAACGGATTTTATCGCGTGTATTGAGTTTAAATTACATCCCGACGTTTCAAACACTTTACAGCGTTCGTGGTCAACGGGTCGACTGAGGAAAAATGTACAATTACCTCCGTTCAAAAACTATCTCAATATGCAAACCTACCCACATATTAAATATTAAACAAATTTAGTATTTGCACATGCCGGAGGGGCCTTTATAAAAACAAATTATTTTTATTACAAAACAAATTATTAAACAAATTATTTTATTATTATTAATTATTATTTTCATTTTTATTTTTAATTTTTTAAATTAGTATTAAATTATTATTAGTGTCCACACTGTCCACCATTATGGTCTCACAGTCCTATGTCTAGCTTGCTCCTTAACCAAATGAATAACTGGATCCCAAGCTGGTGGTACCGAAAAACCATCCTCTCTGTTGAAATTTGGATATTTTTTAATCTCGATTGCCTCTCGCAACATCCGGGGAATGTATCGTTTCTCCTTGACGAGGACTTGCGGTTTGTCAAATTTAACTGAGTGGTTGGGTCTATCCATGACATGCTCACAGACTGCTGACCTTGGTCGACGGTGCTTTACATCGGCTATATGTTCCTTTACCCGAGTAGAGATGCTCCGCTTAGTCTGGCCTACATATGATAGACCACATTCACATTCCAGCCTGTAGACCCCTGCACTCTGTAGAGGAGTAGCCGACTTCACTGACCTCAGGAACTGTGACATCTTATTCATTGGCTTAAAGTAAGTTTTTATAGAAGCACGTTTCAAGATGTTGCCAATCCTGTCAGTGACTCCTCGGACAAAAGGCAAGACGGCAGGCCGGCGCTCAACTGTAGGAATCTTCATCCGAGCTTTCTGATTGAGCCGTGGAATCTTGAGCCCGTTCGCTTGAAGTGCATCCTTGGCATGCCGGAGTTCCGCCGCCAGGTGCTGCTCATCACATATCCTCTGGGCTCTCTGAAACAAAGACTTGCCTACAGTAGCTAGCTGACTGGGGTGGTGGTGGTGTGATCTACCATTCAAATATCTATTTGTATGTGTAGGTTTCCTATATACAGTGCGGCCTAAGGTATTATCGGGGTTTCTCAATCTAAGAAAGGCAGTGAACAATTATTTTCCAATTCCATGGTAAACTTAATCTTACTATGAATGGAATTGAGGTGGTCAAGGAAAACTGAAACACTATTTTTAGGTAATATAGTAAAAGTATCATCTACGTATCTTTTGAAAATCTTCGGCTGCACGGGAGCCAATGAGAGCGCCCTCTCCTCAAAGTCCTCCATAAAGATGTCAGCGACTACTGGAGATACCGGGGACCCCATGGCTACACCGTCGACTTGCAGGAAGAATTCATTGTTCCATAGTAGATATCCTGATGTAAGGCAGTGTTCCAAGAGCTTAGCATATTCTTCAGACATGTTCTGCTCACGCAACCTCTTCTTCACAATTTCAATGCAGTCTTGTACCGGTAGACTCGTAAAGAGTGACTGGACATCGAAACTGACCATGATCTCGTCATCAGTTAATGTAAGGTCTTTAATGTCACTGATGAAATGGTAAGAATCCTTTGTATGTGTTCTAGTACTACCCCGTAAAGATGAAAGGACTCCTGCTAAGTATTGAGCCAATTTGTAAGTTGGAGCATCAATTTGACTCACTATTGGACGTAGCGGGGCACCCGCCTTGTGTATCTTCGGTAACCCATACAATTTAGGAGGCACCGGGCAATCAGGAACCAAACCTGCAACATCTAGATGATTTTTAATTGTTTTATTTCATGAATAACTATCGCGGCAACCGAAGACAATATTCTGTTCACAAGATTAAATATGCCAAAAGTTGAATATCTAGTTAGACAAGACGGTCAGATCAGTTCGGTCGTGTCCGCGAGTGATATCATTGCCGGATATGAAGTAAGTTCATTATTTTGTCAAAAACGGGACTTAATCGCGTACACTTACTTTTATTATTACCCTGACGTTTCGAGCGTGCCGTAACGCTCGTGGTCGCAGGCAGACCTATTTCTGCCTGCGACCACGAGCGTTACGGCACGAATCGCACGTGAAAATCGTGTAAGTTTGAATCAGTACATTATGAAGTACTTAAGTTGTAGATGAAAATTGGGGATATTTCGACAGTCTATCGTTATCCAGAATTTAACTTATCCGGCAGTACCGGAATTTCTCAATTTCGCATACAAATAATATCTACCGTAAGTGGCCTGTAACACGAGCAAAAAATTAAATCGTAGATTCTACTCCTCAAACTAGACCACGTTTGTTCAGCGACTTTAAAAATTACCTTGTGATTTGATTCTTAGTAGACTTTAAAGTTTATTAGAATACGCAATGTATTGCGAAATTTATTATGTCTGTAGGGTGACAAGACTGACAAGCAATGTCAATTGGACGGATTTTAACGTACTTTGTTTTTTTTTTTTTTATACCACGACGGTGGCAAACAAGCATATTGCCTGCCTGATGGTAAGCAGCTACCGTAACCTATGGACGCCTGCAACTCCAAAGGAGTCACATGCGCGTTGCCGACCCTTTATAAAAAGGAGGATTCACTGTGTTGACGACTAAAGGAACAAGAAGGTCATCGTCAACACACTGGGTCCTCTTTGAGCTCTTTGGCAACCTTACTCACCAGCAGGAACACAACACTATGAGTAGGGTCTAGTGCTATTTGGCTGTGGTTTTCTGTAAGGTGGAGGTACTTCCCCAGTCGGGCTCTGCTCCAGATTTGAGCGATGACATTCGCTGAACGTGCCCTACCACACTTAGCGAGATGCCATTTGCAGTGCCCATACCTCTCTTTGATAATACTATTTCGTTTGTATGAAAAAGAGACAATCTAAAGACTCCATATTTTTTAAAAGTTGTTGAAAAAAAATTTTTACGTCACACCTGGCCATAATGTGAGTATTACCGCACGCTGCGCGTACGGTAAAACTCGCATTATGGCCAGGTGGAGACGTAAAATTGTGTACTCACCACGGGCAGTAAAAAAGAGGCTATTTAAGCCCTCTATCGCATATTTACAACCCTCGCCTGCGGCTCGGGTCACAAATACCTGCGATTTCGGGCTTTCTTTCTTTTACAGTCCTTAGTAAGTAATGTACTATTATAGTTTGAGAGTAGAATCTTCATTTTAATTTTTTGCTCGGGTTACAGGCCACATACTGTATATTACGAGGGTTGCTACTTATATATCCGGAAACAAAAAAACAAACAAACGTACACGGCTGAAAATGGTTTTATTGTTTTTCAAAGTATTCCCCTTGATGATCTATGCACTTTTGCATTCGCGTGAACCAATTTTTAAAGCACTTCTGCCACTCCGCCTGAGGTACCTCCATAACGTGTTGTTTGAATGCGTCGACAGCATCTTCAGCGGTCGAAAATCGTTGACCGCGTAATTTATTCTTTATATTTGGAAATAAATAAAAATCGTTGGGTGCCAAGTCAGGGCTGTACGGCGGATGACCCGTTAATTCCACATTTTGACCCTCCAAAAATAGAGTTGTTTCGCGTGACGTATGACAGCTGGCATTGTCATGTCATGATGAAGAATGATTCTTCGTCGCTGGTTAGTTTTACGAATTTGTTCAAATACTTCCGGTAAGCAAATGGTCGTGTACCACTCTGAATTAACCGTTCTACGGTTTTCTAGTGGCACTGTAGCTACATGGCCATTAATACCGAAGAAGCAGGCCACCATTTGTTTCAATGTACTTTTTGCACGAGTAACTTTCGTAGGGTTCGGCTCATTTTGAAACACCCATACCGTTGATTGTTGCTTCGTTTCGGGATCGTATGCATAGATCCAGGATTCGTCACCTGTATAGATGTTATAAACGGCTTTTCAGTCACCACGGTTATATTTTTTTAACATTTTATTGCACCATTCGACGCGAGCATCTTTTTGCTCTTTTGTTAAGTTGTGGGGTATCCAACGCGAACAAATTTTTTTTACAGCCAAATAATTATGTAATATGCTATCAATGCTGGTCATAGAAATACCCAGAGTCGCCTCTATCTCGCGGTACGTAACATGTCGGTCGTCCATTATAAGTTTTCGCACAGCCTCGATATTTTGTTGTACAACGACCGATTTCGGGCGACCTGCCTTAACTTCGTCCGTAAGCATACTACGTCCACGATTGAACTCACTAAACCAGTGATACACAGTAGTTTTAGATGGGGCTTCATCACCAAAAGTTGAAGTTAGTTGATCTATGCACTGTTGTTGCGTTAAACCACGCCGAAAATCATAATAAATCATAGCACGAATATTTTCACGAGTGAGTTCCATTCTTGCTGCGAGATGACATTTAAAACCCGTCAAAAACAAAACACGAGCGTTAATAAGAAAGAAAAAATATACCGGCCAGTACTTAAAAAAGTTCAAATTTTACCATGGAGGTCAAATATGCTATTTAAGAAGATTGTAATCCCGGTTTCCGGATATATAAATAGCAGCCTATGTACAATAAGCCCTATCTGTTGCATAATGGTCTAAGAGCTGGCCACGTCAGATATGACAATAATGAGAGCGATGAAACCTGTCTAGTTAGACTGCTTTACCATCCTTATTGCTAGATCCGGGCATCTGGCAGTTTTTAATGGGTGGAGGTTAAAGTGACAGACCAACAAAGTTTTCATGTTGGAAAAAAGTAATACCAAAATAGGTTAAAACTGCCAAAGTTGAGTCATTTATAGAGGACAGGGCCTATATTTTAGCATTAGATTAAAAACCATTGTCTATTATTTCGGAAACAAAAACAGTAGGTGACTAACTAAAGATTGCATTATACATCATTTGGCACTACTTTCCCCCAACAGAAACTTCTGGATATGATATAATCTAATTAATTACATAATTTACCATAATATTGCATCAAACCCAGAACTCTCGGATTTGTTTTCTTCAAGTTATTTGCATTCTTTGACATCCACCACTTTACAGCTGCCAGATGTCCGGATCTAGAAATAAGCTTGGTACAGCAAACTAACTAGAGGGGTTTCGTTGCTCTCATTATTGTGTTATATCTGACGTGGCTAGCTCTCCGTCTATAAGTATATAACTAAAAGATGTAACAAACATACTGGGGATGTCACAAATGCAGAAATGATTTTTTTCTATTTGAGGTGCACTTGGAGGGGGGGGGGGGTCCATGACCCATGCAAATTTAACTCAATCGAGTGTAGTGGCTACCCCCCCTTTTAGACGTTGAATTTTTATAGGCTACGTATACCCTGGCTGGGGATTTTCTTGAATCAGAATTAGTAATCCTTAAGGGGTGATTTCTGGGATAACAATGCAAAAAAAAACCGGCCAAGAGCATGTCGGGCGATACTCAGTGTAGAGTTTCGTAGATGCCGCCCTGTTACAAAACATCCGTTCAAAAGGTCGTTTATTAAGGGATATTTGGCGGCGCTTACGTCATTTTACTATTCGGCACTTCCTTTCAATATGCGTTTTATACTGATAATTCAAAAACGGCTGAACCGATTTTATTCAATATAGTTTTAATTGAAAGTTCTTATCAGGCCTCACCAAATTTCAGCATTCTAGTGCGACCGGTAACTGAGCTAGACCGCGGACAGACGGACGGACATGGCGAAACTATAAGGGTTCCTAGTTGACTACGGAACCCTAAAATGAGACAAATAGTAGTTTATTTAACTGTTACGTAATAAGGCCTAATTATGTACAGAAGCATACACTGCTTTACTTACACACATATTAAAAATCCATCCATTGAAACCATTAGAATGACCGCCATTACACCGCCATGACCAATGGGGGGGGGGGGCGGATTTTCATTACGTTACCGTAGGTAATGAATTTTCATACGTTTTTACCACACTGTCACAGATAATACACTGATGTTACGTTACTGGTTGCAATAATGGTGGTAATTACATACGGTTCCTCCGATAGAGGATTTATGATATTGGTATAGATCAAGATATTTTATTCTTCAATGTACATTACAATGCACTAATGAACGTCAGAGAAAAACAAAATACACGAGTCGTGGAACACGCGATTGGAACCAAGTTATGTTATTTAGTTATGTTATTTAGTTTTTGAGTTTTTCGTAAATTTTGTGGTTTTAATTTTTTTGTATTTTTTTGAAATTTTCGAATTTTGGAATTTTTGAAAGTTTTGAAATTTTTGAAATTTTTGAAATTGTTGAAATTGCGGAAATATTTGAAATTTTTGAAATTTTTGAAATTTTTGAATTTTTGGAATTTTTGAAACATGAAATATTTGAAATTTTCGACATTTTTTACTTTTAGGTTCTCGACTTTTTTCACTTTTATCACTTTGTCACTTCTCACTTTCACTTTCACTTTTCATTACACTTCACTTTATTCTATTTTATATATTTTTTATTTCATTCCATTTTACATGTTTCTCAATCGTATGGGTGTAGCGTTTTCGTGACGTGAAGCTTTTTCGTGACGGTCACGTGACTTTTTTTCGCCCACCCGCGAACCGTCCGATAAGGAACTTCGTTCCAAAACTACCACCGGTTCTAACCCTACACCTCTGGCCCAAGAAGTATTATGACCGAAAAGAAACTCGACGGGACTTATTTTTTTCAAAACAGTAATACATCATTAGATCTTAAAGATACAAAATAAAGGTGCGACCACACCGCTGCTTAAAATACGGTGACGTTACGGAATCGCAGTGACGCATCGTATCCACACCGTTTTAATCGCATGCCCCCCACACCGCTGCTCAAAATACGCTGACGGTACGAAAATAAAAACTATTCTTTAATGAAATGAACGTACTTTAATGAAAACTATTCTTTGTCCTTTCCCGGGACTCAAACTATCTCTATACAAAATTTCATCAAAATCCTTTCAGCCGTTTTCACGTGATGCGCAGTCAAATAAAAAGACAAACAGATAAACAGACAAACATACAAAAATTTTAAAAATTGTTGAAACGTGTTCTGTTATCGATTCTAAGTAGCAGCCCCAGCCAACTTTTTTTCGATTATATTCCATGAACAGACTTTCGACCCTCTTCAGCTTTATTATATGTATAGATAGTTTTTATTGAAAGTACCTTTCAGGTTTCACTTCCATTATTTTTTTCAAATTTTTTGGACCTACGGTTCAAAAGTAAGATGGGGGGGGGGGGCTTTCTTGAAGATGAAACTATCCTTTATCCTTTCTCGAGACCCATACTATCTCTATACCAATTTTCATCTAAATCAGTTCAGCGGTAAAAAAAATCCTCATACCAACTTCCAACCCCCTTTTCACCCCCACAAGGGTTTGAAAACTATCCTATGACGTTTCTCGAGACTCATTTCTATCTAAATCGTTTCAGCGGTTAAAATTTCTCCATACAAACTTTCAACCCCATTTTCACCCCCACCAGGGTTGATTTGGGATAGAGTATAAAGAGTGTAAGGATATTTATCAAATGTCAATAGAGTCCATATTTGAAGTATGTGCGATAGAAATACCAGAATTAAATAAAATTTTAGTAAATGTATATTGGCCAGACAATAAAAGAATGCCTGATACTTTTTTCGGGTCAATGGAGCTCCTTTTAAAACACATACAAAAAAGTATACTAAGAGAGATGTAATCATTGGAGGAGATTTTAATATTAATGTACTTGATAAAACAACACTGACAACAAATTTACTTATTTTAATGATTAATTATAATTACATACAACATGTTAAAATACCTACTCGAGTAACTCAAAATAGTGCTACCTGTATAGACCTAATCTTTACATATTTTCCCTGTAAAAACTTAACTATAAATGTAAATGAATACGGTTTTTCAGATCACAGAGGAGTACTTTTGAATATACCAACCAAAAAAATAAATACAAGAAATACTTGGACGATATCAAAAAGGCAATTCAGTGATAAAAATATTCAAAATTACACGTCCGAATTAAGTAAAATAGACCTTTGTACTATAATAAATAGGGATAAAAATGTTAACGAAAACTATAAGGATTTAAATATTCTTTTAACTAATCTACTTAACTTGTGTATACCAAAAACTAATAAAAAAATTAAAATAAGTACAAAAAAGGCATGGTTAACAAAGGGTATAAAAATATCCTGCAGACACAAAAGACTATTAAAAGTAATAACGTCCCAAGTAAATAACCCCATAGTAAATAATCATTATAAGCAATACGATAAGTTACTAAAAAAAAACAGTCACAGCATCAAAAAAACTTCAAAATATTAAACGTTTTGAAAAAACCGACAACGTAGTTAAAACAATGTGGCATATAGTTAAAGAACAAACCAATAAAGTCTCACAAAAAAATAGAAGTAATATTAAATTAAAACTTAACAATAAATTAACCGAAAACCCTATAATAGTCGCTAACTCTCTAATACTAATACCTCAAGGCAGCGTTCTCGGCTGTATTTTATTTTTAATGTATATTAATGACCTACCCAAAATTATAGATACATTTTGCATTCTTTTCGCTGATGATATATCCTTAATTATACCTTGCCATGATGAAATAAATTTGAATAATAACTTGAATAAAACCCTTCTTAAAATAGTAACCTGGTTAGATGAACATAATTTACAACTCAATTTTAATAAAACTAAACTTATGGAATTTAAACCCTATCAGAAACGTAGTTTAAATATAAATTTTTCATTTCAGAACAACACATTAGAATGCGTTCAAGCCTTTCCATTGCTAGGTATATACCTTGATTCAACAATTAATTGGAAAGAACACATAAATGCAATATCTTTAAAGTTAAGCCGATTTACCTATGCCTTATACGAGCTAAAGAAGTGTACTGACGTAAAAACAGCCTTATGTGCCTATTACCCATATGCACATGCGTGGCTACAGTATGCCACAGTACTATGGGGAAATAGTTCTGATTTAACCAAACTTTTCATTTTGCAAAAACGGTGCCTTAGAACCATTGTTAATGTACATTTTATGACAAACTGTAAACCGCATTTTATTCAACATAACATTTTAACTTTACCCTCTATGTATATTTTAGAAGCAAGTAATTTTGTTAAAAATAATATATCCCTCTTTCCGCAATATTCCCGCCCATCAAACTTAAGACCCAAAACTAGATTAGCTCGACCTGACTCAAGTATGAAAATGGTAGACTCTGGTCCGTTTGCCATGTGTGTTAATATATCTAATAAGTTACCAAAGTAAATCCAGGAAGAAACTAACATACATACATTTAAAATAAAGTTAAAACGATATTTAATTAGTAAAGCATACTATTCTATAGAGGAATTTCTAAGTGAGTAAGTTAAGCTGTTTGTAGATTACTAAAATATTTAGTAGTCTGATTTATTGTTATAAATTAATAGATGTATAAGTTTTATTATGTTGCTATACCCTTGCAGGGTTCATGTTGATACCGAAACTAGCCTTTAAGATCCTTTGTACACATGAAACGCAATAAAGAATATGAATATGAATATGTACAGACTTTCGACCCTCTTCAGCTTTATTATATGTATAGATTTGAATCTACAGGGAAATAGAATCGAATGACGTCTTCCAAAAAAATCATGCATATTCCTAATGGTATCGTATTCTAATTATGAAAATTAAAGAAAAAACATGGTTTTGTATGGAGGGTTGGCCAGCTGGGACTACGTGTCCCATACAAAAATTTTTTTTTTCGCGTCCAAAAAATTTTTCTCCTACTTTTTTTTACTCGCAATACGATACCAATTATGTCTTTAAACGGATCACGAGTATTTTTGTTACATCCTGTAAATGTATAGACTAGCTTTCCGCCCTCGACTTCGCCCGCGTATAATACGGTTCCTCATACAGAGTTTCATATCTAATTTTATCTTCTTAACTAATTTTTGTTAATCCCCGAACCATCTTCTTAATCTATTTATACTTATAGCTATACAAACGTTCAACTCCTTTTTTACCCTGTTAGAGGTTGAATTTAAAAAAACGCTGAAATTACTTTTATTGCTTTTAATTATTAGTAAACGTACGAAGTCTCAAATCTCTAACTCAACATTTTAAACCCCATCCATACAAACTTTCAACCCCCTTTTTACCCCCTTAGGGGATGAATTTAGAAAAACCCCTTTTTGGTGGATACTAACGTTATAAAAACAACCTATTGTGAAAAATTCAGCTCTCTATAGGTCCAACGGTTCGGGCTGGGCGTTGATTTAAGTGAGTCAGTCAGTCAGTCAGTCAGGACTTTTACGTTTATATATATAGATTTAATATAGATGTACTTATTTGGTATAAATATTTATTTGTGGACGAATCGTGAGACGATATCTATTTAGAGCAATGACGCGTAGTTTCAGTGCCCGCGAGGCAAGCGGATGGCTCGCGGTATTTAAGCTAACCCGAATTGACCCAACTTGGACTTCGTTTTTCACCCCTGCCCCCTCAATTTCCAATGTCTGTATGTGATGAAGAACGAGCATGCAAATTGCCATTCGACCCGGCCGGTCGGTTATGAATCCGTCAGAGTTGAAAGCCCGAAAAAAACGAGGGGGTGAGGGTGAAAAAATATGTCCAAGTTTGGTCAGTTCGGGTTACGCAGGGCGGTTCCACAACTCGTCGGGAACCTAAATACCGTGAGCCATCCGGTTGCCTCTCGGACACTATAACTACGCGCCATTGCTTTAACTAAACCTCTGAAACATTAATCTCAGGAATCATAACTTTTTTCTTCGAAATCAATATTCATACGTATATTACGCCATGACTCAGCTAAGGGGTTTACGTGTTTTTTAAAAGCCCAAAAGTAACCACACTTTTGGATATGGCGTCTATCTCTTTCTCACTAACGAAATGTTTGTCAAATGCTTGTCTATCTCACTAATGAAGTAAACGAAGTTTAGATAGAACTTTGGTTATCTTTACGTGTCAGTTTTCTGCTGATGTTATATAATGATCATCTCATAAATCAGTTTATTTACTCCTTATGTTATAGTTACGTTTTTGAACGAAGTTCCTTATTTTGTTTTATGTTAGACACAACTGCATACGAGTATCTCAACTCATCTTACTCGGTGGAATCACTGACTTCCGAGTCACAGGCAACCGCCTAGTTCGGGAGACAGAGGCTCAGTTCTCAGTTCCGATGAAACTGTATCAAACCTAATACATAAGTTTATCTTAAGGTATTACAGTACTGTTGAAATGTTACTTACACTTATATTAGGTTTTTTAGTCAATAAAGATTATTCTTATTCTGTTTTTTATCAGGCTAGGAACTACCGCGCCTAAAGTGGAAGTCTGCCGTGGCAATGAGGCAAAGGTGCTGCGGCCTCGGAAAGTGCTGCAGGAGATGCTACTCGAGTTCACCAGCACCTCCTCCTTGCACGGCATACACTACATCACTGAGCGAGGCCTCACCAGATTTGAGAAGTAAGAATCGAAGACATCTAGTGTGTTTGTTTGTCTGTCCGTCTTTCACGGCAAAACGGGGCGACGAATTGACGTGATTTTTTAAGTGGAGATATTTGAAGGGATGAAGAGTGACATAGGCTATTTTTTGTCTCTTTCTAACCCCCAACTTCCCTAAAATGGGGGGTGGAAATTTGTATGGTTTGTTGCCCCGAATTTAACGCGAGCGAAGCCGCGGGCAAAAGCTAGTTCAGAATAACAATAATAATAATAATAAATACTTAACAATGATAGTGACGAGCATAAAACTGTTTATCAACACCAATATCATAAATCCTCTATTCCGCGTTCGGAAACCGTATGTAATTATCACCATTATTGCAACCAGTAACGTAACATCAGTGTATTATCTGTGACACGGTGGTAAAAACGTATGAAAATGTCATTACCTACGGTAAAGTAATGAAAATCTGCTCTCCTCTCCGCCCGCCGGCACAATCGAGTTGGTCATGGCGGTGCAATGGCGGTCATTCTAATGGTTTCCGAACACTTCATTTAGGATTTATAATATGTGTGTAGATAAAGCAGTCTATGCAACTGTACGTAATTAGACCTTATTACGTAACAGTTATATAAACTACTATAAAGATTCAATAACTTTTAAATTAGTAAACTGTAATGGTTTTTTTAATAGTGCATGCGGTGTTTAATTTTAAGTGATTGTGGCACTTAGGAAATAGATAACATATTATTGATTTATATATTGTTTAATTTAGTGTAAACTGACGTTGATAAACCGAATAAAATAAAAATAAAATCACGGTTTTCCTGATGTAACAAAAGGGCCATTTAAGGGCATAATTGTTATCATATTCAAATTTTTTTCATTTCTATTTTTTGGCTTTTTGCCTTAATTTGATAATATAAAACATGTTGCAGGGCATAAAATTTAATAATAAAAAATCAAGCGACAAGTTTTCACGAATCAACCTCCTCACTAAACAAGCTCTGCATTAAGTTTTCGGGTATTAAAAAATAATAAATGTGTACCCAAAGTGTTTTTTGTCTGCTATAACAAGACCTCAAAATATCTTATCAAATGCAATTCATGTGCGTTATTTCATTATTAGCGATTTTCGTTTTCAAAATCGTTACCGGTCTCTTAATACGACTCCTCGGATTTTAGCCAATTATATCAGTCCCTGCACTTGACGACCCGCAGAACAGTCCCCAAAGCAGGCGGGTGTCACTACGCAGTTTAGGTACATTTGGCCGGCGCGCCTCCCGGGCAGGCGTAAGGCAGTGGGCTGCCGCCGAGTGGCAGCCCACTGCCTTACGCACGATACTCGTATTACGTGGCGCTCGCGCCAAATTGAAAATACACAATGGCTTCGAAACCTAAACCTCGATCTAATCCGTATAAAAGATATAATATTGGTTGCCAAGAATTAATATAAGGAACTGACTGACATATTTTCAAAGGAATACGGCAGTGGCATATCTACATCTACTTCCGTGAGAATCAGACTACTATCTCCGGATAAAATTTTTATGTTTACAGAACCAACGTTTGTAATTCCTACATATTTATCTTTAATAAATCAGTAGGTATATTGGATCTTAGTAACGTTACCGTGGGTAATGAATTTTCATACGTTTTTACCACACTATCAGAGATGTTACGTTACTGGTTGCAATAATGGTGGTACTTACATACGCTTTCCGAACGCGAAATAGAGGATTTATGATATTGGTGTAGATAAAATATATTATAATACAAGATTTTAGATGCTTTTCTTGCTCAAAGTCATGTACTGCTCAACAAGATGATTCCTACAGGCCTAAACACAATGAGCTTCCGTCGTTTCATCACAGTTCTTATGACAGTAAGGTTGCCAAAGAGCTCAAAGAGGACCCAGTGTGTTGACGACGAGGGACCTTCTCGTTCCTTCAGCCGTCAATACAGTGAATCCTCCTTTTTCTCGCGATTTACTTGCAAACGAGTTGACCAATATAACAAGACCCTTCTGAAGATTTTTTTTCTTCTTCTAGCTCCAGAACACCTTGATCGATCCTGCTCATATACGAACTCTCAAATTATAAGTATCTCTGCTACAACCCCAACATATTTCATAAAGATCAGAAAAACGTTACTAAAGTTATCGCGGAACGAACTTTCAAAATCAAATAGCCATAGTAATGCCGAGACGTCCCAGTAGCCGAAGTTGTTTGTAAGAACTCACTTCGCTTACGCTCCGCTCGTTCGATATAAATAGAATCAGACAAATACTGCGACTCAAATAAAAGCTAGTAAATACAAAAACTAAGAGACTACATTAAATGCATCATGGTAGCGATAACCTTTTCAACGTGACGATTTATTGAAATAGTTGCCTTACATCAATTGCCTTGATATACAAACCACTCACACACGGATATCGAGAAAATACGTTCAACTCTGAATAGTTGTATCTCAAGGGCCATGAAGTCTATCTAAACCTAATAAGGATCATTAGGGACTATTAGGGACTTTTACCGTAATGTACGCCCTTTTTGGAAGCCTGGTTTAGTATCCCACTGCTGGGTAAAGGCCTCCCCTTTTTTCTCCACTCAACCCGGCCGTTTGAATTTTGCCACCATTCTGTGTAAAATGCGTGCAAGTCGTCCGTCCCGCCATCTCCTTTTCGGTCTGCCTGCACCTCGGCGAGCGTCATCCATGGTTCTTCGTGGGTCCCACTGGGTAACCATTTTAGCCCACCTGTCCGGGAGCATGCGGCAGACATGCCCAGCCCAGTTTCACTTAAGCTTAGCGGTCTAGACACCTACATCTACAACTCGAGTTCTGGAGCGTAGTTCCGTGTTTCTGATTCGATCAGTTCTACGAACATCTAATATACTATGCTCCATTGCTCGCTGGCAAACCTTGAGTTTAGATTTTAAAGCCTAAGTTAATACCCAGGTTTGCGCGCCGCGCCGTAGTTTAGGATGGGCAGGCTTTGCGCTTGAGACACAGTGGATTCGAAGGTCGCCCTTCAATAGCGCCTTCATGGACCAGAAGCTCTTCCTTAGTCTGCCTGTTTTCGAAGGACGGGGTCTGGCCAAAGTATATATACTCATTGACATATTGTATTTCCTGTCCATCTACCGTGAATAGGGTCTGTTGTTGACGTTTTGTTCTATTAGTCATCAACGGAGTTTCCGCTCGATGTATCTTGAGTCCAACCTCAAGGCTCGCCGTGCTGGGATCTTGTAGCATTTGTTGTAGTTGAGATGCCCAGTGGGAAAAGAGTACAATGTCTTTGGCAAACCACAGGTTTTTATTCTTTTGCCGCCAAAAAATGTTAGAAACGAAAATATAACGAAAATTTTAATTTTTTTCGAGAATTTCATACTGACCCGGGTGGATTTTGAGGCCGAAAACGCCTGTCCAAAATTATTTCATCCCAAATACCATAGGTACTTATAAAAAAAACATACATGCCTGCTTTAATGTATAGTGAGGCACGGTAACATCCCTACTACTACTATGTACTCTTAAAAATCATACATTAAAAGGGAAACGGGACCCGCACTAACAACCAGAATTAACACTCGCCACAAGGAATTACTAAAACGACTTAACAAATTCTAGTGGCAAATATTTAATTAACGCATAATGTAAGATTGTGTATGATTTAATTAAACATACAGTGACCACCAATTACATAGCAGCTTTCTCCCCCTATTTAACCTTTTTGAAGATAACTATCAAAATGACTAGATTATTAAAATGTCAATATGATCAAAATTACTGGATTATCGTAACGATTATTAGAACGAAAAACCGGCCAAGAGCGTGTCGGGCCACGCTCAGTGTAGGGTTCCGTAGTTTTCCGTCTGTCACAGTAAGTGTCCCCACTTAAGAGTAAAAAAATGGTTGGCCCATGGTTGGGTTATTTGAAAGCACGTCATTTCATTGTGATTTTGTAGAAATTACAGGTACAATAAACACCTGCTTATACGGTTAAATCACAAACTTAGTTCAGAAATTATTTTGTAATTTTTTTTTTAAATTATTCAACCTATCAAGTTCAAAATAATTTTCTTAGAAAGTTTTTATAAAGTTCTACTTTTGAGATTTTCTTCATATTTTTAAAACTTATGGCCAAAAGTTTTTTTTATTTCTGGAGCGTTTATTTCCGAAAATGTATACATTATCAAAAAATGATTTTACTAAACCCCTATTCATTTTTAAATACCTATCCAACAATATATCACACGTTAGGGTTGAAATGAAAAAAAAAATCACTCCCCACTTTACGTATAGGGGAGGTACCCTAATAAAACATTTTTTTCCAGTTTTTATTTTACCGCTTTGTCGGCGTGATTGATATACATATTAGTACCAAATTTCAGCTTTCTAGTGCTAACGGTCACTGAGATTATCCGCGGACGGACGGACGGACGGGCAGACATGGCGAAACTATAAGGGTTCCTAGTTGACTACGGAACCCTAAAAATTACCACTCATAGGTAGGTTAGGTTCGTTAGTTATCTTCTAATGGCCGAAGGCCAAATCGCATAGAAATCGTCCACATCGCGAACTTAAAGATAAACGACGCAAATTATGTAGACATTTTGCGTTCTAGACGGTTCGCGATGTAGACTAAAAGCGATATTGGCAAAATATTACACTAGTCATATTGCGTTCTAGACTATCCGCAAATAACCCCATATTTCAGTGTGACGTTTGTTAGGAGTTACTATTCAATAGGCACTTTTATTATTTCGAAGCATTATAGTAATTTTATTAGTATAGTCTTTATGATATTCTAGTCATGTTAATATTGTCGTCATTTCGATACTATGGTAATTTTGTACAATTGGACAATTTAACACTTGGACATCTTGTATAACATTATGATACCCTAGACATTTTGATACTCTAGACCTGGCGCCACTAGAGGACTTTTGGTACTAATGAAATAGATAAATAAATTGAATATAAATGGGAGCAATAATAAAATCCAACAAAATTATTTAGCGTTAATTAGGGGTACATAAATTAATTTACAAAAACATCTCTGTAGGTTTTTAACGTTTGTTTCAGTATCCAAGCGAAGTTTAGAATATCTCTTTAGTTTCTTTGTTTTTTTATTTCAGTGTCCAAAATAAGTACATTTTTTCAAACGTATCCCTGTTTAGGAGACAAAATTGGTCTCCCGGTCGTGAATATTTTAAGATGGACCACGATACTAATAATAAGCGTACAAGTACTAATCAACTATATCCTAGACGCGGCGAAGTAAGTATTTTCCATTGTTAGTACTTAATTACAAGATCAAAGTAAATAATTACTTACATTGTTTAGTCAGAGAGCGTTTAAATAAAGAAATAAATACTATGGGACAATCTTACACAAATCAACCTAGTCCCACAGTAAATTCAATAAGGCTTGTGTTGTGGTTACTAGGCGACGATATATATAATAGATAGATACAGATAAATACTTAAATACATAGAAAACATCCAACACTCAGGAACAATTTATTTTTTATTTTTTTATTTATTGAATAAGAAAAGTAAATTACAATATTTTATATTACAAGACCCATCATTGGCAAAACCTTAGAGAGGTTTGTGTGCCGATGGGGAGTTCAAAAACAATTATATTATTTTTAATTAGTACTAGATCTTACATCTAATTATGTAGATAAGATAGTCTTAAAAAATGAAGTTTAGGTCGCTAGAATTTAACAAGTGCATTTTAATTATATTTTTACTATTAAGATATTTATCAATAACTTCTTCTGGCAGTTCATTAATTATTTTAGGCAATACATATGAGTAAAGTCTGGCGCCATATATGTTATTACATTTTGGTAAAGCGAATTTATGATGGTTCTGTAACATTCTCAGTCTTGTACATCTCTTGTTTAATATAAGTTTTGTGACATTGGGATATTCTTCAGTTAAAATGGCTAGTTTAGCCTTATTTTGTACAGGTAATGCTTTACAGTGTTTAAACAGTTGTGTATAGTCTGATTCGTATTTCTTTTTAATATTCTTGGGTACTATTATCTTCAGTAATCTTATTTGTAGATTATATATTTTCTCCATATACGTTTTGTAGGTTCGACCGTAAGTACTTAAAGCGTAACCGATCACGGAGTCAGCGAGGGCTAAGTACAACATACGAAGGGTTCCGTACGGTAATTTGTACTTTAGAGTTGACAGTTTACTTAAAATGGCTCTCAGTTTATCGCACACGTAGTTAATATGCGGTCCCCAGTTGAATCTGTGATCGATTATTAGGCCAAGATACATGTGTTCAGTGACCAATTCTATTTTTTCGCAATTACATGTTGTGACCTTACGCTGATGCAGGCAATTATGTTGGTGCGCAACGACCGAAATATTGTGGTTAGTTTTATTATGAGCGGAGTGAATATGCATTATCTTCGTTTTTTGCGCGTTAATGACTAGTCCGACATCGTGCGCCCATTTGCATAGGGTATTAAAGTTTGCTTGCATCTCGCGCTCGGCCTTAGCTAAGTCGCGGTCGGCTGTGATAATGCATGTGTCGTCCGCGAACTGGTAGACAGAACCCTCAGTTATTATGTTGCACATGTCATTGACATATAACAAGTACTCGGTTGGTCCGATTATTGATCCTTGGGCCGTTCCTTTCCCGGTTTTTATCTCATTACTGTATGTATTATTTATTTTGACTCGTGTATATCTATTTTCGTGGTAGTTTTTAAGCAACGAAATTAAGGGGCCCTGTATACCGTTCTGCTCTAATTTAAGGAACAAAGTTTCATAATTTAACATTTCAAAGGCTTTGCTGAAGTCAATGAAAACAACGAGCACGTGCCTTTTTTCATGCATGTGGTCGTTGATTTCATTGCTAAAGTCACAAAGTAGCTGAGAGGTACTTCGGTTTTTTTGAAATCCGTATTGTTTACTATTAATTATTTTGTTTACTATTAAAATTTGCTGATTTCATTGCCGAGGTATCTCTCAGCAACCTTATCGATACAGGATAGAATAGTTATTGGTCGGTAATTGTTATAGTCTGTGTGTGTCCCTTTTTTATATATGGGGCGTATTATACCTGTTTTGAGTTCATCGGGATATACAGATGTGGCAAGGCAGCTGTTAATTAAGTGAGTAATGATTGGTGTAATTTTGAGGCAATTTTTTTTAATGTCTGTAACTCTAATTTTATCGAACCCGGGACTTTTTCTATCGTTTAAACATTTAATGATTTTAAAAATATTGTTACATGACGCCCTTTTAACCCTCATTGCCACTTCTGTCTCCGCCGCAAATTTAGTGTGGTCAAGAATTTGAGTTTTACATTTTATGGATATTTTATTTACATTATTTTGAAATTCTTGTGCAAAATTATTACATATTTCCTTTTCATTCATTTTATAATGCTTTAAAATTAAATCGTCAATTGAATAATTTGTTTTACCACATAGTTCATTAATTATGCGCCATATTTTTTTGGAATCTTTAAAGTTTTTGCGGATTTCCCTTTTGATAAATCTATTTTTAACATAGTTAATATATTTATTTGTTTTATTGCGGTACTTATTGTACAGAATTCTATTTTCTACTTTTTGCGGCGCTTTTTTCCATGTTTTATATAATTTATCTCTTTGTTTACACATTTTTAACATTTTTTTATTTACCCATATACATCTTTTTGATTTAATATTCTTACACTTTATAGTTTTTTTACATTTGTCATAAATACTTAGTATCTTTTCCTTAATGAAGTTAAATATTCTATTCGGACAGTCGAACTCGAGCGCTTCATCCCATTCGACCTGTTGCATCGCAATGTCGACCTTATCGTTATCTAGTACGGTTACTAATCGCGGGGCGGGCGCATCCACGCAGGTGGCGGCGGTTATCGCTAGCGCACAGCCTGTTATGTAGTGATCAGCTATTGATATGTTAATGACCCCGGTATGTACTCCGCTGCAATTAATCGATTTTGTAAAAATATGATCTATGCACGATTGCGTGATCAAGTCTGCTTTTCTTTCTTCCCGGGTGTATTGATTTATGCCACAGTCAAATCCCAGTTCGGAAAGTTTATTTAAATACGAGAATCTGATATTATTTTGTTTTTTTATGTCGATATTCATGTTTCCTATTATCATTTTTTTGTTACTATCGGGCATATTATTTATGGTCGTACCTAGCTCGTCTATAAAGTGCGATTTACTTTTATCGGGCGGTCGATACACCGCACAGATACTGATTTTATCTTTGCCGTTTATTTCTATGCACCCGCACAGCGATTCAAAAAATAGTGTCGAATGAGGGATCAGGGTAAATGAGATGGTTTTGCGCACGTACAATATAATTCCACCGCCTTTGCGGTTAGTTCTAAGCTTAGTATACATGTTATAATCAGGTAAATGAAATAAATTTTTACATGTGTCGGTTATGTTTGCTTCCGTTAGTACAATTAGGTCTATCTCGCGGTTGCTATGTGTAACTATGTATTCTAAATGAGAAAAATTTAATATTTTTTTTTTTTTTTTTTTTATACCACGACGGTGGCAAACAAGCATACGGCCCGCCTGATGGTAAGCAGCTACCGTAACCTATGGACGCCTGCAACTCCAAAGGCGTCACATGCGCGTTGCCGACCCTTTACAAAAAGGAGGATTCACTGTGTTGACGACTAAAGGAACAAGAAGGTCCCTCATCGTCAACACACTGGGTCCTCTTTGAGCTCTTTGGCAACCTTACTCACCAGCAGGAACACAACACTATGAGTAGGGTCTAGTGCTATTTGGCTGTGGTTTTCTGTAAGGTGGAGGTACTTCCCCAGTCGGGCTCTGCTCCAGATTTGAGCGATGACATTCGCTGAACGTGCCCTACCACACTTAGCGAGATGCCATTCGCAGTGCCCATACCTCTCTTTTTGGCGTAGTTTAAGGACATACCCAGGTCCGGACGTAGTTTAAGGACATACCCCGGGTCCAAAAACACACACACAACACACACGTAATAACATTGATCTTATATTTACATGTAGTGTAATAAGGTAACGGTGTTCTGTTGGAATAGCTTTTATGTAGTTGTTCCAACTGACGTAGGTACCTTCGTCGATGTTTGGTGAACTAGACATTTAAATATTTTTCTATAGGTAGGTATTTAGATGACATTATAGTGTGAGATAAAAGTTAATCCGTTTTTGATGCCCAGTATTCGATATCACTCACCGATCGTATAGGGTGTGTTTTAGCTTGCTCTTCCTTCTTGATGAGGATACATCCTCTTTTGCACCAAACAAACTTATACAGATTGGATTCCTTTAATTCCGACTTGGCTCTCCAGAGTAGGTAGGCGGTCGTAGGTGATAAGGCCTCGCGCATGAAGATCCTGGAGTCCTCCGGCCTCCCAATGTCTGACCCGGTAATGGTAACTGTTTTGGATTGGTCCAACCATTTGTCCCGTCGACCTTCGCGAAGAGCGACCACCACAGTAGACAGGTTCCTTTTTTGTCCATCTGGTGCCTTACTAGCTTTTCTGTATGTTTGTATGACGTCATCCGGATCTTGATTTATTTTCTGGGCAATTTGTTGAACAATTACCTTCAAGTTTTCTCCTTTATTTTTTTGTAATCCACAGATTTCTAGGTGATTACCCAATATATTTTGTTCCATTGTATATACCTTTTGTTCAAGAAGTTCAACTTTATTTTTCATATTCGTGAGCTTATTTTTCAAGTCCATGTTTTCGTTTTCTACCCTCTTT
The DNA here is from genome assembly GCA_947086415.1 of Pammene aurita. Classification (NCBI taxonomy): domain Eukaryota; kingdom Metazoa; phylum Arthropoda; class Insecta; order Lepidoptera; family Tortricidae; genus Pammene; species Pammene aurita. The sequence goes on along the minus strand of OX352315.1, from coordinate 5,556,578 downwards.
GTTTTATCTTTCATTGAGTCTAAAGCCACTTGGTAATCGTCAATTTTATCTGAGTAAAACTGTAGGCTGCTGCGGAGTTCTACCTCCAGGACAGCACGTACCTGTCGAGCTAGTTCATCTTTCATAACTGTTTTGATTTGTAGGCGTATTTCCTTGACGAGCTGGTCATTCGTAATCCGCTCCAATTCGACACTTGTATTGTCGTCATCTTCAGGTTCTGGCAGAATCACGGAAATTCGTTTTTTTTTTGTAGGTGGCGCGCATTTCCGGCATTTCCATGCAGCTTCCGGAGATAATAGTGCGGTCAGTTGGTCATTTGTTACGGATACACATTTACCGTGCCACCATTTACTGCACGTATTGCACTGCAATCCCGGATCCTTCTTTGACACCCCTTTATTGCACTCCGAACACTTCATGACGAAAAGACACGTTTTATATTTATTTCGATTAAACGCAAATGGTTAAACGCTAAACGGTTTCGTACGCCGGTAGGATGCACATGCGCGCGACCTCTCGCTATCTGTTGCGCAAGCGAACTGATACCTGTGATAAACACACAATTAAATGCCCTGACCAGGATTCGAACCCGGGACTTCATGCTTCATAGGCAGGGTCACTACCAAATAGGCTAGGAGACCGTTAAATATTAATATTTATATGTAGATTATACTTGGTGTTTCGTACAAAACAATAGCCATAGTTAATAGCGGCATTGTAATACAGATATATCAAAGTAGGTAAATAGTTTGTATAATGTAGTAGATATTATCTACACCAATATCATAAATCCTCTATTCCGCGTTCGGAAACCGTATGTAATTACCACCATTATTGCAACCAGTAACGTAAAATCTCTGACAATGTGGTAAAAACGTATGAAAATTCATTACCCACGGTAACGTTACCAAGATCCGCCCTCTCCCCGAGCGCCGCCGACACAATCGAGTTGATCATGGCGGTGCAATGGCGGTCATTCTACTGGTTTCCGAACACATCATTTAGGATTTATAATATGTGTGTAGATAAAGCAGTGTATGCAACTGTACGTAATTAGGCCTTATTACGTAACAGTTACATAAACTACTATTACGTTATGTTACTCCTTCCAGTCCTTCCGCCTTTATAATACGAGTAAAGTGTAAAAGTCTAAACAAATCTTTTACGACAACTTACATTTTTTTTACTTTTCAATTGGTGTTGTAATGGTATTGTAAATAAAAGATTGTCGTCTTGTCGACGGTCCCAGTAATTTGTAAAGAAAATTCCTCTAAAATCAAACTACGATGAAAATAACGATTTATATTACAGGAGAGTAAACTTGACACCCCGGACTTCAGATTGACCCTGCAAGATACTTTGCGTCGTGATTTTAGTCAGGTGCAGAGTTATGTGACCACACTGCATACAAACTTTACTATGCAGGGGGGGGGGGGGTTCTTCTCAACTAGTTTAGATTGAAATAAATATTATTTACTCCCCAAACGCTAGAGCTGTGCGCCACATTTCTTCCTTTATTTCTGTATAATTTTTAACAAACTTCTCTTTCTTTACTCTTTATCCTCTTCATTGTGCCTTAGTTTTAACATCAGTGGTTTATTAAAATCACTTCGTCAGCATCGGGTTACCATCAGGTTTTCATCAACACCAGCAGGGGCCCAATTCGACAACCGAAAACTGTCAGTTTCTAAATAGTGAGATCACTTTGACGCATCCTAGTACCTGTGCCAAACGAGTAGTGATCTCGCATAGATAATTATCCACGTGTCACAGTTGGGCATGTCGAATAGGGGTTCAGGAGATTGGAATAAAGAAACCTAAATCCATATTATCGGCGCAAAAGGGGGCTTAGGATCAGATTTACTAAAGTTATTGGTTTCCTCAGGTGTTTCTTCACCACCCAGCAGACCTGCCGCAATCCACACTGAACTTCTACGCAGCTCAGGCTGGAGAGCGCGTATCCTTGGCGGTCAAAGTCAACGTCGTGACCTCCTCCGACTCGGTGGCTGGCTACTCGTCTGATTTGTAAGTTTACCTTGAAACTTAACCGTGGAATGTATTGTCACCTGCGGTATTTCCGGACTGTTTCGACCTTAAAACTTCTAGAAAAAAGCATAGTCCCACCTAAGAGGCCAGCAAAGACTTGTGACTCACTGGTGCTGCAGGAGTCTATGCATATAAAGATATGGTGAAGAAGTTTGCAGGCATCGGGTAAGTCTTAGTGGCTCCGTTGGTCAGAGCGATGGACATCTATCCCGCAATTAGAGTCTCGCCTGAGGCAATGGATTTCTCTACTTTTCCTTTAATTCTAAACGTAGAAATCACTGTTTAATTTTACAGCCGCCAGTGCTACTTTCCGTCAGAGCGAGCCCTGAAGTACTTCGAAATATACACTCCAAGCAACAGCCGGTTGGAGTGCCTCACCAACCACACCATCGAGAGCTGCAGCTGCGCCTTGTTCTACATGCCTCGTTAGTGACGTCTCTATGTCACGTCATAAATTATCATACATTCATAACATTATAAATAATCTTACCTGGCGCAAATGTCCTTATTACACTTCACCTTTGCATCACTCCTATCCCTCAGCCTCCGTTCCAATTCCCTTACGAGTTCCTTAGTCTTCACCGCCCAAGGTTCAGCAGTCTCGACTACAACTACAAGTCGTACACTGGATCCAAAGTAATTGCCCCGCTCAATTCTTCCTCACCCATGATCCCACAAATACATCGGTCAGCTACGTACACCCTAATTTCAAAGCAAACGCAACGCAATTCCCAATTTTCGTTGTCTTGCTTATTTCACGAATATCGCTCGGAGTTTGCATGATGCTGTCGGCAGCGAGCGCGTGAATGAAACGTATGAGCTCCTTTGACAAGTTCTCGAGAAAACGCTTCAACTTGCAGCGGTTTTTCTTGAAGCAAGCGTTAATGAAAGCATTATCATACATTCATAACATAATGTACTACAGTATTGTACACCTTAAAAAGGTCTACAAAAGAGTCCGCGATGGTATGTGTCAATCTCCTTGGGATAACGCACAATAACCATTGTTTATCCCGTGCGAAGCCGGGGCGGGTCGCTAAGTACACTATAATATTTAAAATTATAAATGGGGAAGTAACATTGTCTGTCTTTCTGATAGATTGTGAAAAGGTGTCTTATATTTGATTAGGAATTAGTAATAAACTTATTTGGGACCCAGACCTAGCCAAGATTCCTCGTCCTTGGAGATGCTGATGAAGGACCCCGGCAGCTCTAGCTGTGGCAGCAGGATCCCGGGGAAGCCGAACCCGCAGCCGTAGCCGATCATGCTAATGCTGACTGCTGCCGTCACCAGGCACTGGCAACAAAACGAAACGTCATCATCATGATTATAATATTAAGAGCTTCGCTCTTGTTAACATAAACAATTTAAATTTTCACGGCTTACACACATATCTATTACTTAGTACAAACGGGACTTAGCCGCGTATATAATTTAAACATTATCATCGATGTATCGAGGATGACATTGTCCCCGTGGTCCCGATCCAAATTTTTCAAACAAATTACTATAAAGTAATTTTTGGAGATGTGCAAAAGTGCAATTTTTATCAGTTTTCTGTTAGTAACAAGATTTAATTGTCAAATAATTTTAAAATGCAAAAGGATTTTACAGATATGACCTTCAATTTTATTTGTGATTTGGGGTAATAGAATCTTTAGAGGGTTCAAATTTGAGATTTATATTATGACACTAGTAGCAAACGAGCAGACGAGCCGCCTGATGAGAAGCGGTCAACGTCGCCCATGAACATAAGCCACATTAAGGGAGCCGCTTATGCGTTGCCGTGACCTTTGAGAGTCCTGTACGGCGCAAAGGAAAACACCTCGGGAGGCAGGTCATTCCATATTCCGCACGTTCTAAGGAAAAACGAGTAAGATGCCTGTTTATTTTTGGTATACCAAGTGTCTAGGAAGTGAGGATGAACTTTGTTCCTTTAGCGAGAGGTGCGATAGTAGAAACGTGATGGTGGCACCAAGTGGGAGAAAGTTTTTTTTGGCGCGAAAAAAATTTTTTTTATGGGACACGTCATCCCAGCCGGCTGACCCGCCATACAAAACCATTTTTTTCCGTGAATATTTTTTTTTCTTTATTTTTCATAACATAATACATACAGAATCAGATTATTTATTTCTCATTAGTATTACAATGTTTTCATCAATATAATCAATGCATACATACTGAGATCGTCAAGGTAAGTACACTAGGTACACATTTTACATGTTTCACAAAAAGAAATTATGAAGTTCTAATTAATTCAATGTCCAATAATTTGTTCATTTATAATATAATAGTCAATAATACAAAGGACCCCGCAGCAAACATAGGGAAAAAGTGGTTTCAGTCAAATCTCACGAAATTTTAGTACAATGTAGATTCGAGTCTCCGAATTATTTTTTAATAAGGGCACAACTCGCTCAGAAGTATACTTTCAGAAATAATCAATAAGTAATGTTTCATACAAAACATATGTAACATACCAATTTTTCGTAAAATCTTTCTCTTTGCTTTTGCATAATATAAATAACTAACAAAATGCGATTTCAACGTGACAGAAACGTTATTAAGATCATATTTAACGCCAGTAAGTATCAGTGTGGGTCATTTCAATGTATCGATTTTAAGAAACACGTCATAGAAAAATAATAATATAAACTTGATTATTTCTGACAGTGTACTTCTGAGGGAGTTGCGCCCTTATAAAAAAAATAAGGAGACCTGAATCTACATCATACTAAAATATCATGCGATTTGACTGAAACCACTTTTTCCCTATGTTTGCTGCGAGGTCCTTTACTCTTAATCTCTCTCACTTCATTGGAACTCACTATTCATGTACTCTTTTACGCTATACAGGGTGTAATCGTTAAGTGTGGCCAGGCCATAATTCCGTAAATATAACAGATATCAGAAAACTTCCAACTGATATCGAAAGTGCGTTACCCAATGAGTAAAATGACATTAATAACTTTTTTTAAATAAAATCAGAACTATCCCAAACATTAACTTCAAACCCGGACCGACGTTCGGATAAAGACTAGTTTGTACGGTCTAGTCATTTCACCGTTATCAAATTATTCATGAATTGTTTTATTTTATTCCATATCAATCAATTATCATGTTATTACAGTTTATTCGTGCAAATAATGAATCTCAAGCAGTTTTATCTCTTACGGCACCGACGTTCTTCTTTGGGAGTGAGTCGTCGTAGGTACTAACTGTAAGGGAGCGTTTAAACTTAATATTTTTAATATTAATACTTTTATTTAAAAAAAGTTATTAATGTAATTTTACTCATTGGGTAACGCACTTTCGATATCAGTTGGAAGTTTTCTGATATCTGTTATATTTACGGAGTTATGGCCTGGCCACACTTAACGATTACACCCTGTATATTGTCTTATTAAGTAATAGAAATAGAATACCAGTTAGTTATGCCGCTAAACGGATCACCAGTATTTTGGTTAGGTACTTACACCTTATACGCGTTTCTAATTTATTAACAAGAACATCATTGTATGATACCTACTTGAAATTGTATCATGCCTTGGCAAACATTAAATAGTACATTACTTACCTAGGGCTGTAAAAAAAAGAAAGCCCGAAATCGCAGGTATTTGGGACCCGAGCCGCAGGCGAGGGTTGTAAATATGCGATAGAGGGCTTTCTTTTTTACTGCCCGTGGTGAGTACACAATTTTACGTCCCCACCTGGCCATAATGCGAGTTTTACCGTAAGCGTAGCGAGCGGTAAAACTCACATTATGGCCAGGTGTGACGTAAAAGATATTTACCTAAATAAATAAAACACTTACTTGTCTCAAAAATGGAGTAAAACTCATTAATTGGTCCATTTTTTATTTGCACGAGTCTAAACAATCCAAAAGCACAAATTGATGTGTTATGTCACACCCAAACTATTTAATGTTACATTTTTAATATCTATTTAATGAAGTACCAGTTTCAACACTTCAACATCTGGAAACCGCTTCATAAGTCATTTCAAAGTCAATTTTGGTACTTAAGTTTTAAGGTTCAAATTGTATCGCCGATTTATTTAAATTGTCGCAATTAGGTAGTCTAAAGTTTAATTTTAAACAATTAATAATATTTACTAATGATGACGAGATACCACAACCACAGAGTACCTATACTATACTAAGCGATAGACTAATTTGACTCATTTTATGATTCCGTAATCAACTGCTGGAAACCATTTTAGTTTAGTTATGCCTGTCTGTCTATACATTACCTAATCTGTTTGCCTGCGATTAACCTGGGTTCTGCTTTTGCCATTTTGGCTACGAAACCCTAAAAAGGATATAACTGGCTACATAAGTACCAACTATATTGAATAAAATTGGTACAGCCAAAAACTTATATGTTCTTAGTTAAAACATAATTACTTTCAACAGTTTCAACAAATACTTTCTTAATAACTTTTAAGTGTGTATTGTGACGGATCGGCAACTACAGAACCCTACATTGAGAAAGGCCCGAGATATTCTTGACAGGTTTTTAGTATTGGTAATGCGATCGATTACTTTATAAACATTAGATAACAGGAACAAGACTACTGGCGCTCTCGGGTACTAATTAAAAAGGAGTTCAGCTTCGGGACCGGTTATTTCTAACAAAGATTATTTATACATAAAATACCTGTGTTTATGTCGATGACTTCTTCGTGCTTAAACCATTACTTGTCAAACACTACTGTCATTATTACACTTTTCCCTGGGATTATTTTAACGGCCTCCTAGCCCAGTCGGTAGTGATACTGCCTACGAAGCAGGAGGTCCCGGGTTTGAATCCTGGTAAGGGCATTTATTTGTGTGTTTATCACAGATATTTGTACCTGAGTTATGGATGTTTTCTATGTATTTAAGTATTTATCAATATCTATCTATTATATATATCGCCGTCTAGTACCCACAACACAAGCCTTATTGAGCTTACTGTGGGACTAGGTCGGTTTGTGTAAGATTGTCCTGTAATATTTATTTATTTATTATCTCTTAAAATGTTGAACTGTTGTATATTTAATGAAACCCACAAAGTATACCAAGTAACCATACTATATAATACAACCAAGTAACCATTGAAAAATACCATTTCTAATAGAATTTTCTTCAATAATGGAAGTTACAATCGAATAACCTGAAAAATAAGTGACGTTACGATGTCTAGATTGACTCGCGATTGTTTACATGATAAGATGAGTAAGAATGAATTCATTATAGACGAAATTAGGTATGGAGACAGTTTAAGTCCTAATAGACGGAGAGCTAGCCACGTCAGATATGACACAATAATATGAGCAACAAAACCCTTCTCGTTAGTTTGCTATACTGTGCTTATTTTTAGATCCGGATATCTGGCAGCTTAGTCCATAAGGAAGAACATAAAATTGAAGGACACGATTTTTATCACGTAAAAAGAGGATGATAAGAAAGGATGACTTTACCATACTAAACGTGGGTTGCATCACGCATAAGACGATTGTCGCCGGAGTGTCCTTGAGCGTTTGGGCGCTCTCTACCCGCGCCACCCGCGTACCCATCTCATTGCGATCGTGGGTAAATCCGCCGCGATGCACCGCAATAATGTTCAAAGAATATGACTTTACTCAGAGGCGCGCGGGCAGATTTATAATAATCATACCTAATCCTTTTGTGGATGTTTTGTGATTTGAATACTGTGATTAAGTACTACGGTGACATTTTTTAGGAATGCTACTAAATAAGATAAGTAATAACGATCTCGATTAGTAGAGTTTTATGTAAAAAAATGAAAACCTAGATTTTGAATTTGAAGTACAGTGAGCGGCAAAATATTTTTGAATTTACGAAATATGGTTTAAAATATTCCGCATATCAGAAAAAAAATACTGACTAGTACAGCAAAAAAAACTGAATGCACATCAAAGCGGTGTTTTCATGTGAATTTGGATTTTTTTGCTGTGCAAGTGAGCTTAATAGATGGTTATTTTTTTGTTGCCATTTTAAATATTAACCGTAAAAATTCACTTAATTACGATAAATTAACAAAACTCAGCCTGTTGCGAGTTGCGAATAGTAAAAATGCACATGTAAGGAGCGGTATTTGTGCACGAAATCGTCATACAAATGAAAGCTGTAAGCCCATTAAATTTAGATCTTTAAAATATAAGACAGCGCAAACACTTCTTAGGGTTCCATAGCCAAAATGGTAAAAACGGAACCCTTAAGGCGCTAGGCGCTGATGGTGGCCGAAAACTGTTACTTTCTAAGCGAATCTCAATAACGGGTCATTCAAAAATTTTGAAAAAAATATATGTTATTTACCATTTCATGTACAACATTGTCAACGTTTGAATAACTCGTGTAACGTATAGTTTCTCCGTTATGTAAATGTAACGAAATGTCGTTTTACGGTTAATTTTGCTTATATCTACTGAACGGCTCATTCGATTTAAAATATTGTTGAACTAAAAAATATGTACTACAGAACACTACAAACTCAACGGTGGATATTTAAATTGTTTAAATTTTCTTGAACAACTTGATCATAATTCCACATTTCGTGCGTTATTAGCTCGAAAACGGCGTTGCTGGCAGTCGTGAGCTAGCTTTGAGACGAGGAGGCTGTGTCGCTCGTCGCTCCGTGCTTCCCTTGTACTACATATACTTGTGCTTGGCCCGTGAGCAATAATATCGGACTTACTGTGCCTAAAGACTAAATAACTGCAGAGGGTTCATGCGGTGCGGATATAACGTGTCTTCCCGGAATCAATAATGTATAGACGTTTTATCTTTTAAGATAATGTACTCGTATGCATGTTTATGTACGTTCGTATAAGAAGTGTATTTTATTTAGATTATAATACAAGTAAAAAACAAATGAAATAAAAATGGAGAAAAAACAAAAATCATGAATCTCACATTGCTCTGAAAACAAATTTGGTCATGTAAGTAAACTTAAATTATTATGTTTTAGTAGACGCATGCATCACGCAAAATAGGCATTAGTCGTCGAGTTGCGGAAATCTGCTAGTGCTGCAATACAATACACTAGTGATTAATTTAATAAAAAACTCCGAAGAACCGAATTTATTTAAACATATTTATTTAAGAATACCGTGTTCTAAACGAATGTAATATGCGTTTTATTTTAAGATTAAACACAATCTTTAATGTTATACTTTATACTAATTCCTCAAATCTAGAAATTGCGAAGTAAACTGCAAAGGATTGCAGATAAACCGGCCAAGAGAATATCGGGCTATGCTCAGTGTAGGGTAGGGATCCGTAGTTGCCGGCCTGTTACAATACATCCATTCAAAAGGTAGTCTATAAAGAAATATTTTGTGGCACTTACGTTATTTTACTATAGGCATAACTCAAAAACGGCTCAACCGATTGTATTCCATATAGTTTTTATTGAAAATACGTGATAAGTATTTCAATGGCCTCACTTCCAGGAATTTTCCCAATTTTTTTGGACCCACGGTTCAAAAATCAAAGAGCATTTTAACTTTCGAAGCTATTATTTACGAAAGTATTCGTTTTATCCAAAAGTTGTTTAAGGCATATTCTTCTTGAAAGACCTATCCAACAATGGGTTGCACATACTTATTGTTTTACCACTTTGTAGGCGTAATTAAAACTCATACCAAATTTTAGTCTACTAACTATCACTGAGCAAAGCCTGATTGAGAATCAAGAATAAAGGAAATAAAGCTTTTTTAATACCACGACGCTGGCAAACAAGCATACGACCCGCCTGATTGAAAGCAGTTATAAAGCCTATGGACGCCTACAACCTCATAAGATTCACATGCGCGTTGACTACCCTAAATAAACTTTACTATGTCGGTGAAATGCAAATAAATACAAATTTTATATTAATTGTCAACACAAGTGAATAAATAAATTACTACTAAGGGTTAATACTACCTATCAAATATCTTTAAAAGACCGACCAAGTTTGTATCAGACCATGTATAATGTAGGGTTCCGTAGAAAGTAGTTTCTTGGAGATAACTCAAAAACGGATGAACCGATTATATGTGAAATAATTTTCGTAGAAAATTAAGTACTAAGCCTTCTTGGTATTTTTTCATATTTTGTAGACTTACGGATTAAAAGTTAGATGGGGGCTATTATATTTAGACTTTCGAAGCAATTATTTCTGAAAATATTGACTTAATAAAAAAGTTTTAAAAATACTATATAAACATGTTGTACGATAAGATATTTTTAATATATATATATGTATATAAGATATTTTTAAAGCCGTATCGTACAACATGTTCATATTTACAAAAAAAATATTTTTGACATTTAGTTTGGCATATGTATGGAGTGCCTCACCTAAAAGATTTTTTTAGCAATTTAGCCAGAAAACTAAGTAGCGGCACATGAAACACACCTCTAGATAAAATTTCAGTAATATATGTTTTATAATAAAAATGGCTGTGACATACGGACGGACAGAGGGACATGTTTCAAAAAACTTTTCAGGGTTCCGTTTTTACCATTTTGGCTATGGAATCCTAAGAAGTGTTTGCGCTGTGTTATATTTTAAATATCTAAATTTAATGGCCTTACAGCTCTCATTTTTATGATGATTTCGTGCACAAATACCGCTCCTTACATGTGCATTTTTACTATTCGCAACTCGCAACAGGCTTAGTTTTGTTAACTTATCGTAATTAAGTGATTTTTTACGGTTAATATTTAAAATCGCAACAAAAAAATAACCATCTCTTAAGCTCACTTGCACAGCAAAAAAAATCCAAATTCACATGAAAACACCGCTTTGATGGGCATTCAGTTTTTTTTGCTGTACTAGTCAGTATTTTTTTATTTTTTTCTGATATGCGGAATATTTTTAACCATATTTCGTAAATTCATAAATATTTTGCCGCTCACTGTTCTTCAAATTCAAAATCTAGGTTTTCATTTTTTTACATAAAAATCTACTAATCGAGATCGTTATTACTTATCTTATTTAGTAGTGTAAAGAGTATCCTTAATTAATACTCTCAAAATATACTTGATAGTTATTTATTTTCTTTTTTTATATTATTAGCTAGTACATCAAAATCGACTATCGGCTTAGGCTGTCCCTTTGAGACTCCTCAAAGAATCCTGAACGTCTGACATCGTTGTAATTCTTAATTTGAATAACACCGTGCCAGACAGTGTTTGAGAAGAGAGGTTGTAAAGGTAGACAACCTTTACAGTAGCATTCCTAAAAAATGTCACCGTAGTACTTAATCACAAAACATCCACAAAAGGATCAGGTATGATTATTATAAATCTGCCCGCGCGCCTCTGAGTAAAGTCATATTCTTTGAACATTATTGCGGTGCATCGCGACGGATTTATGCACGATCGCAATGAGAAGGGTACGCGGGTGGCGCGGGTAGAGAGCGCCCAAACGCTCAAGGACACTCCGGCGACAATCGTCTTAAAAGTTTTTTGAAACATGTCCGTCTGTCCGTCCGTATGTCACAGCCATTTTTATTATAAAACATATATTACTGAAATTTTATCTAGAGGTGTGTTTTATGTGCCGCTACTTAGTTTTCTGGCTAAATTGCTAAAAAAATCTTTTACGTGAGGCACTCCATACATACATATGCCAAACTAAATGTCAAAAATATTTTTTGTAAATATGAACAGGTTGTACGATACGGCTTTAAAAAAGAGTATTTTTAAAACTTTTTTATTAAGTCAGTATATCCGTAAGTCTAAAAAATATGAAAAAATACCAAGAAGGCTTAGTACTTAATTTTCTACGAAAATTATTTCACATATTATCGGTTCATCCGTTTTTGAGTTAAATCCAAGAAACTACTTTCTACGGAACCCTACATTATACATGGTCTGATACAAACTTGGTCGGTCTTTTAAAGATATTTGATAGGTAGTATTAACCCTTAGTGGTAATTTATTTATTCACTTGTGTTGATAATTAATATAAAATTTGTATTTATTTGCATTTCACCGACATAGTAAAGTTTTTTTTTGGGTAGTCAACGCGCATGTGAATCTTCTGGGGTTGCAGGCGTCCATAGGCTTTATAACTGCTTTCAATCAGGCGGGTCGTATGCTTGTTTGCCAGCGTCGTGGTATAAAAAAAAGTTATTTTCCTTTATTCTTACATACATTGAACTCTTAAATATCAGCAATTTTTTATTAGATTCTCAATCAGGCTTGCTCAGTGATAGTTAGTAGACTGAAATTTGGTATGAGTAATTATGTGTTTTAATTACGCCTACAAAGTGGTAAAACAATAAGTATCTGAAACCCATTGTTGGATAGGTCTTTCAAGACGAATATGCCCTTAAACAACTTTTGGACAAAACTAATACTTTCGTAAATAATAGCTTCGAAAGTTAAAATGCTCTTTGATTTTTGAACCGTGGGTCCAAAAAAATTGGGATTTTTTTTTTTTTTTTTTTTTTTTTTTTATACCACGACGGTGGCAAACAAGCATACGGCCCGCCTGATGGTAAGCAGCTACCGTAACCTATGGACGCCTGCAACTCCAAAGGAGTCACATGCGCGTTGCCGACCCTTTACAAAAAGGAGTATTCACTGTGTTGACGACTAAAGGAACAAGAAGGTCCCTCATCGTCAACACACTGGGTCCTCTTTGAGCTCTTTGGCAACCTTACTCACCAGCAGGAACACAACACTATGAGTAGGGTCTAGTGCTATTTGGCTGTGGTTTTCTGTAAGGTGGAGGTACTTCCCCAGTCGGGCTCTGCTCCAGATTTGAGCGATGACATTCGCTGAACGTGCCCTACCACACTTAGCGAGATGCCATTCGCAGTGCCCATACCTCTCTTTTTGGCGTAGTTTAAGGAAATACCCAGGTCCGGACGTAGTTTAAGGACATACCCCGGGTCAAAAATTCCTGGAAGTGAGGCCTTTGAAATACTTATCACATATTTTCAATAAAAACTATATGGAATAAAATCGGTTGAGCCGTTTTTGAGTCATGCCTATAGTAAAATAACGTAAGTGCCACAAAATATTTCTTTATAGACTACCTTTTGAATGGATGTACCTATTGTAACAGGCCGGCAACTACGGATCCCTACACTGAGCATAGCCCGATATTCTCTTGGCCGGTTTATCTGCAATCCTTTGCAGTTTACTTCGCAATTTCTGGATTTGAGAAATTAGTATAAAGTATAACATTAAAGATTGTGTTTAATCTTAAAATAAAACGCATATTACATTCGTTTAGAACACGGTATTCTTAAATAAATATGTTTAAATAAATTCGGTTCTTTGGAGTTTTTTATTAAATTAATTATTAGTCTATTGTATTGCAGTACTAGCAGATTTCCGCAACTCGACGACTAATGCCTATTTTGCGTGATGCATTCGTCTACTAAAACATAATAATTTTAGTTTACTTACATGACCAAATTTGTTTTCAGACCAATGTGAGATTCATGATTTTTGTTTTTTCTCCATTTTTATTTCATTTGTTTTTTACTTGTATTATAATCTAAATAAAATACACTTTTTATACGAACGTACATAAACATGTACTCGTATACATTATCTTAAAAGATAAAACGTCTATACATTATTGATTCCGGGAAGACACGTTATATCCGCACCGCATGAACCCTCTGCAGTTATTTAGTCTTTAGGCACAGTAAGTCCGATATTATTGCTCACGGGCCAAGCACAAGTATATGTAGTACAAGGGAAGCACGGAGCAACGAGCGACACAGCCTCCTCGTCTCAAAGCTAGCTCACGACTGCCAGGAACGCCGTTTTCGAGCTAATAACGTACGAAATGTGGAATTATGATCAAGTTGTTTAAGAAAATTTAATCAATTTAAATATCCTACGTTGAGTTTGTAGTGTTCTGTAGTACATATTTTTCAGTTCAACAATATTTTAAATCGAATGAGCCGTTCAGTAGATATAAGCAAAATTAACCGTAAAACGACATTTCGTTACATTTACATACCGGAGAAACTATACGTTACACGAGTTATTCAAACGTTGAAAATGTTGTACATGAAATGGTAAATACCATATATTTTTTTCAAAATTTTTGAATGACCCGTTATTGAGATATATCCCTTAGAAAGTAACAGTTTTCGGCCACAATCAGCGCCTAGCGCCATAACGAACGAACTGATCAACGTTAAATATGGGGACGTAGCTGTCATCCCATAGAAAACTCTCAAACTTTTCATACAAGATTTTTTTAACGATGACGTTGACGTTCCCTTATTCTACGCAGGCAAAATAATTTTTTATTGCAAAATATAAGTTTGGAAGTGAATAAGTATGGGTTGTTAATATTGTTATTGGTCTTATGGAATAAAACAGTGTAGGATGATTTTATAAAAATACACACACATTAATTAAACCCATAATAGGCATGGTGAATTTTTTTCATGTATGGTATCAATCGATTCGTTTTGTTGTGAGGATCAAATATCTATATTCGGCGAATTGCGTTAAAGCAGCACAAAAGTCAGAAATGAGACTTAAAGTCCGAGATTTGCACTTGTTTCTCAAAACGCTCCTAACAAAATGACGTGCAGAAGTGACGTCACGATCACATAGTCGCCCTGTTTAAAGTATGGACAAATTATGAAATTGCTATTTTTACAGTGAAATGTTGCGTTTATGTGTATATGGTTGCTATAAAATTTATTTTACAGTAAAATGTTAAAAATCTTAAAAATCTAATGGTATCATTGATTTTTATTAGTTTCGCACTTAAAAAAATCGTAAAATTTAGAAATTTTGCAGCTTGATATCTTTGAGCCATTTCAATAGAATTTATAAATGTTCACTTTAGTTGGATATATTGATCATTTTGCATCCTATCAACTAAATTTTATTAAATAATTCAACATGTGTCATCATGCCTATTATATCACTAAGCACCCCTAGTGCAAAATTCACTCAACTTAATTAATTAATAATATGAATGAGGTTAAACACTGTTCTGCGCAGACGGGCGTGGCGTCTGCTGCCAATAATTTTGGCCACGCCGCCGATGCCGGTCATGACATTGGCTTCAAATCGGCGCCAAGGTCGTTATGAACTTAAGGGAATTAGAGGGCTCTGAAGGTTTATATTGAAAAGATACTTAGGCAATAGAAATTAGTGTTTAAAAACGAATAAAATAAATAAATCAATATTATGGGACAATCTTACACAAATCAACCTATTCCCACAGTAAGCTCAATAAGGCTTGTGTATATATTATACAATTTATAGATATAGATAAATACATACAAAATATCCATAACTTAGAAACAAATATCAGTGATAAACACACAAATAAATGCCCTGACCAGGATTCGAACCCGGGCCCTCCTGCTTCATAGGTAGGGTTACTACCGACTAGACTAAGAGCCGTTAAATATATATGGTACCATTAGCGAAATAATGTCACATTTAAGCGGAGCATCCGAAAGTAATTCGGTAATAAGTACATTATAGTTGACCTTGGATTCGAGACAATAATTGTTCCTAATAGCGATATATTTGAATGTTTATGCATTAATGGACTATAATCATGCTAATATGCCAAAGGTTACATTACCAGTTACTCAGGTTTGCGAGTCGCGTTCGCACGTTTACGCCACTACTTAGTTACTACAGTACCTCTACCACGAGTCATTACAGAAAATTCTGAAACCTTTCTGCAGTCGTTAACGAATCAACGGGCTTCGAATAGTTTTCCTTCGGTATCGACAGCAAGAAATTCGAAATCTCTATGCTGACATACATCCGTCTCATAGGTAGAACGAGACGGATGTAGTCAGTACAGTTTGTTATCGATAGGTTTTATTAAAACGCTACCATAAGGCACTAATTTGACATACGTCACCGAAAAATACCGTATCGACTGTAGAAAACTCTTTCACTATCAAATTGTAGGGTGAGATGTCAAAACATGGTGAAAGTGAAAACCATTCGTATTTATTGTGTTATATTTATATATTATTAGTTGATGAAATAATATCGACAAAGCCTTATATTAAGCATAATTTGTTAAGAAGACTGCATAGTATGATAACTGGAAAACCAAACGGTAAATTTCAAGCCGATATGAGAAATAGAAATATCCACATCAACACTTCAATAAGAATAATTTTAGAAAAGAAATCTAGACTCAAGAACTGCTGAATATTTGTGAGATTTATGTATTAATAGTCAATCAAACAGATTTTATATCGACACAAAAATACCAACTCTAACCTAAAATGAATGGTAAGTAGTTGAAATTTGATATGATAAAGTGGGCACCAGTTCAAATCGAAAACATTTTTAGTTATAAACACTTTAATTTTCAATCATAATAATTACAATGAAACTGTGAAAAATAACAAATAGGTAATATTGAAACATCTTTTACAGGTTATTGTGCATCATTCATTTATGATTGATTGCTGCGCATGTAGCAGCTAACTTATCACCGGCAAGACGAAACTATTTATCCCAGGAAGGTGTATTATTTTATATTCAAGAAGTAACAACTGCATTACATGCCGGAGTCTTCGAATTATTGCATCCAAGTCCTATAAAATAGTGCTGACTTAACCCTTTTTCAGGCGTAGTACGATATAACGACCACATCCGTTTCAATTGTATTTCAACCTTAATCTTTGGGTTTAAGGTTGGAATTAGGTTGGACTATCGCTAAATTCTACTCGCCTTTGAATGAATTACCAAAACCTAACTATTTTGAAGATATTTAGGATTATTGAAATAAAAATCTAGATTGGAGCGGCCTGGAAAAGGGTTAAAAAACATCCAGATTTATACAGGGCACTTTGAAATTATAATGTACATACTGATATTAAAGATTTATTTATTGCGAAATAGCCTTTTAAAGTAACATTTTCACATACTAGAGACTTATAAGTACTACTAACAATTACTCTTACATGTAACTTATAAATAGAAATAAAACCATCATTATGCAAGAAGCGGCAAAGCCGCAATCCTGCGTTGTGTTATGAAAACCGGCGGCTTGCTGGAGCATCTTTAGCTTCCCTTGTGCGTCTGTTAGGTTAGGTCGTGGAGCTCCGTGCCCCTTGCTTCACGGATCGATTGCCTCGACACCAACAATAGTTAGACGAACGACAACTATATTTAATAGTCTTGTAGTGATTTCGGATGTCGGGCGCCGCTCCGGCTTGTTTGGTGGTAAATAAATTAAAGGACTTCGCCAACGTGTCGGCGTCGACGCAGGTGGGATGTGTAACAGTAGCGCACTGCCTAATACTTTCTCTAAAGTATTGTTGATTCTCTAATCAACAACATCCTGAAAGGGTACTTATCCTTTTGTGATTATACAATAGACCTAAATAATAATAAATAAACCTATGATCCACTATGATCACTAAAAGTCGAACTGTCATGTTGACAAAATAACCAAACAAATTAAGAATCACCTACTTATTACATATGGACGTAGTTCTAGGACGTTTTAAATTAGTAGTGTTATTTGTACATTTGAAATTTCATCAATTTGGTTTTCTTAGGTAATCCTATATCCTACGACGAAATAAGTATATGGATGGATGGATGAAGTACTGACAGTTTTCACCCCTTTTCCTAGCTTTGAATATGTATGACGAAATACGTAATTTCCCTGTTTAAAAAAAGTTGCAATCGGTGAACATTATGAAAAAATAGTGAAAATAAAGATCCTGACGAATTGAGAACCTCCTCCTTCGAACTCTTGAAGTCGGTTGATAACATTTTATGTGTTCAAAGTCACGCGCGTTTAAATAAGGTAAAGGCTTACTGTCATAGCTTGTATTTCCCGGCTCCGATGGCATGAACCGTAAGCCAGGAACAAATTTCATGACCAATCGCAAGGCGTCCCAGGCGATGATAATTTTTGAAGTGGTTAAGGACGAAGTATAATGATGACTCGCGTAGGTTCAGCTGTCAGTATTTGATGCTCTTATTATCAGGAAAATCGTCAGCCGGCTGTATTGAGGTAGAAAGACCGTCTGCTGATACCCTAAATACCATATATTCATGTGACTAGTTTACGGTCTTTTCAGTGGTATACAGACGGCTGATGATTTTTATTTTATTTGTAATAGCATATAAACTATCACCTGTTTCAACTGGGACGCGATGTCATTTTATTTTATATGTATTTTATGTGAGAAAATGGCTGCCGTTCCTCAACCCACTCAAGGAACGGCAGCTGACCATCACGAAGCTTGATTATTGACCGCCCTTAACGACTTAAAATTTACCGCTTGGGACACGATGACAAACGGAAATTATTCCTAGTTAACGGCCTAGCAAGCGTATTAAATACCCACAAAAAGTAGGGTAATTTTTCAGAGCTAGTACGATTTCTATGCTTATTATTGTTCACTGCTCATATAATTGTCTACAGTTCTAAACCTTCAGATAAAATGTACTTAGGAAGTAAAACCTTTTTGGTTTACCTACAATCTGTTTCGGTCATAGATATAAAATGGCGCTTACTGGTTTCGGTTGGTGTGAAGGATGTGACGTTTGTCACGTCACGTCACTTTGTAAAGTATTGAAATCTACACAAACGAAACAAGCAATCGAACTTTCGTGAGCGAATTGCATAAACGATAATTTAACTTATGGTATGGCAGTAATTTTTAGTTCTATAAGTGACCGCTAGAGGCTCTGCACAAATTCTCCATACAAATAATTTACGAATTCGTGAACGAATCTCGAATTGGGCTTATTTGCATGACTCGTGGTAGAGGTACAGTACGCGAATAGTTTTGAGCTTCGATAATTCACAAGTACGATTATCTTTTTTAGTTAGAGAATATAATCTGATTCTTCTTCATTCATGTGCCATCTCCGTCCAGGAGGTTGGCGACCATATGTCTATCTATCAGTCATGCCAATTAGTCTATCTATGCTCTTCACCTCTAGTCTCTTATATTATTAGTCCATGAAGTGCGCCTTCTACCGCGGCCTCGCTTCCCTTCAATTTTTCTTTCAATTATTAATTTTAGTAGATTGTATTTATTGTTTCTGTATATATTATGACCAAAATATGCTGTTTTTCTTTTCTTAATCGTTTATACTACAGCATCCTTCGATAAACCCACATTCATAATCTGATTGTGATTACTTATAGTGACGAATATTTTCTAACAGTTTTTGACGTCGCGCTAGGTATTAAATAGGTATTTGTTAATAGCAAAAAGAAAAGATTATACAAGATATATTTTTCTTTACCATACTATTGCATTCAACTATTTCAACATCATCTGTCATTTTATGACAGTTAAGTGAATCTAACAATTTGTAAAAATATAAGTGACCTTGAATTCTAAACGAATGACAAATGGGTTAAGACGACATATGCTCTTGACAAAACCGTTATAAAATTTGAAGTTATGTTGCAATAATAAAAAGCGATAGACTGGTGGAGAAAAATAAAACTTGCATAATCTTTTCTTTGTGTAGCAAACAAATACAAGTATTATGCTTAGCGCAATGCTAACAATTCACAAATTCTAACAGGTCACAAAATTAAATCGGACTTGTGAGTTATCTCATTTTTATAAGTTAAAAAGGCGTTCCCGTAGGTACTCCATTAACTGGAGTTTCTCGCATTCGTAGGTACAGTCATCAAATATATCGGAGCGACCAAGGTATTCAAAAATATCTGAACGTGCACTTTATCGCCTCGATAATAAAGGCGTTGTTCAGATACTTGTGACCACGTTGGCCGCTCCGATATATCTGATGGCGACTAAGTGATCGTTTATAAATGAAGGGTACACGGAAAGAACATGTCTGGTCACTTTATTTGTAAAATGAGATTTTTATATCAAAGGTTGCAATGAACTTTAGTAACAATTTCTGTTACAGCTGTAAATCTTAATGTATATCCACTTCTTAAAGCTGCGACCACACCGCTGCTTAAAATACGGTGACGCTACGGAATCGCAGTCACGCATCGTATCCGTACCATTTTTATCGCATGCCCTCCACCCCGCTGCTCAAAATACGGTTTGGAAAGTTCGCGTCAAAAATATTTCGTATGGGGCACGTCACTGCGTACACGTTGCGTCTGTGTATTTTGAGCAGCGGTGTGGAGAGCATGCGTTAAAGTCGTGACGTTTACGGCACGTCATTGCGATTCCGTACCGTCAGCGTATTTTGAGCAGCGGTGTGGAGGGTATGCGATAAAAACGGTGCGGATACGATGCGTCACTGCGATTCCGTAACATCGCAGTTTTTTAATCAGCGGTGTGGTCGCACCTTAACTCATAAAAACAATCTAATTACGAAAATAGTATGGTTAATTGAATCGTTCCAAATTATAAACGCGCTATAATTCAAAATGTTGTCAAAGTGACTAGACATGTTCTTTTCGTGTACCTACCCTTCAAATATGAACGCTGTATCCTTTTCTCTTCTATTCCTTATCGTCACACTATTTCCAGAGTGGTCGTGGTCATAATTAAAATTTCGTTTAGTCAAGTGGACCTAGCAACAAACATTTCTGAATCGTCAGTTGGTCGTCACATTAAGGCTGTTAGCAAGCTATACAAGGCCACTGAAATGATTAAAAAAAATCTCCGAAAGTATTTCATAATAGTTTTGATGGGGTTTTCTAACCTCACATAATTTATTATTTATACAATTTTAAAAATATTGCACGTCTTTATGCCTGAGGAAAATCTACATGTTAGGTGCAACAAAGTGTTTATTACTTTCTTACCTTTTGAACGCCAAGAACCCCTAAAGGTGTCATGAGTTCTCGTGCCCACAGCGCCAAGAGCATGGGTTATGGTGTACGCTGTCAAAGTAACCTTCATACTTTCAAGTAAGGTTTATATTGGCTCGCTTGCGCCAGTGATCTTGGCGTATGAGTGACGTTTTGTCTATGACTTATTGCGTTCAAAGGGTTAAAATTAGGGGATATTAGGGGGTATTTTTGTATGGACGATGCCGGGATACCGGATAAAATATATCTTTGTTTTGTATAAAAAATATGTGTGTCAAATTTACATCCCGTAGTTTTGGAGTAAATTGGCTGTAATAGACGGACGGACAAACAAGCGAGTGATCCTATAAGGGTTCCGGTTTTTAGGGTTCCGTACTAAAAGGGTAAAAACGGGATCCTATTACTAAGACTCCGCTGTCCGTCTGTCTGTCTGTCCATCTGTCACCAGCTGCACCGGCTGTATCTCATGAACCGTGATAGTTAGATTGTTGAAATGTTCACAGATTCACTGTAGCCGCTATCACAACAAATACTAAAAACAGAATAAAATAAAAGATCAGAGTGGTCGGACCGGTGTTCCGAAAGGTCGCAAGTTCGAATCTTGCTCGACGCGGTGAATTTTTCCATTTTTCTTTCAATTATAAAATTGAAACTATCGCTTGCAGACGTTTCTGCTTAATACTAAATTAGAATAAAATAATTATTTAAGGGGGCTCCCATACAACATGATTTTTTTGCCGTTTTTATCTGTCTTCAGGCTGTATCTCATGAACCGTGGTAGTTAGACAGTTGAAATTTTCACAGATGATGTATTTCTGTTGCCGCTATAACAAAAATATTAAAAATCAGAATAAAATAATTATTTAAGGGGGCTCCCATACAACAGACATGATTTTTTGCCGTTTTTATAGATAATGGTACGGAACCCTTCGTGCGTGAGTCCGACTCGGACTTGGTCGTTTTTTTTCCTTTTGAGGTATGGAATCCTAAAACAAACATAACATATCAGTTAATAATATGATATGACAAAGGTCAGACTATTTTTATTTTTATGTAGTTTTTTTTGTATGTTGTTTGTATCAAGCCAGTAGTCGGACCACTCAGTACAGAGTGCTTACGCCCAATGGTCAGACGTTTTGACCGGTTGTACGTTGTTTCATATACTACATTTTGGTAGAATTTTGCTTCATAGAAAATGTTTCTCATATTATCATTTCATAGAATGATCAACTTCTAGTGCACTTACATTGTAGAAGCTGTATTTGTAGATTTCTTATAGTTCAGAAAACTAATGTTTCGAAATTCATGTCATAAAATTTCAAGCCATATATTATTATTCCTTAAAATATTAAGTTTATATAAAACTTGTTTCCAAGCCTGCATAATTAATAGAATTTTGTTTCTCATTTTATTAAACTTAATATTTTCATTTCATAGAAGGCTTAGTAACTCAATACTTACTTTGTCAAAAATTAAATCATAGATCCTTGTTGCAAAGAAAATTAACATATTACAATATTCATGATTTTAATTTTATTTAATCTAGCAATTTGTTTCTGCGGTGGTTTTAGTTCTAACCTAACCTAACCTACTTTTCTAGAAACAGTTTGTTTCTGCGGGGGTCGCAGTTCTAACCTAACCTACTTTTCTGGCAACAGTTTGTTTCTGCGGGGTCGCAGTTCTAATATTACAATTCTTTGTATTGAGTTTCGTTTCAATAAATTTAAATGAAGTGCTTAAGTTCTGAAATAATAATATTTGAAAAGAAAATACTGGAACTAAATATTATATTAAACAGTTCCTATGAAACAACCATCTATGAAATCTGTGTCTACGAAACATAATTCTACTATTTGATAAGTTTCTAAATTTAAAAAGTTTGATAGTAATATACATTCAACTGAATTTCTGTGAAATATGTTTCAATCAAGTAAATAGTCTATGAAACAATAATATTGGAACTGAAAGTATATGAACCAAATAATGTATGAAATAATTTCTGAGAAACGAAATTCAATGAAATTTCTGTCCGTGAAATAGGGTGACACCCGTTTTGACCATCTTAAAGGCCCGTTCGCTACGCATACAGGAGCTATCGCAACCCCGAATTTTCTGTGTCCACTCCGTTGGTTTCGAGCCCGGACAGCTGTCCGCAGACAAGGATTTCTCCGCTGGACAGATTTACCGGACAGATCCGAGGGATATCTGTACGTGTATCTCGCCATAGATGCTATCAACAAAGAAGTAAGTCACATATCACTATAGCAAGATTTCTCTCATAGCATTGACTGGTAGAGGATACCTTGAGGCATAAAGTCCGCCATTTTTACTTATTTTTACTGTGTAATAAAGTTTAAATAAATGAAAATATAGTGGAACCTCCATAACATGAATCTAAGTAGAAAATTATTTCAGTTTAGTTTACAGGGTAAAACTATATAAAAATGGAAACTATATTTTTTTCTTTAAAGACGATTTTTTTATGTTTCCTTTTTAATCACTCGTATAATGATAATCATCATCATCATCATCGCCATAGAATGTGCAAACAAATTAAGCACAAATATTTTTACAGCCGATAGTAGTTACTCGGCTCCTGGAGTATATTTAAGTAAGTATAAAATATTATATTTTTTATGACATTTTTTGGAGAAGACTGGAAAACAAAAGCTGTAGCCGTATTTCTATACAAAATTAGCCTTTCTATCAAATGTTCTAGTTATTTTATATTTAGATACTCCTTGTAGGCAAAGCTCTGTTCCAAAAAGAAGAACCATGTACACTTGTCAGTTTTCGTAATATGGCGGTTTGTTTTTTTTTTCAGTTTTTAATTATTTTCTTGAATTTGGTCTTTGCGATTTATTTGATTTTTTGGTAGGCTATACTAAATATTAAAACTCATCACTACAAAAAATATTGTCTGAAACTTTAGTTCAAATATATGTCAAAATAATGGAAACTATAATTTGACAATTTTTTTTTCGGTGTTCTGGTATAGTATATAGGCTACAGTTTTTATTTTATGAATTGCCCATCTATAGACCTATTACATATATTAAATTCAAAATATTAGCTTTGGTACTTCATGCCAAAAACTAACTACAAATAAAATTATTCCTTTTTTTTCTAGAGAATGTTTAAATGAATGTCAAAAAAGAAACAAACATTCAAAAATGTCAAATGTAAAAATAGGATATAGTAGGATTTCATTCATACAAGTAATTAAAGCAATCCTGTAAAAACATTGAAACAAGAAAGGAATAATTTTATTTGTAGTTAGTTTTTGGCATGAAGTACTAAAGCTAGTATTTTGAATTTAATATATGTAGTAGGTCTATAGATGGGCAATTCATGAATTAAAAACGGGTCTCTATCGGTTCCAATAAATTTTTACTTCCGTTTATTTCAATCCATAACGTTTTTCATCATAATTTTTATTAGTCATATTGTAAATAGTCATAAAATTTAACAATCTAAATTGCTGGTCCGATTTTTGCAGGTCATCATTATTGTTACTCATAATATTCAAAGTCCAGATGGTATCTATTACATAATGTTGAAGGCAATAAACTTGCTTATAATAATTGTTTTAAGTTCTTTAATCGCAGATTATAATGATAACTGTATATTGGTTTTCACAAATTTTAAGTTCCGAATTTTTATAGTCCATAACGTTAGCCAGCATAAGTTTTATTAGTCATAATGTCAATTAAATTAAACAACACAAATTACATTTCCGATAACTCATTGCGTCTAGGACACGATACTAGGTAATTTGAACAGAGGTCTTTTAATTGGTAGTTGACTTATTTCAATAAAATTCATGTCATAGCTTTTCATTTCGGGTTTATTAAATTCATTTTCTTACATGTAATAATATTGATTCCGCATATAATTATTTTTCTTAGGGGTCGCAGTTCTAACCTAACCTAACCCACTTCTGGTAACAGTTCGATTTCTTGGGGGACGCAGTTCTAACCTAACCTAACCCACTTCTGGCAACAGTTCGTTTTCTTGGGGATCGCAGTTCTAACCTAACCTAACCCACTTCTGACAACAGTTCGTTTTCTTGGGGATCGCAGTTCTAACCTAACCTAACCCACTTCTGGCAACAGTTCGTTTTCTTGGGGATCGCAGTTCTAACCTAACCTAACCCACTTCTGGCAATAGTTCGTTTTAAAAATTATGATTTGATGTTTATGTCCATTCATCATAATGGATATCATTTTATGACTATCGAAATTCGAAACAATAAGTTTATGGGAAACAAAGGGATGACATTAAAACGATATGATTAACGACTATTAGTCCGATAAAATATATGCCTTAAAATATTTCTGAATAATTATTGATAGACCTTCGAATGTTATACTCATCAATTTTATGCCTTTTGCGATTATGGTGTTTAATATTATAGATGTTTATTATTAGAACCATGAAACGTTATGCTTTACAAAAATTATGACTATTGATATTTATGCCCATAAATTATATGGATATCAATTACTGACTATCGAAATTCGAAACAATAAGTTTATGGGAAACAAAGGGATCCCGTTAAGAACTGTAGGTGCCGCTATACCAGAACACCAATAAAAATTGACAAATTATAGTTTCCATTATTTTGACATGTATTTGAACTAAAGTTTCAGACAATATTTTTTGTAGTGATGAGTTTTAATATGTAGTGATTGTAGTATAGCCTACCAAAAAATCAAATAAATCGCAAAGACCAAATTCAAGAACATAATTAAAACTGAAAAAAAAACACCGCCATATTACGAAAACTGACAAGTGTACATGGTTCTTCTTTTGGGAACAGAGCTTTGCCTACAAGGAGTACCTATCTAAAAATAAAATAACTAGAACATTTGATAGAAAGGCTAATTTTGTATAGAAACACGGCTACAGCCTTTGCGTAGCAAAAACATGAGATAAACAATAATCCGTAATAAGACCTTGATTAAAAATGATCTCTTAACTCTATCATTTGACTGGCCACTTGCCTAAATAAATGTCAATGTAATCCTATTTGATGTTCTCAGACTAGATAGACACGCGATAGACCCCGCGTGTTAGATCTCTTTGACGCCGTTAGTCATGCACTGTCACTTCTTGCTCCTCGCTCTTGTGATAAATATCATTTGTAAAAAAAGACAACCGTATTTTGACAGGGCGTCATTACTAGTCTACGAAGAAATATTAATGAAATCTGTGTCAAATATAGCTTGACAGAAAGTGTTAAACACCTTGTTAGTGAATTGCACAGCGTGAATATGTTTGGACAGAATTTTAATTTATTTATTTATTTTGTTCTGAAAATTAAAACAAAAAAATTACGTAAAAAGTTTTATTAATTTCTATTTAAAGTTAATTGTTTCGTTGTAAGTTAACTTTCCTTTAAATATTTGTTCTTAATTTGTTAGCACCTTATTATATTTAAGAGCTAGGCTCTTGTCGGTGGAGTAATTCCCATGCATGTCCTTGCCTTTTCTTTTAAAGCCTGATACGACACGATGTTTAAGACGATTGTCGCCGGAGTGTCCTTGAGCGTTTGGGCGCTCTCTACCCGCGCCACCCGCGTACCCCTCTCATTTCGATCGTGCGTAAATCCACCGCGATGGACCGCAACAATGTTCAAAGAATGTGACTTTACTCGGAGGCGCGCGGGCAGCTTTATAATAATTATAATCCTTTTGCGGATGTTTTGTGATTTGAATACTGTGATTAAGTACTACGTTGACATTTTTAGGAATGCTACTTATCTATTAAATAAGATAAGTAATAACGATCTCGATTAGTAGATTTTTATGTAAAAAAATAAAAACCTAGATTTTGAATTTAAAGTACAGTGAGCGGCAAAATATTTACGAATTTACGAAATATGGTTAAAAATATTCCGCATATCAGAAAAAATAAAAAAATTCTGACTATTACAGCAAGAAAAACCGAATGCACATCAAAGCGGTGTTTTCATGTGAATTTGGATTTTTTTTGCTGTGCAAGTGAGCTTAATAGATGGTTATTTTTTTGTTGCGATTTGTAAATATTAACCGTAAAAATTCACTTAATTACGACAAATTAACAAAACTAAGCCTGTTGCGAGTTGCGTATAGTAAAAATGCACATGTACGAAGCGGTATTTGTGCACGAAATCGTCATACAATTGTCATGAGAGCTGTAAGCCCATTAAATTTAGATCTTTAAAATATAACACAGCGCAAACACTTCTTAGGGTTCCATAGCCAAAATGGAAAAAACGGAACCCTTAAAAGTTTTTTGAAACATGTCCGTCTGTCCGTCCGTATGTCAAAGCCATTTTTATTATAAAACATATATTACTGAAATGTTATCAAGAGGTGTGTTTCATGTGCCGCTACTAAGTTTTCTGGCTAAATTGCTAAAAGAACTTTTAGGGGAGGCACTCCATACATACATATGCCAAACTAAATGTCAAAAATATATTTTTTGTAAATATGAACATGTTGTACGATACGGTTTTAAAAATATTTTATATATATAGAGGATTTTTAAAACTGTTTTATTAAGTCAATATTTTCAGAAATATTTGTTCAAAAGTCTAAATATAATAGGCTCCCCATCTAACTTTTAATCCGTAAGTCTAAAAAATATGAAAAAAACCAAGAAGGCTTAGTACTTAATTTCTACGATAATTATTTCACATATTATCGTTTTATCCGTTTTTCAGTAATCTCCAAGAAACTACTTTCTACGGAACCCTACAATATGCATGGTCCGATACAAACTTGGCCGGTCCTTTAAAGATATTTGATAGGTAGTATTAACCCTTACTAGTAATTTATTTATTTACTTTGTGTTGATAATTAATATAAAATTTGTATTTATTTCACCGACATAGTAAAGTTTTTTTTTAGGGTAGTCAACGCGCATGTGAATCTTCTGGGGTTGCAGGCGTCCATAGGCTTTATAACTGCTTTCCATCAGGTGGGTCGTATGCTTGTTTGCCAGCGTCGTGGTATAAAAAAAAAGCTTTTTTCCTTTATTCTTACATACATTGAACTCTTAAATATCAGCCATTTTTTATTAGAATCTCAATCAGGCTATGCTCAGTGATAGTTAGTACACTGAAATTTGGTATGAGTATGTGTTTTAATTACGCCTATAAAGTGGTAAAACAATAAGTATCTGAAACACATTGTTGGATAGGTCTTTCAAGAAAAATAAGCCTTAAACAATTTTTGGATAAAACGAATACTTTCGTAAATAATAGCTTCGAAAGTAAAACATGCTCTTTGATTTTTGAACCGTGGGTCCAAAAAATTCGGAAAAATTCCTGGAAGTGAGGCCATTGAAATACTTATCACGTATTTTCAATAAAAACTATATGGAATAAAATCGGTTGAGCCGTTTTTGGGTGATGCCTATAGTAAAATAACGTAAGTGCCACGAACATCTCTTTATAAACTACCTTTTGAATGGATGTATTGTAACAGGCCGGCAACTACGGATCCTTACACTGAGCATAGCCCGACATTCTCTTGGCCGGTTTATATGCAATCCTTTGCAGTTTACTTCGCAATTTCTTGATTTGATAAATTAGTATAAAGTATAACATTACAAATTGTGTTTAATCTTTAAAAAAAAAAGCATTACGCATATGACATTCGTTTAGAACACGGTATTCTTAAATAAATATGTTCAAATAAATTCGGTGCTTCGGAGTTTTTATTAAATTGATTATTAGTCTATTGTATTGCAGTACTAGCAGATTTCCACAACTCGACGACTAACGCCTATTTTGCGTGATGCATTAGTCTACTAAAACATAATAATTGTAGTTTACTTACATGACCAAATTTGTTTTCAGAGAACTATGAGATTCATGATTTTTGTTTTTTCCTCCATTTTTATTTTATTTGTTTTTCACTTGTATTATAATCTAAATAAAATACACTTTTTATACGAACGTACATGATCATGCATACGAGAACATTATCTTAAAAGATAAAACGTCTATAATTTATAGATTCCGGGAAGACATGTTATGTCCGCATCGCATGAACCCTCTGCAGTTATTTAGTCTTTAGGCACAGTAAGTCCGATATTATTGCTCACGGGCCAATCACAAGTATATGTAGGACAAGGGAAGCACGGAGCGACGAGCGACACAGCCTCCTCGTCTCAAAGCTAGCTCACGACTGCCAGCAACGCCGTTTTCGAGCTACCAATGCACGAAATGTGGAATTATGATCAAGTTGTTTAAGAAAATTTAATCAATTTAAATATCCTACGTTGAGTTTGTAGTGTTCTGTAGTACACATTTTTTAGTTCAATAATATTTTAAATCGAATAAGCCGTTCAGTAGATATAAGCAAAATTAACCGTAAAACGACATTTCGTTACATTTAAATAACGGAGAAACTATACGTTACACGAGTTATTCAAACGTTGACAATGTTATACATGAAATGGTAATTAACATATTTTTTTTTTCAAATTATTTGAATAACTCGTTAATGAGATATATCTCTTAGAAAGTAACAGTTTTCGGCCACATTCAGCGCCTAGCGCCTTAAGTATTTTTTTCTTTTACTTGATCCATGTATGGTCTCCTTGGCTTTCCTGACTTGCTTTCTGCTTCGACTCTACCTTATGATGTTCCTTATACTGTCGTAATGTCGCGTCGTCGTGTCGTCATGTCGCGTCGAGTCGTTGTGCCGAAGTTTTTTGTAAGAACTTCGCTTCGCTTACGCTTCGTTCATTTCAGGCCAGCCACTACAACGTGCGAAACGCCACACCATGGCAATGGCCAAAACACTAAAAGCGAGAAACGAGGAGTGGTACGTGAAATGCTCCGGGAATTTTCTAGCACTTCTACCCTGCACGGACTGCGGTACATCTCGGACCAAGGGCTCACCAGATTTGAGAAGTAAGCATTCTTTATCATATAAAGCATCTTGTATACCATCATCCTCTTGCCCTTATCTCATTTACTTGGGGTCAGCGCAGCATGTCTTTTTCTTCCACACACCTCTATCACCCGTCATCTCATCACTCACATCCTTTCTTTTCATATCATCTCTCACACAGTCCATCCACCTTTTCCTAGGTTTGCCTCTTCTCCTACATCCTTCCACATTCATTCTTAATAACTTTCTCGTAACATGACTTCCATCCCTCCACATAACATGCCCGTACCACGCTAGGCGATTAGCCCTTAATTTGTCAGTTATGGGTGCGACTTTCAGGCGTCCTCTTATATATTAATTCCTTATCCGATCCATTCTCGTCACTCCACACATCCACCTTAACATTCTCATCTGTAGTGTGTGCTACGCCTTACCCACACATACTTAGCCACATAGTATATAAGGTAATGTAAGAGTTATTTAACACACAATATATACGACATTGAACCTAAATAGTTATTTCACTACGCCACTCATTACATGGCGATCCTGCCAGTGCGGCCGTGAGCTGCACTGGCGGCGCGCTGCGCCGGCCAGTAAAACAAGTAATTTTTTTTTGGGACATTATAAAAAGTGTGAAGATTACAGTTCTGAACTATAAATGCTTGATTTTTTTATTTTTTTATTTAATTTGTTACTAGAAGTGATTTTCATTACATAAACATTACTAAGGACATGGACCTCTACACTAACGAATGTGCATCGTAAAAGTGATTAATTAACATTTCGTGAGATAAACAACAGTTTTCTCGAGTGAAGTGTCATTTGGTAAGGTGAGAAAAAATAACGGAAATAACGGAAGTCAAAAAAGTGGCAATCGGACACTAATCATAATATAAACATGAACTCTTTAAAATATAAATATGAAATTCGAACTAAAACGTGAATTTGCTGCTGGGAACCGGGAATCCAAACACGCTTTGTCCCGAAATTATCTGTGCCCTTGGCTTGGGCAGGGAGCAGCCAAGGACACCAGCGCCAGCGCAAGGGAGTGCGGAATAATATTAAAATACTCCAGCAATTTTTGTTGACTTCATAAATATTAATTCTTATTATTATAAGAAGTTATTATTTAATTATCTGTGTTCAAGTTTTGCAGAATATCATACAATTCTAATTGAGGAAGATATCTAATGAAAAATTATTAATTTGTTTAAAAAAGTGCTGCTTAGGAACTACATTATTAAAATAATAGTTTTTTTTTAAATTCATTATATTTTATTTATATAACTTTTGTACTATTTAGTATTGAAGGATTTTGTAGGATAAGTATATTATATGGTTAGAATATAAATGGATTAACATACTTTATCGTTATCGTATTATCGTATAGTTGTTTCACTACGCCACACATTACACATCTCCGTTGCATGCAATCTCTTTTCATCCGTCACCTTTAAAGCATCTTGTATACCATCCTTCTCTTATTTTATGTAAAGCCAATTGTACCATTCCAATGAATGTGCTACTACAACTTTGACCCGAAAAAAAACCCTAATAATAAATAAATCTTACGGCACATTTTTACACAAATCGATCTAGTCCCACAGTAAGCTCAATAAGGCTTGTGTTATGAGTACTGGACCACCATATGGATAATAGATAGATATGAATAAGTAAATACTTATATACATAGAAAACATCCATATCTCAGGAACAAATATCTGTGATAAACACACAAATAAATGCCCTGTCCAGAATTCGAACCCGGGACCTCCTGCTTCGTAGGCACAGGGTCACTACCAACTGGGCTAGGAGGCCGTTAAAGCATTATAGTAGATTGTTTGACAAGGGTCTAAAGTAAGCCATATTACCACGAGGTGGTTATTTTCCCGAACGAAGTGAGGGAAAATTGTTCGAGTGGTAATATGGCTTTTAGACCAGAGTAATGCATACTATTTTTCACTTCGATTGCGAGAAAATAAGATAAAAATACTTATTATTTACGCACAAGAACTAAACTAAGGTTAAATTATGGTTTAACTTGACGGCCTTTTAATTTTTTTAACTTCTTTGACATAGATACAAAATATAAGCACCTCGAATAAATGCCACAGACGACGGTATAATTAGCTCTTTAAAGTAGCTATTAGACATTGCAATTTGTAGGGTCCAACCTGTCGGGTTGGTAGGTGTAATAGTACTTAGGGAGTAGGAGTCCCGATCTAGGGCGATCAGCAGTGCCCCGATACCCGCAGCTGTTTATGGAGGTCGTTAGAGTTATTTTACCTTTTTTATTTATAATGTTAGCCATTTTCTACACATTCCGTCTGGTTTTTTATTCAATATAAAAGTTAAATTGTGTAGATTCGCTGGTAATTAATATATTTATCTAGTTTTGTATTTAAATCATAGAAGGGTTGGGCAGATGAATTTAGATTCAGGCAGCTCGAGCGGTCATTTAAATATCTATAATAAAAAAAGTTTCAGATTTTATTTAATGTGTACTGTTATGAGTACTATCACCGTGCTTCACCAAATACTTTTTTTTGATGTTTTGTAGGCATCTCTGTAAACGTTGAGCTAGGGTCGGTAGGGACGATTTGTTGGTGAGGTAGGGTCGGTAGGGGCGATTTGTAGGGAAAGTGTAATAACGTGCTTTGGGGCCGACAGGAGTTGGACACAACCGATTGGGCCCTACAAATTGCCATGTCTAATAGCCGTTTAAACAGTTTAAACACGCTTTAAAGCGCTTCCAAAAAATTACAATCCTTTTTAATGATTGTGAAGTAGGAACTAAAAAACACCTCACGTTTTTGAAATAAATTGCGTTTCCTCATTGGTCGATTTTAACATTGCTGTATTCTGATTGGTTGATATTAAATACAATGTTTTTTTAAGGACTTTAATTATTTACACAGTATACGCACCAAAAAAGTATCTAGCGTTCCGATTAACTTCGATATGTGTGTTGTGATTGGTGGATTTAATATGGTGAAGTGTTCCGATTGGTCAATTTAAAATGTTTTGTAAATCATAAATATGTATACATACTAGCCCTAGAGGCTAAATGTACTACTTTAGTCCGCCTTGGTAAGCATAATACGACACACTTTTTGAGCATGAGAAGTGAAAAATATTTTGATTAGTAGTAGTAGTACTAGTAAAACACTTTATTGTACAAAACAAGTACATGACCAACAAAAATATAGTGAGTGTGTACAAAGGAGAACTTATCCCTTTTAGGGACCTCTTCCATCTAAGCTTTAAGCAACTGATTACATTTTGACATCAATTAGTTTTTTTTAATTAAATTATTAATTCAATACGTAATTAGTTGTTACATACCTCATATCCAAAGCTTAGGTTTAGTTGATATACCCAAAAAATTCACAACGCGCTTCTTCAAAAATACAAAAACAACCGCAAAGAAGCCTTGTCAAAAACTAGAATAGGTCTACCATACCTACGCCATAGACTATACATATATAAACAGCCACAGTTTAAGAACTTACAATCACCCCTACCCCTGGGGTTGGAAGTAACAGTACATAGGGATAAATGAAACAAAGTATATAATGACAAAATAAGTAACATTTTTATTTCATTTTTTTTTATTATGTAATGACCAGTCTTTAAATTTCACAATCTCGAATCTTGGTAAACAAATATTAAATTTTTTAAATGTAATTGAAATTATTCTAATTATTACGTGTCTAAGTGAGTGTTGCATGAGCTCAATCCAGTTTCTATCATATTTGAAATAACATATGAGTATATGCTTACATACATTCTGATGTTGCAGTTTTTGATGATGACGACGATGATGATGATGAAGACTAATGATTTATAATTTATATTGTTATCATCGCTTGGTGTAGAATTACCAGAAGCCAACGAACACTTAGAAAAAAAATGCAAAGCATTATTGAAGCTTTAATTATCAACCCATAAACTGTACACAGATACTCTATTTACAACATGCATACAAAACACAAACTAAATCATTTAAGGCCAAGCTAGGATCGAAAATATCGTGAAAAACTGACGTTTGATGTATTTTTTCGGGACCATAGATAGCACTACAGCCTAAATAAACTTACCGGCACAGCATCGCGAGGTTAAACTGAGGTTGGGGAAGAGTCAAAATGGCGTCGAATGCGCCCAAGAATATTCATTCAGGTGTCATAGTGGAGTTGTAAACACTTACTTCACTTTGTAAACGGATATGTTACGTTCATCATAGTGTAATGTCATATGGTATTCTGGTTTGGGGCAAAGCAGACTACATTTGTTTTACAAAAAAGAGCCATTCATTTTCTGTATAACTTAAAGGCAGGTGCATCAGTTAGAGAACTATTTAAAGAAATTAATATTTTACCTGTTGCTTCCCAATATATCTATGACAATATTATTTTTGTTGTAAAGAATATACATACATTCAAAAAAAATTCTGACATCCACAGCTATAACACTAGAAATAAAAAGAAGCTTGCTATCAGAAGTAGTCGTATCCGCAAAGCATATACGTAATTTTTTGTTCAAGGTATTCACATTAATAACAAGTTACCCGTCGATGCTTTAAATTTATCATTTCCCGCTCTTAAGAAATATTTGAAAAAAACTTTAATATCAAAGGGTTATTACAGGGTCAAGGACTATATGACGGACAAAGATATCTGGCCCAAACCAGAAACTACTACAAAATCATCTAACATTTAGAGGACACAGTACAGTTCAGATAGGAAAGCATATGTGATGTGATAATCAGATTTGGATTTTTATAAATAGTATTTATTTCATTTTATTTTATTTTAATTAAACAAAAGGTACATTGTCTGTCTCTCAAGCTGTTTTGATATGTCTTCTTATAGAACTACGCATTATTGTGTATCTTTAAGATCGAATGTATTACTGTTTTGAAAAAATAAGTCCCGCCGAGTTTCTTGCCGGTCATTACACTTCTCGGGTCAGAGGTCTAGGGTTAGAACCGGTGGTAGTTTTTTTTCTCTGACGTTCATAAGTGCATTGTAATTTGCCTAAATTGAAGAATAAAAATTGATTTCGTTTCCAGAGTATTATGGGGCATGATAACGGTGGCCAGTGTGTGCGTGTGTGTGTGGGCATGTGGCAAGACGTGGCTGAAGTGGCAAGACAGGCCTATCATCATCTCAGTTGACGACCGACTCATGTCTGTTACAGAGGTCAGTGTTAACACATTATAAAAACCGGCCAAGAGCATGTCAGACCATGCTCAGAGTAGGGTTCCTAAGTTGCCGGCCCGTCACAATATACCCACTCAAAAGGTCGTTTTTAGGGTTCCGTAGTCAACTAGGAACCTTTATAGTTTCGACATGTCCGTCTGTCCATCCGCAGCTTAGCTGAGTGGTTGTTAGTACTAGAAAGCTAAAATTTGGTATGAACATGTGTATGAGTCACGCCGACAAAGTTGGAAAATAAAATAATACATTTTAAGGGACTTCCCCTACGCATGACGTGGGAGTGATTTTTTTTTGTTTCATCCCTATCATGTGATTCATTTGGGCTATCGTTGGCTATCCAACGATACCCCACATGACAGGGATGAAACAAAAAAAATATCTTTAAAAAATAATACGGATTATTTAAAAACAACTTTTGTATAAAATCAATACTTACGTAAATAATAGCTCTGATAGCTTATAAAAATGCGTCCCCTCCCCTCAAACTTTTGAACCGCGGGTTCTAAAATATGGAAAAATTCATGAAAGTGAGGACTATATTCAATGAAAACTATATTAAATAAAATCGTCGTTTTTGAGTTATTATACGGAAAAAGTTGTCATTTCATAGTAAAAGGACGTAAGTGCCGCAAAAAATCCTAGTTGACTACGGAATCCTAAGAAACGATTAGTCATGGACATCCTTAAGGCGCTAGGCGCTAATTGTGGCTAAAAACTGTTACTTTCTAAGGGATATATCTCAATAACGGGTCATTCAAAAAATTTGAAAAAAAATATATGTTAAATACCATTTCATGAACAACATTGTCAACGTTTGAATAACTCGTGTAACGTATAGTTTCTCCGTTATTTAAATGTAACGAAATGTCGTTTTACGGTTAATTTTGCTTATATCTACTGAACGACTCATTCGATTTAAAATATTGTTGAAATAAAAAATGTGTTCTACAAAACACTACAAACTCAACGTAATTCCACATTTCGTGCGTTGGTAGCTCGAAAACGGCGTTGCTGGCAGTCGTGAGCTAGCTTTGAGACGAGGAGGCTGTGTCGCTCGTCGCTCCGTGCTTCCCTTGTACTACAAATACTTGTGCTTGGCCCGTGAGCAATAATATCGTACTTACTGTGCCTAAAGACTTAATAACTGCAGAGGGTTCATGCGGTGCGGGCATAACGTGTCTTGTCGGAATCAATAGCGCATAGACGTTTTATCTTTTAAGATAATATACCCGTATGTGTGTTCATGTATTTACGTTCTTATAAAAAGTCTATTTTATTTAGATGACCTATATTACAAATTAAATAAAGAAATGAAATAAAAATGGAGAAAAAACAGAACTCATGCATCTTATAATGCCCTGAAAACAAATGTAGTCTTGTAAGTACACTACAATTATTATGTATTAGTACTTATTCTGATGAGTCACGCAAAACAGGCGTTAGTTGTCGAGTTGCGGAAACCTGCTATTGCTACAATACAATGGACTAATAAGTAATTTTCGGAGTTATTATTTACGAAAATATGCGTTTTATCCAAATTTTGGAAGACCTGTCCAATAATACCACACACTATCGTGTATCGTATTAATCGCGTGGGTTGGAGCGACAAAAAATCACCTCCACTTCATTTTATTTTTCTGATTTGATTTACCATATTGTCGGCGTGATTAAAACACCTACAAATTTCAGTGTACTAACTATCACTGAGCGAAGCCTGATCGAGATTCTAATTAAAAATTGCTGATATTTAAGAGTTTAATGTAAGTAAGAATAAAGGAAAAACAGCTTTACTATCTCGCTGAAATACAAATTTATATTAATTATCAACACAAGTAAATAAATAAATTACTACTAACGGTTAATACTACATATCAAATATCTTTAAAAGACCGGCCAAGAGTGTATCTGACCACGCATAATGTAGGGTTCCATAGTAGTTTCTCGGAGATAACTCAAAAATGGCTCAACCGATAATATGTGAAAAAGTTTTCATATAAATAAGTACTAAGCCGTATCTCCTTTATTTTTTTCATATTTTTTGGACTTACGGATTAAAAGTTAGATGGGGGGGGGGTCTATTATTTAGACTATCGGAGTGATTATTTCTAAAAATATTGACTCAATAAAAAAGGTTTTAAAAATCCTCTATATATACTTAAGATATTTTTAAACCCGTATCGATAGATGTACACAATGTTCGTATTTGCAAAAAAAAAAAAATTGTTTTGACATTTAGTTCGGCATATATTGTATGGAGTGCCTCCCCTTAAAGTTTTTTTTTTCGGCAATTTAGCTAAAAACTAAGTAGCGGCACAAGACACACCTATGGATAAAATTTTATCAATATATATTTTACTAGCTTTTGCCCGCGGCTTCGCTCGCGTAAAATTCGGAGTAATAAACCATACAAACTTCCACCCCCCATTTTAGGGAAGTGGGGGGTTAGAAAGAGACAAAAAGTATCCTATGTCACTCTCCATCCCTTCAAATATCTCCATTTAAAAAATCACGTCAATTCGTTGCCCCGTTTTGCCGTGAAATACGGACAAACAAACAAACACATACACTTTCCCATAATATCAGTATGGAAAATTAAATGGTTGTGCCATACGGATGGACGGACGGACAGACGGACATGTTTCAAGAAACTTTTTTAGGTTTGTAAATTTTCCGTAATCATATAAGTGATTTTTACGGTTGATATTCAAAATCGCTACAAAAAAATAACCATCTATTAAACTCACTTGCGCAGCAAAAAAACTAAATTCACATGAAAACATCGCTTTGATGTGCATTCAGTTTTTTTTTCTGATATGTAGAATATTTTTACCAATATTTTGCCGCTGACTGTACTTCAAATTCAAAGTCTAGGTTTTATTTTATTACATAAAAATCTACTAATTGAGATCGTTATTACTTATCTTGTTTAATAGGTAAGTAGCATTCCTAAAATTATCACCATTGCAGTACTTAATCACAGTATTCAAATCAAAAAATATCCGCAAAAGGATTATAATTATTATAAAATTTATAAAGCTGCCCGCGCGCCTCTGTGTAAAGTCATATTCTTTGAACATCGTTCCGGTGCAGTGTGGCGGATTTACGTACGATCGCAATGACAGGGTAAAGCGGGTAGCGCGGGTACACAGCGCCCAAACGCTCAAGGACACTCTGGCGACAATCGTCTTAATAATAGATTTTTTTCCATACATGGGAAAAACCGACCGTCAGTATTCTTTTTTTAATTTTTTCTGTTCACACAGTTCAGATTTCACAGTTATGTAGATATTGTATGTAGATAGCCGATAGAATACAATATCGTTTCTTATGAAGTCAAAATTACGTCCGAAGAATTAATCAAAGTCTAACGTTTTTAATTCCGATTCCTGACTTCAGAATTGGCTTGCACCATCAATAGGGATCGAACGCTCGACCGCTTTAATGAGGCAAACGGTGTTCTTTATTTTATAAAAATCAATGGATACAAAAAGGCTTAAAAAACTAACCAGAAATATATGATTATTGTCAAGAGGGCGCTATTATTTATATTTATATAGCAACAGTTCAGTATAGTCATAGAGCGTATTATTCTCTATGGTATTGTAACATTTTGATTTATTTACCTGTCAGCTCTGATATTAATTTGAAAATGTTTATCAGCGAAATAGTTTAATTTCCCGAGGATATTATTTACAGCAGTTTATTATATACACAATTACAATGTTTCGCTCTTGACTATGGATAATTTTGGGAATGTTTTGTCGTTTATTATTTAATATTCATCACTTTATTATCGGTTTACTTGAAACCGCCTCAATGACACTGACAGCCTATCAAATGCGTATCATTATATCATTAAAATTATTGCCAGTGTAATAAATTAGTTCCTATGAAATTCCGCAACATGGCGCATGATCATTTCTGGTCAGGGTTTATAAATATTCGCAGATTCCGTTCCCAGCCGTGACGATCTGCCCACAAACCAGACATAAGACATTCAATTTCACTGAACAATATATAGATATTACCAAAAACTTCCGAACGCTTTATGATATATGGCCAGAAACATTCCGAGAACGAGACCGTAAAAGAAGATTGAAGAGGTAGATACCTACTTAAGAAATGTTATTATATTATCAAATTCATACAGGTGTAACAATAGTACTGGGCCCCGATTCGACATGCCAAACTGTGAGACGTGGATGTCACACTTTTATCGCTAGTGGATAGAGTGAAATCCATCTGTCCACACATGTCCACACCTAACTGATAAGCTGACAGTAGGTCTCGCTAGAACGATTTGTCTATGACTATGGCCACCATTTTAGATATCACTCTTGAGTGATTCCACCCCAAATTTCGACTGTCACAAAAGTGTGATATCATAGTTGTCTCGCAAGCGACTGTCAGTTATGTCATGTCGAATCGGGCCCCTGGTGGGACATAATTGGTATCGTATTTCGAGTAAGAAATAGTAGGAGAAAATTTTTTAGAGGCGATTTTGTTTTTGTGGGACATGACGTCCAGCCGACCAGCGAGATTTGCGAGATTTTTTTTTTCAATAATTAGAATATAACACCACTTATGCCCTTAAAAGGATCATCAGAAACAGGAATCGTATTGAAACTAAGAAAAAGTAGGAGAAAATTTATAGATACGAAAAAAAAAATTTTTTTGCGCGAAAAAAGTTTTTACTTACTTTTTCATAATTAGAATACGAAACCAACCAAACCCTTAAAATGATCACCAGCAGTTTTATTACATCTCGTATAAGTACAATATGTATCAAGTTTTAATTGCTTTGTTTTAATTCAAATTAATTTCACTAATTTGTTTTGTGTTTCAGTTTCAAGGAGCGAACCCCGTTTGTGAAAAACATATTTGCTACCAGTTTCGTTTGCGACAAGCCTCAGAAGGACATTATTTACTATTTACGGTCTGAAGACGACCAAGACATTGTTAAACATATTATGGAGGCAAATTTATGTTAATTAATTACCTAGGCTATTTGTATATTACTGAGGCCTCAAGCTCCATGTATTGAAATGAAATGAAATGAAATGAAATGTTTATTTGTATAACACAGGTGGTACAAATAGGGTCTTAATTTACAAAAGAGCTCTGTGTTTTGCCTATTGGCATACAAAATTTATCTTAGTCTTAACAAACTTAATACTAGTTCATGCAGTTGGTTAGTAACTCAACATCATATTACAAATTATAAATATAAATAATTACAGTATTTGAAAGGTAAAAATAAAACACAGAATTACATTATGTGTCATTAAAAAAAAAGTTAAGTGAGTAATAATTTTTACTAATTAGCAGAGCTCGGATTTTTCACGGCAAAACAAAACACTAGCGTAATTTAGCCAGTGCTTGAAATATTATTTTATCGATATCGATAATTCAGAACTAGAAGAAATAAAAGTCACCAAATAAAATTAATATGTAATAAAACTAATAAAAACATTTGTATGAAGTTACTATATATTAGAAACAGACGCAATTTCTTCTTCAAAATCTACGTCAGTACACACAGCAGCACAAGACATTTTATTTGGGTAATAGTGATAGGAGTAGATGATCATTATCTTTTCAACATTCTCTGGGAGTAAACAGTTGCGTTTATCACTATAAATCCATTTATGTACACTAAATGTACGTTCAACTTCAGTTGACGTCAAGGGAGCAAATTTATAGAATTCATTATCAGTTCGGGTAATATTTTCAGATATGTCTCTTAAAATTTCGTAATCAGGATTTCGTTCGAGCACGGCTTCAAATTTACGTATCACTGGTAAAAGTTTACTCCAGTTTACGTAGCAACGAACAGTATCCAGAATGAGGAAGGATTCCGCAATGGATAAAGTCGAACATTGCAATTGTTCTATTGAAGAGGCTATTACTTCGTAGTTGTCGCGAATGAAATTTAACTCAGGTCGTAGTTTGCGTGTTTGAAAACATTTTTTTGCAGCTCTTATAGCTGCCGAGTCATTAGCAAGTATGGAGACGACATCACGTATTTGCTCATAGTATTGAGCGTAATATACCGCAGCAGATATCCAAGTTCCCCATCTGGTGATAATTGGCTCGGGAGGTAGGGGAATGGACGGATATTTGGCCTTAAAAAGGCGTACACGCTCTGGAGATTTTAGGAATATCTTTTTGACATTCGATATCAACCCATCCACACCTTTGAAATTATCTCGCACTTCTTCGGCAACCCGGTGCAGACCATGAGCTAAACACGTAATGTGTTTCATACGAGGAAACGTTGCTTTTAAAATACGACCGGCTTTAAGCATATATGCGGCACTATCTGTGCAAAGTAAAAGCAAATTGTTTACGTTATCATTGAAAGAATTTTGAAACAAAAATTTTAATTGGTTTATTATTAGGTTTGCTATTGTTTCCCCATTTACCTTCTCTAAAACCTTCGACCCCAAAAGATAAAATTGCTTAGAACAATTTTTTTGCAAAGACCGAATCACCACGTTTGTCACACATTTTCCCATGAAATCTGGTGTTTCGTCTATAGATATACACAAATAATTGGTTTTGTTTACCTCTCTTATACCCTGTTTAGTTTTTTTGTACACGAGATTTAAATAAATTTTTCGCAGGGTCGATTCGTCCGGTAAAGAAGTCATAGAGCAGTCGCAACATAAATACTTGTTAAAAAAATGACGAAAATTATTGTTGTTGACTGTTGCCCATGGTATGTTGCATGAAATAAGAAAAATAATTAAATCGAAATAAAATTGATGTTTCCTATTTGGTTGCCCCGAACGGTAATTGTGGCGGTTGCTTTTCACACTGTTTTCACATGATTCTCAATATTGCATTTCTTCAGTTTTAGATGCATATCGCACATAGAGCAGTATATAGTGGAGGTCACTTCATTATAGACTAACTCAGGGTGATTTTCAATCCACGTTTTGATCCGATCTTGTACATTACTCATTTTTGTATTAATTGATACCTTGCAATATTAAGTTATTATACGTATATCCAACACGTCGGATTCAATGCGTTGCGAAATAAATAATACCTAGATGCAATTTACGTTTTATACGTAATGAAATGACAGTTAAAGTGTGAATGTCATATGTCATGTGAGATGAAATTTGCAGTCGTTTCTATCATTTTAAATGAGGTGGTATAGTTACTTCGTTCTAAGTTGTACATGCAGACCTACCTCTTTGTTGCTCGACTATGGCAAAGCTAAAATGAAAAGTTATTTTATTACTTATACAGGATGTCCGGTAATTAATGCACAACCTTCTAACCCCCAGTAGGTCACCTTAGACTGGTCAAAAATATTGATTTTGAGCTCTAGTAAGTCTCCTGTTTTTCGAAATTTTCGCACGTTTGTTAGTTTTTAAATTTTGACATTCACACTGATAGGTGTACCATCGAATAAAAAAAGAAAAAATGTACTGAGGCAATACCTGTCATATACTCTAGTAAGACTCGATAGGTGTCGATAAAATAATATTTCAAGCACTGGCTAAATTACGCTAGTGTTTTGTTTTGCCGTGAAAAATCCGAGCTCTGCTAATTAGATAAATTTTCAAATGTCTTTTAAATTCACATTTTTCTTTAATTCGTCTGGGATTTTATTATATATTTTTGTAGCCATTCCCAGGATGCGTTTATCTAATAGAGCCGTATTACGTTCTGAATTACAAATATTGTATTGGTATTGTCGGCGTACAGGAAGTCTGCGTCGTTGAGACACCATTGTAAACATCAGAGGATTCATTTTCACAAAAGTTACTACTTCATAAATATATAGACATGGAAACGTTAAAATGTTTAGTGGTTGAAAATGCGGGACGCAGGTTTCCTGAAAAGCAAGCCCACAGATGGCACGTATGAAGTCTTTTTGGGCTATGAAAACGGCTTTTCTATAGGCAGAATTTCCCCAAAAGATAACTCCATACCTCAATACGGACTCTACAAGAGCATGATATGCAGTTAACAATGCCTTCTTGTCTACTATCTTAGCAAGATTCTGTAATGCAAATGACGCCCTACTTATTTTATTAGTTGAAAATATGCGGACACGACTTGAAAAGCAAATCAAATTATTTTGTTGAATATTTTCAATGTGCAGTTTTTAAGTATATATATACTTCAGAAAAAGTGACCACGTCCTCCGGTGTCCGAGGCCGGATTTGTACTGGCGTCTTCAGCTTTCACGGCTGAAGCCCTGACCACTCAGTAATTTAAATGAAAATATGTATTGATGAAAAAAATACATATTCGTAATTTCATTACACAGCGTATCGTAGCAACAACATTTTATATAACGTTTATTTTATTTTGACCTCATTTGGTATAACGTGTGAGGCATATAGAATAACAAGTTTTTATTTTATTTGGAAACTATAAGAAGCATCTAAACAAAATTTTTACTTAATTTTGTATGCCGCTACTTGAATAGTTTTGTAGTAAAATTACTGAATAAATATTTTTAGGGGTGCCCCCCCTTATTCCAGGAAGATTGCTGCTTTCTTGTTAACCTAAGAACTAACAGACGGTTGGGGACCATTACCAAAATTTTCATATCATTTAATTTTTTTCTACCGAGCCGAGAGACTCTGTTATTTATAAGTTACTGTTACGTTAGGGCTACAAGGGGTTAGGTTGCTATTTCTTCTGGATTACAAACATAACTTACTGATCTCACGTTAAAAGAAAACGGGTTACTACGGTACAGTAAAATATAGGTCGACCACATTTTGGCCATTTCATGTTAGTTGTATGGTTTAAATAAGTCGATTAGTTATTAAGTTCGCATAGGGAATAGCTACAAAGAAAATACATATACTTTTTTTTCTGAAAACCATCAACATATTTTCACACAGTAAACAATAAAGGATTTTATTAATAACTAGCTGTGCCCGCGGCTCCGCCCGCGTGGAATTCGGTCTGTGTCAGTAAGCGGCTAATTCACCCCTAATTTCTCTCCCGCTACCCTGGAGGCGGAACTTGAAGTAAAGTTGACAGATGGATACGCCAGAGGACAGTAGTCCTAATAAAATATTTTACATTTACCACTAAATGAAACTACACTCAAAAATGAATCCTTTTTTATCATATAATTTTCTTTTGGCATGATTTAAACGACATTGAGTAGTTATAGGTGTATATCGGACGATACAGGACCACTTTTGTATTTATACGTTCATGTCCACGGCAAATATCATCCAAATCGATCCTCCCGTCAAATCAGTCTAAGCATGAAAGGTAAGAACAGGCGCGGTTAAAATTGGGGAAGGAGGGGGGGGGGTCACAAATACAGAAATGATTTTTTTTCTATTTGAGGTGCAATTGGGCAATTGGGGGGGGGGGGGGGGGGTCCATGACCCATGCAAATTTAACTCAATCGAGTGTAGTGGCTACGGAACCCTAAAAAGAGATAAATAGTAGTTTATGTAACTGTTACGTAATAAGGCCTAATTATGTACAGAAGCATACATGCACCATTAGAATTACCGCCATTACACCGCCATGACTAACCTTATTGCGCCGGCGGTTGAGGGGGGGGGCGTGCCAGCGGTCGGGGGGGCGGATTTTCATTACGTTACCGTAGATTATGAATTTTCATAGGATTTTACCACACTGTCACAGATAATACACTAATGTTACGTTACTAGTTGCAATAATGGTGGTAATTACATACGGTTCCGAACGCGGAATAGAGGATTTATGATATTGGTGTAGATCAAGATATTTATGCACTAATGAACGTCAGACAAAAATAAAATACGTGAGTGTCGTGGAACACTCGATTGGAACGAAGTTATGTTATTTAATTTTATCTCATGTTTGACTTTTTCGTAAATTTTGTGGTTTTAATTTTTTTGAAATCTGTGAAATTTTTGATGTTTCGAATTTTTGAAATTTTTGAAATTTAGAAATTTTGCCATTTTTGACATTTTCGACTTTTTTTACTTTTAGATTCTCGACTTTATTCACTTTTATCACTTTGTCACTTCTCACTT
The DNA here is from genome assembly GCA_947086415.1 of Pammene aurita. Lineage (NCBI taxonomy): Eukaryota > Metazoa > Arthropoda > Insecta > Lepidoptera > Tortricidae > Pammene > Pammene aurita. The sequence goes on along the minus strand of OX352315.1, from coordinate 5,511,659 downwards.
TCACTTTTCACTACACTTCACTTCAATTTATAATAATAATAATAATTATTATGTTTTACGGGCATTTATACATCTGTTTTTATACGATTATTTGCGGAAAAGTTGCCCGCCACTTAAATGAATGTTGCGCAGGGCGTATGTAATCGCAAATATGGTTACAACACGTAAACAGAATCCCGGACATTAAACGTCAAACAAGGAAAAGGAAGGAAATGATTACGAGAAGTAAATCACGACAGCAGCAAGCGTCCCCACCAAACGCACGCCCACCATCCTCGCCCGCCTCGTCAGTCTCCTCACCATCGTTGTCGGGCAATGAGTTCGCTACTGTGCCCGACACCAGCGAGTCGAGCGACGAGTGCGGGCCGCCGCCGCCGCCGCCACGACCACCTGCGCGACGAGGACGGCCACCGCTGCCGGCACGCTTGGGGCCTGCGGGACAACCTGTCCCGCCCAGGGCCCCCGCTGCCGGTGGTATAGTGCGTCGCATGAGATGGACTTCATCCATGAATGAAAACGTCATGCGCGCCTATTATGGGGCTACAGAGGGGGGAACTAATCTGTGCGCGTATCGTGACCGGATACTTCCTCTGTTTCAGGCCCTTGAACCAACCATTGACACGACTGCGCAGCGGTTGTCGGATCAGGTGCGCGTCATTCAGCGGCTAAAGCGGTTGGATGACGCGACACTTGATCGGCTTCGCCTGGAGACTCTCTCTGTTCGCGCGACCACCACCTCGGCGCGGGATCCGCTCGCCACGTCGCCGGATCCGATGCCTGCACCCGACTTGGCATCGGGGGCACCGCGGGTTGATCCCAGTGCCGATGAGGAGGGGATCGCGAATCAGAGTGTGAGTAGTTCAGCCAATGAGCAACTGAGGAGGACTTTGGAAGAGGCAATTACGCAGTATCGCTCCACAAACATCCCTAGGCCACGATTACCACGCTTGCCTATGAATAGACGCAATCTAGCGTTAATGGCAGTCCTAAATGATTTGCTAGATCCATTCCTGCGGACTAGTAAAGACTTAGATGATACGCACTCGATAATGTACTGCGGAGCCATCGCGGCGTGCCGTGTTGCTCGAGTCAAGTTTCCGGACGCTGAACGTGCACCTAGGACCGCCGGGGGTGTCCCCGCATGGCAGGTGCGGATCGAGCGTCGTATCAACTCATTTAGGACTCTCATTGCAAAGCTGATCTGCTTCAGGGGGGGCAATAACCGCCCCCGAGTAATGCGCTTTGTGCACCAGGCGTTCGCGAGGACGGATATCAAGCCCCGCGACTACATGGCCAACGTCGTAGAGCGCATCGACTTTCTGAAGCAGAAAGTTTATGCATGGGCAAGCCGTATTCGCCGTTACAGAGAGCGTGTGGACCGATTCAAGCAGAATCGTCTTTTCCAAAGTGACCAAAGGAAGGTATACCGAAGGTGGGAGGAAACCGACCCCCGTGTGTCCGACGTGCGACTGCCGGATGCTACTGCCATGACTAATTTCTGGCGTAGCATCTGGTCAGCGCCCGTTGAACACACGGAGGGCGAGTGGATGAGTGTTGTTGAACGTGAGTGCGAGTCCATCGAACCAATGGGGGCTATCACCATCAGCCCCGACGACGTAAGTTGCGCGATCCGTACGGCCCAGAACTGGAAAAGTCCTGGCCCGGATGGGTTGCACAACTTCTGGCTAAAATGGTTTCGGTGCTCGCACTCGCGGCTGGCAACGCAATTTCAACAAGCCCTTGAACTTGGCTCCCTCCCGCCTTCCTTAACAACTGGTGTAACCTTCCTGCTCTATAAGTCCGGTAGTACCACGGAAGCGAAGAACTACCGACCCATCACGTGCTTGCCTACGCTCTACAAGCTTCTTACATCCATTTTGAGAGCAAAAATAAACGCGCACATGGTCGCAAACAACATTTTGGTCTCCGCTCAAAATGGATGTAAGGTTGGGTCCCGTGGTACTAAAGAGCTCCTCCTCATAGACATGACCATTTGCCAACGAGTCCGGCGGTACAGGGGGGCCCTCTCGGCCGCTTGGATTGACTACAAGAAGGCCTATGATTCGGTGCCTCATTCATGGCTGGAGAGGATCTTAGAGCTGTATAAAATTGATGCAGCTTTGAGGTCCTTCCTTGGCGCGTGTATGAGGCAGTGGACCACAGTCCTTCGTCAACCAGGAGGCGGGGATGACCCCCCTGGCCCGCAGGACTTTATAAGGATCGAGCGAGGAATATTTCAGGGCGACAGTCTGAGTCCCCTGTGGTTCTGCCTAGCTCTAAATCCGCTCAGCAATCTGCTGAAGGATTCAGGGCTAGGTTGCCGGCTTCGGAGAGAGGGTGAAGTCATATCTCACCTTCTGTACATGGACGATCTCAAGTTATTTGCACCAAATAATCGAGACTTGTTGGAACTACTGAAGACCACTAAAGTGTTCAGTAGTTCCATCAAGATGGAGTTTGGTGTTGATAAATGTGCGGTTATGCATGTACAGCGGGGGAAAGTAGTAAATTCAACAAATATACAGCTTTCTGAGACAATGACGTTCAGATCTATCTCTGAATCAGAAACCTACAAATACCTTGGTATGTCACAGTCTTTGGGCATTGAGGATGTGGGTATTAAACAGGCGTTGAAGGAGCGCTTCTTTGGTCGGCTGACAAAAGTACTTAATAGTCTTCTGTCAGGTGGCAACAAGGTGCGCGCCTTCAATGCCTGGGTAATGCCCCTACTCACATACTCCTTTGGCATACTAAGGTGGACACAGACCGAGCTGGATGCCCTGGATCGGAGAGTCCGTCTATTGCTCACCACACACCGTATGCTTCACCCACGCTCGTCTGTTATGAGATTGTACATCCCACGGAAGTGTGGAGGTCGCGGCTTTTTAAACGCCAAAAATCTCCACAACCGTGAGGTGTACAATCTCAGGAATTATTTCCTTAACAACGAGTGTGAGATGCATCGTGATGTGGTGGCTGTAGATAAGGGTCTCACGCCGCTCTCCTTGGCAAACAAGAACTGGCGCAAACCTGTGGTGCTAAGCACCGAGGATCGCAGGGCGGTATGGAAGAGCAAGGAGCTACACGGGCGGTTCTACAGGGCCCTCACGGGACCCGACGTAGACCTGCTCGCGTCGGTGAACTGGTTACGATTCGGGGACCTCTTCGGAGAAACCGAAGGTTTTGCCTGTGCAATTGCGGACGAAGTTATCATGACGAATAACTACCGGAAATATATCCTGAAGGACGGTACGGTCGACATTTGTCGGGCATGCCGCCGTCCCGGAGAGTCACTCAGGCATATCATCTCCGGTTGTTCTCATCTTGCTAACGGCGAGTACTTGCACAGACATAACCTCGTAGCCAGGATTATACACCAGCAGCTTGCTCTCCTATACGGTCTTGTGGACCACGAAGTGCCGTACTACAAGTACACACCTGCGCCAGTTCTCGAAAATGGTCGTGCCACGCTCTATTGGGATCGATCTATTATCACGGACAGGACTATTGTAGCCAATAGGCCTGATATCGTGGTAATAGATCGACCGCAACGCCGGGCCATGCTCGTCGACATCACCGTCCCATGTGACGAGAACCTCGTGAAGGCCGAGAAGGACAAGTCCAGCAAGTACCTAGACTTGGCTCACGAGGTAACCGCCATGTGGGAGGTCGATTCGGCGATCATTGTGCCGATAGTTGTCTCTGCGAACGGTCTCATAGCGAAGAGTCTCGACCAACATCTTGAGAGACTTTCGCTACGGGGTTGTGGTTGGATTAAGGGTCAGATTCAGAAGGCGGTAATCTTGGACACGGCGCGCATAGTCCGACGGTTCCTCACTCTGCGGCCCTAACCACCGGCAGCCTGGGCCTTGCTCCGCTGCCGGCGGCACCCTAGGTTAGGTTTTTATAATGTTTTTATTGTTTTTGTATGTTTTAGATGTATTTTTATATTTTATTTTGTAAAAATATTATAAAAACTAACCTGAGACAAAAAATAAATAAAGATAATAATAATAATAATAAATACTCTTTATTGCACACCTCATACAGTTACAAGCACAAATTTTACAATTAGATAAATTTAGGTAGAGGTAACAACAGGCGGTCTTATCGCTAATGAGCGATTTCTTCCAGGCAACCTTTGGGTAGTGGAGACTAGAGAAAAACATATAAGCAGTAGGTGGTGCATAGAAACAAAAGAGACGAAATAGATAACACAGCACATTCATATGAATATACATACTTAAATAAATACAAAATAAACATACATATACGTACATATATACATATATAATACACACAGTAAGAAACAACAGTGTCAACTTAAAAACCTAAGGAAGAGATAAATAGTATTCCTTAAGTTGCGATTTAAAGCTACAAATAGATTGCGCGCGTTTTATGTTGAGAGGGAGAGAATTCCACAAACGAACGGCCTGGAACGTAAATGAGCAATTATAAAATTTGGAAGATGAAGATGGCACTTTTAGGAGCAATTTTTGAGAGGATCTAATAGAATTAAGATAAGAGAAACGCTCTTTGAGGTAGCGGGGAGTTGCAGGGTTAAAAAGTATAGAAAAGAGTAAAGAAAGTATGTGAGAGTTACGGCGGTGACGGATAGGGAGCCATTTGAGTTGAGAACGAAAACTAGAAACATGGTCGAATTTGCGTAATCCGAAAATGAACCGAATGCAGGCATTTTGAATACGCTCAAGCTTATTAAGTTGCTCCTCGGTTAGGTCTAAATAGGAGATATCTGCATAATCAAGAATGGGGAGAAGTAACGACTGAGCAAGCGCAATTTTAGTAGCAATTGGCAGGAAATTCCGGAGCCGTCTGAGAGACCCTATGGCAGCAAACATCTTCCTGCTCACTTCACTCACCTGAGGCACCCATGATAGACAACGATCCATGATTACGCCAAGATTTTTCACTTGGTTGGAAAAAGGAATTTGGATACCATCGAAGACTATCGGAGGGAGCCTGAGAAAGTCAATTTTGGAGATTTGTTTAGCGCTACCCATCACAATTACCTGTGACTTTAGGGGGTTTACTTTTAAACCGTAATTTTGACTCCAATTTGATATGCGGAGCAGATCAAGATTCGTGGCTTCTATAACTGAATTGAGATCGCTATGCATACCCTGCGAATATATTTGAAGGTCGTCGGCATAGAGGTGATACGAAGAGGAGAGATCAAGAGTTATGGAATTAATGAAGATAGAAAATAAAAGAGGAGACAGCACACCACCCTGTTGAACACCAGCTGATGTGCTGCACCAGGAAGAACACGAAGAATCTAGTTTTATTCTTTGCCGACGACCAACCAAATAGCTGCGGAACCAGTCAATCGCTGTTAAAGGCATTACTGAAATCTAGAAGTGCAAGAACTGTAAGCTTCTGGTCATTCATACCCAAACGGATGTCATCGGTAACCTTGACAAGAGCCGAGGTAGTACTGTGGCCCGGACGAAAACCAGATTGAAATGGGTTTAGGAGGTCATTTCTATTCAGGAAGGAAGTTAGTTGCTGATGCACTAGCCGTTCGAGGACTTTGGATAGGAAAGGAAGAATGGAGATGGGGCGATAGTCAGAGAAGGAACTGGGGTTGGATTTTTTGGGTAAAAGAATAATATTGGCATCCTTCCACAGACTGGGAAAAGTACTTGGAGAGGGAGTATCATATTTCGGCTAACACAGTCAACACCAACGGCGTTAGAAGTGATATTCAATATACCCTTCCTAACATCACTCTCACAGAAATGGCTAAAATAGAAAGAAGAGAAATCTAAGGCAGGAAGTGATGAAAGATGATGAAGTGAGTTAGATTTCTTAGGACCACTGAAACAGGTGGACGATGAAAAATGCTGGTTAAGCTGGTCAACGCTAATATTGTTTAAATTGGTTGCCTGTTGAGATTTGCCAACTCCGAGACCTTTCAAAAATTTCCACACTTTGGCTGGATTTCCATCTTCAACAGAACTGTGAATATGACGCCTCTAATCATCTCGACATATAGTGCTACAGCGATTGCGCAGGGTATGATATTTAAGTTTATTTTTCTCAGAGTTGTTAGCCTTATACTTAGATTTAGATTGATTCTTCCTCTCTATAAGGGCTTTAATATCCTCAGTGAGCCAAGGAGCAGGGAGATGCTTGACTTTTATTGCACGAACAGGAGCATGAGCGTCATAAAGTTGTATGAGGAGCGAATTAAAGAGAGAAACTTGATCGTCTACCGAACCCGCTCGAGCGATACTGCTCCAATCGATTGTTAAAGCGTCATCTCGAAGCTTTTCCACATTTAATCCACTAAAATTGCGCTGCAAAAGAATTTTTGATTTAGATTTGGGAGGACGAATTTTGTAAGAGAGATAGAGCAGATCATGATATGAGAAGGCATCCGCGGAGTATTGTCCAAATTTAGACACATGAGAAGTCGAAGAAACTAAAGTTAAATCAAGAAGAGAAGGCGAGCAATTTGGAAAATAGTGTGTGGCGTCTGAAGGGAGAATAGTTAGATTGCATGCATCTACCAGGGATTTAAGGCGCCGGGATCGACTGTCATCCTTCAGAAGACACGTATTTAGATCTCCCATAAGAATGTGATGATTATAAGAAGGCATAAGGTCTTCGAGAAGTTTCTCAAGAGAATCAAAGTAATTAACGTGAAGGGAGGGGGAATAAAAAACGCCAAGTAAAAGTTTGGAATGAGAGAGGGAAACGTCGAGAAACATATACTCTGCGGCATCAGAATTAGAAGAACTGGCAGATACATTAACAATTGAATAGGGGATGTAAGAACGAAGGTAAATCGCAACTCCACCGCCACCTCTTCCAAGGCGGTCGTGCCGAATTAAATTGAAACCAGGTAAAGAGTAAGACGTTGAAGGCAAAGCTGGTCTGAGCCACGATTCGGAAATTAAAATAGCATGAATGTTCTTAATGTCAAAAGAGAGTAACATATCGCTGTAATGTGCAGGAATACTTTGCGCATTTAAATGCACAACGTTAAAATTTTTAGGTACATCATTAAACTGAGATTCCAGAAAGTCGTGAAGCGAAGGAGGCAAACTATGGAAACTGTCTTCACTTACACTATCTAAGGAGGAAAAAGATAAATACTGATCACTGTTATCACTGAAAGGCATCTGAAAAATATATATAAAGTTAAAAATATAATAAGTATATAATAAGTGTATACTAATATTCAATAAATATAAAAATATATACAGTAAAAACTAAACAAAAACTCCACAATCTACCCGCCAGCAGCAAATAAAGAAAGAAATACACTTATAAAGAAACGGAAGTTCAATTTAAAAATACATGTTGGCTTCAGATTCGACAGGCATTAAGTTAAATCACAAAAACTAAGGAAATAATTAACTAAGAAAAACGGAACGTAATTTAATAAGGAAATATTTAACTTGGTAAAGCGGACCGCAATTTAACAGTTGGCAACACTATACCTGCCATCCGTCAGCACACATGTCAAACTGTCAATGTCAGTTGGAACATGGCAAAGTGACATTTAAAGTTAGCAATTAAGTTATTGGAATTAATTTATAATATTTACGGGAGACTATTAAAGAGGGTATACAACAAATAACAGTGATTACACGTCGAAATAGAAAAGCGTCAAGCAGTATAACCCGAACAAATACAGAAGAAAGCTACACTATGTACATACTAAGGCTTGAATTTGGCAGCCGCACGTCTGGGCTTTATCTGTTTCTCCGGTTTCTCGGCTTTGCTGCAATTATCTGCCTTGGGAGGAGCATCTACGCTTGGGGTCGGAGTCACAGGCTGCTCTGGCGCATCCGAAATCGCCTTAAGCTCTGCAAGGCTCACCACACGCCTGCGCACGTCGCTCGCATCCAAGACATGAACAACGCCGTCCCAGGTCCAACATCTTCTGACGCCAAACCGCTCCCGAGCTGCCATGAAGGTCTGCTGACGTGATTTGGTCAAGAACTCGGCTATCGTTACGCCGGAGCCTTTCAAGGCCACCTTACCAAACCACACTTTATCACGGACGGCAGTCTCACAGAACTTCACCACAATAGCCCTGGGTTTGCTGCCTCTGCGACGGCCAAGTCGGTGGCTGCGCCTTATGTCATTTGCAGCCACGTCAGCCTTAACAGCTTTGAGCTGTTCAACTACAAGGGCCGTTGTGTCCTCTTTGTCAGCCTCCGGAACACCATGAATGACCAGCATCTTGCGTCGAGATCGCATTTCTATTTGATCGACCTGTTGAGCGATGAGCTCCACCTGCTTCCGGAGTATATTGAGAGAGTTCAAAACAAATGCTTTGAAGCTAGTGAAGTCCGCCGCTACTGCCTCAATACCGCTCCCAGGGTTGCTTGAGCCCGCTTTGTCCAAATTACTCTGCATCTCAGCCATCCTTGCATTGAAGGTTTCAGTGAGCTCCGCAATTGATCCTTGAATTGAGTTGATGTCCGACATAGTGTGTTGATGTTGACAGTTGAAGTAGGTGAAAGTGCAAAAATCAATGTAACTTCCTGGAGAAATGCTTGAATACTACTGGTAGGTAAACTATATTATCTAACCATCAATTTTATTGTTTCAAATTATCCAAATTACTTTTAATTCTATTTTTCTAATAAAATATGTGAACAGTGATGTGGTTCGTTTTATTCACCTACCCGAAAAAAAAAAACTTTATTCTATTTTATATATTTTTTATTTCATTCCATTTTACATGTTTCTCAATCGTATGGGTGTCGCGTTTTCGTGATATGACGCTTTTTCGTGACGGTCACGTGACTTTTTTCACTTAGCCCCCCATCCGCGAACCGTCCGATAAGGAACTTCGTTCCAAAACTACCACCGGTTCTAACCCTACACCTCTGGCCCAAGAAGTATTATGACCGAAAAGAAACTCGACGGGACTTATTTTTGTCAAAATAGTGTATATTATTAGGTCTTAAAGATACAAAATAATGCGTAGTTCTTCAAGAAGACATATCAAAACAGCTTGAGAGACAGATAATGTACCCATTGTTTAATTATAAAGAAAAAAAAATCCTAATCTGACTGCTTCACAAAACGTTTGATATGTTTTCCTACATAAACGGTGTCCTATAAATGTAAGATGATTTTGTAGTAGTTTTTTGGTTTGGGCCATGCATCTTTGTCCGTCATATATAGTCCTAGAACCTGCAATAACCCTTTGACATTCATGACATTTTCAAATATTTCATAAGAGCGGGTAAAGGTAAATTTAAAGTATCGACGGGTAACATGTTATAAATATGAACACCTTGACCAAAAAATTACAAATTATTTCCATACCAAATTTCATCTAAATACGTACAGCCGTTATTGGTTGTTTCTTCCCCATGTTAACTTCCACCCCTTTTGCATCCGCTTAAGGGATAATTTCCGAGATAAAACTATTTTATTTCCTTTTCCAGAGCTCAATTATCTCCATACCAAATTTTATCTAAATCGATTCTGCGGTTAATAATTCCCCATACAAATTTCCAACTCCCTTTCACCCCTTTAGGGTTAATTTTTGGGGTGAAAACTATCCTTTGTCCTTTCTCGAGACCCATACTATCTCTATACCAAATTTCATCTTTATCAGTTCAACGGTAAAAAAATCCTCATACCAACTTCCAACCCCCTTTCCACCCCCACAAGGATTGATTTTCGGGATGAAAACTATTCTGTCGTTTTTTGGGGACTCAAATTATCTCCATACTAATTTCTATTAAAAATTCTCCATACAAACTCCTATGACGTTTCTCGAGACTCAAATTATGTCCATACTCATTTCTATCTAAATCGTTTCAGCAGTTAAACATTCTCCATACAAACTTTCAACCCCCTTTTCACCCTCTCCAGGGTTGATTTTCGGGATGAAAAGTATTCTTTATCCTTTCCCGGGACTCAAACTATCGCTACACAAAATTTCATCAAAATCCGTTCAGCCGTTTTCACGTGATGCGCGGTCAAATAAAAAGACAAACAGATAAACAGACAAAAATTCTAAAAATTGTTGGAACGTGTTCTGTTATCGATTCTAAGTATCCCCAGCCAACTTTTTTTCGAATATATTCCATGAACAGACTTTCGACCCTCCTCAGCTTTATTATATGTACAGATAGTTTTTATTGAAAGTACCTTTCAGGCTTAACTTCCATAATTTTTTTCAAATTTTTTAGACCTACGGTTCTAAAGTAAGATGGGGGGGTCCTTTTTTGAAGATGAAACTATCCTTTGTCCTTTCCCGAGACCCATACTATCTCTATACAAATTTTCATCTAAATCAGTTCAGCGGTAAAAAAATCCTCATACCAACTTCCAACCCCCTTTTCACCCCCACAAGGGCTTGAAAACTATCCTATGACGTTTCTCGAGACTCAAATTATCTCCATACTCATTTCTATCTAAATCGTTTCAGCGGTTAAACATTCTCCATACAAACTTTCAACCCCATTTTCACCCCCACCAGGGTTGATTTTCGGGATTAAAACTATATATTATCCTTTCCCGGGACTCAAACTATCTCTATACAAAATTTCATCAAAATCCGTTTAGCCGTTTTCACGTGATGCGCGGTCAAATAAACAGACAAACAGATAAACAGACAAAAATTCTAAAAATTGTTGGAACGTGTTCTGTTATCGATTCTAAGTATCCCCAGCCAACTTTTTTTCGATTATCTTCCATGTACAGACTTTCGACCCTCTTCAGCTTTATTATATGTATAGATGATTTAATTTCTGTTTCAGGAAGCACTTACCATGAAAGATCTAATGGTGGAAGGCAATTGGCGTCATAAACTAATGTTACCATATCGACCTAGTGATTTTTTCACCGCAGTCCTTACTTCTGAAGGCGTGTGTTACACTTTTAACAGCTTAGCTGCAGATGAACTATTTAACTTGGATCGGTAAGATATCTACCTCTGGTATCGCATGGCCTTTTGGATTTTGAACTCTAAGGGCCAATTGCACTTACCACTTTGGACAGACTTACTCAGTGTCACCCGGCACGGCACTATGAAAATATCCATATAATAAAATTTAGCGAATGTTTTAACGGTGACAGACAGTTATAATTAGGGGTTACATGTGAGAAAAAAAAACTGTGTGTACGAGCTACGCAAAATTAATAACAACAGGTACGTTATTTTGGAATAGAAGGTTTAGGAATAGTTTTTGAACATTGAGTTATAAAGGTTAAACTCTGAAAATAATTTTCAGAGTTATTTTTGAAGATGTAACTATTGTTGTAAAAATAATGTAACACTTAGTATGTTTCTAAGTTACCGACACTGCAAACAGTGTCAGTTACACTCCCCCCCCCCCCCTAAAATATAATATATGAAGCCTTGTAATAAATGAACATTTTTTTGCAGGATCCACAATAAATATCCATATTCGGGAGCATTCATTCCGAGCGGAAATTGGTCGTCTAAACGCGATGAATTTATTTTCGCAAAAAAGCAAGATGGTGGAGACAAGCATATCGTTGTTGATGGACTGTATCCCTGGCGTGGCGAAGTATTATTTTTGAATGTCGATAACTAGTATAATAAAATAAAATAAATCTCTTTTTGAATAGGCGTATTGATTTCTTTATGTAGGTGGTATCAATCGATTCGTATTGTTCTGAGGATCAATTGGGGCCAATTGCTAAAAAAAATCTGAAATGAGACTCAAAGTCTGACATTCGCACTTGTCGCTCAAAACGCTCCTAACAATATATATAAAAACCGGCTAAGTGGGTGTCGGACCACGCATAATGGAGGGTTCCGTACCTTCAATGGAATAAGAACCAAACTAATACCTAAAGGTCGTATCTGTTGCCTATGGAAGAAGTTTTTTGGAGATAACTCAAAAATGGCTGAACCGATAATGTTTAAAACAATTTTAGAAAGTATGTGATAAGGCGCATCTTCTCAAAATTTTTCTTATTTTTTGGAATTACGGTTCAAAAGTTACAGGGGGACACAATTTTTCGACTTTCGTAGCGATTATTTCAGAAAATATTCACTTAATCATAAAATGTTCCAAAAAACCTCAATGTTATTTTTAAAGACCTATCGACTAATATGCCACATGTTGATATTTGGTATTTTTTATTATTATATAGTTACATGTATGGAGCCGCCCCTCCTAAAAATGTTTTTTTTCTGCAATTTAACTACATAACTAAATAGCGGCATACAAAATGCATCTTATGTGTACATTTTATTAAGATACGTTTTATAGTTTCCGAGTGAAATGGCTGTGACATACGGACTAGTATAAGGGTTCCGTTTTTGTCATTTTAGCTACGGAATGATATAAACTTGTGTCGTCATGTCAACATAGTCGCGCTCTTTAAAGCATGGGAAACTAATGCTAATGCAATTGCGATGAACCGTGAAATATTGGGTTTATCCAGTGTGAAATATAATTATTGTAATTAATGTATTTTTAAATAAATGTGAGATATCGGATGATATCATTGGTTTTAGGATTCTGAACCTGAAAAGAAAAACACAGAACCCTTATTTTTTCATTCATACTTTTAAAAATCTAAAAATAATGAAATTTGAGTCCTAATCTTGGTATCAATGCATATTATGCGTCATAATCTCTATTGGAATATGTAGATGTCATATCCTAATAAAAAGTAACCATGTATAGTCTTTCCTCCCGTTCTTGGCCCGTTACGGATTAGTGTTCTTATCAGTAAACTCCATTGTAGCAAAACCGCAAGCGCACGTGCCACGACAAAAAAAAGGATTTGGGCTCATGTTAGGGTTTATAGAATATCTACCATATGGACCACGCAATAAGATTCAATATGAACTAATACAAAAAAGCTGTATATTCTTAACGGTTGCGCCCAGCGTAGGCGACTTAAACGCTACCCATCCAGCATATCTTGACACCGAGATCCGAAACAAATATGCGTAATTGGAGACCGCGCTTGCACTGGTATTCCGAGCGCCCGACTAGGCAGCGCTTAGGAGGCAATTGGAATTATTCCTCACGGGCACGTAAAACAGGGTCGGATTTTGATTGGAAATATTTGGACACAAATACGATTTATGAATATTTAATATTTAAAATAAATATCCTCCTGGATGAGTCCCGACGGTGCAACTAAAAACGAGATTGACTTCATCATGTCGACGAAGAAGCATATATTCAATGATGCCTCTGTGATCAATACGGTTAAAACCGGAAGTGATCACCGTGTGGTGAGAGGCACATTGAATATATGTGTTAAGCTAGAGCGCTCTCGACTGATGAAGTCTACGCTCCGTCCAGCAGCACTTCAAATCCAAAACCCTGAGAGCTTCCAGCTGGAACTCCAAAACCGTTTCGATTGTCTAGGCGGCGATGTGGACGAATTCAACGACGGGTTTGTGGAAGCTGTCCATAGTACTGGGTCTAAGTTTTTTAAGGCCCAGCGGAGCAACAGAACCAAAAGGCTCTCTGACTCCACTCATAAACTCATCGAGGAAAGGAGAGAAATGGTTCTGCAATCCTCAGCAGATGCTTCATTATACCGGCAGCTCAATAAACGGATCTCTAAGTCCCTTAGCCGTGATTTGCGCCAATTCAATACAAATCGTATTAAAGAGGCCATTGAGCAGAATAAGGGCTCTAAAGTTTTCGCAAGAGATTTGTCTATTGGGCAGAGCCAGCTCGCCAAAATAAAAACTGAGGATGTTAGAATCGTTTCATCCAGACCCGAGCTTCTGGGGGAGATAGAGGACTTTTATGGACAGCTATACACATCAACTAGCAGACCTGAAGTTGATCTGGCGGAAGACCCTAGAGCTAGACTGACCTGACATTATACCGAAGACATCCCGGACATCAGCCTGTACGAGATTAGAATGGCTCTTAAACAGCTCAAAAACAATAAGGCACCTGGTGAAGACGGAATTACTTCGCCGAACTTCTGAAGGCGGGTGGTAAACCGGTCCTTATGGCCCTTCAGAAGTTGTTCGACTCCGTTTTACTAGAAGGGAGACGCCTAAGGCATGGAACAGAGGTGTGGTGGTATTGTTATTCAAAAAGGGTGATAACGCGTTACTAAAGAACTACCGATCCATTTCACTTCTGAGCCATGTCTATAAGCTGTTTTCAAGAGTCATTACGAAGCGTCTCGCACGCAGGCTAGATGACTTCCAGCCTCCCGAACAAGCCGGTTTCCGAAGAGGCTTTAGTACCGTAGACCACATCCATACGCTCCATCAGGTTATACAGAAGACTGAGGAGTATAACCTGCCCCTCTGCTTAGCGTTCGTGGACTAACTCATATTTATTACCTTAACATTAACACATGCAAATCATGATAATAAGCACAACTTGAATGTGTCTTTCTTCGGTCAAAACATGCTGTATTGGCGTTTTAGGTTTAATACGTGTAATTAGTGTTGGGGTGACTCATTATTTAGGAATGCGCTACCTACGCACTATCAGCTTAGGGTAGGGGGAAATGGCTAAGCTGGATTAAAGCGTTATCTTTTCCCAGTCTCTTACAAGCTTCGCTTTAAGTACATGTGCTCTTTATTCTATACCACCCTTTTCATGACGACCTGGCTACGTTTTTTTGGATTTTGTTTGCTACTGTTTGGCCTTTGGTGTATTAAGTTTTATTTGACCTCTGGCATTGTTAATCTGGACTTCCGATCGGATTTTTACATTTCGAATGTAAAAAATTTCCGACCATGGGAAGATGCCGTTACGTGTGTAATGTTTCGGCCATTAGAAGATGCAAGCAAGAATAAAAAAGTGTCGCGGTCATTGGATCATCGGTCAGCATCGACGAACAATTATTGAAGTCTACGATAGAGTGAGAGTTGAAATTGGACTACGTGGCTCAGTGAAACGAACCTCGTATCTAACTAATACCAGCATAAGGACTGTAAAGCGTGTAATCGCTAAACGCGGTCAACAAACGAAACCTCGATTGACTAAACCAAAGTTTCAAAAAATAGACGGGTTTGTAAAAGACTTTATAGAAAGAATAATACATAATTTTTACGAAAAAAATATTTCACCTACGGTGCCGATGATTTATGAAGAGCTCACAAAGGAGGGTGGTACCTTTCCATACAAAATGAAATATTTGTATGAAATTCTGAAGAACATGGGCTACCAATACACGACGTTGGACACGAGGAAAAAGTTAATGGACTCACCACGATTGAAAAACCTTCGAGATGATTACTTGAAAAAGATCACTGAATACCGACAACTAGGGAAACCAATAGGTTCCCCTAGTTGTAGTCTCATGTTTCATCTAAATAAACTATTGTTTATTTAGATGAAACATGGTATGACACACACGATGTCGTCAAAGTGTAATATAAAGAAAAAAAATGTTTTTACAATTCGTTGATTGTTTGTATAAATGATTATAACTAACCCCTATACATGTTTAAAATGTACCTGTAACTATCTAAAACATTGATGTTTCATTACGTTTTAATGTAGCATCTTAATATTATTTTTATTTAAATTTCTTTATTCTTAGTAAGTAATTTGCTGTATGTTAGTCATAGTCATAGTCATTTATTTATAATATTTAAAATATTACATGTCAAATTACAATAATAATATGTTAAAAGAAATATTTAAAAAAAGATGTTTTTAAAATTTGTTGATTATTTGTATAACTGATTATAACTAACCGATTATTATTGTAATATACTTACCCAATGTTTATATATATTTTTAAATTAAATATACATAAATCGTACACGTACCCCAATGTTTCAATCAAAATCCGACCCTGAATTTACCTGTCCGTGAGGAATAATTCCAATTGCCTCCTAAGCGCTGCCTAGTCGGGCGTTCGGAATACCAGTGCAAGCGCGGTCTCCAATTATGCACATTTGTTTCGGATCTCGGTGTCAAGATATGCTGGATGGGAGCGTTTAAGTCGCCTACGCTGGGCGCAACCGTTAAGAATATACAGCTTTTTTGTATTAGTTCATATTGAATCTTATTGCGTGGTCCATATGGTAGATATTCTATAAACGCTAACATGATCCCAAATCCTTTTTTTTGTCGTGGCGCGTGCGCTTGCGGTTTTGCTACAATGGAGTTTACTGATAAGAAAACTAATCCGTAACGGGCCAAGAACGGGAGGAAAGACTATAAATGGAATGGATTTGAGCCAGCGTCTTTTTACATTCGCGGCCGACGACGCCTTAACCTGTAGTCTACCCGGGTCACAGTGGCACCCGTCGAGTTTTTTCGTGTTATGTAATCTTTGTAATTGCTGAGGCACATTTTAGTTTATTTCGTATCACATCTATATATTTCAGTTTATAATGTAATTAGTAGTGTTTCTAATTTAAGAAAAAAAAAAACAAATCAAAATATTCATTTGTTTTGTTAGTTCTCTAGTTGTACTTCCTTTTTTTGTCAAATTATTACAATATATTTTTGGCAATAACGATACTTTATAGATTTACTAGTCAAGATAGTAATTAATATTTTTTTTAGGAAAAAAACGTATACCAAACCGACTTCAGTTTGGTATTGGGTGACCGTTTTGCCCATGATTTTCAATGCTCCAGTGCATCTTTTCAAGGATTCAAGGTCAGTTTTAGCGATACTAAAAGGCGAGTGAAAATTGAAACAGGCGAAATAGCTGATAAAATAATTAATTCCGAGGACAAACGAATAGTGTACGAAGTCACCCCACGTGTAGGGTGAATTCGTACAATTCCCATTTTTTTGGGAAAATCGTTATATTCAATTCAATTCAATTCATTTATTAATTTTTAAGATAACAGTGATCTCATTTTTGTTAGTAGCACTTAAAAACTATGTTAAAACTTAAAAACTAAGTTAGACTTAACTAATTTAACTAATTTAATCATAATAGGACAACATACATGGTCCGCGATCATCCTAAGAATGCTGTTTGTGCTCTCCCGGGTTCTATGCAGCAGAGACGCCGCTTTTTTGCGCATAATCGCTGCAAAGCCGTCGGTTCGTGCCTCCGCGAACATGAGGGAAGCGCTGCAGAACCTGGGTAGCCCAACCAGCACTCTGAAGGCGTTGTTGTACACTACTTTTAGAGCGTTGTATGATTTTTGGGTATAGCTAACCCACAGGCTGCCCGAGTAAAAAGATGAACAAAATGCCTTAAACAACGTTATTTTGACCGCCCTGAACCCTGCGAGCCAGCATATTTGCCCTTACACACAACGCTCGCCTCTCTCTCTCTATGTCCTCATCGTCCTTTAAGTCATCGGTAACAATATGCCCTAGATACTTAAACTTATTGACTCTCAGGAGAGCAGTCCCGTTGAGTCGAACAGGGGGAACATATGAGGGGCACTTGTTACCAGACTTGAATACCATTATCTCGCTCTTTTTACCATTGTAAAGCAAACCGTGTGAGGAAGCATAGGATTCGCATATAGCTACAAGTTGACGGAGCGCGCCCACCGAGGGAGCAAGCAGCACCATGTCGTCCGCGTAACTGATGTTATTTAGGCACACGCCATCAACATGGCAGCCGACATGAGTGCTACTCAGCTGCCCGACGAGCGCGTCCACATAAAGATTAAAAAGTAAGGGTGAGCTTAACCCACCTTGGCGTACACCACATTCCAGCCTATATGGTTCCGTAACCTCACCCGCCCACCTCACACGGTTCTCTTGATTGAGATACCAATATCTGAGAAGTTGGATGAGCTCTGGTGGCAGCTTCGACTTCTGTAATTTCTGCCATAGGATATCGTAAGAGACGAGGTCGAAGGCTTTAGACAGGTCCAAAAAACAAGCATAAATAGGCGAATCTCTGTCTGTGTAGTATTTGACAGTGTGCTTTAAACTGAGGATAGCAGCCTCCGTTGACAGCCCAGGTCGAAACCCGAACTGACATAGCTGTTATAGCTTGGCCAAGTTGCTTTGTGCATCGGACACTCGTACTTACCTACGCATATGACGAAAACGATAGTGGTACATATTGTTAAAAACAAAACTGGCGATATTTCTGATGTGACAAATTACAGACCTATTTCTCTGGTAACAATCGTAGCCAGAGTACTTGACAGCCTACTTAACGTACAATTGGACAAGTGCTTGCATTTACACGACGCACAGTTCGGCTTCCGAGCCGGCTTGTCGACGGAGAGTGCGATCATTTGTCTAAAGAACACTGTTGAGTACTATACTCGGCGTAAAACACCTATTTATGCGTGTTTTCTAGACCTCTTTAAGGCTTTTGACCTTGTAAATTACGATTTACTTTGGCAAAAGCTTGATGACACAAATTTCCCTAGGGAGCTAACACGCATATTTAGATACTGGTACGCCAGCCAGAGAAATAGTGTCCGATGGGGAAACGTTTTGTCAGATGAATACGGATTAGATTGTGGCGTCAGGCAAGGCGGACTAAGCTCGCCAAAATTATTTAATCTGTATGTTAACGAGCTTATCGGTGGGCTCAGCAGCACGCATGTCGGATGCCACGTGAACAGGGTAGCATTCAACAACATAAGCTATGCAGATGATATGGTGCTGTTGAGCCCATCGGTGGGCGGACTTATAACCCTTATTAGCATGTGTGAGTCGTATGCCGTGAAACATAATTTAAAATATAATGTGTCGAAAAGTGAATACATAGTTTTCAAGGCGGGAACCAAGTGCCCATCTCATGTCCCACCCATTTGCTTGAATGGCGAACAGCTCAAGAGGGTTAACTCGTTTAATATTGGGCACTTGGTAAGTTTTTGTTTAACAAGGCTCCGAGAAAAAAATGTACAAAGCATCCCCATCTTCCCCTACGCCGCTTAGAGACGGTTGGTATCTGTATCGGTAGAGCCAGCGGAAAAAACACTATTACCTTACTGACTGTGTATAAGTAGCGTTCATCTATTATATACTTATAAACAAGAGCAATGGCCTGAGTAGGGGAGTCTTGTATAGATATTTATGAACTTCTTCCCATGATTCTTGTAAATATTCTCACTATTATCATTCCATGACATCGTGTAGGTGTACCTACACCACCCAGCAGAGCTGCCCCGAAGAACCAACAACTTCTTCGCAGCAGAACCGGACCATCTCATATCCCTCAAGATTAATGCCAGAGTGATCACCACGTCTGATTCGCTGATCAACTACCCACTACACGTGTAAGTCTATAAGACGGAGAGCTGATAAGTAACATTAAAAATCACATGCAGCATTAAAAGCATCATCCGAAGAACCCTTGTCAGCACAAAACTGCTGGCAGTCTTAGAGCCCAGCGGCTTGGCTACGACGACAAGAGGCCCGACGGAATGACACTGCATGGTGCCTTAAAGTATGGGTCGGCCACTAGTTTAGATAGGACAATACATGCGTTGATCTTGATACTCTGGCACCGTCCCATATTCCAAGCACTAAAATGAATGCTGGCGCTGCGACATCCTCGGCCTAAGACTTCAAGTGTTGCAAATATGTCGCCCTGGGAAGTAGCTAAATGTTTGAGGACTTTCTTGTGGAAACTTTGGGGTCGAGGATGCGAGCGTCGACTTTACGAGTATAAAAAAAATAGGGTTCATTGTAATTTCAGTAATTTGTTTATTATGATTAGAAATAAAGGAAAAGTAGAAAAATCCACTGCCTCAGGCGAGACTCGAACTCACAACTCTGGGATACATGCCCATCGTTCTAACCAACCGAGCTACTGAGACTTACCTGATGGCTGCGAATTTCTCCACTATATCCTTTATGCGTCTTAGGGGGACGCCTAGCGACATCTGCCGAAGAAGTCTCGCGCGGGTGGTAAATCTCACTTTACGCCTGTGGCCGCCAGGCTACTCTCTGGCGTCAGTCTGCATCAGCGACAGCACAGTCTAAATATTTATTTATGCGGATACAGAGCATTCGCTGGTTCGGGATCCAATTCCTCCCACTGTGGAACGGGACTCTCAGTAATAACACTCACTGCACTTGGATTCTTATTTATTACTAAAACACAATCACTCGGTACACTTGGCTAACTATGGCTATTTACACTATTTACAACTTATATCCTAGAACAGGTACATATACCCTGTCCGAGGATAGGCACATTTTCCCTACTTCGCACTGTCACTAACTTTACTTGAACTACTTAGTCCACGAACAGGTACATATACCCTGCCCGAGTACTGGCACGTTTACCCTAAGAGCACTAGGTACAAACTGAGACACTAACACTTTACTTATAACGCTTAGTCCATAAACAGGTACATATACCCTGTCATATGAACCTTAGGTACGCTAGGCACTAAACTTTAACACTAGGCACATAGAAAGCCGGTACGCACACTGATATACTGATACTGTCGACTACTGGTCACTATTATCTCTTCTTCTTCTTATTTTTCTTGCTGGAACTGCTTGCTGAACTGAACTGAACTGAACTATCGCTACGGCGGTGCGTGCCGGCTTTTATATGATTCGAAAATAGCGAGGGTGGAAATATCTAGAACAATCTGAAAGAGAGATCTATCTTCATCTCTTTTACGCTATGGAAAAATCTAGATATTTTAGACAAGGATATCTCTATCTTTTTCACGCATTCGATAAATCTAGAAGTTTTAGACAGAGAAGTCCTTTGTTTACATTGCTATCTCTTTCTTGCACTCGACTTAGGATATTTGCGTATTTATTTACATTTTTGCTTATATCTCGAAAACTACTGGACGGATTTTGATGATTTATACCTTGTTAGAAAGGTCTTTGCAAGATCTGTCTATCTAGGATATTATCTTTACATAATATCAATAAACTAAAAAGTTGCTTTTTCTTATTAGTTAATTTTGTATGGGAGTGAGCTTCTATCTACTCTAACTCCGGTATCCTAAGTCCGAGGCTTACAAAACTATTTCTACTGGATAGTTTACTAGAAAACCTATCTCTAGAGGTATGTATGACCTATGTGGGCTGCGGCATTTTCCGGGAAAATCAAAATGTTTTCGCGGTTCTCGCTTCGGTCAAGCCTTGCTACCTCAGTCGGGGCCCGCGGTCGTCGTTTGGTAATTACGGCTGCTTGGGTCAACATTCAGTCAAATACGCCGCTCCCCCTCTGCCCGCCCTCAGTCGGGCGCGTACCATCACAGAGGGCACACATACTGCTTTTCAGCGGTACAAACAAGTCTTGTTTCTACACAGACATCAATCAATCTAGTTTTTACTTTAATAAAGTCGACCTGTGTGTACCACTTATTTATCACCTTACCTAGAAACCTTATAACTAACTAGGTAGAATACAATTTATTTAGGTAGGGATCTAGGCTGTCCGTAACAGTTCTGCCCCCGCTGACGCTCCTGCGGCTGCTCCTGTTGCAACGGTAGGACAGCCAGCTTCGTGACGGGTCTCCGGAACACGCCTCCCTTGGTCTGGACGTCGGCTGATCGGACTGCGCCATCTGGTCCCTGGTACACCTTCGTGACGATCCCTCGCGGCCATACGTTGCGTGGTAAATTCCCATCCACGATGATCACGTAGTCGCCC
Source organism: Pammene aurita (assembly GCA_947086415.1). Lineage (NCBI taxonomy): Eukaryota > Metazoa > Arthropoda > Insecta > Lepidoptera > Tortricidae > Pammene > Pammene aurita. The sequence goes on along the minus strand of OX352315.1, from coordinate 5,490,167 downwards.
TCCTGGATCGATCTCCTTTGGCCATTCGTTTTCTGGTCTCTTCAGGAAGTCTGGTCCTTGATACCATCGGCTGTCGAAGGTGACTTGTCTTCTGTTATCCGGCCGGGTAGCTTCATCTGCCGGATTCTCCTTGGTTGGTACCCAGCGCCATTGACTTGGCTTCGTTAGCTCCGCTATCTCTCCTAAGCGGTTGGCTACGTAGGCGCTGTAGCGTTTGGCGTCGTTGCGAATCCAGTGGAGTACTGTTCCACTATCAGTCCACATAACGACTCGTGCTGGCGTCAGGCGGTGCTCTTCTCGGATGGTCTGCTGTAATCTCGATCCGATGAGCGCTGACTGTAGCTCCATGCGTGGCACGCTGAGTTGTCTCGTTGGCCCCACCTTACTTTTGGCGGCGACCATGCTGACCAGGGCCATCCCATCTTCTTGGACGACTCTCCAATATGCCACGCATGCGTACGCCTTGGTGCTGGCGTCCACGAAGACGTGTAGTTCCTTGCTCGCCGCTGCCCCCGTTGACAAGTAGCATCTGGGAATTCGAAGTGCTGCAACGCTGTCCAAAGCCCGTAGCCATTCTTCGAAGTCGTGCTTGTCCTCTTCTGGCAGTGGTGAGTCCCAGTCCAGTTTCTTGGCCCTCAAGTTTTGTAACTGGACTTTGGCTGTTATTGTGTAGTGACTTAACAGCCCCAGTGGGTCGTACACGGACATCACGGCCGATAGCATTTGCCTCTTCGTCGGCGTAGTCTTCATGTCTCGTACCTCGGCCGGTACCCTCATCATGGCCGTGTTAAACCCGAGCTCGTCCGTTTCAGGGTTCCAGTACATGCCAAGGATCTTGTTTTCCTTCTTCCCTAGCTGCGCCGGTGCGCTTGCGTGCAGCTCTTGTGGGATACCTTGCAGTAACTTCTTACTGTTGGACGTCCATCCACGAAGCTTGAACCCTCCTTTAGCGTGCGACGATGTTACTTGCGTGGCACGATGTACGAGCTCTTCCTCGTCCGGATAGCTTGCCACGTAGTCGTCCATGTAGTGGTTACGGACGATGTCCTCTACAGCATCCGGGAATTCTTCGGCGTTGTCCTGGGCGTTCCTGTTGCGAACGCTGTGCGCCACGAAAGGCGAGCTCGCTGCGCCGAACAGCATGCTCGTCATCTTGTAGAACTGCGGGTTTCCAGTTCGGCGGTCTCCTCTCCAGATGAAAGTTTGTGAGGGCTGGTCCTCACTCCTCATCTTGATCTGGAGGAACATCTCCTGTAGGTCCGCCACCACGGCGAACTGCCCTTCGCGGAACCGGAACAGTATCCCGATCAGTGATTGTAGTAAGTCCGGTCCTTCCAAAAGAAAATCGTTGAGGCACTTCCCTTGGCTGCGACACGCTGCATCGAAGACTAATCTGATCTTTCCCGGCTTGTTAGGGTTGGTCACAGCGAAGTGCGGTAGAACCCAGGCTACGTTGCTATCTGGCGGCTCCTCCAGCGGCTCAGCATACTTCTTAGCAAGCAAGTTATTTACTTGCTCGGTGTAGCTCGCTGCGAATGCCGGGTCACGGTCCATCTTGCGCTCGATGCTATGCAGTCGATTCAATGCCGTGTGCAGGCTCGGCGGCATTCGTGGCTCCTCGTCCCGCCATAGTTGTCCCACCTCGTAGCGTGGTCCGTCGATTTTCTTGACCGACTTCTCGAAGATATCCAGGGCCCTCTGTGTCCCTGGATCTACCTTCTTGACATTCTTGATGCCGAGCGAGTCTATGTTGAAATATTCCCGCAACATAGAGTCCAGGTGCTCGTCATCCTCTTGGCGGCAGTGTAGCGTCACGTGCTTCTCGGGTGGGTTGACTATACGTGGCTTACCTCCGAAGACCACCCAACCTAACCCTGTCAGTACTGCTGCCGGCTCGTCCAGTCCCCGTATTCTCGCCTCCTGAGGTAGCAACACTGGCCATTGGTCTGTCCCCACAAGTAGTCGCGGTACGGCCTCGTCGTAGCAGGCAGTCTGGATATCCTTGAAGTGTTCCATCTCCATGACCTGCTTGCTCATCCTTTGCGTTCGTAGTCCTAGTCTCTTCACTGTGGTGAAGACTAAGTTATACGCGGTCTCTAGGCCCTTTCCTTGTACGCGAACTCTGACTTGTCTGCTTACTTCTGGCACAGCCTCCATGTTACTTACCCCTGCCAGGCGCAGCGGCGTCTCGGGTCCCGTGGCTCCTATGGCTTCGGCCAAGTCTGCTTGGATCAGACTCACTGTGCTTCCATCATCAAGCATAGCGTAGGTATCCACCTTCCCTTTTGGACCCTCTACGGTAACAGGTACCATCTTCAAAAATACGCTGGACGTGCTGTTTACTTGTTCCACCGTCGTGTTCGACGTGATCTCCGGCTCTGTTGGTTTGGCCGCCTGCGGATGTCCGGACCCGTCGCGGGCGGCAGGTTGCGGGGCAGGTGAGGCCGCGCGGGGTGGCGGTCGGCGTGCACGCGCTTCTCTCTGCGTGCTGCCCTCGCTGTGCAGTAATCGGTGATGCCATCTGGTGCATCCGTTGGAACCGCATGCCTTCGCGTGACATTTCAACTTGGAGTGTTTACCGTTCAGGCATTTGTAGCATATGCGGTTGCTTTTGGCCCAGTCCCATCTCGCGCCCGTGTCCATGACCAGGACTCGCTTGCATTCCGTAGTCCTGTGTTCACCGCCGCAACACAAGCAAGGCTCCCGAATGCCCACGGTGTTCCCTGTTGTGTACGTCTGCTCGGCGTGGTACTGCGCTTGCGTCCTACGCGCGCCTCTTCCCTGGACTGCGCGACTCGGTGATGGTCGAGCTACCTCCTTAGTCGCCGCTTCCCTCCTTTTATTGGTGCCAGGCATGCGAGCGTGCGAGAATTCTAACTCTGCGTCGCTCTCTTCCATTAAGAAGTCAGCCATCAGCATCAGCTCACACTTGCCGCCCTTTATGTGCTCCTTTGCGTAGGCGCACCATCGACTTCTGAGGTGTGGACTCAGTCTGTCTGTTATCTCTCGAACTAACAACGGGTTGTTGCTATAGTTCCTGCTGTCGAGTTCGCAAAGTGTACTTACAATGTTTACAATCTTCGTTGCGAATTCGTTCAGGTCGATGGCACTGGGTCCCAACGGCGGCAGCCGCTTTAGCTCGTCCAGCGCCTTGTCCACCAGTAAGTCGATGCGCCCGAAATTCTTCTTAAGGAGCCTTATTATTAGCTCTGGCTGTGTCGATGTGGATAACAGATGCTGCACACACTGTCGTGCATCCCCACGTAGACAGTTCCTCAGCCGAGCCATGTTCTCGAACGCACTGAAGTTGTACCGTAGGGTTGACTCCGTGTAGGCGTTGAAGAACAGAAGCCATTCGTTAGGATTGCCCGTGAATGGCGGCAACTCGTAACATTGCTTCGGCGGTGTGGTCCTGACGGCGTCCCGTAGCTGGTCGGCGAGCCTGTTGAACGCTGTCGCTGCATCACTCGGCAGCGGCTCTACCGACGACCTTAGTCTGGCGTTTTCGGAATACGGCGTCCATTCATGTCGTCCTTGTGGCTGATCACGCGGTTCCACGGGCGGCGGCGCTCGTGCCTCAATACGCGGCCCACGCGGCGGCGATTGGGCGCGCCTGACCCGTGACGGTACGGGCGGCGACTCTACGCGCACTCGATGACGCGGCGTGTCTTCAATGGTGCGCAGCCACTCGTGCACTCGACTATCGGGTTCAGCCGGTCGTTCCCTGGCCGGGCTGATTGTGCGCGATGACCCCACGGACGATGAGTCAGTTCCAGTTCCAGTTCCAGAGCTCGTTTCTTCGAGTACCTCGTCCCTCTTGAGCTCGTACTCCTTCCTTAGCAGCTCTCGTTCCAACTCGATCTCTCGCCGTTTTAGCTCGACCTCTTTCCTCATTTGCTCGAGTTCGAGCTCTCTTAATTTGGCTGATCGGAGGCTGCTTACGTGTGATGCGTGCGATTTCCTCGACGGATGAGACTTGACCGTCGGTACCTTGCCTGGTGATGGAGTCGGTAACTTCTGTGTCTCCGTGGCCTTAGGGTGACCCTCTGACTGGGCCTCCTTACTCCCTCTTTCCGAAACCGGAGACAGGTTCTGCGCGTGCCCACTCAGGTGCTCGCGCTCAACTCGGCGTTGCTCCGCCTTTTCCTTATGTCGCAGCTGCTTCTTGATCGCTTGCTCGATCCTTCGCCGCTCCAGTGTCGACGGCGAACGTGGTGATCCCTTATGGACAACCTTCGCGGGCCCAGACGATACCATGGCTCCAGCTCTTACAGGTACCCCCGCAGAAGATTCTTGACACGGCTGCCCGGCCTTGCCCGTGACCCCATCCTGTGGGGTGCGCACGGTACCGGGTGCCCCTGCCACGTTCGCAGATACGCCTTCCGCAGTATCTTCTAGTCGGCCTTCTTCCTCTCCGGTGCGGCGGCCAGACTGCGACCTCGTATTCACTCCTAATGACACCATCTTGGCACTTTATTGCACTATATCACAACACAATGTCACAAATAACACACACGCAAAGTGTCAGTAGTCACTATAAGAATCCACTTTTCACTAGTCCAAGTTCCACTGAATCCCCTGATCCGGCTCGAAGGACCATAGAACTGTGGCCGCCAGGCTACTCTCTGGCGTCAGTCTGCATCAGCGACAGCACAGTCTAAATATTTATTTATGCGGATACAGAGCATTCGCTGGTTCGGGATCCAATTCCTCCCACTGTGGAACGGGACTCTCAGTAATAACACTCACTGCACTTGGATTCTTATTTATTACTAAAACACAATCACTCGGTACACTTGGCTAACTATGGCTATTTACACTATTTACAACTTATATCCTAGAACAGGTACATATACCCTGTCCGAGGATAGGCACATTTTCCCTACTTCGCACTGTCACTAACTTTACTTGAACTACTTAGTCCACGAACAGGTACATATACCCTGCCCGAGTACTGGCACGTTTACCCTAAGAGCACTAGGTACAAACTGAGACACTAACACTTTACTTATAACGCTTAGTCCATAAACAGGTACATATACCCTGTCATATGAACCTTAGGTACGCTAGGCACTAAACTTTAACACTAGGCACATAGAAAGCCGGTACGCACACTGATATACTGATACTGTCGACTACTGGTCACTATTATCTCTTCTTCTTCTTATTTTTCTTGCTGGAACTGCTTGCTGAACTGAACTGAACTGAACTATCGCTACGGCGGTGCGTGCCGGCTTTTATATGATTCGAAAATAGCGAGGGTGGAAATATCTAGAACAATCTGAAAGAGAGATCTATCTTCATCTCTTTTACGCTATGGAAAAATCTAGATATTTTAGACAAGGATATCTCTATCTTTTTCACGCATTCGATAAATCTAGAAGTTTTAGACAGAGAAGTCCTTTGTTTACATTGCTATCTCTTTCTTGCACTCGACTTAGGATATTTGCGTATTTATTTACATTTTTGCTTATATCTCGAAAACTACTGGACGGATTTTGATGATTTATACCTTGTTAGAAAGGTCTTTGCAAGATCTGTCTATCTAGGATATTATCTTTACATAATATCAATAAACTAAAAAGTTGCTTTTTCTTATTAGTTAATTTTGTATGGGAGTGAGCTTCTATCTACTCTAACTCCGGTATCCTAAGTCCGAGGCTTACAAAACTATTTCTACTGGATAGTTTACTAGAAAACCTATCTCTAGAGGTATGTATGACCTATGTGGGCTGCGGCATTTTCCGGGAAAATCAAAATGTTTTCGCGGTTCTCGCTTCGGTCAAGCCTTGCTACCTCAGTCGGGGCCCGCGGTCGTCGTTTGGTAATTACGGCTGCTTGGGTCAACATTCAGTCAAATACGCCGCTCCCCCTCTGCCCGCCCTCAGTCGGGCGCGTACCATCACAGAGGGCACACATACTGCTTTTCAGCGGTACAAACAAGTCTTGTTTCTACACAGACATCAATCAATCTAGTTTTTACTTTAATAAAGTCGACCTGTGTGTACCACTTATTTATCACCTTACCTAGAAACCTTATAACTAACTAGGTAGAATACAATTTATTTAGGTAGGGATCTAGGCTGTCCGTAACAACGCCCGTAAAATATTGTACCGATCTAATATACAAAATATGTTGCAGCCGCCAGTGCTATTTCCCTGAAGAGAGAGCCCTAAATTACTTTAAAGTGTATACCGCGAGCAACTGCGAGTTGGAATGCCTCACTAACTTCACGCTCGCGACCTGCAAATGCGTCTGGTTCCACATGCCGCGTGAGTGACTTCTATGAGTGCATGACGTGAGGAGGAAACAGTCCAAAACAAAAACTATAGTTTTGAAATGTTCACTTAGGATTTATCGTCAAAGCAGCAGAGGGCTTTGGTCCTTTTTAGGGTTCCGTAGCCAAATGGCAAAATACGGAACCCGTATGGATTCGTCATGTCTGTCTGTCTGTCCGTCCGTATGTCACAGGCATTTTAATCGGAAACTATACGACGTATCTAAATAAAATTTACACATAAGGTGTATTTTGTATGTACTTAGTTATGGAGTTAAATTTGAAAAAAAAAAAATATTTTCAAGGGGGCGCTCCATAGATGTAACTAAATTTCAAAAAATGTTTTTTAACCAAATATCAACACGTGATACATCAATCGATAGGTCTTCAAAAATAACATTGAGGTTTCTTTGACCATTTTGTGATTAAGTGAATATTTTCTAAAATAATCGCTTCGAAAGTCAGAAAAATTGTGTAGCCCCCGCGGTAACTTTTGAACCGTAAGTCCAAAAAATATGAAAAAATTTGAGGCGATGTGCCTTATCATATACTTTCTATGAAAGTTATTTTGAACATTATCGGTTCAGTCATTTTTGAGTTATCTCCAAAAAACTTCTTCCATAGGCATCAGATACGACCTTTTGGTATTAGTATGGTTTTTATTACATTGAAGGTACGGAACCTTCCTCGGCGTGGTCCGAAACGCACTTGGCCGGTTTTTGATCTGCTGCGCAGTGCCGTCTTCGTCAGTAAGACATTTTATCTAAAAATCGTAAATGTAAATACGGGCTTATATTATTCGGTTTCTTTTTCTTTATGTGCAATAGTTAAAATCGTATGATTTTATTTTCAGATAACGACACTACGAATATATGTACATCTGATGATGATGTACGGTGCTATTTATTAGCGGTCGGTGAGTTTCACGCAGTGTGCACATCTCCGCAACGGAATCAACACCGTGGTACCGCGCTGTTTCGCCACGCAACTTAAGCGGACCGAGAGCGAACCAAGAGCGAAAACTACACCGTAGAAACACACCGCAAGAATTCGCTTTTGTTTCGCTCTCGATCCGCTCAGGTTTCACCGTGGGTTCGATTCTTTTGCGGATATTTGCAATGTGTTACAGGCGATTTCATTGATACCATTTCACCTTCAAAACTTATTATTTTTATGCTACATCGTTGGCAGACTAGCACACAGCCCGTCTTATAGTAAGCGGCTGCCTTAGCTTATATGTAGATATTCCTGATATACGACTACAAGTTCCTATTAAAGTTTATACCGATAACGTTACGAGCGCATACATACCTATCTCTGTCACGCGCGGTTTCGCGTTCGGTCCGTTAGTCCGCGTTTATATCTCCGCACTTTTTCCGTCTTCGCGGTATACACACGCGGTAACGGCCTCCTAGCCTAGTCGGTAGTGACCCTGCCCATGAAGCAGGAGGTCCCGGGTTCGAATCCTGGTCAGGGCATTTATTTGTGTGTTTATCACGGATATTTGTTCCTGAGTTATGGATGTTTTCTATGTATTTAAGTATTTATATGTATATATCTATTACATATATCGTCGTCTAGTACCCACAACACAAGCCTTATTGAGCTTACTGTGGAACTAGGTTGATTTGTGTAAGATTGTCCTATAATATTTATTTATTATTTATTATAATTTTGTGTTTGGCCTGTATGTTGACTAGTAGAGAATGCCAGAATTCCTGTTGGTATTCAGACCGATTTTATAACTGTATATTTTACTGTGTCAATAAAGTGCCAATAAATAAGCCCGCGAAGGTCGGCTAATTCCACCGCCCTCATAGAGATCGAGAGAGAGTCAGAGGCGTGGGGATCAAGTTGAGGCAAATTCGTACGTTGCTAGTGCTATCAAAAACGATCTCACCAGTAAAATGCCTTTGACGGACGGATGAAGTAATCATCTTCATCTATTAGTCATATCATACCACTCCACAATCTTTTTGGCAGGGAACACCAACTGTTTGAAAGTAATCTATATACTAATATGTAATATAAATAGTCTACAAAGGACGGTTCTGTTCACAAATTAACGGATCACTGTTTGAGAATCACTGTTATAAAAGAATTATGGTTTTCCCACATCTATCGACGCGGAATCGGCAAAAGCCGATAGAAAAAAGCTTTATGAACGACTGCCGACGCGGTGACGTCTTTTGATGACTAAAATCTTTTTTTTTATCGGCGATTCCGCGTCGATAGGTGTGGGGAACTCCTTCAAAATCATATTTCAGGTAATTTCGCTCAAAGCGGAAACTGGCTGGGAGACAACGGATGCCGATGTTATCCATTGTGTAACAGCATACAATACGAAGCAGAAACCTCTAAAACCGACTCCAAATATAAATCAGAGGTTGACCATCGAGTCAGGTCTTACTTTGCGATAGGTCCAGCAGGTTATCGTCTTAACCCAAGAACTCTAGACTTTGAGAAGTACTTGTAAGTATTATCCTCTGCAGAATTGCATGCTCAATGTATGGATAAATTTATTCAGAATGTGATATTCAACAATCAGGTCGAGGTGCTATCCAACCTCTACAATACTAACAATTTTAGTTACCGGTTTGAATTTCAAAGCAAATATGACTTTAGAGTTATAGAATGAGAGAGAAGTTCAGACGTTTTCTGTTACAGGTATACTGGGATCCAAATGTCATTCAAGGAGCCTCGTTTCGTGACGCTACGGCGCTCAGAGCTGTACGGGTCCACGGATTTCCTTGCCAACTGCGGTGGTCTGCTGGGGCTGTTCCTCGGCTTCTCTTTCCTCAGCCTTGTCGAGCTCATCTACTTCTTCACTCTAAGGTTAAAATCTAAAATCATGTACTTCAAAGAGCCCGGTTCGTGATGCTGCGGCGGTCTGCTGGGGCTGTTCCTCAGCTTCTCTTTGCTTACCCCTGGCGACTTCACTCTAAAGTTCATGATTCATAATCTACCTAGTGTTTGTCCTGACTCTCTGACACGGCTCAATTGAGCCTGAGGTACGCTCGGCAATTCAATCCAAAGAATTAGTGTGGGTTACGAATTTTACAAAACAGACAGCCAGCTGACCTTCTAACCCAGAGCAAAAACTGTGTCTTGTTGGGATTAAATCGGCTTCCTCGAAATGTTTTCCATAAAGCGGCTGGCAAATATCAAATTATATTTTGCTGACAACCATCTCCATGGATTACGCTTGTCACATCCTGAATTTGATCAAAATCGGTTTATAATTTTGTATTTAAAGCCCGAACACGTTAACTCTGGATGGATTTCGCACCGGCAATATGTGGAAAGGTCACCAAAAAATATAATTTTTCGCGTAAATTGGACGTATAAAATGCCTCTTCAAAAGCTCTCCGCACTATGATACTTGCAAATCCGATGCCGAGTTAGCATGGTCTCGCTATACCAATGGTGACAACGATTTTACAAGCTTTTATTTATAGTCTAAGCTCCCATTACATGAAACCTTACCTCACACGGTGGCAAATCAGACATATACTACAGCAATAGATAATACTTATAGTCGGTGGTGTACACGACAACAAAGGGCATTATACGGATTTTAGTGATGATGGGATCACCTTTTGCATAGTGAGACTTTACGACCCATAGGCCATTTTAGGAAGCAGAGCCACCTAAATTTATAGTGCGGTGGGGGTAAAAGGGGGGGTTAAAACTTTCGCGCCACATAGATTGAAAACTATAAGTCTTCGCAACATACTTTAAAGGTAAGAATTGTAGAGAATTTCATGAAAAATATTTCCTTCATTGAAAGTTTTATGGTAACTTCAACCGTTTTTGCAAAAAATATATGAATGTTCCTACTTTTGTGGGAAGTGGGGAAACAATATGTTATATTTGTAACACATTATTGTGCAGAGTTATCCAATAAAGATTTGGCTTGAAAGTCTCGTATCCAGGCCATAAATAAAATAAGTAAAATAATTATTTTCTGTTTTGACTAGATACTATTAAAATATTATTATTGGTATGGTATTTACTATGTATATTTGAGTTAGGTAAACACCCCGTTTCTAATAGTAGTTAAATTAGTATGTTAAAAATCGTATATTAAACGGTTTAATTGAAAATTATGATATTAATGATACAGGTAACGTACTAGGTAAGTACCACTCATCACACCACTAGCGGAGCGTACCTAACCTAAGTTCATATATATTATAATGATATTAGGCATTGTCCGTTGATAAAAGATTCAAGCGCCCCACGATTTTAGTTTTTTGTCTTTTCAATGCTCTAGCTACATTGATGAGAAGAGTGGTGTGATGACTGGTACCTAGAACCTACCGAATTATTTTTATAACTTTTGGTACATTATCTATATCGTTGTTTATTTTCAATAAAAGCTTTTGAATTTACCTAAACAATACTTATTTTCTTTTCAAGTTGTTATGTTACTAAAACTGTCTAAACACCGCTTACTTTATGATCCGCAATGCACTGTGTTCTACTAATAAATCCGTTTCATTTTATACTTGATTGAGAGGTTTGTTAAGAAGCGGCACCTATCTTGGATTTACAATGATACTGAATCTATTAAATTGTAATTGTCATCAGAACTTAAGGTGTGCACCAGATATCGGATCAATTTGTCAACAGAACAAGGGTATAATTTCAACCTCAAAATTATGGAGATGTGGGATGAAGCATGTAGCTGTAGATATGCAGAAATGCATTTAGTTATGTAAATATTAGTTATAATAAATTAACAAATTTTCAAATAAGTTTGTGTAATGTCTAAGTACGTATAACACAGAATTGTTATTTTTATTTTAGAGCGCACTATTCGCCAACAGACTGTCCTCAGTTGAAGATGTATACCTACCGCTTAAGTTTTCTCTCTAAAAAAATTAACGGGCCCTTATTGATAACCCGCAATGATGTACCTTTCACTTGAAAACGTCACTAGATAACAGGGACTGGAGAACCCCTCTATTTGATAACGCTATTTGGTTACAAAACCTAAGGTAACAAAAATGCGACTTTAGGTCGGTGCGACAAATTACAAATATTCTATGCAGTTACTACTAACGTCTACAAAACATGCCTGTTCAGTTTGAATTAATTGATAAAATAACTTCAAAAAATATAGAAACCCTGGACTAAAGTTTCGAGTTTTGTATGAAAATCGCAAGGGTGCTCAACACTTCTGGCCAAGGCTGTATATTCAATGTTATCTCTAATGTCTTAGCAATGGAGATGAAATTAGCTAAAGGTAAACGTCATTTTAGATTTTCATTTCAGTAAGCGATACATTATCATTATCTGCAGCAGCAGCCAGTATCAGTCCACTGCTGGACATAGGCCTCTCCCATGGCACGCCACTGTGCTCGATCTTCTGCTCTCCTCCTACAATCCGTACCCACCAAGCGCTTACCCCTTTATTGGTAACCGGTTCCGGTATCTTCTAAACGAACTCTTTATTTCACTTACGGATTATAACAAGCATACAAAGACAAGGTAAATAATAGCGTTTGAAATGGTTGACGTCCATTTAGTTGTGAAAGATATAATTAGGCAAGCATTGGAGCTCAAACCACATCGTTTTTCCTACATAATTAGATTGTGGTTGATAACAGGCCTATTATTATTATTATTTTCGTTAAAGATATTAGAACCAATAAAGGAGTTATATACTTTTTATAAAGGGGAATAACAGGGCTTTATCATGAAAATATATTTTTTATGTTGCGATCATAAATAAAAAAAATGGCATTTATTCAAAAAAATATCAAACGTTGATTTCATATTTTTTATGTTTTCTCAGTTTTCTTATATGGAAAGGTATAAATAAAATACCAAAAATGAATTCGGCATCCTTGCTTTACACGAAAATGATATCAAACTTGACTATATGGCTCTATTTTATTTTTAATTAATTTTGGGGGGCACCCCCCACTTCGTCAAAAATTTGCATTAAAAATTTGATTGGCTCTCCTCCTTAAATTAATCTTAGAGCCTAAAGGATTACCTCTGCAGATAGAAATTCCATCATCATCATTTTCCGTATAAATAAGTGTACACCACCGACTATTAGGGACACTCGATTATAGTAGGTTGCCATGGCATAGCCTGGAAGAACATAGTTTTTTTTTTCATTCTCGTACCACAATTTTTACCAATAATTACATAATAAGGTGGCAGTTCGAAACGTTTACCTATCGAAAGAGATACCTTTGGTGATCCGATCCCGCATGGGTTGCCAGCCAAAAACCTGGCAGATTTCAAGGTCAGCCATGTTTCATGAGGCCAAAAAATGGGGTAATTTACCTCATCAGGTGGCAAGATGAAATTGATGCAGATCGATAGCCCTAGGAATGCCATTCACAAAAATATGGGGTTGCCTGCCATCAGCCTGGCAGTTTTTCTGGTCAGCCTCCTCAAAGTATCGATGTTGAGAACTTGGAACGACGAGAAATTCATGTACAAATGCTAACATTCAATGAATACTTTAATGCAAACCGTCATATTTAATTAAAAACTACACATTGACAGTCTTGCACTTCATAGGTGTTGAAATAATAGGGTAAATGAACCAGTTACGGTCATTTCTCATTGGTATTTTCGAATATGGGAAAAGTAATGTTGCCCGGCACGGCATATACTTAAGATCTACGTACGGTCATACTGGATATTTAATTATGTAGAAATAATCTGACATCATTCATCACTAAGTATCTTCCTTTATCTTCTTCTTCCTGCCTCTTTTCGATTTCAATTGGAATCGGGCCGCTTTGTATGTAGGCGCCAGGACTTTCGGCCCTGCGTTGTCGATGGTGCGATATTCAGGGCTTTTAGATCCTTCTTGATTCTGGTCCACCAAATAGAGGATTTTCCTTTAATTCGAGGTTTTGTGGATATATTGAGCACTACACTGCCTTTACAGAATAATGGTCGTCTCTTCTAATTTTGTGACGGAACCAAAGGAGTCGGTTTTCCTTAAGATTTTCTGCCACTGGAGTCACTTTAAATAATCACCTGACGTACTCATTGCGAACCTTGTCCAGCCTTGTTACGCCACCTCCCAGCGAGCGCAACATATTCATCTCTGTTGTATGAAGTTATTGTTCGTGATTTTTTACGTAGTCCAGCACTCTGACGCGTATGTCATTGCGGGTCTGATAGTGGTTTAATAGATTTTTCCTCTCCGCCACTAGAATGACAACTGCTGGTCAACCACTGCGAAAGCCTCGCGATCATCATTAGGGCCGATTCTAACGCAATCACCCTCTATGGGAGATAAAGACAACAACAAAGGTAAGTTAGACACTGAGGAGTACCTTGTGAAGCATTCTAAACGTAGGTGCGGAAACAACATTCGAAAACAGAAGGTGCGATTATTGACCTCACTCTGTCTTCAGAGAATGTAAGTGAACTAGTCTCACGTCTCACGAGAGGCCTCTTGTTCAGATCACAGATGGATTCGCAATCCTAGGAAGACAGACCAATACATCTTTAGGAAGACCCTGGGTAAGGGTCTAGAAAAACTCCCTCCAAAGTACGACATTCGGGGGCCAGCATAGATAGAAACACAGGTAAACATCCTAACTTACATCCCAGTAGACAGCTTCCACACGGTTTGCCCGCTCAATCCACTATTAGAACCAGCCATAGCCTGCTATCATCTGCTGTCATCAGTGGTGAGGTACAGAACTAGAGAGACTCGGGAAGAAAGCCAGGAAACCCTTTAACAGGGCTATGAACACCACGGCTGAGGCGGACTGGGTCAAATATTGTGATTCCTAGGGCCAGGTACAAAAAACGACTGCGGTATTGGAGGTCTCTTTCATGGATGAACTTTTGCAGCAGCATCGAAACACTAGATTATGCAAATCGGGTAAGGAAAGCCAAACATCTATTACCCAGCTGGGATCGCTGCGGAAGCTCGAATATTTACAATACTTTAGACAATAACAAACAAATAGCGAAATGAATCATCACCGCTAAAAAGATCAGATGGGCCATCGACAGTTTCCATCCCTTTCACGCAGCCGGTCCGGATGGTATCTTCCCCACTGTATTACAGTGGGGCTTAGGACTCATCCTGGGAACCCTGATCGAGTTCATGAAAGCCTGCCTAACCTGGGGCTACGTGCATAGGCTATGGAGGGATAAAAACGTGATATTCGTACCTCAACCAGGTAAGAGTGACTACACAGGTGCTAAATCCTATACTTAGACCGATTATTCTCACATCATTCCCGCTGAAGACACTAGAAAACTGTGCGAAAACGACTTAAGGCATCGTTAGATCGTAGTGCTAACACTACGATCTAACGATGCCTTAAGTCTGATGATATGTTTAGCTAACTAAGGAATATACCGATGCACGACAACCAACACGCATACTGCATACATCTGTAAATCTACATAATCGGCTCTTCACATGGTCGTCAGCCGTATCGGGAAGGCTATTGGTGACAAGTAAATGTGCCCCAGCACGTTCATTAACATCAAAGGCGCTTTTAATAAGACCCACTTTGCCAATAAAGTGAATGCCTTAAATAATCACGGCACGGAGCCCGAACTGATTAAGTGGATCATCAACATGCTCAAAAAAAAGGACTACAATGTATGCAGGTGAGACGCAGGCCGTAGCGGTGGTGTGAGGATGCCTTCAATGGGGAGTCGTATCACCGCTGTTATGGAACCTAGTAGTATACAAACATAACCAACCTGAACAAGGATCACTTCTTCACCATAGGCCATTCTGATGATCTGGCGATACTAATATCAGGTAAATTCACCAGCAAGGCCTGTGACCTCACCCAAATCGTTCTGGAGCGGAGCGATGATGCGAGGAATTTGACCTATCAGTAAACCCCACCAAGACAGAAGAATTGTTGATGCGAGGAATTGGACCTATCAGTAAACCCCGCCAAGTGCCCTTTTGTTGGTTAATGTTCACCAACAAAAGGGCACTTGGCAACTTTACCAAACCAAAACTGTTCCAATCTAAGCTACAACCTACAACTGACAAATGAGGTAAAGTATTTAGGACTGACTCTTGACAGTACACTCCATTGGACCAACTACATAAACAAGGCGGAAGTCATCTTGTGGCAATGCAGAAAGATGATTGGTGGGGACTTAACCCAAAAATCACTCTTTAGCTCTACAATACGCGCTGGTTTGGTAGCCAAGAACAAACCTAGCCAACGTACGGAACAAGTTGCTGAGACTACAGAGGCTTGCATTTGTGGCTACCACAGGTTGCTTGAGGAGCACTCCGACCGGAGCCTTAGAAGTCATGCTGAACCTTCCACCGCTTCACCTCCACACATTTGTATAATACCCTCTTATTTTAATACTCTGCACATTATATGCGAGATCGGATTTACAAACGTGTTGTCTTCGACAAAAGGTACAAAATATAGTTACACGAGGACGACAATCATGAAAGTCTCATTTTCCGTGTATTGAGAATCTTCACTGAGGGATCTAAAACAGACGTGGGGTCAGTTTGCGGAACATTCTCAGAAGACCTGAACGTATCTATAATCAGTCCGCTGGGCGCTCACAACACAGTATTCCATGGGCATCATCAATGCGGCTGCCGCCATCATTGCAAGGAGAGTAACAGGAGCCTTCATCCGTATACTCTCCGACAGTAGGGCAGTACTAATGGCTCTAGGTAGTCACATCATTACATCAACGTTGTTAATGTATATGTTGCAACTTGTTTCTTCCGTGCCTCGGACCTAGTTCGGCTTACTCGCAGCCCATGACGCTCCAACTCGTCAAGTCATGTTAAATGTGTTTTTAAGGCGTTTGTTCGAATGGTAATGGTATTACCGCCTGTTTGAACCTCGTGATATGGTCCATAGTAAGGTTAAACAGTAAAGGACTGTTTGTCAAACCTTGGTCAAACCTCCTACGCGGACTTGGAACGGATCACTTATGCAGGCTCTTGATCTGTGTACAAGCACTATCGCATATGTCTTGAATCAAGGTTATGTATGCCGTGTGAGTACGCCAGGGGATGATTTAAAGTGGTTCCAGTGGCAGAAAATCTTAAGGAAAACCGACTCCGATGGTTCAGTCATAAAAGTAAAAGAGACGACATTTATTCTGTAAAGGCAGTACTCAATATCCCCACAAAACCTCGTATTAAAGGAAAATCCTCCTCTATTTGGTGGACAAGAATCGAGAAGGATCTAAAAGCCCTGAATATCGCACCATCGACAACCCAGGGCCGAAAGTCCTGGCGCCTACATACAAAGCGGCCCGATTCCAATTGAAATGGAAAAGAGACAGGAAGAAGAAGATAAAGGGAGATACTTAGTGATAAATTATGTCAGATTATTTCTACATAATTAAATATCCAGTATGTAGATCTTAAGTATATGCCGTGCCGGGCAACATTACTTTTCCCATATTCGAAAATACCAATGAGAAATGACCGTAACTGGTTCATTTACCCTATTATTTCAACACTTATGAAGTGCAAGACTGTCAATGTGTAGTTTTTAATTAAATATGACGGTTTACATTAAAGTATTCCTTGAATGTTAGCATTTGTACGAGTACATGAATTTCTCGTCGGTCCAAGTTCTCAACATCGATACTTTGAGGAGGCTGACCAAAAAAACTGCCAGGCTGATGGCAGGCAACCCTATACATTCGTGAATGGCACGCCTAGGGCTATCGATCTGAATCAATTTCATCTTGCCACCTGATGAGGTAAATTACCCCATTTTTTGGCCTCATGAAACATGGCTGACCTTGAAATCTGCCAGGTTTTTGGCTGGCAACCCATGCGGGATCGGATCACCAAAGGTATCTCTTTCGATAGGTAAACGTTTCGAACTGCCACTTTATTATGTAATTTTTGGTAAAAATTGTGGTATGAGAATGAAAAAAAAACTATGTTCTTCCAGGCTATGCCATGGCAACCTACTATAATCGAGTGTCCCTAAGTATTATCTATTGCTGTAGTATATATCTGATTTGCCACCGTGTGAGGTAAGGTTTTATGCAACGGGAGCTTAGACTATTAACTGAATGCACAGTTCTTGTCAGTTTATTGTTTAGGTAAAATCTTGCAAGCCATAATTGAACCAATTGCTCACGTTGGATTGAGCTGAAATTTAGTATACCAACGTAACTTGCAGTGGAGACGCCCATGGAGACCGGAAGCTGTCAAGCTATTCAAAAAGCTAAGTCACTTGCTCATCCGGTCCTCCGGTGACCGTAGGGCTGGCTCGTTCCTCGCCCAGCGAATTAGTATCGCCATCCAGCGAGGCAACGCAGCCAGCCTTATGGGCACCTTGCCAAGTGGCAGCGATATAGGGGACATTTATATGTATAGCTTAGGTACCAATAGTTTTTAAGTTAAGTAGGTCTAGAGAGCGTGGTAAGTTGCAGATTTTATGTTTTCTTAAGTAATGTTTTTTTTTGTCTTAATAACTTGGGCAATTACAATATCTTGGTAATGTTGAGCTGTTCTGATGATGCAGACCGGAGGTGGTCATAAGAACTCTGTAATAAAGCAATGGTAGATCATTATGTATAGGTTTATTAGAATCATCTCATGGAGCAGTAGACGACTGTTGCAAGAAAAGTAGTCGGAGTTAAAAGCTTGTATTAAGAAATGAAATTTTCGACAAAACTTAATGTAATGTAATGTATAAACTCTTGTACAAAAACAAGATAATAATAGGAAAACGCTAGTACAAAGGCGAAGTTATCCCTTTAAGGGATCTCTTCCAGTTAACCTTTGAGTAGATGAGAGAAGAAGTGAAAAGAGGTAGTCGGCAACATGTACAACAAGGTACGAGAAAGGTAGATACTATAGATACATATAATACATCTATATATATATATATATATATAACTCAAAGGTGACTGACTGACTGACTGACTGACAGTGATCTATCAACGCACAGTCCAAACCGCTGGTTCTAGAGATTCCAAATTTGGCACGTAGGTCCCTTATATTATAAGGTCTAGGGGTGCACTAAGAAAGGATTTTTCAAAATTCATCCCCTACGGGGGTGAAATGGGGGTCCAAAGTTTGTATGGGGAAACAAGATTAGTTAGTCTATTTTATTCTAAACTTCACAGAAGTATTCCTAACAATAAATGAGTAAATACGTGTTGCAGGTTTTTTGAGAATTCAACCCCTAAAAGGGGGAAATGTGGTGACAAAGTCTAAAAATCAACATGGGTATTGTTTCTATGGTTTATCGTTTATAAAAACTCCTTTGCAGATTGTTTTACAAGTTAAGAACACAAAGAAAATCGGGTGATAAGCAGAATGGTAACACGTTGCCACAGGAAAAGGAAAAGGAACAGGACGTGTATGCGCAGAGCTGGATGTGACGCGATTTTGATATTAGTACATAATAATATATGCTGTAAATAACCCTTCTTTAAAGCGTAAAATCAATAGTCACCTGAATACCTACTACTGAAAATAAAATTATAATTTTTATGACATTATTAACATGTAACTAAATGTATTTAAACCGCATATTAAAGTGTGTTGGCGGCAATTGTGAGCTTAAATATGCTTTTTTTTTTCATTATTTGATTTGTCGCAAACGACTAATGTAAAATATGATAGTTCCATAAAAGTGTGTTGGCGTTAGCTGTTAGCTTGTATGTACAATATAAATAAATAAAAATAAAAAAAATTACATGTAATATACGGAGATGCAAGCCCACGAAGATACAACTGTGATTCCATAACAAGCCGCGGTCTCGTGCACACACACTCACTTAGGGCCCGTCCACATGTCGGCGGTGCGGCGCCGCCGCCGCAAAGCGGTGCGGTGACGCAGAAAATTGCGACGCCGCGCCGCTCTGGCGGCGCCGCAACGCGGCACCGCAAATTTTCGCGGTGCGGCGCCGCACCGCGTTCACGGCGCCGCAAACGATCCGCGGCGCGGCGTCGCACCGCCCGCTGGGTGCCGCAAAAGGACAGTGCGGCGCCGCGCCGCAGCGGCAGCACCTTATAGATAGCTTTAACGCCTCGAGAAAAACAGTGTTGAACCAGTAGACATGGACACCTTCACACGTATTTCTACTTATGTTGTTCTTGAGAAGGCGGAGAAAAAAAATTAAAACTAATAGAAAATTTTGGTTGAGCCCATATCTTTCTATCATGAATGAAGATGGAGGTCATTTCAAAAGAAAATGTGAGGTGTTGAAAATAGGTAACACAAGACTATTTTCGAATGTCTGTACCATGATTTGAAGCACTGTTGATCAAAATGTCTCCTCGAATAAATAAACAACACATATTTAGGAGACCGATTGGACCTCTGGAGATGTTTGGAAAAAAAAGTTTTTGTTTCTTACCTTATAGTCATTTAAGGTAATAAACAATTTTTTTTAGTCATTTATTTTTATTGCAAAATGTGTCCATTTCAAAATCAACAGTCAATAACATCCATATAAGGTTTTTTAATCTTTACATATTTTTACACAAGTTGATATGACTATAATTATAATTAAATCAACAAGTTTTAAATACGTGATACGTGATAGATTGATACATCAAATCAATCTAATGCTTAGGTACGAAATATTATTTTTTTAAGTTCTATAAGTTCTTATGTGAATATAATAACTTAAAAATCAACAATTTACCAAACAGACACAGGAAATAATTATATAAAATACAAATATGACTAAAAAACTAAAATTAGAACGACAAAATACGTAAGTACTTAAATATAAATCAAATGCTAACAAAATACTAACTTGTTTCAGTATGACAAGCAATCAGAAATTTTCAATCAAGTCTTTTCTATATACACCAAATATGTGTTGTTTATTTATTCGAGGAGATATTTTGCTTAACAGTTCTTCTAAACATAACAAAAAAATTGTTATCATTTATTTTCAACGCCTCATATTTTCTTTTGAAAGTCCTCCATCTTCATTCATGATAGAAAGATATGGGCTCACCCAAAATTTTCTATTGTTTTGATTTTATTTCCTACGCCTCCTTAAGAACAACATAAGTAGAATACGTGTGAAGGGGTCCATGTCTACTGGTACAACACTGTTTTTCTCGAGACGTTAGAGCTATCTTTATGGTGCCGCCGCTGCGGCGCGGCGCCGCACTGTCCTTTTGCGGCACCGCGCGGGCGGTGCGGCGCCGCGCCGCGGATCGTTTGCGGCGCCGTGAACGCGGTGCGGCGCCGCACCGCGGAAATTTGCGGTGCCGCCAGAGCGACGCGGCGTCGCAATTTTCTGCGGCACCGCACCGCTTTGCGGCGACGGAGCCGCACCGCCGACATGTGGACGGGCCCTTATGACGTTTGGACCAATCAGCGCTCGTCCACGAGTTGTATATGTGTGCATGTCGCGCGTAAGCACGAGGAAATCGGCGTATTATGGAATCACAATTTTGTCTTGACGGCATTACGTCCCTATATTTAATACATCCATGGCTGTAACAATGTGGACCATGCACGTTTGAGGTTCTGCCAGCTTGTAACCTAAATTGGAAGTATCGCGTATTTAAATCCAGCAAGCTGGATCCACACCTTTTTCATTACATGATTTTAATTAAATATGATTCATATCCTTAAATTGTTACTTAACTTTTTACTACTACTATACTACTTATGTGCCTAACCTCGATACCTTAAGAACAACTGTAAAAAGTAATGAAATACACGCATTTGTATTTACTCTTGTTATAGGCAGCTTCCTTGCCCGATGCTTAAGTATAATTGCAATCTCTCAAATGCTGGTACAAGTAGCATCCTCGGCACCATGCCACAGGGGTCAACTTTAGATATAGATTTTGAGTTACATAAATATATGTCGTTTTATATGTTATTTTATTTAAGATTAGTTGCAAATTTTGGTGTTTCCTTATAAAGTCATATTATGTCCATTTTTAAGTTGTATTTGAGTGTACTGATATATTGTAAATAAATAAATAACTCATACCAGTCGTATCGCCCGATGTACAAAATAAAAGCATATATACCTACACTCTTTTGCAATGTAATTTAAACTATTTGTAAGACTTTATAAAGTATATTTTCAATTCTCATTTTCGTGAAATTCACCTTTGGCTTAAATTTAGCGCACCAACGACAAGATGCCAAGAGACCTACTTAAACTGTATTCTGTGTATAGTTTTCTTTTAGAGGTTCAAAATAAATATATATTTTTTTATCCTTGAATTGTATTGTTTTTACATCGATATTTCATACCAATAAGCATGATCGCTCTTGTGTTCTCCTCTA
Source organism: Pammene aurita (assembly GCA_947086415.1). Taxonomy (NCBI): domain Eukaryota; kingdom Metazoa; phylum Arthropoda; class Insecta; order Lepidoptera; family Tortricidae; genus Pammene; species Pammene aurita. Next base: position 5,468,638 of record OX352315.1, on the reverse strand, counting down.
AATACGTTCACGCACGGCCGCAGACTTCCTCTAAAGACTTACTGGGATTGAAAAGAGCGCCATCTTTTATTTGTTCCCAGACAAGACTGGGGTCTTCAACCCTCTGGTTCGCTTTTAAGAAAATTGACCACCGATTTGTGCCCGAACTCTGACCTGCAGCCAAGGGTGTACAACTCCATGAAGTGACAGCTACGGCCTTGGTTAGTATCGGATACTTTATCGAGGTTGTCAAAACCCCTTCATTTATTTGCGGAACGACCATAGATACGATAAAATATTTAAAGAGTTTATGGTACTTAGTAGTATTGTACAGTCCACTACAAAGATATGTATCCACTTTTGAACCTTATTACAACGCATTAAGGTAAAAAAGTAGATACATCTCTTTGTAGTCGACTGTACTGAAATAATAGATTGGGTAAATTATGTAATAAATCTGACATTTATCCATGTAGTTTTCTATTAAAATTACTGATGGATTAGGTTCAGAAGGTCGTCTCCCCTACAAAATCAACGTTTGACAGAACTTTGACAGATGAACGGTGACACGTGACGTCTCCATACAATTTTACCTTTCGACGTTGTAAGGTTGAAAAGTACGCAATTAGTATAATTGCTAGACCTGCCCTAATCTGCCTTAAGCTACGTAATCAATAAGTAATTTTAATACAAAACTAGATAAATGTCCGATTTATTACCTTATTACTTAAATATTTTATCTTGCCTGTAGCCATGCCGCGAATAAACGGAAGGGATTTTGACAACTCCGAAAACGTATCCGATACGTTCCAAGGCAGTAGCTATCACAGCGTGGAGATGGACACCCTTGACAATGAGGCAGATTGGGGAAGGGCCAGGGTGCGTAGCCAACGTGCCAATCGTTAACGCTCCGTAGCAAACGAAGCGCAATTGTCAGTGTCGCGCTAATATGGAAGAGTGATAGAGAGAGGTGACTACGATAATCAGATTATTTAAAATTAGTACTTCACATAAAAATGACGATAACGATATCTGTATAAAGATATTTCACATTCAATAATTTCCTTAGTCGATAGAATGTAATTAAGAATAATAATCAGATTATTAAAAATTTGCACTTCACATAAAAATGACGATAATGATATAGATATAAAGATATTTAACATTCAATAATTACCTTAGTATCGTAAACGTCTACTTTCCGCACGAAAGGAAAATAAAACGAGGGAGTACTAGCAAAACTAGTAAGTACTAATAAAGACTCGGCTGGTAATTTGGCTGCGGGGAAAGTAATGGATTAATGAGGCGAGTGATATGGATGGTGACAGATGATTCGCTGGCTGAAAGTAGCCTAAATTCAAGAGCCAGGTGTTTGTACGCCCGTCAAATGAGGCAATTAGAATTTTGGGGATGGCGGGTTAATATAAAGATGCGAATCGCAGATATGTAAGAATGGTAACAACAATATAGAACTAAAGCACGGCAAATAAAATGCGAAGTCCCCAATTAAACTCTAGAGCACTTCACGGAGCGACACGCCGGTTTCACCTGGTGAGCCACGCGATATGCGGGCTCAGGTCCTTTAGAGGCGACTGGCGGCCGTATCCTAGAGCGACACTCCGGTTTCACCTGGTGAGCCACGCTGAATGCGGGCTCGAGTTCTTTAGAGGCGACTGGCGGCCGTATTCCAAGGCGATACGCCGGTTTCACCTGGTGAGCCACGTGAAATGCGGGCTCAAGTCCTTTGGAAGCGGCTGACGGCTGTATCCCAACCGCGACAGGCGATATCCAATATCTGCGTTGGACAGTATCGTAGTTCCGGTCGCAAACGCTTGACGCCCCTCCGACGCGCACGCACTTGGCGTTGGATATCACGAAATACTAATTCCAATCACGCCCTACAAATAATCAAATTCAGATTAAAATAGGAAAAAAAGGATGTCAAAATGGATTCTGACAACTGCACAGCTCGAGGTTCACAATCTATCTATCTTCTCTACTAAAACAAAAACTATTCCAAACTCCTACAAAATTTGAATTTAAAATTGATGCGAATATCCTCTTTTCTTAGTCGTCAGCTTCTTTCAAAATAAAAAATAGACACATGTTTTGGTGATCATATTTTGATATCGGCGCCACCTATCTATAAGTAGACGAACCACGATCTAATCTACCCTGACTCGCGCAACTTGGCCGGTAAACCAAACCAATCGCGCCGATAGTCCCGAGGGACGCCACGAGATGTAGCTGGCGTTCTTTCGGCATGCTACAGCATCTCCCTACCAAGCAAAGAAACAAACAATAAAACAAACCAACAAACAAACAAAATGACACACAACAAACCAACGCATCACGCGGTCCAAGACATGACGGATGGGATGGGATCATAGAAAAAGGAGCAAGGAAATGCTCAAACAATAGGAAATTATTTAAGAATATCTTTAATATGATAAGTGCCGATGTGCTCGGAATCGGAATCAACCAGTATGTATACCTGTGGAGATACTCGTCTAACCACACGGCACCGAACAAAACGTGGGGCGAATTTTCCGCCCCGAAGAGGGTCTGTAGAGCCACGCTGGAAATTCCTGCGCCAAACGATTTGATCACCAACGATCCTGGGCGCAGAATGGTTCTTGTTGAACTTGGCGGCGTTACGATGAAAGGCCAAAGCCATTGAATCCGAAACCTTATCGTACACCTCACGAAGCGTCTGAAGATTTGAAGCGCGTTCCATCCGGCTGAGTCCCACATCTTGGTCCCCAACCTGATTCTCAACACACTCACGAATCATTGGCAACTCGCGGCCGTACATTAAAAAGTTCGGTGCACGGACTAGATGAATACTAATGGACGCGTTAATGGGCCGGGAGCGCGTTACATGGTTTATGATCAGATGCGCATAAACTTGTCGAAACCTCATGCCGCGCGGTTCAGTCGTCGTTCGACCACGTGTGACGAATTTAGTGCCAAAAAACATGTAAAAATGCCGTGTTGTACAATTTTGTCGTGTCGTATACGAAGCAACGAATTAAAAGAGGCCCCTGGAGTAGTTGCTTTCCACCGGTAAGTATAAAAACCGAGTATTTCACATTTTTTCCAAAAATTGTAGGCTTTTATTACGACATTCACCCATTATCTGATGGTACAACAGTATTCACATCAATTGCTCGCTGGCATGAATTCAGCATGTCTGTTTTATAAGGAAACGATACCACACCACCCCTAGCAGCCTTAACCAGAGAGTAAAAATATATTTCACGGGACCCCTGATTTTGACGTGAAGGTCCAAAAATTTTACGGACCTCCAATACTAAAAAATATTCATCGTGGGGCACTCTATCCATCATCAAAAATTCACAACTTTTCTCGATGCGCACAATTTTTTCAATTTCAAGCTCTGCTAAGACAGAACAACCAATCAATATTTATTTTAGAAACAACCTAACCATTGACTCAAGACTCAAACGACACCAAATTCAGAAAGACGAAAGACGCATTTAGAATCTTTTCTCTTTAACCCAACTAATGGATAAAAAATCTTAAGAGCGCCATTTATCTTCATGGCACAGCGCCATCTATTGGTGGATTTGTTTTTATTTGTTGTGTTGTCTGCTTATAAAGTAGTTCAGGATGAACGGGTCTTATTTACTGAAAATAGATGTCATATACTTCAGAAAAAGTGACCAAACCCTCCGGTGTCCGAGGCCAGATTTGAACTGGCGTCTTCAGCTTTCGCGGCTGACGTCCTGACCACTAGACCACCCGGTCACGGAGGAACTTGACAAATTTTCTCATGTATATACAATCTCTGAATTTGAAACGGCTAGGCGCCGTTGACCATACTCTAAGGGCATGTCATCCAGGTCCACTTCCTGTGCTCACGTTTCTTGAAGAAGGAGTTCATCATATGAGTCCCTCCTTCTCCAAGAAGCCAGCCAGTAGTTGGCCCCGGTGGTTCCGACTTGCAAATCCAAATTACCCCACTCTCAGCTCTTCACCATCTCTCTTGCCCAGTTTCGCGTTGAAGTCCCCCATAACAACGGTGAAGTAGGTTTTGGAGCTATGCATGGCCTTCGATATATCCTCATACATAGCCTCCACCTCGTCATCGGAGTGTGCCGAAGTCGGCGCATACACCTGTATGATCTTCAACGAGTACCTCTTGGATACTCTGAGTATAAGGTATGCCACCCTAGTCGACACACTCTCGATCTTCACCACGTTGTTCACGAGGGACTTATGGACGATGAACCCGATACCTCCCTGGGACTGTTGGTCGCCCTCCCGGAAATAAAGCAAGTTGCCGGACTTTAGGATTATCGTTTCCTCCCCCTCTCTTCGTACTTCAGATAACCCTATGAGATCCCAACGCAACTTGCTCAATCCTTCCTCCAGTTCCACTATCTTTTCGTCGGTCCGCAGTGTACGCGTGTTATAAGTTGCCAGGGCCAGAAGTCGTCGGTGGTGGTAGCCGGATCTTTGCCGGAGATTCTTAGCACCCCTGACCTCGCTAGTACCCTGGCCGCTACCATAACCAGGGCACCGGGGGTCGCCGGACACTCGGGGCCGTGGTTTTTGTGTTCTTTCCATGGGGGGTGAATGCCGTAATCGCCACGCTTGGCATGCGGGTTGGCGATCGCAATATCTCCACCGCACTCCGAGGATGCTGCTGCCCATCCCCCGGTGGTCTTGGCCGTAGTTTTAGGACATACTCCGGGTCCCAATTGGGTCCGGGTTGCAATTTTATAAGACTTGCAAATCTGACATTCGGAAAGGAACCTTGTAACATCAGAACATCACGGTACATATTCGGCCAGTAGTATAAATTACGAGCTTTTAAATACGTCTTCATAACACCAGGATGAACGTTGGGAAATCCATTATGATTTTCATCAACCGCCTCCCTAGTCCTTGAAGCAGGAAGAACTATACGCCATGGATTAGGTGCTAAAGGGTTTTCAATAGCTACTCTGCGCATTAGGACACCATCCCGAAGAGCAAATGCAGTAGAAATTTGGGGATTGTCTAAAACTCCCTGGTAAATACGTTCATACCAAGCAGGGACCGGAACCGGTTACCATAACCCGGGTTTTTAAAACCACCGTTAAAATAACCCTAAGGTTATTTTAACGGTGGTTTCAAAAACCCTGTTATAACGGTAACCTTATGATGAGGAAACCTTATTGATTCAGTTACCGTATCGATCGGTTAACCTAAGGTACCACTAACCGTTTAAATAACCGAATCGATTCGGATACCGCATCATGGGGGTATTGAGCCAGCTCAAACGAATCTAAGCTTTACTTACACTCGAATTAGGCTTATTATTATTAAATTAGTGTAGTGGCCACGGGCCCGGGGTTGGTCGACTAAGCTCGCAGTACAAAGAAAACAGGTTTTGCCGGCGGTGTTTAGTGTGTTCAGTTTTAACAATATTTGTACTAATTAGAGATTTGTAGAATTGGAGTGGCGCTGCATTTCGACATATAGGTTTTATTATTTATGTAAAGAAAACCGTACACCATCCATATAAATAGCGTTGACGCTTTTCTTCATGCTCAAATTTGTAATTGCCGCGTTAGCCACAGAGTACAGACTGACAGCTGTGACATTGACATTGACAGGTGACATTATAAAAAAAGCCACGAGACTGAGTGAGGTTAATTATTGTGAGATTAAACTTTCTGTAAAAGAACTAACAAAACCCTGAAATAAAGGCTTTAAATGTTGTTTCTTTTGTCTTTACAGAGAAACGCAATTACGTCTTTATTTTACCTACCAGAGTGTGATATTATTATAAAACAACATTTTCTGAAAATATTTCAAGAAACATGGAAAAATTGAGGTTTAATTTTGCCGTAAAACCCGCGACAGATGGGAAATCAAATGTGATGTGCATAACCTCAATTGCTACTCAAGGTGGGCAAACTTTTGGAATACCACCTGAATATCAGCCTGCGCATATGCATCAAGTAATTACAAGTACTTCTAACTACGCCAAGGTGAGGAAATATTTGACTAAAAGACATCAAACAAGGAAAATATGGATTACTTTAACGGATGAGATATCAAAAGTTTACCTGGACAAAGACCAAAACTCGCAGTTCAATGATATTTATCTTGAAGAAATTTCAGAAAGTACAAATAGTGTTGAAACTATACCTAGTGGCTCTAATCAAGCGCTGGAAAAACTATTAGAAAAATTACTTGAAGAAAAACAGAAGAAATCTGAAACACAAAACTTGGGGAAAATTGCAAAGGATTTTATGATTGAAAAGTTTACAGGCAGAAACACAAATGCGTACCAGTGGATCAAGGATTTCAATAAAGAATGTGAACGCTTTCAAATTAATGAAGATAGGAAGAAAATTTAAATTTTAAAAAAAATTATGGAATTTTCAAGTATGGACTGGTACAGTTGTATGCTTATGAAATTTACAGTAGAGTCAGAGTGGAATAAGTGGGAAAAAAAATTTTGTGAGACATCTGCAAACAAAGAATGGTCACCAATTAGATATGCTTTTGCCTTTAAGTACCAGACGGGCTCCTTACTCGAGTATGCTTTAAAGAAAGAAAAATTGTTATTAGAAGTAAGAAAATCAATTGATACTGGAACATTTATAAACCTCATAGCAATGGGACTGCCTAATTATGTTGCTGATAAAATAGATCGAGAAACCTTGCAACAGACGGAAGACCTGTACAACGAGATAGGAAGGTTGGAGCATCTTGTCGGGAAGAATAAATATGACAAAAAAAACCTTCCTAACTCAGACTTAAAACCCAAGAAATTTGAAAAAAAAAAACATGACAAATCTGCATCAATGACAAAAAAGGAAAGCGTTTTCATCCCGAAGAGAATTGCTGGTTTAAAGGTAAAAATCAAAAAGCTGTTGTGAAAAGTGTTAACAACTCAGAATTGGAAGTTGAACTGAATGAGCAAAATCCAAAAAACTAGATGTACCACCATTAATAAAAGTAAAGTTGCTGTTAAATGACACTATGACTTTTTCGGGCATTTATGACCCGGGCTCAAACGTGTAATTAATAAATGCAAAATTATTAAAGATAAAAGAAACCGAGAGTACAAGTGACATACAAACGGCAAACTTGAATACTATTAATGGTGCGAAGAAAACAAAAGGTTGGGTATCCCTAAAATTAAAAATATACAAAATTGAAAGGAATATGGATATTTTTGTCATTGAAAATCTACCTTATGACTTTCTAATAGGTCTGGATTGTATCAAACATTTCAAACTGATGCAAGATGAAAACCTGAACATTTTACAATGTAACAGTCCAGATGACAAAGAAAAGTTTTTAAAACAAACAAATATACAAAATAAAGATTTTTTTTTTTTTTTTTTTATACCACGACGGTGGCAAACAAGCATACGGCCCGCCTGATGGTAAGCAGCTACCGTAACCTATGGACGCCTGCAACTCCAAAGGAGTCACATGCGCGTTGCCGACCCTTTACAAAAAGGAGGATTCACTGTGTTGACGACTAAAGGAACAAGAAGGTCCCTCATCGTCAACACACTGGGTCCTCTTTGAGCTCTTTGGCAACCTTACTCACCAGCAGGAACACAACACTATGAGTAGGGTCTAGTGCTATTTGGCTGTGGTTTTCTGTAAGGTGGAGGTACTTCCCCAGTCGGGCTCTGCTCCAGATTTGAGCGATGACATTCGCTGAACGTGCCCTACCACACTTAGCGGGATGCCATTCGCAGTGCCCATACCTCTCTTTTTGGCGTAGTTTAAGGACATACCCAGGTCCGGACGTAGTTTAAGGACATACCCCGGGTCCAGATTTAAACACAGACTCTTCAAACATTTCTAATGTCAACATTCCTGATATACTGGGTGACAAGGATGAAGATGTTTCTTGCTCTAAATGTTTCTCAATGTTAAATCAAGAGACCAGAGACACAAATAAATATGAAATAAACTTTAATGAACACATAAATGCAGATAAATTTGAGATGTCAGTGAGCCATCTCGATTCACATCAGCGAATGGAGATCGATAAGCTAATTGAAAAATATAAAACAGTCTTTGCTAAAGATAAATACGACAAAGGCACTGTACGAGAATATGAAGCTCACATAGACTTGATGGTTGATAAATACTGTTACAAGCGCCCGTATAGATGCACAACAGAGGACAGGAACGAAATAGAGGACCAAATATCAAAACTACTGAAAAATAATGTAATAGAGGAATCTTATAGCCTCTTCGCTGCTCCAGTGACTCTGGCGTATAAAAAAGAAGAAGGAAAAAAAACAATGCTATGCATAGATTTTAGAGAATTAAACAAAATCGTTGTACCTCAATCACAACTATTCCCCTTAATTGAGGATTTAATGGTTAAAACTGTAAACTGTGGGTACTTTTCTACTTTCGACATAAATTCAGCATTTTGGTCAATACCTTTAAAAATTCAAGACAGATACAAGGCAGCTTTTGTCACACAAGAGGGCCATTACCAATGGGACCATAAGGGAGGCACCTTATGGTTTGAAAACAGCCCCAGCCATATTCCAAAGAATACTAAATAACATCATAAGAAAATATAAAGTTTCTGATTTTGCAGTAAATTTTATAGACATCTTAATTTTTTCCAAAACTATCACAGAACACATAGAACATATATCCAGATTACTTGAAGCAATACTAACAGAAGGCTTTAGGCTTAAATTCTCGAAATGTTCAAACAAATACGCTAAATACCTAGGTCACATAATAGAGAACAATTCTGTCAGACCTCTTAAAGATTATTTAACCGCCGTTAAAGATTTTCCAACCCCAAAAACAAAGAAAAACATACGGCAGTTCTTAGGAAAAGTAAACTTTCACCACAAATTTATACCACACAGCGCAATTATCCTGGACCCATTACACAACTTCCTACGAAAAGATGTGAAATTTCAATGGTCACCGGAATGCCAAAAATCGATTGATACCATAAAAGATTTTCTATGTTCAAAACCAATTCTGAAAATATTTGATCCACAGTTAGCAATAAACATATATACAGATGCTAATATCAATGGAGTGGGAGCTGTGGTAAAACAATTAGACAAGGAAGGACACAGTAAGCCAGTAGCGTACTTTTCAAAGAAGTTGACCGAAACTCAAAAAAAGAAAAAGGCCATATACCTAGAATGTCTTGCAATAAAAGAAGCTGTGAAATATTGGCAGCACTGGCTCATGGGAAGAGAATTTGTGGTATACTCAGATCATAAACCATTGGAAAATTTGAACATCAAAGCGAGAACTGACGAGGAGCTTGGCGATTTAACATACTACTTGTCCCAATATAATTTTAAAATAAAATATAACCCAGGACAATCTTATCAAGAAGCAGACTGCTTAAGTAGAAATCCAGTCCTAGAGCCGTATGAGAATGCTGATGATTTTTTTAAAGTGGTTAATCTAATAACCATGGAAGACATCAGAAATGACCAGCAAAATAATCTAGACCTACAAAATGGTAAAACAAACGTGACATATGAAAACAAGATATATTACAAAAAGCACAAGAATAAAAATAAAATCATTCTATCGGAAACACTCAGCAAAACCCTAATGAAAGATGTACATGACACATATTGCCACATTGGAAGAAGTTAGATGATAAATAAAATAACACCATTCTACACAGCAAGAAATATAATCACCAACATTAAGAAAATGTGTGATGAATGTGAAATATGTATCAAGAATAAATCGAGGAGGAGATCAAAATATGGCTTAATGTCTCAATTAGGGCCAGCAACTCGCACTCCCCTTTGAAATTGTATCAATTGACACCATTGGAGGCTTTGGAGGAACACGGTCAACGAAAAAATACTTACATCTTCTGGTGGATCACTTCACAAGATATGCATATATACTGACATCAAAAAGTCAAAGCTGGGGTGATTTCATTAAACTAATAAAATATGTGACACAAAACTACAATATTGAAATGGTGTTAACAGACCAATACCCTGGCATAAACTCTAAAGAGTTTAAAGATTTTCTAAAGCACGAAAACATTCGAATGGTTTTTACAGCAGTAGATGCACCTTTTTCCAACGGGCTTAATGAAAGGTTAAATCAAACTTTAGTCAATAAGATAAGATGTAAAATAAATGAAAATGAAAAGAAACTAGCATAGACAACAATTGCACAAAAATGCGTCTAAAAATATAATGAAATAGAGCATACTGTCACAAAGTTTACACCAAAATACCTTCTGGAAGGCGAAAACGTGAATATTTTACCATTAGAATTAAAATCAGAAAGCTCGAACGAAGATTTGGAAAGAGATAGAAAACTAGCTTTAACAAACACAATAAGATCTCACAATTATAATAAAAAAATATTCGATCGACATAGGCAAGAACATACATTTGAAGAAGGAGACGAAGTGTACGTAGAAAACGGCAATCGGCTAAATAGAAAAAAGATGGGCGAGCTAAGAGTTGGACCATTCAAAATAGTAAAGAAGATTTCAAACTCAATCTACGAAGTGGATGCCGGACGAAAAAAAGCGGAATCGAACCTTTACCATATTACAAAATTATCACCTGTATCAATCAATACATAACTAAACAATTGCGTGACTTCTCCCCCGCAATTGTTCTATACTGGTGGGGGAGATGTAAAGAAAACCGTACACCATCCATATAACTAGCGTTGACGCTTTTCTTAATTCTTAAATTTGTAATTGCCGCGTTAGCCACAGAGTACAGACTGACAGCTGTGACATTGACAGGTGACATTATAAAAAAAGCCACGAGACTGAGTGAGGTTAATTATTGTGAGATTAAACTTTCTGTAAAAGAAATAACAAAACCCTGAAATAAAGGCTTTAAATGTTGTTTCTTTTGTCTTTACAGAGAAACGCAATTACGTCTTTATTTTACCTACCAGAGTGTGGTATCATTATATTTATACTTTATTTATAACTATTATTATACTATACTTTGGAGAAATTATAGATATGTATTCGTGGCATTCGTGCATAGGAATTAAAATCTATTGTTTTAAGTATCAAGTATATTTGTAAAGAGTCGGCGATAGTATATTCACATAAGCATCTAATTAATATATACAAACTAATAATAACATTAGTGGTGGAAAATTAGTTATGAATATCATTTTTTACTTTTGGTTTCATATTTGGTAGAAATAAAAACTAGTAGTTGCGATAGCGGATCGTGGTAATTTTAGTACCTCGGTATTCTTATTATTTATTAGGGAATACCTAACTTAACATTTAATTTTTACATTAATATCGGAAAGCTTATCTGAGCAGCGAGATATATGAGCGAGCCGAAATCTCATAGGTCTTTTGTTTTCGTTTTATTTTAGGATTAACCAGATGTGGTGACACTGGTGACAGACGTAGTGGCAATAAGAAATACCTACTTACATTATTTTTACGAATATCTTATTGATTGCCTACAATTATGTTATGCTGTCTTTGTAAACTTAATGAATTAAGATTGCGATAGTGTGTATATTATGCGTGCCAAAAAGTAGAGAGGATCATGATTCATGGTATTTCGTTGTTTTTCACTTTTATTGGCAAAACTTTAAACAGTAACATAATATTTAATGTGTGTCTGACGAAAATGATCCCAATTGTATTAAATCTGTATCTACTATGTCCTTCCCTTTCATAAATTACAACCTCTCTTTTTAATAATCCTTGCCCTTTGTGTTATAATTAAATAACATGCGTACTTAAAGAAAAGACCACACATCTGGCGCTGCGCTTCTATTACGTTTCTTCTGACCCTTATCAGAGGAGTCCATCTGGTCCTTAATAAACAATCTTTGTTTAGCAAAATTGCAAATCAACTTAAATGTAAACCGACAAGAAAGTGTAACGTTGTAATTGACATAGATGACAAGTTATTTACCATTTTTGTTGAACAATACAATGGAATAAAATAAGGTAGATTTATTATTATGGCGTAAAATCGTTCTATTTTTTTTTTATTTTTTTTTTATAAGGGTACGGATACGGATCGCGGACTGAATTCTAAGTCCGTGTACGGATACAGGTCGAAAGTACCGATAGTATGAGTATTCATTTACGAATAAGGATACAAATACGGATTGTGTTTTTTTTTAGACCGTGATTTCTTTACTTTAATTGTATTACAAGTTTATTTTGTTTTCATTTATTCATTTAATTTTGTTAACTTAAACGGTTTTTTAACGTTTATTAACAGATTTATAATCGTAGCATTTTTTTGGAGTTGTTTATAATTAGATTATTATAAACAACTCAAAAATAATGCCACAAAAATAGTGTTTTAGTTAGTTTGTTACATTTGGTTTATTTATTAATATGGTTAGTTTAATGTTCATTTTTATTAATTGTTCATTCCTTTTTTTAATTAAATTTTAATAATATTTTATTTAAATTTTTATTAAATTTTTAATATTTTTTATTACATTTTTATCTTATTTTTTTAAATTTAATGAAATTTATTTCATTTTTTTTCTATTCAATTTTCATTCATTTTTTATTTATTTTTCATTTAATTTTTATTTATCTTTTATTTAATTTTTAGTTAATTATTATATAATGATTATTTAATTCTTATTTAATTTTTATTTAATATTTTTTTAATTTTCATTTAATTTTTATTAAAATTTTATGTAATTTATAATTAATTTTTATTAATTTTTTATAAGTTTTATTTTAAATTTATTAATTTTTTATCTAATATTTTTTATTTAATTTTTATGTCATTTATAATTAATTTTTATTTAATTTTTATTTAATTTTGTTTATTTTTTATGTTCTGTTCATTTTAATTTTATTTCATGCTTCAGCAACGCGACTACGGTCAGGGATCTATACGCGTAGCTAACTAGTTTAAATGAAGTAAAACACCAAATAACCCCCTGATAATAAGGTTAAAATAACCCAATGAAAACCCTTAAAAATAAACCTATCGCGATAGGGTATTGAGCTTAACCGGCTTAAAGGTTATGGTTTCCGCTTCAATAAGGTTACCGTTATAATTGGGTAACCTTATGGTACGGTTACCTTATTATGAGGTTACCGAATTGATTGGGTTACCGAATCGATAGGATTAACCCTAGAGAGGGGTTTTCCGGTCCCTGATACCAAGGATCTCCAGAAGGAGCCACGCCACGCGCGAATGAGATAAGCCCAACCTGAGCGCGGGACAAGGCGTCAGGAACAACATTAAGGACACCTTTTTTATGTTCAATCTCAAAGTTATATTGGGAAATCAAAGAAAAATCCGGGCAAGCCATCAACGGAGCGCCCATCAAGGCATCCTTCAATTTAGAAAAAGCTTCACTAGCACTATCGTTCCAATCGATGGGATCACGTCCCTTTCTCTTACCGATAAGTGCCGTCAGAGGAGCAATAATCAAAGAAAAACCATCCACGAAACGGCGATAATACGAACACATACCAATGAAAGCACGTAGAGACTTGGCAGAAGAAGGGGTAGGGTAATCCCTAATAGCTTCTAATTTCTTCGGATCAGTTTGAAGACCACGCCCATTGACGATGTAGCCGACATACTTCAATTCAGACTTACAAAACTCCCACTTACCTAAATTAACCGTAAGACCAGCTTCCTTCAACCTATCACGAACCTTACGAATAAGCCGCATATGACTGTCAAAATCACGAGACACCAAAATCAAATCATCAACATAGCCGAAGATAAAATCCTCAGACTCAGGGGTATATTCAAAATTGACAATCAAGTCAGTAAGCCTCTGCCACAGAATAACTAATAGTACTACCGTACAGAAAATTCACTCCTTCACAAAAGGCAGATTTAGGTACAAAATTATACCTATATTCGCCGCCTCCAAGCAAAATTGAAACTTATAACCGCGCACGAACCGTGAATCTTCTTTGCGCGCCGCAGTTTTATGACCGAGATGTGAGGGTTGTGACTTGACAAGTTTTTGTACCTAAAATACCTACTGATTTATTCTTTTTAAGATAAATATGTAGGAATTACAAACGTTGATTCTGTAAACATGAAATTTTTATCCGAAGATAGTATGTCTGATTCTCACGGAAGTAGGTATGCCATAGCCGTATTCCTTTGAAAATATGTCGGTCAGTTGCTAATATTGTTTCTGGGCAACCAATATTCAATAAATTAAGAATATTTATTTTAACTATTACCTACTAAGCAAGGACTTCGGGACCTTTCAATATCATTCGGAACTTAAAAAAATAATTCTGCTTCCTTGTAATGTACTTACTTCCGTTTATTCAGACATCCATAAACAGAACAATATATTTTATACGGATTAGATCGAGATTTAGGTTTCGAAGCCATTGTGTATTTTCAATTTTGCTTGAGCGCCACGTGACACGACTATCGTGCGAGCCGAGCGGCAGCCCACGGCCATACGCCTGCACGGGAGGCGCGCCGGCCAAATGTACCTGTCGCGAGTGCTGGGCACCGCGATGACGTCTTCCATCAATAATTCCCCGCTGGCAACCCTACCAGGGAGTAGCGTATCTATGATAAGTAGACCAGATCAAATCTATGGTAAGCGTATCTATGGAAAGCAAATCAGATCTAGTCTATGGTAGACGTGTCGATGGTCAGCGCCATTTCCTGACACGTAGCTAACGAGGCAGTCAGTCTTTGCCGCCGTAACGAGCGGAACAGTGAAGTGTGTTAGTGCAATGAGGTGCAGACTTATCCTACGAAGCAGGAAACCACATGGGCTGGTTTCCCTTAAGCTGAGTATTCTCCGACTTTATAATTTGTTTCATTCTATATTGTGACCATGTAATCTGACCTCGTAACGTAACTTATCCATCTTGCCACTTGTCTCATGACCTGATATCAAAGACCCTCCATGGTAAATATAATGATTGTCCCTATAGTTGAACCGTTAACGTAATGCCTCGACAGTCTAAGCCCAGTTCGGCGTTATGGAATCGGCAGCCCGTGTGGCGTTAATGCCTAGACAGCCCACGCCCAAAAGTATCGGCAGCCCGTGTGGCGTTAATGCCTTGAAGGTGCCTGACGAGGCCAAAAGTATCGGCAGCCCGTGTGGCGTTAATGCCTTGAAGGTGCCTGACGAGGCCAAAAGTATCGGCAGCCCGTGTGGCGTTAATGCCTTGAAGGTGCCTGACGAGGCCAAAAGTATCGGCAGCCCGTGTGGCGTTAATGCCTTGAAGGAGCCTGATGAGGCCAAAGGAATCGGCAACCCGTGTGGCGTTAATGCCTCGACAGTCAAATGAATGTGTATGATCTCCTGGACTACTGACTTACTGACAATGTGACAATACATACTCCCTGACATTACTGACCTACTGTACTTATTTGACGTCTGTAACTTACATAGATCCTATCATGTCATTTAGCAATAGTAGCTCTGTTAACTCCCATAAAGATATCCCGAGATGCTCAGTAGTGATAATGGTTAAATCATAGATCACTCAAAACCACAGGTGGTGTGCTGAAACCCTGCAGGCGTGGCCCATACTGCGAATCAGGTGAGCTCTCCGAGTGCGAGAGCAGTTGGAACCCACGGCATAGAGAAGGAGATAAAGGTAAGATTCAAACATCTTTATCTCAATCCATCGCAACGCCTTGTCATAATTTTATTTACTCTACCACTGTAGTTACAATACCTTCCCATACAGACAAGCGTTCGCGACATGGTGGTTGGTTTTTTTGAGCTTTCAGGGAATAGAAGAAAGTTTTATACTTCAGACACGAAGAGGCAACAGAATTGTTGTTGTATTTGTTGTTAAATGTTTATTTCAGGTAAAGAATTAAGCTAATATATAGTTCATATAAGCTATGGAAGTATTAATTTTAGGTTTAAAGATACTTCATTTCTCATAACATAAGAATATACATATTCACTTATATGAGAAATTTGACATGCATACATTGCATACTTAGGTATACGAGTATACTAATTTCGTCGGTGAGAACACAATAAGTCTATTAACTATGAACTAACTTAAACGAAATAAAAACGATTAAAATTAAAAATATTTATTTCGGGGGTAAGTATTGAAATTCAAAAAGTTTGCAATGGAATGCGGGTATCCCTACATGCAGCTGCCCGAGCCGAGCCGATTTTTTTTATATACGGCATTAAATGTAAACAATAAAAGGAGGATTTGATTTCATGGCGAATTGCAGATACAATAAGTCGATAAGCATTCGATTCGATCAAACAAGAGATCGGATGTTGTCTTAGAGAATTTAACCCGGATGGAGTGGACATGCCTGTCATTTCCGATACACAAAGGTCTGCCGATTTTTGCGGGGGAGGGGAACGTCAAATGTGTGACTATTTGTACATAACGTGCAGATAGCCACGTCAGATAAACGTCAGTCCATACATGTGTATGACCACTGGTAATTTGTTTT
Source organism: Pammene aurita (assembly GCA_947086415.1). Classification (NCBI taxonomy): domain Eukaryota; kingdom Metazoa; phylum Arthropoda; class Insecta; order Lepidoptera; family Tortricidae; genus Pammene; species Pammene aurita. The sequence goes on along the minus strand of OX352315.1, from coordinate 5,452,238 downwards.
CGGCGGAGGAGAACGCCTGTCAATGGCGGCTCCGGTTGGTTTAATGCTCAAAGGATGTTGTTTAACTCATTCGATTCATAATCATCGATACTTAAGAAAATTGCAGGAAAACAAGCGTAGGTAAAATATATTATTAAAAATATATTATTAAAAATGAAATAAAAAGGTGAAAAATATATTTATTTTCGTTATTACGTAAAATGGATGTAATAGTATTTAAGATTAGAATTACGAGGGTTTACGAGTGCGTTATCGGTAGGGCGGGCGCTTGGTTGGTCAATCGTTTGTATTATTATTTTGTCAAAATCATTTAACACACCCTATAAACCTTGAAACACATATCTATATTCGTTTTCATTAATCTAACGATTAATTAACTTGAATAGTCATAAAATTAACTATGACCCAATTACGAGTATGATCACCGGAGGCGATTAGGTTTGTTATGTTGGTGTTAGTGGGTGTACGAGTGCTTAGGACCCAGCGTCGGCCATATACGTTACCTACAACATTGAAACATTGAGACAAAACTTGTAAAGTTTATTTTTTACTGCGGGGTAAGTTTTTTTTAATGTTTTAATAGTGTATAGTGTGCGGTCTGTATTGAGCAGATTATCCGTTCGTGAACGCGAATCATATAAAGGTGTCACGCTGGACCAAATATAAAGTAATATTTACCAAACTTAACTAGGAACGATAAATTCCACAGTGAACGTCCCACATTTAGGTTTAGCTTTTGATGTTTCTAGTTAGAATTAGTCTCGCTGGTAATCATTTGTCAAAATTAGTAGATGTTAGTTAAGGGAAAGGCGTCCCTCTTTTATTAACTTAATTGTTAGTTTTGTATAACGAATTTCGTTTGGTACCTGTAGGCCGTCAGCCATCACGTAGTCTACCTACTCTCCACAAATCCAGGGCAACGTCTGCCCGGTGTCATCTGAGGCGAGACCCAGTCTGTTCCACTGTAAGTACATATTATTTATCTAAATCCCTTTAGCGTCTCGCTATACGACTTGCGATCCATGCAAAGAGCTTCTACATTTACTATGCCTGTGCCTGCCGCCTGAAACGCCTTACTCAGGGCGTCTTGTCATCTTAGATATGAAAATGGTATCTCATTAACTGGATAAATTCGGCGTCACCTATTACAATTATTATTACAGATTTATAATCCCTAGCTAAAAGAGTAATTTAATTCGGACATAATTGTGCGATAGATTTACTTGTGAGATAAATTAAGTAAATTCTCACAAAGCCAAATTGGACTACATTGTGGACTATATTGTTCACTTGTTTGGGAGTTGAAATAAAATGCGTTTAAATTAATTAATTTCTTGAATATTGCTTATTGATTAGCTAAACAGGTAAAGACTAGTACTAAGTTCACCTTACTTAACTAAAGTATCATAGTCAATTCAACTTTCATAATGAAATTCTTGTTACTATCAATGGGACATTAATTTAAAGGGTGGTAAGTAATAGTTATGACTATCAATGCTATATTCATATCGTGATAGCAATGTTTGTTGGAAATCAAATTCAATAGTAAGACCAAGAGAGTGAAAGGTGAACGGTTCATTTAAGAGTTTCAACTTTATTTTAGTAACTTTCTTCACTAATTGCTACATCAAACGTTGAGATTTATTTGCATTGCCCGTCTGGAATTTTACAAATTTAGGGAGCTGCTTTGCTGTGTGTGAATAATTATATATTTGTGTTGATTTTCTGCCCCAGTGTCTAAACCTCCTGCATATATTTCTTTGGGTGTATTTACGGCGGTTATATGAGATAGTGTCAATGAAATGCGCCTCAGACATGATTTGATGATATAGGTTGTAAAAATAAAGGAACATTAATAGAACTGATACTTAAATACTAGTGAAACTTAAAATATAACCAAATACAAACTAAACTTAAAACTAAATTAATTACTCCTTGATGTCATTCATTATGTTATTATGTATAATATTTGGATCAATATTTCTTGACTTATTGACTTGTCAGAGCACACTTTGAAATTATAAATTTCTTTGATACACTTCAGTAGTTTATATACAAGGTAATGTTGAACAAATACACACACCTACTTGATTTGCCATATAGACTTAGTGATAATTCCTAGTGACGACTATATATTATAAGCTTAAGACATACTAAATGTCCAAGAAAATTTACAACTTTAGTTCACAATGATAAAATCATTTTATTGGATGGAAGGTTTCTTTAGTTATATTACAACATAGACTCTTTTTTAATCTATGATTGCATAAATTCATTTGTTTGATACATAAAATTACACATATCTTATTAGTAATTTAGCTTCCATAATTTAAATAGATTTGTTGATGAGTATTGGAAAATACTGCTATTATTTAAATTTTTCCTAGAATATTAGATTTTAACCTTGGATACACATTCCATTTTGGAACATTTAGTTCATTTAAATAACAAATAGGTTTGTTTACACAGATAAACAGAGGAATATACTTTCATCATTAAGTTAGACATAAATTATTACAAAACTTTGATTTCACTAAGCGTTGACCAGCCGAGAGCTATCATCCTGCGACCTCAACCAACTTAGCGTTGAAACACCATAGATTTAAGTAATTGTATGGAGTCAAAGTTTAAGCTATGCTAGACTTATATAATGCTTACGGAATCACCTTAATAACAAATCATACATAATATGTGAAACCTGCCTAAACGCTATATGCCTACAACACTATGCGATGACCAACCACGCTTCTCTCTTAAAACATTTTCAATGGTACATTGTACGGTGAACGGTATACAATGTGGCATTGCTATTTTGCTGTGTGTCTATTACAGGTCTATATCTACGCTACTAATCAACATGGAGGAAAGCTTGAAGATTGCACTTAGATTTACTGCCTACCATTTAGAGCGTCTGTCAGTTAAGGCGAGGGAGATTCTTAATATTTTACCTGGTTTCTCTACAGATAAGTTTATCCTTGAAACGGAAATCGTAATCTCAAGGTTAGAGAGCAGCCTAATTAGAATAAAGGCTGAAATGAGCAACTACTTTAGAATAGCCTAATCAGCCTGACGCCGACGAGATCTCAAGAGTTTCTGTCATACAGCTGACAGCTGAAGAGGATCTATGTGAGCTGCAAGTGAGGATCAGAAGAGCTCGAGCCAGTATCAGGGAAACTACCTAAGCTGAATTTAACAGAATGTCACGGTGATATTCTAACTTGGCACCAGTTTTGCGATCAATTCGTCTCCTTGAATAATAATAATAAATTATATTGCTTTCATGTTGATACAGATAGTCTTATAGTTAGTCCAAAACTAAAGAACAACATGAGACCCCAGACAGGGTATTGCAAAACTAAACACACACAATAAAGCTTTGTTACATAAAATAAAAAATATAGGAAAATATACTTAACTAATTATAATCCAATTATATACATATCTAGGCAAATCTAACGGTATTTATGGTATTTGTTATCATCAAAATATTCTTGTAGGGAGTAGAAACACTCTATTAGATATGTTTTTAGCTTCTGGACAAATTTTGCATATTTGAGCTCTACAGTTATTTCTTTAGGAATATTATTGTATATCTTATAGTCATTACATGGGGGCGCTTATTGTTCATTTGTAGGTTACTAGTTGGTATGGCTAATTCATTATTATGTCTCAGATTTAAATCACTTAAATGGCGTTCTTTTGCTGTAGTATATTCTTCCATAATATATAAACAGTAGATAGTCGACGACTAAGTGACGTGGATAAGTTCATGTACCTCAATTCTGCGGTTAAGGGAGAAGCCAAGAAGCTGATCGAAGGTCCTGGAACCACCAACAAGAACTACACCATCGATGTCAACACTTTGAAAGAACGAAAACGATATGGAGTGGAGTTAGTTAAGGATGCCCATTACTCTGCCCTGAACAAGATCAAGCCTGCCGACAGCTCTACAAGAAGTTGCCGGAACGTTTTGAACGAAATAGAAACCCATCTCAGAGTGTTGAGCTCTTTAGGTGTAGATGATACTCACAGCTACCTTCGGTTTGTGATGCTGGAAAAGTTCCCTGAAGAGATAGTCTACGAGCTGAAGAAAAGAGTTCAAAATGATTCGGTGCCGGAACTAAGGACGCCAGTCGATTCTATTCTCAAACAAGCATGAGCTCTGCAGGTAACTACACTACTGAGACACTACATGTCAGTGAAATGTTTAATAACCCTAAATTTGGAGGAGGAAGAAATAATCACAGATTTCAGGATAATAGTGATGGACAGCGAAACAATTATGTTCCAACCCCAAGAAGTCTCAAAATCAAGATCCAGATGGTGACACAAACCGGTGAAATTGTTTCAATTAATGTCAACGTCGTTCCCGTGATTGCAAGAAGCGTTCCATACTTAGGATCTGACCGTAGATTATGGAATCCGCAATACAAGCTAGCGGATGATGGATCCTCCGATAAACGGATAGACCTCTTAGTAGGTAACGACTACTATTTATCTTTGTTATTGCCCGAGATAATAGAATTAAACGAAGATCCTTTTATGATTAACACTAAGTTTGGATGTGCTTTCGGCGGAAAACCAGAAATAGGAACAGACAATAACTTGGAAGTCATCACTTATTGTCAGACCAACTTGGATGTAGGAAGATTAAGCCTCCGCGCAGAGTATACGACGCGTCATCTAAAATCAAGGACAATAAGATACTAATAAATTAGGTATTCGCACCTATGTAGAGAAAGCATTCTTACAAATAGGTTTACAAGACAAAGATCGTGACGTAACTAGATTCCTTTGCGTGGATACTATGGTAACTGGCACAGATACTGTAGTAGAGGCTATAGACTTATATAGCAATACAAAGCAAGAGTTTCAACAACTTGAGGGAGTGGAGCTCCAACTCACGTGACTTCATAGAAAAGGTTCCAGACAGCTGTCAAGATAGAATAGTTAAGGTACTCGGACTGGACTGGAACTTAGAATCAGATACACTTCACTCGCGACTGAAGGAACGTGAGTACTCTAGTACAAAGAGAGGAGTTCTACAATGCATCGCGTCAGTGTACGACCCCTTGTGGGTATGTAGCACCGTCTACACTATCAGCAAAGCCCTTTCTACAAAACTTGTAGAAACTTAAATTAAAATGGGATAACCCTTTAACTGGAAGTAAGGCGAAGAGATGGATTGACGTCCTGAAAGAACTTGAGAACTTAAAGGACACCTGTGTTCTTCGGTGCTGTGTAGAGAACCTTCGGCAGAAGAGCTACTCCATCCGCTTCACAGACGCTTCGACTAAAGCATATGCAGCGGTTGTCTACATAGTGCAGGGCAACCAGAGAAACTTCGTTATAGGAAAAATCCAGATTGATACCAATTAGAGGCGATCTGAAGATCCCGAAATTAGAGCTTATCGCATCTCTTATAGGTCATCGTTTAATTCAGTACGTTAAGAAGTCACTACAAGGTGAAATAACTGAACAGATCCTCTAGACGGACAGTCAGATCGTAATCGGTTGGTACTACTCAGATAAATTCCTAACACCGTTCGCATCAAGAATAATACGAGTACAAGAGATGAAGAAAAACAAAGAACTGAAGGTACGATCTGTCCCAACAGATTTAAACCCAGCGGACGTGGCTACTAGGCCCACACAACCAAAGAGGAACAAGAGAAATGGTTGGCAGGACCTGAGTTTTTTATCGAGAGACTCAGTCCATCAAGTAACCTCTTCTGGTTGGGGAGGGTCTGTCGAGTACTCCAATGGAAATAGAACTGAACGACAGAGATATACAGGATGAACATGGTAGTTTAAGTACTGGATCGGAAGAAACGTCACATGAAGACGACAGCTCAAGAACTGGACCCAAAGAAGGGACGATCGAAGACATCGGCATCATATATACTAAGGTATCTGAGATCAAGGCAGTCCAAGCTAAGTACTTTCCCGAAAAACTGGCTAGGAAAGAGACTAGCTTAAAAAGAAATCTAGGCCTTTTTATAGATAAAGATGGATTACTGAGAAGTAAGGGGCGATTCCAATATGCTAATTGGACGTATGACAAACGATATCCAATCTTACTACCTCCTAAGAGTTTATATACAGATAATATCATTATGAGGACTCATAGTGATAATTATCACGTCGGAGATGCACACACACTCTTAGTACCATTCGTCAGAACTTCTGGATACCACAAGGGAAGAAATGTATTAGCATACTGGAAGAGTTCAAAAGAATGTTCATAGATCGGTATATTTTGAGTCTGAGAGAAAGGTATTCACACTCTCCTAAAACAACCTATAGGTGCACCTCCAAGCTGGAGCCATCAGAGGGCCAAGTAGTACAAATTCAATCAGATAACAAAAACAGGCAAGACTTGAGAGTAGGTAAAATTATATCTCTTGAGAAGGGGAGCGACAATATGTGTCGTGTTGCCCGCGTTAAGGTAGAAAATAAAGTATACACTCGTTTTCTAACACAATTATACCCATTAAAAGTAGAAGATGTGACTAGCGACGAAGCTACTGCATCATCGGTAAATGAAGAAGACTCGAGAGTTCTTGAAGATTCACAAATTTTAGCTACCGACATTGAAGTCGCACTTGCATGCCTACATGCCCTTTAATGAGGAAGGGGATAAGGAAATTTTACATGATACTGAAAGTATTAATGAAGAATGTACTCTAGAAAGAGTCAGCTCGCCTAATAATATAGATACAGACGACAGTTTAAACGGTGATGATGACACTGGCGCATCTCCTCGACCGTGATAGCGGGATGCCGCCGTCAAAGCCCGAGAGAAGATCCGGCGGTGGACGCAATCCCTGTCTTCTCTTCTGTCGGCCGTCGGGAGTGTCGCGAGTGCTGGGCACCGCGATGACGTCTTCCATCAATAATTCACCGCTGGCAACCCTACCAGGGAGTAGCGTATCTATGATAAGTAGACCAGATCAAATCTATGGTAAGCGTATCTATGGAAAGCAAATCAGATCTAGTCTATGGTAGACGTGTCGATGGTCAGCGCCATTTCCTGACACGTAGCTAACGAGGCAGTCAGTCTTTGCCGCCGTAACGAGCGGAACAGTGAAGTGTGTTAGTGCAATGAGGTGCAGACTTATCCTACGAAGCAGGAAACCACATGGGCTGGTTTCCCTTAAGCTGAGTATTCTCCGACTTTATAATTTGTTTCATTCTATATTGTGACCATGTAATCTGACCTCGTAACGTAACTTATCCATCTTGCCACTTGTCTCATGACCTGATATCAAAAACCCTCCATGGTAAATATAATGATTGTCCCTATAGTTGAACCGTTAACGTAATGCCTCGACAGTCTAAGCCCAGTTCGGCGTAATGGAATCGGTAGCCCGTGTGGCGTTAATGCCTCGACAGCCCACGCCCAAAAGTATCGGCAGCCCGTGTGGCGTTAATGCCTTGAAGGTGCCTGACGAGGCCAAAAGTATCGGCAGCCCGTGTGGCGTTAATGCCTTGAAGGTGCCTGACGAGGCCAAAAGTATCGGCAGCCCGTGTGGCGTTAATGCCTTGAAGGTGCCTGACGAGGCCAAAAGTATCGGCAGCCCGTGTGGCGTTAATGCCTTGAAGGAGCCTGATGAGGCCAAAGGAATCGGCAACCCGTGTGGCGTTAATGCCTCGACAGTCAAATGAATGTGTATGATCTCCTGGACTACTGACTTACTGACAATGTGACAATACATACTCCCTGACATTACTGACCTACTGTACTTATTTGACGTCTGTAACTTACATAGATCCTATCATGTCATCTAGCAATAGTAGCTCTGTTAACTCCCATAAAGATATCCCGAGATGCTCAGTAGTGATAATGGTTAAATCATAGATCACTCAAAACCACAGGTGGTGTGCTGAAACCCTGCAGGCGTGGCCCATACTACGAATCAGGTGAGCTCTCCGAGTGCGAGAGCAGTTGGAACCCACGGCATAGAGAAGGAGATAAAGGTAAGATTCAAACATCTTTATCTCAATCCATCGCAACGCCTTGTCATAATTTTATTTACTCTACCACTGTAGTTACAATACCTTCCCATACAGACAAGCGTTCGCGACAGTACCTAAACTGCGTAGTGACACCCCCTGCCTCTGCATCTTGGACGCAGCGTTGGTTAAATCAAAAGGGAGACGAACGAATTCAAAGAGGCCCCTTTGGAGTACAATTAAGGCCGTCTTCTCACAACTGGCCTTATCAGCTAAGGGGATTTGCCAAAAGGCGCTCCTAAAATCCAACGAAGTTATATATTTGGCACCTCGTAGGTTATCAAGGATGTCCTGGACGCGCGGGAGAGGGTATGAATCCCTGATGGTAACGCTGTTCAACTTCCTACTGTCCACGCAAAACCTGACACTACCATCTTTCTTGGTAACCATCACCACTGGGGAAGCCCAGGGTGATCGTGAGGGACGAATGACGCCTGACTCTAACATCTTGTCGATCTCTTCGTTGAGAATCTTGAGCTTGACTGGAGATAAGGGATAGTAACGTTGGCGGATGGGCGAACCGACAGTCTCAATCTTATGCGAAAGCCACGAAGTACAACCTAATCCAGCTTTATCAGAAGAAATCTCCTCGAACTCGTTAATATCAGATTGGAGTTTTGATTCCTGAAGTGGTGCAAGCACCGTACGAGGGTGGACATAGCGAACCTCACCTATGACTCGTGGGACTGAGACAGGAACATGATGTGAAGCGACGTAAAGCTTACCTGACAAATCATCACGGAATGCCTTCTTTAAAATGTCAATGAGACCAACAGCATTCCAAAACTCAATTCCTAAAATAAATGCAGTAGGAAGATTACTGCTTACTAGACAGGGGTGCAGAACGCGAATGCCACTAAAAAGAATGGGGACGTCCAAACCGCCTAAAATTTCAATAGGAGAATTGTCGGCGGAGACAACATAAGGCCGGATATTCTCGTGATATGCTATACCGAGATCCAATAGGACGGATATATCAATTAGTGAAACCTGAGCACCAGAGTCCAAAAGAGCTCTTACCGAAGAGCCAGCAACTAAAGCATCAATAAAATGTCTATTATCCGGGGAATTATTAATATAAACGGGCGACACCGATGGACCTCTCAGTGCGCCACCAATTCGTTTTTTGATGGACCAGGATTACAACTAGGACAATCGCGGGTGATTGCTCCAACACGCTTACACTTTAAGCACACTGCCCCTGAAACGTAAGGACAATTACGATAGTTGTGACCAGTTGCATCACACTTCATACACACTATAGAACTGGATTGACCTACAACTTGAGCACTAATCGGTGCAATAGCCAAACGTGCTGGGCGTGAACCTTGAAAGGCTTCAAAATTTTTCGCGACTTCTAACAAACCATCAATATCCCTAACCACGTTAGTTGCAAGACAACCCAAGTAACCCATCAAAGCAGTATAACGGCCGTCTTACAGCATATCTGTATGCTTTTAGCATTTTCAGTTCGTTTTATAGTAGCATTATAAACGTTTATAGTGCTGATATAGGTCTTAAATGGGCACGAATTACCCAGCTTGAGATCCTATACAGGTCATTTAATAGCATTACAGGCGCAATATGTCTGCGCTATTAGCATTATCGTTGTCATGGAAAGTGCCAATCGCATTAAAGAATCATTAGTACGCTCTATTAAGTTGCCAACTGCATTAAAGAAGCATTAATACGGCCAAAAAACTTGCTAATCGCAGTAAAGAAGCATAAGTACTCTCGATTAACTTGCCAATCGCAATACAAAAGCATTATACTCGTACTAGCATAAGAGTGTAGTAAAATAAACCTTACGTCAATGCAAAAACGTCTCTAACACCGACGGAACAAATGTTATAATACAGTGAACGTTGTGATTTAACTACTTTGTCTCGCAATATAAAATGGACGAAGACGGTACAAAAAACTGAATGAGTGACACGTCATATTTGTTTGCATCCTAACAAAATTTATAAAAGTTTTTGACTCTTTTACGTTATTATATCCTTCAAATATTACTGCGCAATGTAGTTTACTGTAAATGTGTATATAAGTTTCATTGAAAATTTTCACGCGCCTTTGATTTATTGTGGTTTTGCTATAAAATATTATAAAAAGATATGCGTCAAATAAACAAAACAATTGTGTAATCCTCGTATAGAACGAATTTTGCATTATTAACATAATAGTGTTGGTTGAGCAGTCTTAAATTAAGTAATTTCATTATTATATAGGTATTTTCCTTGTATAAATAGGTCCGCATGATTTTATTTTTAGGTTATAAATTATTTACAAAATGGCGTTGGTCTATATAGACGGAGAGCTAGCCACGTCGGATATGACACAATAATGAGAGCTACCAAACCCCTCTAGTCAGTTTGGTATACTATGCTTATTTCTAGATCTGGACATCTGGCAGCTTTAAAGTGGTGGAGGTCAAAGAATGCAAACCATTTCAAGAAAATAAATCCTAGAGATCTTGGTTTGATGCAATATTATGAGAAACTATACAAATACTATACAATATTAAGAGAAATTATACAAAGTTTATGTTGGGAGAAAGTAGTGCCAAACGATGTATAATAAAATATAGTTCATAGTTTGTCGCCTACTGTTTTTGTTTCCGTAATAATCATACATCGGGGTTTTCGGTGCGGGGACGATTTGAGAAAGAGTAGAGATAAACAGATAGGTTGAGAGTTAGTCTGAGAAAATATCATATTATACCTAATGAATAACTACCTCTCTGTGAATAGCTTACACACTATGATACGAGCTTTTTTTCTTAGAGGCATGTTTGTATTGACTATTATATACTAGTATTTTAAAAATGCAATTGCATATCCGAAATTTATTAACTAGATCTACCTAAGACAAAGACACGGTACAATAAGTGTCAAATATTAATCTTGACGTCCGATATTTATGAACTATTTGATTAACTGAAGAGGTTGACAATGATCAGTCATTACATGAATTAATAAAAAAATACTTGAAAAAATCATAGGTATATGTACCTACAATATATATACATAATAGTCAGCTATTACATATAAATTGTATATACCTATGATTTTTTCGATCAATTATTCATTAGGTAGGAACGTGCTAGAGTACATTCTGTTCGTTAAGTTAATGCCTACTCTTTGGCTAATGTCAAACATTCCCGCACCGAAAACCCCGATGTATGGTAATAATACACAATATTTTTTGGTCTAACGTTTTTTTTTTATCGATTTTTGACCAGTTTTGAGTCGATATTCCAACATATTCACTATAGATAGAATTATAAGGCAAACGACTATCGGTTTTTGAATCTTTTATCTCCATTCTGTAGAGCCAGATCTTGAAATAAATGAGCCGTTATTTTTTTATGATATTTGTAAAATATGGTCTAAAAAAACACTTTTATCGATATTCGAATGGTGTAAAGAATCTTACATATACGTAATCTACATATTAGGGTTCCTCTTTGATGTCTCTAAAAACAGTAGAGAGATTTTAATTTTTAACTAATTAAAACAAAATTTATGACCATAAAACCACTTTTTTAGCCTAAACCGGTTCTACTTTGATGTCAAATATCTCGAAGACAATGAATATTGAAGTAAATATAGGATACTATATTGTTTAAAGCCGTTACTGATAATATGATAAGCTATATAAATCATTAGAACACTAAGGGAATCAGATTTAAGGTCGTTGGCGCCAGGGAGCCCCTTAAAATATAGGCCCTGTCCTTTATAACTGAGACAACTTCGGCAATTTGTACCTATTTTGGTTTTACTATTTTCCAATTAAAACATTTTGCTAGTCTGTCACTGTGACCTCCACCCATTAAAAGCTGCCAGATGCCAGGATCTAGCAACAAGAATAGTATAGCAATCTAACCAGACGGGTTTTGTTGCTCTCATTATTGTGCCATATCTGACGTGGCTAGCTCTTAGTCCAATAGCAGCTCAGTGACCCTTAAAAAATGCCTTATTTATGCCTACAGTATTACACGTGAATAATTATGCTATTCAACAACATTAAGCATTTATTTATGCTATTGTAGAACCTAAGGCACTAAAACCGCTAAAAACTGTATAGGGGCTGTTCATAAATTACGTCATCAATTTTTGATGATTTCTACCCCCCCCTAAAATCATCCAACCCTCCCCCTGCCAAATAAAGTGACGTCATTAAAAAAAATGCGGTTTAAGCTTAATTGTAAAATAAAAAACTATTTAGTAGATAATATTTTATAGCATTAAAAGTTTATAGAAACACGACTTTCATTCCTTTTTTTACACATTGATGATGTGATCTTCGGAATGACCGCCCCCCCCCCCTCCTACGTCATGCTACCATCATCCGATGTCCAGACCCCCCCCCCCCCTATTAGAAATGACGTAATTTATGAACAGCCCCTTATAGTGAATTACTTGGCTTTATAATGGTTTATATTATTGCTATTATACTGCATTAGGAACGTATTACCTACTTATAAATGCTATTGTACACCCTAAGGTATTAAAAATAGCTGAAAGCTGTATAGCGAATTTACGTGGCATTATAATGGCTAATATTCATACTCTTAAACAGCATTAAGCATTTATTTATGCTATTGTAGAACCTAAGGCACTAAACCAAACCGAAGCATTAGTGTAGCAAACCAAAACGCAACTGTATAGTATTCAGCTGTACAGTTGCATGTTGTTCGCTGCACTTAAACTAATGGCTAAACAAAAGCATTTACATATGCCAGTATACAACCGTTATATAGCGTAAAGCATCATAAAATGCTATTGTAGAACCTAAAGCACTAAAAACAGCTGAAAGCTGTATACCGGATTTACGTGGCATTATAATGGCTAATATTCATGCTCATAAACAGCATTAAGCATTTATTTATGCTATTGTAGAACCCTTAGGTTCTAAGCAGGCAGGCAGGTAGGCAGAAAAAAGCATTTATACATGCCATTATACAACCGTTATACAGCTTAATGCATTATATAATGCTATTGTAGAACCTAAGGCACTTAAGTGCTTTTAAACAGTCGAAAGCTGTACAGTTGTGTTGTGGCTTGCTGCACTAAAGCTATCTAAAGGCTTTATAAAAGCATTTAGATATGCCATTATACAACCGTTATACAGCTCAAAGCATCATATAATGCGACAAGTTGCTCGGTGAACGTATATAAGAGTTTATACGGTCCTTAAGTTCGAAATAAGTTAACTATTCATATGTTATAATCCTTCCTGTTTTACTTGGGAAGGATGATATCTAGGATTCATTCCATATTTAATAATGTTAAATAGGTTGTCTTCGGAAACCGGTGTACGAAGCTTTGCGTTTAGATCGCGCGCCTGAATAACAAAATCAACCACTGACTGGTAGTCCTTCTGTGATAAAGCGCGAAGTTGGCACTCGAGCTTGAAATCGAAATCGGCTACGTCGAAGGTTTTAACGAATTCAGACTTTAATTCCGCGTAAGACCCGGATATCTGATTGCCCTAAAATGTTTCAAGGCACTATCTGACAACAATTCATGGAAACGTCTGACAACATATGAAGATTGACGTTACGCGCCATACCTTCTTCCTCAATTCGAAAGAAAAATTCGCGAACACAAGTGTCCCCGGAAAAATTCAAGTTCCATTTCGTAAGTGAATAATCTTTGAAAGGAAAAGGCGGGGGAAGTCCGGACATATGCATCACCTGGGGTCGTGGTTCAGAATCAAAAAACTGTTCTTCATCGTTTGCCATTGGATCTAAAATCCTCGGATCGTGCGAGTTTAAAGACGAGTGTGCATGTGGCGTTTCAGCAATTGATCCTTCATTACTTAAGTGCGACATGGCGAAAAGTCGAATGTTGTCTTGCGTTGCAAGTTAGAGTTCGAATTCAAAAAAACAAGTTCAGTTTCTGAAAAAAAAAACAAAACGCAAATCATACATTCTATGTCTGACTTGCCTGCGAATTCCCTAACGTCTACGGGCTCAAACTATGAAATAAGGTATTCGGGATATGTTACGGGTAATTGAGAAAAAGGCATAAGTAAAGGTCAACAGATAAATTCGTTTTTTTTAACATAAATAAAAGCAATATTTCAATATGAAGGAATTCGGGTTAATGATGGGACGTAAGGAGGCAGCAGGCTGAAACAAACCAAAATTAAGGTTAATAGAACCGCGACCGGTCAATTACAATTATTAAAAGGAAATCCAGAGTTCTTTACCTTAATTCGGGCGCCAATTTGCAGTAAAACACTTCGTAATTTTGCAGATTAAGTAAATTATTTAAAATTAGCAATTTGGTCCTTCGAGCCGGATAGAATGTAATTAAATTATAATAATCAGATTATTTAAAATTAGTACTTCACATAAAAATGACAATAACGATATCGATATAAAGATATTTCACATTCAATAATTTCCTTAGTGGACAGCATGTAATTAAGAATAATAATCAGATTATAAAAATTTGCACTTCACATAAAAATGACGATAATGATATAGATATAAAGATATTTAACATTCAATAATTACCTTAGTATCGTAAACGTCTACTTTCCGCATGAAAGGAAAATAAAACGAGAGAGTACTAGCAAAACTAGTAAGTACTAATAAAGACTCGGCTGGTAATATGGCTGCGGGGGAAAGTAATGGATTAATGAGGCGAGTGATATGGATGGTGACAGATGAGTCGCTGGCTGAAAGTAGCCTAAATTCAAGAGCCAGGTCTTTGTACGCCCGTCAAATGAGGCAATTAGAATTTTGGGGATGGCGGGTCAATATAAAGATGCGAATCGCAGATATGTAAGAATGGTAACAACAATATAGAACTAAAGCACGGCAAATAAAATGCGAAGTCCCCAATTAAACTCTAGAGCACTTCACAGAGCGACACGCCGATTTCACCTGGTGAGCCAAGCGAGATGCGGGCTCAGGTCCTTTAGAGGCAACTGGCGGCCGTATCCTAGAGCAACACTCCGGTTTCACCTGGTGAGCCACGCGAAATGCGGGCTCGAGTTATTTAGAGGCGACTGGCGGCCGTATTCCAAGGCGATACGCCGGTTTCACCTGGTGAGCCAAGCGTAATGCGGGATCAAGTCCTTTGGAAGCGGCTGACGGCTGTATCCCAACCGCGACAGGCGATATCCAATATCTGCGTGCAGGACAGTATCGCAGTTCCGGCCGCAAACGCTTGACGCCACTCCGACGCGGTACACGCACGCACTTGGCGTTGGATATCACAAAATACTAATTCCAATCACGCCCAACAAATAATCAAACTCAGATTAAAATAAGAAAAAAAGGATGTCAAAATGGATTCTGACAACTGCACAGCTCGAGGTTCACAATCTATATGTCTTCTCGACTAGAACAAATACTATTCCAAAATCCTACAAAATTTGAATTTAAAATTGATGCGTATATCCTCTTTTCTTAGTCGTCAGGTTCTTACAAAATAAAAAAAATACACATGATATGGTAATCATATTTTGATATCGGCGCCACCTATCTATAAGTAGATGAACCACCATCTAATCTACCATGACTCGCGCAACTTGGCCGGTAAACTAAACCAATCGCGCGGATAGTCCCGAGGGACGCCGCGAGATGTAGCTGGCGTTCTTTCGGCATGCTACACTATATATACAACGTGGTACATGACGGACTGAAAACCTGAAAAAAAGACGGTAAGTGTGAAGGCAGACTATAGGTACTTACCCAGCTTATGGCAGCAGTACCTATAGTCTGCCTTCACATTTACCTTCTTTTTTTCAGGCTTTCAGTCCGTCATGTACCACGTTGTATATATAGATTACATATAGAAGGTTATTTTCCCTACAAAATCAGTGTTTCACAGAACTTCGACAGATGAACGGTGACAAATAACATCTCCATACAACTTTGCCTTTCGACTCTCTAGGGTTGACAAATATGTGATTAGTTTGATTGCAGGGTGCGTAGCCAACGTGTCAATCGTTAACGCTCCGCAGCGTATCGTAGTCAGGGCCTGATTAACCACCCCCGGGGCCCCAAGGCAATGCAATTCATGGGCCCCTTTTTAACAAAAAAAATGTTCAATAAATATTATTTTTATACAACGACGGTATGCTCTTTTATTTTTTTTTCGGGCGGTGAATAGAGTATACGAGGGAAAACCGACAGGACGCCGCCCGGTCGGTCGGCCTAGGTATCGATGGGCGGATGTGGTGGATGCAGATCTGTGCGAGCTCCAAGCTGGCGACTGGCGAGAGACTGCACAGGACCGGGATCAGTGGCGCGCAGTCGTGTTGGAGGCCAAGACCCACTTTGGGTCACTGCGCCAGAGGAGTAAGTAAGTAAGTAAGTATACCACGACGGTGGCAAACAACCATACGGCCCGCCTGATGGTAAGCAGTTACCGTAGCCTATGGACGCCTGTAACTCCAGAAGATTCACATGCGCGTTGAACTCTCTCTTCTTTATCTCTTTTCTTTTTTTTAACTCTTATATGAACTTTTCTAACTTTTTAGGGTATAGTACTCATGTCCGTGAAGTTAGCATATCAAGTTTCAGCAGATCACTTTTTTATAAGTGTTCTATTAGCATGCACTATAGTTCTACAGTTCCTGATAGGTTTCATGAATAGTTCTGTCGTTTTTACCAAAAAAACATATACTATGGTTTTTTACAAAATGATATGCTAACTTCTAACACCAGCATATCATTTAGTACTAAATCAAACAAAAATTATACCATTGACTCGTCATATACTAATAAAGAGTTCCTGATACCTTAAACACGTTACTTCATGAAATATGCACAAAAAATTTTTTTTTCCTTATTCCTTGATATGCTAACTTCACACCTGCTATGCTGGTGGAAATAATGAAGTCATAGACTTAGTTTTTATCTTAAATGAAAGCTGTTGCTCTGTTATGTACAAAACCGTGGAGTTCTCGGCTCTGCACTGTCTTTGAAGTTAAGTAAAATAATTTACTCTGTAATTTAGATTTTCTCAAATATCAGGTCTGATATTCTGATATATTTTCAGTAGTTCTAGGCTTGTTTTTGGACTCAAATGATAGCTCATGCTTAGATTAGTACAAAACCGCGGAGTTCCCGTCTCTGTGCTGCCTTTTTTGTAACGAAAAAAATTAACTCTGAAATTTTGATTTTCTCAAACTTTAGATGTGATATGCTGATATACTTTCAGGAGTTCTTGGCTTGCTATTAGTCTCAAATGATAGCTCATGCTTCAATTAGTTCAAAACCGCGGAGTTCCCGTCTCTGTGCTGCCTTTTTTGTAAAGAAAAAAATTAACTCTGAAATTTCGATTTTCTCAAACTTTAGATTTGATATGCTGATATATTTTCAGGAGCTCTTGGCTTGCTATTGGTCTCAAATGATAGCTCATGCTTGGCTTGTTATTGGTCTCAAATGATAGCTCAAGCTTAGTTTCGTACAAAACCGCGGAGTTCCCGTCTCTGTGCTGCCTTTTTGTAACGAAAAAAATTAACTCTAAAATTTGAATTTTCTCAAACTTCAGGTTTGATATGCTGATACTTTTTCAGGAGTTCTAGACTTGTTTTTGGTCTAAATTGATATGCTTATGTTCATACAAAGCTACGTCGTAGTCGGCTCTGCGCTGACTTTTTTGATAAGAAAAAATTAAGTCCGAAAATTCAATATTCTCAAATTTCAGGTGTGATATGCTAATATATTTTCAGGAGTTCTAGGCTTATTTTTGGTCTTAGACGATAGCTAATGCTCGATAACGTAAAAAACCGCGCAGTTCCTGCCTCTGCGCTGCCTTTTTTATTACGAAAAAATTTACTCTGAAATTTAGAATTTCTCAAACATCAGGTGTGATATGCTGATATATTTTCAAAAGTTCTAGGCTTATTTTTGGGCTTAAATGATAGATCATGCTTAGTTTAGTGCAAAACTGCGAAGTTCCCGTCTCTGTGCTGCCTTTCTTGTAACGAAAAAAATTAACTCTGAAATTTCGATTTCCTCAAACTTTAGGTGTGATATGCTGTTATATTTTCAGTAGTTCTTGGCTTGCTATTGGTCTCAAATGATAGCTCATGCTTAGATTAATTCAAAACCGCGGAGTTTTCGTCTCTGTGCTGCCTTTTTTGTAAAGAAAAAAAAAAACTCTGAAATTTCGATTTTCTCAAATTTTAGGTGTGATATGCTGATATATTTTCAGGAGTTCTTGGCTTGTCATTGGTCTCAAATGATAGCTCGAGCTTGGTTTCGTCCAAAACCGCGGAGTTT
Organism: Pammene aurita; assembly: GCA_947086415.1. Lineage (NCBI taxonomy): Eukaryota > Metazoa > Arthropoda > Insecta > Lepidoptera > Tortricidae > Pammene > Pammene aurita. The sequence continues at coordinate 5,433,970 of OX352315.1, read as the reverse complement.
CCGTCTCTGTGCTGCCTTTTTTATTACGAAAAAATTTTATTCTGAAAATTTCAATTTTCTTAAATTTCAGGTGTGATATGCTGACATATTTTCAGGAGTTTATGGCTTGTTTTTAGTCTTAAATGATAGCTCATGCTTAGATTAGTTCAAAACCGCGGAGTTCCCGTCTCTGTGCTGCCTTTTTTGTAACGAAAAAAATTAACTCTGAAATTTCGATTTTCTCAAACTTTTGGTGTGATATGCTGATATATTTTCAGGAGTTCTTGGCTTGTTATTGGTCTCAAATGATAGCTCAAGCTTAGTTTCGTACAAAACCTTGGAGTTCCCGTCTCTGTGCTGCCTTTTTTATTACCAAAAAATTTTTATACTGAAAATTTAAGTTTTCTCAAATTTTAGGTGTGATATGCTGATATATTTTCAGGAGTTATTGGCTTGTTATTGATCTTAAATGACAGCTTAAGCTTGGTTTCGTCCAAAACCGCGGAGTTCCTGGCTCTGAGTTTACTTATGTTCTGCGAAAAAATAAGTTTGAAATATCGATTTTCTCATATTTCAGGTGTGATATTCTGATATATTTTCAGGAGTTCTAAGCATGCTTTTGGTCTCAAACGATAGCTCATGCTTGGTTACGTACAAAACCGCGTAGTTCCTGGCTCTCAGTGTACTTATGTTCTATGAAAAAAATAAGTCTGAAATTTCGATTTTCTCAAATTTAAGATGTGATATGCTCATATATTTTCAGGAATTTGAGGCTTGTTTTTAATCTCAAACGATAGCTTATTCTCGGTTACGTACAAAACCTTGCAGTTCCTGGCTCTGCGCTGCCTTTTTTTATTACGAAAAAAATTAATCTGTAATTTAGATTTTCTCAAATTTCAGGTGTGATATGCTGATATATTTTCAGGAGTTCTAGGCTTGTTTTTGGTCTTAAACGATAGCTAATGCTCGGGTACGTACAAAACCATGCAGTTCCAGGCTCTGCGCTGCCTTTTTTCTTACGAAAAAATTTACTCTGAAATTTAGATTTTCTCGAACATCAGGTGTGATATGCTGATATATTTTCAAGAGTTCTAGGCTTATTTTTTGTCTTAAATGATAGCTCATGCTTAGCTTAGTGCAAAAACTTGGAGTTCACATCTCGGTGCTGCCTTTTTTATTACGAAAAAATTTTACTCTAAAAATTTCAATTTTCTTGAACTTCGGGTGTGATATGCTGAGATATGTTCAGGAGTTCTAGGATTGTTTTTAGTCTTAAATGATAGATCATGCTTAGATTAGTTCAAAACCGCGGAGTTCCCGTCTCTGTGCAGCCTTTTTTGTTACGAAAAAAATTAATCTGTAATTTAGATTTTCTCAAATTTCAGGTGTGATATGCTGATATATTTTCAGGAGTTCTAGGCTTGTTTTTGGTCTTAAACGATAGCTAATGCTCGGGTACGTACAAAACCATGCAGTTCCAGGCTCTGCGCTGCCTTTTTTCTTACGAAAAAATTTACTCTGAAATTTAGATTTTCTCGAACATCAGGTGTGATATGCTGATATATTTTCAAGAGTTCTAGGCTTATTTTTTGTCTTAAATGATAGCTCATGCTTAGCTTAGTGCAAAAACTTGGAGTTCACATCTCGGTGCTGCCTTTTTTATTACGAAAAAATTTTACTCTAAAAATTTCAATTTTCTTGAACTTCGGGTGTGATATGCTGAGATATGTTCAGGAGTTCTAGGATTGTTTTTAGTCTTAAATGATAGATCATGCTTAGATTAGTTCAAAACCGCGGAGTTCCCGTCTCTGTGCAGCCTTTTTTGTTACGAAAAAAATTAACTCTGAAATTTCGATTTTCTCAAAATTTAGGTGTGATATGCTGATATATTTTCAGGAGTTCTTGGCGTGCTATTGGTCTCAAATGATAGCTCAAGCTTGGTTTCGTCCAAAATCGCGGAGTTCCCCTCTTTGTGCTGCCTTTTTTATTTCGAAAAAAATTTACTCTGAAAATTTCAATTTTCTTAAAATTCAGGTGTGATATTCTGATATATTTTCAGGAGTTTTAGGCTTGTTTTTAGTCTTAATTGATAGCTCATGCCTAGATTAGTTCAAAACCGCGGAGTTCTTGTCTCTGTGCTGCCTTATTGTTACGAAAAAAATTTACTCTAAAATTTGAATTTTCTTAAACTTCAGGTTTGATATGCTGATACTTTTTCAGTAGTTCTAGACTTGTTTTTGGTCTTAATTGATATGCTTATGTTCATACAAAGCTACGTCGTAGTCGGCTCTGCGCTGATTTTTTTTATAAGAAAAAATTAACTCCGAAAATTCAGTATTCTCAAATTTCAGGTGTGATATGCTAATATATTTTCAGGAGTTCTAGGCTTATTTTTTTTCTTAAACGATAGATTATGCACGGTAACGTAAAAAACCACGCAGTTCCTGGCTCTGCGCTGCCTTTTTTATTACGAAAAAATTTACTCTGAAATTTAGTTTTTCTCAAATATCAGGTGTGATATGCTGATATATTTTCAAATGTTTTAGGCTTATTTTTGGTCTTAAATGATAGCTCATGCTTAGCTTAGTGCAAAAACCCGGAGTTCCCGTCTCTGTGCTGCCTTTTTCATTACGAAAATATTTTAATCTGAAAATTTTAATTTTCTCAAACTTCAGGTGTGATATGCTGATATATTTTCAGGAGTTCTTGGCTTGTTATTGGTCTTTTATGACAGCTCAAGCTTGGTTTCGTCCACAACCGCGGAGTTCCCGTCTCTGTGCTGCCTTTTTCATAACGAAAAAATTTTAATCTGAAAATTTTAATTTTCTCAAACTTCAGGTGTGATATGCTGATATATTTTCAGGAGTTCTTGGCTTGTTATTGGTCTCTTATGATAGCTCAAGCTTGGTTTCGTCCAAAACCGCGGAGTTCCCGTCTCTGTTCTGCCTTTTTTATTACGAAAAAATTTTACTCTTAAAATTTAAATTTTCTCAAACTTCAGGTGTGATATGCTGATATATTTTCAGGAGTTTTAAGCTTGCTTTTAGTGTTCAATTATAGCTCAAGCTTAGTTTCGTCCAAAACCGCGTGGTTCCTGGCTGTGAGTGTACATATTTTCTATGAAAAAAATAAGTCTGTTATTTAGATTTTCTCAAATTTAAGTTGTGATATGCTGATATGTTTTCAGGAATTTGGGGCCTGTTTTTGGTCTCCAACGATAGCTTATGCTCGGTTACGTACAAAACCACGCAGTTCCTGGCTCTGCGCTGCCTTTTTTTATTACGAAAAAAATTATTCTGTAATTTAGATTTTCTCAAATTTCAGGTGTGATATGCTGCTATATTTTCAGGCTTGTTTTTTTTCTTAAATGATAGCTCATACAGCTCAGCTTCTTAGTACAAAACCTCGGAGTTCCCGTCTCTGTGCTGCCTTTTTGTAACGAAAAATAAATTACCTCTAAAATTTGAATTTTCTCAACTTTCAGGTTTGATATGCTGATATATTTTCAGGAGTTCTATACTTGTTTTTGGCCTTAATTGATATGCTTATGTTCATACAAAGTTACGTCGTAGTCGGCTCTGCGCTGACTTTTTTGATAAGAAAAAATTAACTCCGAAAATTCAATATTCTCAAATTTCAGGTGTGATATGCTGATATATTTTCAAGAGTTCTAGGCTTATTTTTGGTCTTAAATGATAGCTCATGCTTAGCTTAGTGCAAAAACCCGGAGTTCCCGTCTCTGTGCTGCCTTTTTTATTACGAAAAAATTTTAATCTGAAAATTTAAATTTTCTCAAATTTCAGGTGTGATATGCTGATATATTTTCAGGAGTTCTTGGCTTGTTATTGGTCTCTAATGATAGCTCAAGCTTGGTTTCGTCCAAAACCGCGGAGTTGCCGTCTCTGTCCTGCCTTTTTTTTACGAAAAAATTTTACTCTTAAAATTTAAATTTTCTCAAATTTCAATTGTGATATGCTGATATATTTTCAGGAGTTCTTGGCTTGTGATTGGTCTCAAATGATAGCTCAAGCTTAGTTTCGTCCAAAACCGCGTAGTTCCTGGCTCTGAGTGTACTTATTTTCTATGAAAAAAATAAGTCTGTTATTTAGATTTTCTCAAATTTAAGTTGTGATATGCTGATATGTTTTCAGGAATTTGGGGCCTGTTTTTGGTCTCCAACGATAGCTTATGCTCAGTTACGTACAAAAGCACGCAGTTCCTGGCTCTGCGCTGCCTTTTATTATTACGAAAATATTTCTCTGTTATTTAGATTTTCTCAAATTTCAGGTGTGATATACTGATGTATTTATAGAAGTTCTAGGCTTGTTTTTAGCCTTAATTGATAGCTCATGCTTAGTTTAGTACAAAAACGCGGAGTTCCCGTCTCTGTGCTGCCTTTTTTGTAACGAAAAAAATTAACTCTGAAATTTCGATTTTCTCAAATTTTAGGTGTGATATGCTGATATATTTTCAGGAGTTCTTGGCTTGCTAATGGTCTCAAATGATAGCTCATGCTTAGATTAGTTCAAAACCGCGGAGTTTCTGTCTCTGTGCTGCCTTTTTTGTAAACAAAAAAATTAACTCTGTAATTTCGATTTTCTCAAACTTTAGGTTTGATATGCTGATATATTTTCAGGAGTTCTAGGCTTGTTATTGGTCTCAAATGATAGCTCAAGCTTAGTTTTGTACAAAACCGCAGAGTTCCCATCTCTGTGCTGCCTTTTTTGTAACGAAACAAATTAACTCTGAAATTTCGATTTTCTCAAATTTTAGGTGTGATATGCTGATATATTTTCAGAAGTTCTTGGCTTGCTATTGGTCTCAAATGATAGCTCAAGCATAGTTTCGTACAAAACCGCAGAGTTCCCGTCTCTGTGCTGCCTTTTTGTAACGAAAAAAAATTACTCTAAAATTTGAATTTTCTCAAACTTCAGGTTTGATATGCTGATACTTTTTCAGGAGTTCTAGACTTTATTTTAGTCTTAAACGATAGCTAATGTACGGTAACGTAAAAAACCATGCAGTTCCTGGCTCTGCGCTGTGTTTTTTATTACGAAAAAATTTACTCTGAAATTTAGATTTTCTCAAATATCAGGTGTGATATGCTGATATATTTTCAAAAGTTCTAGGCTTATTTTTGGGCTTAAATGATAGCTCAAGCTTAGCTTAGTGCAAAACTGCGAAGTTTCCATCTCTGTGCTGCCTTTTTTGTAACGAAAAAAATTAAATCTGAAATTTCGATTTTCTCAAATTTTAGGTGTGATATGCTGATATATTTTCAGGAGTTCTTGGCTTGTTATTGGTCTTAAAAGATAGCTCCAGCTTGGTTTGGTCCAAAACCGCGGAGTTCCCGTCTCTGTGCTGCCGTTTTTATTACGAAAAAATTTTACTCTGAAAATTTAAGTTTTCTCAAATTTCAGGTGTGATATGCTGATATATTTTCAGGAGTTCTTGGCTTGTTTTTGGTCTCAAATGATAGCTCAAGCTTAGATCAGTTCAAAACTGCAGATTTCCCGTCTCTGTGCTGCCTTTTTTGTAACGAAAAAAATTAACTCTGAAATTTCGATTTTCTCAAACTTTAGGTGTGATATGCTGATACTTTTTCAGGAGTTCTAGACTTGTTTTTGGTCTTAATTGATATGCTTATGTTCATACAAAGCTACGTCGTAGTCGGCTCTGCGCTGATTTTTTTTATAAGAAAAAATTAACTCCGATAATTCATTATTCTCAAATTTCAGGTGTGATATGCTAATATATTTTCAGGAGTTCTAGGCTTATTTTTGGTCTTAAACGATAGCTAATGCACAGTAACGTAAAAAAACACGCAGTTTCTGGCTCTGCGCTGCCTTTTTTATTACGAAAAACTTTTACTCTGGAAATTGAACTTTTACTCTGAAAATTGAAATTTTCAGAGTAAAAGTTTTTCGTAATAAAAAAGGCAGCGCAGAGCCAGAAACTGCGTGTTTTTTTACGTTACTGTGCATTAGCTATCGTTTAAGACCAAAAATAAGCCTAGAACTCCTGAAAATATATTAGCATATCACACCTGAAATTTGAGAATAATGAATTATCGGAGTTAATTTTTTCTTATAAAAAAAATCAGCGCAGAGCCGACTACGACGTAGCTTTGTATGAACATAAGCATATCAATTAAGACCAAAAACAAGTCTAGAACTCCTGAAAAAGTATCAGCATATCACACCTAAAGTTTGAGAAAATCGAAATTTCAGAGTTAATTTTTTTCGTTACAAAAAAGGCAGCACAGAGACGGGAAATCTGCAGTTTTGAACTGATCTAAGCTTGAGCTATCATTTGAGACCAAAAACAAGCCAAGCACTCCTGAAAATATATCAGCATATCACACCTGAAATTTGAGAAAACTTAAATTTTCAGAGTAAAATTTTTTCGTAATAAAAACGGCAGCACAGAGACGGGAACTCCGCGGTTTTGGACCAAACCAAGCTGGAGCTATCTTTTAAGACCAATAACAAGCCAAGAACTCCTGAAAATATATCAGCATATCACACCTAAAATTTGAGAAAATCGAAATTTCAGATTTAATTTTTTTCGTTACAAAAAAGGCAGCACAGAGATGGAAACTTCGCAGTTTTGCACTAAGCTAAGCTTGAGCTATCATTTAAGCCCAAAAATAAGCCTAGAACTTTTGAAAATATATCAGCATATCACACCTGATATTTGAGAAAATCTAAATTTCAGAGTAAATTTTTTCGTAATAAAAAACACAGCGCAGAGCCAGGAACTGCATGGTTTTTTACGTTACCGTACATTAGCTATCGTTTAAGACTAAAATCAAGTCTAGAACTCCTGAAAAAGTATCAGCATATCAAACCTGAAGTTTGAGAAAATTCAAATTTTAGAGTAATTTTTTTTCGTTACAAAAAGGCAGCACAGAGACGGGAACTCTGCGGTTTTGTACGAAACTATGCTTGAGCTATCATTTGAGACCAATAGCAAGCCAAGAACTTCTGAAAATATATCAGCATATCACACCTAAAATTTGAGAAAATCGAAATTTCAGAGTTAATTTGTTTCGTTACAAAAAAGGCAGCACAGAGATGGGAACTCTGCGGTTTTGTACAAAACTAAGCTTGAGCTATCATTTGAGACCAATAACAAGCCTAGAACTCCTGAAAATATATCAGCATATCAAACCTAAAGTTTGAGAAAATCGAAATTACAGAGTTAATTTTTTTGTTTACAAAAAAGGCAGCACAGAGACAGAAACTCCGCGGTTTTGAACTAATCTAAGCATGAGCTATCATTTGAGACCATTAGCAAGCCAAGAACTCCTGAAAATATATCAGTTTCTGGCTCTGCGCTGCCTTTTTTATTACGAAAAACTTTTACTCTGAAAATTTCAATTTTCTCAAACTTCAGGTGTGATATGCTGAGATATTTTCAGGAGTTCTAGGCTTGCTTTTAGTCTTAAATGATAGCTCATGCTTAGATTAGTTCAAAACCGCGGAGTTCCCGTTCCTGTGCAGCCCTTTTTGTAACAAAAAAAATTAACTCTGAAATTTCGATTTTCTCAAACTTTAGGTGTGGTATGCTGATATATTTACAGGAGTTCTTGTCTTGTGATTGGTCTCAAATGATAGCTCAAGCTTGATTACGTCCAAAACCGCGGAGTTCCCGTCTCTGTGCTGCCTTTTTTATTACGAAAAAATTTTAATCTGAAAATTTAAATTTTCTCAAATTTCAGGTGTGATATGCTGATATATTTTCAGGAGTTCTTGGCTTGTTATTGGTCTCAAATGATAGCTCAAGCTTCGTTTCGTCCAAAACCGCGGAGTTCCTGGCTCTGAGTTTACTTATATTCTGCGAAAAAATTAATCTGAAATTCCGATTTTCTCAGATTTCAGGTGTGATATGCTGATATAATTTCAGGAGTTCTAGGCTTGCTTTTGGTCTCGAACGATAGCTCATGCTTGGTTATGTACAAAAGCGCGTAGTTCCTGGCTCTGAGTGTACTTATGTTCTATGAAAAAAATAAGTCTGAAATTTCGATTTTCTCAAATTTAATATGTGATACTCGTATGCTTATATATTTTTCGGAATTTAGGGCTTGTTTTTAGTCTCAAACGATAGCTTATGCTAGGTTACGTACCAAACCACGCAGTTCCTAGCCCTGCGCTGCCTTTTTTTATTACGAAAAAAATTAATCTGTAATTTAGATTTTCTCAAATTTCAGGTGTGATATGCTGATATATTTTCAGGTGTTCTAGGCTTATTTTTGGGCTTGAATGATAGCTCATGCTTAGCTTAGTGCAAAAACCCGGAGTTCACGTCTCAGTGCTGCCTTTTTTATTACGAAAAACTTTTACTCTGAAAATTTCAATTTTCTCAAACTTCAGGTGTGATATGCTGAGATATTTTCAGGAGTTCTAGGCTTGCTTTTAGTCTTAAATGATAGCTCATGCTTAGATTAGTTCAAAACCGCGGAGTTCCCGTCCCTGTGCAGCCCTTTTTGTAATGAAAAAAATTAACTCTGAAATTTCGATTTTCTCAAACTTTAGGTGTGGTATGTTGATATATTAACAGGAGTTCTTGTCTTGTGATTTGTCTCAAATGATAGCTCAAGCTTGGTTTCGTCCAAACCCGCGGTGTTCCCGTCTCTGTGCTGCCTTTTTTATTACGAAAAAATTTTAATCTGAAAATTAAAATTTTCTCAAACTTCAAGTGTGATATGCTGATATATTTTCAGGAGTTCTTGGCTTGTTATTGGTGTCAAATGATAGCTCAAGCTTGGTTTCGTACAAAACCTTGGAATTCCCGTCTCTGTGCTGCCTTTTTTATTACGAAAAAATGTTACTCTTAAAATTAAAATTTTCTCAAACTTCAGGTGCTATATGCTGATATATTTTCAGGAGTTCTAGGCTTGCTTTTAGTCTTAAATGATAGCTCTTGCTTAGATTAGTTCAAAACTGCGGATTTCCCGTCCCTGTGCTGCCTTTTTTGTAACGAAAAAAATTAACTCTGAAATTTCGATTTTCTCAAACTTTAGGTGTGATATGCTGACATATTTTCAGGAGTTCTTGGCTTGCTATTGGTCTCAAATGATAGCTCAAGCTTGGTTTCGTCCAAAACCGCGGAGTTCCCGTCTTTGTGCTGCCTGTTTTATTTCGAAAAAATTTTAATCTGAAAATTTCAATTTTCTTAAACTTCAGGTGTGATATGCTGATATATTTTCAGGAGTTTTAGGCTTGTTTTTAGTCTTAAATTATAGCTCATGCTTAGATTAGTTCAAAACCGCGGAGTTCTTGTCTCTGTGCCGCCTTTTTTGTAAAGAAAAAAATTAAATCTTAAATTTTGATTTTCTCAAACTTTAGGTGTGATATGCTGATATATTTTCAGGAGTTCTTGGCTTGTTATTGGTCTCATATGATAGCTCAAGCTTAGTTTTGTACAAAACCGCAGAGTTCCCGTCTCTGTGCTGCCTTTTTGTAACAAAAAATATTTACTCTAAAATTTGAATTTTCTCAAACTTCAGGTTTGATATGCTGATACTTTTTCAGGAGTTCTAGACTTGTTTTTGGTCTTAATTGATATGCTTATGTTCATACAAAGCTACGTCGTAGTCGGCTCTGCGCTGTTTTTTTTGATAAGAAAAAATTAACTCCGAAAATTCATTATTCTCAAATTTCAGGTGTGATATGCTAATATATTTTCAGGAGTTCTAGGCTTATTTTTGGTCTTAAACGATAGCTAATGCACGGTAACGTAAAAAACCACGCAGTTTCTGGCTCTGCGCTGCCTTTTTTATTACGAAAAAATTTACTCTGAAATTTAGATTTTCTCAAATATCAGGTGTGATATGCTGATATATTTTCAAAAGTTCTAGGCATATTTTTGGGCTTATATGATAGCTCAAGCTTAGCTTAGTGCAAAACTGCGAAGTTTCCATCTCTGTACTGCCTTTTTTTAACGAAAAAAATTAAATCTGAAATTTCGATTTTCTCAAATTTTAGGTGTGATATGCTGATATATTTTCAGGAGTTCTTGGCTTGTTATTGGTCTCAAATGATAGCTCCAGCTTGGTTTCGTCCAAAACCGCGGAGTTCCCGTCTCTGTGCTGCCGTTTTTATTACGAAAAAATTTTACTCTGAAAATTTAAGTTTTCTCAAATTTCAGGTGTAATATGCTGATATATTTTCAGGAGTTCTTGGCTTGCTATTGGTCTCAAATGATAGCTCAAGCTTAGATCAGTTCAAAACTGCGAATTTCCTGTCTCTGTGCTGCCTTTTTTGTAACGAAAAAAATTAACTCTGAAATTCCGATTTTCTCAAACTTTAGGTGTGATATGCTGATACTTTTTCAGGAGTTTTAGACTTGTTTTTGGTCTTAATTGATATGCTTATGTCCATACAAAGCTACGTCGTAGTCGGCTCTGCGCTGACTTTTTTGATAAGAAAAAATTAACTCCGAAAATTCAATATTCTCAAATTTCAGGTGTGATATGCTAATATATTTTCAGGAGTTCTAGGCTTATTTTTGGTCTTAAACGATAGCTAATGCACGGTAACGTAAAAAACCGCGCAGTTCCTGGCTCTGCGCTACCTTTTTTATTACGAAAATATTTACTCTGAAATTTAGATTTTCTCAAATATCAGGTGTGATATGCTGATATATTTTCAAAAGTTCTACGCTTATTTTTGGGCTTAAATGATAGCTTATGCTTAGCTTAGTGCAAAAACCCGGAGTTCCCGTCTCTGTGCTGCCTTTTTTATTACGAAAAAATTTTAATCTGAAAATTTAAATTTTCTCAAATTTCAGGTGTGATATGCTGATATATTTTCAGGAGTTCTTGGCTTGTTATTGGTCTCTAATGATAGCTCAAGCTTGGTTTCGTCCAAAACCGCGGAGTTCCCGTCTCTGAGCTGCCTTTTTTTTTACGAAAAAATTTTACTCTTAAAATTTAAATTTTCTCAAATTTCAAGTGTGATATGCTGATATATTTTCAGGAGTTCTTGGCTTGTTATTGGTCTCAAACGATAGCTCAAGCTTAGTTTCGTCCAAAACCGCGTAGTTCCTGGCTCTGAGTGTACTTATTTTCTATGAAAAAAATAAGTCTCTTATTTAGATTTTCTCAAATTTAAGTTGTGATATGCTGATATGTTTTCAGGAATTTGGGGCCTGTTTTTGGTCTCCAACGATAGCTTATGCTCAGTTACGTACAAAAGCACGCAGTTCCTGGCTCTGCGCTGCATTTTATTATTACGAAAATATTACTCTGTAATTTAGTTTTTCTCAAATTTCAGGTGTGATATGCTGATATATTTTTAGGAGTTCTAGGCTTGTTTTTAGCCTTAATTGATAGCTCATGCTTAGTTTAGTACAAAAACGCGGAGTTCCCGTCTCTGTGCTGCCTTTTTTATTACGAAAAAAATTTACTCTGAAAATTTTAATTTTCTCAAATTTCAGGTGTGATAAGCTGATATATTTTCAGGAGTTCTAGGCTTGTTTTTAATCTTCAATGATAGCTCTTGCTTAGATTAGTTCAAAACCACGGAGTTCCCGTCCCTGTGCAGCCCTTTTTGTAACGAAAAAAATTAACTCTGAAATTTCGATTTTCTCAAACTTTAGGTGTGATATGCTGATATATTTTCAGGAGTTCTTGGCTTGCTATTGGTCTCAAATGATAGCTCATGCTTAGGTTAGTTCAAAACCGCGGAGTTTCTGTCTCTGTGCTGCATTTTTTGTAAACAAAAAAATTAACTCTGAAATTTCGATTTTCTCAAACTTTAGGTTTGATATGCTGATATATTTTCAGGAGTTCTAGGCTTGTTATTGGTCTCAAATGATAGCTCAAGCTTAGTTTCGTACAAAACCGCAGAGTTCCCGTCTCTGTGCTGCCTTTTTGTAACGAAAATATTTTAATCTGGAAATTAAAATTTTCTCAAACTTCAAGTGTGATATGCTGATATATTTTCAGGAGTTCTTGGCTTGTTATTGGTGTCAAATGATAGCTCAAGCTTGGTTTCGTACAAAACTTTGGAACATCCGTCTCTGTGCTGCCTTTTTTATTACGAAAAAATTTTATTCTGAAAATTAAAATTTTCTCAAATTTCAGGTGCGATATGCTGATATATTTTCAGGAGTTCTAGGCTTGCTTTTAGTCTTAAATGATAGCTCATGCTTAGATTAGTTCAAAACCGCGGAGTTCTTGTCTCTGTGCCGCCTTTTTTGTAAAGAAAAAAATTAAATCTGAAATTTCGATTTTCTCAAATTTTAGGTGTGATATGCTGATATATTTTCAGGAGTTCTTGGCTTGTTATTGGTCTTAAAAGATAGCTCCAGCTTGGTTTCGTCCAAAACCGCGGAGTTCCCGACTCTGTGCTGCCGTTTTTATTACGAAAAAATTTTACTCTGAAAATTTAAGTTTTCTCAAATTTCAGGTGTGATATGCTGATATATTTTCAGGAGTTCTTGGCTTGTTATTGGTCTCAAATGATAGCTCAAGCTTAGATCAGTTCAAAACTGCAGATTTCCCGTCTCTGTGCTGCCTTTTTTGTAACGAAAAAAATTAACTCTGAAATTTCGATTTTCTCAAACTTTAGGTGTGATATGCTGATACTTTTTCAGGAGTTCTAGACTTGTTTTTGGTCTTAATTGATATGCTTATGTTCATACAAAGCTACGTCGTAGTCGGCTCTGCGCTGATTTTTTTGATAAGAAAAAATTAACTCCGATAATTCATTATTCTCAAATTTCAGGTGTGATATGCTAATATATTTTCAGGAGTTCTAGGCTTATTTTTGGTCTTAAACGATAGCTAATGCACAGTAACGTAAAAAACCACGCAGTTTCTGGCTCTGCGCTGCCTTTTTTATTACGAAAAACTTTTACTCTGAAAATTTCAATTTTCTCAAATTTCAGGTGTGATATGCTGAGATATTTTCAGGAGTTCTAGGCTTGCTTTTAGTCTTAAATGATAGCTCATGCTTAGATTAGTTCAAAACCGCGGAGTTCCCGTCCCTGTGCAGCCCTTTTTGTAACAAAAAAATTTAACTCTGAAATTTCGATTTTCTCAAACTTTAGGTGTGGTATGCTGATATATTTACAGGAGTTCTTGTCTTGTGATTGGTCTCAAATGATAGCTCAAGCTTGGTTACGTCCAAAAACGCGGAGTTCCCGTCTCTGTGCTGCCTTTTTTATTACGAAAAAATTTTAATCTGAAAATTTAAATTTTCTCAAATTTCAGGTGTGATATGCTGATATATTTTCAGGAGTTCTTGGCTTGTTATTGGTCTCAAATGATAGCTCAAGCTTCGTTTCGTCCAAAACGGCGGAGTTCCTGGCTCTGAGTTTACTTATATTCTGCGAAAAAATTAATCTGAAATTCCGATTTTCTCATATTTCAGGTGTGATATGCTGATATAATTTCAGGAGTTCTAGGCTTGCTTTTGGTCTCGAACGATAGCTCATGCTTGGTTATGTACAAAACCGCGTCGTTCCTGGCTCTGAGTGTACTTATGTTCTATGAAAAAAATAAGTCTGAAATTACGATTTTTTCAAATTTAAGATGTGATACTCGTATGCTTATATATTTTTCGGAATTTAGGGCTTGTTTTTAGTCTCAAACGATAGCTTATGCTAGGTTACGTACCAAACCACGCAGTTCCTAGCCCTGCGCTGCCTTTTTTATTACGAAAAAAATTACTTTGTAATTTAGATTTTCTCAAATTTCAGGTGTGATATGCTGATATATTTTCAGGAGTTCTAGGCTTATTTTTGGGCTTAAATGATAGCTTATGCTTAGCTTAGTGCAAAAACCCGGAGTTTACGTCTCAGTGCTGCCTTTTTTATTACGAAAAACTTTTACTCTGAAAATTTCAATTTTCTCAAACTTCAGGTGTGATATGCTGAGATATTTTCAGGAGTTCTAGGCGTGCTTTTAGTCTTATATGATAGCTCATGCTTAGATTAGTTCAAAACCGCGGAGTTCCCGTCCCTGTGCAGCCCTTTTTGTAACGAAAAAAAATAACTCTGAAATTTCGATTTTCTCAAACTTTAGGTGTGGTATGTTGATATATTAACAGGAGTTCTTGTCTTGTGATTGGACTCAAATGATAGCTCAAGCTTGGTTTCGTCCAAAACCGCGGAGTTCCCGTCTCTGTGCTGCCTTTTTTATTACGAAAAAATTTTAATCTGAAAATTAAAATTTTCTCAAACTTCAAGTGTGATATGCTGATATATTTTCAGGAGTTCTTGGCTTGTTATTGGTGTCAAATGATAGCTCAAGCTTGGTTTCGTACAAAACCTTGGAATTCCCGTCTCTGTGCTGCCTTTTTTATTACGAAAAAATGTTACTCTTAAAATTTAAATTTTCTCAAATTTCAGGTGCGATATGCTGATATATTTTCAGGAGTTCTAGGCTTGCTTTTAGTCTTAAATGATAGCTCTTGCTTAGATTAGTTCAAAACTGCGGATTTCCTGTCTCTGTGCTGCCTTTTTTGTAACGAAAAAAATTAACTCTGAAATTTCGATTTTCTCAAATTTTAGGTGTGATATGCTGACATATTTTCAGGAGCTCTTGGCTTGCTATTGGTCTCAAATGATAGCTCAAGCTTGGTTTCGTCCAAAACCGCGGAGTTCCCGTCTTTGTGCTGCCTTTTTTATTTCGAAAAAATTTTAATCTGAAAATTTCAATTTTCTTAAACTTCAGGTGTGATATGCTGATATATTTTCAGGAGTTTTAGGCTTGTTTTTAGTCTTAAATGATAGCTCATGCTTAGATTAGTTCAAAACCGCGGAGTTCTTGTCTCTGTGCCGCCTTTTTTGTAAAGAAAAAAATTAAATCTGAAATTTTGATTTTCTCAAACTTTAGGTGTGATATGCTGATATATTTTCAGGAGTTCTTGGCTTGTTATTGGTCTCATATGATAGCTCAAGCTTAGTTTTGTACAAAACCGCAGAGTTCCCGTCTCTGTGCTGCCTTTTTGTAACAAAAAATATTTACTCTAAAATTTGAATTTTCTCAAACTTCAGGTTTGATATGCTGATACTTTTTCAGGAGTTCTAGACTTGTTTTTGGTCTTAATTGATATGCTTATGTTCATACAAAGCTACGTCGTAGTCGGCTCTGCGCTGATTTTTTTGATAAGAAAAAATTAACTCCGAAAATTCATTATTCTCAAATTTCAGGTGTGACATGCTAATATATTTTCAGGAGTTCTAGGCTTATTTTTGGTCTTAAACGATAGCTAATGCACGGTAACGTAAAAAACCACGCAGTTTCTGGCTCTGCGCTGCCTTTTTTATTACGAAAAAATTTACTCTGAAATTTAGATTTTCTCAAACATCAAGTGTGATATGCTGATATATTTTCAAAAGTTCTAGGCATATTTTTGGGCTTAAATGATAGCTCAAGCTTAGCTTAGTGCAAAACTGCGAAGTTTCCATCTCTGTGCTGCCTTTTTTGTAACGAAAAAAATTAAATCTGAAATTTCGATTTTCTCAAATTTTAGGTGTGATATGCTGATATATTTTCAGGAGTTCTTGGCTTGTTATTGGTCTCAAATGATAGCTCCAGCTTGGTTTCGTCCAAAACCGCGGAGTTCCCGTCTCTGTGCTGCCGTTTTTATTACGAAAAAATTTTACTCTGAAAATTTAAGTTTTCTCAAATTTCAGGTGTGATATGCTGATATATTTTCAGGAGTTCTTGGCTTGCTATTGGTCTCAAATGATAGCTCAAGCTTAGATCAGTTTAAAACTGCGGATTTCCCGTCTCTGTGCTGCCTTTTTTGTAACGAAAAAAATTAACTCTGAAATTTCGATTTTCTCAAACTTTAGGTGTGATATGCTGATACTTTTTCAGGAGTTCTAGACTTGTTTTTGGTCTTAATTGATATGCTTATGTCCATACAAAGCTACGTCGTAGTCGGCTCTGCGCTGACTTTTTTGATAAGAAAAAATTAACTCCGAAAATTCAATATTCTCAAATTTCAGGTGTGATATGCTAATATATTTTCAGGAGTTCTAGGCTTATTTTTGGTCTTAAACGATAGCTAATGCACGGTAACGTAAAAAACCGCGCAGTTCCTGGCTCTGCGCTACCTTTTTTATTACGAAAATATTTACTCTGAAATTTAGATTTTCTCAAACATCAGGTGTGATATGCTGATATATTTTCAAAAGTTCTACGCTTATTTTTGGGCTTAAATGATAGCTTATGCTTAGCTTAGTGCAAAAACCTGGAGTTCCCGTCTCTGTGCTGCCTTTTTTATTACGAAAAAATTTTAATCTGAAAATTTAAATTTTCTCAAACTTCAGGTGTGATATGCTGATATATTTTCAGGAGTTCTTGGCTTGTTATTGGTCTCTAATGATAGCTCAAGCTTGGTTTCGTCCAAAACCGCGGAGTTCCCGTCTCTGTGCTGCCTTTTTTTTACGAAAAAATTTTACTCTTAAAATTTAAATTTACTCAAATTTCAAGTGTGATATGCTGATATATTTTCAGGAGTTCTTGGCTTGTTATTGGTCTCAAATGATAGCTCAAGCTTGGTTTCGTCCAAAACCGCGGAGTTCCCGTCTCTGTGCTGCCTTTTTTTTACGAAAAAATTTTACTCTTAAAATTTAAATTTTCTCAAACTTCAGGTGTGATATGCTGATATATTTTCAGGAGTTCTTGGCTTGTTATTGGTCTCTAATGATAGCTCAAGCTTGGTTTCGTCCAAAACCGCGGAGTTCCCGTCTCTGTGCTGCCTTTTTTTTACGAAAAAATTTTACTCTTAAAATTTAAATTTTCTCAAATTTCAAGTGTGATATGCTGATATATTTTCAGGAGTTCTTGGCTTGTTATTGGTCTCAAATGATAGCTCAAGCTTAGTTTCGTCCAAAACCGCGTAGTTCCTGGCTCTGAGTGTACTTATTTTCTATGAAAAAATAAGTCTGTTATTTAGATTTTCTCAAATTTAAGTTGTGATATGCTGATATGTTTTCAGGAATTTGGGGCCTGTTTTTGGTCTCCAACGATAGCTTATGCTCAGTTACGTACAAAAGCACGCAGTTCCTGGCTCTGCGCTGCATTTTATTATTACGAAAATATTACTCTGTAATTTAGTTTTTCTCAAATTTCAGGTGTGATATGCTGATATATTTTTAGGAGTTCTAGGCTTGTTTTTAGCCTTAATTGATAGCTCATGCTTAGTTTAGTACAAAAACGCGGAGTTCCCGTCTCTGTGCTGCCTTTTTTATTACGAAAAAAATTTACTCTGAAAATTTTAATTTTCTCAAACTTCAGGTGTGATATGCTGATATATTTTCAGGAGTTCTTGGCTTGTTATTGGTCTCTAATGATAGCTCAAGCTTGGTTTCGTCCAAAACCGCGGAGTTCCCGTCTCTGTGCTGCCTTTTTTTACGAAAAAATTTTACTCTTAAAATTTAAATTTTCTCAAATTTCAGGTGCGATATGCTGATATATTTTCAGGAGTTCTAGGCTTGCTTTTAGTCTTAAATGATAGCTCTTGCTTAGATTAGTTCAAAACTGCGGATTTCCTGTCTCTGTGCTGCCTTTTTTGTAACGAAAAAAATTAACTCTGAAATTTCGATTTTCTCAAATTTTAGGTGTGATATGCTGACATATTTTCAGGAGTTCTTGGCTTGCTATTGGTCTCAAATGATAGCTCAAGCTTGGTTTCGTCCAAAACCGCGGAGTTCCCGTCTTTGTGCTGCCTTTTTTATTTCGAAAAAAATTTAATCTGAAAATTTCAATTTTCTTAAACTTCAGGTGTGATATGCTGATATATTTTCAGGAGTTTTAGGCTTGTTTTTAGTCTTAAATGATAGCTCATGCTTAGATTAGTTCAAAACCGCGGAGTTCTTGTCTCTGTGCCGCCTTTTTTGTAAAGAAAAAAATTAAATCTGAAATTTTGATTTTCTCAAACTTTAGGTGTGATATGCTGATATATTTTCAGGAGTTCTTGGCTTGTTATTGGTCTCATATGATAGCTCAAGCTTAGTTTTGTACAAAACCGCAGAGTTCCCGTCTCTGTGCTGCCTTTTTGTAAC
Source organism: Pammene aurita (assembly GCA_947086415.1). Classification (NCBI taxonomy): domain Eukaryota; kingdom Metazoa; phylum Arthropoda; class Insecta; order Lepidoptera; family Tortricidae; genus Pammene; species Pammene aurita. The sequence goes on along the minus strand of OX352315.1, from coordinate 5,415,961 downwards.
AAAAAATATTTACTCTAAAATTTGAATTTTCTCAAACTTCAGGTTTGATATGCTGATACTTTTTCAGGAGTTCTAGACTTGTTTTTGGTCTTAATTGATATGCTTATGTTCATACAAAGCTACGTCGTAGTCGGCTCTGCGCTGATTTTTTTGATAAGAAAAAATTAACTCCGAAAATTCATTATTCTCAAATTTCAGGTGTGACATGCTAATATATTTTCAGGAGTTCTAGGCTTATTTTTGGTCTTAAACGATAGCTAATGCACGGTAACGTAAAAAACCACGCAGTTTCTGGCTCTGCGCTGCCTTTTTTATTACGAAAAAATTTACTCTGAAATTTAGATTTTCTCAAACATCAGGTGTGATATGCTGATATATTTTCAAAAGTTCTAGGCATATTTTTGGGCTTAAATGATAGCTCAAGCTTAGCTTAGTGCAAAACTGCGAAGTTTCCATCTCTGTGCTGCCTTTTTTGTAACGAAAAAAATTAAATCTGAAATTTCGATTTTCTCAAATTTTAGGTGTGATATGCTGATATATTTTCAGGAGTTCTTGGCTTGTGATTGGTCTCAAATGATAGCTCCAGCTTGGTTTCGTCCAAAACCGCGGAGTTCCCGTCTCTGTGCTGCCGTTTTTATTACGAAAAAATTTTACTCTGAAAATTTAAGTTTTCTCAAATTTCAGGTGTGATATGCTGATATATTTTCAGGAGTTCTTGGCTTGCTATTGGTCTCAAATGATAGCTCAAGCTTAGATCAGTTTAAAACTGTGGATTTCCCGTCTCTGTGCTGCCTTTTTTGTAACGAAAAAAATTAACTCTGAAATTTCGATTTTCTCAAACTTTAGGTGTGATATGCTGATACTTTTTCAGGAGTTCTAGACTTGTTTTTGGTCTTAATTGATATGCTTATGTCCATACAAAGCTACGTCGTAGTCGGCTCTGCGCTGACTTTTTTGATAAGAAAAAATTAACTCCGAAAATTCAATATTCTCAAATTTCAGGTGTGATATGCTAATATATTTTCAGGAGTTCTAGGCTTATTTTTGGTCTTAAACGATAGCTAATGCACGGTAACGTAAAAAACCGCGCAGTTCCTGGCTCTGCGCTACCTTTTTTATTACGAAAATATTTACTCTGAAATTTAGATTTTCTCAAACATCAGGTGTGATATGCTGATATATTTTCAAAAGTTCTACGCTTATTTTTGGGCTTAAATGATAGCTTATGCTTAGCTTAGTGCAAAAACCCGGAGTTCCCGTCTCTGTGCTGCCTTTTTTATTACGAAAAAATTTTAATCTGAAAATTTAAATTTTCTCAAACTTCAGGTGTGATATGCTGATATATTTTCAGGAGTTCTTGGCTTGTTATTGGTCTCTAATGATAGCTCAAGCTTGGTTTCGTCCAAAACCGCGGAGTTCCCGTCTCTGTGCTGCCTTTTTTTTACGAAAAAATTTTACTCTTAAAATTTAAATTTTCTCAAATTTCAAGTGTGATATGCTGATATATTTTCAGGAGTTCTTGGCTTGTTATTGGTCTCAAATGATAGCTCAAGCTTAGTTTCGTCCAAAACCGCGTAGTTCCTGGCTCTGAGTGTACTTATTTTCTATGAAAAAAATAAGTCTGTTATTTAGATTTTCTCAAATTTAAGTTGTGATATGCTGATATGTTTTCAGGAATTTGGGGCCTGTTTTTGGTCTCCAACGATAGCTTATGCTCAGTTACGTACAAAAGCACGCAGTTCCTGGCTCTGCGCTGCATTTTATTATTACGAAAATATTACTCTGTAATTTAGTTTTTCTCAAATTTCAGTTGTGATATGCTGATATATTTTTAGGAGTTCTAGGCTTGTTTTTAGCCTTAATTGATAGCTCATGCTTATTTTAGTACAAAAACGCGGAGTTCCCGTCTCTGTGCTGCCTTTTTTATTACGAAAAAAATTTACTCTGAAAATTTTAATTTTCTCAAACTTCAGGTGTGATAAGCTGATATATTTTCAGGAGTTCTAGGCTTGTTTTTAATCTTCAATGATAGCTCTTGCTTAGATTAGTTCAAAACCACGGAGTTCCCGTCTCTGTGCTGCCTTTTTTGTAACGAAAAAAATTAACTCTGAAATTTCGATTTTCTCAAACTTTAGGTGTGATATGCTGACATATTTTCAGTAGTTCTTGGCTTGCTATTGGTCTCAAATGATAGCTCAAGCTTGGTTTCGTCCAAAACCGCGGAGTTCCCGTCTTTGTGCTGCCTTTTTTATTTCGAAAAAATTTTAATCTGAAAATTTCAATTTTCTTAAACTTCAGGTGTGATATGCTGATATATTTTCAGGAGTTTTAGGCTTGTTTTTAGTCTTAAATGATAGCTCATGCTTAGATTAGTTCAAAACCGCGGAGTTCTTGTCTCTGTGCCGCCTTTTTTGTAAAGAAAAAAATTAAATCTGAAATTTTGATTTTCTCAAACTTTAGGTGTGATATGCTGATATATTTTCAGGAGTTCTTGGCTTGTTATTGGTCTCATATGATAGCTCAAGCTTAGTTTTGTACAAAACCGCAGAGTTCCCGTCTCTGTGCTGCCTTTTTGTAACAAAAAATATTTACTCTAAAATTTGAATTTTCTCAAACTTCAGGTTTGATATGCTGATACTTTTTCAGGAGTTCTAGACTTGTTTTTGGTCTTAATTGATATGCTTATGTTCATACAAAGCTACGTCGTAGTCGGCTCTGCGCTGATTTTTTTGATAAGAAAAAATTAACTCCGAAAATTCATTATTCTCAAATTTCAGGTGTGACATGCTAATATATTTTCAGGAGTTCTAGGCTTATTTTTGGTCTTAAACGATAGCTAATGCACGGTAACGTAAAAAACCACGCAGTTTCTGGCTCTGCGCTGCCTTTTTTATTACGAAAAAATTTACTCTGAAATTTAGATTTTCTCAAACATCAGGTGTGATATGCTGATATATTTTCAAAAGTTCTAGGCATATTTTTGGGCTTAAATGATAGCTCAAGCTTAGCTTAGTGCAAAACTGCGAAGTTTCCATCTCTGTGCTGCCTTTTTTGTAACGAAAAAAATTAAATCTGAAATTTCGATTTTCTCAAATTTTAGGTGTGATATGCTGATATATTTTCAGGAGTTCTTGGCTTGTTATTGGTCTCAAATGATAGCTCCAGCTTGGTTTCGTCCAAAACCGCGGAGTTCCCGTCTCTGTGCTGCCGTTTTTATTACGAAAAAATTTTACTCTGAAAATTTAAGTTTTCTCAAATTTCAGGTGTGATATGCTGATATATTTTCAGGAGTTCTTGGCTTGCTATTGGTCTCAAATGATAGCTCAAGCTTAGATCAGTTGAAAACTGCGGATTTCCCGTCTCTGTGCTGCCTTTTTTGTAACGAAAAAAATTTACTCTGAAATTTCGATTTTCTCAAACTTTAGGTGTGATATGCTGATACTTTTTCAGGAGTTCTAGACTTGTTTTTGGTCTTAATTGATATGCTTATGTCCATACAAAGCTACGTCGTAGTCGGCTCTGCGCTGACTTTTTTGATAAGAAAAAATTAACTCCGAAAATTCAATATTCTCAAATTTCAGGTGTGATATGCTAATATATTTTCAGGAGTTCTAGGCTTATTTTTGGTCTTAAACGATAGCTAATGCACGGTAACGTAAAAAACCGCGCAGTTCCTGGCTCTGCGCTACCTTTTTTATTACGAAAATATTTACTCTGAAATTTAGATTTTCTCAAACATCAGGTGTGATATGCTGATATATTTTCAAAAGTTCTACGCTTATTTTTGGGCTTAAATGATAGCTTATGCTTAGCTTAGTGCAAAAACCCGGAGTTCCCGTCTCTGTGCTGCCTTTTTTATTACGAAAAAATTTTAATCTGAAAATTTAAATTTTCTCAAACTTCAGGTGTGATATGCTGATATATTTTCAGGAGTTCTTGGCTTGTTATTGGTCTCTAATGATAGCTCAAGCTTGGTTTCGTCCAAAACCGTGGAGTTCACGTCTCTGTGCTGCCTTTTTTTTACGAAAAAATTTTACTCTTAAAATTTAAATTTTCTCAAATTTCAAGTGTGATATGCTGATATATTTTCAGGAGTTCTTGGCTTGTTATTGGTCTCAAATGATAGCTCAAGCTTAGTTTCGTCCAAAACCGCGTAGTTCCTGGCTCTGAGTGTACTTATTTTCTATGAAAAAAATAAGTCTGTTATTTAGATTTTCTCAAATTTAAGTTGTGATATGCTGATATGTTTTCAGGAATTTGGGGCCTGTTTTTGGTCTCCAACGATAGCTTATGCTCAGTTACGTACAAAAGCACGCAGTTCCTGGCTCTGCGCTGCATTTTATTATTACGAAAATATTACTCTGTAATTTAGTTTTTCTCAAATTTCAGGTGTGATATGCTGATATGTTTTTAGGAGTTCTAGGCTTGTTTTTAGCCTTAATTGATAGCTCATGCTTAGTTTAGTACAAAAACGCGGAGTTCCCGTCTCTGTGCTGCCTTTTTTATTACGAAAAAAATTTACTCTGAAAATTTTAATTTTCTCAAACTTCAGGTGTGATATGCTGATATATTTTCAGGAGTTCTTGGCTTGTTATTGGTCTCTCATGATAGCTCAAGCTTGGTTTCGTCCAAAACCGCGGAGTTCCCGTCTCTGTGCTGCCTTTTTTTTACGAAAAAATTTTACTCTTAAAATTTAAATTTTCTCAAATTTCAGGTGCGATATGCTGATATATTTTCAGGAGTTCTAGGCTTGCTTTTAGTCTTAAATGATAGCTCTTGCTTAGATTAGTTCAAAACTGCGGATTTCCTGTCTCTGTGCTGCCTTTTTTGTAACGAAAAAAATTAACTCTGAAATTTCGATTTTCTCAAATTTTAGGTGTGATATGCTGACATATTTTCAGGAGTTCTTGGCTTGCTATTGGTCTCAAATGATAGCTCAAGCTTGGTTTCGTCCAAAACCGCGGAGTTCCCGTCTTTGTGCTGCCTTTTTTATTTCGAAAAAATTTTAATCTGAAAATTTCAATTTTCTTAAACTTCAGGTGTGATATGCTGATATATTTTCAGGAGTTTTAGGCTTGTTTTTAGTCTTAAATGATAGCTCATGCTTAGATTAGTTCAAAACCGCGGAGTTCTTGTCTCTGTGCCGCCTTTTTTGTAAAGAAAAAAATTAAATCTGAAATTTTGATTTTCTCAAACTTTAGGTGTGATATGCTGATATATTTTCAGGAGTTCTTGGCTTGTTATTGGTCTCATATGATAGCTCAAGCTTAGTTTTGTACAAAACCGCAGAGTTCCCGTCTCTGTGCTGCCTTTTTGTAACAAAAAATATTTACTCTAAAATTTGAATTTTCTCAAACTTCAGGTTTGATATGCTGATACTTTTTCAGGAGTTCTAGACTTGTTTTTGGTCTTAATTGATATGCTTATGTTCATCAAAGCTACGTCGTAGTCGGCTCTGCGCTGATGTTTTTGATAAGAAAAAATTAACTCCGAAAATTCATTATTCTCAAATTTCAGGTGTGACATGCTAATATATTTTCAGGAGTTCTAGGCTTATTTTTGGTCTGAAACGATAGCTAATGCACGGTAACGTAAAAAACCACGCAGTTTCTGGCTCTGCGCTGCCTTTTTTATTACGAAAAAATTTACTCTGAAATTTAGATTTTCTCAAACATCAGGTGTGATATGCCGATATATTTTCAAAAGTTCTAGGCATATTTTTGGGCTTAAATGATAGCTCAAGCTTAGCTTAGTGCAAAACTGCGAAGTTTCCATCTCTGTGCTGCCTTTTTTGTAACGAAAAAAATTAAATCTGAAATTTCGATTTTCTCAAATTTTAGGTGTGATATGCTGATATATTTTCAGGAGTTCTTGGCTTGTTATTGATCTCAAATGATAGCTCCAGCTTGGTTTCGTCCAAAACCGCGGAGTTCCCGTCTCTGTGCTGCCGTTTTTATTACGAAAAAATTTTACTCTGAAAATTTAAGTTTTCTCAAATTTCAGGTGTGATATGCTGATATATTTTCAGGAGTTCTTGGCTTGCTATTGGTCTCAAATGATAGCTCAAGCTTAGATCAGTTTAAAACTGTGGATTTCCCGTCTCTGTGCTGCCTTTTTTGTAACGAAAAAAATTAACTCTGAAATTTCGATTTTCTCAAACTTTAGGTGTGATATGCTGATACTTTTTCAGGAGTTCTAGACTTGTTTTTGGTCTTAATTGATATGCTTATGTCCATACAAAGCTACGTCGTAGTCGGCTCTGCGCTGACTTTTTTGATAAGAAAAAATTAACTCCGAAAATTCAATATTCTCAAATTTCAGGTGTGATATGCTAATATATTTTCAGGAGTTCTAGGCTTATTTTTGGTCTTAAACGATAGCTAATGCACGGTAACGTAAAAAACCGCGCAGTTCCTGGCTCTGCGCTACCTTTTTTATTACGAAAATATTTACTCTGAAATTTAGATTTTCTCAAACATCAGGTGTGATATGCTGATATATTTTCAAAAGTTCTACGCTTATTTTTGGGCTTAAATGATAGCTTATGCTTAGCTTAGTGCAAAAACCCGGAGTTCCCGTCTCTGTGCTGCCTTTTTTATTACGAAAAAATTTTAATCTGAAAATTTAAATTTTCTCAAACTTCAGGTGTGATATGCTGATATATTTTCAGGAGTTCTTGGCTTGTTATTGGTCTCTAATGATAGCTCAAGCTTGGTTTCGTCCAAAACCGCGGAGTTCCCGTCTCTGTGCTGCCTTTTTTTTACGAAAAAATTTTACTCTTAAAATTTAAATTTACTCAAATTTCAAGTGTGATATGCTGATATATTTTCAGGAGTTCTTGGCTTGTTATTGGTCTCAAATGATAGCTCAAGCTTGGTTTCGTCCAAAACCGCGGAGTTCCCGTCTCTGTGCTGCCTTTTTTTTACGAAAAAATTTTACTCTTAAAATTTAAATTTTCTCAAACTTCAGGTGTGATATGCTGATATATTTTCAGGAGTTCTTGGCTTGTTATTGGTCTCTAATGATAGCTCAAGCTTGGTTTCGTCCAAAACCGCGGAGTTCCCGTCTCTGTGCTGCCTTTTTTTTACGAAAAAATTTTACTGTTAAAATTTAAATTTTCTCAAATTTCAAGTGTGATATGCTGATATATTTTCAGGAGTTCTTGGCTTGTTATTGGTCTCAAATGATAGCTCAAGCTTAGTTTCGTCCAAAACCGCGTAGTTCCTGGCTCTGAGTGTACTTATTTTCTATGAAAAAATAAGTCTGTTATTTAGATTTTCTCAAATTTAAGTTGTGATATGCTGATATGTTTTCAGGAATTTGGGGCCTGTTTTTGGTCTCCAACGATAGCTTATGCTCAGTTACGTACAAAAGCACGCAGTTCCTGGCTCTGCGCTGCATTTTATTATTACGAAAATATTACTCTGTAATTTAGTTTTTCTCAAATTTCAGGTGTGATATGCTGATATATTTTTAGGAGTTCTAGGCTTGTTTTTAGCCTTAATTGATAGCTCATGCTTAGTTTAGTACAAAAACGCGGAGTTCCCGTCTCTGTGCTGCCTTTTTTATTACGAAAAAAATTTACTCTGAAAATTTTAATTTTCTCAAACTTCAGGTGTGATATGCTGATATATTTTCAGGAGTTCTTGGCTTGTTATTGGTCTCTAATGATAGCTCAAGCTTGGTTTCGTCCAAAACCGCGGAGTTCCCGTCTCTGTGCTGCCTTTTTTTACGAAAAAATTTTACTCTTAAAATTTAAATTTTCTCAAATTTCAGGTGCGATATGCTGATATATTTTCAGGAGTTCTAGGCTTGCTTTTAGTCTTAAATGATAGCTCTTGCTTAGATTAGTTCAAAACTGCGGATTTCCTGTCTCTGTGCTGCCTTTTTTGTAACGAAAAAAATTAACTCTGAAATTTCGATTTTCTCAAATTTTAGGTGTGATATGCTGACATATTTTCAGGAGTTCTTGGCTTGCTATTGGTCTCAAATGATAGCTCAAGCTTGGTTTCGTCCAAAACCGCGGAGTTCCCGTCTTTGTGCTGCCTTTTTTATTTCGAAAAAAATTTAATCTGAAAATTTCAATTTTCTTAAACTTCAGGTGTGATATGCTGATATATTTTCAGGAGTTTTAGGCTTGTTTTTAGTCTTAAATGATAGCTCATGCTTAGATTAGTTCAAAACCGCGGAGTTCTTGTCTCTGTGCCGCCTTTTTTGTAAAGAAAAAAATTAAATCTGAAATTTTGATTTTCTCAAACTTTAGGTGTGATATGCTGATATATTTTCAGGAGTTCTTGGCTTGTTATTGGTCTCATATGATAGCTCAAGCTTAGTTTTGTACAAAACCGCAGAGTTCCCGTCTCTGTGCTGCCTTTTTGTAACAAAAAATATTTACTCTAAAATTTGAATTTTCTCAAACTTCAGGTTTGATATGCTGATACTTTTTCAGGAGTTCTAGACTTGTTTTTGGTCTTAATTGATATGCTTATGTTCATACAAAGCTACGTCGTAGTCGGCTCTGCGCTGATTTTTTTGATAAGAAAAAATTAACTCCGAAAATTCATTATTCTCAAATTTCAGGTGTGACATGCTAATATATTTTCAGGAGTTCTAGGCTTATTTTTGGTCTTAAACGATAGCTAATGCACGGTAACGTAAAAAACCACGCAGTTTCTGGCTCTGCGCTGCCTTTTTTATTACGAAAAAATTTACTCTGAAATTTAGATTTTCTCAAACATCAGGTGTGATATGCTGATATATTTTCAAAAGTTCTAGGCATATTTTTGGGCTTAAATGATAGCTCACGCTTAGCTTAGTGCAAAACTGCGAAGTTTCCATCTCTGTGCTGCCTTTTTTGTAACGAAAAAAATTAAATCTGAAATTTCGATTTTCTCAAATTTTAGGTGTGATATGCTGATATATTTTCAGGAGTTCTTGGCTTGTTATTGGTCTCAAATGATAGCTCCAGCTTGGTTTCGTCCAAAACCGCGGAGTTCCCGTCTCTGTGCTGCCGTTTTTATTACGAAAAAATTTTACTCTGAAAATTTAAGTTTTCTCAAATTTCAGGTGTGATATGCTGATATATTTTCAGGAGTTCTTGGCTTGCTATTGGTCTCAAATGATAGCTCAAGCTTAGATCAGTTTAAAACTGTGGATTTCCCGTCTCTGTGCTGCCTTTTTTGTAACGAAAAAAATTAACTCTGAAATTTCGATTTTCTCAAACTTTAGGTGTGATATGCTGATACTTTTTCAGGAGTTCTAGACTTGTTTTTGGTCTTAATTGATATGCTTATGTCCATACAAAGCTACGTCGTAGTCGGCTCTGCGCTGACTTTTTTGATAAGAAAAAATTAACTCCGAAAATTCAATATTCTCAAATTTCAGGTGTGATATGCTAATATATTTTCAGGAGTTCTAGGCTTATTTTTGGTCTTAAACGATAGCTAATGCACGGTAACGTAAAAAACCGCGCAGTTCCTGGCTCTGCGCTACCTTTTTTATTACGAAAATATTTACTCTGAAATTTAGATTTTCTCAAACATCAGGTGTGATATGCTGATATATTTTCAAAAGTTCTACGCTTATTTTTGGGCTTAAATGATAGCTTATGCTTAGCTTAGTGCAAAAACCCGGAGTTCCCGTCTCTGTGCTGCCTTTTTTATTACGAAAAAATTTTAATCTGAAAATTTAAATTTTCTCAAACTTCAGGTGTGATATGCTGATATATTTTCAGGAGTTCTTGGCTTGTTATTGGTCTCTAATGATAGCTCAAGCTTGGTTTCGTCCAAAACCGCGGAGTTCCCGTCTCTGTGCTGCCTTTTTTTTACGAAAAAATTTTACTCTTAAAATTTAAATTTTCTCAAATTTCAAGTGTGAAATGCTGATATATTTTCAGGAGTTCTTGGCTTGTTATTGGTCTCAAATGATAGCTCAAGCTTAGTTTCGTCCAAAACCGCGTAGTTCCTGGCTCTGAGTGTACTTATTTTCTATGAAAAAAATAAGTCTGTTATTTAGATTTTCTCAAATTTAAGTTGTGATATGCTGATATGTTTTCAGGAATTTGGGGCCTGTTTTTGGTCTCCAACGATAGCTTATGCTCAGTTACGTACAAAAGCACGCAGTTCCTGGCTCTGCGCTGCATTTTATTATTACGAAAATATTACTCTGTAATTTAGTTTTTCTCAAATTTCAGTTGTGATATGCTGATATATTTTTAGGAGTTCTAGGCTTGTTTTTAGCCTTAATTGATAGCTCATGCTTATTTTAGTACAAAAACGCGGAGTTCCCGTCTCTGTGCTGCCTTTTTTATTACGAAAAAAATTTACTCTGAAAATTTTAATTTTCTCAAACTTCAGGTGTGATAAGCTGATATATTTTCAGGAGTTCTAGGCTTGTTTTTAATCTTCAATGATAGCTCTTGCTTAGATTAGTTCAAAACCACGGAGTTCCCGTCTCTGTGCTGCCTTTTTTGTAACGAAAAAAATTAACTCTGAAATTTCGATTTTCTCAAACTTTAGGTGTGATATGCTGACATATTTTCAGTAGTTCTTGGCTTGCTATTGGTCTCAAATGATAGCTCAAGCTTGGTTTCGTCCAAAACCGCGGAGTTCCCGTCTTTGTGCTGCCTTTTTTATTTCGAAAAAATTTTAATCTGAAAATTTCAATTTTCTTAAACTTCAGGTGTGATATGCTGATATATTTTCAGGAGTTTTAGGCTTGTTTTTAGTCTTAAATGATAGCTCATGCTTAGATTAGTTCAAAACCGCGGAGTTCTTGTCTCTGTGCCGCCTTTTTTGTAAAGAAAAAAATTAAATCTGAAATTTTGATTTTCTCAAACTTTAGGTGTGATATGCTGATATATTTTCAGGAGTTCTTGGCTTGTTATTGGTCTCATATGATAGCTCAAGCTTAGTTTTGTACAAAACCGCAGAGTTCCCGTCTCTGTGCTGCCTTTTTGTAACAAAAAATATTTACTCTAAAATTTGAATTTTCTCAAACTTCAGGTTTGATATGCTGATACTTTTTCAGGAGTTCTAGACTTGTTTTTGGTCTTAATTGATATGCTTATGTTCATACAAAGCTACGTCGTAGTCGGCTCTGCGCTGATTTTTTTGATAAGAAAAAATTAACTCCGAAAATTCATTATTCTCAAATTTCAGGTGTGACATGCTAATATATTTTCAGGAGTTCTAGGCTTATTTTTGGTCTTAAACGATAGCTAATGCACGGTAACGTAAAAAACCACGCAGTTTCTGGCTCTGCGCTGCCTTTTTTATTACGAAAAAATTTACTCTGAAATTTAGATTTTCTCAAACATCAGGTGTGATATGCTGATATATTTTCAAAAGTTCTAGGCATATTTTTGGGCTTAACCCAGTTATTACTGAAACTTTTTAAAGAGTCGGATTGCTTTGATTTTTAAATATGATGTTCTATAATGAAGTAATGTTATAGGAAAAATAAAATAAAAAATATTGATCGCCTGGAAAAGCTGGAAAACGAGTGGCGTTATAACGCCCGGTAGTAAAATCGGGGGCTACCAGGCAGTAGTAACATAAATATATTCTGGATTTAAATAAAACCACACTAACATTGTTAAACATGTGTATAATTGCCTATAAATTAAACACTAGTATGATAGGCCACAAAACACGTCTTCGGGTGTAAATGTACACAACATTTACGACATATGAAATTAGATTTCTTTTTACAAATTGTGCAACGGCTTTGAGATTCTTGATACTCTATTAAATGGTCAATGCGGTCATATCGAGAAGTTTCTCGATAATTGCGAGGTGTGCGACAAGGTCCACGCTTTTCATTTTTTCTGTAGGTCTCCAACAATCCTCTTGAAACAACTCTGCGGAAAGTTAAGTGGTCGTATTCTCCACCATCGCGTTTATACAACTGCCAGGCATTATGAGTTGCCATATCCAAACCGTGGCAAAATAATGAGAAATACCATTTTTTCCCGCGGATAGACGTTCGATACAATCCAATGTTTTGATCCGACCGATCCACTCCACCCATGTTTTCATTATAACTTTTTATAATGGCAGGTTGATCAATAAACACATACTTTTTCAGTTGTTGAGAAAATCGTTTAGCTTTATGAAGTGGCTCAATTGTTTCTATATTGGATGCGACACTTACGACGCTATTGTCATTCCATTTACAGACTAAAATTTGCTTAGGTTGGCTAGTCTTGTAGGCAATCGTACCTCTTTCTGTCTTTTTGAAGACTTTGTTTGTAGGTAGTGGGCATTTAGAGGTACGATTTTCACGGATTGTTCCTGTAGCATTCAATCCTCTAATACTCAATTCATGAAAAAGAGGAATAGAAGAAAAAAAAATATCAAAAAATAGGTGAAATTCCTCATTTGGATAATTGTACTGCAAGACATCAGCAAAACTCAGAATAACGCTCGCTCCTAATCCAAATTGTTTGTAGCACGCTGGAATATTTGCAGATTGACCCTGGTATGGGTCAAACCATAAAACGTAACCTAATCTAGTTGCCCCTACCCACAGTTTATATCCCCATCTTATTGGTTTTCCACGTATGAACTGCTTGCAACTATGCCCACCATAATAAGGTACCATAGCTTCATCAATACTATAATTTTGTTCAAAAGGTGCCATATCTGAGAAAGTTTTATTGAGTAGATTGAAAAAAGGTCTGAGTTTTGCATATTTGTCGTTGTCTACTCGAATGACATTGTTGTCGCAACAATGTAAGTATTTCATTATCAAAGTAAACCGATCTCTTGACATTGCATTATACACAATGTCAAAGTGAGTATCAGAAGACTTCTCCCAAAACATATATCGACGTGGTACCGAAACGTAACCACTGTATAAAAGTATTCCCAAAAAACACTTCATTTCTGAAATAGTTACATTACCGACGGCATTTTTCTGGCTCGCGTACAAATTTGTATAATATACCAACAGCTCAATTATCTCATCATTCATCATACACTCATAGTAATACATAGGAGATTGACGATTTTTCGGCTCTTCCCGGTCTTGCCACTGTTTACGTACCCTCGGGTTATCCTGGTTGACCCACTTGTACTGTTGAGATTTTAGTACACTAGGTAAACGCGTAGAACTAATTCTAGGATTGGAAACTGAAGGCTCGTTGTCATTTTCATGTGAATTTTCGGTAGTAGTACGCATTTTTTTGGCTAAAGCCGACAAAGATAAATCGTCTTCCGAATCCTCATTTTCCGAATATGAGCTATATATAGCCTCCGCGGGAGCCCTTAGCTGAGATCCTAAAACGATTAAAATGATGTCAAATATATATTTTCTATAGTGAAAAATAACGTACAGAGTTGAAGTAAAAACAAACCTGGAAGATTATGTAATGACAGAAATTCTTCATCACCCGAATCTTCATCAGTTACTTCAGTATTCGGATTTTCCGGTGGAAAAATAGTGATTTCATTTGGCAAATCGTCATCAGAATCTAAATGGTGTAGGTTGTCAATTATTTCGTTAAGGCTTAAAGCCTTTTTCTTCAGTGGCCTATAAACAAAGTAGTCATAATAAATAGACGTCAATTTTACTACCGGGCGTTATAACGCCACAATTTTTTAATTGAAAAAAAAGCCCGCAAAGAAAGCGATAATATAAACTATTTTTTAATAAAATTATACAATCGTATCAGTCCTCTGTAAAACATCATGATAAGGCTACACTATCAACAAATTCAATAAAAAAAACTTACCTTTTCGAGGGCATGTTTCAAAGAAATCACTTAGGTTATTTTAAAACACGTCTGGACTTAAAACCACAATCAACACTGTGTCAAATAACAATGCGATTTGTTGAAGTACCCTTTGTAAGTACTACAATTAAACTTGATATTTGTTTATGCTACGTCAAAGCCATAAATATTGCGGGTAGATCTAACGCTTAGTTGGTGGCGTTATAAAGGTCGGTAGTAATAACTGGGTTAAATGATAGCTCAAGCTTAGCTTAGTGCAAAACTGCGAAGTTTCCATCTCTGTGCTGCCTTTTTTGTAACGAAAAAAATTAAATCTGAAATTTCGATTTTCTCAAATTTTAGGTGTGATATGCTGATATATTTTCAGGAGTTCTTGGCTTGTTATTGGTCTCAAATGATAGCTCCAGCTTGGTTTCGTCCAAAACCGCGGAGTTCCCGTCTCTGTGCTGCCGTTTTTATTACGAAAAAATTTTACTCTGAAAATTTAAGTTTTCTCAAATTTCAGGTGTGATATGCTGATATATTTTCAGGAGTTCTTGGCTTGCTATTGGTCTCAAATGATAGCTCAAGCTTAGATCAGTTGAAAACTGCGGATTTCCCGTCTCTGTGCTGCCTTTTTTGTAACAAAAAAAATTTACTCTGAAATTTCGATTTTCTCAAACTTTAGGTGTGATATGCTGATACTTTTTCAGGAGTTCTAGACTTGTTTTTGGTCTTAATTGATATGCTTATGTCCATACAAAGCTACGTCGTAGTCGGCTCTGCGCTGACTTTTTTGATAAGAAAAAATTAACTCCGAAAATTCAATATTCTCAAATTTCAGGTGTGATATGCTAATATATTTTCAGGAGTTCTAGGCTTATTTTTGGTCTTAAACGATAGCTAATGCACGGTAACGTAAAAAACCGCGCAGTTCCTGGCTCTGCGCTGCCTTTTTTATTACGAAAATATTTACTCTGAAATTTAGATTTTCTCAAACATCAGGTGTGATATGCTGATATATTTTCAAAAGTTCTACGCTTATTTTTGGGCTTAAATGATAGCTTATGCTTAGCTTAGTGCAAAAACCCGGAGTTCCCGTCTCTGTGCTGCCTTTTTTATTACGAAAAAATTTTAATCTGAAAATTTAAATTTTCTCAAACTTCAGGTGTGATATGCTGATATATTTTCAGGAGTTCTTGGCTTGTTATTGGTCTCTAATGATAGCTCAAGCTTGGTTTCGTCCAAAACCGTGGAGTTCACGTCTCTGTGCTGCCTTTTTTTTACGAAAAAATTTTACTCTTAAAATTTAAATTTTCTCAAATTTCAAGTGTGATATGCTGATATATTTTCAGGAGTTCTTGGCTTGTTATTGGTCTCAAATGATAGCTCAAGCTTAGTTTCGTCCAAAACCGCGTAGTTCCTGGCTCTGAGTGTACTTATTTTCTATGAAAAAAATAAGTCTGTTATTTAGATTTTCTCAAATTTAAGTTGTGATATGCTGATATGTTTTCAGGAATTTGGGGCCTGTTTTTGGTCTCCAACGATAGCTTATGCTCAGTTACGTACAAAAGCACGCAGTTCCTGGCTCTGCGCTGCATTTTATTATTACGAAAATATTACTCTGTAATTTAGTTTTTCTCAAATTTCAGGTGTGATATGCTGATATGTTTTTAGGAGTTCTAGGCTTGTTTTTAGCCTTAATTGATAGCTCATGCTTAGTTTAGTACAAAAACGCGGAGTTCCCGTCTCTGTGCTGCCTTTTTTATTACGAAAAAAATTTACTCTGAAAATTTTAATTTTCTCAAACTTCAGGTGTGATATGCTGATATATTTTCAGGAGTTCTTGGCTTGTTATTGGTCTCTCATGATAGCTCAAGCTTGGTTTCGTCCAAAACCGCGGAGTTCCCGTCTCTGTGCTGCCTTTTTTTTACGAAAAAATTTTACTCTTAAAATTTAAATTTTCTCAAATTTCAGGTGCGATATGCTGATATATTTTCAGGAGTTCTAGGCTTGTTTTTAGTCTTAAATGATAGCTCATGCTTAGATTAGTTCAAAACCGCGGAGTTCTTGTCTCTGTGCCGCCTTTTTTGTAAAGAAAAAAATTAAATCTGAAATTTTGATTTTCTCAAACTTTAGGTGTGATATGCTGATATATTTTCAGGAGTTCTTGGCTTGTTATTGGTCTCATATGATAGCTCAAGCTTAGTTTTGTACAAAACCGCAGAGTTCCCGTCTCTGTGCTGCCTTTTTGTAACAAAAAATATTTACTCTAAAATTTGAATTTTCTCAAACTTCAGGTTTGATATGCTGATACTTTTTCAGGAGTTCTAGACTTGTTTTTGGTCTTAATTGATATGCTTATGTTCATACAAAGCTACGTCGTAGTCGGCTCTGCGCTGATTTTTTTGATAAGAAAAAATTAACTCCGAAAATTCATTATTCTCAAATTTCAGGTGTGACATGCTAATATATTTTCAGGAGTTCTAGGCTTATTTTTGGTCTGAAACGATAGCTAATGCACGGTAACGTAAAAAACCACGCAGTTTCTGGCTCTGCGCTGCCTTTTTTATTACGAAAAAATTTACTCTGAAATTTAGATTTTCTCAAACATCAGGTGTGATATGCTGATATATTTTCAAAAGTTCTAGGCATATTTTTGGGCTTAAATGATAGCTCAAGCTTAGCTTAGTGCAAAACTGCGAAGTTTCCATCTCTGTGCTGCCTTTTTTGTAACGAAAAAAATTAAATCTGAAATTTCGATTTTCTCAAATTTTAGGTGTGATATGCTGATATATTTTCAGGAGTTCTTGGCTTGTTATTGATCTCAAATGATAGCTCCAGCTTGGTTTCGTCCAAAACCGCGGAGTTCCCGTCTCTGTGCTGCCGTTTTTATTACGAAAAAATTTTACTCTGAAAATTTAAGTTTTCTCAAATTTCAGGTGTGATATGCTGATATATTTTCAGGAGTTCTTGGCTTGCTATTGGTCTCAAATGATAGCTCAAGCTTAGATCAGTTTAAAACTGTGGATTTCCCGTCTCTGTGCTGCCTTTTTTGTAACGAAAAAAATTAACTCTGAAATTTCGATTTTCTCAAACTTTAGGTGTGATATGCTGATACTTTTTCAGGAGTTCTAGACTTGTTTTTGGTCTTAATTGATATGCTTATGTCCATACAAAGCTACGTCGTAGTCGGCTCTGCGCTGACTTTTTTGATAAGAAAAAATTAACTCCGAAAATTCAATATTCTCAAATTTCAGGTGTGATATGCTAATATATTTTCAGGAGTTCTAGGCTTATTTTTGGTCTTAAACGATAGCTAATGCACGGTAACGTAAAAAACCGCGCAGTTCCTGGCTCTGCGCTACCTTTTTTATTACGAAAATATTTACTCTGAAATTTAGATTTTCTCAAACATCAGGTGTGATATGCTGATATATTTTCAAAAGTTCTACGCTTATTTTTGGGCTTAAATGATAGCTTATGCTTAGCTTAGTGCAAAAACCCGGAGTTCCCGTCTCTGTGCTGCCTTTTTTATTACGAAAAAATTTTAATCTGAAAATTTAAATTTTCTCAAACTTCAGGTGTGATATGCTGATATATTTTCAGGAGTTCTTGGCTTGTTATTGGTCTCTAATGATAGCTCAAGCTTGGTTTCGTCCAAAACGCGGAGTTCCCGTCTCTGTGCTGCCTTTTTTTTACGAAAAAATTTTACTCTTAAAATTGAAATTTTCTCAAATTTCAAGTGTGATATGCTGATATATTTTCAGGAGTTCTTGGCTTGTTATTGGTCTCAAATGATAGCTCAAGCTTAGTTTCGTCCAAAACCGCGTAGTTCCTGGCTCTGAGTGTACTTATTTTCTATGAAAAAAATAAGTCTGTTATTTAGATTTTCTCAAATTTAAGTTGTGATATGCTGATATGTTTTCAGGAATTTGGGGCCTGTTTTTGGTCTCCAACGATAGCTTATGCTCAGTTACGTACAAAAGCACGCAGTTCCTGGCTCTGCGCTGCATTTTATTATTACGAAAATATTACTCTGTAATTTAGTTTTTCTCAAATTTCAGGTGTGATATGCTGATATATTTTTAGGAGTTATAGGCTTGTTTTTAGCCTTAATTGATAGCTCATGCTTAGTTTAGTACAAAAACGCGGAGTTCCCGTCTCTGTGCTGCCTTTTTTATTACGAAAAAAATTTACTCTGAAAATTTTAATTTTCTCAAACTTCAGGTGTGATATGCTGATATATTTTCAGGAGTTCTTGGCTTGTTATTGGTCTCTAATGATAGCTCAAGCTTAGTTTCGTCCAAAACCGCGGAGTTCCCGTCTCTGTGCTGCCTTTTTTTTACGAAAAAATTTTACTCTTAAAATTTAAATTTTCTCAAATTTCAAGTGTGATATGCTGATATATTTTCAGGAGTTCTTGGCTTGTTATTGGTCTCAAATGATAGCTCAAGCTTAGTTTCGTCCAAAACCGCGTAGTTCCTGGCTCTGAGTGTACTTATTTTCTATGAAAAAAATAAGTCTGTTATTTAGATTTTCTCAAATTTAAGTTGTGATATGCTGATATGTTTTCAGGAATTTGGGGCCTGTTTTTGGTCTCCAACGATAGCTTATGCTCAGTTACGTACAAAAGCACGCAGTTCCTGGCTCTGCGCTGCATTTTATTATTACGAAAATATTACTCTGTAATTTAGTTTTTCTCAAATTTCAGTTGTGATATGCTGATATATTTTTAGGAGTTCTAGGCTTGTTTTTAGCCTTAATTGATAGCTCATGCTTATTTTAGTACAAAAACGCGGAGTTCCCGTCTCTGTGCTGCCTTTTTTATTACGAAAAAAATTTACTCTGAAAATTTTAATTTTCTCAAACTTCAGGTGTGATAAGCTGATATATTTTCAGGAGTTCTAGGCTTGTTTTTAATCTTCAATGATAGCTCTTGCTTAGATTAGTTCAAAACCACGGAGTTCCCGTCTCTGTGCTGCCTTTTTTGTAACGAAAAAAATTAACTCTGAAATTTCGATTTTCTCAAACTTTAGGTGTGATATGCTGACATATTTTCAGTAGTTCTTGGCTTGCTATTGGTCTCAAATGATAGCTCAAGCTTGGTTTCGTCCAAAACCGCGGAGTTCCCGTCTTTGTGCTGCCTTTTTTATTTCGAAAAAATTTTAATCTGAAAATTTCAATTTTCTTAAACTTCAGGTGTGATATGCTGATATATTTTCAGGAGTTTTAGGCTTGTTTTTAGTCTTAAATGATAGCTCATGCTTAGATTAGTTCAAAACCGCGGAGTTCTTGTCTCTGTGCCGCCTTTTTTGTAAAGAAAAAAATTAAATCTGAAATTTTGATTTTCTCAAACTTTAGGTGTGATATGCTGATATATTTTCAGGAGTTCTTGGCTTGTTATTGGTCTCATATGATAGCTCAAGCTTAGTTTTGTACAAAACCGCAGAGTTCCCGTCTCTGTGCTGCCTTTTTGTAACAAAAAATATTTACTCTAAAATTTGAATTTTCTCAAACTTCAGGTTTGATATGCTGATACTTTTTCAGGAGTTCTAGACTTGTTTTTGGTCTTAATTGATATGCTTATGTTCATACAAAGCTACGTCGTAGTCGGCTCTGCGCTGATTTTTTTGATAAGAAAAAATTAACTCCGAAAATTCATTATTCTCAAATTTCAGGTGTGACATGCTAATATATTTTCAGGAGTTCTAGGCTTATTTTTGGTCTTAAACGATAGCTAATGCACGGTAACGTAAAAAACCACGCAGTTTCTGGCTCTGCGCTGCCTTTTTTATTACGAAAAAATTTACTCTGAAATTTAGATTTTCTCAAACATCAGGTGTGATATGCTGATATATTTTCAAAAGTTCTAGGCATATTTTTGGGCTTAAATGATAGCTCAAGCTTAGCTTAGTGCAAAACTGCGAAGTTTCCATCTCTGTGCTGCCTTTTTTGTAACGAAAAAAATTAAATCTGAAATTTCGATTTTCTCAAATTTTAGGTGTGATATGCTGATATATTTTCAGGAGTTCTTGGCTTGTTATTGGTCTCAAATGATAGCTCCAGCTTGGTTTCGTCCAAAACCGCGGAGTTCCCGTCTCTGTGCTGCCGTTTTTATTACGAAAAAATTTTACTCTGAAAATTTAAGTTTTCTCAAATTTCAGGTGTGATATGCTGATATATTTTCAGGAGTTCTTGGCTTGCTATTGGTCTCAAATGATAGCTCAAGCTTAGATCAGTTGAAAACTGCGGATTTCCCGTCTCTGTGCTGCCTTTTTTGTAACAAAAAAAATTTACTCTGAAATTTCGATTTTCTCAAACTTTAGGTGTGATATGCTGATACTTTTTCAGGAGTTCTAGACTTGTTTTTGGTCTTAATTGATATGCTTATGTCCATACAAAGCTACGTCGTAGTCGGCTCTGCGCTGACTTTTTTGATAAGAAAAAATTAACTCCGAAAATTCAATATTCTCAAATTTCAGGTGTGATATGCTAATATATTTTCAGGAGTTCTAGGCTTATTTTTGGTCTTAAACGATAGCTAATGCACGGTAACGTAAAAAACCGCGCAGTTCCTGGCTCTGCGCTGCCTTTTTTATTACGAAAATATTTACTCTGAAATTTAGATTTTCTCAAACATCAGGTGTGATATGCTGATATATTTTCAAAAGTTCTACGCTTATTTTTGGGCTTAAATGATAGCTTATGCTTAGCTTAGTGCAAAAACCCGGAGTTCCCGTCTCTGTGCTGCCTTTTTTATTACGAAAAAATTTTAATCTGAAAATTTAAATTTTCTCAAACTTCAGGTGTGATATGCTGATATATTTTCAGGAGTTCTTGGCTTGTTATTGGTCTCTAATGATAGCTCAAGCTTGGTTTCGTCCAAAACCGTGGAGTTCACGTCTCTGTGCTGCCTTTTTTTTACGAAAAAATTTTACTCTTAAAATTTAAATTTTCTCAAATTTCAAGTGTGATATGCTGATATATTTTCAGGAGTTCTTGGCTTGTTATTGGTCTCAAATGATAGCTCAAGCTTAGTTTCGTCCAAAACCGCGTAGTTCCTGGCTCTGAGTGTACTTATTTTCTATGAAAAAAATAAGTCTGTTATTTAGATTTTCTCAAATTTAAGTTGTGATATGCTGATATGTTTTCAGGAATTTGGGGCCTGTTTTTGGTCTCCAACGATAGCTTATGCTCAGTTACGTACAAAAGCACGCAGTTCCTGGCTCTGCGCTGCATTTTATTATTACGAAAATATTACTCTGTAATTTAGTTTTTCTCAAATTTCAGGTGTGATATGCTGATATGTTTTTAGGAGTTCTAGGCTTGTTTTTAGCCTTAATTGATAGCTCATGCTTAGTTTAGTACAAAAACGCGGAGTTCCCGTCTCTGTGCTGCCTTTTTTATTACGAAAAAAATTTACTCTGAAAATTTTAATTTTCTCAAACTTCAGGTGTGATATGCTGATATATTTTCAGGAGTTCTTGGCTTGTTATTGGTCTCTCATGATAGCTCAAGCTTGGTTTCGTCCAAAACCGCGGAGTTCCCGTCTCTGTGCTGCCTTTTTTTTACGAAAAAATTTTACTCTTAAAATTTAAATTTTCTCAAATTTCAGGTGCGATATGCTGATATATTTTCAGGAGTTCTAGGCTTGCTTTTAGTCTTAAATGATAGCTCTTGCTTAGATTAGTTCAAAACTGCGGATTTCCTGTCTCTGTGCTGCCTTTTTTGTAACGAAAAAAATTAACTCTGAAATTTCGATTTTCTCAAATTTTAGGTGTGATATGCTGACATATTTTCAGGAGTTCTTGGCTTGCTATTGGTCTCAAATGATAGCTCAAGCTTGGTTTCGTCCAAAACCGCGGAGTTCCCGTCTTTGTGCTGCCTTTTTTATTTCGAAAAAATTTTAATCTGAAAATTTCAATTTTCTTAAACTTCAGGTGTGATATGCTGATATATTTTCAGGAGTTTTAGGCTTGTTTTTAGTCTTAAATGATAGCTCATGCTTAGATTAGTTCAAAACCGCGGAGTTCTTGTCTCTGTGCCGCCTTTTTTGTAAAGAAAAAAATTAAATCTGAAATTTTGATTTTCTCAAACTTTAGGTGTGATATGCTGATATATTTTCAGGAGTTCTTGGCTTGTTATTGGTCTCATATGATAGCTCAAGCTTAGTTTTGTACAAAACCGCAGAGTTCCCGTCTCTGTGCTGCCTTTTTGTAACAAAAAATATTTACTCTAAAATTTGAATTTTCTCAAACTTCAGGTTTGATATGCTGATACTTTTTCAGGAGTTCTAGACTTGTTTTTGGTCTTAATTGATATGCTTATGTTCATACAAAGCTACGTCGTAGTCGGCTCTGCGCTGATTTTTTTGATAAGAAAAAATTAACTCCGAAAATTCATTATTCTCAAATTTCAGGTGTGACATGCTAATATATTTTCAGGAGTTCTAGGCTTATTTTTGGTCTGAAACGATAGCTAATGCACGGTAACGTAAAAAACCACGCAGTTTCTGGCTCTGCGCTGCCTTTTTTATTACGAAAAAATTTACTCTGAAATTTAGATTTTCTCAAACATCAGGTGTGATATGCTGATATATTTTCAAAAGTTCTAGGCATATTTTTGGGCTTAAATGATAGCTCAAGCTTAGCTTAGTGCAAAACTGCGAAGTTTCCATCTCTGTGCTGCCTTTTTTGTAACGAAAAAAATTAAATCTGAAATTTCGATTTTCTCAAATTTTAGGTGTGATATGCTGATATATTTTCAGGAGTTCTTGGCTTGTTATTGATCTCAAATGATAGCTCCAGCTTGGTTTCGTCCAAAACCGCGGAGTTCCCGTCTCTGTGCTGCCGTTTTTATTACGAAAAAATTTTACTCTGAAAATTTAAGTTTTCTCAAATTTCAGGTGTGATATGCTGATATATTTTCAGGAGTTCTTGGCTTGCTATTGGTCTCAAATGATAGCTCAAGCTTAGATCAGTTTAAAACTGTGGATTTCCCGTCTCTGTGCTGCCTTTTTTGTAACGAAAAAAATTAACTCTGAAATTTCGATTTTCTCAAACTTTAGGTGTGATATGCTGATACTTTTTCAGGAGTTCTAGACTTGTTTTTGGTCTTAATTGATATGCTTATGTCCATACAAAGCTACGTCGTAGTCGGCTCTGCGCTGACTTTTTTGATAAGAAAAAATTAACTCCGAAAATTCAATATTCTCAAATTTCAGGTGTGATATGCTAATATATTTTCAGGAGTTCTAGGCTTATTTTTGGTCTTAAACGATAGCTAATGCACGGTAACGTAAAAAACCGCGCAGTTCCTGGCTCTGCGCTACCTTTTTTATTACGAAAATATTTACTCTGAAATTTAGATTTTCTCAAACATCAGGTGTGATATGCTGATATATTTTCAAAAGTTCTACGCTTATTTTTGGGCTTAAATGATAGCTTATGCTTAGCTTAGTGCAAAAACCCGGAGTTCCCGTCTCTGTGCTGCCTTTTTTATTACGAAAAAATTTTAATCTGAAAATTTAAATTTTCTCAAACTTCAGGTGTGATATGCTGATATATTTTCAGGAGTTCTTGGCTTGTTATTGGTCTCTAATGATAGCTCAAGCTTGGTTTCGTCCAAAACCGCGGAGTTCCCGTCTCTGTGCTGCCTTTTTTTTACGAAAAAATTTTACTCTTAAAATTTAAATTTTCTCAAATTTCAAGTGTGATATGCTGATATATTTTCAGGAGTTCTTGGCTTGTTATTGGTCTCAAATGATAGCTCAAGCTTAGTTTCGTCCAAAACCGCGTAGTTCCTGGCTCTGAGTGTACTTATTTTCTATGAAAAAAATAAGTCTGTTATTTAGATTTTCTCAAATTTAAGTTGTGATATGCTGATATGTTTTCAGGAATTTGGGGCCTGTTTTTGGTCTCCAACGATAGCTTATGCTCAGTTACGTACAAAAGCACGCAGTTCCTGGCTCTGCGCTGCATTTTATTATTACGAAAATATTACTCTGTAATTTAGTTTTTCTCAAATTTCAGGTGTGATATGCTGATATATTTTTAGGAGTTCTAGGCTTGTTTTTAGCCTTAATTGATAGCTCATGCTTAGTTTAGTACAAAAACGCGGAGTTCCCGTCTCTGTGCTGCCTTTTTTATTACGAAAAAAATTTACTCTGAAAATTTTAATTTTCTCAAACTTCAGGTGTGATATGCTGATATATTTTCAGGAGTTCTTGGCTTGTTATTGGTCTCTAATGATAGCTCAAGCTTAGTTTCGTCCAAAACCGCGGAGTTCCCGTCTCTGTGCTGCCTTTTTTTTTACGAAAAAATTTTACTCTTAAAATTTAAATTTTCTCAAATTTCAAGTGTGATATGCTGATATATTTTCAGGAGTTCTTGGCTTGTTATTGGTCTCAAATGATAGCTCAAGCTTAGTTTCGTCCAAAACCGCGTAGTTCCTGGCTCTGAGTGTACTTATTTTCTATGAAAAAAATAAGTCTGTTATTTAGATTTTCTCAAATTTAAGTTGTGATATGCTGATATGTTTTCAGGAATTTGGGGCCTGTTTTTGGTCTCCAACGATAGCTTATGCTCAGTTACGTACAAAAGCACGCAGTTCCTGGCTCTGCGCTGCATTTTATTATTACGAAAATATTACTCTGTAATTTAGTTTTTCTCAAATTTCAGTTGTGATATGCTGATATATTTTTAGGAGTTCTAGGCTTGTTTTTAGCCTTAATTGATAGCTCATGCTTATTTTAGTACAAAAACGCGGAGTTCCCGTCTCTGTGCTGCCTTTTTTATTACGAAAAAAATTTACTCTGAAAATTTTAATTTTCTCAAACTTCAGGTGTGATAAGCTGATATATTTTCAGGAGTTCTAGGCTTGTTTTTAATCTTCAATGATAGCTCTTGCTTAGATTAGTTCAAAACCACGGAGTTCCCGTCTCTGTGCTGCCTTTTTTGTAACGAAAAAAATTAACTCTGAAATTTCGATTTTCTCAAACTTTAGGTGTGATATGCTGACATATTTTCAGGAGTTCTTGGCTTGCTATTGGTCTCAAATGATAGCTCAAGCTTGGTTTCGTCCAAAACCGCGGAGTTCCCGTCTTTGTGCTGCCTTTTTTATTTCGAAAAAATTTTAATCTGAAAATTTCAATTTTCTTAAACTTCAGGTGTGATATGCTGATATATTTTCAGGAGTTTTAGGCTTGTTTTTAGTCTTAAATGATAGCTCATGCTTAGATTAGTTCAAAACCGCGGAGTTCTTGTCTCTGTGCCGCCTTTTTTGTAAAGAAAAAAATTAAATCTGAAATTTTGATTTTCTCAAACTTTAGGTGTGATATGCTGATATATTTTCAGGAGTTCTTGGCTTGTTATTGGTCTCATATGATAGCTCAAGCTTAGTTTTGTACAAAACCGCAGAGTTCCCGTCTCTGTGCTGCCTTTTTGTAACAAAAAATATTTACTCTAAAATTTGAATTTTCTCAAACTTCAGGTTTGATATGCTGATACTTTTTCAGGAGTTCTAGACTTGTTTTTGGTCTATATTGATATGCTTATGTTCATACAAAGCTACGTCGTAGTCGGCTCTGCGCTGATTTTTTTGATAAGAAAAAATTAACTCCGAAAATTCATTATTCTCAAATTTCAGGTGTGACATGCTAATATATTTTCAGGAGTTCTAGGCTTATTTTTGGTCTTAAACGATAGCTAATGCACGGTAACGTAAAAAACCACGCAGTTTCTGGCTCTGCGCTGCCTTTTTTATTACGAAAAAATTTACTCTGAAATTTAGATTTTCTCAAACATCAGGTGTGATATGCTGATATATTTTCAAAAGTTCTAGGCATATTTTTTGGCTTAAATGATAGCTCAAGCTTAGCTTAGTGCAAAACTGCGAAGTTTCCATCTCTGTGCTGCCTTTTTTGTAACGAAAAAAATTAAATCTGAAATTTCGATTTTCTCAAATTTTAGGTGTGATATGCTGATATATTTTCAGGAGTTCTTGGCTTGTTATTGGTCTCAAATGATAGCTCCAGCTTGGTTTCGTCCAAAACCGCGGAGTTCCCGTCTCTGTACTGCCGTTTTTATTACGAAAAAATTTTACTCTGAAAATTTAAGTTTTCTCAAATTTCAGGTGTGATATGCTGATATATTTTCAGGAGTTCTTGGCTTGCTATTGGTCTCAAATGATAGCTCAAGCTTAGATCAGTTTAAAACTGTGGATTTCCCGTCTCTGTGCTGCCTTTTTTGTAACGAAAAAAATTAACTCTGAAATTTCGATTTTCTCAAACTTTAGGTGTGATATGCTGATACTTTTTCAGGAGTTCTAGACTTGTTTTTGGTCTTAATTGATATGCTTATGTCCATACAAAGCTACGTCGTAGTCGGCTCTGCGCTGACTTTTTTGATAAGAAAAAATTAACTCCGAAAATTCAATATTCTCAAATTTCAGGTGTGATATGCTAATATATTTTCAGGAGTTCTAGGCTTATTTTTGGTCTTAAACGATAGCTAATGCACGGTAACGTAAAAAACCGCGCAGTTCCTGGCTCTGCGCTACCTTTTTTATTACGAAAATATTTACTCTGAAATTTAGATTTTCTCAAACATCAGGTGTGATATGCTGATATATTTTCAAAAGTTCTACGCTTATTTTTGGGCTTAAATGATAGCTTATGCTTAGCTTAGTGCAAAAACCCGGAGTTCCCGTCTCTGTGCTGCCTTTTTTATTACGAAAAAATTTTAATCTGAAAATTTAAATTTTCTCAAACTTCAGGTGTGATATTTATGCTGATATATTTTCAGGAGTTCTTGGCTTGTTATTGGTCTCTAATGATAGCTCAAGCTTAGTTTCGTCCAAAACCGCGGAGTTCCCGTCTCTGTGCTGCCTTTTTTTTACGAAAAAATTTTACTCTTAAAATTTAAATTTTCTCAAATTTCAAGTGTGATATGCTGATATATTTTCAGGTTTCTTGGCTTGTTATTGGTCTCAAATGATAGCTCAAGCTTAGTTTCGTCCAAAACCGCGTAGTTCCTGGCTCTGAGAGTACTTATTTTCTATGAAAAAAATAAGTCTGTTATTTAGATTTTCTCAAATTTAAGTTGTGATATGCTGATATGTTTTCAGGAATTTGGGGCCTGTTTTTGGTCTCCAACGATAGCTTATGCTCAGTTACGTACAAAAGCACGCGATTCCTGGCTCTGCGCTGCATTTTATTATTACGAAAATATTACTCTGTAATTTAGTTTTTCTCAAATTTCAGGTGTGATATGCTGATATATTTTTAGGAGTTCTAGGCTTGTTTTTAGCCTTAATTGATAGCTCATGCTTAGTTTAGTACAAAAACGCGGAGTTCCCGTCTCTGTGCTGCCTTTTTTATTACGAAAAAAATTTACTCTGAAAATTTTAATTTTCTCAAACTTCAGGTGTGATATGCTGATATATTTTCAGGAGTTCTTGGCTTGTTATTGGTCTCTAATGATAGCTCAAGCTTGGTTTCGTCCAAAACCGCGGAGTTCCCGTCTCTGTGCTGCCTTTTTTTTACGAAAAAATTTTACTCTTAAAATTTAAATTTTCTCAAATTTCAGGTGCGATATGCTGATATATTTTCAGGAGTTCTAGGCTTGCTTTTAGTCTTAAATGATAGCTCTTGCTTAGATTAGTTCAAAACTGCGGATTTCCTGTCTCTGTGCTGCCTTTTTTGTAACGAAAAAAATTAACTCTGAAATTTCGATTTTCTCAAATTTTAGGTGTGATATGCTGACATATTTTCAGGAGTTCTTGGCTTGCTATTGGTCTCAAATGATAGCTCAAGCTTGGTTTCGTCCAAAACCGCGGAGTTCCCGTCTTTGTGCTGCCTTTTTTATTTCGAAAAAATTTTAATCTGAAAATTTCAATTTTCTTAAACTTCAGGTGTGATATGCTGATATATTTTCAGGAGTTTTAGGCTTGTTTTTAGTCTTAAATGATAGCTCATGCTTAGATTAGTTCAAAACCGCGGAGTTCTTGTCTCTGTGCCGCCTTTTTTGTAAAGAAAAAAATTAAATCTGAAATTTTGATTTTCTCAAACTTTAGGTGTGATATGCTGATATATTTTCAGGAGTTCTTGGCTTGTTATTGGTCTCATATGATAGCTCAAGCTTAGTTTTGTACAAAACCGCAGAGTTCCCGTCTCTGTGCTGCCTTTTTGTAACAAAAAATATTTACTCTAAAATTTGAATTTTCTCAAACTTCAGGTTTGATATGCTGATACTTTTTCAGGAGTTCTAGACTTGTTTTTGGTCTTAATTGATATGCTTATGTTCATACAAAGCTACGTCGTAGTCGGCTCTGCGCTGATTTTTTTGATAAGAAAAAATTAACTCCGAAAATTCATTATTCTCAAATTTCAGGTGTGACATGCTAATATATTTTCAGGAGTTCTAGGCTTATTTTTGGTCTTAAACGATAGCTAATGCACGGTAACGTAAAAAACCACGCAGTTTCTGGCTCTGCGCTGCCTTTTTTATTACGAAAAAATTTACTCTGAAATTTAGATTTTCTCAAACATCAGGTGTGATATGCTGATATATTTTCAAAAGTTCTAGGCATATTTTTGGGCTTAAATGATAGCTCAAGCTTAGCTTAGTGCAAAACTGCGAAGTTTCCATCTCTGTGCTGCCTTTTTTGTAACGAAAAAAATTAAATCTGAAATTTCGATTTTCTCAAATTTTAGGTGTGATATGCTGATATATTTTCAGGAGTTCTTGGCTTGTTATTGGTCTCAAATGATAGCTCCAGCTTGGTTTCGTCCAAAACCGCGGAGTTCCCGTCTTTGTGCTGCCGTTTTTATTACGAAAAAATTTTACTCTGAAAATTTAAGTTTTCTCAAATTTCAGGTGTGATATGCTGATATATTTTCAGGAGTTCTTGGCTTGCTATTGGTCTCAAATGATAGCTCAAGCTTAGATCAGTTGAAAACTGCGGATTTCCCGTCTCTGTGCTGCCTTTTTTGTAACGAAAAAAATTAACTCTGAAATTTCGATTTTCTCAAACTTTAGGTGTGATATGCTGATACTTTTTCAGGAGTTCTAGACTTGTTTTTGGTCTTAATTGATATGCTTATGTCCATACAAAGCTACGTCGTAGTCGGCTCTGCGCTGACTTTTTTGATAAGAAAAAATTAACTCCGAAAATTCAATATTCTCAAATTTCAGGTGTGATATGCTAATATATTTTCAGGAGTTCTAGGCTTATTTTTGGTCTTAAACGATAGCTAATGCACGGTAACGTAAAAAACCGCGCAGTTCCTGGCTCTGCGCTACCTTTTTTATTACGAAAATATTTACTCTGAAATTTAGATTTTCTCAAACATCAGGTGTGATATGCTGATATATTTTCAAAAGTTCTACGCTTATTTTTGGGCTTAAATGATAGCTTATGCTTAGCTTAGTGCAAAAACCCGGAGTTCCCGTCTCTGTGCTGCCTTTTTTATTACGAAAAAATTTTAATCTGAAAATTTAAATTTTCTCAAACTTCAGGTGAGATATGCTGATATATTTTCAGGAGTTCTTGGCTTGTTATTGGTCTCTAATGATAGCTCAAGCTTGGTTTCGTCCAAAACCGCGGAGTTCCCGTCTCTGTGCTGCCTTTTTTTTACGAAAAAATTTTACTCTTAAAATTTAAATTTTCTCAAATTTCAAGTGTGATATGCTGATATATTTTCAGGAGTCCTTGGCTTGTTATTGGTCTCAAATGATAGCTCAAGCTTAGTTTCGTCCAAAACCGCGTAGTTCCTGGCTCTGAGTGTACTTATTTTCTATGAAAAAAATAAGTCTGTTATTTAGATTTTCTCAAATTTAAGTTGTGATATGCTGATATGTTTTCAGGAATTTGGGGCCTGTTTTTGGTCTCCAACGATAGCTTATGCTCAGTTACGTACAAAAGCACGCAGTTCCTGGCTCTGCGCTGCATTTTATTATTACGAAAATATTACTCTGTAATTTAGTTTTTCTCAAATTTCAGGTGTGATATGCTGATATATTTTTAGGAGTTCTAGGCTTGTTTTTAGCCTTAATTGATAGCTCATGCTTAGTTTAGTACAAAAACGCGGAGTTCCCGTCTCTGTGCTGCCTTTTTTATTACGAAAAAAATTTACTCTGAAAATTTTAATTTTCTCAAACTTCAGGTGTGATATGCTGATATATTTTCAGGAGTTCTTGGCTTGTTATTGGTCTCTAATGATAGCTCAAGCTTGGTTTCGTCCAAAACCGCGGAGTTCCCGTCTCTGTGCTGCCTTTTTTTTACGAAAAAATTTTACTCTTAAAATTTAAATTTTCTCAAATTTCAGGTGCGATATGCTGATATATTTTCAGGAGTTCTAGGCTTGCTTTTAGTCTTAAATGATAGCTCTTGCTTAGATTAGTTCAAAACTGCGGATTTCCTGTCTCTGTGCTGCCTTTTTTGTAACGAAAAAAATTAACTCTGAAATTTCGATTTTCTCAAATTTTAGGTGTGATATGCTGACATATTTTCAGGAGTTCTTGGCTTGCTATTGGTCTCAAATGATAGCTCAAGCTTGGTTTCGTCCAAAACCGCGGAGTTCCCGTCTTTGTGCTGCCTTTTTTATTTCGAAAAAATTTTAATCTGAAAATTTCAATTTTCTTAAACTTCAGGTGTGATATGCTGATATATTTTCAGGAGTTTTAGGCTTGTTTTTAGTCTTAAATGATAGCTCATGCTTAGATTAGTTCAAAACCGCGGAGTTCTTGTCTCTGTGCCGCCTTTTTTGTAAAGAAAAAAATTAAATCTGAAATTTTGATTTTCTCAAACTTTAGGTGTGATATGCTGATATATTTTCAGGAGTTCTTGGCTTGTTATTGGTCTCATATGATAGCTCAAGCTTAGTTTTGTACAAAACCGCAGAGTTCCCGTCTCTGTGCTGCCTTTTTGTAACAAAAAATATTTACTCTAAAATTTGAATTTTCTCAAACTTCAGGTTTGATATGCTGATACTTTTTCAGGAGTTCTAGACTTGTTTTTGGTCTTAATTGATATGCTTATGTTCATACAAAGCTACGTCGTAGTCGGCTCTCCGGCGATTTTTTTGATAAGAAAAAATTAACTCCGAAAATTCATTATTCTCAAATTTCAGGTGTGACATGCTAATATATTTTCAGGAGTTCTAGGCTTATTTTTGGTCTTAAACGATAGCTAATGCACGGTAACGTAAAAAACCACGCAGTTTCTGGCTCTGCGCTGCCTTTTTTATTACGAAAAAATTTACTCTGAAATTTAGATTTTCTCAAACATCAGGTGTGATATGCTGATATATTTTCAAAAGTTCTAGGCATATTTTTGGGCTTAAATGATAGCTCAAGCTTAGCTTAGTGCAAAACTGCGAAGTTTCCATGTCTGTGCTGCCTTTTTTGTAACGAAAAAAATTAAATCTGAAATTTCGATTTTCTCAAATTTTAGGTGTGATATGCTGATATATTTTCAGGAGTTCTTGGCTTGTTATTGGTCTCAAATGATAGCTCCAGCTTGGTTTCGTCCAAAACTGCGGAGTTCCCGTCTCTGTGCTGCCGTTTTTATTACGAAAAAATTTTACTCTGAAAATTTAAGTTTTCTCAAATTTCAGGTGTGATATGCTGATATATTTTCAGGAGTTCTTGGCTTGCTATTGGTCTCAAATGATAGCTCAAGCTTAGATCAGTTTAAAACTGTAGATTTCCCGTCTCTGTGCTGCCTTTTTTGTAACGAAAAAAATTAACTCTGAAATTTCGATTTTCTCAAACTTTAGGTGTGATATGCTGATACTTTTTCAGGAGTTCTAGACTTGTTTTTGCTCTTAATTGATATGCTTATGTCCATACAAAGCTACGTCGTAGTCGGCTCTGCGCTGACTTTTTTGATAAGAAAAAATTAACTCCGAAAATTCAATATTCTCAAATTTCAGGTGTGATATGCTAATATATTTTCAGGAGTTCTAGGCTTATTTTTGGTCTTAAACGATAGCTAATGCACGGTAACGTAAAAAACCGCGCAGTTCCTGGCTCTGCGCTACCTTTTTTATTACGAAAATATTTACTCTGAAATTTAGATTTTCTCAAACATCAGGTGTGATATGCTGATATATTTTCAAAAGTTCTACGCTTATTTTTGGGCTTAAATGATAGCTTATGCTTAGCTTAGTGCAAAAACCCGGAGTTCCCGTCTCTGTGCTGCCTTTTTTATTACGAAAAAATTTTAATCTGAAAATTTAAATTTTCTCAAACTTCAGGTGTGATATGCTGATATATTTTCAGGAGTTCTTGGCTTGTTATTGGTCTCTAATGATAGCTCAAGCTTGGTTTCGTCCAAAACCGCGGAGTTCCCGTCTCTGTGCTGCCTTTTTTTTACGAAAAAATTTTACTCTTAAAATTTAAATTTTCTCAAATTTCAAGTGTGATATGCTGATATATTTTCAGGAGTTCTTGGCTTGTTATTGGTCTCAAATGATAGCTCAAGCTTAGTTTCGTCCAAAACCGCGTAGTTCCTGGCTCTGAGTGTACTTATTTTCTATGAAAAAAATAAGTCTGTTATTTAGATTTTCTCAAATTTAAGTTGTGATATGCTGATATGTTTTCAGGAATTTGGGGCCTGTTTTTGGTCTCCAACGATAGCTTATGCTCAGTTACGTACAAAAGCACGCAGTTCCTGGCTCTGCGCTGCATTTTGTTATTACGAAAATATTACTCTGTAATTTAGTTTTTCTCAAATTTCAGGTGTGATATGCTGATATATTTTTAGGAGTTCTAGGCTTGTTTTTAGCCTTAATTGATAGCTCATGCTTAGTTTAGTACAAAAACGCGGAGTTCCCGTCTCTGTGCTGCCTTTTTTATTACGAAAAAAATTTACTCTGAAAATTTTAATTTTCTCAAACTTCAGGTGTGATATGCTGATATATTTTCAGGAGTTCTTGGCTTGTTATTGGTCTCTAATGATAGCTCAAGCTTAGTTTCGTCCAAAACCGCGGAGTTCCCGTCTCTGTGCTGCCTTTTTTTTTACGAAAAAATTTTACTCTTAAAATTTAAATTTTCTCAAATTTCAAGTGTGATATGCTGATATATTTTCAGGAGTTCTTGGCTTGTTATTGGTCTCAAATGATAGCTCAAGCTTAGTTTCGTCCAAAACCGCGTAGTTCCTGGCTCTGAGTGTACTTATTTTCTATGAAAAAAATAAGTCTGTTATTTAGATTTTCTCAAATTTAAGTTGTGATATGCTGATATGTTTTCAGGAATTTGGGGCCTGTTTTTGGTCTCCAACGATAGCTTATGCTCAGTAACGTACAAAAGCTTGCAGTTCCTGGCTCTGCGCTGCATTTTATTATTACGAAAATATTACTCTGTAATTTAGTTTTTCTCAAATTTCAGTTGTGATATGCTGATATATTTTTAGGAGTTCTAGGCTTGTTTTTAGCCTTAATTGATAGCTCATGCTTATTTTAGTACAAAAACGCGGAGTTCCCGTCTCTGTGCTGCCTTTTTTATTACGAAAAAAATTTACTCTGAAAATTTTAATTTTCTCAAACTTCAGGTGTGATAAGCTGATATATTTTCAGGAGTTCTAGGCTTGTTTTTAATCTTCAATGATAGCTCTTGCTTAGATTAGTTCAAAACCACGGAGTTCCCGTCTCTGTGCTGCCTTTTTTGTAACGAAAAAAATTAACTCTGAAATTTCGATTTTCTCAAACTTTAGGTGTGATATGCTGACATATTTTCAGGAGTTCTTGGCTTGCTATTGGTCTCAAATGATAGCTCAAGCTTGGTTTCGTCCAAAACCGCGGAGTTCCCGTCTTTGTGCTGCCTTTTTTATTTCGAAAAAATTTTAATCTGAAAATTTCAATTTTCTTAAACTTCAGGTGTGATATGCTGATATATTTTCAGGAGTTTTAGGCTTGTTTTTAGTCTTAAATGATAGCTCATGCTTAGATTAGTTCAAAACCGCGGAGTTCTTGTCTCTGTGCCGCCTTTTTTGTAAAGAAAAAAATTAAATCTGAAATTTTGATTTTCTCAAACTTTAGGTGTGATATGCTGATATATTTTCAGGAGTTCTTGGCTTGTTATTGGTCTCATATGATAGCTCAAGCTTAGTTTTGTACAAAACCGCAGAGTTCCCGTCTCTGTGCTGCCTTTTTGTAACAAAAAATATTTACTCTAAAATTTGAATTTTCTCAAACTTCAGGTTTGATATGCTGATACTTTTTCAGGAGTTCTAGACTTGTTTTTGGTCTTAATTGATATGCTTATGTTCATACAAAGCTACGTCGTAGTCGGCTCTCCGGCGATTTTTTTGATAAGAAAAAATTAACTCCGAAAATTCATTATTCTCAAATTTCAGGTGTGACATGCTAATATATTTTCAGGAGTTCTAGGCTTAATTTTGGTCTTAAACGATAGCTAATGCACGGTAACGTAAAAAACCACGCAGTTTCTGGCTCTGCGCTGCCTTTTTTATTACGAAAAAATTTACTCTGAAATTTAGATTTTCTCAAACATCAGGTGTGATATGCTGATATATTTTCAAAAGTTCTAGGCATATTTTTGGGCTTAAATGATAGCTCAAGCTTAGCTTAGTGCAAAACTGCGAAGTTTCCATCTCTGTGCTGCCTTTTTTGTAACGAAAAAAATTAAATCTGAAATTTCGATTTTCTCAAATTTTAGGTGTGATATGCTGATATATTTTCAGGAGTTCTTGGCTTGTTATTGGTCTCAAATGATAGCTCCAGCTTGGTTTCGTCCAAAACCGCGGAGTTCCCGTCTCTGTGCTGCCGTTTTTATTACGAAAAAATTTTACTCTGAAAATTTAAGTTTTCTCAAATTTCAGGTGTGATATGCTGATATATTTTCAGGAGTTCTTGGCTTGCTATTGGTCTCAAATGATAGCTCAAGCTTAGATCAGTTTAAAACTGTGGATTTCCCGTCTCTGTGCTGCCTTTTTTGTAACGAAAAAAATTAACTCTGAAATTTCGATTTTCTCAAACTTTAGGTGTGATATGCTGATACTTTTTCAGGAGTTCTAGACTTGTTTTTGGTCTTAATTGATATGCTTATGTCCATACAAAGCTACGTCGTAGTCGGCTCTGCGCTGACTTTTTTGATAAGAAAAAATTAACTCCGAAAATTCAATATTCTCAAATTTCAGGTGTGATATGCTAATATATTTTCAGGAGTTCTAGGCTTATTTTTGGTCTTAAACGATAGCTAATGCACGGTAACGTAAAAAACCGCGCAGTTCCTGGCTCTGCGCTACCTTTTTTATTACGAAAATATTTACTCTGAAATTTAGATTTTCTCAAACATCAGGTGTGATATGCTGATATATTTTCAAAAGTTCTACGCTTATTTTTGGGCTTAAATGATAGCTTATGCTTAGCTTAGTGCAAAAACCCGGAGTTCCCGTCTCTGTGCTGCCTTTTTTATTACGAAAAAATTTTAATCTGAAAATTTAAATTTTCTCAAACTTCAGGTGTGATATGCTGATATATTTTCAGGAGTTCTTGGCTTGTTATTGGTCTCTAATGATAGCTCAAGCTTGGTTTCGTCCAAAACCGCGGAGTTCCCGTCTCTGTGCTGCCTTTTTTTTACGAAAAAATTTTACTCTTAAAATTTAAATTTTCTCAAATTTCAAGTGTGATATGCTGATATATTTTCAGGAGTTCTTGGCTTGTTATTGGTCTCAAATGATAGCTCAAGCTTAGTTTCGTCCAAAACCGCGTAGTTCCTGGCTCTGAGTGTACTTATTTTCTATGAAAAAAATAAGTCTGTTATTTAGATTTTCTCAAATTTAAGTTGTGATATGCTGATATGTTTTCAGGAATTTGGGGCCTGTTTTTGGTCTCCAACGATAGCTTATGCTCAGTTACGTACAAAAGCACGCAGTTCCTGGCTCTGCGCTGCATTTTATTATTACGAAAATATTACTCTGTAATTTAGTTTTTCTCAAATTTCAGGTGTGATATGCTGATATATTTTTAGGAGTTCTAGGCTTGTTTTTAGCCTTAATTGATAGCTCATGCTTAGTTTAGTACAAAAACGCGGAGTTCCCGTCTCTGTGCTGCCTTTTTTATTACGAAAAAAATTTACTCTGAAAATTTTAATTTTCTCAAACTTCAGGTGTGATATGCTGATATATTTTCAGGAGTTCTTGGCTTGTTATTGGTCTCTAATGATAGCTCAAGCTTAGTTTCGTCCAAAACCGCGGAGTTCCCGTCTCTGTGCTGCCTTTTTTTTTACGAAAAAATTTTACTCTTAAAATTTAAATTTTCTCAAATTTCAAGTGTGATATGCTGATATATTTTCAGGAGTTCTTGGCTTGTTATTGGTCTCAAATGATAGCTCAAGCTTAGTTTCGTCCAAAACCGCGTAGTTCCTGGCTCTGAGTGTACTTATTTTCTATGAAAAAAATAAGTCTGTTATTTAGATTTTCTCAAATTTAAGTTGTGATATGCTGATATGTTTTCAGGAATTTGGGGCCTGTTTTTGGTCTCCAACGATAGCTTATGCTCAGTTACGTACAAAAGCACGCAGTTCCTGGCTCTGCGCTGCATTTTATTATTACGAAAATATTACTCTGTAATTTAGTTTTTCTCAAATTTCAGTTGTGATATGCTGATATATTTTTAGGAGTTCTAGGCTTGTTTTTAGCCTTAATTGATAGCTCATGCTTATTTTAGTACAAAAACGCGGAGTTCCCGTCTCTGTGCTGCCTTTTTTATTACGAAAAAAATTTACTCTGAAAATTTTAATTTTCTCAAACTTCAGGTGTGATAAGCTGATATATTTTCAGGAGTTCTAGGCTTGTTTTTAATCTTCAATGATAGCTCTTGCTTAGATTAGTTCAAAACCACGGAGTTCCCGTCTCTGTGCTGCCTTTTTTGTAACGAAAAAAATTAACTCTGAAATTTCGATTTTCTCAAACTTTAGGTGTGATATGCTGACATATTTTCAGGAGTTCTTGGCTTGCTATTGGTCTCAAATGATAGCTCAAGCTTGGTTTCGTCCAAAACCGCGGAGCTCCCGTCTTTGTGCTGCCTTTTTTATTTCGAAAAAATTTTAATCTGAAAATTTCAATTTTCTTAAACTTCAGGTGTGATATGCTGATATATTTTCAGGAGTTTTAGGCTTGTTTTTAGTCTTAAATGATAGCTCATGCTTAGATTAGTTCAAAACCGCGGAGTTCTTGTCTCTGTGCCGCCTTTTTTGTAAAGAAAAAAATTAAATCTGAAATTTTGATTTTCTCAAACGTTAGGTGTGATATGCTGATATATTTTCAGGAGTTCTTGGCTTGTTATTGGTCTCATATGATAGCTCAAGCTTAGTTTTGTACAAAACCGCAGAGTTCCCGTCTCTGTGCTGCCTTTTTGTAACAAAAAATATTTACTCTAAAATTTGAATTTTCTCAAACTTCAGGTTTGATATGCTGATACTTTTTCAGGAGTTCTAGACTTGTTTTTGGTCTATATTGATATGCTTATGTTCATACAAAGCTACGTCGTAGTCGGCTCTGCGCTGATTATTTTGATAAGAAAAAATTAACTCCGAAAATTCATTATTCTCAAATTTCAGGTGTGACATGCTAATATATTTTCAGGAGTTCTAGGCTTATTTTTGGTCTTAAACGATAGCTAATGCACGGTAACGTAAAAAACCACGCAGTTTCTGGCTCTGCGCTGCTTTTTTTATTACGAAAAAATTTACTCTGAAATTTAGATTTTCTCAAACATCAGGTGTGATATGCTGATATATTTTCAAAAGTTCTAGGCATATTTTTGGGCTTAAATGATAGCTCAAGCTTAGCTTAGTGCAAAACTGCGAAGTTTCCATCTCTGTGCTGCCTTTTTTGTAACGAAAAAAATTAAATCTGAAATTTCGATTTTCTCAAATTTTAGGTGTGATATGCTGATATATTTTCAGGAGTTCTTGGCTTGTTATTGGTCTCAAATGATAGCTCCAGCTAGGTTTCGTCCAAAACCGCGGAGTTCCCGTCTCTGTGCTGCCGTTTTTATTACGAAAAAATTTTACTCTGAAAATTTAAGTTTTCTCAAATTTCAGGTGTGATATGCTGATATATTTTCAGGAGTTCTTGGCTTGCTATTGGTCTCAAATGATAGCTCAAGCTTAGATCAGTTTAAAACTGTGGATTTCCCGTCTCTGTGCTGCCTTTTTTGTAACGAAAAAAATTAACTCTGAAATTTCGATTTTCTCAAATTTTAGGTGTGATATGCTGATACTTTTTCAGGAGTTCTAGACTTGTTTTTGGTCTTAATTGATATGCTTATGTCCATACAAAGCTACGTCGTAGTCGGCTCTGCGCTGACTTTTTTGATAAGAAAAAATTAACTCCGAAAATTCAATATTCTCAAATTTCAGGTGTGATATGCTAATATATTTTCAGGAGTTCTAGGCTTATTTTTGGTCTTAAACGATAGCTAATGCACGGTAACGTAAAAAACCGCGCAGTTCCTGGCTCTGCGCTACCTTTTTTATTACGAAAATATTTACTCTGAAATTTAGATTTTCTCAAACATCAGGTGTGATATGCTGATATATTTTCAAAAGTTCTACGCTTATTTTTGGGCTTAAATGATAGCTT
The DNA here is from genome assembly GCA_947086415.1 of Pammene aurita. NCBI lineage: Eukaryota > Metazoa > Arthropoda > Insecta > Lepidoptera > Tortricidae > Pammene > Pammene aurita. The sequence goes on along the minus strand of OX352315.1, from coordinate 5,377,632 downwards.
ATGCTTAGCTTAGTGCAAAAACCCGGAGTTCCCGTCTCTGTGCTGCCTTTTTTATTACGAAAAAATTTTAATCTGAAAATTTAAATTTTCTCAAATTTCAGGTGTGATATGCTGATATATTTTCAGGAGTTCTTGGCTTGTTATTGGTCTCTAATGATAGCTCAAGCTTGGTTTCGTCCAAAACCGCGGAGTTCCCGTCTCTGTGCTGCCTTTTTTTTACGAAAAAATTTTACTCTTAAAATTTAAATTTTCTCAAATTTCAAGTGTGATATGCTGATATATTTTCAGGAGTTCTTGGCTTGTTATTGGTCTCAAATGATAGCTCAAGCTTAGTTTCGTCCAAAACCGCGTAGTTCCTGGCTCTGAGTGTACTTATTTTCTATGAAAAAAATAAGTCTGTTATTTAGATTTTCTCAAATTTAAGTTGTGATATGCTGATATGTTTTCAGGAATTTGGGGCCTGTTTTTGGTCTCCAACGATAGCTTATGCTCAGTTACGTACAAAAGCACGCAGTTCCTGGCTCTGCGCTGCATTTTATTATTACGAAAATATTACTCTGTAATTTAGTTTTTCTCAAATTTCAGGTGTGATATGCTGATATATTTTTAGGAGTTCTAGGCTTGTTTTTAGCCTTAATTGATAGCTCATGCTTAGTTTAGTACAAAAACGCGGAGTTCCCGTCTCTGTGCTGCCTTTTTTATTACGAAAAAAATTTACTCTGAAAATTTTAATTTTCTCAAACTTCAGGTGTGATATGCTGATATATTTTCAGGAGTTCTTGGCTTGCTATTGGTCTCAAATGATAGCTCAAGCTTAGATCAGTTTAAAACTGTGGATTTCCCGTCTCTGTGCTGCCTTTTTTGTAACGAAAAAAATTAACTCTGAAATTTCGATTTTCTCAAACTTTAGGTGTGATATGCTGATACTTTTTCAGGAGTTCTAGACTTGTTTTTGGTCTTAATTGATATGCTTATGTCCATACAAAGCTACGTCGTAGTCGGCTCTGCGCTGACTTTTTTGATAAGAAAAAATTAACTCCGAAAATTCAATATTCTCAAATTTCAGGTGTGATATGCTAATATATTTTCAGGAGTTCTAGGCTTATTTTTGGTCTTAAACGATAGCTAATGCACGGTAACGTAAAAAACCGCGCAGTTCCTGGCTCTGCGCTACCTTTTTTATTACGAAAATATTTACTCTGAAATTTAGATTTTCTCAAATATCAGGTGTGATATGCTGATATATTTTCAAAAGTTCTACGCTTATTTTTGGGCTTAAATGATAGCTTATGCTTAGCTTAGTGCAAAAACCCGGAGTTCCCGTCTCTGTGCTGCCTTTTTTATTACGAAAAAATTTTAATCTGAAAATTTAAATTTTCTCAAACTTCAGGTGTGATATGCTGATATATTTTCAGGAGTTCTTGGCTTGTTATTGGTCTCAAATGATAGCTCAAGCTTAGTTTCGTCCAAAACCGCGTAGTTCCTGGCTCTGAGTGTACTTATTTTCTATGAAAAAAATAAGTCTGTTATTTAGATTTTCTCAAATTTAAGTTGTGATATGCTGATATGTTTTCAGGAATTTGGGGCCTGTTTTTGGTCTCCAACGATAGCTTATGCTCAGTTACGTACAAAAGCACGCAGTTCCTGGCTCTGCGCTGCATTTTATTATTACGAAAATATTACTCTGTAATTTAGTTTTTCTCAAATTTCAGTTGTGATATGCTGATATATTTTTAGGAGTTCTAGGCTTGTTTTTAGCCTTAATTGATAGCTCATGCTTATTTAAGTACAAAAACGCGGAGTTCCCGTCTCTGTGCTGCCTTTTTTATTACGAAAAAAATTTACTCTGAAAATTTTAATTTTCTCAAACTTCAGGTGTGATAAGCTGATATATTTTCAGGAGTTCTAGGCTTGTTTTTAATCTTCAATGATAGCTCTTGCTTAGATTAGTTCAAAACCACGGAGTTCCCGTCTCTGTGCTGCCTTTTTTGTAACGAAAAAAATTAACTCTGAAATTTCGATTTTCTCAAACTTTAGGTGTGATATGCTGACATATTTTCAGGAGTTCTTGGCTTGCTATTGGTCTCAAATGATAGCTCAAGCTTGGTTTCGTCCAAAACCGCGGAGTTCCCGTCTTTGTGCTGCCTTTTTTATTTCGAAAAAATTTTAATCTGAAAATTTCAATTTTCTTAAACTTCAGGTGTGATATGCTGATATATTTTCAGGAGTTTTAGGCTTGTTTTTAGTCTTAAATGATAGCTCATGCTTAGATTAGTTCAAAACCGCGGAGTTCTTGTCTCTGTGCCGCCTTTTTTGTAAAGAAAAAAATTAAATCTGAAATTTTGATTTTCTCAAACTTTAGGTGTGATATGCTGATATATTTTCAGGAGTTCTTGGCTTGTTATTGGTCTCATATGATAGCTCAAGCTTAGTTTTGTACAAAACCGCAGAGTTCCCGTCTCTGTGCTGCCTTTTTGTAACAAAAAATATTTACTCTAAAATTTGAATTTTCTCAAACTTCAGGTTTGATATGCTGATACTTTTTCAGGAGTTCTAGACTTGTTTTTGGTCTTTATTGATATGCTTATGTTCATACAAAGCTACGTCGTAGTCGGCTCTGCGCTGATTTTTTTGATAAGAAAAAATTAACTCCGAAAATTCAATATTCTCAAATTTCAGGTGTGACATGCTAATATATTTTCAGGAGTTCTAGGCTTATTTTTGGTCTTAAACGATAGCTAATGCACGGTAACGTAAAAAACCACGCAGTTTCTGGCTCTGCGCTGCCTTTTTTATTACGAAAAAATTTACTCTGAAATTTAGATTTTCTCAAACATCAGGTGTGATATGCTGATATATTTTCAAAAGTTCTAGGCATATTTTTGGGCTTAAATGATAGCTCAAGCTTAGCTTAGTGCAAAACTGCGAAGTTTCCATCTCTGTGCTGCCTTTTTTGTAACGAAAAAAATTAAATCTGAAATTTCGATTTTCTCAAATTTTAGGTGTGATATGCTGATATATTTTCAGGAGTTCTTGGCTTGTTATTGGTCTCAAATGATAGCTCCAGCTTGGTTTCGTCCAAAACCGCGGAGTTCCCGTCTCTGTGCTGCCGTTTTTATTACGAAAAAATTTTACTCTGAAAATTTAAGTTTTCTCAAATTTCAGGTGTGATATGCTGATATATTTTCAGGAGTTCTTGGCTTGCTATTGGTCTCAAATGATAGCTCAAGCTTAGATCAGTTTAAAACTGTGGATTTCCCGTCTCTGTGCTGCCTTTTTTGTAACGAAAAAAATTAACTCTGAAATTTCGATTTTCTCAAACTTTAGGTGTGATATGCTGATACTTTTTCAGGAGTTCTAGACTTGTTTTTGGTCTTAATTGATATGCTTATGTCCATACAAAGCTACGTCGTAGTCGGCTCTGCGCTGACTTTTTTGATAAGAAAAAATTAACTCCGAAAATTCAATATTCTCAAATTTCAGGTGTGATATGCTAATATATTTTCAGGAGTTCTAGGCTTATTTTTGGTCTTAAACGATAGCTAATGCACGGTAACGTAAAAAACCGCGCAGTTCCTGGCTCTGCGCTACCTTTTTTATTACGAAAATATTTACTCTGAAATTTAGATTTTCTCAAACATCAGGTGTGATATGCTGATATATTTTCAAAAGTTCTACGCTTATTTTTGGGCTTAAATGATAGCTTATGCTTAGCTTAGTGCAAAAACCCGGAGTTCCCGTCTCTGTGCTGCCTTTTTTATTACGAAAAAATTTTAATCTGAAAATTTAAATTTTCTCAAACTTCAGGTGTGATATGCTGATATATTTTCAGGAGTTCTTGGCTTGTTATTGGTCTCTAATGATAGCTCAAGCTTGGTTTCGTCCAAAACCGCGGAGTTCCCGTCTCTGTGCTGCCTTTTTTTTACGAAAAAATTTTACTCTTAAAATTTAAATTTTCTCAAATTTCAAGTGTGATATTCTGATATATTTTCAGGAGTTCTTGGCTTGTTATTGGTCTCAAATGATAGCTCAAGCTTAATTTCGTCCAAAACCGCGTAGTTCCTGGCTCTGAGAGTACTTATTTTCTATGAAAAAAATAAGTCTGTTATTTAGATTTTCTCAAATTTAAGTTGTGATATGCTGATATGTTTTCAGGAATTTGGGGCCTGATTTTGGTCTCCAACGATAGCTTATGCTCAGTTACGTACAAAAGCACGCAGTTCCTGGCTCTGCGCTGCATTTTATTATTACGAAAATATTACTCTGTAATTTAGTTTTTCTCAAATTTCAGGTGTGATATGCTGATATATTTTTAGGAGTTCTAGGCTTGTTTTTAGCCTTAATTGATAGCTCATGCTTAGTTTAGTACAAAAACGCGGAGTTCCCGTCTCTGTGCTGCCTTTTTTATTACGAAAAAAATTTACTCTGAAAATTTTAATTTTCTCAAACTTCAGGTGTGATATGCTGATATATTTTCAGGAGTTCTTGGCTTGTTATTGGTCTCTAATGATAGCTCAAGCTTGGTTTCGTCCAAAACCGCGGAGTTCCCGTCTCTGTGCTGCCTTTTTTTTACGAAAAAATTTTACTCTTAAAATTTAAATTTTCTCAAATTTCAGGTGCGATATGCTGATATATTTTCAGGAGTTCTAGGCTTGCTTTTAGTCTTAAATGATAGCTCTTGCTTAGATTAGTTCAAAACTGCGGATTTCCTGTCTCTGTGCTGCCTTTTTTGTAACGAAAAAAATTAACTCTGAAATTTAGATTTTCTCAAATTTTAGGTGTGATATGCTGACATATTTTCAGGAGTTCTTGGCTTGCTATTGGTCTCAAATGATAGCTCAAGCTTGGTTTCGTCCAAAACCGCGGAGTTCCCGTCTTTGTGCTGCCTTTTTTATTTCGAAACAAAATTTAATCTGAAAATTTCAATTTTCTTAAACTTCAGGTGTGATATGCTGATATATTTTCAGGAGTTTTAGGCTTGTTTTTAGTCTTAAATGATAGCTCATGCTTAGATTAGTTCAAAACCGCGGAGTTCTTGTCTCTGTGCCGCCTTTTTTGTAAAGAAAAAAATTTAATCTGAAATTTTGATTTTCTCAAACTTCAGGTGTGATATGCTGATATATTTTCAGGAGTTCTTGGCTTGTTATTGGTCTCTAATGATAGCTCAAGCTTAGTTTCGTCCAAAACCGCGGAGTTCCCGTCTCTGTGCTGCCTTTTTTTTTACGAAAAAATTTTACTCTTAAAATTTAAATTTTCTCAAATTTCAAGTGTGATATGCTGATATATTTTCAGGAGTTCTTGGCTTGTTATTGGTCTCAAATGATAGCTCAAGCTTAGTTTCGTCCAAAACCGCGTAGTTCCTGGCTCTGAGTGTACTTATTTTCTATGAAAAAAATAAGTCTGTTATTTAGATTTTCTCAAATTTAAGTTGTGATATGCTGATATGTTTTCAGGAATTTGGGGCCTGTTTTTGGTCTCCAACGATAGCTTATGCTCAGTTACGTACAAAAGCACGCAGTTCCTGGCTCTGCGCTGCATTTTATTATTACGAAAATATTACTCTGTAATTTAGTTTTTCTCAAATTTCAGTTGTGATATGCTGATATATTTTTAGGAGTTCTAGGCTTGTTTTTAGCCTTAATTGATAGCTCATGCTTATTTTAGTACAAAAACGCGGAGTTCCCGTCTCTGTGCTGCCTTTTTTATTACGAAAAAAATTTACTCTGAAAATTTTAATTTTCTCAAACTTCAGGTGTGATAAGCTGATATATTTTCAGGAGTTCTAGGCTTGTTTTTAATCTTCAATGATAGCTCTTGCTTAGATTAGTTCAAAACCACGGAGTTCCCGTCTCTGTGCTGCCTTTTTTGTAACGAAAAAAATTAACTCTGAAATTTCGATTTTCTCAAACTTTAGGTGTGATATGCTGACATATTTTCAGGAGTTCTTGGCTTGCTATTGGTCTCAAATGATAGCTCAAGCTTGGTTTCGTCCAAAACCGCGGAGTTCCCGTCTTTGTGCTGCCTTTTTTATTTCGAAAAAATTTTAATCTGAAAATTTCAATTTTCTTAAACTTCAGGTGTGATATGCTGATATATTTTCAGGAGTTTTAGGCTTGTTTTTAGTCTTAAATGATAGCTCATGCTTAGATTAGTTCAAAACCGCGGAGTTCTTGTCTCTGTGCCGCCTTTTTTGTAAAGAAAAAAATTAAATCTGAAATTTTGATTTTCTCAAACTTTAGGTGTGATATGCTGATACTTTTTCAGGAGTTCTAGACTTGTTTTTGGTCTTAATTGATATGCTTATGTCCATACAAAGCTACGTCGTAGTCGGCTCTGCGCTGACTTTTTTGATAAGAAAAAATTAACTCCGAAAATTCAATATTCTCAAATTTCAGGTGTGATATGCTAATATATTTTCAGGAGTTCTAGGCTTATTTTTGGTCTTAAACGATAGCTAATGCACGGTAACGTAAAAAACCGCGCAGTTCCTGGCTCTGCGCTACCTTTTTTATTACGAAAATATTTACTCTGAAATTTAGATTTTCTCAAATATCAGGTGTGATATGCTGATATATTTTCAAAAGTTCTACGCTTATTTTTGGGCTTAAATGATAGCTTATGCTTAGCTTAGTGCAAAAACCCGGAGTTCCCGTCTCTGTGCTGCCTTTTTTATTACGAAAAAATTTTAATCTGAAAATTTAAATTTTCTCAAACTTCAGGTGTGATATGCTGATATATTTTCAGGAGTTCTTGGCTTGTTATTGGTCTCAAATGATAGCTCAAGCTTAGTTTCGTCCAAAACCGCGTAGTTCCTGGCTCTGAGTGTACTTATTTTCTATGAAAAAAATAAGTCTGTTATTTAGATTTTCTCAAATTTAAGTTGTGATATGCTGATATGTTTTCAGGAATTTGGGGCCTGTTTTTGGTCTCCAACGATAGCTTATGCTCAGTAACGTACAAAAGCTTGCAGTTCCTGGCTCTGCGCTGCATTTTATTATTACGAAAATATTACTCTGTAATTTAGTTTTTCTCAAATTTCAGTTGTGATATGCTGATATATTTTTAGGAGTTCTAGGCTTGTTTTTAGCCTTAATTGATAGCTCATGCTTATTTTAGTACAAAAACGCGGAGTTCCCGTCTCTGTGCTGCCTTTTTTATTACGAAAAAAATTTACTCTGAAAATTTTAATTTTCTCAAACTTCAGGTGTGATAAGCTGATATATTTTCAGGAGTTCTAGGCTTGTTTTTAATCTTCAATGATAGCTCTTGCTTAGATTAGTTCAAAACCACGGAGTTCCCGTCTCTGTGCTGCCTTTTTTGTAACGAAAAAAATTAACTCTGAAATTTCGATTTTCTCAAACTTTAGGTGTGATATGCTGACATATTTTCAGGAGTTCTTGGCTTGCTATTGGTCTCAAATGATAGCTCAAGCTTGGTTTCGTCCAAAACCGCGGAGTTCCCGTCTTTGTGCTGCCTTTTTTATTTCGAAAAAATTTTAATCTGAAAATTTCAATTTTCTTAAACTTCAGGTGTGATATGCTGATATATTTTCAGGAGTTTTAGGCTTGTTTTTAGTCTTAAATGATAGCTCATGCTTAGATTAGTTCAAAACCGCGGAGTTCTTGTCTCTGTGCCGCCTTTTTTGTAAAGAAAAAAATTAAATCTGAAATTTTGATTTTCTCAAATTTTAGGTGTGATATGCTGATATATTTTCAGGAGTTCTTGGCTTGTTTTTAGCCTTAATTGATAGCTCATGCTTAGTTTAGTACAAAAACGCGGAGTTCCCGTCTCTGTGCTGCCTTTTTTATTACGAAAAAAATTTACTCTGAAAATTTTAATTTTCTCAAACTTCAGGTGTGATATGCTGATATATTTTCAGGAGTTCTTTGCTTGTTATTGGTCTCTAATGATAGCTCAAGCTTAGTTTCGTCCAAAACCGCGGAGTTCCCGTCTCTGTGCTGCCTTTTTTTTTACGAAAAAATTTTACTCTTAAAATTTAAATTTTCTCAAATTTCAAGTGTGATATGCTGATATATTTTCAGGAGTTCTTGGCTTGTTATTGGTCTCAAATGATAGCTCAAGCTTAGTTTCGTCCAAAACCGCGTAGTTCCTGGCTCTGAGTGTACTTATTTTCTATGAAAAAAATAAGTCTGTTATTTAGATTTTCTCAAATTTAAGTTGTGATATGCTGATATGTTTTCAGGAATTTGGGGCCTGTTTTTGGTCTCCAACGATAGCTTATGCTCAGTAACGTACAAAAGCTTGCAGTTCCTGGCTCTGCGCTGCATTTTATTATTACGAAAATATTACTCTGTAATTTAGTTTTTCTCAAATTTCAGTTGTGATATGCTGATATATTTTTAGGAGTTCTAGGCTTGTTTTTAGCCTTAATTGATAGCTCATGCTTATTTTAGTACAAAAACGCGGAGTTCCCGTCTCTGTGCTGCCTTTTTTATTACGAAAAAAATTTACTCTGAAAATTTTAATTTTCTCAAACTTCAGGTGTGATAAGCTGATATATTTTCAGGAGTTCTAGGCTTGTTTTTAATCTTCAATGATAGCTCTTGCTTAGATTAGTTCAAAACCACGGAGTTCCCGTCTCTGTGCTGCCTTTTTTGTAACGAAAAAAATTAACTCTGAAATTTCGATTTTCTCAAACTTTAGGTGTGATATGCTGACATATTTTCAGGAGTTCTTGGCTTGCTATTGGTCTCAAATGATAGCTCAAGCTTGGTTTCGTCCAAAACCGCGGAGTTCCCGTCTTTGTGCTGCCTTTTTTATTTCGAAAAAATTTTAATCTGAAAATTTCAATTTTCTTAAACTTCAGGTGTGATATGCTGATATATTTTCAGGAGTTTTAGGCTTGTTTTTAGTCTTAAATGATAGCTCATGCTTAGATTAGTTCAAAACCGCGGAGTTCTTGTCTCTGTGCCGCCTTTTTTGTAAAGAAAAAAATTAAATCTGAAATTTTGATTTTCTCAAACTTTAGGTGTGATATGCTGATATATTTTCAGGAGTTCTTGGCTTGTTATTGGTCTCATATGATAGCTCAAGCTTAGTTTTGTACAAAACCGCAGAGTTCCCGTCTCTGTGCTGCCTTTTTGTAACAAAAAATATTTACTCTAAAATTTGAATTTTCTCAAACTTCAGGTTTGATATGCTGATACTTTTTCAGGAGTTCTAGACTTGTTTTTGGTCTATATTGATATGCTTATGTTCATACAAAGCTACGTCGTAGTCGGCTCTGCGCTGATTTTTTTGATAAGAAAAAATTAACTCCGAAAATTCATTATTCTCAAATTTCAGGTGTGACATGCTAATATATTTTCAGGAGTTCTAGGCTTATTTTTGGTCTTAAACGATAGCTAATGCACGGTAACGTAAAAAACCACGCAGTTTCTGGCTCTGCGCTGCCTTTTTTATTACGAAAAAATTTACTCTGAAATTTAGATTTTCTCAAACATCAGGTGTGATATGCTGATATATTTTCAAAAGTTCTAGGCATATTTTTGGGCTTAAATGATAGCTCAAGCTTAGCTTAGTGCAAAACTGCGAAGTTTCCATCTCTGTGCTGCCTTTTTTGTAACGAAAAAAATTAAATCTGAAATTTCGATTTTCTCAAATTTTAGGTGTGATATGCTGATATATTTTCAGGAGTTCTTGGCTTGTTATTGGTCTCAAATGATAGCTCCAGCTTGGTTTCGTCCAAAACCGCGGAGTTCCCGTCTCTGTGCTGCCGTTTTTATTACGAAAAAATTTTACTCTGAAAATTTAAGTTTTCTCAAATTTCAGGTGTGATATGCTGATATATTTTCAGGAGTTCTTGGCTTGCTATTGGTCTCAAATGATAGCTCAAGCTTAGATCAGTTTAAAACTGTGGATTTCCCGTCTCTGTGCTGCCTTTTTTGTAACGAAAAAAATTAACTCTGAAATTTCGATTTTCTCAAACTTTAGGTGTGATATGCTGATACTTTTTCAGGAGTTCTAGACTTGTTTTTGGTCTTAATTGATATGCTTATGTCCATACAAAGCTACGTCGTAGTCGGCTCTGCGCTGACTTTTTTGATAAGAAAAAATTAACTCCGAAAATTCAATATTCTCAAATTTCAGGTGTGATATGCTAATATATTTTCAGGAGTTCTAGGCTTATTTTTGGTCTTAAACGATAGCTAATGCACGGTAACGTAAAAAACCGCGCAGTTCCTGGCTCTGCGCTACCTTTTTTATTACGAAAATATTTACTCTGAAATTTAGATTTTCTCAAACATCAGGTGTGATATGCTGATATATTTTCAAAAGTTCTACGCTTATTTTTGGGCTTAAATGATAGCTTATGCTTAGCTTAGTGCAAAAACCCGGAGTTCCCGTCTCTGTGCTGCCTTTTTTATTACGAAAAAATTTTAATCTGAAAATTTAAATTTTCTCAAACTTCAGGTGTGATATGCTGATATATTTTCAGGAGTTCTTGGCTTGTTATTGGTCTCTAATGATAGCTCAAGCTTGGTTTCGTCCAAAACCGCGGAGTTCCCGTCTCTGTGCTGCCTTTTTTTTACGAAAAAATTTTACTCTTAAAATTTAAATTTTCTCAAATTTCAAGTGTGATATGCTGATATATTTTCAGGAGTTCTTGGCTTGTTATTGGTCTCAAATGATAGCTCAAGCTTAGTTTCGTCCAAAACCGCGTAGTTCCTGGCTCTGAGTGTACTTATTTTCTATGAAAAAAATAAGTCTCTTATTTAGATTTTCTCAAATTTAAGTTGTGATATGCTGATATGTTTTCAGGAATTTGGGGCCTGTTTTTGGTCTCCAACGATAGCTTATGCTCAGTTACGTACAAAAGCACGCAGTTCCTGGCTCTGCGCTGCATTTTATTATTACGAAAATATTACTCTGTAATTTAGTTTTTCTCAAATTTCAGGTGTGATATGCTGATATATTTTTAGGAGTTCTAGGCTTGTTTTTAGCCTTAATTGATAGCTCATGCTTAGTTTAGTACAAAAACGCGGAGTTCCCGTCTCTGTGCTGCCTTTTTTATTACGAAAAAAATTTACTCTGAAAATTTTAATTTTCTCAAACTTCAGGTGTGATATGCTGATATATTTTCAGGAGTTCTTGGCTTGTTATTGGTCTCTAATGATAGCTCAAGCTTAGTTTCGTCCAAAACCGCGGAGTTCCCGTCTCTGTGCTGCCTTTTTTTTTACGAAAAAATTTTACTCTTAAAATTTAAATTTTCTCAAATTTCAAGTGTGATATGCTGATATATTTTCAGGAGTTCTTGGCTTGTTATTGGTCTCAAATGATAGCTCAAGCTTAGTTTCGTCCAAAACCGCGTAGTTCCTGGCTCTGAGTGTACTTATTTTCTATGAAAAAAATAAGTCTGTTATTTAGATTTTCTCAAATTTAAGTTGTGATATGCTGATATGTTTTCAGGAATTTGGGGCCTGTTTTTGGTCTCCAACGATAGCTTATGCTCAGTTACGTACAAAAGCACGCAGTTCCTGGCTCTGCGCTGCATTTTATTATTACGAAAATATTACTCTGTAATTTAGTTTTTCTCAAATTTCAGTTGTGATATGCTGATATATTTTTAGGAGTTCTAGGCTTGTTTTTAGCCTTAATTGATAGCTCATGCTTATTTTAGTACAAAAACGCGGAGTTCCCGTCTCTGTGCTGCCTTTTTTATTACGAAAAAAATTTACTCTGAAAATTTTAATTTTCTCAAACTTCAGGTGTGATAAGCTGATATATTTTCAGGAGTTCTAGGCTTGTTTTTAATCTTCAATGATAGCTCTTGCTTAGATTAGTTCAAAACCACGGAGTTCCCGTCTCTGTGCTGCCTTTTTTGTAACGAAAAAAATTAACTCTGAAATTTCGATTTTCTCAAACTTTAGGTGTGATATGCTGACATATTTTCAGGAGTTCTTGGCTTGCTATTGGTCTCAAATGATAGCTCAAGCTTGGTTTCGTCCAAAACCGCGGAGCTCCCGTCTTTGTGCTGCCTTTTTTATTTCGAAAAAATTTTAATCTGAAAATTTCAATTTTCTTAAACTTCAGGTGTGATATGCTGATATATTTTCAGGAGTTTTAGGCTTGTTTTTAGTCTTAAATGATAGCTCATGCTTAGATTAGTTCAAAACCGCGGAGTTCTTGTCTCTGTGCCGCCTTTTTTGTAAAGAAAAAAATTAAATCTGAAATTTTGATTTTCTCAAACTTTAGGTGTGATATGCTGATATATTTTCAGGAGTTCTTGGCTTGTTATTGGTCTCATATGATAGCTCAAGCTTAGTTTTGTACAAAACCGCAGAGTTCCCGTCTCTGTGCTGCCTTTTTGTAACAAAAAATATTTACTCTAAAATTTGAATTTTCTCAAACTTCAGGTTTGATATGCTGATACTTTTTCAGGAGTTCTAGACTTGTTTTTGGTCTATATTGATATGCTTATGTTCATACAAAGCTACGTCGTAGTCGGCTCTGCGCTGATTTTTTTGATAAGAAAAAATTAACTCCGAAAATTCATTATTCTCAAATTTCAGGTGTGACATGCTAATATATTTTCAGGAGTTCTAGGCTTATTTTTGGTCTTAAACGATAGCTAATGCACGGTAACGTAAAAAACCACGCAGTTTCTGGCTCTGCGCTGCCTTTTTTATTACGAAAAAATTTACTCTGAAATTTAGATTTTCTCAAACATCAGGTGTGATATGCTGATATATTTTCAAAAGTTCTAGGCATATTTTTGGGCTTAAATGATAGCTCAAGCTTAGCTTAGTGCAAAACTGCGAAGTTTCCATCTCTGTGCTGCCTTTTTTGTAACGAAAAAAATTAAATCTGAAATTTCGATTTTCTCAAATTTTAGGTGTGATATGCTGATATATTTTCAGGAGTTCTTGGCTTGTTATTGGTCTCAAATGATAGCTCCAGCTAGGTTTCGTCCAAAACCGCGGAGTTCCCGTCTCTGTGCTGCCGTTTTTATTACGAAAAAATTTTACTCTGAAAATTTAAGTTTTCTCAAATTTCAGGTGTGATATGCTGATATATTTTCAGGAGTTCTTGGCTTGCTATTGGTCTCAAATGATAGCTCAAGCTTAGATCAGTTTAAAACTGTGGATTTCCCGTCTCTGTGCTGCCTTTTTTGTAACAAAAAAAAATTAACTCTGAAATTTCGATTTTCTCAAACTTTAGGTGTGATATGCTGATACTTTTTCAGGAGTTCTAGACTTGTTTTTGGTCTTAATTGATATGCTTATGTCCATACAAAGCTACGTCGTAGTCGGCTCTGCGCTGACTTTTTTGATAAGAAAAAATTAACTCCGAAAATTCAATATTCTCAAATTTCAGGTGTGATATGCTAATATATTTTCAGGAGTTCTAGGCTTATTTTTGGTCTTAAACGATAGCTAATGCACGGTAACGTAAAAAACCGCGCAGTTCCTGGCTCTGCGCTACCTTTTTTATTACGAAAATATTTACTCTGAAATTTAGATTTTCTCAAACATCAGGTGTGATATGCTGATATATTTTCAAAAGTTCTACGCTTATTTTTGGGCTTAAATGATAGCTTATGCTTAGCTTAGTGCAAAAACCCGGAGTTCCCGTCTCTGTGCTGCCTTTTTTATTACGAAAAAATTTTAATCTGAAAATTTAAATTTTCTCAAATTTCAGGTGTGATATGCTGATATATTTTCAGGAGTTCTTGGCTTGTTATTGGTCTCTAATGATAGCTCAAGCTTGGTTTCGTCCAAAACCGCGGAGTTCCCGTCTCTGTGCTGCCTTTTTTTTACGAAAAAATTTTACTCTTAAAATTTAAATTTTCTCAAATTTCAAGTGTGATATGCTGATATATTTTCAGGAGTTCTTGGCTTGTTATTGGTCTCAAATGATAGCTCAAGCTTAGTTTCGTCCAAAACCGCGTAGTTCCTGGCTCTGAGTGTACTTATTTTCTATGAAAAAAATAAGTCTGTTATTTAGATTTTCTCAAATTTAAGTTGTGATATGCTGATATGTTTTCAGGAATTTGGGGCCTGTTTTTGGTCTCCAACGATAGCTTATGCTCAGTTACGTACAAAAGCACGCAGTTCCTGGCTCTGCGCTGCATTTTATTATTACGAAAATATTACTCTGTAATTTAGTTTTTCTCAAATTTCAGGTGTGATATGCTGATATATTTTTAGGAGTTCTAGGCTTGTTTTTAGCCTTAATTGATAGCTCATGCTTAGTTTAGTACAAAAACGCGGAGTTCCCGTCTCTGTGCTGCCTTTTTTATTACGAAAAAAATTTACTCTGAAAATTTTAATTTTCTCAAACTTCAGGTGTGATATGCTGATATATTTTCAGGAGTTCTTGGCTTGCTATTGGTCTCAAATGATAGCTCAAGCTTAGATCAGTTTAAAACTGTGGATTTCCCGTCTCTGTGCTGCCTTTTTTGTAACGAAAAAAATTAACTCTGAAATTTCGATTTTCTCAAACTTTAGGTGTGATATGCTGATACTTTTTCAGGAGTTCTAGACTTGTTTTTGGTCTTAATTGATATGCTTATGTCCATACAAAGCTACGTCGTAGTCGGCTCTGCGCTGACTTTTTTGATAAGAAAAAATTAACTCCGAAAATTCAATATTCTCAAATTTCAGGTGTGATATGCTAATATATTTTCAGGAGTTCTAGGCTTATTTTTGGTCTTAAACGATAGCTAATGCACGGTAACGTAAAAAACCGCGCAGTTCCTGGCTCTGCGCTACCTTTTTTATTACGAAAATATTTACTCTGAAATTTAGATTTTCTCAAATATCAGGTGTGATATGCTGATATATTTTCAAAAGTTCTACGCTTATTTTTGGGCTTAAATGATAGCTTATGCTTAGCTTAGTGCAAAAACCCGGAGTTCCCGTCTCTGTGCTGCCTTTTTTATTACGAAAAAATTTTAATCTGAAAATTTAAATTTTCTCAAACTTCAGGTGTGATATGCTGATATATTTTCAGGAGTTCTTGGCTTGTTATTGGTCTCAAATGATAGCTCAAGCTTAGTTTCGTCCAAAACCGCGTAGTTCCTGGCTCTGAGTGTACTTATTTTCTATGAAAAAAATAAGTCTGTTATTTAGATTTTCTCAAATTTAAGTTGTGATATGCTGATATGTTTTCAGGAATTTGGGGCCTGTTTTTGGTCTCCAACGATAGCTTATGCTCAGTTACGTACAAAAGCACGCAGTTCCTGGCTCTGCGCTGCATTTTATTATTACGAAAATATTACTCTGTAATTTAGTTTTTCTCAAATTTCAGTTGTGATATGCTGATATATTTTTAGGAGTTCTAGGCTTGTTTTTAGCCTTAATTGATAGCTCATGCTTATTTAAGTACAAAAACGCGGAGTTCCCGTCTCTGTGCTGCCTTTTTTATTACGAAAAAAATTTACTCTGAAAATTTTAATTTTCTCAAACTTCAGGTGTGATAAGCTGATATATTTTCAGGAGTTCTAGGCTTGTTTTTAATCTTCAATGATAGCTCTTGCTTAGATTAGTTCAAAACCACGGAGTTCCCGTCTCTGTGCTGCCTTTTTTGTAACGAAAAAAATTAACTCTGAAATTTCGATTTTCTCAAACTTTAGGTGTGATATGCTGACATATTTTCAGGAGTTCTTGGCTTGCTATTGGTCTCAAATGATAGCTCAAGCTTGGTTTCGTCCAAAACCGCGGAGTTCCCGTCTTTGTGCTGCCTTTTTTATTTCGAAAAAATTTTAATCTGAAAATTTCAATTTTCTTAAACTTCAGGTGTGATATGCTGATATATTTTCAGGAGTTTTAGGCTTGTTTTTAGTCTTAAATGATAGCTCATGCTTAGATTAGTTCAAAACCGCGGAGTTCTTGTCTCTGTGCCGCCTTTTTTGTAAAGAAAAAAATTAAATCTGAAATTTTGATTTTCTCAAACTTTAGGTGTGATATGCTGATATATTTTCAGGAGTTCTTGGCTTGTTATTGGTCTCATATGATAGCTCAAGCTTAGTTTTGTACAAAACCGCAGAGTTCCCGTCTCTGTGCTGCCTTTTTGTAACAAAAAATATTTACTCTAAAATTTGAATTTTCTCAAACTTCAGGTTTGATATGCTGATACTTTTTCAGGAGTTCTAGACTTGTTTTTGGTCTATATTGATATGCTTATGTTCATACAAAGCTACGTCGTAGTCGGCTCTGCGCTGATTTTTTTGATAAGAAAAAATTAACTCCGAAAATTCAATATTCTCAAATTTCAGGTGTGACATGCTAATATATTTTCAGGAGTTCTAGGCTTATTTTTGGTCTTAAACGATAGCTAATGCACGGTAACGTAAAAAACCACGCAGTTTCTGGCTCTGCGCTGCCTTTTTTATTACGAAAAAATTTACTCTGAAATTTAGATTTTCTCAAACATCAGGTGTGATATGCTGATATATTTTCAAAAGTTCTAGGCATATTTTTGGGCTTAAATGATAGCTCAAGCTTAGCTTAGTGCAAAACTGCGAAGTTTCCATCTCTGTGCTGCCTTTTTTGTAACGAAAAAAATTAAATCTGAAATTTCGATTTTCTCAAATTTTAGGTGTGATATGCTGATATATTTTCAGGAGTTCTTGGCTTGTTATTGGTCTCAAATGATAGCTCCAGCTTGGTTTCGTCCAAAACCGCGGAGTTCCCGTCTCTGTGCTGCCGTTTTTATTACGAAAAAATTTTACTCTGAAAATTTAAGTTTTCTCAAATTTCAGGTGTGATATGCTGATATATTTTCAGGAGTTCTTGGCTTGCTATTGGTCTCAAATGATAGCTCAAGCTTAGATCAGTTTAAAACTGTGGATTTCCCGTCTCTGTGCTGCCTTTTTTGTAACGAAAAAAATTAACTCTGAAATTTCGATTTTCTCAAACTTTAGGTGTGATATGCTGATACTTTTTCAGGAGTTCTAGACTTGTTTTTGGTCTTAATTGATATGCTTATGTCCATACAAAGCTACGTCGTAGTCGGCTCTGCGCTGACTTTTTTGATAAGAAAAAATTAACTCCGAAAATTCAATATTCTCAAATTTCAGGTGTGATATGCTAATATATTTTCAGGAGTTCTAGGCTTATTTTTGGTCTTAAACGATAGCTAATGCACGGTAACGTAAAAAACCGCGCAGTTCCTGGCTCTGCGCTACCTTTTTTATTACGAAAATATTTACTCTGAAATTTAGATTTTCTCAAACATCAGGTGTGATATGCTGATATATTTTCAAAAGTTCTACGCTTATTTTTGGGCTTAAATGATAGCTTATGCTTAGCTTAGTGCAAAAACCCGGAGTTCCCGTCTCTGTGCTGCCTTTTTTATTACGAAAAAATTTTAATCTGAAAATTTAAATTTTCTCAAACTTCAGGTGTGATATGCTGATATATTTTCAGGAGTTCTTGGCTTGTTATTGGTCTCTAATGATAGCTCAAGCTTGGTTTCGTCCAAAACCGCGGAGTTCCCGTCTCTGTGCTGCCTTTTTTTTACGAAAAAATTTTACTCTTAAAATTTAAATTTTCTCAAATTTCAAGTGTGATATTCTGATATATTTTCAGGAGTTCTTGGCTTGTTATTGGTCTCAAATGATAGCTCAAGCTTAATTTCGTCCAAAACCGCGTAGTTCCTGGCTCTGAGAGTACTTATTTTCTATGAAAAAAATAAGTCTGTTATTTAGATTTTCTCAAATTTAAGTTGTGATATGCTGATATGTTTTCAGGAATTTGGGGCCTGATTTTGGTCTCCAACGATAGCTTATGCTCAGTTACGTACAAAAGCACGCAGTTCCTGGCTCTGCGCTGCATTTTATTATTACGAAAATATTACTCTGTAATTTAGTTTTTCTCAAATTTCAGGTGTGATATGCTGATATATTTTTAGGAGTTCTAGGCTTGTTTTTAGCCTTAATTGATAGCTCATGCTTAGTTTAGTACAAAAACGCGGAGTTCCCGTCTCTGTGCTGCCTTTTTTATTACGAAAAAAATTTACTCTGAAAATTTTAATTTTCTCAAACTTCAGGTGTGATATGCTGATATATTTTCAGGAGTTCTTGGCTTGTTATTGGTCTCTAATGATAGCTTAAGCTTGGTTTCGTCCAAAACCGCGGAGTTCCCGTCTCTGTGCTGCCTTTTTTTTACGAAAAAATTTTACTCTTAAAATTTAAATTTTCTCAAATTTCAGGTGCGATATGCTGATATATTTTCAGGAGTTCTAGGCTTGCTTTTAGTCTTAAATGATAGCTCTTGCTTAGATTAGTTCAAAACTGCGGATTTCCTGTCTCTGTGCTGCCTTTTTTGTAACGAAAAAAATTAACTCTGAAATTTAGATTTTCTCAAATTTTAGGTGTGATATGCTGACATATTTTCAGGAGTTCTTGGCTTGCTATTGGTCTCAAATGATAGCTCAAGCTTGGTTTCGTCCAAAACCGCGGAGTTCCCGTCTTTGTGCTGCCTTTTTTATTTCGAAAAAAATTTAATCTGAAAATTTCAATTTTCTTAAACTTCAGGTGTGATATGCTGATATATTTTCAGGAGTTTTAGGCTTGTTTTTAGTCTTAAATGATAGCTCATGCTTAGATTAGTTCAAAACCGCGGAGTTCTTGTCTCTGTGCCGCCTTTTTTGTAAAGAAAAAAATTAAATCTGAAATTTTGATTTTCTCAAACTTCAGGTGTGATATGCTGATATATTTTCAGGAGTTCTTGGCTTGTTATTGGTCTCTAATGATAGCTCAAGCTTAGTTTCGTCCAAAACCGCGGAGTTCCCGTCTCTGTGCTGCCTTTTTTTTTACGAAAAAATTTTACTCTTAAAATTTAAATTTTCTCAAATTTCAAGTGTGATATGCTGATATATTTTCAGGAGTTCTTGGCTTGTTATTGGTCTCAAATGATAGCTCAAGCTTAGTTTCGTCCAAAACCGCGTAGTTCCTGGCTCTGAGTGTACTTATTTTCTATGAAAAAAATAAGTCTGTTATTTAGATTTTCTCAAATTTAAGTTGTGATATGCTGATATGTTTTCAGGAATTTGGGGCCTGTTTTTGGTCTCCAACGATAGCTTATGCTCAGTTACGTACAAAAGCACGCAGTTCCTGGCTCTGCGCTGCATTTTATTATTACGAAAATATTACTCTGTAATTTAGTTTTTCTCAAATTTCAGTTGTGATATGCTGATATATTTTTAGGAGTTCTAGGCTTGTTTTTAGCCTTAATTGATAGCTCATGCTTATTTTAGTACAAAAACGCGGAGTTCCCGTCTCTGTGCTGCCTTTTTTATTACGAAAAAAATTTACTCTGAAAATTTTAATTTTCTCAAACTTCAGGTGTGATAAGCTGATATATTTTCAGGAGTTCTAGGCTTGTTTTTAATCTTCAATGATAGCTCTTGCTTAGATTAGTTCAAAACCACGGAGTTCCCGTCTCTGTGCTGCCTTTTTTGTAACGAAAAAAATTAACTCTGAAATTTCGATTTTCTCAAACTTTAGGTGTGATATGCTGACATATTTTCAGGAGTTCTTGGCTTGCTATTGGTCTCAAATGATAGCTCAAGCTTGGTTTCGTCCAAAACCGCGGAGTTCCCGTCTTTGTGCTGCCTTTTTTATTTCGAAAAAATTTTAATCTGAAAATTTCAATTTTCTTAAACTTCAGGTGTGATATGCTGATATATTTTCAGGAGTTTTAGGCTTGTTTTTAGTCTTAAATGATAGCTCATGCTTAGATTAGTTCAAAACCGCGGAGTTCTTGTCTCTGTGCCGCCTTTTTTGTAAAGAAAAAAATTAAATCTGAAATTTTGATTTTCTCAAACTTTAGGTGTGATATGCTGATATATTTTCAGGAGTTCTTGGCTTGTTATTGGTCTCATATGATAGCTCAAGCTTAGTTTTGTACAAAACCGCAGAGTTCCCGTCTCTGTGCTGCCTTTTTGTAACAAAAAATATTTACTCTAAAATTTGAATTTTCTCAAACTTCAGGTTTGATATGCTGATACTTTTTCAGGAGTTCTAGACTTGTTTTTGGTCTTAATTGATATGCTTATGTTCATACAAAGCTACGTCGTAGTCGGCTCTGCGCTGATTTTTTTGATAAGAAAAAATTAACTCCGAAAATTCATTATTCTCAAATTTCAGGTGTGACATGCTAATATATTTTCAGGAGTTCTAGGCTTATTTTTGGTCTTAAACGATAGCTAATGCACGGTAACGTAAAAAACCACGCAGTTTCTGGCTCTGCGCTGCCTTTTTTATTACGAAAAAATTTACTCTGAAATTTAGATTTTCTCAAACATCAGGTGTGATATGCTGATATATTTTCAAAAGTTCTAGGCATATTTTTGGCCTTAAATGATAGCTCAAGCTTAGCTTAGTGCAAAACTGCGAAGTTTCCATCTCTGTGCTGCCTTTTTTGTAACGAAAAAAATTAAATCTGAAATTTCGATTTTCTCAAATTTTAGGTGTGATATGCTGATATATTTTCAGGAGTTCTTGGCTTGTTATTGGTCTCAAATGATAGCTCCAGCTTGGTTTCGTCCAAAACCGCGGAGTTCCCGTCTCTGTGCTGCCGTTTTTATTACGAAAAAATTTTACTCTGAAAATTTAAGTTTTCTCAAATTTCAGGTGTGATATGCTGATATATTTTCAGGAGTTCTTGGCTTGCTATTGGTCTCAAATGATAGCTCAAGCTTAGATCAGTTGAAAACTGCGGATTTCCCGTCTCTGTGCTGCCTTTTTTGTAACGAAAAAAATTAACTCTGAAATTTCGATTTTCTCAAACTTTAGGTGTGATATGCTGATACTTTTTCAGGAGTTCTAGACTTGTTTTTGGTCTTAATTGATATGCTTATGTCCATACAAAGCTACGTCGTAGTCGGCTCTGCGCTGACTTTTTTGATAAGAAAAAATTAACTCCGAAAATTCAATATTCTCAAATTTCAGGTGTGATATGCTAATATATTTTCAGGAGTTCTAGGCTTATTTTTGGTCTTAAACGATAGCTAATGCACGGTAACGTAAAAAACCGCGCAGTTCCTGGCTCTGCGCTACCTTTTTTATTACGAAAATATTTACTCTGAAATTTAGATTTTCTCAAACATCAGGTGTGATATGCTGATATATTTTCAAAAGTTCTACGCTTATTTTTGGGCTTAAATGATAGCTTATGCTTAGCTTAGTGCAAAAACCCGGAGTTCCCGTCTCTGTGCTGCCTTTTTTATTACGAAAAAATTTTAATCTGAAAATTTAAATTTTCTCAAACTTCAGGTGTGATATGCTGATATATTTTCAGGAGTTCTTGGCTTGTTATTGGTCTCTAATGATAGCTCAAGCTTGGTTTCGTCCAAAACCGCGGAGTTCCCGTCTCTGTGCTGCCTTTTTTTTACGAAAAAATTTTACTCTTAAAATTTAAATTTTCTCAAATTTCAAGTGTGATATGCTGATATATTTTCAGGAGTTCTTGGCTTGTTATTGGTCTCAAATGATAGCTCAAGCTTAGTTTCGTCCAAAACCGCGTAGTTCCTGGCTCTGAGTGTACTTATTTTCTATGAAAAAAATAAGTCTGTTATTTAGATTTTCTCAAATTTAAGTTGTGATATGCTGATATGTTTTCAGGAATTTGGGGCCTGTTTTTGGTCTCCAACGATAGCTTATGCTCAGTTACGTACAAAAGCACGCAGTTCCTGGCTCTGCGCTGCATTTTATTATTACGAAAATATTACTCTGTAATTTAGTTTTTCTCAAATTTCAGGTGTGATATGCTGATATATTTTTAGGAGTTCTAGGCTTGTTTTTAGCCTTAATTGATAGCTCATGCTTAGTTTAGTACAAAAACGCGGAGTTCCCGTCTCTGTGCTGCCTTTTTTATTACGAAAAAAATTTACTCTGAAAATTTTAATTTTCTCAAACTTCAGGTGTGATATGCTGATATATTTTCAGGAGTTCTTGGCTTGCTATTGGTCTCAAATGATAGCTCAAGCTTGGTTTCGTCCAAAACCGCGGAGTTCCCGTCTTTGTGCTGCCTTTTTTATTTCGAAAAAATTTTAATCTGAAAATTTCAATTTTCTTAAACTTCAGGTGTGATATGCTGATATATTTTCAGGAGTTTTAGGCTTGTTTTTAGTCTTAAATGATAGCTCATGCTTAGATTAGTTCAAAACCGCGGAGTTCTTGTCTCTGTGCCGCCTTTTTTGTAAAGAAAAAAATTAAATCTGAAATTTTGATTTTCTCAAACTTTAGGTGTGATATGCTGATATATTTTCAGGAGTTCTTGGCTTGTTATTGGTCTCATATGATAGCTCAAGCTTAGTTTTGTACAAAACCGCAGAGTTCCCGTCTCTGTGCTGCCTTTTTGTAACAAAAAATATTTACTCTAAAATTTGAATTTTCTCAAACTTCAGGTTTGATATGCTGATACTTTTTCAGGAGTTCTAGACTTGTTTTTGGTCTTAATTGATATGCTTATGTTCATACAAAGCTACGTCGTAGTCGGCTCTCCGGCGATTTTTTTGATAAGAAAAAATTAACTCCGAAAATTCATTATTCTCAAATTTCAGGTGTGACATGCTAATATATTTTCAGGAGTTCTAGGCTTATTTTTGGTCTTAAACGATAGCTAATGCACGGTAACGTAAAAAACCACGCAGTTTCTGGCTCTGCGCTGCCTTTTTTATTACGAAAAAATTTACTCTGAAATTTAGATTTTCTCAAACATCAGGTGTGATATGCTGATATATTTTCAAAAGTTCTAGGCATATTTTTGGGCTTAAATGATAGCTCAAGCTTAGCTTAGTGCAAAACTGCGAAGTTTCCATCTCTGTGCTGCCTTTTTTGTAACGAAAAAAATTAAATCTGAAATTTCGATTTTCTCAAATTTTAGGTGTGATATGCTGATATATTTTCAGGAGTTCTTGGCTTGTTATTGGTCTCAAATGATAGCTCCAGCTTGGTTTCGTCCAAAACCGCGGAGTTCCCGTCTTTGTGCTGCCGTTTTTATTACGAAAAAATTTTACTCTGAAAATTTAAGTTTTCTCAAATTTCAGGTGTGATATGCTGATATATTTTCAGGAGTTCTTGGCTTGCTATTGGTCTCAAATGATAGCTCAAGCTTAGATCAGTTGAAAACTGTGGATTTCCCGTCTCTGTGCTGCCTTTTTTGTAACGAAAAAAATTAACTCTGAAATTTCGATTTTCTCAAACTTTAGGTGTGATATGCTGATACTTTTTCAGGAGTTCTAGACTTGTTTTTGGTCTTAATTGATATGCTTATGTCCATACAAAGCTACGTCGTAGTCGGCTCTGCGCTGACTTTTTTGATAAGAAAAAATTAACTCCGAAAATTCAATATTCTCAAATTTCAGGTGTGATATGCTAATATATTTTCAGGAGTTCTAGGCTTATTTTTGGTCTTAAACGATAGCTAATGCACGGTAACGTAAAAAACCGCGCAGTTCCTGGCTCTGCGCTACCTTTTTTATTACGAAAATATTTACTCTGAAATTTAGATTTTCTCAAACATCAGGTGTGATATGCTGATATATTTTCAAAAGTTCTACGCTTATTTTTGGGCTTAAATGATAGCTTATGCTTAGCTTAGTGCAAAAACCCGGAGTTCCCGTCTCTGTGCTGCCTTTTTTATTACGAAAAAATTTTAATCTGAAAATTTAAATTTTCTCAAACTTCAGGTGAGATATGCTGATATATTTTCAGGAGTTCTTGGCTTGTTATTGGTCTCTAATGATAGCTCAAGCTTGGTTTCGTCCAAAACCGCGGAGTTCCCGTCTCTGTGCTGCCTTTTTTTTACGAAAAAATTTTACTCTTAAAATTTAAATTTTCTCAAATTTCAAGTGTGATATGCTGATATATTTTCAGGAGTTCTTGGCTTGTTATTGGTCTCAAATGATAGCTCAAGCTTAGTTTCGTCCAAAACCGCGTAGTTCCTGGCTCTGAGTGTACTTATTTTCTATGAAAAAAATAAGTCTGTTATTTAGATTTTCTCAAATTTAAGTTGTGATATGCTGATATGTTTTCAGGAATTTGGGGCCTGTTTTTGGTCTCCAACGATAGCTTATGCTCAGTTACGTACAAAAGCACGCAGTTCCTGGCTCTGCGCTGCATTTTATTATTACGAAAATATTACTCTGTAATTTAGTTTTTCTCAAATTTCAGGTGTGATATGCTGATATATTTTTAGGAGTTCTAGGCTTGTTTTTAGCCTTAATTGATAGCTCATGCTTAGTTTAGTACAAAAACGCGGAGTTCCCGTCTCTGTGCTGCCTTTTTTATTACGAAAAAAATTTACTCTGAAAATTTTAATTTTCTCAAACTTCAGGTGTGATATGCTGATATATTTTCAGGAGTTCTTGGCTTGTTATTGGTCTCTAATGATAGCTCAAGCTTGGTTTCGTCCAAAACCGCGGAGTTCCCGTCTCTGTGCTGCCTTTTTTATTACGAAAAAAATTTACTCTGAAAGTTTTAATTTTCTCAAACTTCAGGTGTGATAAGCTGATATATTTTCAGGAGTTCTAGGCTTGTTTTTAATCTTCAATGATAGCTCTTGCTTAGATTAGTTCAAAACCACGGAGTTCCCGTCTCTGTGCTGCCTTTTTTGTAACGAAAAAAATTAACTCTGAAATTTCGATTTTCTCAAACTTTAGGTGTGATATGCTGACATATTTTCAGGAGTTCTTGGCTTGCTATTGGTCTCAAATGATAGCTCAAGCTTGGTTTCGTCCAAAACCGCGGAGTTCCCGTCTTTGTGCTGCCTTTTTTATTTCGAAAAAATTTTAATCTGAAAATTTCAATTTTCTTAAACTTCAGGTGTGATATGCTGATATATTTTCAGGAGTTTTAGGCTTGTTTTTAGTCTTAAATGATAGCTCATGCTTAGATTAGTTCAAAACCGCGGAGTTCTTGTCTCTGTGCCGCCTTTTTTGTAAAGAAAAAAATTAAATCTGAAATTTTGATTTTCTCAAACTTTAGGTGTGATATGCTGATATATTTTCAGGAGTTCTTGGCTTGTTATTGGTCTCATATGATAGCTCAAGCTTAGTTTTGTACAAAACCGCAGAGTTCCCGTCTCTGTGCTGCCTTTTTGTAACAAAAAATATTTACTCTAAAATTTGAATTTTCTCAAACTTCAGGTTTGATATGCTGATACTTTTTCAGGAGTTCTAGACTTGTTTTTGGTCTATATTGATATGCTTATGTTCATACAAAGCTACGTCGTAGTCGGCTCTGCGCTGATTTTTTTGATAAGAAAAAATTAACTCCGAAAATTCATTATTCTCAAATTTCAGGTGTGACATGCTAATATATTTTCAGGAGTTCTAGGCTTATTTTTGGTCTTAAACGATAGCTAATGCACGGTAACGTAAAAAACCACGCAGTTTCTGGCTCTGCGCTGCCTTTTTTATTACGAAAAAATTTACTCTGAAATTTAGATTTTCTCAAACATCAGGTGTGATATGCTGATATATTTTCAAAAGTTCTAGGCATATTTTTGGGCTTAAATGATAGCTCAAGCTTAGCTTAGTGCAAAACTGCGAAGTTTCCATCTCTGTGCTGCCTTTTTTGTAACGAAAAAAATTAAATCTGAAATTTCGATTTTCTCAAATTTTAGGTGTGATATGCTGATATATTTTCAGGAGTTCTTGGCTTGTTATTGGTCTCAAATGATAGCTCCAGCTTGGTTTCGTCCAAAACCGCGGAGTTCCCGTCTCTGTGCTGCCGTTTTTATTACGAAAAAATTTTACTCTGAAAATTTAAGTTTTCTCAAATTTCAGGTGTGATATGCTGATATATTTTCAGGAGTTCTTGGCTTGCTATTGGTCTCAAATGATAGCTCAAGCTTAGATCAGTTTAAAACTGTGGATTTCCCGTCTCTGTGCTGCCTTTTTTGTAACGAAAAAAATTAACTCTGAAATTTCGATTTTCTCAAACTTTAGGTGTGATATGCTGATACTTTTTCAGGAGTTCTAGACTTGTTTTTGGTCTTAATTGATATGCTTATGTCCATACAAAGCTACGTCGTAGTCGGCTCTGCGCTGACTTTTTTGATAAGAAAAAATTAACTCCGAAAATTCAATATTCTCAAATTTCAGGTGTGATATGCTAATATATTTTCAGGAGTTCTAGGCTTATTTTTGGTCTTAAACGATAGCTAATGCACGGTAACGTAAAAAACCGCGCAGTTCCTGGCTCTGCGCTACCTTTTTTATTACGAAAATATTTACTCTGAAATTTAGATTTTCTCAAACATCAGGTGTGATATGTTGATATATTTTCAAAAGTTCTACGCTTATTTTTGGGCTTAAATGATAGCTTATGCTTAGCTTAGTGCAAAAACCCGGAGTTCCCGTCTCTGTGCTGCCTTTTTTATTACGAAAAAATTTTAATCTGAAAATTTAAATTTTCTCAAACTTCAGGTGAGATATGCTGATATATTTTCAGGAGTTCTTGGCTTGTTATTGGTCTCTAATGATAGCTCAAGCTTGGTTTCGTCCAAAACCGCGGAGTTCCCGTCTCTGTGCTGCCTTTTTTTTACGAAAAAATTTTACTCTTAAAATTTAAATTTTCTCAAATTTCAAGTGTGATATGCTGATATATTTTCAGGAGTTCTTGGCTTGTTATTGGTCTCAAATGATAGCTCAAGCTTAGTTTCGTCCAAAACCGCGTAGTTCCTGGCTCTGAGTGTACTTATTTTCTATGAAAAAAATAAGTCTGTTATTTAGATTTTCTCAAATTTAAGTTGTGATATGCTGATATGTTTTCAGGAATTTGGGGCCTGTTTTTGGTCTCCAACGATAGCTTATGCTCAGTTACGTACAAAAGCACGCAGTTCCTGGCTCTGCGCTGCATTTTATTATTACGAAAATATTACTCTGTAATTTAGTTTTTCTCAAATTTCAGTTGTGATATGCTGATATATTTTTAGGAGTTCTAGGCTTGTTTTTAGCCTTAATTGATAGCTCATGCTTATTTTAGTACAAAAACGCGGAGTTCCCGTCTCTGTGCTGCCTTTTTTATTACGAAAAAAATTTACTCTGAAAATTTTAATTTTCTCAAACTTCAGGTGTGATAAGCTGATATATTTTCAGGAGTTCTAGGCTTGTTTTTAATCTTCAATGATAGCTCTTGCTTAGATTAGTTCAAAACCACGGAGTTCCCGTCTCTGTGCTGCCTTTTTTGTAACGAAAAACATTAACTCTGAAATTTCGATTTTCTCAAACTTTAGGTGTGATATGCTGACATATTTTCAGGAGTTCTTGGCTTGCTATTGGTCTCAAATGATAGCTCAAGCTTGGTTTCGTCCAAAACCGCGGAGCTCCCGTCTTTGTGCTGCCTTTTTTATTTCGAAAAAATTTTAATCTGAAAATTTCAATTTTCTTAAACTTCAGGTGTGATATGCTGATATATTTTCAGGAGTTTTAGGCTTGTTTTTAGTCTTAAATGATAGCTCATGCTTAGATTAGTTCAAAACCGCGGAGTTCTTGTCTCTGTGCCGCCTTTTTTGTAAAGAAAAAAATTAAATCTGAAATTTTGATTTTCTCAAACTTTAGGTGTGATATGCTGATATATTTTCAGGAGTTCTTGGCTTGTTATTGGTCTCATATGATAGCTCAAGCTTAGTTTTGTACAAAACCGCAGAGTTCCCGTCTCTGTGCTGCCTTTTTGTAACAAAAAATATTTACTCTAAAATTTGAATTTTCTCAAACTTCAGGTTTGATATGCTGATACTTTTTCAGGAGTTCTAGACTTGTTTTTGGTCTATATTGATATGCTTATGTTCATACAAAGCTACGTCGTAGTCGGCTCTGCGCTGATTTTTTTGATAAGAAAAAATTAACTCCGAAAATTCATTATTCTCAAATTTCAGGTGTGACATGCTAATATATTTTCAGGAGTTCTAGGCTTATTTTTGGTCTTAAACGATAGCTAATGCACGGTAACGTAAAAAACCACGCAGTTTCTGGCTCTGCGCTGCCTTTTTTATTACGAAAAAATTTACTCTGAAATTTAGATTTTCTCAAACATCAGGTGTGATATGCTGATATATTTTCAAAAGTTCTAGGCATATTTTTGGGCTTAAATGATAGCTCAAGCTTAGCTTAGTGCAAAACTGCGAAGTTTCCATCTCTGTGCTGCCTTTTTTGTAACGAAAAAAATTAAATCTGAAATTTCGATTTTCTCAAATTTTAGGTGTGATATGCTGATATATTTTCAGGAGTTCTTGGCTTGTTATTGGTCTCAAATGATAGCTCCAGCTAGGTTTCGTCCAAAACCGCGGAGTTCCCGTCTCTGTGCTGCCGTTTTTATTACGAAAAAATTTTACTCTGAAAATTTAAGTTTTCTCAAATTTCAGGTGTGATATGCTGATATATTTTCAGGAGTTCTTGGCTTGCTATTGGTCTCAAATGATAGCTCAAGCTTAGATCAGTTTAAAACTGTGGATTTCCCGTCTCTGTGCTGCCTTTTTTGTAACGAAAAAAATTAACTCTGAAATTTCGATTTTCTCAAACTTTAGGTGTGATATGCTGATACTTTTTCAGGAGTTCTAGACTTGTTTTTGGTCTTAATTGATATGCTTATGTCCATACAAAGCTACGTCGTAGTCGGCTCTGCGCTGACTTTTTTGATAAGAAAAAATTAACTCCGAAAATTCAATATTCTCAAATTTCAGGTGTGATATGCTAATATATTTTCAGGAGTTCTAGGCTTATTTTTGGTCTTAAACGATAGCTAATGCACGGTAACGTAAAAAACCGCGCAGTTCCTGGCTCTGCGCTACCTTTTTTATTACGAAAATATTTACTCTGAAATTTAGATTTTCTCAAACATCAGGTGTGATATGCTGATATATTTTCAAAAGTTCTACGCTTATTTTTGGGCTTAAATGATAGCTTATGCTTAGCTTAGTGCAAAAACCCGGAGTTCCCGTCTCTGTGCTGCCTTTTTTATTACGAAAAAATTTTAATCTGAAAATTTAAATTTTCTCAAATTTCAGGTGTGATATGCTGATATATTTTCAGGAGTTCTTGGCTTGTTATTGGTCTCTAATGATAGCTCAAGCTTGGTTTCGTCCAAAACCGCGGAGTTCCCGTCTCTGTGCTGCCTTTTTTTTACGAAAAAATTTTACTCTTAAAATTTAAATTTTCTCAAATTTCAAGTGTGATATGCTGATATATTTTCAGGAGTTCTTGGCTTGTTATTGGTCTCAAATGATAGCTCAAGCTTAGTTTCGTCCAAAACCGCGTAGTTCCTGGCTCTGAGTGTACTTATTTTCTATGAAAAAAATAAGTCTGTTATTTAGATTTTCTCAAATTTAAGTTGTGATATGCTGATATGTTTTCAGGAATTTGGGGCCTGTTTTTGGTCTCCAACGATAGCTTATGCTCAGTTACGTACAAAAGCACGCAGTTCCTGGCTCTGCGCTGCATTTTATTATTACGAAAATATTACTCTGTAATTTAGTTTTTCTCAAATTTCAGGTGTGATATGCTGATATATTTTTAGGAGTTCTAGGCTTGTTTTTAGCCTTAATTGATAGCTCATGCTTAGTTTAGTACAAAAACGCGGAGTTCCCGTCTCTGTGCTGCCTTTTTTATTACGAAAAAAATTTACTCTGAAAATTTTAATTTTCTCAAACTTCAGGTGTGATATGCTGATATATTTTCAGGAGTTCTTGGCTTGCTATTGGTCTCAAATGATAGCTCAAGCTTAGATCAGTTTAAAACTGTGGATTTCCCGTCTCTGTGCTGCCTTTTTTGTAACGAAAAAAATTAACTCTGAAATTTCGATTTTCTCAAACTTTAGGTGTGATATGCTGATACTTTTTCAGGAGTTCTAGACTTGTTTTTGGTCTTAATTGATATGCTTATGTCCATACAAAGCTACGTCGTAGTCGGCTCTGCGCTGACTTTTTTGATAAGAAAAAATTAACTCCGAAAATTCAATATTCTCAAATTTCAGGTGTGATATGCTAATATATTTTCAGGAGTTCTAGGCTTATTTTTGGTCTTAAACGATAGCTAATGCACGGTAACGTAAAAAACCGCGCAGTTCCTGGCTCTGCGCTACCTTTTTTATTACGAAAATATTTACTCTGAAATTTAGATTTTCTCAAATATCAGGTGTGATATGCTGATATATTTTCAAAAGTTCTACGCTTATTTTTGGGCTTAAATGATAGCTTATGCTTAGCTTAGTGCAAAAACCCGGAGTTCCCGTCTCTGTGCTGCCTTTTTTATTACGAAAAAATTTTAATCTGAAAATTTAAATTTTCTCAAACTTCAGGTGTGATATGCTGATATATTTTCAGGAGTTCTTGGCTTGTTATTGGTCTCAAATGATAGCTCAAGCTTAGTTTCGTCCAAAACCGCGTAGTTCCTGGCTCTGAGTGTACTTATTTTCTATGAAAAAAATAAGTCTGTTATTTAGATTTTCTCAAATTTAAGTTGTGATATGCTGATATGTTTTCAGGAATTTGGGGCCTGTTTTTGGTCTCCAACGATAGCTTATGCTCAGTTACGTACAAAAGCACGCAGTTCCTGGCTCTGCGCTGCATTTTATTATTACGAAAATATTACTCTGTAATTTAGTTTTTCTCAAATTTCAGTTGTGATATGCTGATATATTTTTAGGAGTTCTAGGCTTGTTTTTAGCCTTAATTGATAGCTCATGCTTATTTAAGTACAAAAACGCGGAGTTCCCGTCTCTGTGCTGCCTTTTTTATTACGAAAAAAATTTACTCTGAAAATTTTAATTTTCTCAAACTTCAGGTGTGATAAGCTGATATATTTTCAGGAGTTCTAGGCTTGTTTTTAATCTTCAATGATAGCTCTTGCTTAGATTAGTTCAAAACCACGGAGTTCCCGTCTCTGTGCTGCCTTTTTTGTAACGAAAAAAATTAACTCTGAAATTTCGATTTTCTCAAACTTTAGGTGTGATATGCTGACATATTTTCAGGAGTTCTTGGCTTGCTATTGGTCTCAAATGATAGCTCAAGCTTGGTTTCGTCCAAAACCGCGGAGTTCCCGTCTTTGTGCTGCCTTTTTTATTTCGAAAAAATTTTAATCTGAAAATTTCAATTTTCTTAAACTTCAGGTGTGATATGCTGATATATTTTCAGGAGTTTTAGGCTTGTTTTTAGTCTTAAATGATAGCTCATGCTTAGATTAGTTCAAAACCGCGGAGTTCTTGTCTCTGTGCCGCCTTTTTTGTAAAGAAAAAAATTAAATCTGAAATTTTGATTTTCTCAAACTTTAGGTGTGATATGCTGATATATTTTCAGGAGTTCTTGGCTTGTTATTGGTCTCATATGATAGCTCAAGCTTAGTTTTGTACAAAACCGCAGAGTTCCCGTCTCTGTGCTGCCTTTTTGTAACAAAAAATATTTACTCTAAAATTTGAATTTTCTCAAACTTCAGGTTTGATATGCTGATACTTTTTCAGGAGTTCTAGACTTGTTTTTGGTCTATATTGATATGCTTATGTTCATACAAAGCTACGTCGTAGTCGGCTCTGCGCTGATTTTTTTGATAAGAAAAAATTAACTCCGAAAATTCAATATTCTCAAATTTCAGGTGTGACATGCTAATATATTTTCAGGAGTTCTAGGCTTATTTTTGGTCTTAAACGATAGCTAATGCACGGTAACGTAAAAAACCACGCGGTTTCTGGCTCTGCGCTGCCTTTTTTATTACGAAAAAATTTACTCTGAAATTTAGATTTTCTCAAACATCAGGTGTGATATGCTGATATATTTTCAAAAGTTCTAGGCATATTTTTGGGCTTAAATGATAGCTCAAGCTTAGCTTAGTGCAAAACTGCGAAGTTTCCATCTCTGTGCTGCCTTTTTTGTAACGAAAAAAATTAAATCTGAAATTTCGATTTTCTCAAATTTTAGGTGTGATATGCTGATATATTTTCAGGAGTTCTTGGCTTGTTATTGGTCTCAAATGATAGCTCCAGCTTGGTTTCGTCCAAAACCGCGGAGTTCCCGTCTCTGTGCTGCCGTTTTTATTACGAAAAAATTTTACTCTGAAAATTTAAGTTTTCTCAAATTTCAGGTGTGATATGCTGATATATTTTCAGGAGTTCTTGGCTTGCTATTGGTCTCAAATGATAGCTCAAGCTTAGATCAGTTTAAAACTGTGGATTTCCCGTCTCTGTGCTGCCTTTTTTGTAACGAAAAAAATTAACTCTGAAATTTCGATTTTCTCAAACTTTAGGTGTGATATGCTGATACTTTTTCAGGAGTTCTAGACTTGTTTTTGGTCTTAATTGATATGCTTATGTCCATACAAAGCTACGTCGTAGTCGGCTCTGCGCTGACTTTTTTGATAAGAAAAAATTAACTCCGAAAATTCAATATTCTCAAATTTCAGGTGTGATATGCTAATATATTTTCAGGAGTTCTAGGCTTATTTTTGGTCTTAAACGATAGCTAATGCACGGTAACGTAAAAAACCGCGCAGTTCCTGGCTCTGCGCTACCTTTTTTATTACGAAAATATTTACTCTGAAATTTAGATTTTCTCAAACATCAGGTGTGATATGCTGATATATTTTCAAAAGTTCTACGCTTATTTTTGGGCTTAAATGATAGCTTATGCTTAGCTTAGTGCAAAAACCCGGAGTTCCCGTCTCTGTGCTGCCTTTTTTATTACGAAAAAATTTTAATCTGAAAATTTAAATTTTCTCAAACTTCAGGTGTGATATGCTGATATATTTTCAGGAGTTCTTGGCTTGTTATTGGTCTCTAATGATAGCTCAAGCTTGGTTTCGTCCAAAACCGCGGAGTTCCCGTCTCTGTGCTGCCTTTTTTTTACGAAAAAATTTTACTCTTAAAATTTAAATTTTCTCAAATTTCAAGTGTGATATTCTGATATATTTTCAGGAGTTCTTGGCTTGTTATTGGTCTCAAATGATAGCTCAAGCTTAATTTCGTCCAAAACCGCGTAGTTCCTGGCTCTGAGAGTACTTATTTTCTATGAAAAAAATAAGTCTGTTATTTAGATTTTCTCAAATTTAAGTTGTGATATGCTGATATGTTTTCAGGAATTTGGGGCCTGATTTTGGTCTCCAACGATAGCTTATGCTCAGTTACGTACAAAAGCACGCAGTTCCTGGCTCTGCGCTGCATTTTATTATTACGAAAATATTACTCTGTAATTTAGTTTTTCTCAAATTTCAGGTGTGATATGCTGATATATTTTTAGGAGTTCTAGGCTTGTTTTTAGCCTTAATTGATAGCTCATGCTTAGTTTAGTACAAAAACGCGGAGTTCCCGTCTCTGTGCTGCCTTTTTTATTACGAAAAAAATTTACTCTGAAAATTTTAATTTTCTCAAACTTCAGGTGTGATATGCTGATATATTTTCAGGAGTTCTTGGCTTGTTATTGGTCTCTAATGATAGCTCAAGCTTGGTTTCGTCCAAAACCGCGGAGTTCCCGTCTCTGTGCTGCCTTTTTTTTACGAAAAAATTTTACTCTTAAAATTTAAATTTTCTCAAATTTCAGGTGCGATATGCTGATATATTTTCAGGAGTTCTAGGCTTGCTTTTAGTCTTAAATGATAGCTCTTGCTTAGATTAGTTCAAAACTGCGGATTTCCTGTCTCTGTGCTGCCTTTTTTGTAACGAAAAAAATTAACTCTGAAATTTAGATTTTCTCAAATTTTAGGTGTGATATGCTGACATATTTTCAGGAGTTCTTGGCTTGCTATTGGTCTCAAATGATAGCTCAAGCTTGGTTTCGTCCAAAACCGCGGAGTTCCCGTCTTTGTGCTGCCTTTTTTATTTCGAAAAAAATTTAATCTGAAAATTTCAATTTTCTTAAACTTCAGGTGTGATATGCTGATATATTTTCAGGAGTTTTAGGCTTGTTTTTAGTCTTAAATGATAGCTCATGCTTAGATTAGTTCAAAACCGCGGAGTTCTTGTCTCTGTGCCGCCTTTTTTGTAAAGAAAAAAATTAAATCTGAAATTTTGATTTTCTCAAACTTCAGGTGTGATATGCTGATATATTTTCAGGAGTTCTTGGCTTGTTATTGGTCTCTAATGATAGCTCAAGCTTAGTTTCGTCCAAAACCGCGGAGTTCCCGTCTCTGTGCTGCCTTTTTTTTTACGAAAAAATTTTACTCTTAAAATTTAAATTTTCTCAAATTTCAAGTGTGATATGCTGATATATTTTCAGGAGTTCTTGGCTTGTTATTGGTCTCAAATGATAGCTCAAGCTTAGTTTCGTCCAAAACCGCGTAGTTCCTGGCTCTGAGTGTACTTATTTTCTATGAAAAAAATAAGTCTGTTATTTAGATTTTCTCAAATTTAAGTTGTGATATGCTGATATGTTTTCAGGAATTTGGGGCCTGTTTTTGGTCTCCAACGATAGCTTATGCTCAGTTACGTACAAAAGCACGCAGTTCCTGGCTCTGCGCTGCATTTTATTATTACGAAAATATTACTCTGTAATTTAGTTTTTCTCAAATTTCAGTTGTGATATGCTGATATATTTTTAGGAGTTCTAGGCTTGTTTTTAGCCTTAATTGATAGCTCATGCTTATTTTAGTACAAAAACGCGGAGTTCCCGTCTCTGTGCTGCCTTTTTTATTACGAAAAAAATTTACTCTGAAAATTTTAATTTTCTCAAACTTCAGGTGTGATAAGCTGATATATTTTCAGGAGTTCTAGGCTTGTTTTTAATCTTCAATGATAGCTCTTGCTTAGATTAGTTCAAAACCACGGAGTTCCCGTCTCTGTGCTGCCTTTTTTGTAACGAAAAAAATTAACTCTGAAATTTCGATTTTCTCAAACTTTAGGTGTGATATGCTGACATATTTTCAGGAGTTCTTGGCTTGCTATTGGTCTCAAATGATAGCTCAAGCTTGGTTTCGTCCAAAACCGCGGAGTTCCCGTCTTTGTGCTGCCTTTTTTATTTCGAAAAAATTTTAATCTGAAAATTTCAATTTTCTTAAACTTCAGGTGTGATATGCTGATATATTTTCAGGAGTTTTAGGCTTGTTTTTAGTCTTAAATGATAGCTCATGCTTAGATTAGTTCAAAACCGCGGAGTTCTTGTCTCTGTGCCGCCTTTTTTGTAAAGAAAAAAATTAAATCTGAAATTTTGATTTTCTCAAACTTTAGGTGTGATATGCTGATATATTTTCAGGAGTTCTTGGCTTGTTATTGGTCTCATATGATAGCTCAAGCTTAGTTTTGTACAAAACCGCAGAGTTCCCGTCTCTGTGCTGCCTTTTTGTAACAAAAAATATTTACTCTAAAATTTGAATTTTCTCAAACTTCAGGTTTGATATGCTGATACTTTTTCAGGAGTTCTAGACTTGTTTTTGGTCTTAATTGATATGCTTATGTTCATACAAAGCTACGTCGTAGTCGGCTCTGCGCTGATTTTTTTGATAAGAAAAAATTAACTCCGAAAATTCATTATTCTCAAATTTCAGGTGTGACATGCTAATATATT
The DNA here is from genome assembly GCA_947086415.1 of Pammene aurita. Classification (NCBI taxonomy): domain Eukaryota; kingdom Metazoa; phylum Arthropoda; class Insecta; order Lepidoptera; family Tortricidae; genus Pammene; species Pammene aurita. The sequence continues at coordinate 5,342,176 of OX352315.1, read as the reverse complement.
TTCAGGAGTTCTAGGCTTATTTTTGGTCTTAAACGATAGCTAATGCACGGTAACGTAAAAAACCACGCAGTTTCTGGCTCTGCGCTGCCTTTTTTATTACGAAAAAATTTACTCTGAAATTTAGATTTTCTCAAACATCAGGTGTGATATGCTGATATATTTTCAAAAGTTCTAGGCATATTTTTGGGCTTAAATGATAGCTCAAGCTTAGCTTAGTGCAAAACTGCGAAGTTTCCATCTCTGTGCTGCCTTTTTTGTAACGAAAAAAATTAAATCTGAAATTTCGATTTTCTCAAATTTTAGGTGTGATATGCTGATATATTTTCAGGAGTTCTTGGCTTGTTATTGGTCTCAAATGATAGCTCCAGCTTGGTTTCGTCCAAAACCGCGGAGTTCCCGTCTCTGTGCTGCCGTTTTTATTACGAAAAAATTTTACTCTGAAAATTTAAGTTTTCTCAAATTTCAGGTGTGATATGCTGATATATTTTCAGGAGTTCTTGGCTTGCTATTGGTCTCAAATGATAGCTCAAGCTTAGATCAGTTGAAAACTGCGGATTTCCCGTCTCTGTGCTGCCTTTTTTGTAACGAAAAAAATTAACTCTGAAATTTCGATTTTCTCAAACTTTAGGTGTGATATGCTGATACTTTTTCAGGAGTTCTAGACTTGTTTTTGGTCTTAATTGATATGCTTATGTCCATACAAAGCTACGTCGTAGTCGGCTCTGCGCTGACTTTTTTGATAAGAAAAAATTAACTCCGAAAATTCAATATTCTCAAATTTCAGGTGTGATATGCTAATATATTTTCAGGAGTTCTAGGCTTATTTTTGGTCTTAAACGATAGCTAATGCACGGTAACGTAAAAAACCGCGCAGTTCCTGGCTCTGCGCTACCTTTTTTATTACGAAAATATTTACTCTGAAATTTAGATTTTCTCAAACATCAGGTGTGATATGCTGATATATTTTCAAAAGTTCTACGCTTATTTTTGGGCTTAAATGATAGCTTATGCTTAGCTTAGTGCAAAAACCCGGAGTTCCCGTCTCTGTGCTGCCTTTTTTATTACGAAAAAATTTTAATCTGAAAATTTAAATTTTCTCAAACTTCAGGTGTGATATGCTGATATATTTTCAGGAGTTCTTGGCTTGTTATTGGTCTCTAATGATAGCTCAAGCTTGGTTTCGTCCAAAACCGCGGAGTTCCCGTCTCTGTGCTGCCTTTTTTTTACGAAAAAATTTTACTCTTAAAATTTAAATTTTCTCAAATTTCAAGTGTGATATGCTGATATATTTTCAGGAGTTCTTGGCTTGTTATTGGTCTCAAATGATAGCTCAAGCTTAGTTTCGTCCAAAACCGCGTAGTTCCTGGCTCTGAGTGTACTTATTTTCTATGAAAAAAATAAGTCTGTTATTTAGATTTTCTCAAATTTAAGTTGTGATATGCTGATATGTTTTCAGGAATTTGGGGCCTGTTTTTGGTCTCCAACGATAGCTTATGCTCAGTTACGTACAAAAGCACGCAGTTCCTGGCTCTGCGCTGCATTTTATTATTACGAAAATATTACTCTGTAATTTAGTTTTTCTCAAATTTCAGGTGTGATATGCTGATATATTTTTAGGAGTTCTAGGCTTGTTTTTAGCCTTAATTGATAGCTCTTGCTTAGATTAGTTCAAAACCACGGAGTTCCCGTCTCTGTGCTGCCTTTTTTGTAACGAAAAAAATTAACTCTGAAATTTCGATTTTCTCAAACTTTAGGTGTGATATGCTGACATATTTTCAGGAGTTCTTGGCTTGCTATTGGTCTCAAATGATAGCTCAAGCTTGGTTTCGTCCAAAACCGCGGAGTTCCCGTCTTTGTGCTGCCTTTTTTATTTCGAAAAAATTTTAATCTGAAAATTTCAATTTTCTTAAACTTCAGGTGTGATATGCTGATATATTTTCAGGAGTTTTAGGCTTGTTTTTAGTCTTAAATGATAGCTCATGCTTAGATTAGTTCAAAACCGCGGAGTTCTTGTCTCTGTGCCGCCTTTTTTGTAAAGAAAAAAATTAAATCTGAAATTTTGATTTTCTCAAACTTTAGGTGTGATATGCTGATATATTTTCAGGAGTTCTTGGCTTGTTATTGGTCTCATATGATAGCTCAAGCTTAGTTTTGTACAAAACCGCAGAGTTCCCGTCTCTGTGCTGCCTTTTTGTAACAAAAAATATTTACTCTAAAATTTGAATTTTCTCAAACTTCAGGTTTGATATGCTGATACTTTTTCAGGAGTTCTAGACTTGTTTTTGGTCTATATTGATATGCTTATGTTCATACAAAGCTACGTCGTAGTCGGCTCTGCGCTGATTTTTTTGATAAGAAAAAATTAACTCCGAAAATTCATTATTCTCAAATTTCAGGTGTGACATGCTAATATATTTTCAGGAGTTCTAGGCTTATTTTTGGTCTTAAACGATAGCTAATGCACGGTAACGTAAAAAACCACGCAGTTCCCGTCTCTGTGCTGCCTTTTTTATTACGAAAAAATTTTAATCTGAAAATTTAAATTTTCTCAAACTTCAGGTGTGATATGCTGATATATTTTCAGGAGTTCTTGGCTTGTTATTGGTCTCTAATGATAGCTCAAGCTTGGTTTCGTCCAAAACCGCGGAGTTCCCGTCTCTGTGCTGCCTTTTTTTTACGAAAAAATTTTACTCTTAAAATTTAAATTTTCTCAAATTTCAAGTGTGATATGCTGATATATTTTCAGGAGTTCTTGGCTTGCTATTGGTCTCAAATGATAGCTCAAGCTTGGTTTCGTCCAAAACCGCGGAGCTCCCGTCTTTGTGCTGCCTTTTTTATTTCGAAAAAATTTTAATCTGAAAATTTCAATTTTCTTAAACTTCAGGTGTGATATGCTGATATATTTTCAGGAGTTTTAGGCTTGTTTTTAGTCTTAAATGATAGCTCATGCTTAGATTAGTTCAAAACCGCGGAGTTCTTGTCTCTGTGCCGCCTTTTTTGTAAAGAAAAAAATTAAATCTGAAATTTTGATTTTCTCAAACTTTAGGTGTGATATGCTGATATATTTTCAGGAGTTCTTGGCTTGTTATTGGTCTCATATGATAGCTCAAGCTTAGTTTTGTACAAAACCGCAGAGTTCCCGTCTCTGTGCTGCCTTTTTGTAACAAAAAATATTTACTCTAAAATTTGAATTTTCTCAAACTTCAGGTTTGATATGCTGATACTTTTTCAGGAGTTCTAGACTTGTTTTTGGTCTATATTGATATGCTTATGTTCATACAAAGCTACGTCGTAGTCGGCTCTGCGCTGATTTTTTTGATAAGAAAAAATTAACTCCGAAAATTCATTATTCTCAAATTTCAGGTGTGACATGCTAATATATTTTCAGGAGTTCTAGGCTTATTTTTGGTCTTAAACGATAGCTAATGCACGGTAACGTAAAAAACCACGCAGTTTCTGGCTCTGCGCTGCCTTTTTTATTACGAAAAAATTTACTCTGAAATTTAGATTTTCTCAAACATCAGGTGTGATATGCTGATATATTTTCAAAAGTTCTAGGCATATTTTTGGGCTTAAATGATAGCTCAAGCTTAGCTTAGTGCAAAACTGCGAAGTTTCCATCTCTGTGCTGCCTTTTTTGTAACGAAAAAAATTAAATCTGAAATTTCGATTTTCTCAAATTTTAGGTGTGATATGCTGATATATTTTCAGGAGTTCTTGGCTTGTTATTGGTCTCAAATGATAGCTCCAGCTAGGTTTCGTCCAAAACCGCGGAGTTCCCGTCTCTGTGCTGCCGTTTTTATTACGAAAAAATTTTACTCTGAAAATTTAAGTTTTCTCAAATTTCAGGTGTGATATGCTGATATATTTTCAGGAGTTCTTGGCTTGCTATTGGTCTCAAATGATAGCTCAAGCTTAGATCAGTTTAAAACTGTGGATTTCCCGTCTCTGTGCTGCCTTTTTTGTAACGAAAAAAATTAACTCTGAAATTTCGATTTTCTCAAACTTTAGGTGTGATATGCTGATACTTTTTCAGGAGTTCTAGACTTGTTTTTGGTCTTAATTGATATGCTTATGTCCATACAAAGCTACGTCGTAGTCGGCTCTGCGCTGACTTTTTTGATAAGAAAAAATTAACTCCGAAAATTCAATATTCTCAAATTTCAGGTGTGATATGCTAATATATTTTCAGGAGTTCTAGGCTTATTTTTGGTCTTAAACGATAGCTAATGCACGGTAACGTAAAAAACCGCGCAGTTCCTGGCTCTGCGCTACCTTTTTTATTACGAAAATATTTACTCTGAAATTTAGATTTTCTCAAACATCAGGTGTGATATGCTGATATATTTTCAAAAGTTCTACGCTTATTTTTGGGCTTAAATGATAGCTTATGCTTAGCTTAGTGCAAAAACCCGGAGTTCCCGTCTCTGTGCTGCCTTTTTTATTACGAAAAAATTTTAATCTGAAAATTTAAATTTTCTCAAATTTCAGGTGTGATATGCTGATATATTTTCAGGAGTTCTTGGCTTGTTATTGGTCTCTAATGATAGCTCAAGCTTGGTTTCGTCCAAAACCGCGGAGTTCCCGTCTCTGTGCTGCCTTTTTTTTACGAAAAAATTTTACTCTTAAAATTTAAATTTTCTCAAATTTCAAGTGTGATATGCTGATATATTTTCAGGAGTTCTTGGCTTGTTATTGGTCTCAAATGATAGCTCAAGCTTAGTTTCGTCCAAAACCGCGTAGTTCCTGGCTCTGAGTGTACTTATTTTCTATGAAAAAAATAAGTCTGTTATTTAGATTTTCTCAAATTTAAGTTGTGATATGCTGATATGTTTTCAGGAATTTGGGGCCTGTTTTTGGTCTCCAACGATAGCTTATGCTCAGTTACGTACAAAAGCACGCAGTTCCTGGCTCTGCGCTGCATTTTATTATTACGAAAATATTACTCTGTAATTTAGTTTTTCTCAAATTTCAGGTGTGATATGCTGATATATTTTTAGGAGTTCTAGGCTTGTTTTTAGCCTTAATTGATAGCTCATGCTTAGTTTAGTACAAAAACGCGGAGTTCCCGTCTCTGTGCTGCCTTTTTTATTACGAAAAAAATTTACTCTGAAAATTTTAATTTTCTCAAACTTCAGGTGTGATATGCTGATATATTTTCAGGAGTTCTTGGCTTGCTATTGGTCTCAAATGATAGCTCAAGCTTAGATCAGTTTAAAACTGTGGATTTCCCGTCTCTGTGCTGCCTTTTTTGTAACGAAAAAAATTAACTCTGAAATTTCGATTTTCTCAAACTTTAGGTGTGATATGCTGATACTTTTTCAGGAGTTCTAGACTTGTTTTTGGTCTTAATTGATATGCTTATGTCCATACAAAGCTACGTCGTAGTCGGCTCTGCGCTGACTTTTTTGATAAGAAAAAATTAACTCCGAAAATTCAATATTCTCAAATTTCAGGTGTGATATGCTAATATATTTTCAGGAGTTCTAGGCTTATTTTTGGTCTTAAACGATAGCTAATGCACGGTAACGTAAAAAACCGCGCAGTTCCTGGCTCTGCGCTACCTTTTTTATTACGAAAATATTTACTCTGAAATTTAGATTTTCTCAAATATCAGGTGTGATATGCTGATATATTTTCAAAAGTTCTACGCTTATTTTTGGGCTTAAATGATAGCTTATGCTTAGCTTAGTGCAAAAACCCGGAGTTCCCGTCTCTGTGCTGCCTTTTTTATTACGAAAAAATTTTAATCTGAAAATTTAAATTTTCTCAAACTTCAGGTGTGATATGCTGATATATTTTCAGGAGTTCTTGGCTTGTTATTGGTCTCAAATGATAGCTCAAGCTTAGTTTCGTCCAAAACCGCGTAGTTCCTGGCTCTGAGTGTACTTATTTTCTATGAAAAAAATAAGTCTGTTATTTAGATTTTCTCAAATTTAAGTTGTGATATGCTGATATGTTTTCAGGAATTTGGGGCCTGTTTTTGGTCTCCAACGATAGCTTATGCTCAGTTACGTACAAAAGCACGCAGTTCCTGGCTCTGCGCTGCATTTTATTATTACGAAAATATTACTCTGTAATTTAGTTTTTCTCAAATTTCAGTTGTGATATGCTGATATATTTTTAGGAGTTCTAGGCTTGTTTTTAGCCTTAATTGATAGCTCATGCTTATTTAAGTACAAAAACGCGGAGTTCCCGTCTCTGTGCTGCCTTTTTTATTACGAAAAAAATTTACTCTGAAAATTTTAATTTTCTCAAACTTCAGGTGTGATAAGCTGATATATTTTCAGGAGTTCTAGGCTTGTTTTTAATCTTCAATGATAGCTCTTGCTTAGATTAGTTCAAAACCACGGAGTTCCCGTCTCTGTGCTGCCTTTTTTGTAACGAAAAAAATTAACTCTGAAATTTCGATTTTCTCAAACTTTAGGTGTGATATGCTGACATATTTTCAGGAGTTCTTGGCTTGCTATTGGTCTCAAATGATAGCTCAAGCTTGGTTTCGTCCAAAACCGCGGAGTTCCCGTCTTTGTGCTGCCTTTTTTATTTCGAAAAAATTTTAATCTGAAAATTTCAATTTTCTTAAACTTCAGGTGTGATATGCTGATATATTTTCAGGAGTTTTAGGCTTGTTTTTAGTCTTAAATGATAGCTCATGCTTAGATTAGTTCAAAACCGCGGAGTTCTTGTCTCTGTGCCGCCTTTTTTGTAAAGAAAAAAATTAAATCTGAAATTTTGATTTTCTCAAACTTTAGGTGTGATATGCTGATATATTTTCAGGAGTTCTTGGCTTGTTATTGGTCTCATATGATAGCTCAAGCTTAGTTTTGTACAAAACCGCAGAGTTCCCGTCTCTGTGCTGCCTTTTTGTAACAAAAAATATTTACTCTAAAATTTGAATTTTCTCAAACTTCAGGTTTGATATGCTGATACTTTTTCAGGAGTTCTAGACTTGTTTTTGGTCTATATTGATATGCTTATGTTCATACAAAGCTACGTCGTAGTCGGCTCTGCGCTGATTTTTTTGATAAGAAAAAATTAACTCCGAAAATTCAATATTCTCAAATTTCAGGTGTGACATGCTAATATATTTTCAGGAGTTCTAGGCTTATTTTTGGTCTTAAACGATAGCTAATGCACGGTAACGTAAAAAACCACGCGGTTTCTGGCTCTGCGCTGCCTTTTTTATTACGAAAAAATTTACTCTGAAATTTAGATTTTCTCAAACATCAGGTGTGATATGCTGATATATTTTCAAAAGTTCTAGGCATATTTTTGGGCTTAAATGATAGCTCAAGCTTAGCTTAGTGCAAAACTGCGAAGTTTCCATCTCTGTGCTGCCTTTTTTGTAACGAAAAAAATTAAATCTGAAATTTCGATTTTCTCAAATTTTAGGTGTGATATGCTGATATATTTTCAGGAGTTCTTGGCTTGTTATTGGTCTCAAATGATAGCTCCAGCTTGGTTTCGTCCAAAACCGCGGAGTTCCCGTCTCTGTGCTGCCGTTTTTATTACGAAAAAATTTTACTCTGAAAATTTAAGTTTTCTCAAATTTCAGGTGTGATATGCTGATATATTTTCAGGAGTTCTTGGCTTGCTATTGGTCTCAAATGATAGCTCAAGCTTAGATCAGTTTAAAACTGTGGATTTCCCGTCTCTGTGCTGCCTTTTTTGTAACGAAAAAAATTAACTCTGAAATTTCGATTTTCTCAAACTTTAGGTGTGATATGCTGATACTTTTTCAGGAGTTCTAGACTTGTTTTTGGTCTTAATTGATATGCTTATGTCCATACAAAGCTACGTCGTAGTCGGCTCTGCGCTGACTTTTTTGATAAGAAAAAATTAACTCCGAAAATTCAATATTCTCAAATTTCAGGTGTGATATGCTAATATATTTTCAGGAGTTCTAGGCTTATTTTTGGTCTTAAACGATAGCTAATGCACGGTAACGTAAAAAACCGCGCAGTTCCTGGCTCTGCGCTACCTTTTTTATTACGAAAATATTTACTCTGAAATTTAGATTTTCTCAAACATCAGGTGTGATATGCTGATATATTTTCAAAAGTTCTACGCTTATTTTTGGGCTTAAATGATAGCTTATGCTTAGCTTAGTGCAAAAACCCGGAGTTCCCGTCTCTGTGCTGCCTTTTTTATTACGAAAAAATTTTAATCTGAAAATTTAAATTTTCTCAAACTTCAGGTGTGATATGCTGATATATTTTCAGGAGTTCTTGGCTTGTTATTGGTCTCTAATGATAGCTCAAGCTTGGTTTCGTCCAAAACCGCGGAGTTCCCGTCTCTGTGCTGCCTTTTTTTTACGAAAAAATTTTACTCTTAAAATTTAAATTTTCTCAAATTTCAAGTGTGATATTCTGATATATTTTCAGGAGTTCTTGGCTTGTTATTGGTCTCAAATGATAGCTCAAGCTTAATTTCGTCCAAAACCGCGTAGTTCCTGGCTCTGAGAGTACTTATTTTCTATGAAAAAAATAAGTCTGTTATTTAGATTTTCTCAAATTTAAGTTGTGATATGCTGATATGTTTTCAGGAATTTGGGGCCTGATTTTGGTCTCCAACGATAGCTTATGCTCAGTTACGTACAAAAGCACGCAGTTCCTGGCTCTGCGCTGCATTTTATTATTACGAAAATATTACTCTGTAATTTAGTTTTTCTCAAATTTCAGGTGTGATATGCTGATATATTTTTAGGAGTTCTAGGCTTGTTTTTAGCCTTAATTGATAGCTCATGCTTAGTTTAGTACAAAAACGCGGAGTTCCCGTCTCTGTGCTGCCTTTTTTATTACGAAAAAAATTTACTCTGAAAATTTTAATTTTCTCAAACTTCAGGTGTGATATGCTGATATATTTTCAGGAGTTCTTGGCTTGTTATTGGTCTCTAATGATAGCTCAAGCTTGGTTTCGTCCAAAACCGCGGAGTTCCCGTCTCTGTGCTGCCTTTTTTTTACGAAAAAATTTTACTCTTAAAATTTAAATTTTCTCAAATTTCAGGTGCGATATGCTGATATATTTTCAGGAGTTCTAGGCTTGCTTTTAGTCTTAAATGATAGCTCTTGCTTAGATTAGTTCAAAACTGCGGATTTCCTGTCTCTGTGCTGCCTTTTTTGTAACGAAAAAAATTAACTCTGAAATTTAGATTTTCTCAAATTTTAGGTGTGATATGCTGACATATTTTCAGGAGTTCTTGGCTTGCTATTGGTCTCAAATGATAGCTCAAGCTTGGTTTCGTCCAAAACCGCGGAGTTCCCGTCTTTGTGCTGCCTTTTTTATTTCGAAAAAAATTTAATCTGAAAATTTCAATTTTCTTAAACTTCAGGTGTGATATGCTGATATATTTTCAGGAGTTTTAGGCTTGTTTTTAGTCTTAAATGATAGCTCATGCTTAGATTAGTTCAAAACCGCGGAGTTCTTGTCTCTGTGCCGCCTTTTTTGTAAAGAAAAAAATTAAATCTGAAATTTTGATTTTCTCAAACTTCAGGTGTGATATGCTGATATATTTTCAGGAGTTCTTGGCTTGTTATTGGTCTCTAATGATAGCTCAAGCTTAGTTTCGTCCAAAACCGCGGAGTTCCCGTCTCTGTGCTGCCTTTTTTTTTACGAAAAAATTTTACTCTTAAAATTTAAATTTTCTCAAATTTCAAGTGTGATATGCTGATATATTTTCAGGAGTTCTTGGCTTGTTATTGGTCTCAAATGATAGCTCAAGCTTAGTTTCGTCCAAAACCGCGTAGTTCCTGGCTCTGAGTGTACTTATTTTCTATGAAAAAAATAAGTCTGTTATTTAGATTTTCTCAAATTTAAGTTGTGATATGCTGATATGTTTTCAGGAATTTGGGGTCTGTTTTTGGTCTCCAACGATAGCTTATGCTCAGTTACGTACAAAAGCACGCAGTTCCTGGCTCTGCGCTGCATTTTATTATTACGAAAATATTACTCTGTAATTTAGTTTTTCTCAAATTTCAGTTGTGATATGCTGATATATTTTTAGGAGTTCTAGGCTTGTTTTTAGCCTTAATTGATAGCTCATGCTTATTTTAGTACAAAAACGCGGAGTTCCCGTCTCTGTGCTGCCTTTTTTATTACGAAAAAAATTTACTCTGAAAATTTTAATTTTCTCAAACTTCAGGTGTGATAAGCTGATATATTTTCAGGAGTTCTAGGCTTGTTTTTAATCTTCAATGATAGCTCTTGCTTAGATTAGTTCAAAACCACGGAGTTCCCGTCTCTGTGCTGCCTTTTTTGTAACGAAAAAAATTAACTCTGAAATTTCGATTTTCTCAAACTTTAGGTGTGATATGCTGACATATTTTCAGGAGTTCTTGGCTTGCTATTGGTCTCAAATGATAGCTCAAGCTTGGTTTCGTCCAAAACCGCGGAGTTCCCGTCTTTGTGCTGCCTTTTTTATTTCGAAAAAATTTTAATCTGAAAATTTCAATTTTCTTAAACTTCAGGTGTGATATGCTGATATATTTTCAGGAGTTTTAGGCTTGTTTTTAGTCTTAAATGATAGCTCATGCTTAGATTAGTTCAAAACCGCGGAGTTCTTGTCTCTGTGCCGCCTTTTTTGTAAAGAAAAAAATTAAATCTGAAATTTTGATTTTCTCAAACTTTAGGTGTGATATGCTGATATATTTTCAGGAGTTCTTGGCTTGTTATTGGTCTCATATGATAGCTCAAGCTTAGTTTTGTACAAAACCGCAGAGTTCCCGTCTCTGTGCTGCCTTTTTGTAACAAAAAATATTTACTCTAAAATTTGAATTTTCTCAAATTTCAGGTTTGATATGCTGATACTTTTTCAGGAGTTCTAGACTTGTTTTTGGTCTTAATTGATATGCTTATGTTCATACAAAGCTACGTCGTAGTCGGCTCTGCGCTGATTTTTTTGATAAGAAAAAATTAACTCCGAAAATTCATTATTCTCAAATTTCAGGTGTGACATGCTAATATATTTTCAGGAGTTCTAGGCTTATTTTTGGTCTTAAACGATAGCTAATGCACGGTAACGTAAAAAACCACGCAGTTTCTGGCTCTGCGCTGCCTTTTTTATTACGAAAAAATTTACTCTGAAATTTAGATTTTCTCAAACATCAGGTGTGATATGCTGATATATTTTCAAAAGTTCTAGGCATATTTTTGGGCTTAAATGATAGCTCAAGCTTAGCTTAGTGCAAAACTGCGAAGTTTCCATCTCTGTGCTGCCTTTTTTGTAACGAAAAAAATTAAATCTGAAATTTCGATTTTCTCAAATTTTAGGTGTGATATGCTGATATATTTTCAGGAGTTCTTGGCTTGTTATTGGTCTCAAATGATAGCTCCAGCTTGGTTTCGTCCAAAACCGCGGAGTTCCCGTCTCTGTGCTGCCGTTTTTATTACGAAAAAATTTTACTCTGAAAATTTAAGTTTTCTCAAATTTCAGGTGTGATATGCTGATATATTTTCAGGAGTTCTTGGCTTGCTATTGGTCTCAAATGATAGCTCAAGCTTAGATCAGTTGAAAACTGCGGATTTCCCGTCTCTGTGCTGCCTTTTTTGTAACGAAAAAAATTAACTCTGAAATTTCGATTTTCTCAAACTTTAGGTGTGATATGCTGATACTTTTTCAGGAGTTCTAGACTTGTTTTTGGTCTTAATTGATATGCTTATGTCCATACAAAGCTACGTCGTAGTCGGCTCTGCGCTGACTTTTTTGATAAGAAAAAATTAACTCCGAAAATTCAATATTCTCAAATTTCAGGTGTGATATGCTAATATATTTTCAGGAGTTCTAGGCTTATTTTTGGTCTTAAACGATAGCTAATGCACGGTAACGTAAAAAACCGCGCAGTTCCTGGCTCTGCGCTACCTTTTTTATTACGAAAATATTTACTCTGAAATTTAGATTTTCTCAAACATCAGGTGTGATATGCTGATATATTTTCAAAAGTTCTACGCTTATTTTTGGGCTTAAATGATAGCTTATGCTTAGCTTAGTGCAAAAACCCGGAGTTCCCGTCTCTGTGCTGCCTTTTTTATTACGAAAAAATTTTAATCTGAAAATTTAAATTTTCTCAAACTTCAGGTGTGATATGCTGATATATTTTCAGGAGTTCTTGGCTTGTTATTGGTCTCTAATGATAGCTCAAGCTTGGTTTCGTCCAAAACCGCGGAGTTCCCGTCTCTGTGCTGCCTTTTTTTTACGAAAAAATTTTACTCTTAAAATTTAAATTTTCTCAAATTTCAAGTGTGATATGCTGATATATTTTCAGGAGTTCTTGGCTTGTTATTGGTCTCAAATGATAGCTCAAGCTTAGTTTCGTCCAAAACCGCGTAGTTCCTGGCTCTGAGTGTACTTATTTTCTATGAAAAAAATAAGTCTGTTATTTAGATTTTCTCAAATTTAAGTTGTGATATGCTGATATGTTTTCAGGAATTTGGGGCCTGTTTTTGGTCTCCAACGATAGCTTATGCTCAGTTACGTACAAAAGCACGCAGTTCCTGGCTCTGCGCTGCATTTTATTATTACGAAAATATTACTCTGTAATTTAGTTTTTCTCAAATTTCAGGTGTGATATGCTGATATATTTTTAGGAGTTCTAGGCTTGTTTTTAGCCTTAATTGATAGCTCATGCTTAGTTTAGTACAAAAACGCGGAGTTCCCGTCTCTGTGCTGCCTTTTTTATTACGAAAAAAATTTACTCTGAAAATTTTAATTTTCTCAAACTTCAGGTGTGATAAGCTGATATATTTTCAGGAGTTCTAGGCTTGTTTTTAATCTTCAATGATAGCTCTTGCTTAGATTAGTTCAAAACCACGGAGTTCCCGTCTCTGTGCTGCCTTTTTTGTAACGAAAAAAATTAACTCTGAAATTTCGATTTTCTCAAACTTTAGGTGTGATATGCTGACATATTTTCAGGAGTTCTTGGCTTGCTATTGGTCTCAAATGATAGCTCAAGCTTGGTTTCGTCCAAAACCGCGGAGTTCCCGTCTTTGTGCTGCCTTTTTTATTTCGAAAAAATTTTAATCTGAAAATTTCAATTTTCTTAAACTTCAGGTGTGATATGCTGATATATTTTCAGGAGTTTTAGGCTTGTTTTTAGTCTTAAATGATAGCTCATGCTTAGATTAGTTCAAAACCGCGGAGTTCTTGTCTCTGTGCCGCCTTTTTTGTAAAGAAAAAAATTAAATCTGAAATTTTGATTTTCTCAAACTTTAGGTGTGATATGCTGATATATTTTCAGGAGTTCTTGGCTTGTTATTGGTCTCATATGATAGCTCAAGCTTAGTTTTGTACAAAACCGCAGAGTTCCCGTCTCTGTGCTGCCTTTTTGTAACAAAAAATATTTACTCTAAAATTTGAATTTTCTCAAACTTCAGGTTTGATATGCTGATACTTTTTCAGGAGTTCTAGACTTGTTTTTGGTCTATATTGATATGCTTATGTTCATACAAAGCTACGTCGTAGTCGGCTCTGCGCTGATTTTTTTGATAAGAAAAAATTAACTCCGAAAATTCATTATTCTCAAATTTCAGGTGTGACATGCTAATATATTTTCAGGAGTTCTAGGCTTATTTTTGGTCTTAAACGATAGCTAATGCACGGTAACGTAAAAAACCACGCAGTTCCCGTCTCTGTGCTGCCTTTTTTATTACGAAAAAATTTTAATCTGAAAATTTAAATTTTCTCAAACTTCAGGTGTGATATGCTGATATATTTTCAGGAGTTCTTGGCTTGTTATTGGTCTCTAATGATAGCTCAAGCTTGGTTTCGTCCAAAACCGCGGAGTTCCCGTCTCTGTGCTGCCTTTTTTTTACGAAAAAATTTTACTCTTAAAATTTAAATTTTCTCAAATTTCAAGTGTGATATGCTGATATATTTTCAGGAGTTCTTGGCTTGTTATTGGTCTCAAATGATAGCTCAAGCTTAGTTTCGTCCAAAACCGCGTAGTTCCTGGCTCTGAGTGTACTTATTTTCTATGAAAAAAATAAGTCTGTTATTTAGATTTTCTCAAATTTAAGTTGTGATATGCTGATATGTTTTCAGGAATTTGGGGCCTGTTTTTGGTCTCCAACGATAGCTTATGCTCAGTTACGTACAAAAGCACGCAGTTCCTGGCTCTGCGCTGCATTTTATTATTACGAAAATATTACTCTGTAATTTAGTTTTTCTCAAATTTCAGGTGTGATATGCTGATATATTTTTAGGAGTTCTAGGCTTGTTTTTAGCCTTAATTGATAGCTCATGCTTAGTTTAGTACAAAAACGCGGAGTTCCCGTCTCTGTGCTGCCTTTTTTATTACGAAAAAAATTTACTCTGAAAATTTTAATTTTCTCAAACTTCAGGTGTGATATGCTGATATATTTTCAGGAGTTCTTGGCTTGTTATTGGTCTCTAATGATAGCTCAAGCTTAGTTTCGTCCAAAACCGCGGAGTTCCCGTCTCTGTGCTGCCTTTTTTTTTACGAAAAAATTTTACTCTTAAAATTTAAATTTTCTCAAATTTCAAGTGTGATATGCTGATATATTTTCAGGAGTTCTTGGCTTGTTATTGGTCTCAAATGATAGCTCAAGCTTAGTTTCGTCCAAAACCGCGTAGTTCCTGGCTCTGAGTGTACTTATTTTCTATGAAAAAAATAAGTCTGTTATTTAGATTTTCTCAAATTTAAGTTGTGATATGCTGATATGTTTTCAGGAATTTGGGGCCTGTTTTTGGTCTCCAACGATAGCTTATGCTCAGTTACGTACAAAAGCACGCAGTTCCTGGCTCTGCGCTGCATTTTATTATTACGAAAATATTACTCTGTAATTTAGTTTTTCTCAAATTTCAGTTGTGATATGCTGATATATTTTTAGGAGTTCTAGGCTTGTTTTTAGCCTTAATTGATAGCTCATGCTTATTTTAGTACAAAAACGCGGAGTTCCCGTCTCTGTGCTGCCTTTTTTATTACGAAAAAAATTTACTCTGAAAATTTTAATTTTCTCAAACTTCAGGTGTGATAAGCTGATATATTTTCAGGAGTTCTAGGCTTGTTTTTAATCTTCAATGATAGCTCTTGCTTAGATTAGTTCAAAACCACGGAGTTCCCGTCTCTGTGCTGCCTTTTTTGTAACGAAAAAAATTAACTCTGAAATTTCGATTTTCTCAAACTTTAGGTGTGATATGCTGACATATTTTCAGGAGTTCTTGGCTTGCTATTGGTCTCAAATGATAGCTCAAGCTTGGTTTCGTCCAAAACCGCGGAGTTCCCGTCTTTGTGCTGCCTTTTTTATTTCGAAAAAATTTTAATCTGAAAATTTCAATTTTCTTAAACTTCAGGTGTGATATGCTGATATATTTTCAGGAGTTTTAGGCTTGTTTTTAGTCTTAAATGATAGCTCATGCTTAGATTAGTTCAAAACCGCGGAGTTCTTGTCTCTGTGCCGCCTTTTTTGTAAAGAAAAAAATTAAATCTGAAATTTTGATTTTCTCAAACTTTAGGTGTGATATGCTGATATATTTTCAGGAGTTCTTGGCTTGTTATTGGTCTCATATGATAGCTCAAGCTTAGTTTTGTACAAAACCGCAGAGTTCCCGTCTCTGTGCTGCCTTTTTGTAACAAAAAATATTTACTCTAAAATTTGAATTTTCTCAAACTTCAGGTTTGATATGCTGATACTTTTTCAGGAGTTCTAGACTTGTTTTTGGTCTATATTGATATGCTTATGTTCATACAAAGCTACGTCGTAGTCGGCTCTGCGCTGATTTTTTTGATAAGAAAAAATTAACTCCGAAAATTCATTATTCTCAAATTTCAGGTGTGACATGCTAATATATTTTCAGGAGTTCTAGGCTTATTTTTGGTCTTAAACGATAGCTAATGCACGGTAACGTAAAAAACCACGCAGTTTCTGGCTCTGCGCTGCCTTTTTTATTACGAAAAAATTTACTCTGAAATTTAGATTTTCTCAAACATCAGGTGTGATATGCTGATATATTTTCAAAAGTTCTAGGCATATTTTTGGGCTTAAATGATAGCTCAAGCTTAGCTTAGTGCAAAACTGCGAAGTTTCCATCTCTGTGCTGCCTTTTTTGTAACGAAAAAAATTAAATCTGAAATTTCGATTTTCTCAAATTTTAGGTGTGATATGCTGATATATTTTCAGGAGTTCTTGGCTTGTTATTGGTCTCAAATGATAGCTCCAGCTAGGTTTCGTCCAAAACCGCGGAGTTCCCGTCTCTGTGCTGCCGTTTTTATTACGAAAAAATTTTACTCTGAAAATTTAAGTTTTCTCAAATTTCAGGTGTGATATGCTGATATATTTTCAGGAGTTCTTGGCTTGCTATTGGTCTCAAATGATAGCTCAAGCTTAGATCAGTTTAAAACTGTGGATTTCCCGTCTCTGTGCTTCCTTTTTTGTATCGAAAAAAATTAACTCTGAAATTTCGATTTTCTCAAACTTTAGGTGTGATATGCTGATACTTTTTCAGGAGTTCTAGACTTGTTTTTGGTCTTAATTGATATGCTTATGTCCATACAAAGCTACGTCGTAGTCGGCTCTGCGCTGACTTTTTTGATAAGAAAAAATTAACTCCGAAAATTCAATATTCTCAAATTTCAGGTGTGATATGCTAATATATTTTCAGGAGTTCTAGGCTTATTTTTGGTCTTAAACGATAGCTAATGCACGGTAACGTAAAAAACCGCGCAGTTCCTGGCTCTGCGCTACCTTTTTTATTACGAAAATATTTACTCTGAAATTTAGATTTTCTCAAACATCAGGTGTGATATGCTGATATATTTTCAAAAGTTCTACGCTTATTTTTGGGCTTAAATGATAGCTTATGCTTAGCTTAGTGCAAAAACCCGGAGTTCCCGTCTCTGTGCTGCCTTTTTTATTACGAAAAAATTTTAATCTGAAAATTTAAATTTTCTCAAATTTCAGGTGTGATATGCTGATATATTTTCAGGAGTTCTTGGCTTGTTATTGGTCTCTAATGATAGCTCAAGCTTGGTTTCGTCCAAAACCGCGGAGTTCCCGTCTCTGTGCTGCCTTTTTTTTACGAAAAAATTTTACTCTTAAAATTTAAATTTTCTCAAATTTCAAGTGTGATATGCTGATATATTTTCAGGAGTTCTTGGCTTGTTATTGGTCTCAAATGATAGCTCAAGCTTAGTTTCGTCCAAAACCGCGTAGTTCCTGGCTCTGAGTGTACTTATTTTCTATGAAAAAAATAAGTCTGTTATTTAGATTTTCTCAAATTTAAGTTGTGATATGCTGATATGTTTTCAGGAATTTGGGGCCTGTTTTTGGTCTCCAACGATAGCTTATGCTCAGTTACGTACAAAAGCACGCAGTTCCTGGCTCTGCGCTGCATTTTATTATTACGAAAATATTACTCTGTAATTTAGTTTTTCTCAAATTTCAGGTGTGATATGCTGATATATTTTTAGGAGTTCTAGGCTTGTTTTTAGCCTTAATTGATAGCTCATGCTTAGTTTAGTACAAAAACGCGGAGTTCCCGTCTCTGTGCTGCCTTTTTTATTACGAAAAAAATTTACTCTGAAAATTTTAATTTTCTCAAACTTCAGGTGTGATATGCTGATATATTTTCAGGAGTTCTTGGCTTGCTATTGGTCTCAAATGATAGCTCAAGCTTAGATCAGTTTAAAACTGTGGATTTCCCGTCTCTGTGCTGCCTTTTTTGTAACGAAAAAAATTAACTCTGAAATTTCGATTTTCTCAAACTTTAGGTGTGATATGCTGATACTTTTTCAGGAGTTCTAGACTTGTTTTTGGTCTTAATTGATATGCTTATGTCCATACAAAGCTACGTCGTAGTCGGCTCTGCGCTGACTTTTTTGATAAGAAAAAATTAACTCCGAAAATTCAATATTCTCAAATTTCAGGTGTGATATGCTAATATATTTTCAGGAGTTCTAGGCTTATTTTTGGTCTTAAACGATAGCTAATGCACGGTAACGTAAAAAACCGCGCAGTTCCTGGCTCTGCGCTACCTTTTTTATTACGAAAATATTTACTCTGAAATTTAGATTTTCTCAAATATCAGGTGTGATATGCTGATATATTTTCAAAAGTTCTACGCTTATTTTTGGGCTTAAATGATAGCTTATGCTTAGCTTAGTGCAAAAACCCGGAGTTCCCGTCTCTGTGCTGCCTTTTTTATTACGAAAAAATTTTAATCTGAAAATTTAAATTTTCTCAAACTTCAGGTGTGATATGCTGATATATTTTCAGGAGTTCTTGGCTTGTTATTGGTCTCAAATGATAGCTCAAGCTTAGTTTCGTCCAAAACCGCGTAGTTCCTGGCTCTGAGTGTACTTATTTTCTATGAAAAAAATAAGTCTGTTATTTAGATTTTCTCAAATTTAAGTTGTGATATGCTGATATGTTTTCAGGAATTTGGGGCCTGTTTTTGGTCTCCAACGATAGCTTATGCTCAGTTACGTACAAAAGCACGCAGTTCCTGGCTCTGCGCTGCATTTTATTATTACGAAAATATTACTCTGTAATTTAGTTTTTCTCAAATTTCAGTTGTGATATGCTGATATATTTTTAGGAGTTCTAGGCTTGTTTTTAGCCTTAATTGATAGCTCATGCTTATTTAAGTACAAAAACGCGGAGTTCCCGTCTCTGTGCTGCCTTTTTTATTACGAAAAAAATTTACTCTGAAAATTTTAATTTTCTCAAACTTCAGGTGTGATAAGCTGATATATTTTCAGGAGTTCTAGGCTTGTTTTTAATCTTCAATGATAGCTCTTGCTTAGATTAGTTCAAAACCACGGAGTTCCCGTCTCTGTGCTGCCTTTTTTGTAACGAAAAAAATTAACTCTGAAATTTCGATTTTCTCAAACTTTAGGTGTGATATGCTGACATATTTTCAGGAGTTCTTGGCTTGCTATTGGTCTCAAATGATAGCTCAAGCTTGGTTTCGTCCAAAACCGCGGAGTTCCCGTCTTTGTGCTGCCTTTTTTATTTCGAAAAAATTTTAATCTGAAAATTTCAATTTTCTTAAACTTCAGGTGTGATATGCTGATATATTTTCAGGAGTTTTAGGCTTGTTTTTAGTCTTAAATGATAGCTCATGCTTAGATTAGTTCAAAACCGCGGAGTTCTTGTCTCTGTGCCGCCTTTTTTGTAAAGAAAAAAATTAAATCTGAAATTTTGATTTTCTCAAACTTTAGGTGTGATATGCTGATATATTTTCAGGAGTTCTTGGCTTGTTATTGGTCTCATATGATAGCTCAAGCTTAGTTTTGTACAAAACCGCAGAGTTCC
Organism: Pammene aurita; assembly: GCA_947086415.1. Lineage (NCBI taxonomy): Eukaryota > Metazoa > Arthropoda > Insecta > Lepidoptera > Tortricidae > Pammene > Pammene aurita. Next base: position 5,322,907 of record OX352315.1, on the reverse strand, counting down.
CGTCTCTGTGCTGCCTTTTTGTAACAAAAAATATTTACTCTAAAATTTGAATTTTCTCAAACTTCAGGTTTGATATGCTGATACTTTTTCAGGAGTTCTAGACTTGTTTTTGGTCTATATTGATATGCTTATGTTCATACAAAGCTACGTCGTAGTCGGCTCTGCGCTGATTTTTTTGATAAGAAAAAATTAACTCCGAAAATTCAATATTCTCAAATTTCAGGTGTGACATGCTAATATATTTTCAGGAGTTCTAGGCTTATTTTTGGTCTTAAACGATAGCTAATGCACGGTAACGTAAAAAACCACGCGGTTTCTGGCTCTGCGCTGCCTTTTTTATTACGAAAAAATTTACTCTGAAATTTAGATTTTCTCAAACATCAGGTGTGATATGCTGATATATTTTCAAAAGTTCTAGGCATATTTTTGGGCTTAAATGATAGCTCAAGCTTAGCTTAGTGCAAAACTGCGAAGTTTCCATCTCTGTGCTGCCTTTTTTGTAACGAAAAAAATTAAATCTGAAATTTCGATTTTCTCAAATTTTAGGTGTGATATGCTGATATATTTTCAGGAGTTCTTGGCTTGTTATTGGTCTCAAATGATAGCTCCAGCTTGGTTTCGTCCAAAACCGCGGAGTTCCCGTCTCTGTGCTGCCGTTTTTATTACGAAAAAATTTTACTCTGAAAATTTAAGTTTTCTCAAATTTCAGGTGTGATATGCTGATATATTTTCAGGAGTTCTTGGCTTGCTATTGGTCTCAAATGATAGCTCAAGCTTAGATCAGTTTAAAACTGTGGATTTCCCGTCTCTGTGCTGCCTTTTTTGTAACGAAAAAAATTAACTCTGAAATTTCGATTTTCTCAAACTTTAGGTGTGATATGCTGATACTTTTTCAGGAGTTCTAGACTTGTTTTTGGTCTTAATTGATATGCTTATGTCCATACAAAGCTACGTCGTAGTCGGCTCTGCGCTGACTTTTTTGATAAGAAAAAATTAACTCCGAAAATTCAATATTCTCAAATTTCAGGTGTGATATGCTAATATATTTTCAGGAGTTCTAGGCTTATTTTTGGTCTTAAACGATAGCTAATGCACGGTAACGTAAAAAACCGCGCAGTTCCTGGCTCTGCGCTACCTTTTTTATTACGAAAATATTTACTCTGAAATTTAGATTTTCTCAAACATCAGGTGTGATATGCTGATATATTTTCAAAAGTTCTACGCTTATTTTTGGGCTTAAATGATAGCTTATGCTTAGCTTAGTGCAAAAACCCGGAGTTCCCGTCTCTGTGCTGCCTTTTTTATTACGAAAAAATTTTAATCTGAAAATTTAAATTTTCTCAAACTTCAGGTGTGATATGCTGATATATTTTCAGGAGTTCTTGGCTTGTTATTGGTCTCTAATGATAGCTCAAGCTTGGTTTCGTCCAAAACCGCGGAGTTCCCGTCTCTGTGCTGCCTTTTTTTTACGAAAAAATTTTACTCTTAAAATTTAAATTTTCTCAAATTTCAAGTGTGATATTCTGATATATTTTCAGGAGTTCTTGGCTTGTTATTGGTCTCAAATGATAGCTCAAGCTTAATTTCGTCCAAAACCGCGTAGTTCCTGGCTCTGAGAGTACTTATTTTCTATGAAAAAAATAAGTCTGTTATTTAGATTTTCTCAAATTTAAGTTGTGATATGCTGATATGTTTTCAGGAATTTGGGGCCTGATTTTGGTCTCCAACGATAGCTTATGCTCAGTTACGTACAAAAGCACGCAGTTCCTGGCTCTGCGCTGCATTTTATTATTACGAAAATATTACTCTGTAATTTAGTTTTTCTCAAATTTCAGGTGTGATATGCTGATATATTTTTAGGAGTTCTAGGCTTGTTTTTAGCCTTAATTGATAGCTCATGCTTAGTTTAGTACAAAAACGCGGAGTTCCCGTCTCTGTGCTGCCTTTTTTATTACGAAAAAAATTTACTCTGAAAATTTTAATTTTCTCAAACTTCAGGTGTGATATGCTGATATATTTTCAGGAGTTCTTGGCTTGTTATTGGTCTCTAATGATAGCTCAAGCTTGGTTTCGTCCAAAACCGCGGAGTTCCCGTCTCTGTGCTGCCTTTTTTTTACGAAAAAATTTTACTCTTAAAATTTAAATTTTCTCAAATTTCAGGTGCGATATGCTGATATATTTTCAGGAGTTCTAGGCTTGCTTTTAGTCTTAAATGATAGCTCTTGCTTAGATTAGTTCAAAACTGCGGATTTCCTGTCTCTGTGCTGCCTTTTTTGTAACGAAAAAAATTAACTCTGAAATTTAGATTTTCTCAAATTTTAGGTGTGATATGCTGACATATTTTCAGGAGTTCTTGGCTTGCTATTGGTCTCAAATGATAGCTCAAGCTTGGTTTCGTCCAAAACCGCGGAGTTCCCGTCTTTGTGCTGCCTTTTTTATTTCGAAAAAAATTTAATCTGAAAATTTCAATTTTCTTAAACTTCAGGTGTGATATGCTGATATATTTTCAGGAGTTTTAGGCTTGTTTTTAGTCTTAAATGATAGCTCATGCTTAGATTAGTTCAAAACCGCGGAGTTCTTGTCTCTGTGCCGCCTTTTTTGTAAAGAAAAAAATTAAATCTGAAATTTTGATTTTCTCAAACTTCAGGTGTGATATGCTGATATATTTTCAGGAGTTCTTGGCTTGTTATTGGTCTCTAATGATAGCTCAAGCTTAGTTTCGTCCAAAACCGCGGAGTTCCCGTCTCTGTGCTGCCTTTTTTTTTACGAAAAAATTTTACTCTTAAAATTTAAATTTTCTCAAATTTCAAGTGTGATATGCTGATATATTTTCAGGAGTTCTTGGCTTGTTATTGGTCTCAAATGATAGCTCAAGCTTAGTTTCGTCCAAAACCGCGTAGTTCCTGGCTCTGAGTGTACTTATTTTCTATGAAAAAAATAAGTCTGTTATTTAGATTTTCTCAAATTTAAGTTGTGATATGCTGATATGTTTTCAGGAATTTGGGGCCTGTTTTTGGTCTCCAACGATAGCTTATGCTCAGTTACGTACAAAAGCACGCAGTTCCTGGCTCTGCGCTGCATTTTATTATTACGAAAATATTACTCTGTAATTTAGTTTTTCTCAAATTTCAGTTGTGATATGCTGATATATTTTTAGGAGTTCTAGGCTTGTTTTTAGCCTTAATTGATAGCTCATGCTTATTTTAGTACAAAAACGCGGAGTTCCCGTCTCTGTGCTGCCTTTTTTATTACGAAAAAAATTTACTCTGAAAATTTTAATTTTCTCAAACTTCAGGTGTGATAAGCTGATATATTTTCAGGAGTTCTAGGCTTGTTTTTAATCTTCAATGATAGCTCTTGCTTAGATTAGTTCAAAACCACGGAGTTCCCGTCTCTGTGCTGCCTTTTTTGTAACGAAAAAAATTAACTCTGAAATTTCGATTTTCTCAAACTTTAGGTGTGATATGCTGACATATTTTCAGGAGTTCTTGGCTTGCTATTGGTCTCAAATGATAGCTCAAGCTTGGTTTCGTCCAAAACCGCGGAGTTCCCGTCTTTGTGCTGCCTTTTTTATTTCGAAAAAATTTTAATCTGAAAATTTCAATTTTCTTAAACTTCAGGTGTGATATGCTGATATATTTTCAGGAGTTTTAGGCTTGTTTTTAGTCTTAAATGATAGCTCATGCTTAGATTAGTTCAAAACCGCGGAGTTCTTGTCTCTGTGCCGCCTTTTTTGTAAAGAAAAAAATTAAATCTGAAATTTTGATTTTCTCAAACTTTAGGTGTGATATGCTGATATATTTTCAGGAGTTCTTGGCTTGTTATTGGTCTCATATGATAGCTCAAGCTTAGTTTTGTACAAAACCGCAGAGTTCCCGTCTCTGTGCTGCCTTTTTGTAACAAAAAATATTTACTCTAAAATTTGAATTTTCTCAAATTTCAGGTTTGATATGCTGATACTTTTTCAGGAGTTCTAGACTTGTTTTTGGTCTTAATTGATATGCTTATGTTCATACAAAGCTACGTCGTAGTCGGCTCTGCGCTGATTTTTTTGATAAGAAAAAATTAACTCCGAAAATTCATTATTCTCAAATTTCAGGTGTGACATGCTAATATATTTTCAGGAGTTCTAGGCTTATTTTTGGTCTTAAACGATAGCTAATGCACGGTAACGTAAAAAACCACGCAGTTTCTGGCTCTGCGCTGCCTTTTTTATTACGAAAAAATTTACTCTGAAATTTAGATTTTCTCAAACATCAGGTGTGATATGCTGATATATTTTCAAAAGTTCTAGGCATATTTTTGGGCTTAAATGATAGCTCAAGCTTAGCTTAGTGCAAAACTGCGAAGTTTCCATCTCTGTGCTGCCTTTTTTGTAACGAAAAAAATTAAATCTGAAATTTCGATTTTCTCAAATTTTAGGTGTGATATGCTGATATATTTTCAGGAGTTCTTGGCTTGTTATTGGTCTCAAATGATAGCTCCAGCTTGGTTTCGTCCAAAACCGCGGAGTTCCCGTCTCTGTGCTGCCGTTTTTATTACGAAAAAATTTTACTCTGAAAATTTAAGTTTTCTCAAATTTCAGGTGTGATATGCTGATATATTTTCAGGAGTTCTTGGCTTGCTATTGGTCTCAAATGATAGCTCAAGCTTAGATCAGTTGAAAACTGCGGATTTCCCGTCTCTGTGCTGCCTTTTTTGTAACGAAAAAAATTAACTCTGAAATTTCGATTTTCTCAAACTTTAGGTGTGATATGCTGATACTTTTTCAGGAGTTCTAGACTTGTTTTTGGTCTTAATTGATATGCTTATGTCCATACAAAGCTACGTCGTAGTCGGCTCTGCGCTGACTTTTTTGATAAGAAAAAATTAACTCCGAAAATTCAATATTCTCAAATTTCAGGTGTGATATGCTAATATATTTTCAGGAGTTCTAGGCTTATTTTTGGTCTTAAACGATAGCTAATGCACGGTAACGTAAAAAACCGCGCAGTTCCTGGCTCTGCGCTACCTTTTTTATTACGAAAATATTTACTCTGAAATTTAGATTTTCTCAAACATCAGGTGTGATATGCTGATATATTTTCAAAAGTTCTACGCTTATTTTTGGGCTTAAATGATAGCTTATGCTTAGCTTAGTGCAAAAACCCGGAGTTCCCGTCTCTGTGCTGCCTTTTTTATTACGAAAAAATTTTAATCTGAAAATTTAAATTTTCTCAAACTTCAGGTGTGATATGCTGATATATTTTCAGGAGTTCTTGGCTTGTTATTGGTCTCTAATGATAGCTCAAGCTTGGTTTCGTCCAAAACCGCGGAGTTCCCGTCTCTGTGCTGCCTTTTTTTTACGAAAAAATTTTACTCTTAAAATTTAAATTTTCTCAAATTTCAAGTGTGATATGCTGATATATTTTCAGGAGTTCTTGGCTTGTTATTGGTCTCAAATGATAGCTCAAGCTTAGTTTCGTCCAAAACCGCGTAGTTCCTGGCTCTGAGTGTACTTATTTTCTATGAAAAAAATAAGTCTGTTATTTAGATTTTCTCAAATTTAAGTTGTGATATGCTGATATGTTTTCAGGAATTTGGGGCCTGTTTTTGGTCTCCAACGATAGCTTATGCTCAGTTACGTACAAAAGCACGCAGTTCCTGGCTCTGCGCTGCATTTTATTATTACGAAAATATTACTCTGTAATTTAGTTTTTCTCAAATTTCAGGTGTGATATGCTGATATATTTTTAGGAGTTCTAGGCTTGTTTTTAGCCTTAATTGATAGCTCATGCTTAGTTTAGTACAAAAACGCGGAGTTCCCGTCTCTGTGCTGCCTTTTTTATTACGAAAAAAATTTACTCTGAAAATTTTAATTTTCTCAAACTTCAGGTGTGATAAGCTGATATATTTTCAGGAGTTCTAGGCTTGTTTTTAATCTTCAATGATAGCTCTTGCTTAGATTAGTTCAAAACCACGGAGTTCCCGTCTCTGTGCTGCCTTTTTTGTAACGAAAAAAATTAACTCTGAAATTTCGATTTTCTCAAACTTTAGGTGTGATATGCTGACATATTTTCAGGAGTTCTTGGCTTGCTATTGGTCTCAAATGATAGCTCAAGCTTGGTTTCGTCCAAAACCGCGGAGTTCCCGTCTTTGTGCTGCCTTTTTTATTTCGAAAAAATTTTAATCTGAAAATTTCAATTTTCTTAAACTTCAGGTGTGATATGCTGATATATTTTCAGGAGTTTTAGGCTTGTTTTTAGTCTTAAATGATAGCTCATGCTTAGATTAGTTCAAAACCGCGGAGTTCTTGTCTCTGTGCCGCCTTTTTTGTAAAGAAAAAAATTAAATCTGAAATTTTGATTTTCTCAAACTTTAGGTGTGATATGCTGATATATTTTCAGGAGTTCTTGGCTTGTTATTGGTCTCATATGATAGCTCAAGCTTAGTTTTGTACAAAACCGCAGAGTTCCCGTCTCTGTGCTGCCTTTTTGTAACAAAAAATATTTACTCTAAAATTTGAATTTTCTCAAACTTCAGGTTTGATATGCTGATACTTTTTCAGGAGTTCTAGACTTGTTTTTGGTCTATATTGATATGCTTATGTTCATACAAAGCTACGTCGTAGTCGGCTCTGCGCTGATTTTTTTGATAAGAAAAAATTAACTCCGAAAATTCATTATTCTCAAATTTCAGGTGTGACATGCTAATATATTTTCAGGAGTTCTAGGCTTATTTTTGGTCTTAAACGATAGCTAATGCACGGTAACGTAAAAAACCACGCAGTTCCCGTCTCTGTGCTGCCTTTTTTATTACGAAAAAATTTTAATCTGAAAATTTAAATTTTCTCAAACTTCAGGTGTGATATGCTGATATATTTTCAGGAGTTCTTGGCTTGTTATTGGTCTCTAATGATAGCTCAAGCTTGGTTTCGTCCAAAACCGCGGAGTTCCCGTCTCTGTGCTGCCTTTTTTTTACGAAAAAATTTTACTCTTAAAATTTAAATTTTCTCAAATTTCAAGTGTGATATGCTGATATATTTTCAGGAGTTCTTGGCTTGTTATTGGTCTCAAATGATAGCTCAAGCTTAGTTTCGTCCAAAACCGCGTAGTTCCTGGCTCTGAGTGTACTTATTTTCTATGAAAAAAATAAGTCTGTTATTTAGATTTTCTCAAATTTAAGTTGTGATATGCTGATATGTTTTCAGGAATTTGGGGCCTGTTTTTGGTCTCCAACGATAGCTTATGCTCAGTTACGTACAAAAGCACGCAGTTCCTGGCTCTGCGCTGCATTTTATTATTACGAAAATATTACTCTGTAATTTAGTTTTTCTCAAATTTCAGGTGTGATATGCTGATATATTTTTAGGAGTTCTAGGCTTGTTTTTAGCCTTAATTGATAGCTCATGCTTAGTTTAGTACAAAAACGCGGAGTTCCCGTCTCTGTGCTGCCTTTTTTATTACGAAAAAAATTTACTCTGAAAATTTTAATTTTCTCAAACTTCAGGTGTGATATGCTGATATATTTTCAGGAGTTCTTGGCTTGTTATTGGTCTCTAATGATAGCTCAAGCTTAGTTTCGTCCAAAACCGCGGAGTTCCCGTCTCTGTGCTGCCTTTTTTTTTACGAAAAAATTTTACTCTTAAAATTTAAATTTTCTCAAATTTCAAGTGTGATATGCTGATATATTTTCAGGAGTTCTTGGCTTGTTATTGGTCTCAAATGATAGCTCAAGCTTAGTTTCGTCCAAAACCGCGTAGTTCCTGGCTCTGAGTGTACTTATTTTCTATGAAAAAAATAAGTCTGTTATTTAGATTTTCTCAAATTTAAGTTGTGATATGCTGATATGTTTTCAGGAATTTGGGGCCTGTTTTTGGTCTCCAACGATAGCTTATGCTCAGTTACGTACAAAAGCACGCAGTTCCTGGCTCTGCGCTGCATTTTATTATTACGAAAATATTACTCTGTAATTTAGTTTTTCTCAAATTTCAGTTGTGATATGCTGATATATTTTTAGGAGTTCTAGGCTTGTTTTTAGCCTTAATTGATAGCTCATGCTTATTTTAGTACAAAAACGCGGAGTTCCCGTCTCTGTGCTGCCTTTTTTATTACGAAAAAAATTTACTCTGAAAATTTTAATTTTCTCAAACTTCAGGTGTGATAAGCTGATATATTTTCAGGAGTTCTAGGCTTGTTTTTAATCTTCAATGATAGCTCTTGCTTAGATTAGTTCAAAACCACGGAGTTCCCGTCTCTGTGCTGCCTTTTTTGTAACGAAAAAAATTAACTCTGAAATTTCGATTTTCTCAAACTTTAGGTGTGATATGCTGACATATTTTCAGGAGTTCTTGGCTTGCTATTGGTCTCAAATGATAGCTCAAGCTTGGTTTCGTCCAAAACCGCGGAGTTCCCGTCTTTGTGCTGCCTTTTTTATTTCGAAAAAATTTTAATCTGAAAATTTCAATTTTCTTAAACTTCAGGTGTGATATGCTGATATATTTTCAGGAGTTTTAGGCTTGTTTTTAGTCTTAAATGATAGCTCATGCTTAGATTAGTTCAAAACCGCGGAGTTCTTGTCTCTGTGCCGCCTTTTTTGTAAAGAAAAAAATTAAATCTGAAATTTTGATTTTCTCAAACTTTAGGTGTGATATGCTGATATATTTTCAGGAGTTCTTGGCTTGTTATTGGTCTCATATGATAGCTCAAGCTTAGTTTTGTACAAAACCGCAGAGTTCCCGTCTCTGTGCTGCCTTTTTGTAACAAAAAATATTTACTCTAAAATTTGAATTTTCTCAAACTTCAGGTTTGATATGCTGATACTTTTTCAGGAGTTCTAGACTTGTTTTTGGTCTATATTGATATGCTTATGTTCATACAAAGCTACGTCGTAGTCGGCTCTGCGCTGATTTTTTTGATAAGAAAAAATTAACTCCGAAAATTCATTATTCTCAAATTTCAGGTGTGACATGCTAATATATTTTCAGGAGTTCTAGGCTTATTTTTGGTCTTAAACGATAGCTAATGCACGGTAACGTAAAAAACCACGCAGTTTCTGGCTCTGCGCTGCCTTTTTTATTACGAAAAAATTTACTCTGAAATTTAGATTTTCTCAAACATCAGGTGTGATATGCTGATATATTTTCAAAAGTTCTAGGCATATTTTTGGGCTTAAATGATAGCTCAAGCTTAGCTTAGTGCAAAACTGCGAAGTTTCCATCTCTGTGCTGCCTTTTTTGTAACGAAAAAAATTAAATCTGAAATTTCGATTTTCTCAAATTTTAGGTGTGATATGCTGATATATTTTCAGGAGTTCTTGGCTTGTTATTGGTCTCAAATGATAGCTCCAGCTAGGTTTCGTCCAAAACCGCGGAGTTCCCGTCTCTGTGCTGCCGTTTTTATTACGAAAAAATTTTACTCTGAAAATTTAAGTTTTCTCAAATTTCAGGTGTGATATGCTGATATATTTTCAGGAGTTCTTGGCTTGCTATTGGTCTCAAATGATAGCTCAAGCTTAGATCAGTTTAAAACTGTGGATTTCCCGTCTCTGTGCTTCCTTTTTTGTATCGAAAAAAATTAACTCTGAAATTTCGATTTTCTCAAACTTTAGGTGTGATATGCTGATACTTTTTCAGGAGTTCTAGACTTGTTTTTGGTCTTAATTGATATGCTTATGTCCATACAAAGCTACGTCGTAGTCGGCTCTGCGCTGACTTTTTTGATAAGAAAAAATTAACTCCGAAAATTCAATATTCTCAAATTTCAGGTGTGATATGCTAATATATTTTCAGGAGTTCTAGGCTTATTTTTGGTCTTAAACGATAGCTAATGCACGGTAACGTAAAAAACCGCGCAGTTCCTGGCTCTGCGCTACCTTTTTTATTACGAAAATATTTACTCTGAAATTTAGATTTTCTCAAACATCAGGTGTGATATGCTGATATATTTTCAAAAGTTCTACGCTTATTTTTGGGCTTAAATGATAGCTTATGCTTAGCTTAGTGCAAAAACCCGGAGTTCCCGTCTCTGTGCTGCCTTTTTTATTACGAAAAAATTTTAATCTGAAAATTTAAATTTTCTCAAATTTCAGGTGTGATATGCTGATATATTTTCAGGAGTTCTTGGCTTGTTATTGGTCTCTAATGATAGCTCAAGCTTGGTTTCGTCCAAAACCGCGGAGTTCCCGTCTCTGTGCTGCCTTTTTTTTACGAAAAAATTTTACTCTTAAAATTTAAATTTTCTCAAATTTCAAGTGTGATATGCTGATATATTTTCAGGAGTTCTTGGCTTGTTATTGGTCTCAAATGATAGCTCAAGCTTAGTTTCGTCCAAAACCGCGTAGTTCCTGGCTCTGAGTGTACTTATTTTCTATGAAAAAAATAAGTCTGTTATTTAGATTTTCTCAAATTTAAGTTGTGATATGCTGATATGTTTTCAGGAATTTGGGGCCTGTTTTTGGTCTCCAACGATAGCTTATGCTCAGTTACGTACAAAAGCACGCAGTTCCTGGCTCTGCGCTGCATTTTATTATTACGAAAATATTACTCTGTAATTTAGTTTTTCTCAAATTTCAGGTGTGATATGCTGATATATTTTTAGGAGTTCTAGGCTTGTTTTTAGCCTTAATTGATAGCTCATGCTTAGTTTAGTACAAAAACGCGGAGTTCCCGTCTCTGTGCTGCCTTTTTTATTACGAAAAAAATTTACTCTGAAAATTTTAATTTTCTCAAACTTCAGGTGTGATATGCTGATATATTTTCAGGAGTTCTTGGCTTGCTATTGGTCTCAAATGATAGCTCAAGCTTAGATCAGTTTAAAACTGTGGATTTCCCGTCTCTGTGCTGCCTTTTTTGTAACGAAAAAAATTAACTCTGAAATTTCGATTTTCTCAAACTTTAGGTGTGATATGCTGATACTTTTTCAGGAGTTCTAGACTTGTTTTTGGTCTTAATTGATATGCTTATGTCCATACAAAGCTACGTCGTAGTCGGCTCTGCGCTGACTTTTTTGATAAGAAAAAATTAACTCCGAAAATTCAATATTCTCAAATTTCAGGTGTGATATGCTAATATATTTTCAGGAGTTCTAGGCTTATTTTTGGTCTTAAACGATAGCTAATGCACGGTAACGTAAAAAACCGCGCAGTTCCTGGCTCTGCGCTACCTTTTTTATTACGAAAATATTTACTCTGAAATTTAGATTTTCTCAAATATCAGGTGTGATATGCTGATATATTTTCAAAAGTTCTACGCTTATTTTTGGGCGTAAATGATAGCTTATGCTTAGCTTAGTGCAAAAACCCGGAGTTCCCGTCTCTGTGCTGCCTTTTTTATTACGAAAAAATTTTAATCTGAAAATTTAAATTTTCTCAAACTTCAGGTGTGATATGCTGATATATTTTCAGGAGTTCTTGGCTTGTTATTGGTCTCAAATGATAGCTCAAGCTTAGTTTCGTCCAAAACCGCGTAGTTCCTGGCTCTGAGTGTACTTATTTTCTATGAAAAAAATAAGTCTGTTATTTAGATTTTCTCAAATTTAAGTTGTGATATGCTGATATGTTTTCAGGAATTTGGGGCCTGTTTTTGGTCTCCAACGATAGCTTATGCTCAGTTACGTATAAAAGCACGCAGTTCCTGGCTCTGCGCTGCATTTTATTATTACGAAAATATTACTCTGTAATTTAGTTTTTCTCAAATTTCAGTTGTGATATGCTGATATATTTTTAGGAGTTCTAGGCTTGTTTTTAGCCTTAATTGATAGCTCATGCTTATTTAAGTACAAAAACGCGGAGTTCCCGTCTCTGTGCTGCCTTTTTTATTACGAAAAAAATTTACTCTGAAAATTTTAATTTTCTCAAACTTCAGGTGTGATAAGCTGATATATTTTCAGGAGTTCTAGGCTTGTTTTTAATCTTCAATGATAGCTCTTGCTTAGATTAGTTCAAAACCACGGAGTTCCCGTCTCTGTGCTGCCTTTTTTGTAACGAAAAAAATTAACTCTGAAATTTCGATTTTCTCAAACTTTAGGTGTGATATGCTGACATATTTTCAGGAGTTCTTGGCTTGCTATTGGTCTCAAATGATAGCTCAAGCTTGGTTTCGTCCAAAACCGCGGAGTTCCCGTCTTTGTGCTGCCTTTTTTATTTCGAAAAAATTTTAATCTGAAAATTTCAATTTTCTTAAACTTCAGGTGTGATATGCTGATATATTTTCAGGAGTTTTAGGCTTGTTTTTAGTCTTAAATGATAGCTCATGCTTAGATTAGTTCAAAACCGCGGAGTTCTTGTCTCTGTGCCGCCTTTTTTGTAAAGAAAAAAATTAAGTCTGAAATTTTGATTTTCTCAAACTTTAGGTGTGATATGCTGATATATTTTCAGGAGTTCTTGGCTTGTTATTGGTCTCATATGATAGCTCAAGCTTAGTTTTGTACAAAACCGCAGAGTTCCCGTCTCTGTGCTGCCTTTTTGTAACAAAAAATATTTACTCTAAAATTTGAATTTTCTCAAACTTCAGGTTTGATATGCTGATACTTTTTCAGGAGTTCTAGACTTGTTTTTGGTCTATATTGATATGCTTATGTTCATACAAAGCTACGTCGTAGTCGGCTCTGCGCTGATTTTTTTGATAAGAAAAAATTAACTCCGAAAATTCAATATTCTCAAATTTCAGGTGTGACATGCTAATATATTTTCAGGAGTTCTAGGCTTATTTTTGGTCTTAAACGATAGCTAATGCACGGTAACGTAAAAAACCACGCAGTTTCTGGCTCTGCGCTGCCTTTTTTATTACGAAAAAATTTACTCTGAAATTTAGATTTTCTCAAACATCAGGTGTGATATGCTGATATATTTTCAAAAGTTCTAGGCATATTTTTGGGCTTAAATGATAGCTCAAGCTTAGCTTAGTGCAAAACTGCGAAGTTTCCATCTCTGTGCTGCCTTTTTTGTAACGAAAAAAATTAAATCTGAAATTTCGATTTTCTCAAATTTTAGGTGTGATATGCTGATATATTTTCAGGAGTTCTTGGCTTGTTATTGGTCTCAAATGATAGCTCCAGCTTGGTTTCGTCCAAAACCGCGGAGTTCCCGTCTCTGTGCTGCCGTTTTTATTACGAAAAAATTTTACTCTGAAAATTTAAATTTTCTCAAACTTCAGGTGTGATATGCTGATATATTTTCAGGAGTTCTTGGCTTGTTATTGGTCTCTAATGATAGCTCAAGCTTGGTTTCGTCCAAAACCGCGGAGTTCCCGTCTCTGTGCTGCCTTTTTTTTACGAAAAAATTTTACTCTTAAAATTTAAATTTTCTCAAATTTCAAGTGTGATATTCTGATATATTTTCAGGAGTTCTTGGCTTGTTATTGGTCTCAAATGATAGCTCAAGCTTAATTTCGTCCAAAACCGCGTAGTTCCTGGCTCTGAGAGTACTTATTTTCTATGAAAAAAATAAGTCTGTTATTTAGATTTTCTCAAATTTAAGTTGTGATATGCTGATATGTTTTCAGGAATTTGGGGCCTGATTTTGGTCTCCAACGATAGCTTATGCTCAGTTACGTACAAAAGCACGCAGTTCCTGGCTCTGCGCTGCATTTTATTATTACGAAAATATTACTCTGTAATTTAGTTTTTCTCAAATTTCAGGTGTGATATGCTGATATATTTTTAGGAGTTCTAGGCTTGTTTTTAGCCTTAATTGATAGCTCATGCTTAGTTTAGTACAAAAACGCGGAGTTCCCGTCTCTGTGCTGCCTTTTTTATTACGAAAAAAATTTACTCTGAAAATTTTAATTTTCTCAAACTTCAGGTGTGATATGCTGATATATTTTCAGGAGTTCTTGGCTTGTTATTGGTCTCTAATGATAGCTCAAGCTTGGTTTCGTCCAAAACCGCGGAGTTCCCGTCTCTGTGCTGCCTTTTTTTTACGAAAAAATTTTACTCTTAAAATTTAAATTTTCTCAAATTTCAGGTGCGATATGCTGATATATTTTCAGGAGTTCTAGGCTTGCTTTTAGTCTTAAATGATAGCTCTTGCTTAGATTAGTTCAAAACTGCGGATTTCCTGTCTCTGTGCTGCCTTTTTTGTAACGAAAAAAATTAACTCTGAAATTTAGATTTTCTCAAATTTTAGGTGTGATATGCTGACATATTTTCAGGAGTTCTTGGCTTGCTATTGGTCTCAAATGATAGCTCAAGCTTGGTTTCGTCCAAAACCGCGGAGTTCCCGTCTTTGTGCTGCCTTTTTTATTTCGAAAAAAATTTAATCTGAAAATTTCAATTTTCTTAAACTTCAGGTGTGATATGCTGATATATTTTCAGGAGTTTTAGGCTTGTTTTTAGTCTTAAATGATAGCTCATGCTTAGATTAGTTCAAAACCGCGGAGTTCTTGTCTCTGTGCCGCCTTTTTTGTAAAGAAAAAAATTAAATCTGAAATTTTGATTTTCTCAAACTTCAGGTGTGATATGCTGATATATTTTCAGGAGTTCTTGGCTTGTTATTGGTCTCTAATGATAGCTCAAGCTTAGTTTCGTCCAAAACCGCGGAGTTCCCGTCTCTGTGCTGCCTTTTTTTTTACGAAAAAATTTTACTCTTAAAATTTAAATTTTCTCAAATTTCAAGTGTGATATGCTGATATATTTTCAGGAGTTCTTGGCTTGTTATTGGTCTCAAATGATAGCTCAAGCTTAGTTTCGTCCAAAACCGCGTAGTTCCTGGCTCTGAGTGTACTTATTTTCTATGAAAAAAATAAGTCTGTTATTTAGATTTTCTCAAATTTAAGTTGTGATATGCTGATATGTTTTCAGGAATTTGGGGCCTGTTTTTGGTCTCCAACGATAGCTTATGCTCAGTTACGTACAAAAGCACGCAGTTCCTGGCTCTGCGCTGCATTTTATTATTACGAAAATATTACTCTGTAATTTAGTTTTTCTCAAATTTCAGTTGTGATATGCTGATATATTTTTAGGAGTTCTAGGCTTGTTTTTAGCCTTAATTGATAGCTCATGCTTATTTTAGTACAAAAACGCGGAGTTCCCGTCTCTGTGCTGCCTTTTTTATTACGAAAAAAATTTACTCTGAAAATTTTAATTTTCTCAAACTTCAGGTGTGATAAGCTGATATATTTTCAGGAGTTCTAGGCTTGTTTTTAATCTTCAATGATAGCTCTTGCTTAGATTAGTTCAAAACCACGGAGTTCCCGTCTCTGTGCTGCCTTTTTTGTAACGAAAAAAATTAACTCTGAAATTTCGATTTTCTCAAACTTTAGGTGTGATATGCTGACATATTTTCAGGAGTTCTTGGCTTGCTATTGGTCTCAAATGATAGCTCAAGCTTGGTTTCGTCCAAAACCGCGGAGTTCCCGTCTTTGTGCTGCCTTTTTTATTTCGAAAAAATTTTAATCTGAAAATTTCAATTTTCTTAAACTTCAGGTGTGATATGCTGATATATTTTCAGGAGTTTTAGGCTTGTTTTTAGTCTTAAATGATAGCTCATGCTTAGATTAGTTCAAAACCGCGGAGTTCTTGTCTCTGTGCCGCCTTTTTTGTAAAGAAAAAAATTAAATCTGAAATTTTGATTTTCTCAAACTTTAGGTGTGATATGCTGATATATTTTCAGGAGTTCTTGGCTTGTTATTGGTCTCATATGATAGCTCAAGCTTAGTTTTGTACAAAACCGCAGAGTTCCCGTCTCTGTGCTGCCTTTTTGTAACAAAAAATATTTACTCTAAAATTTGAATTTTCTCAAACTTCAGGTTTGATATGCTGATACTTTTTCAGGAGTTCTAGACTTGTTTTTGGTCTTAATTGATATGCTTATGTTCATACAAAGCTACGTCGTAGTCGGCTCTGCGCTGATTTTTTTGATAAGAAAAAATTAACTCCGAAAATTCATTATTCTCAAATTTCAGGTGTGACATGCTAATATATTTTCAGGAGTTCTAGGCTTATTTTTGGTCTTAAACGATAGCTAATGCACGGTAACGTAAAAAACCACGCAGTTTCTGGCTCTGCGCTGCCTTTTTTATTACGAAAAAATTTACTCTGAAATTTAGATTTTCTCAAACATCAGGTGTGATATGCTGATATATTTTCAAAAGTTCTAGGCATATTTTTGGGCTTAAATGATAGCTCAAGCTTAGCTTAGTGCAAAACTGCGAAGTTTCCATCTCTGTGCTGCCTTTTTTGTAACGAAAAAAATTAAATCTGAAATTTCGATTTTCTCAAATTTTAGGTGTGATATGCTGATATATTTTCAGGAGTTCTTGGCTTGTTATTGGTCTCAAATGATAGCTCCAGCTTGGTTTCGTCCAAAACCGCGGAGTTCCCGTCTCTGTGCTGCCGTTTTTATTACGAAAAAATTTTACTCTGAAAATTTAAGTTTTCTCAAATTTCAGGTGTGATATGCTGATATATTTTCAGGAGTTCTTGGCTTGCTATTGGTCTCAAATGATAGCTCAAGCTTAGATCAGTTGAAAACTGCGGATTTCCCGTCTCTGTGCTGCCTTTTTTGTAACGAAAAAAATTAACTCTGAAATTTCGATTTTCTCAAACTTTAGGTGTGATATGCTGATACTTTTTCAGGAGTTCTAGACTTGTTTTTGGTCTTAATTGATATGCTTATGTCCATACAAAGCTACGTCGTAGTCGGCTCTGCGCTGACTTTTTTGATAAGAAAAAATTAACTCCGAAAATTCAATATTCTCAAATTTCAGGTGTGATATGCTAATATATTTTCAGGAGTTCTAGGCTTATTTTTGGTCTTAAACGATAGCTAATGCACGGTAACGTAAAAAACCGCGCAGTTCCTGGCTCTGCGCTACCTTTTTTATTACGAAAATATTTACTCTGAAATTTAGATTTTCTCAAACATCAGGTGTGATATGCTGATATATTTTCAAAAGTTCTACGCTTATTTTTGGGCTTAAATGATAGCTTATGCTTAGCTTAGTGCAAAAACCCGGAGTTCCCGTCTCTGTGCTGCCTTTTTTATTACGAAAAAATTTTAATCTGAAAATTTAAATTTTCTCAAACTTCAGGTGTGATATGCTGATATATTTTCAGGAGTTCTTGGCTTGTTATTGGTCTCTAATGATAGCTCAAGCTTGGTTTCGTCCAAAACCGCGGAGTTCCCGTCTCTGTGCTGCCTTTTTTTTACGAAAAAATTTTACTCTTAAAATTTAAATTTTCTCAAATTTCAAGTGTGATATGCTGATATATTTTCAGGAGTTCTTGGCTTGTTATTGGTCTCAAATGATAGCTCAAGCTTAGTTTCGTCCAAAACCGCGTAGTTCCTGGCTCTGAGTGTACTTATTTTCTATGAAAAAAATAAGTCTGTTATTTAGATTTTCTCAAATTTAAGTTGTGATATGCTGATATGTTTTCAGGAATTTGGGGCCTGTTTTTGGTCTCCAACGATAGCTTATGCTCAGTTACGTACAAAAGCACGCAGTTCCTGGCTCTGCGCTGCATTTTATTATTACGAAAATATTACTCTGTAATTTAGTTTTTCTCAAATTTCAGGTGTGATATGCTGATATATTTTTAGGAGTTCTAGGCTTGTTTTTAGCCTTAATTGATAGCTCATGCTTAGTTTAGTACAAAAACGCGGAGTTCCCGTCTCTGTGCTGCCTTTTTTATTACGAAAAAAATTTACTCTGAAAATTTTAATTTTCTCAAACTTCAGGTGTGATAAGCTGATATATTTTCAGGAGTTCTAGGCTTGTTTTTAATCTTCAATGATAGCTCTTGCTTAGATTAGTTCAAAACCACGGAGTTCCCGTCTCTGTGCTGCCTTTTTTGTAACGAAAAAAATTAACTCTGAAATTTCGATTTTCTCAAACTTTAGGTGTGATATGCTGACATATTTTCAGGAGTTCTTGGCTTGCTATTGGTCTCAAATGATAGCTCAAGCTTGGTTTCGTCCAAAACCGCGGAGTTCCCGTCTTTGTGCTGCCTTTTTTATTTCGAAAAAATTTTAATCTGAAAATTTCAATTTTCTTAAACTTCAGGTGTGATATGCTGATATATTTTCAGGAGTTTTAGGCTTGTTTTTAGTCTTAAATGATAGCTCATGCTTAGATTAGTTCAAAACCGCGGAGTTCTTGTCTCTGTGCCGCCTTTTTTGTAAAGAAAAAAATTAAATCTGAAATTTTGATTTTCTCAAACTTTAGGTGTGATATGCTGATATATTTTCAGGAGTTCTTGGCTTGTTATTGGTCTCATATGATAGCTCAAGCTTAGTTTTGTACAAAACCGCAGAGTTCCCGTCTCTGTGCTGCCTTTTTGTAACAAAAAATATTTACTCTAAAATTTGAATTTTCTCAAACTTCAGGTTTGATATGCTGATACTTTTTCAGGAGTTCTAGACTTGTTTTTGGTCTATATTGATATGCTTATGTTCATACAAAGCTACGTCGTAGTCGGCTCTGCGCTGATTTTTTTGATAAGAAAAAATTAACTCCGAAAATTCATTATTCTCAAATTTCAGGTGTGACATGCTAATATATTTTCAGGAGTTCTAGGCTTATTTTTGGTCTTAAACGATAGCTAATGCACGGTAACGTAAAAAACCACGCAGTTTCTGGCTCTGCGCTGCCTTTTTTATTACGAAAAAATTTACTCTGAAATTTAGATTTTCTCAAACATCAGGTGTGATATGCTGATATATTTTCAAAAGTTCTAGGCATATTTTTGGGCTTAAATGATAGCTCAAGCTTAGCTTAGTGCAAAACTGCGAAGTTTCCATCTCTGTGCTGCCTTTTTTGTAACGAAAAAAATTAAATCTGAAATTTCGATTTTCTCAAATTTTAGGTGTGATATGCTGATATATTTTCAGGAGTTCTTGGCTTGTTATTGGTCTCAAATGATAGCTCCAGCTAGGTTTCGTCCAAAACCGCGGAGTTCCCGTCTCTGTGCTGCCGTTTTTATTACGAAAAAATTTTACTCTGAAAATTTAAGTTTTCTCAAATTTCAGGTGTGATATGCTGATATATTTTCAGGAGTTCTTGGCTTGCTATTGGTCTCAAATGATAGCTCAAGCTTAGATCAGTTTAAAACTGTGGATTTCCCGTCTCTGTGCTGCCTTTTTTGTATCGAAAAAAATTAACTCTGAAATTTCGATTTTCTCAAACTTTAGGTGTGATATGCTGATACTTTTTCAGGAGTTCTAGACTTGTTTTTGGTCTTAATTGATATGCTTATGTCCATACAAAGCTACGTCGTAGTCGGCTCTGCGCTGACTTTTTTGATAAGAAAAAATTAACTCCGAAAATTCAATATTCTCAAATTTCAGGTGTGATATGCTAATATATTTTCAGGAGTTCTAGGCTTATTTTTGGTCTTAAACGATAGCTAATGCACGGTAACGTAAAAAACCGCGCAGTTCCTGGCTCTGCGCTACCTTTTTTATTACGAAAATATTTACTCTGAAATTTAGATTTTCTCAAACATCAGGTGTGATATGCTGATATATTTTCAAAAGTTCTACGCTTATTTTTGGGCTTAAATGATAGCTTATGCTTAGCTTAGTGCAAAAACCCGGAGTTCCCGTCTCTGTGCTGCCTTTTTTATTACGAAAAAATTTTAATCTGAAAATTTAAATTTTCTCAAATTTCAGGTGTGATATGCTGATATATTTTCAGGAGTTCTTGGCTTGTTATTGGTCTCTAATGATAGCTCAAGCTTGGTTTCGTCCAAAACCGCGGAGTTCCCGTCTCTGTGCTGCCTTTTTTTTACGAAAAAATTTTACTCTTAAAATTTAAATTTTCTCAAATTTCAAGTGTGATATGCTGATATATTTTCAGGAGTTCTTGGCTTGTTATTGGTCTCAAATGATAGCTCAAGCTTAGTTTCGTCCAAAACCGCGTAGTTCCTGGCTCTGAGTGTACTTATTTTCTATGAAAAAAATAAGTCTGTTATTTAGATTTTCTCAAATTTAAGTTGTGATATGCTGATATGTTTTCAGGAATTTGGGGCCTGTTTTTGGTCTCCAACGATAGCTTATGCTCAGTTACGTACAAAAGCACGCAGTTCCTGGCTCTGCGCTGCATTTTATTATTACGAAAATATTACTCTGTAATTTAGTTTTTCTCAAATTTCAGGTGTGATATGCTGATATATTTTTAGGAGTTCTAGGCTTGTTTTTAGCCTTAATTGATAGCTCATGCTTAGTTTAGTACAAAAACGCGGAGTTCCCGTCTCTGTGCTGCCTTTTTTATTACGAAAAAAATTTACTCTGAAAATTTTAATTTTCTCAAACTTCAGGTGTGATATGCTGATATATTTTCAGGAGTTCTTGGCTTGCTATTGGTCTCAAATGATAGCTCAAGCTTAGATCAGTTTAAAACTGTGGATTTCCCGTCTCTGTGCTGCCTTTTTTGTAACGAAAAAAATTAACTCTGAAATTTCGATTTTCTCAAACTTTAGGTGTGATATGCTGATACTTTTTCAGGAGTTCTAGACTTGTTTTTGGTCTTAATTGATATGCTTATGTCCATACAAAGCTACGTCGTAGTCGGCTCTGCGCTGACTTTTTTGATAAGAAAAAATTAACTCCGAAAATTCAATATTCTCAAATTTCAGGTGTGATATGCTAATATATTTTCAGGAGTTCTAGGCTTATTTTTGGTCTTAAACGATAGCTAATGCACGGTAACGTAAAAAACCGCGCAGTTCCTGGCTCTGCGCTACCTTTTTTATTACGAAAATATTATTATAAATTTTCTCAAACTTCAGGTGTGATATGCTGATATATTTTCAGGAGTTCTTGGCTTGTTATTGGTCTCAAATGATAGCTCAAGCTTAGTTTCGTCCAAAACCGCGTAGTTCCTGGCTCTGAGTGTACTTATTTTCTATGAAAAAAATAAGTCTGTTATTTAGATTTTCTCAAATTTAAGTTGTGATATGCTGATATGTTTTCAGGAATTTGGGGCCTGTTTTTGGTCTCCAACGATAGCTTATGCTCAGTTACGTACAAAAGCACGCAGTTCCTGGCTCTGCGCTGCATTTTATTATTACGAAAATATTACTCTGTAATTTAGTTTTTCTCAAATTTCAGTTGTGATATGCTGATATATTTTTAGGAGTTCTAGGCTTGTTTTTAGCCTTAATTGATAGCTCATGCTTATTTAAGTACAAAAACGCGGAGTTCCCGTCTCTGTGCTGCCTTTTTTATTACGAAAAAAATTTACTCTGAAAATTTTAATTTTCTCAAACTTCAGGTGTGATAAGCTGATATATTTTCAGGAGTTCTAGGCTTGTTTTTAATCTTCAATGATAGCTCTTGCTTAGATTAGTTCAAAACCACGGAGTTCCCGTCTCTGTGCTGCCTTTTTTGTAACGAAAAAAATTAACTCTGAAATTTCGATTTTCTCAAACTTTAGGTGTGATATGCTGACATATTTTCAGGAGTTCTTGGCTTGCTATTGGTCTCAAATGATAGCTCAAGCTTGGTTTCGTCCAAAACCGCGGAGTTCCCGTCTTTGTGCTGCCTTTTTTATTTCGAAAAAATTTTAATCTGAAAATTTCAATTTTCTTAAACTTCAGGTGTGATATGCTGATATATTTTCAGGAGTTTTAGGCTTGATTTTAGTCTTAAATGATAGCTCATGCTTAGATTAGTTCAAAACCGCGGAGTTCTTGTCTCTGTGCCGCCTTTATTGTAAAGAAAAAAATTAAATCTGAAATTTTGATTTTCTCAAACTTTAGGTGTGATATGCTGATATATTTTCAGGAGTTCTTGGCTTGTTATTGGTCTCATATGATAGCTCAAGCTTAGTTTTGTACAAAACCGCAGAGTTCCCGTCTCTGTGCTGCCTTTTTGTAACAAAAAATATTTACTCTAAAATTTGAATTTTCTCAAACTTCAGGTTTGATATGCTGATACTTTTTCAGGAGTTCTAGACTTGTTTTTGGTCTATATTGATATGCTTATGTTCATACAAAGCTACGTCGTAGTCGGCTCTGCGCTGATTTTTTTGATAAGAACAAATTAACTCCGAAAATTCAATATTCTCAAATTTCAGGTGTGACATGCTAATATATTTTCAGGAGTTCTAGGCTTATTTTTGGTCTTAAACGATAGCTAATGCACGGTAACGTAAAAAACCACGCAGTTTCTGGCTCTGCGCTGCCTTTTTTATTACGAAAAAATTTACTCTGAAATTTAGATTTTCTCAAACATCAGGTGTGATATGCTGATATATTTTCAAAAGTTCTAGGCATATTTTTGGGCTTAAATGATAGCTCAAGCTTAGCTTAGTGCAAAACTGCGAAGTTTCCATCTCTGTGCTGCCTTTTTTGTAACGAAAAAAATTAAATCTGAAATTTCGATTTTCTCAAATTTTAGGTGTGATATGCTGATATATTTTCAGGAGTTCTTGGCTTGTTATTGGTCTCAAATGATAGCTCCAGCTTGGTTTCGTCCAAAACCGCGGAGTTCCCGTCTCTGTGCTGCCGTTTTTATTACGAAAAAATTTTACTCTGAAAATTTAAGTTTTCTCAAATTTCAGGTGTGATATGCTGATATATTTTCAGGAGTTCTTGGCTTGCTATTGGTCTCAAATGATAGCTCAAGCTTAGATCAGTTTAAAACTGTGGATTTCCCGTCTCTGTGCTGCCTTTTTTGTAACGAAAAAAATTAACTCTGAAATTTCGATTTTCTCAAACTTTAGGTGTGATATGCTGATACTTTTTCTAGAGTTCTAGACTTGTTTTTGGTCTTAATTGATATGCTTATGTCCATACAAAGCTACGTCGTAGTCGGCTCTGCGCTGACTTTTTTGATAAGAAAAAATTAACTCCGAAAATTCAATATTCTCAAATTTCAGGTGTGATATGCTAATATATTTTCAGGAGTTCTAGGCTTATTTTTGGTCTTAAACGATAGCTAATGCACGGTAACGTAAAAAACCGCGCAGTTCCTGGCTCTGCGCTACCTTTTTTATTACGAAAATATTTACTCTGAAATTTAGATTTTCTCAAACTTCAGGTGTGATATGCTGATATATTTTCAGGAGTTCTTGGCTTGTTATTGGTCTCTAATGATAGCTCAAGCTTGGTTTCGTCCAAAACCGCGGAGTTCCCGTCTCTGTGCTGCCTTTTTTTTACGAAAAAATTTTACTCTTAAAATTTAAATTTTCTCAAATTTCAAGTGTGATATTCTGATATATTTTCAGGAGTTCTTGGCTTGTTATTGGTCTCAAATGATAGCTCAAGCTTAATTTCGTCCAAAACCGCGTAGTTCCTGGCTCTGAGAGTACTTATTTTCTATGAAAAAAATAAGTCTGTTATTTAGATTTTCTCAAATTTAAGTTGTGATATGCTGATATGTTTTCAGGAATTTGGGGCCTGATTTTGGTCTCCAACGATAGCTTATGCTCAGTTACGTACAAAAGCACGCAGTTCCTGGCTCTGCGCTGCATTTTATTATTACGAAAATATTACTCTGTAATTTAGTTTTTCTCAAATTTCAGGTGTGATATGCTGATATATTTTTAGGAGTTCTAGGCTTGTTTTTAGCCTTAATTGATAGCTCATGCTTAGTTTAGTACAAAAACGCGGAGTTCCCGTCTCTGTGCTGCCTTTTTTATTACGAAAAAAATTTACTCTGAAAATTTTAATTTTCTCAAACTTCAGGTGTGATATGCTGATATATTTTCAGGAGTTCTTGGCTTGTTATTGGTCTCTAATGATAGCTCAAGCTTGGTTTCGTCCAAAACCGCGGAGTTCCCGTCTCTGTGCTGCCTTTTTTTTACGAAAAAATTTTACTCTTAAAATTTAAATTTTCTCAAATTTCAGGTGCGATATGCTGATATATTTTCAGGAGTTCTAGGCTTGCTTTTAGTCTTAAATGATAGCTCTTGCTTAGATTAGTTCAAAACTGCGGATTTCCTGTCTCTGTGCTGCCTTTTTTGTAACGAAAAAAATTAACTCTGAAATTTAGATTTTCTCAAATTTTAGGTGTGATATGCTGACATATTTTCAGGAGTTCTTGGCTTGCTATTGGTCTCAAATGATAGCTCAAGCTTGGTTTCGTCCAAAACCGCGGAGTTCCCGTCTTTGTGCTGCCTTTTTTATTTCGAAAAAAATTTAATCTGAAAATTTCAATTTTCTTAAACTTCAGGTGTGATATGCTGATATATTTTCAGGAGTTTTAGGCTTGTTTTTAGTCTTAAATGATAGCTCATGCTTAGATTAGTTCAAAACCGCGGAGTTCTTGTCTCTGTGCCGCCTTTTTTGTAAAGAAAAAAATTAAATCTGAAATTTTGATTTTCTCAAACTTCAGGTGTGATATGCTGATATATTTTCAGGAGTTCTTGGCTTGTTATTGGTCTCTAATGATAGCTCAAGCTTAGTTTCGTCCAAAACCGCGGAGTTCCCGTCTCTGTGCTGCCTTTTTTTTTACGAAAAAATTTTACTCTTAAAATTTAAATTTTCTCAAATTTCAAGTGTGATATGCTGATATATTTTCAGGAGTTCTTGGCTTGTTATTGGTCTCAAATGATAGCTCAAGCTTAGTTTCGTCCAAAACCGCGTAGTTCCTGGCTCTGAGTGTACTTATTTTCTATGAAAAAAATAAGTCTGTTATTTAGATTTTCTCAAATTTAAGTTGTGATATGCTGATATGTTTTCAGGAATTTGGGGCCTGTTTTTGGTCTCCAACGATAGCTTATGCTCAGTTACGTACAAAAGCACGCAGTTCCTGGCTCTGCGCTGCATTTTATTATTACGAAAATATTACTCTGTAATTTAGTTTTTCTCAAATTTCAGTTGTGATATGCTGATATATTTTTAGGAGTTCTAGGCTTGTTTTTAGCCTTAATTGATAGCTCATGCTTATTTTAGTACAAAAACGCGGAGTTCCCGTCTCTGTGCTGCCTTTTTTATTACGAAAAAAATTTACTCTGAAAATTTTAATTTTCTCAAACTTCAGGTGTGATAAGCTGATATATTTTCAGGAGTTCTAGGCTTGTTTTTAATCTTCAATGATAGCTCTTGCTTAGATTAGTTCAAAACCACGGAGTTCCCGTCTCTGTGCTGCCTTTTTTGTAACGAAAAAAATTAACTCTGAAATTTCGATTTTCTCAAACTTTAGGTGTGATATGCTGACATATTTTCAGGAGTTCTTGGCTTGCTATTGGTCTCAAATGATAGCTCAAGCTTGGTTTCGTCCAAAACCGCGGAGTTCCCGTCTTTGTGCTGCCTTTTTTATTTCGAAAAAATTTTAATCTGAAAATTTCAATTTTCTTAAACTTCAGGTGTGATATGCTGATATATTTTCAGGAGTTTTAGGCTTGTTTTTAGTCTTAAATGATAGCTCATGCTTAGATTAGTTCAAAACCGCGGAGTTCTTGTCTCTGTGCCGCCTTTTTTGTAAAGAAAAAAATTAAATCTGAAATTTTGATTTTCTCAAACTTTAGGTGTGATATGCTGATATATTTTCAGGAGTTCTTGGCTTGTTATTGGTCTCATATGATAGCTCAAGCTTAGTTTTGTACAAAACCGCAGAGTTCCCGTCTCTGTGCTGCCTTTTTGTAACAAAAAATATTTACTCTAAAATTTGAATTTTCTCAAACTTCAGGTTTGATATGCTGATACTTTTTCAGGAGTTCTAGACTTGTTTTTGGTCTTAATTGATATGCTTATGTTCATACAAAGCTACGTCGTAGTCGGCTCTGCGCTGATTTTTTTGATAAGAAAAAATTAACTCCGAAAATTCATTATTCTCAAATTTCAGGTGTGACATGCTAATATATTTTCAGGAGTTCTAGGCTTATTTTTGGTCTTAAACGATAGCTAATGCACGGTAACGTAAAAAACCACGCAGTTTCTGGCTCTGCGCTGCCTTTTTTATTACGAAAAAATTTACTCTGAAATTTAGATTTTCTCAAACATCAGGTGTGATATGCTGATATATTTTCAAAAGTTCTAGGCATATTTTTGGGCTTAAATGATAGCTCAAGCTTAGCTTAGTGCAAAACTGCGAAGTTTCCATCTCTGTGCTGCCTTTTTTGTAACGAAAAAAATTAAATCTGAAATTTGGATTTTCTCAAATTTTAGGTGTGATATGCTGATATATTTTCAGGAGTTCTTGGCTTGTTATTGGTCTCAAATGATAGCTCCAGCTTGGTTTCGTCCAAAACCGCGGAGTTCCCGTCTCTGTGCTGCCGTTTTTATTACGAAAAAATTTTACTCTGAAAATTTAAGTTTTCTCAAATTTCAGGTGTGATATGCTGATATATTTTCAGGAGTTCTTGGCTTGCTATTGGTCTCAAATGATAGCTCAAGCTTAGATCAGTTGAAAACTGCGGATTTCCCGTCTCTGTGCTGCCTTTTTTGTAACGAAAAAAATTAACTCTGAAATTTCGATTTTCTCAAACTTTAGGTGTGATATGCTGATACTTTTTCAGGAGTTCTAGACTTGTTTTTGGTCTTAATTGATATGCTTATGTCCATACAAAGCTACGTCGTAGTCGGCTCTGCGCTGACTTTTTTGATAAGAAAAAATTAACTCCGAAAATTCAATATTCTCAAATTTCAGGTGTGATATGCTAATATATTTTCAGGAGTTCTAGGCTTATTTTTGGTCTTAAACGATAGCTAATGCACGGTAACGTAAAAAACCGCGCAGTTCCTGGCTCTGCGCTACCTTTTTTATTACGAAAATATTTACTCTGAAATTTAGATTTTCTCAAACATCAGGTGTGATATGCTGATATATTTTCAAAAGTTCTACGCTTATTTTTGGGCTTAAATGATAGCTTATGCTTAGCTTAGTGCAAAAACCCGGAGTTCCCGTCTCTGTGCTGCCTTTTTTATTACGAAAAAATTTTAATCTGAAAATTTAAATTTTCTCAAACTTCAGGTGTGATATGCTGATATATTTTCAGGAGTTCTTGGCTTGTTATTGGTCTCTAATGATAGCTCAAGCTTGGTTTCGTCCAAAACCGCGGAGTTCCCGTCTCTGTGCTGCCTTTTTTTTGCGAAAAAATTTTACTCTTAAAATTTAAATTTTCTCAAATTTCAAGTGTGATATGCTGATATATTTTCAGGAGTTCTTGGCTTGTTATTGGTCTCAAATGATAGCTCAAGCTTAGTTTCGTCCAAAACCGCGTAGTTCCTGGCTCTGAGTGTACTTATTTTCTATGAAAAAAATAAGTCTGTTATTTAGATTTTCTCAAATTTAAGTTGTGATATGCTGATATGTTTTCAGGAATTTGGGGCCTGTTTTTGGTCTCCAACGATAGCTTATGCTCAGTTACGTACAAAAGCACGCAGTTCCTGGCTCTGCGCTGCATTTTATTATTACGAAAATATTACTCTGTAATTTAGTTTTTCTCAAATTTCAGGTGTGATATGCTGATATATTTTTAGGAGTTCTAGGCTTGTTTTTAGCCTTAATTGATAGCTCATGCTTAGTTTAGTACAAAAACGCGGAGTTCCCGTCTCTGTGCTGCCTTTTTTATTACGAAAAAAATTTACTCTGAAAATTTTAATTTTCTCAAACTTCAGGTGTGATAAGCTGATATATTTTCAGGAGTTCTAGGCTTGTTTTTAATCTTCAATGATAGCTCTTGCTTAGATTAGTTCAAAACCACGGAGTTCCCGTCTCTGTGCTGCCTTTTTTGTAACGAAAAAAATTAACTCTGAAATTTCGATTTTCTCAAACTTTAGGTGTGATATGCTGACATATTTTCAGGAGTTCTTGGCTTGCTATTGGTCTCAAATGATAGCTCAAGCTTGGTTTCGTCCAAAACCGCGGAGTTCCCGTCTTTGTGCTGCCTTTTTTATTTCGAAAAAATTTTAATCTGAAAATTTCAATTTTCTTAAACTTCAGGTGTGATATGCTGATATATTTTCAGGAGTTTTAGGCTTGTTTTTAGTCTTAAATGATAGCTCATGCTTAGATTAGTTCAAAACCGCGGAGTTCTTGTCTCTGTGCCGCCTTTTTTGTAAAGAAAAAAATTAAATCTGAAATTTTGATTTTCTCAAACTTTAGGTGTGATATGCTGATATATTTTCAGGAGTTCTTGGCTTGTTATTGGTCTCATATGATAGCTCAAGCTTAGTTTTGTACAAAACCGCAGAGTTCCCGTCTCTGTGCTGCCTTTTTGTAACAAAAAATATTTACTCTAAAATTTGAATTTTCTCAAACTTCAGGTTTGATATGCTGATACTTTTTCAGGAGTTCTAGACTTGTTTTTGGTCTATATTGATATGCTTATGTTCATACAAAGCTACGTCGTAGTCGGCTCTGCGCTGATTTTTTTGATAAGAAAAAATTAACTCCGAAAATTCATTATTCTCAAATTTCAGGTGTGACATGCTAATATATTTTCAGGAGTTCTAGGCTTATTTTTGGTCTTAAACGATAGCTAATGCACGGTAACGTAAAAAACCACGCAGTTTCTGGCTCTGCGCTGCCTTTTTTATTACGAAAAAATTTACTCTGAAATTTAGATTTTCTCAAACATCAGGTGTGATATGCTGATATATTTTCAAAAGTTCTAGGCATATTTTTGGGCTTAAATGATAGCTCAAGCTTAGCTTAGTGCAAAACTGCGAAGTTTCCATCTCTGTGCTGCCTTTTTTGTAACGAAAAAAATTAAATCTGAAATTTCGATTTTCTCAAATTTTAGGTGTGATATGCTGATATATTTTCAGGAGTTCTTGGCTTGTTATTGGTCTCAAATGATAGCTCCAGCTAGGTTTCGTCCAAAACCGCGGAGTTCCCGTCTCTGTGCTGCCGTTTTTATTACGAAAAAATTTTACTCTGAAAATTTAAGTTTTCTCAAATTTCAGGTGTGATATGCTGATATATTTTCAGGAGTTCTTGGCTTGCTATTGGTCTCAAATGATAGCTCAAGCTTAGATCAGTTTAAAACTGTGGATTTCCCGTCTCTGTGCTGCCTTTTTTGTATCGAAAAAAATTAACTCTGAAATTTCGATTTTCTCAAACTTTAGGTGTGATATGCTGATACTTTTTCAGGAGTTCTAGACTTGTTTTTGGTCTTAATTGATATGCTTATGTCCATACAAAGCTACGTCGTAGTCGGCTCTGCGCTGACTTTTTTGATAAGAAAAAATTAACTCCGAAAATTCAATATTCTCAAATTTCAGGTGTGATATGCTAATATATTTTCAGGAGTTCTAGGCTTATTTTTGGTCTTAAACGATAGCTAATGCACGGTAACGTAAAAAACCGCGCAGTTCCTGGCTCTGCGCTACCTTTTTTATTACGAAAATATTTACTCTGAAATTTAGATTTTCTCAAACATCAGGTGTGATATGCTGATATATTTTCAAAAGTTCTACGCTTATTTTTGGGCTTAAATGATAGCTTATGCTTAGCTTAGTGCAAAAACCCGGAGTTCCCGTCTCTGTGCTGCCTTTTTTATTACGAAAAAATTTTAATCTGAAAATTTAAATTTTCTCAAATTTCAGGTGTGATATGCTGATATATTTTCAGGAGTTCTTGGCTTGTTATTGGTCTCTAATGATAGCTCAAGCTTGGTTTCGTCCAAAACCGCGGAGTTCCCGTCTCTGTGCTGCCTTTTTTTTACGAAAAAATTTTACTCTTAAAATTTAAATTTTCTCAAATTTCAAGTGTGATATGCTGATATATTTTCAGGAGTTCTTGGCTTGTTATTGGTCTCAAATGATAGCTCAAGCTTAGTTTCGTCCAAAACCGCGTAGTTCCTGGCTCTGAGTGTACTTATTTTCTATGAAAAAAATAAGTCTGTTATTTAGATTTTCTCAAATTTAAGTTGTGATATGCTGATATGTTTTCAGGAATTTGGGGCCTGTTTTTGGTCTCCAACGATAGCTTATGCTCAGTTACGTACAAAAGCACGCAGTTCCTGGCTCTGCGCTGCATTTTATTATTACGAAAATATTACTCTGTAATTTAGTTTTTCTCAAATTTCAGGTGTGATATGCTGATATATTTTTAGGAGTTCTAGGCTTGTTTTTAGCCTTAATTGATAGCTCATGCTTAGTTTAGTACAAAAACGCGGAGTTCCCGTCTCTGTGCTGCCTTTTTTATTACGAAAAAAATTTACTCTGAAAATTTTAATTTTCTCAAACTTCAGGTGTGATATGCTGATATATTTTCAGGAGTTCTTGGCTTGCTATTGGTCTCAAATGATAGCTCAAGCTTAGATCAGTTTAAAACTGTGGATTTCCCGTCTCTGTGCTGCCTTTTTTGTAACGAAAAAAATTAACTCTGAAATTTCGATTTTCTCAAACTTTAGGTGTGATATGCTGATACTTTTTCAGGAGTTCTAGACTTGTTTTTGGTCTTAATTGATATGCTTATGTCCATACAAAGCTACGTCGTAGTCGGCTCTGCGCTGACTTTTTTGATAAGAAAAAATTAACTCCGAAAATTCAATATTCTCAAATTTCAGGTGTGATATGCTAATATATTTTCAGGAGTTCTAGGCTTATTTTTGGTCTTAAACGATAGCTAATGCACGGTAACGTAAAAAACCGCGCAGTTCCTGGCTCTGCGCTACCTTTTTTATTACGAAAATATTTACTCTGAAATTTAGATTTTCTCAAATATCAGGTGTGATATGCTGATATATTTTCAAAAGTTCTACGCTTATTTTTGGGCTTAAATGATAGCTTATGCTTAGCTTAGTGCAAAAACCCGGAGTTCCCGTCTCTGTGCTGCCTTTTTTATTACGAAAAAATTTTAATCTGAAAATTTAAATTTTCTCAAACTTCAGGTGTGATATGCTGATATATTTTCAGGAGTTCTTGGCTTGTTATTGGTCTCAAATGATAGCTCAAGCTTAGTTTCGTCCAAAACCGCGTAGTTCCTGGCTCTGAGTGTACTTATTTTCTATGAAAAAAATAAGTCTGTTATTTAGATTTTCTCAAATTTAAGTTGTGATATGCTGATATGTTTTCAGGAATTTGGGGCCTGTTTTTGGTCTCCAACGATAGCTTATGCTCAGTTACGTACAAAAGCACGCAGTTCCTGGCTCTGCGCTGCATTTTATTATTACGAAAATATTACTCTGTAATTTAGTTTTTCTCAAATTTCAGTTGTGATATGCTGATATATTTTTAGGAGTTCTAGGCTTGTTTTTAGCCTTAATTGATAGCTCATGCTTATTTAAGTACAAAAACGCGGAGTTCCCGTCTCTGTGCTGCCTTTTTTATTACGAAAAAAATTTACTCTGAAAATTTTAATTTTCTCAAACTTCAGGTGTGATAAGCTGATATATTTTCAGGAGTTCTAGGCTTGTTTTTAATCTTCAATGATAGCTCTTGCTTAGATTAGTTCAAAACCACGGAGTTCCCGTCTCTGTGCTGCCTTTTTTGTAACGAAAAAAATTAACTCTGAAATTTCGATTTTCTCAAACTTTAGGTGTGATATGCTGACATATTTTCAGGAGTTCTTGGCTTGCTATTGGTCTCAAATGATAGCTCAAGCTTGGTTTCGTCCAAAACCGCGGAGTTCCCGTCTTTGTGCTGCCTTTTTTATTTCGAAAAAATTTTAATCTGAAAATTTCAATTTTCTTAAACTTCAGGTGTGATATGCTGATATATTTTCAGGAGTTTTAGGCTTGATTTTAGTCTTAAATGATAGCTCATGCTTAGATTAGTTCAAAACCGCGGAGTTCTTGTCTCTGTGCCGCCTTTATTGTAAAGAAAAAAATTAAATCTGAAATTTTGATTTTCTCAAACTTTAGGTGTGATATGCTGATATATTTTCAGGAGTTCTTGGCTTGTTATTGGTCTCATATGATAGCTCAAGCTTAGTTTTGTACAAAACCGCAGAGTTCCCGTCTCTGTGCTGCCTTTTTGTAACAAAAAATATTTACTCTAAAATTTGAATTTTCTCAAACTTCAGGTTTGATATGCTGATACTTTTTCAGGAGTTCTAGACTTGTTTTTGGTCTATATTGATATGCTTATGTTCATACAAAGCTACGTCGTAGTCGGCTCTGCGCTGATTTTTTTGATAAGAACAAATTAACTCCGAAAATTCAATATTCTCAAATTTCAGGTGTGACATGCTAATATATTTTCAGGAGTTCTAGGCTTATTTTTGGTCTTAAACGATAGCTAATGCACGGTAACGTAAAAAACCACGCAGTTTCTGGCTCTGCGCTGCCTTTTTTATTACGAAAAAATTTACTCTGAAATTTAGATTTTCTCAAACATCAGGTGTGATATGCTGATATATTTTCAAAAGTTCTAGGCATATTTTTGGGCTTAAATGATAGCTCAAGCTTAGCTTAGTGCAAAACTGCGAAGTTTCCATCTCTGTGCTGCCTTTTTTGTAACGAAAAAAATTAAATCTGAAATTTCGATTTTCTCAAATTTTAGGTGTGATATGCTGATATATTTTCAGGAGTTCTTGGCTTGTTATTGGTCTC
Source organism: Pammene aurita (assembly GCA_947086415.1). Lineage (NCBI taxonomy): Eukaryota > Metazoa > Arthropoda > Insecta > Lepidoptera > Tortricidae > Pammene > Pammene aurita. The sequence goes on along the minus strand of OX352315.1, from coordinate 5,290,542 downwards.
AAATGATAGCTCCAGCTTGGTTTCGTCCAAAACCGCGGAGTTCCCGTCTCTGTGCTGCCGTTTTTATTACGAAAAAATTTTACTCTGAAAATTTAAGTTTTCTCAAATTTCAGGTGTGATATGCTGATATATTTTCAGGAGTTCTTGGCTTGCTATTGGTCTCAAATGATAGCTCAAGCTTAGATCAGTTTAAAACTGTGGATTTCCCGTCTCTGTGCTGCCTTTTTTGTAACGAAAAAAATTAACTCTGAAATTTCGATTTTCTCAAACTTTAGGTGTGATATGCTGATACTTTTTCAGGAGTTCTAGACTTGTTTTTGGTCTTAATTGATATGCTTATGTCCATACAAAGCTACGTCGTAGTCGGCTCTGCGCTGACTTTTTTGATAAGAAAAAATTAACTCCGAAAATTCAATATTCTCAAATTTCAGGTGTGATATGCTAATATATTTTCAGGAGTTCTAGGCTTATTTTTGGTCTTAAACGATAGCTAATGCACGGTAACGTAAAAAACCGCGCAGTTCCTGGCTCTGCGCTACCTTTTTTATTACGAAAATATTTACTCTGAAATTTAGATTTTCTCAAACATCAGGTGTGATATGCTGATATATTTTCAAAAGTTCTACGCTTATTTTTGGGCTTAAATGATAGCTTATGCTTAGCTTAGTGCAAAAACCCGGAGTTCCCGTCTCTGTGCTGCCTTTTTTATTACGAAAAAATTTTAATCTGAAAATTTAAATTTTCTCAAACTTCAGGTGTGATATGCTGATATATTTTCAGGAGTTCTTGGCTTGTTATTGGTCTCTAATGATAGCTCAAGCTTGGTTTCGTCCAAAACCGCGGAGTTCCCGTCTCTGTGCTGCCTTTTTTTTACGAAAAAATTTTACTCTTAAAATTTAAATTTTCTCAAATTTCAAGTGTGATATTCTGATATATTTTCAGGAGTTCTTGGCTTGTTATTGGTCTCAAATGATAGCTCAAGCTTAATTTCGTCCAAAACCGCGTAGTTCCTGGCTCTGAGAGTACTTATTTTCTATGAAAAAAATAAGTCTGTTATTTAGATTTTCTCAAATTTAAGTTGTGATATGCTGATATGTTTTCAGGAATTTGGGGCCTGATTTTGGTCTCCAACGATAGCTTATGCTCAGTTACGTACAAAAGCACGCAGTTCCTGGCTCTGCGCTGCATTTTATTATTACGAAAATATTACTCTGTAATTTAGTTTTTCTCAAATTTCAGGTGTGATATGCTGATATATTTTTAGGAGTTCTAGGCTTGTTTTTAGCCTTAATTGATAGCTCATGCTTAGTTTAGTACAAAAACGCGGAGTTCCCGTCTCTGTGCTGCCTTTTTTATTACGAAAAAAATTTACTCTGAAAATTTTAATTTTCTCAAACTTCAGGTGTGATATGCTGATATATTTTCAGGAGTTCTTGGCTTGTTATTGGTCTCTAATGATAGCTCAAGCTTGGTTTCGTCCAAAACCGCGGAGTTCCCGTCTCTGTGCTGCCTTTTTTTTACGAAAAAATTTTACTCTTAAAATTTAAATTTTCTCAAATTTCAGGTGCGATATGCTGATATATTTTCAGGAGTTCTAGGCTTGCTTTTAGTCTTAAATGATAGCTCTTGCTTAGATTAGTTCAAAACTGCGGATTTCCTGTCTCTGTGCTGCCTTTTTTGTAACGAAAAAAATTAACTCTGAAATTTAGATTTTCTCAAATTTTAGGTGTGATATGCTGACATATTTTCAGGAGTTCTTGGCTTGCTATTGGTCTCAAATGATAGCTCAAGCTTGGTTTCGTCCAAAACCGCGGAGTTCCCGTCTTTGTGCTGCCTTTTTTATTTCGAAAAAAATTTAATCTGAAAATTTCAATTTTCTTAAACTTCAGGTGTGATATGCTGATATATTTTCAGGAGTTTTAGGCTTGTTTTTAGTCTTAAATGATAGCTCATGCTTAGATTAGTTCAAAACCGCGGAGTTCTTGTCTCTGTGCCGCCTTTTTTGTAAAGAAAAAAATTAAATCTGAAATTTTGATTTTCTCAAACTTCAGGTGTGATATGCTGATATATTTTCAGGAGTTCTTGGCTTGTTATTGGTCTCTAATGATAGCTCAAGCTTAGTTTCGTCCAAAACCGCGGAGTTCCCGTCTCTGTGCTGCCTTTTTTTTTACGAAAAAATTTTACTCTTAAAATTTAAATTTTCTCAAATTTCAAGTGTGATATGCTGATATATTTTCAGGAGTTCTTGGCTTGTTATTGGTCTCAAATGATAGCTCAAGCTTAGTTTCGTCCAAAACCGCGTAGTTCCTGGCTCTGAGTGTACTTATTTTCTATGAAAAAAATAAGTCTGTTATTTAGATTTTCTCAAATTTAAGTTGTGATATGCTGATATGTTTTCAGGAATTTGGGGCCTGTTTTTGGTCTCCAACGATAGCTTATGCTCAGTTACGTACAAAAGCACGCAGTTCCTGGCTCTGCGCTGCATTTTATTATTACGAAAATATTACTCTGTAATTTAGTTTTTCTCAAATTTCAGTTGTGATATGCTGATATATTTTTAGGAGTTCTAGGCTTGTTTTTAGCCTTAATTGATAGCTCATGCTTATTTTAGTACAAAAACGCGGAGTTCCCGTCTCTGTGCTGCCTTTTTTATTACGAAAAAAATTTACTCTGAAAATTTTAATTTTCTCAAACTTCAGGTGTGATAAGCTGATATATTTTCAGGAGTTCTAGGCTTGTTTTTAATCTTCAATGATAGCTCTTGCTTAGATTAGTTCAAAACCACGGAGTTCCCGTCTCTGTGCTGCCTTTTTTGTAACGAAAAAAATTAACTCTGAAATTTCGATTTTCTCAAACTTTAGGTGTGATATGCTGACATATTTTCAGGAGTTCTTGGCTTGCTATTGGTCTCAAATGATAGCTCAAGCTTGGTTTCGTCCAAAACCGCGGAGTTCCCGTCTTTGTGCTGCCTTTTTTATTTCGAAAAAATTTTAATCTGAAAATTTCAATTTTCTTAAACTTCAGGTGTGATATGCTGATATATTTTCAGGAGTTTTAGGCTTGTTTTTAGTCTTAAATGATAGCTCATGCTTAGATTAGTTCAAAACCGCGGAGTTCTTGTCTCTGTGCCGCCTTTTTTGTAAAGAAAAAAATTAAATCTGAAATTTTGATTTTCTCAAACTTTAGGTGTGATATGCTGATATATTTTCAGGAGTTCTTGGCTTGTTATTGGTCTCATATGATAGCTCAAGCTTAGTTTTGTACAAAACCGCAGAGTTCCCGTCTCTGTGCTGCCTTTTTGTAACAAAAAATATTTACTCTAAAATTTGAATTTTCTCAAACTTCAGGTTTGATATGCTGATACTTTTTCAGGAGTTCTAGACTTGTTTTTGGTCTTAATTGATATGCTTATGTTCATACAAAGCTACGTCGTAGTCGGCTCTGCGCTGATTTTTTTGATAAGAAAAAATTAACTCCGAAAATTCATTATTCTCAAATTTCAGGTGTGACATGCTAATATATTTTCAGGAGTTCTAGGCTTATTTTTGGTCTTAAACGATAGCTAATGCACGGTAACGTAAAAAACCACGCAGTTTCTGGCTCTGCGCTGCCTTTTTTATTACGAAAAAATTTACTCTGAAATTTAGATTTTCTCAAACATCAGGTGTGATATGCTGATATATTTTCAAAAGTTCTAGGCATATTTTTGGGCTTAAATGATAGCTCAAGCTTAGCTTAGTGCAAAACTGCGAAGTTTCCATCTCTGTGCTGCCTTTTTTGTAACGAAAAAAATTAAATCTGAAATTTCGATTTTCTCAAATTTTAGGTGTGATATGCTGATATATTTTCAGGAGTTCTTGGCTTGTTATTGGTCTCAAATGATAGCTCCAGCTTGGTTTCGTCCAAAACCGCGGAGTTCCCGTCTCTGTGCTGCCGTTTTTATTACGAAAAAATTTTACTCTGAAAATTTAAGTTTTCTCAAATTTCAGGTGTGATATGCTGATATATTTTCAGGAGTTCTTGGCTTGCTATTGGTCTCAAATGATAGCTCAAGCTTAGATCAGTTGAAAACTGCGGATTTCCCGTCTCTGTGCTGCCTTTTTTGTAACGAAAAAAATTAACTCTGAAATTTCGATTTTCTCAAACTTTAGGTGTGATATGCTGATACTTTTTCAGGAGTTCTAGACTTGTTTTTGGTCTTAATTGATATGCTTATGTCCATACAAAGCTACGTCGTAGTCGGCTCTGCGCTGACTTTTTTGATAAGAAAAAATTAACTCCGAAAATTCAATATTCTCAAATTTCAGGTGTGATATGCTAATATATTTTCAGGAGTTCTAGGCTTATTTTTGGTCTTAAACGATAGCTAATGCACGGTAACGTAAAAAACCGCGCAGTTCCTGGCTCTGCGCTACCTTTTTTATTACGAAAATATTTACTCTGAAATTTAGATTTTCTCAAACATCAGGTGTGATATGCTGATATATTTTCAAAAGTTCTACGCTTATTTTTGGGCTTAAATGATAGCTTATGCTTAGCTTAGTGCAAAAACCCGGAGTTCCCGTCTCTGTGCTGCCTTTTTTATTACGAAAAAATTTTAATCTGAAAATTTAAATTTTCTCAAACTTCAGGTGTGATATGCTGATATATTTTCAGGAGTTCTTGGCTTGTTATTGGTCTCTAATGATAGCTCAAGCTTGGTTTCGTCCAAAACCGCGGAGTTCCCGTCTCTGTGCTGCCTTTTTTTTACGAAAAAATTTTACTCTTAAAATTTAAATTTTCTCAAATTTCAAGTGTGATATGCTGATATATTTTCAGGAGTTCTTGGCTTGTTATTGGTCTCAAATGATAGCTCAAGCTTAGTTTCGTCCAAAACCGCGTAGTTCCTGGCTCTGAGTGTACTTATTTTCTATGAAAAAAATAAGTCTGTTATTTAGATTTTCTCAAATTTAAGTTGTGATATGCTGATATGTTTTCAGGAATTTGGGGCCTGTTTTTGGTCTCCAACGATAGCTTATGCTCAGTTACGTACAAAAGCACGCAGTTCCTGGCTCTGCGCTGCATTTTATTATTACGAAAATATTACTCTGTAATTTAGTTTTTCTCAAATTTCAGGTGTGATATGCTGATATATTTTTAGGAGTTCTAGGCTTGTTTTTAGCCTTAATTGATAGCTCATGCTTAGTTTAGTACAAAAACGCGGAGTTCCCGTCTCTGTGCTGCCTTTTTTATTACGAAAAAAATTTACTCTGAAAATTTTAATTTTCTCAAACTTCAGGTGTGATAAGCTGATATATTTTCAGGAGTTCTAGGCTTGTTTTTAATCTTCAATGATAGCTCTTGCTTAGATTAGTTCAAAACCACGGAGTTCCCGTCTCTGTGCTGCCTTTTTTGTAACGAAAAAAATTAACTCTGAAATTTCGATTTTCTCAAACTTTAGGTGTGATATGCTGACATATTTTCAGGAGTTCTTGGCTTGCTATTGGTCTCAAATGATAGCTCAAGCTTGGTTTCGTCCAAAACCGCGGAGTTCCCGTCTTTGTGCTGCCTTTTTTATTTCGAAAAAATTTTAATCTGAAAATTTCAATTTTCTTAAACTTCAGGTGTGATATGCTGATATATTTTCAGGAGTTTTAGGCTTGTTTTTAGTCTTAAATGATAGCTCATGCTTAGATTAGTTCAAAACCGCGGAGTTCTTGTCTCTGTGCCGCCTTTTTTGTAAAGAAAAAAATTAAATCTGAAATTTTGATTTTCTCAAACTTTAGGTGTGATATGCTGATATATTTTCAGGAGTTCTTGGCTTGTTATTGGTCTCATATGATAGCTCAAGCTTAGTTTTGTACAAAACCGCAGAGTTCCCGTCTCTGTGCTGCCTTTTTGTAACAAAAAATATTTACTCTAAAATTTGAATTTTCTCAAACTTCAGGTTTGATATGCTGATACTTTTTCAGGAGTTCTAGACTTGTTTTTGGTCTATATTGATATGCTTATGTTCATACAAAGCTACGTCGTAGTCGGCTCTGCGCTGATTTTTTTGATAAGAAAAAATTAACTCCGAAAATTCATTATTCTCAAATTTCAGGTGTGACATGCTAATATATTTTCAGGAGTTCTAGGCTTATTTTTGGTCTTAAACGATAGCTAATGCACGGTAACGTAAAAAACCACGCAGTTTCTGGCTCTGCGCTGCCTTTTTTATTACGAAAAAATTTACTCTGAAATTTAGATTTTCTCAAACATCAGGTGTGATATGCTGATATATTTTCAAAAGTTCTAGGCATATTTTTGGGCTTAAATGATAGCTCAAGCTTAGCTTAGTGCAAAACTGCGAAGTTTCCATCTCTGTGCTGCCTTTTTTGTAACGAAAAAAATTAAATCTGAAATTTCGATTTTCTCAAATTTTAGGTGTGATATGCTGATATATTTTCAGGAGTTCTTGGCTTGTTATTGGTCTCAAATGATAGCTCCAGCTAGGTTTCGTCCAAAACCGCGGAGTTCCCGTCTCTGTGCTGCCGTTTTTATTACGAAAAAATTTTACTCTGAAAATTTAAGTTTTCTCAAATTTCAGGTGTGATATGCTGATATATTTTCAGGAGTTCTTGGCTTGCTATTGGTCTCAAATGATAGCTCAAGCTTAGATCAGTTTAAAACTGTGGATTTCCCGTCTCTGTGCTGCCTTTTTTGTATCGAAAAAAATTAACTCTGAAATTTCGATTTTCTCAAACTTTAGGTGTGATATGCTGATACTTTTTCAGGAGTTCTAGACTTGTTTTTGGTCTTAATTGATATGCTTATGTCCATACAAAGCTACGTCGTAGTCGGCTCTGCGCTGACTTTTTTGATAAGAAAAAATTAACTCCGAAAATTCAATATTCTCAAATTTCAGGTGTGATATGCTAATATATTTTCAGGAGTTCTAGGCTTATTTTTGGTCTTAAACGATAGCTAATGCACGGTAACGTAAAAAACCGCGCAGTTCCTGGCTCTGCGCTACCTTTTTTATTACGAAAATATTTACTCTGAAATTTAGATTTTCTCAAACATCAGGTGTGATATGCTGATATATTTTCAAAAGTTCTACGCTTATTTTTGGGCTTAAATGATAGCTTATGCTTAGCTTAGTGCAAAAACCCGGAGTTCCCGTCTCTGTGCTGCCTTTTTTATTACGAAAAAATTTTAATCTGAAAATTTAAATTTTCTCAAATTTCAGGTGTGATATGCTGATATATTTTCAGGAGTTCTTGGCTTGTTATTGGTCTCTAATGATAGCTCAAGCTTGGTTTCGTCCAAAACCGCGGAGTTCCCGTCTCTGTGCTGCCTTTTTTTTACGAAAAAATTTTACTCTTAAAATTTAAATTTTCTCAAATTTCAAGTGTGATATGCTGATATATTTTCAGGAGTTCTTGGCTTGTTATTGGTCTCAAATGATAGCTCAAGCTTAGTTTCGTCCAAAACCGCGTAGTTCCTGGCTCTGAGTGTACTTATTTTCTATGAAAAAAATAAGTCTGTTATTTAGATTTTCTCAAATTTAAGTTGTGATATGCTGATATGTTTTCAGGAATTTGGGGCCTGTTTTTGGTCTCCAACGATAGCTTATGCTCAGTTACGTACAAAAGCACGCAGTTCCTGGCTCTGCGCTGCATTTTATTATTACGAAAATATTACTCTGTAATTTAGTTTTTCTCAAATTTCAGGTGTGATATGCTGATATATTTTTAGGAGTTCTAGGCTTGTTTTTAGCCTTAATTGATAGCTCATGCTTAGTTTAGTACAAAAACGCGGAGTTCCCGTCTCTGTGCTGCCTTTTTTATTACGAAAAAAATTTACTCTGAAAATTTTAATTTTCTCAAACTTCAGGTGTGATATGCTGATATATTTTCAGGAGTTCTTGGCTTGCTATTGGTCTCAAATGATAGCTCAAGCTTAGATCAGTTTAAAACTGTGGATTTCCCGTCTCTGTGCTGCCTTTTTTGTAACGAAAAAAATTAACTCTGAAATTTCGATTTTCTCAAACTTTAGGTGTGATATGCTGATACTTTTTCAGGAGTTCTAGACTTGTTTTTGGTCTTAATTGATATGCTTATGTCCATACAAAGCTACGTCGTAGTCGGCTCTGCGCTGACTTTTTTGATAAGAAAAAATTAACTCCGAAAATTCAATATTCTCAAATTTCAGGTGTGATATGCTAATATATTTTCAGGAGTTCTAGGCTTATTTTTGGTCTTAAACGATAGCTAATGCACGGTAACGTAAAAAACCGCGCAGTTCCTGGCTCTGCGCTACCTTTTTTATTACGAAAATATTTACTCTGAAATTTAGATTTTCTCAAATATCAGGTGTGATATGCTGATATATTTTCAAAAGTTCTACGCTTATTTTTGGGCTTAAATGATAGCTTATGCTTAGCTTAGTGCAAAAACCCGGAGTTCCCGTCTCTGTGCTGCCTTTTTTATTACGAAAAAATTTTAATCTGAAAATTTAAATTTTCTCAAACTTCAGGTGTGATATGCTGATATATTTTCAGGAGTTCTTGGCTTGTTATTGGTCTCAAATGATAGCTCAAGCTTAGTTTCGTCCAAAACCGCGTAGTTCCTGGCTCTGAGTGTACTTATTTTCTATGAAAAAAATAAGTCTGTTATTTAGATTTTCTCAAATTTAAGTTGTGATATGCTGATATGTTTTCAGGAATTTGGGGCCTGTTTTTGGTCTCCAACGATAGCTTATGCTCAGTTACGTACAAAAGCACGCAGTTCCTGGCTCTGCGCTGCATTTTATTATTACGAAAATATTACTCTGTAATTTAGTTTTTCTCAAATTTCAGTTGTGATATGCTGATATATTTTTAGGAGTTCTAGGCTTGTTTTTAGCCTTAATTGATAGCTCATGCTTATTTAAGTACAAAAACGCGGAGTTCCCGTCTCTGTGCTGCCTTTTTTATTACGAAAAAAATTTACTCTGAAAATTTTAATTTTCTCAAACTTCAGGTGTGATAAGCTGATATATTTTCAGGAGTTCTAGGCTTGTTTTTAATCTTCAATGATAGCTCTTGCTTAGATTAGTTCAAAACCACGGAGTTCCCGTCTCTGTGCTGCCTTTTTTGTAACGAAAAAAATTAACTCTGAAATTTCGATTTTCTCAAACTTTAGGTGTGATATGCTGACATATTTTCAGGAGTTCTTGGCTTGCTATTGGTCTCAAATGATAGCTCAAGCTTGGTTTCGTCCAAAACCGCGGAGTTCCCGTCTTTGTGCTGCCTTTTTTATTTCGAAAAAATTTTAATCTGAAAATTTCAATTTTCTTAAACTTCAGGTGTGATATGCTGATATATTTTCAGGAGTTTTAGGCTTGTTTTTAGTCTTAAATGATAGCTCATGCTTAGATTAGTTCAAAACCGCGGAGTTCTTGTCTCTGTGCCGCCTTTTTTGTAAAGAAAAAAATTAAATCTGAAATTTTGATTTTCTCAAACTTTAGGTGTGATATGCTGATATATTTTCAGGAGTTCTTGGCTTGTTATTGGTCTCATATGATAGCTCAAGCTTAGTTTTGTACAAAACCGCAGAGTTCCCGTCTCTGTGCTGCCTTTTTGTAACAAAAAATATTTACTCTAAAATTTGAATTTTCTCAAACTTCAGGTTTGATATGCTGATACTTTTTCAGGAGTTCTAGACTTGTTTTTGGTCTATATTGATATGCTTATGTTCATACAAAGCTACGTCGTAGTCGGCTCTGCGCTGATTTTTTTGATAAGAAAAAATTAACTCCGAAAATTCAATATTCTCAAATTTCAGGTGTGACATGCTAATATATTTTCAGGAGTTCTAGGCTTATTTTTGGTCTTAAACGATAGCTAATGCACGGTAACGTAAAAAACCACGCAGTTTCTGGCTCTGCGCTGCCTTTTTTATTACGAAAAAATTTACTCTGAAATTTAGATTTTCTCAAACATCAGGTGTGATATGCTGATATATTTTCAAAAGTTCTAGGCATATTTTTGGGCTTAAATGATAGCTCAAGCTTAGCTTAGTGCAAAACTGCGAAGTTTCCATCTCTGTGCTGCCTTTTTTGTAACGAAAAAAATTAAATCTGAAATTTCGATTTTCTCAAATTTTAGGTGTGATATGCTGATATATTTTCAGGAGTTCTTGGCTTGTTATTGGTCTCAAATGATAGCTTCAGCTTGGTTTCGTCCAAAACCGCGGAGTTCCCGTCTCTGTGCTGCCGTTTTTATTACGAAAAAATTTTACTCTGAAAATTTAAGTTTTCTCAAATTTCAGGTGTGATATGCTGATATATTTTCAGGAGTTCTTGGCTTGCTATTGGTCTCAAATGATAGCTCAAGCTTAGATCAGTTTAAAACTGTGGATTTCCCGTCTCTGTGCTGCCTTTTTTGTAACGAAAAAAATTAACTCTGAAATTTCGATTTTCTCAAACTTTAGGTGTGATATGCTGATACTTTTTCAGGAGTTCTAGACTTGTTTTTGGTCTTAATTGATATGCTTATGTCCATACAAAGCTACGTCGTAGTCGGCTCTGCGCTGACTTTTTTGATAAGAAAAAATTAACTCCGAAAATTCAATATTCTCAAATTTCAGGTGTGATATGCTAATATATTTTCAGGAGTTCTAGGCTTATTTTTGGTCTTAAACGATAGCTAATGCACGGTAACGTAAAAAACCGCGCAGTTCCTGGCTCTGCGCTACCTTTTTTATTACGAAAATATTTACTCTGAAATTTAGATTTTCTCAAACATCAGGTGTGATATGCTGATATATTTTCAAAAGTTCTACGCTTATTTTTGGGCTTAAATGATAGCTTATGCTTAGCTTAGTGCAAAAACCCGGAGTTCCCGTCTCTGTGCTGCCTTTTTTATTACGAAAAAATTTTAATCTGAAAATTTAAATTTTCTCAAACTTCAGGTGTGATATGCTGATATATTTTCAGGAGTTCTTGGCTTGTTATTGGTCTCTAATGATAGCTCAAGCTTGGTTTCGTCCAAAACCGCGGAGTTCCCGTCTCTGTGCTGCCTTTTTTTTACGAAAAAATTTTACTCTTAAAATTTAAATTTTCTCAAATTTCAAGTGTGATATTCTGATATATTTTCAGGAGTTCTTGGCTTGTTATTGGTCTCAAATGATAGCTCAAGCTTAATTTCGTCCAAAACCGCGTAGTTCCTGGCTCTGAGAGTACTTATTTTCTATGAAAAAAATAAGTCTGTTATTTAGATTTTCTCAAATTTAAGTTGTGATATGCTGATATGTTTTCAGGAATTTGGGGCCTGATTTTGGTCTCCAACGATAGCTTATGCTCAGTTACGTACAAAAGCACGCAGTTCCTGGCTCTGCGCTGCATTTTATTATTACGAAAATATTACTCTGTAATTTAGTTTTTCTCAAATTTCAGGTGTGATATGCTGATATATTTTTAGGAGTTCTAGGCTTGTTTTTAGCCTTAATTGATAGCTCATGCTTAGTTTAGTACAAAAACGCGGAGTTCCCGTCTCTGTGCTGCCTTTTTTATTACGAAAAAAATTTACTCTGAAAATTTTAATTTTCTCAAACTTCAGGTGTGATATGCTGATATATTTTCAGGAGTTCTTGGCTTGTTATTGGTCTCTAATGATAGCTCAAGCTTGGTTTCGTCCAAAACCGCGGAGTTCCCGTCTCTGTGCTGCCTTTTTTTTACGAAAAAATTTTACTCTTAAAATTTAAATTTTCTCAAATTTCAGGTGCGATATGCTGATATATTTTCAGGAGTTCTAGGCTTGCTTTTAGTCTTAAATGATAGCTCTTGCTTAGATTAGTTCAAAACTGCGGATTTCCTGTCTCTGTGCTGCCTTTTTTGTAACGAAAAAAATTAACTCTGAAATTTAGATTTTCTCAAATTTTAGGTGTGATATGCTGACATATTTTCAGGAGTTCTTGGCTTGCTATTGGTCTCAAATGATAGCTCAAGCTTGGTTTCGTCCAAAACCGCGGAGTTCCCGTCTTTGTGCTGCCTTTTTTATTTCGAAAAAAATTTAATCTGAAAATTTCAATTTTCTTAAACTTCAGGTGTGATATGCTGATATATTTTCAGGAGTTTTAGGCTTGTTTTTAGTCTTAAATGATAGCTCATGCTTAGATTAGTTCAAAACCGCGGAGTTCTTGTCTCTGTGCCGCCTTTTTTGTAAAGAAAAAAATTAAATCTGAAATTTTGATTTTCTCAAACTTCAGGTGTGATATGCTGATATATTTTCAGGAGTTCTTGGCTTGTTATTGGTCTCTAATGATAGCTCAAGCTTAGTTTCGTCCAAAACCGCGGAGTTCCCGTCTCTGTGCTGCCTTTTTTTTTACGAAAAAATTTTACTCTTAAAATTTAAATTTTCTCAAATTTCAAGTGTGATATGCTGATATATTTTCAGGAGTTCTTGGCTTGTTATTGGTCTCAAATGATAGCTCAAGCTTAGTTTCGTCCAAAACCGCGTAGTTCCTGGCTCTGAGTGTACTTATTTTCTATGAAAAAAATAAGTCTGTTATTTAGATTTTCTCAAATTTAAGTTGTGATATGCTGATATGTTTTCAGGAATTTGGGGCCTGTTTTTGGTCTCCAACGATAGCTTATGCTCAGTTACGTACAAAAGCACGCAGTTCCTGGCTCTGCGCTGCATTTTATTATTACGAAAATATTACTCTGTAATTTAGTTTTTCTCAAATTTCAGTTGTGATATGCTGATATATTTTTAGGAGTTCTAGGCTTGTTTTTAGCCTTAATTGATAGCTCATGCTTATTTTAGTACAAAAACGCGGAGTTCCCGTCTCTGTGCTGCCTTTTTTATTACGAAAAAAATTTACTCTGAAAATTTTAATTTTCTCAAACTTCAGGTGTGATAAGCTGATATATTTTCAGGAGTTCTAGGCTTGTTTTTAATCTTCAATGATAGCTCTTGCTTAGATTAGTTCAAAACCACGGAGTTCCCGTCTCTGTGCTGCCTTTTTTGTAACGAAAAAAATTAACTCTGAAATTTCGATTTTCTCAAACTTTAGGTGTGATATGCTGACATATTTTCAGGAGTTCTTGGCTTGCTATTGGTCTCAAATGATAGCTCAAGCTTGGTTTCGTCCAAAACCGCGGAGTTCCCGTCTTTGTGCTGCCTTTTTTATTTCGAAAAAATTTTAATCTGAAAATTTCAATTTTCTTAAATTTCAGGTGTGATATGCTGATATATTTTCAGGAGTTTTAGGCTTGTTTTTAGTCTTAAATGATAGCTCATGCTTAGATTAGTTCAAAACCGCGGAGTTCTTGTCTCTGTGCCGCCTTTTTTGTAAAGAAAAAAATTAAATCTGAAATTTTGATTTTCTCAAACTTTAGGTGTGATATGCTGATATATTTTCAGGAGTTCTTGGCTTGTTATTGGTCTCATATGATAGCTCAAGCTTAGTTTTGTACAAAACCGCAGAGTTCCCGTCTCTGTGCTGCCTTTTTGTAACAAAAAATATTTACTCTAAAATTTGAATTTTCTCAAACTTCAGGTTTGATATGCTGATACTTTTTCAGGAGTTCTAGACTTGTTTTTGGTCTTAATTGATATGCTTATGTTCATACAAAGCTACGTCGTAGTCGGCTCTGCGCTGATTTTTTTGATAAGAAAAAATTAACTCCGAAAATTCATTATTCTCAAATTTCAGGTGTGACATGCTAATATATTTTCAGGAGTTCTAGGCTTATTTTTGGTCTTAAACGATAGCTAATGCACGGTAACGTAAAAAACCACGCAGTTTCTGGCTCTGCGCTGCCTTTTTTATTACGAAAAAATTTACTCTGAAATTTAGATTTTCTCAAACATCAGGTGTGATATGCTGATATATTTTCAAAAGTTCTAGGCATATTTTTGGGCTTAAATGATAGCTCAAGCTTAGCTTAGTGCAAAACTGCGAAGTTTCCATCTCTGTGCTGCCTTTTTTGTAACGAAAAAAATTAAATCTGAAATTTCGATTTTCTCAAATTTTAGGTGTGATATGCTGATATATTTTCAGGAGTTCTTGGCTTGTTATTGGTCTCAAATGATAGCTCCAGCTTGGTTTCGTCCAAAACCGCGGAGTTCCCGTCTCTGTGCTGCCGTTTTTATTACGAAAAAATTTTACTCTGAAAATTTAAGTTTTCTCAAATTTCAGGTGTGATATGCTGATATATTTTCAGGAGTTCTTGGCTTGCTATTGGTCTCAAATGATAGCTCAAGCTTAGATCAGTTGAAAACTGCGGATTTCCCGTCTCTGTGCTGCCTTTTTTGTAACGAAAAAAATTAACTCTGAAATTTCGATTTTCTCAAACTTTAGGTGTGATATGCTGATACTTTTTCAGGAGTTCTAGACTTGTTTTTGGTCTTAATTGATATGCTTATGTCCATACAAAGCTACGTCGTAGTCGGCTCTGCGCTGACTTTTTTGATAAGAAAAAATTAACTCCGAAAATTCAATATTCTCAAATTTCAGGTGTGATATGCTAATATATTTTCAGGAGTTCTAGGCTTATTTTTGGTCTTAAACGATAGCTAATGCACGGTAACGTAAAAAACCGCGCAGTTCCTGGCTCTGCGCTACCTTTTTTATTACGAAAATATTTACTCTGAAATTTAGATTTTCTCAAACATCAGGTGTGATATGCTGATATATTTTCAAAAGTTCTACGCTTATTTTTGGGCTTAAATGATAGCTTATGCTTAGCTTAGTGCAAAAACCCGGAGTTCCCGTCTCTGTGCTGCCTTTTTTATTACGAAAAAATTTTAATCTGAAAATTTAAATTTTCTCAAACTTCAGGTGTGATATGCTGATATATTTTCAGGAGTTCTTGGCTTGTTATTGGTCTCTAATGATAGCTCAAGCTTGGTTTCGTCCAAAACCGCGGAGTTCCCGTCTCTGTGCTGCCTTTTTTTTACGAAAAAATTTTACTCTTAAAATTTAAATTTTCTCAAATTTCAAGTGTGATATGCTGATATATTTTCAGGAGTTCTTGGCTTGTTATTGGTCTCAAATGATAGCTCAAGCTTAGTTTCGTCCAAAACCGCGTAGTTCCTGGCTCTGAGTGTACTTATTTTCTATGAAAAAAATAAGTCTGTTATTTAGATTTTCTCAAATTTAAGTTGTGATATGCTGATATGTTTTCAGGAATTTGGGGCCTGTTTTTGGTCTCCAACGATAGCTTATGCTCAGTTACGTACAAAAGCACGCAGTTCCTGGCTCTGCGCTGCATTTTATTATTACGAAAATATTACTCTGTAATTTAGTTTTTCTCAAATTTCAGGTGTGATATGCTGATATATTTTTAGGAGTTCTAGGCTTGTTTTTAGCCTTAATTGATAGCTCATGCTTAGTTTAGTACAAAAACGCGGAGTTCCCGTCTCTGTGCTGCCTTTTTTATTACGAAAAAAATTTACTCTGAAAATTTTAATTTTCTCAAACTTCAGGTGTGATAAGCTGATATATTTTCAGGAGTTCTAGGCTTGTTTTTAATCTTCAATGATAGCTCTTGCTTAGATTAGTTCAAAACCACGGAGTTCCCGTCTCTGTGCTGCCTTTTTTGTAACGAAAAAAATTAACTCTGAAATTTCGATTTTATCAAACTTTAGGTGTGATATGCTGACATATTTTCAGGAGTTCTTGGCTTGCTATTGGTCTCAAATGATAGCTCAAGCTTGGTTTCGTCCAAAACCGCGGAGTTCCCGTCTTTGTGCTGCCTTTTTTATTTCGAAAAAATTTTAATCTGAAAATTTCAATTTTCTTAAACTTCAGGTGTGATATGCTGATATATTTTCAGGAGTTTTAGGCTTGTTTTTAGTCTTAAATGATAGCTCATGCTTAGATTAGTTCAAAACCGCGGAGTTCTTGTCTCTGTGCCGCCTTTTTTGTAAAGAAAAAAATTAAATCTGAAATTTTGATTTTCTTAAACTTTAGGTGTGATATGCTGATATATTTTCAGGAGTTCTTGGCTTGTTATTGGTCTCATATGATAGCTCAAGCTTAGTTTTGTACAAAACCGCAGAGTTCCCGTCTCTGTGCTGCCTTTTTGTAACAAAAAATATTTACTCTAAAATTTGAATTTTCTCAAACTTCAGGTTTGATATGCTGATACTTTTTCAGGAGTTCTAGACTTGTTTTTGGTCTTAATTGATATGCTTATGTTCATACAAAGCTACGTCGTAGTCGGCTCTGCGCTGATTTTTTTGATAAGAAAAAATTAACTCCGAAAATTCATTATTCTCAAATTTCAGGTGTGACATGCTAATATATTTTCAGGAGTTCTAGGCTTATTTTTGGTCTTAAACGATAGCTAATGCACGGTAACGTAAAAAACCACGCAGTTTCTGGCTCTGCGCTGCCTTTTTTA
Source organism: Pammene aurita (assembly GCA_947086415.1). NCBI lineage: Eukaryota > Metazoa > Arthropoda > Insecta > Lepidoptera > Tortricidae > Pammene > Pammene aurita. Next base: position 5,274,183 of record OX352315.1, on the reverse strand, counting down.
TTACGAAAAAATTTACTCTGAAATTTAGATTTTCTCAAACATCAGGTGTGATATGCTGATATATTTTCAAAAGTTCTAGGCATATTTTTGGGCTTAAATGATAGCTCAAGCTTAGCTTAGTGCAAAACTGCGAAGTTTCCATCTCTGTGCTGCCTTTTTTGTAACGAAAAAAATTAAATCTGAAATTTCGATTTTCTCAAATTTTAGGTGTGATATGCTGATATATTTTCAGGAGTTCTTGGCTTGTTATTGGTCTCAAATGATAGCTCCAGCTTGGTTTCGTCCAAAACCGCGGAGTTCCCGTCTCTGTGCTGCCGTTTTTATTACGAAAAAATTTTACTCTGAAAATTTAAGTTTTCTCAAATTTCAGGTGTGATATGCTGATATATTTTCAGGAGTTCTTGGCTTGCTATTGGTCTCAAATGATAGCTCAAGCTTAGATCAGTTTAAAACTGTGGATTTCCCGTCTCTGTGCTGCCTTTTTTGTAACGAAAAAAATTAACTCTGAAATTTCGATTTTCTCAAACTTTAGGTGTGATATGCTGATACTTTTTCAGGAGTTCTAGACTTGTTTTTGGTCTTAATTGATATGCTTATGTCCATACAAAGCAACGTCGTAGTCGGCTCTGCGCTGACTTTTTTGATAAGAAAAAATTAACTCCGAAAATTCAATATTCTCAAATTTCAGGTGTGATATGCTAATATATTTTCAGGAGTTCTAGGCTTATTTTTGGTCTTAAACGATAGCTAATGCACGGTAACGTAAAAAACCGCGCAGTTCCTGGCTCTGCGCTACCTTTTTTATTACGAAAATATTTACTCTGAAATTTAGATTTTCTCAAACATCAGGTGTGATATGCTGATATATTTTCAAAAGTTCTACGCTTATTTTTGGGCTTAAATGATAGCTTATGCTTAGCTTAGTGCAAAAACCCGGAGTTCCCGTCTCTGTGCTGCCTTTTTTATTACGAAAAAATTTTAATCTGAAAATTTAAATTTTCTCAAACTTCAGGTGTGATATGCTGATATATTTTCAGGAGTTCTTGGCTTGTTATTGGTCTCTAATGATAGCTCAAGCTTGGTTTCGTCCAAAACCGCGGAGTTCCCGTCTCTGTGCTGCCTTTTTTTTACGAAAAAATTTTACTCTTAAAATTTAAATTTTCTCAAATTTCAAGTGTGATATGCTGATATATTTTCAGGAGTTCTTGGCTTGTTATTGGTCTCAAATGATAGCTCAAGCTTAGTTTCGTCCAAAACCGCGTAGTTCCTGGCTCTGAGTGTACTTATTTTCTATGAAAAAAATAAGTCTGTTATTTAGATTTTCTCAAATTTAAGTTGTGATATGCTGATATGTTTTCAGGAATTTGGGGCCTGTTTTTGGTCTCCAACGATAGCTTATGCTCAGTTACGTACAAAAGCACGCAGTTCCTGGCTCTGCGCTGCATTTTATTATTACGAAAATATTACTCTGTAATTTAGTTTTTCTCAAATTTCAGGTGTGATATGCTGATATATTTTTAGGAGTTCTAGGCTTGTTTTTAGCCTTAATTGATAGCTCATGCTTAGTTTAGTACAAAAACGCGGAGTTCCCGTCTCTGTGCTGCCTTTTTTATTACGAAAAAAATTTACTCTGAAAATTTTAATTTTCTCAAATTTCAGGTGTGATATGCTGATATATTTTCAGGAGTTCTTGGCTTGTTATTGGTCTCTAATGATAGCTCAAGCTTAGTTTCGTCCAAAACCGCGGAGTTCCCGTCTCTGTGCTGCCTTTTTTTTTACGAAAAAATTTTACTCTTAAAATTTAAATTTTCTCAAATTTCAAGTGTGATATGCTGATATATTTTCAGGAGTTCTTGGCTTGTTATTGGTCTCAAATGATAGCTCAAGCTTAGTTTCGTCCAAAACCGCGTAGTTCCTGGCTCTGAGTGTACTTATTTTCTATGAAAAAAATAAGTCTGTTATTTAGATTTTCTCAAATTTAAGTTGTGATATGCTGATATGTTTTCAGGAATTTGGGGCCTGTTTTTGGTCTCCAACGATAGCTAATGCACGGTAACGTAAAAAACCACGCAGTTTCTGGCTCTGCGCTGCCTTTTTTATTACGAAAAAATTTACTCTGAAATTTAGATTTTCTCAAACATCAGGTGTGATATGCTGATATGTTTTCAGGAATTTGGGGCCTGTTTTTGGTCTCCAACGATAGCTTATGCTCAGTTACGTACAAAAGCACGCAGTTCCTGGCTCTGCGCTGCATTTTATTATTACGAAAATATTACTCTGTAATTTAGTTTTTCTCAAATTTCAGGTGTGATATGCTGATATATTTTTAGGAGTTCTAGGCTTGTTTTTAGCCTTAATTGATAGCTCATGCTTAGTTTAGTACAAAAACGCGGAGTTCCCGTCTCTGTGCTGCCTTTTTTATTACGAAAAAAATTTACTCTGAAAATTTTAATTTTCTCAAACTTCAGGTGTGATATGCTGATATATTTTCAGGAGTTCTTGGCTTGTTATTGGTCTCTAATGATAGCTCAAGCTTAGTTTCGTCCAAAACCGCGGAGTTCCCGTCTCTGTGCTGCCTTTTTTTTTACGAAAAAATTTTACTCTTAAAATTTAAATTTTCTCAAATTTCAAGTGTGATATGCTGATATATTTTCAGGAGTTCTTGGCTTGTTATTGGTCTCAAATGATAGCTCAAGCTTAGTTTCGTCCAAAACCGCGTAGTTCCTGGCTCTGAGTGTACTTATTTTCTATGAAAAAAATAAGTCTGTTATTTAGATTTTCTCAAATTTAAGTTGTGATATGCTGATATGTTTTCAGGAATTTGGGGCCTGTTTTTGGTCTTCAACGATAGCTTATGCTCAGTTACGTACAAAAGCACGCAGTTCCTGGCTCTGCGCTGCATTTTATTATTACGAAAATATTACTCTGTAATTTAGTTTTTCTCAAATTTCAGTTGTGATATGCTGATATATTTTTAGGAGTTCTAGGCTTGTTTTTAGCCTTAATTGATAGCTCATGCTTATTTTAGTACAAAAACGCGGAGTTCCCGTCTCTGTGCTGCCTTTTTTATTACGAAAAAAATTTACTCTGAAAATTTTAATTTTCTCAAATTTCAGGTGTGATAAGCTGATATATTTTCAGGAGTTCTAGGCTTGTTTTTAATCTTCAATGATAGCTCTTGCTTAGATTAGTTCAAAACCACGGAGTTCCCGTCTCTGTGCTGCCTTTTTTGTAACGAAAAAAATTAACTCTGAAATTTCGATTTTCTCAAACTTTAGGTGTGATATGCTGACATATTTTCAGGAGTTCTTGGCTTGCTATTGGTCTCAAATGATAGCTCAAGCTTGGTTTCGTCCAAAACCGCGGAGTTCCCGTCTTTGTGCTGCCTTTTTTATTTCGAAAAAATTTTAATCTGAAAATTTCAATTTTCTTAAACTTCAGGTGTGATATGCTGATATATTTTCAGGAGTTTTAGGCTTGTTTTTAGTCTTAAATGATAGCTCATGCTTAGATTCGTTCAAAACCGCGGAGTTCTTGTCTCTGTGCCGCCTTTTTTGTAAAGAAAAAAATTAAATCTGAAATTTTGATTTTCTCAAATTTCAGTTGTGATATGCTGATATATTTTTAGGAGTTCTAGGCTTGTTTTTAGCCTTAATTGATAGCTTATGCTTATTTTAGTACAAAAACGCGGAGTTCCCGTCTCTGTGCTGCCTTTTTTGTAACGAAAAAAATTAACTCTGAAATTTCGATTTTCTCAAACTTTAGGTGTGATATGCTGACATATTTTCAGGAGTTCTTGGCTTGCTATTGGTCTCAAATGATAGCTCAAGCTTGGTTTCGTCCAAAACCGCGGAGTTCCCGTCTTTGTGCTGCCTTTTTTATTTCGAAAAAATTTTAATCTGAAAATTTCAATTTTCTTAAACTTCAGGTGTGATATGCTGATATATTTTCAGGAGTTTTAGGCTTGTTTTTAGTCTTAAATGATAGCTCATGCTTAGATTAGTTCAAAACCGCGGAGTTCTTGTCTCTGTGCCGCCTTTTTTGTAAAGAAAAAAATTAAATCTGAAATTTTGATTTTCTCAAACTTTAGGTGTGATATGCTGATATATTTTCAGGAGTTCTTGGCTTGTTATTGGTCTCATATGATAGCTCAAGCTTAGTTTTGTACAAAACCGTAGAGTTCCCGTCTCTGTGCTGCCTTTTTGTAACAAAAAATATTTACTCTAAAATTTGAATTTTCTCAAACTTCAGGTTTGATATGCTGATACTTTTTCAGGAGTTCTAGACTTGTTTTTGGTCTATATTGATATGCTTATGTTCATACAAAGCTACGTCGTAGTCGGCTCTGCGCTGATTTTTTTGATAAGAAAAAATTAACTCCGAAAATTCATTATTCTCAAATTTCAGGTGTGACATGCTAATATATTTTCAGGAGTTCTAGGCTTATTTTTGGTCTTAAACGATAGCTAATGCACGGTAACGTAAAAAACCACGCAGTTTCTGGCTCTGCGCTGCCTTTTTTATTACGAAAAAATTTACTCTGAAATTTAGATTTTCTCAAACATCAGGTGTGATATGCTGATATATTTTCAAAAGTTCTAGGCATATTTTTGGGCTTAAATGATAGCTCAAGCTTAGCTTAGTGCAAAACTGCGAAGTTTCCATCTCTGTGCTGCCTTTTTTGTAACGAAAAAAATTAAATCTGAAATTTCGATTTTCTCAAATTTTAGGTGTGATATGCTGATATATTTTCAGGAGTTCTTGGCTTGTTATTGGTCTCAAATGATAGCTCCAGCTTGGTTTCGTCCAAAACCGCGGAGTTCCCGTCTCTGTGCTGCCGTTTTTATTACGAAAAAATTTTACTCTGAAAATTTAAGTTTTCTCAAATTTCAGGTGTGATATGCTGATATATTTTCAGGAGTTCTTGGCTTGCTATTGGTCTCAAATGATAGCTCAAGCTTAGATCAGTTTAAAACTGTGGATTTCCCGTCTCTGTGCTGCCTTTTTTGTAACGAAAAAAATTAACTCTGAAATTTCGATTTTCTCAAACTTTAGGTGTGATATGCTGATACTTTTTCAGGAGTTCTAGACTTGTTTTTGGTCTTAATTGATATGCTTATGTCCATACAAAGCTACGTCGTAGTCGGCTCTGCGCTGACTTTTTTGATAAGAAAAAATTAACTCCGAAAATTCAATATTCTCAAATTTCAGGTGTGATATGCTAATATATTTTCAGGAGTTCTAGGCTTATTTTTGGTCTTAAACGATAGCTAATGCACGGTAACGTAAAAAACCGCGCAGTTCCTGGCTCTGCGCTACCTTTTTTATTACGAAAATATTTACTCTGAAATTTAGATTTTCTCAAACATCAGGTGTGATATGCTGATATATTTTCAAAAGTTCTACGCTTATTTTTGGGCTTAAATGATAGCTTATGCTTAGCTTAGTGCAAAAACCCGGAGTTCCCGTCTCTGTGCTGCCTTTTTTATTACGAAAAAATTTTAATCTGAAAATTTAAATTTTCTCAAACTTCAGGTGTGATATGCTGATATATTTTCAGGAGTTCTTGGCTTGTTATTGGTCTCTAATGATAGCTCAAGCTTGGTTTCGTCCAAAACCGCGGAGTTCCCGTCTCTGTGCTGCCTTTTTTTTACGAAAAAAATTTACTCTTAAAATTTAAATTTTCTCAAATTTCAAGTGTGATATGCTGATATATTTTCAGGAGTTCTTGGCTTGTTATTGGTCTCAAATGATAGCTCAAGCTTAGTTTCGTCCAAAACCGCGTAGTTCCTGGCTCTGAGTGTACTTATTTTCTATGAAAAAAATAAGTCTGTTATTTAGATTTTCTCAAATGTAAGTTGTGATATGCTGATATGTTTTCAGGAATTTGGGGCCTGTTTTTGGTCTCCAACGATAGCTTATGCTCAGTTACGTACAAAAGCACGCAGTTCCTGGCTCTGCGCTGCATTTTATTATTACGAAAATATTACTCTGTAATTTAGTTTTTCTCAAATTTCAGGTGTGATATGCTGATATATTTTTAGGAGTTCTAGGCTTGTTTTTAGCCTTAATTGATAGCTCATGCTTAGTTTAGTACAAAAACGCGGAGTTCCCGTCTCTGTGCTGCCTTTTTTATTACGAAAATAATTTACTCTGAAAATTTTAATTTTCTCAAACTTCAGGTGTGATATGCTGATATATTTTCAGGAGTTCTTGGCTTGTTATTGGTCTCTAATGATAGCTCAAGCTTAGTTTCGTCCAAAACCGCGGAGTTCCCGTCTCTGTGCTGCCTTTTTTTTTACGAAAAAATTTTACTCTTAAAATATAAATTTTCTCAAATTTCAAGTGTGATGTGCTGATATATTTTCAGGAGTTCTTGGCTTGTTATTGGTCTCAAATGATAGCTCAAGCTTAGTTTCGTCCAAAACCGCGTAGTTCCTGGCTCTGAGTGTACTTATTTTCTATGAAAAAAATAAGTCTGTTATTTAGATTTTCTCAAATTTAAGTTGTGATATGCTGATATGTTTTCAGGAATTTGGGGCCTGTTTTTGGTCTCCAACGATAGCTTATGCTCAGTTACGTACAAAAGCACGCAGTTCCTGGCTCTGCGCTGCATTTTATTATTACGAAAATATTACTCTGTAATTTAGTTTTTCTCAAATTTCAGTTGTGATATGCTGATATATTTTTAGGAGTTCTAGGCTTGTTTTTAGCCTTAATTGATAGCTCATGCTTATTTTAGTACAAAAACGCGGAGTTCCCGTCTCTGTGCTGCCTTTTTTATTACGAAAAAAATTTACTCTGAAAATTTTAATTTTCTCAAATTTCAGGTGTGATAAGCTGATATATTTTCAGGAGTTCTAGGCTTGTTTTTAATCTTCAATGATAGCTCTTGCTTAGATTAGTTCAAAACCACGGAGTTCCCGTCTCTGTGCTGCCTTTTTTGTAACGAAAAAAATTAACTCTGAAATTTCGATTTTCTCAAACTTTAGGTGTGATATGCTGACATATTTTCAGGAGTTCTTGGCTTGCTATTGGTCTCAAATGATAGCTCAAGCTTGGTTTCGTCCAAAACCGCGGAGTTCCCGTCTTTGTGCTGCCTTTTTTATTTCGAAAAAATTTTAATCTGAAAATTTCAATTTTCTTAAACTTCAGGTGTGATATGCTGATATATTTTCAGGAGTTTTAGGCTTGTTTTTAGTCTTAAATGATAGCTCCAGCTTTGTTTCGTCCAAAACCGCGGAGTTCCCGTCTCTGTGCTGCCGTTTTTATTACGAAAAAATTTTACTCTGAAAATTTAAGTTTTCTCAAATTTCAGGTGTGATATGCTGATATATTTTCAGGAGTTCTTGGCTTGCTATTGGTCTCAAATGATAGCTCAAGCTTAGATCAGTTGAAAACTGCGGATTTCCCGTCTCTGTGCTGCCTTTTTTGTAACGAAAAAAATTAACTCTGAAATTTCGATTTTCTCAAACTTTAGGTGTGATATGCTGATACTTTTTCAGGAGTTCTAGACTTGTTTTTGGTCTTAATTGATATGCTTATGTCCATACAAAGCTACGTCGTAGTCGGCTCTGCGCTGACTTTTTTGATAAGAAAAAATTAACTCCGAAAATTCAATATTCTCAAATTTCAGGTGTGATATGCTAATATATTTTCAGGAGTTCTAGGCTTATTTTTGGTCTTAAACGATAGCTAATGCACGGTAACGTAAAAAACCGCGCAGTTCCTGGCTCTGCGCTACCTTTTTTATTACGAAAATATTTACTCTGAAATTTAGATTTTCTCAAACATCAGGTGTGATATGCTGATATATTTTCAAAAGTTCTACGCTTATTTTTGGGCTTAAATGATAGCTTATGCTTAGCTTAGTGCAAAAACCCGGAGTTCCCGTCTCTGTGCTGCCTTTTTTATTACGAAAAAATTTTAATCTGAAAATTTAAATTTTCTCAAACTTCAGGTGTGATATGCTGATATATTTTCAGGAGTTCTTGGCTTGTTATTGGTCTCTAATGATAGCTCAAGCTTGGTTTCGTCCAAAACCGCGGAGTTCCCGTCTCTGTGCTGCCTTTTTTTTACGAAAAAATTTTACTCTTAAAATTTAAATTTTCTCAAATTTCAAGTGTGATATGCTGATATATTTTCAGGAGTTCTTGGCTTGTTATTGGTCTCAAATGATAGCTCAAGCTTAGTTTCGTCCAAAACCGCGTAGTTCCTGGCTCTGAGTGTACTTATTTTCTATGAAAAAAATAAGTCTGTTATTTAGATTTTCTCAAATTTAAGTTGTGATATGCTGATATGTTTTCAGGAATTTGGGGCCTGTTTTTGGTCTCCAACGATAGCTTATGCTCAGTTACGTACAAAAGCACGCAGTTCCTGGCTCTGCGCTGCATTTTATTATTACGAAAATATTACTCTGTAATTTAGTTTTTCTCAAATTTCAGGTGTGATATGCTGATATATTTTTAGGAGTTCTAGGCTTGTTTTTAGCCTTAATTGATAGCTCATGCTTAGTTTAGTACAAAAACGCGGAGTTCCCGTCTCTGTGCTGCCTTTTTTATTACGAAAAAAATTTACTCTGAAAATTTTAATTTTCTCAAACTTCAGGTGTGATATGCTGATATATTTTCAGGAGTTCTTGGCTTGTTATTGGTCTCTAATGATAGCTCAAGCTTGGTTTCGTCCAAAACCGCGGAGTTCCCGTCTCTGTGCTGCCTTTTTTTTACGAAAAAATTTTACTCTTAAAATTTAAATTTTCTCAAATTTCAGGTGCGATATGCTGATATATTTTCAGGAGTTCTAGGCTTGCTTTTATTCTTAAATGATAGCTCTTGCTTAGATTAGTTCAAAACTGCGGATTTCCTGTCTCTGTGCTGCCTTTTTTGTAACGAAAAAAATTAACTCTGAAATTTCGATTTTCTCAAATTTTAGGTGTGATATGCTGACATATTTTCAGGAGTTCTTGGCTTGCTATTGGTCTCAAATGATAGCTCAAGCTTGGTTTCGTCCAAAACCGCGGAGTTCCCGTCTTTGTGCTGCCTTTTTTATTTCGAAAAAATTTTAATCTGAAAATTTCAATTTTCTTAAAGTTCAGGTGTGATATGCTGATATATTTTCAAGAGTTTTAGGCTTGTTTTTAGTCTTAAATGATAGCTAATGCTTAGATTAGTTCAAAACCGCGGAGTTCTTGTCTCTGTGCCGCCTTTTTTGTAAAGAAAAAAATTAAATCTGAAATTTTGATTTTCTCAAACTTTAGGTGTGATATGCTGATATATTTTCAGGAGTTCTTGGCTTGTTATTGGTCTCGTATGATAGCTCAAGCTTAGTTTTGTACAAAACCGCAGAGTTCCCGTCTCTGTGCTGCCTTTTTGTAACAAAAAATATTTACTCTAAAATTTGAATTTTCTCAAACTTCAGGTTTGATATGCTGATACTTTTTCAGGAGTTCTAGACTTGTTTTTGGTCTTAATTGATATGCTTATGTTCATACAAAGCTACGTCGTAGTCGGCTCTGCGCTGATTTTTTTGATAAGAAAAAATTAACTCCGAAAATTCATTATTCTCAAATTTCAGGTGTGACATGCTAATATATTTTCAGGAGTTCTAGGCTTATTTTTGGTCTTAAACGATAGCTAATGCACGGTAACGTAAAAAACCACGCAGTTTCTGGCTCTGCGCTGCCTTTTTTATTACGAAAAAATTTACTCTGAAATTTAGATTTTCTCAAACATCAGGTGTGATATGCTGATATATTTTCAAAAGTTCTAGGCATATTTTTGGGCTTAAATGATAGCTCAAGCTTAGCTTAGTGCAAAACTGCGAAGTTTCCATCTCTGTGCTGCCTTTTTTGTAACGAAAAAAATTAAATCTGAAATTTCGATTTTCTCAAATTTTAGGTGTGATATGCTGATATATTTTCAGGAGTTCTTGGCTTGTTATTGGTCTCAAATGATAGCTCCAGCTTGGTTTCGTCCAAAACCGCGGAGTTCCCGTCTCTGTGCTGCCGTTTTTATTACGAAAAAATTTTACTCTGAAAATTTAAGTTTTCTCAAATTTCAGGTGTGATATGCTGATATATTTTCAGGAGTTCTTGGCTTGCTTTTGGTCTCAAATGATAGCTCAAGCTTAGATCAGTTTAAAACTGCGGATTTCCCGTCTCTGTGCTGCCTTTTTTGTAACGAAAAAAATTAACTCTGAAATTTCGATTTTCTCAAACTTTAGGTGTGATATGCTGATACTTTTTCAGGAGTTCTAGACTTGTTTTTGGTCTTAATTGATATGCTTATGTCCATACAAAGCTACGTCGTAGTCGGCTCTGCGCTGACTTTTTTGATAAGAAAAAATTAACTCCGAAAATTCAATATTCTCAAATTTCAGGTGTGATATGCTAATATATTTTCAGGAGTTCTAGGCTTATTTTTGGTCTTAAACGATAGCTAATGCACGGTAACGTAAAAAACCGCGCAGTTCCTGGCTCTGCGCTACCTTTTTTATTACGAAAATATTTACTCTGAAATTTAGATTTTCTCAAACATCAGGTGTGATATGCTGATATATTTTCAAAAGTTCTACGCTTATTTTTGGGCTTAAATGATAGCTTATGCTTAGCTTAGTGCAAAAACCCGGAGTTCCCGTCTCTGTGCTGCCTTTTTTATTACGAAAAAATTTTAATCTGAAAATTTAAATTTTCTCAAACTTCAGGTGTGATATGCTGATATATTTTCAGGAGTTCTTGGCTTGTTATTGGTCTCTAATGATAGCTCAAGCTTGGTTTCGTCCAAAACCGCGGAGTTCCCGTCTCTGTGCTGCCTTTTTTTTACGAAAAAATTTTACTCTTAAAATTTAAATTTTCTCAAATTTCAAGTGTGATATGCTGATATATTTTCAGGAGTTCTTGGCTTGTTATTGGTCTCAAATGATAGCTCAAGCTTAGTTTCGTCCAAAACCGCGTAGTTCCTGGCTCTGAGTGTACTTATTTTCTATGAAAAAAATAAGTCTGTTATTTAGATTTTCTCAAATTTAAGTTGTGATATGCTGATATGTTTTCAGGAATTTGGGGCCTGTTTTTGGTCTCCAACGATAGCTTATGCTCAGTTACGTACAAAAGCACGCAGTTCCTGGTTCTGCGCTGCATTTTATTATTACGAAAATATTACTCTGTAATTTAGTTTTTCTCAAATTTCAGGTGTGATATGCTGATATATTTTTAGGAGTTCTAGGCTTGTTTTTAGCCTTAATTGATAGCTCATGCTTAGTTCAGTACAAAAACGCGGAGTTCCCGTCTCTGTGCTGCCTTTTTTATTACGAAAAAAATTTACTCTGAAAATTTTAATTTTCTCAAATTTCAGGTGTGATAAGCTGATATATTTTCAGGAGTTCTAGGCTTGTTTTTAATCTTCAATGATAGCTCTTGCTTAGATTAGTTCAAAACCACGGAGTTCCCGTCTCTGTGCTGCCTTTTTTGTAACGAAAAAAATTAACTCTGAAATTTCGATTTTCTCAAACTTTAGGTGTGATATGCTGACATATTTTCAGGAGTTCTTGGCTTGCTATTGGTCTCAAATGATAGCTCAAGCTTGGTTTCGTCCAAAACCGCGGAGTTCCCGTCTTTGTGCTGCCTTTTTTATTTCGAAAAAATTTTAATCTGAAAATTTCAATTTTCTTAAACTTCAGGTGTGATATGCTGATATATTTTCAGGAGTTCTTAGCTTGTTATTGGTCTCATATGATAGCTCAAGCTTATTTTTGTACAAAACCGCAGAGTTCCCGTCTCTGTGCTGCCTTTTTGTAACAAAAAATATTTACTCTAAAATTTGAATTTTCTCAAACTTCAGGTTTGATATGCTGATACTTTTTCAGGAGTTCTAGACTTGTTTTTGGTCTTAATTGATATGCTTATGTTCATACAAAGCTACGTCGTAGTCGGCTCTGCGCTGATTTTTTTGATAAGAAAAAATTAACTCCGAAAATTCATTATTCTCAAATTTCAGGTGTGACATGCTAATATATTTTCAGGAGTTCTAGGCTTATTTTTGGTCTTAAACGATAGCTAATGCACGGTAACGTAAAAAACCACGCAGTTTCTGGCTCTGCGCTGCCTTTTTTATTACGAAAAAATTTACTCTGAAATTTAGATTTTCTCAAACATCAGGTGTGATATGCTGATATATTTTCAAAAGTTCTAGGCATATTTTTGGACTTAAATGATAGCTCAAGCTTAGCTTAGTGCAAAACTGCGAAGTTTCCATCTCTGTGCTGCCTTTTTTGTAACGAAAAAAATTAAATCTGAAATTTCGATTTTCTCAAATTTTAGGTGTGATATGCTGATATATTTTCAGGAGTTCTTGGCTTGTTATTGGTCTCAAATGATAGCTCCAGCTTTGTTTCGTCCAAAACCGCGGAGTTCCCGTCTCTGTGCTGCCGTTTTTATTACGAAAAAATTTTACTCTGAAAATTTAAGTTTTCTCAAATTTCAGGTGTGATATGCTGATATATTTTCAGGAGTTCTTGGCTTGCTATTGGTCTCAAATGATAGCTCAAGCTTAGATCAGTTGAAAACTGCGGATTTCCCGTCTCTGTGCTGCCTTTTTTGTAACGAAAAAAATTAACTCTGAAATTTCGATTTTCTCAAACTTTAGGTGTGATATGCTGATACTTTTTCAGGAGTTCTAGACTTGTTTTTGGTCTTAATTGATATGCTTATGTCCATACAAAGCTACGTCGTAGTCGGCTCTGCGCTGACTTTTTTGATAAGAAAAAATTAACTCCGAAAATTCAATATTCTCAAATTTCAGGTGTGATATGCTAATATATTTTCAGGAGTTCTAGGCTTATTTTTGGTCTTAAACGATAGCTAATGCACGGTAACGTAAAAAACCGCGCAGTTCCTGGCTCTGCGCTACCTTTTTTATTACGAAAATATTTACTCTGAAATTTAGATTTTCTCAAACATCAGGTGTGATATGCTGATATATTTTCAAAAGTTCTACGCTTATTTTTGGGCTTAAATGATAGCTTATGCTTAGCTTAGTGCAAAAACCCGGAGTTCCCGTCTCTGTGCTGCCTTTTTTATTACGAAAAAATTTTAATCTGAAAATTTAAATTTTCTCAAACTTCAGGTGTGATATGCTGATATATTTTCAGGAGTTCTTGGCTTGTTATTGGTCTCTAATGATAGCTCAAGCTTGGTTTCGTCCAAAACCGCGGAGTTCCCGTCTCTGTGCTGCCTTTTTTTTACGAAAAAATTTTACTCTTAAAATTTAAATTTTCTCAAATTTCAAGTGTGATATGCTGATATATTTTCAGGAGTTCTTGGCTTGTTATTGGTCTCAAATGATAGCTCAAGCTTAGTTTCGTCCAAAACCGCGTAGTTCCTGGCTCTGAGTGTACTTATTTTCTATGAAAAAAATAAGTCTGTTATTTAGATTTTCTCAAATTTAAGTTGTGATATGCTGATATGTTTTCAGGAATTTGGGGCCTGTTTTTGGTCTCCAACGATAGCTTATGCTCAGTTACGTACAAAAGCACGCAGTTCCTGGCTCTGCGCTGCATTTTATTATTACGAAAATATTACTCTGTAATTTAGTTTTTCTCAAATTTCAGGTGTGATATGCTGATATATTTTTAGGAGTTCTAGGCTTGTTTTTAGCCTTAATTGATAGCTCATGCTTAGTTTAGTACAAAAACGCGGAGTTCCCGTCTCTGTGCTGCCTTTTTTATTACGAAAATAATTTACTCTGAAAATTTTAATTTTCTCAAACTTCAGGTGTGATATGCTGATATATTTTCAGGAGTTCTTGGCTTGTTATTGTTCTCTAATGATAGCTCAAGCTTAGTTTCGTCCAAAACCGCGGAGTTCCCGTCTCTGTGCTGCCTTTTTTTTTACGAAAAAATTTTACTCTTAAAATATAAATTTTCTCAAATTTCAAGTGTGATATGCTGATATATTTTCAGGAGTTCTTGGCTTGTTATTGGTCTCAAATGATAGCTCAAGCTTAGTTTCGTCCAAAACCGCGTAGTTCCTGGCTCTGAGTGTACTTATTTTCTATGAAAAAAATAAGTCTGTTATTTAGATTTTCTCAAATTTAAGTTGTGATATGCTGATATGTTTTCAGGAATTTGGGGCCTGTTTTTGGTCTCCAACGATAGCTTATGCTCAGTTACGTACAAAAGCACGCAGTTCCTGGCTCTGCGCTGCATTTTATTATTACGAAAATATTACTCTGTAATTTAGTTTTTCTCAAATTTCAGTTGTGATATGCTGATATATTTTTAGGAGTTCTAGGCTTGTTTTTAGCCTTAATTGATAGCTCATGCTTATTTTAGTACAAAAACGCGGAGTTCCCGTCTCTGTGCTGCCTTTTTTATTACGAAAAAAATTTACTCTGAAAATTTTAATTTTCTCAAATTTCAGGTGTGATAAGCTGATATATTTTCAGGAGTTCTAGGCTTGTTTTTAATCTTCAATGATAGCTCTTGCTTAGATTAGTTCAAAACCACGGAGTTCCCGTCTCTGTGCTGCCTTTTTTGTAACGAAAAAAATTAACTCTGAAATTTCGATTTTCTCAAACTTTAGGTGTGATATGCTGACATATTTTCAGGAGTTCTTGGCTTGCTATTGGTCTCAAATGATAGCTCAAGCTTGGTTTCGTCCAAAACCGCGGAGTTCCCGTCTTTGTGCTGCCTTTTTTATTTCGAAAAAATTTTAATCTGAAAATTTCAATTTTCTTAAACTTCAGGTGTGATATGCTGATATATTTTCAGGAGTTTTAGGCTTGTTTTTAGTCTTAAATGATAGCTCATGCTTAGATTAGTTCAAAACCGCGGAGTTCTTGTCTCTGTGCCGCCTTTTTTGTAAAGAAAAAAATTAAATCTGAAATTTTGATTTTCTCAAACTTTAGGTGTGATATGCTGATATATTTTCAGGAGTTCTTGGCTTGTTATTGGTCTCATATGATAGCTCAAGCTTAGTTTTGTACAAAACCGCAGAGTTCCCGTCTCTGTGCTGCCTTTTTGTAACAAAAAATATTTACTCTAAAATTTGAATTTTCTCAAACTTCAGGTTTGATATGCTGATACTTTTTCAGGAGTTCTAGACTTGTTTTTGGTCTTAATTGATATGCTTATGTTCATACAAAGCTACGTCGTAGTCGGCTCTGCGCTGATTTTTTTGATAAGAAAAAATTAACTCCGAAAATTCATTATTCTCAAATTTCAGGTGTGACATGCTAATATATTTTCAGGAGTTCTAGGCTTATTTTTGGTCTTAAACGATAGCTAATGCACGGTAACGTAAAAAACCACGCAGTTTCTGGCTCTGCGCTGCCTTTTTTATTACGAAAAAATTTACTCTGAAATTTAGATTTTCTCAAACATCAGGTGTGATATGCTGATATATTTTCAAAAGTTCTAGGCATATTTTTGGACTTAAATGATAGCTCAAGCTTAGCTTAGTGCAAAACTGCGAAGTTTCCATCTCTGTGCTGCCTTTTTTGTAACGAAAAAAATTAAATCTGAAATTTCGATTTTCTCAAATTTTAGGTGTGATATGCTGATATATTTTCAGGAGTTCTTGGCTTGTTATTGGTCTCAAATGATAGCTCCAGCTTTGTTTCGTCCAAAACCGCGGAGTTCCCGTCTCTGTGCTGCCGTTTTTATTACGAAAAAATTTTACTCTGAAAATTTAAGTTTTCTCAAATTTCAGGTGTGATATGCTGATATATTTTCAGGAGTTCTTGGCTTGCTATTGGTCTCAAATGATAGCTCAAGCTTAGATCAGTTGAAAACTGCGGATTTCCCGTCTCTGTGCTGCCTTTTTTGTAACGAAAAAAATTAACTCTGAAATTTCGATTTTCTCAAACTTTAGGTGTGATATGCTGATACTTTTTCAGGAGTTCTAGACTTGTTTTTGGTCTTAATTGATATGCTTATGTCCATACAAAGCTACGTCGTAGTCGGCTCTGCGCTGACTTTTTTGATAAGAAAAAATTAACTCCGAAAATTCAATATTCTCAAATTTCAGGTGTGATATGCTAATATATTTTCAGGAGTTCTAGGCTTATTTTTGGTCTTAAACGATAGCTAATGCACGGTAACGTAAAAAACCGCGCAGTTCCTGGCTCTGCGCTACCTTTTTTATTACGAAAATATTTACTCTGAAATTTAGATTTTCTCAAACATCAGGTGTGATATGCTGATATATTTTCAAAAGTTCTACGCTTATTTTTGGGCTTAAATGATAGCTTATGCTTAGCTTAGTGCAAAAACCCGGAGTTCCCGTCTCTGTGCTGCCTTTTTTATTACGAAAAAATTTTAATCTGAAAATTTAAATTTTCTCAAACTTCAGGTGTGATATGCTGATATATTTTCAGGAGTTCTTGGCTTGTTATTGGTCTCTAATGATAGCTCAAGCTTGGTTTCGTCCAAAACCGCGGAGTTCCCGTCTCTGTGCTGCCTTTTTTTTACGAAAAAATTTTACTCTTAAAATTTAAATTTTCTCAAATTTCAAGTGTGATATGCTGATATATTTTCAGGAGTTCTTGGCTTGTTATTGGTCTCAAATGATAGCTCAAGCTTAGTTTCGTCCAAAACCGCGTAGTTCCTGGCTCTGAGTGTACTTATTTTCTATGAAAAAAATAAGTCTGTTATTTAGATTTTCTCAAATTTAAGTTGTGATATGCTGATATGTTTTCAGGAATTTGGGGCCTGTTTTTGGTCTCCAACGATAGCTTATGCTCAGTTACGTACAAAAGCACGCAGTTCCTGGCTCTGCGCTGCATTTTATTATTACGAAAATATTACTCTGTAATTTAGTTTTTCTCAAATTTCAGGTGTGATATGCTGATATATTTTTAGGAGTTCTAGGCTTGTTTTTAGCCTTAATTGATAGCTCATGCTTAGTTTAGTACAAAAACGCGGAGTTCCCGTCTCTGTGCTGCCTTTTTTATTACGAAAAAAATTTACTCTGAAAATTTTAATTTTCTCAAACTTCAGGTGTGATATGCTGATATATTTTCAGGAGTTCTTGGCTTGTTATTGGTCTCTAATGATAGCTCAAGCTTGGTTTCGTCCAAAACCGCGGAGTTCCCGTCTCTGTGCTGCCTTTTTTTTACGAAAAAATTTTACTCTTAAAATTTAAATTTTCTCAAATTTCAGGTGCGATATGCTGATATATTTTCAGGAGTTCTAGGCTTGCTTTTATTCTTAAATGATAGCTCTTGCTTAGATTAGTTCAAAACTGCGGATTTCCTGTCTCTGTGCTGCCTTTTTTGTAACGAAAAAAATTAACTCTGAAATTTCGATTTTCTCAAATTTTAGGTGTGATATGCTGACATATTTTCAGGAGTTCTTGGCTTGCTATTGGTCTCAAATGATAGCTCAAGCTTGGTTTCGTCCAAAACCGCGGAGTTCCCGTCTTTGTGCTGCCTTTTTTATTTCGAAAAAATTTTAATCTGAAAATTTCAATTTTCTTAAAGTTCAGGTGTGATATGCTGATATATTTTCAAGAGTTTTAGGCTTGTTTTTAGTCTTAAATGATAGCTAATGCTTAGATTAGTTCAAAACCGCGGAGTTCTTGTCTCTGTGCCGCCTTTTTTGTAAAGAAAAAAATTAAATCTGAAATTTTGATTTTCTCAAACTTTAGGTGTGATATGCTGATATATTTTCAGGAGTTCTTGGCTTGTTATTGGTCTCGTATGATAGCTCAAGCTTAGTTTTGTACAAAACCGCAGAGTTCCCGTCTCTGTGCTGCCTTTTTGTAACAAAAAATATTTACTCTAAAATTTGAATTTTCTCAAACTTCAGGTTTGATATGCTGATACTTTTTCAGGAGTTCTAGACTTGTTTTTGGTCTTAATTGATATGCTTATGTTCATACAAAGCTACGTCGTAGTCGGCTCTGCGCTGATTTTTTTGATAAGAAAAAATTAACTCCGAAAATTCATTATTCTCAAATTTCAGGTGTGACATGCTAATATATTTTCAGGAGTTCTAGGCTTATTTTTGGTCTTAAACGATAGCTAATGCACGGTAACGTAAAAAACCACGCAGTTTCTGGCTCTGCGCTGCCTTTTTTATTACGAAAAAATTTACTCTGAAATTTAGATTTTCTCAAACATCAGGTGTGATATGCTGATATATTTTCAAAAGTTCTAGGCATATTTTTGGGCTTAAATGATAGCTCAAGCTTAGCTTAGTGCAAAACTGCGAAGTTTCCATCTCTGTGCTGCCTTTTTTGTAACGAAAAAAATTAAATCTGAAATTTCGATTTTCTCAAATTTTAGGTGTGATATGCTGATATATTTTCAGGAGTTCTTGGCTTGTTATTGGTCTCAAATGATAGCTCCAGCTTGGTTTCGTCCAAAACCGCGGAGTTCCCGTCTCTGTGCTGCCGTTTTTATTACGAAAAAATTTTACTCTGAAAATTTAAGTTTTCTCAAATTTCAGGTGTGATATGCTGATATATTTTCAGGAGTTCTTGGCTTGCTTTTGGTCTCAAATGATAGCTCAAGCTTAGATCAGTTTAAAACTGCGGATTTCCCGTCTCTGTGCTGCCTTTTTTGTAACGAAAAAAATTAACTCTGAAATTTCGATTTTCTCAAACTTTAGGTGTGATATGCTGATACTTTTTCAGGAGTTCTTGGCTTGTTATTGGTCTCAAATGATAGCTCAAGCTTAGTTTCGTCCAAAACCGCGTAGTTCCTGGCTCTGAGTGTACTTATTTTCTATGAAAAAAATAAGTCTGTTATTTAGATTTTCTCAAATTTAAGTTGTGATATGCTGATATGTTTTCAGGAATTTGGGGCCTGTTTTTGGTCTCCAACGATAGCTTATGCTCAGTTACGTACAAAAGCACGCAGTTCCTGGCTCTGCGCTGCATTTTATTATTACGAAAATATTACTCTGTAATTTAGTTTTTCTCAAATTTCAGTTGTGATATGCTGATATATTTTTAGGAGTTCTAGGCTTGTTTTTAGCCTTAATTGATAGCTCATGCTTATTTTAGTACAAAAACGCGGAGTTCCCGTCTCTGTGCTGCCTTTTTTATTACGAAAAAAATTTACTCTGAAAATTTTAATTTTCTCAAATTTCAGGTGTGATAAGCTGATATATTTTCAGGAGTTCTAGGCTTGTTTTTAATCTTCAATGATAGCTCTTGCTTAGATTAGTTCAAAACCACGGAGTTCCCGTCTCTGTGCTGCCTTTTTTGTAACGAAAAAAATTAACTCTGAAATTTCGATTTTCTCAAACTTTAGGTGTGATATGCTGACATATTTTCAGGAGTTCTTGGCTTGCTATTGGTCTCAAATGATAGCTCAAGCTTGGTTTCGTCCAAAACCGCGGAGTTCCCGTCTTTGTGCTGCCTTTTTTATTTCGAAAAAATTTTAATCTGAAAATTTCAATTTTCTTAAACTTCAGGTGTGATATGCTGATATATTTTCAGGAGTTTTAGGCTTGTTTTTAGTCTTAAATGATAGCTCATGCTTAGATTAGTTCAAAACCGCGGAGTTCTTGTCTCTGTGCCGCCTTTTTTGTAAAGAAAAAAATTAAATCTGAAATTTTGATTTTCTCAAACTTTAGGTGTGATATGCTGATATATTTTCAGGAGTTCTTGGCTTGTTATTGGTCTCATATGATAGCTCAAGCTTAGTTTTGTACAAAACCGCAGAGTTCCCGTCTCTGTGCTGCCTTTTTGTAACAAAAAATATTTACTCTAAAATTTGAATTTTCTCAAACTTCAGGTTTGATATGCTGATACTTTTTCAGGAGTTCTAGACTTGTTTTTGGTCTTAATTGATATGCTTATGTTCATACAAAGCTACGTCGTAGTCGGCTCTGCGCTGATTTTTTTGATAAGAAAAAATTAACTCCGAAAATTCATTATTCTCAAATTTCAGGTGTGACATGCTAATATATTTTCAGGAGTTCTAGGCTTATTTTTGGTCTTAAACGATAGCTAATGCACGGTAACGTAAAAAACCACGCAGTTTCTGGCTCTGCGCTGCCTTTTTTATTACGAAAAAATTTACTCTGAAATTTAGATTTTCTCAAACATCAGGTGTGATATGCTGATATATTTTCAAAAGTTCTAGGCATATTTTTGGACTTAAATGATAGCTCAAGCTTAGCTTAGTGCAAAACTGCGAAGTTTCCATCTCTGTGCTGCCTTTTTTGTAACGAAAAAAATTAAATCTGAAATTTCGATTTTCTCAAATTTTAGGTGTGATATGCTGATATATTTTCAGGAGTTCTTGGCTTGTTATTGGTCTCAAATGATAGCTCCAGCTTTGTTTCGTCCAAAACCGCGGAGTTCCCGTCTCTGTGCTGCCGTTTTTATTACGAAAAAATTTTACTCTGAAAATTTAAGTTTTCTCAAATTTCAGGTGTGATATGCTGATATATTTTCAGGAGTTCTTGGCTTGCTATTGGTCTCAAATGATAGCTCAAGCTTAGATCAGTTGAAAACTGCGGATTTCCCGTCTCTGTGCTGCCTTTTTTGTAACGAAAAAAATTAACTCTGAAATTTCGATTTTCTCAAACTTTAGGTGTGATATGCTGATACTTTTTCAGGAGTTCTAGACTTGTTTTTGGTCTTAATTGATATGCTTATGTCCATACAAAGCTACGTCGTAGTCGGCTCTGCGCTGACTTTTTTGATAAGAAAAAATTAACTCCGAAAATTCAATATTCTCAAATTTCAGGTGTGATATGCTAATATATTTTCAGGAGTTCTAGGCTTATTTTTGGTCTTAAACGATAGCTAATGCACGGTAACGTAAAAAACCGCGCAGTTCCTGGCTCTGCGCTACCTTTTTTATTACGAAAATATTTACTCTGAAATTTAGATTTTCTCAAACATCAGGTGTGATATGCTGATATATTTTCAAAAGTTCTACGCTTATTTTTGGGCTTAAATGATAGCTTATGCTTAGCTTAGTGCAAAAACCCGGAGTTCCCGTCTCTGTGCTGCCTTTTTTATTACGAAAAAATTTTAATCTGAAAATTTAAATTTTCTCAAACTTCAGGTGTGATATGCTGATATATTTTCAGGAGTTCTTGGCTTGTTATTGGTCTCTAATGATAGCTCAAGCTTGGTTTCGTCCAAAACCGCGGAGTTCCCGTCTCTGTGCTGCCTTTTTTTTACGAAAAAATTTTACTCTTAAAATTTAAATTTTCTCAAATTTCAAGTGTGATATGCTGATATATTTTCAGGAGTTCTTGGCTTGTTATTGGTCTCAAATGATAGCTCAAGCTTAGTTTCGTCCAAAACCGCGTAGTTCCTGGCTCTGAGTGTACTTATTTTCTATGAAAAAAATAAGTCTGTTATTTAGATTTTCTCAAATGTAAGTTGTGATATGCTGATATGTTTTCAGGAATTTGGGGCCTGTTTTTGGTCTCCAACGATAGCTTATGCTCAGTTACGTACAAAAGCACGCAGTTCCTGGCTCTGCGCTGCATTTTATTATTACGAAAATATTACTCTGTAATTTAGTTTTTCTCAAATTTCAGGTGTGATATGCTGATATATTTTTAGGAGTTCTAGGCTTGTTTTTAGCCTTAATTGATAGCTCATGCTTAGTTTAGTACAAAAACGCGGAGTTCCCGTCTCTGTGCTGCCTTTTTTATTACGAAAAAAATTTACTCTGAAAATTTTAATTTTCTCAAATTTCAGGTGTGATAAGCTGATATATTTTCAGGAGTTCTAGGCTTGTTTTTAATCTTCAATGATAGCTCTTGCTTAGATTAGTTCAAAACCACGGAGTTCCCGTCTCTGTGCTGCCTTTTTTGTAACGAAAAAAATTAACTCTGAAATTTCGATTTTCTCAAACTTTAGGTGTGATATGCTGACATATTTTCAGGAGTTCTTGGCTTGCTATTGGTCTCAAATGATAGCTCAAGCTTGGTTTCGTCCAAAACCGCGGAGTTCCCGTCTTTGTGCTGCCTTTTTTATTTCGAAAAAATTTTAATCTGAAAATTTCAATTTTCTTAAACTTCAGGTGTGATATGCTGATATATTTTCAGGAGTTTTAGTCTTGTTTTTAGTCTTAAATGATAGCTCATGCTTAGATTAGTTCAAAACCGCGGAGTTCTTGTCTCTGTGCCGCCTTTTTTGTAAAGAAAAAAATTAAATCTGAAATTTTGATTTTCTCAAATTTTAGGTGTGATATGCTGATATATTTTCAGGAGTTCTTAGCTTGTTATTGGTCTCATATGATAGCTCAAGCTTATTTTTGTACAAAACCGCAGAGTTCCCGTCTCTGTGCTGCCTTTTTGTAACAAAAAATATTTACTCTAAAATTTGAATTTTCTCAAACTTCAGGTTTGATATGCTGATACTTTTTCAGGAGTTCTAGACTTGTTTTTGGTCTTAATTGATATGCTTATGTTCATACAAAGCTACGTCGTAGTCGGCTCTGCGCTGATTTTTTTGATAAGAAAAAATTAACTCCGAAAATTCATTATTCTCAAATTTCAGGTGTGACATGCTAATATATTTTCAGGAGTTCTAGGCTTATTTTTGGTCTTAAACGATAGCTAATGCACGGTAACGTAAAAAACCACGCAGTTTCTGGCTCTGCGCTGCCTTTTTTATTACGAAAAAATTTACTCTGAAATTTAGATTTTCTCAAACATCAGGTGTGATATGCTGATATATTTTCAAAAGTTCTAGGCATATTTTTGGGCTTAAATGATAGCTCAAGCTTAGCTTAGTACAAAACTGCGAAGTTTCCATCTCTGTGCTGCCTTTTTTGTAACGAAAAAAATTAAATCTGAAATTTCGATTTTCTCAAATTTTAGGTGTGATATGCTGATATATTTTCAGGAGTTCTTGGCTTGTTATTGGTCTCAAATGATAGCTCCAGCTTGGTTTCGTCCAAAACCGCGGAGTTCCCGTCTCTGTGCTGCCGTTTTTATTACGAAAAAATTTTACTCTGAAAATTTAAGTTTTCTCAAATTTCAGGTGTGATATGCTGATATATTTTCAAGAGTTCTTGGCTTGCTATTGGTCTCAAATGATAGCTCAAGCTTAGATCAGTTCAAAACTGCGAATTTCCCGTCTCTGTGCTGCCTTTTTTGTAACGAAAAAAATTAACTCTGAAATTTCGATTTTCTCAAACTTTAGGTGTGATATGCTGATACTTTTTCAGGAGTTCTAGACTTGTTTTTGGTCTTAATTGATATGCTTATGTCCATACAAAGCTACGTCGTAGTCGGCTCTGCGCTGACTTTTTTGATAAGAAAAAATTAACTCCGAAAATTCAATATTCTCAAATTTCAGGTGTGATATGCTAATATATTTTCAGGAGTTCTAGGCTTATTTTTGGTCTTAAACGATAGCTAATGCACGGTAACGTAAAAAACCGCGCAGTTCCTGGCTCTGCGCTACCTTTTTTATTACGAAAATATTTACTCTGAAATTTAGATTTTCTCAAACATCAGGTGTGATATGCTGATATATTTTCAAAAGTTCTACGCTTATTTTTGGGCTTAAATGATAGCTTATGCTTAGCTTAGTGCAAAAACCCGGAGTTCCCGTCTCTGTGCTGCCTTTTTTATTACGAAAAAATTTTAATCTGAAAATTTAAATTTTCTCAAACTTCAGGTGTGATAATTATGCTGATATATTTTCAGGAGTTCTTGGCTTGTTATTGGTCTCTTATGATAGCTCAAGCTTGGTTTCGTCCAAAACCGCGGAGTTCCCGTCTCTGTGCTGCCTTTTTTTTTACGAAAAAATTTCACTCTTAAAATTTAAATTTTCTCAAATTTCAAGTGTGATATGCTGATATATTTTCAGGAGTTCTTGGCTTGTTATTGGTCTCAAATGATAGCTCAAGCTTAGTTTCGTCCAAAACCGCGTAGTTCCTGGCTCTGAGTGTACTTATTTTCTATGAAAAAAATAAGTCTGTTATTTAGATTTTCTCAAATTTAAGTTGTGATATGCTGATATGTTTTCAGGAATTTGGGGCCTGTTTTTGGTCTCCAACGATAGCTTATGCTCAGTTACGTACAAAAGCACGCAGTTCCTGGCTCTGCGCTGCATTTTATTATTACGAAAATATTACTCTGTAATTTAGTTTTTCTCAAATTTCAGGTGTGATATGCTGATATATTTTTAGGAGTTCTAGGCTTGTTTTTAGCCTTAATTGATAGCTCATGCTTAGTTTAGTACAAAAACGCGGAGTTCCCGTCTCTGTGCTGCCTTTTTTATTACGAAAAAAATTTACTCTGAAAATTTTAATTTTCTCAAACTTCAGGTGTGATATGCTGATATATTTTCAGGAGTTCTTGGCTTGTTATTGGTCTCTAATGATAGCTCAAGCTTGGTTTCGTCCAAAACCGCGGAGTTCCCGTCTCTGTGCTGCCTTTTTTTTTACGAAAAAATTTTACTCTGAAAATTTAAGTTTTCTCAAATTTCAGGTGTGATATGCTGATATATTTTCAGGAGTTCTTGGCTTGCTATTGGTCTCAAATGATAGCTCAAGCTTAGATCAGTTCAAAACTGCGAATTTCCCGTCTCTGTGCTGCCTTTTTTGTAACGAAAAAAATTAACTCTGAAATTTCGATTTTCTCAAACTTTAGGTGTGATATGCTGATACTTTTTCAGGAGTTCTAGACTTGTTTTTGGTCTTAATTGATATGCTTATGTCCATACAAAGCTACGTCGTAGACGGCTCTGCGCTGACTTTTTTGATAAGAAAAAATTAACTCCGAAAATTCAATATTCTCAAATTTCAGGTGTGATATGCTAATATATTTTCAGGAGTTCTAGGCTTATTTTTGGTCTTAAACGATAGCTAATGCACGGTAACGTAAAAAACCGCGCAGTTCCTGGCTCTGCGCTACCTTTTTTATTACGAAAATATTTACTCTGAAATTTAGATTTTCTCAAATATCAGGTGTGATATGCTGATTTATTTTCAAAAGTTCTACGCTTATTTTTGGACTTAAATGATAGCTTATGCTTAGCTTAGTGCAAAAACCCGGAGTTCCCGTCTCTGTGCTGCCTTTTTTATTACGAAAAAATTTTAATCTGAAAATTTAACTTTTCTCAAACTTCAGGTGTGATATGCTGATATATTTTCAGGAGTTCTTGGCTTGTTATTGGTCTCTAATGATAGCTCAAGCTTGGTTTCGTCCAAAACCGCGGAGTTCCCGTCTCTGTGCTGCCTTTTTTTTTACGAAAAAATTTTACTCTTAAAATTTAAATTTTCTCAAATTTCAAGTGTGATATGCTGATATATTTTCAGGAGTTCTTGGCTTGTTATTGGTCTCAAATGATAGCTCAAGCTTAGTTTCGTCCAAAACCGCGTAGTTCCTGGCTCTGAGTGTACTTATTTTCTATGAAAAAAATAAGTCTGTTATTTAGATTTTCTCAAATGTAAGTTGTGATATGCTGATATGTTTTCAGGAATTTGGGGCCTGTTTTTGGTCTCCAACGATAGCTTATGCTCAGTTACGTACAAAAGCACGCAGTTCCTGGCTCTGCGCTGCATTTTATTATTACGAAAATATTACTCTGTAATTTAGTTTTTCTCAAATTTCAGGTGTGATATGCTGATATATTTTTAGGAGTTCTAGGCTTGTTTTTAGCCTTAATTGATAGCTCATGCTTAGTTTAGTACAAAAACGCGGAGTTCCCGTCTCTGTGCTGCCTTTTTTATTACGAAAAAAATTTACTCTGAAAATTTTAATTTTCTCAAATTTCAGGTGTGATAAGCTGATATATTTTCAGGAGTTCTAGGCTTGTTTTTAATCTTCAATGATAGCTCTTGCTTAGATTAGTTCAAAACCACGGAGTTCCCGTCTCTGTGCTGCCTTTTTTGTAACGAAAAAAATTAACTCTGAAATTTCGATTTTCTCAAACTTTAGGTGTGATATGCTGACATATTTTCAGGAGTTCTTGGCTTGTTATTGGTCTCAAATGATAGCTCCAGCTTGGTTTCGTCCAAAACCGCGGAGTTCCCGTCTTTGTGCTGCCTTTTTTATTTCGAAAAAATTTTAATCTGAAAATTTCAATTTTCTTAAACTTCAGGTGTGATATGCTGATATATTTTCAGGAGTTTTAGGCTTGTTTTTAGTCTTAAATGATAGCTCATGCTTAGATTAGTTCAAAACCGCGGAGTTCTTGTCTCTGTGCCGCCTTTTTTGTAAAGAAAAAAATTAAATCTGAAATTTTGATTTTCTCAAACTTTAGGTGTTATATGCTGATATATTTTCAGGAGTTCTTGGCTTGTTATTGGTCTCAAATGATAGCTCCAGCTTGGTTTCGTCCAAAACCGCGGAGTTCCCGTCTCTGTGCTGCCGTTTTTATTACGAAAAAATTTTACTCTGAAAATTTAAGTTTTCTCAAATTTCAGGTGTGATATGCTGATATATTTTCAGGAGTTCTTGGCTTGCTATTGGTCTCAAATGATAGCTCAAGCTTAGATCAGTTCAAAACTGCGAATTTCCCGTCTCTGTGCTGCCTTTTTTGTAACGAAAAAAATTAACTCTGAAATTTCGATTTTCTCAAACTTTAGGTGTGATATGCTGATACTTTTTCAGGAGTTCTAGACTTGTTTTTGGTCTTAATTGATATGCTTATGTCCATACAAAGCTACGTCGTAGTCGGCTCTGCGCTGACTTTTTTGATAAGAAAAAATTAACTCCGAAAATTCAATATTCTTAAATTTCAGGTGTGATATGCTAATATATTTTCAGGAGTTCTAGGCTTATTTTTGGTCTTAAACGATAGCTAATGCACGGTAACGTAAAAAACCGCGCAGTTCCTGGCTCTGCGCTACCTTTTTTATTACGAAAATATTTACTCTGAAATTTAGATTTTCTCAAACATCAGGTGTGATATGCTGATATATTTTCAAAAGTTCTACGCTTATTTTTGGGCTTAAATGATAGCTTATGCTTAGCTTAGTGCAAAAACCCGGAGTTCCCGTCTCTGTGCTGCCTTTTTTATTACGAAAAAATTTTAATCTGAAAATTTAAATTTTCTCAAACTTCAGGTGTGATATGCTGATATATTTTCAGGAGTTCTTGGCTTGTTATTGGTCTCTAATGATAGCTCAAGCTTGGTTTCGTCCAAAACCGCGGAGTTCCCGTCTCTGTGCTGCCTTTTTTTTTACGAAAAAATTTTACTCTTAAAATTTAAATTTTCTCAAATTTCAAGTGTGATATGCTGATATATTTTCAGGAGTTCTTGGCTTGTTATTGGTCTCAAATGATAGCTCAAGCTTAGTTTCGTCCAAAACCGCATGGTTCCTGGCTCTGAGTGTACTTATTTTCTATGAAAAAAATAAGTCTGTTATTTATATTTTCTCAAATTTCAGGTGTGATATGCTGATATATTTTTAGGAGTTCTAGGCTTGTTTTTAGCCTTAATTGATAGCTCATGCTTAGTTTAGTACAAAAACGCGGAGTTCCCGTCTCTGTGCTGCCTTTTTTATCACGAAAAAAATTTATTCTGAAAATTTTAATTTTCTCAAATTTCAGGTGTGATAAGCTGATATATTTTCAGGAGTTCTAGGCTTGTTTTTAATCTTCAATGATAGCTCTTGCTTAGATTAGTTCAAAACCACGGAGTTCCCGTCTCTGTGCTGCCTTTTTTGTAACGAAAAAAATTAACTCTGAAATTTCGATTTTCTCAAATTTTAGGTGTGATATGCTGATATATTTTCAGGAGTTCTTGGCTTGCTATTGGTCTCAAATGATAGCTCATGCTTAGGTTAGTTCAAAACCGCGGAGTTTCTGTCTCTGTGCTGCATTTTTTGTAAACAAAAAAATTAACTCTGAAATTTCGATTTGCTCAAACTTTAGGTTTGATATGCTGATATATTTTCAGGAGTTCTAGGCTTGTTATTGGTCTCAAATGATAGCTCAAGCTTAGTTTCGTACAAAACCGCAGAGTTCCCGTCTCTGTGCTGCCTTTTTGTAACGAAAAAAAATTACTCTAAAATTTGAATTTTCTCAAACTTCAGGTTTGATATGCTGATACTTTTTCAGGAGTTCTAGACTTGTTTTTAGTCTTAAACGATAGCTAATGGACGGTCACGTAAAAAACCACGCAGTTCCTGGCTCTGCGCTGCGTTTTTTATTACGAAAAAATTTACTCTGAAATTTAGATTTTCTCAAACATCAGGTGTTATATGCTGATATATTTTCAAAAGTTCTAGGCTTATTTTTGGGCTTAAATGATAGCTCATGCTTAGGTTAGTGCAAAACTGAGAAGTTCCCATCTCTGTGCTGCCTTTTTTGTAACGAAAAAAATTAACTCTAAAATTTCGATTTTCTCAAATTTTAGGTGTGATATGCTGATATATTTTCAGGAGTTCTTGGCTTGTTATTGGTCTCAAATGATAGCTCAAGCTTGGTTTCGTCCAAAACCGCGGAGTTCCTGGCTCTGAGTTTACTTATGTTCTGCGAAAAAATAAGTTTGAAATATCGATTTTCTCATATTTCAGGTGTGATATGCTGATATAATTTCAGGAGTTCTAGGCTTGCTTTTGGTCTCAAACGATAGCTCATGCTTGGTTTTGTACAAAACCGCGTAGTTCCTGGCTCTGAGTGTACTTATGTTCTATGAAAAAAATAATTCTTAAATTTCGATTTTCTCAAATTTAAGATGTGATACTCGTATGCTGATATATTTTTCGGAATTTAGGGCTTGTTTTTAGTCTCAAACGATAGCTTATGCTAGGTTACGTACAAAACCACGCAGTTCCTAGCCCTGCGCTGCCTTTTTTTATTACGAAAAAAATTACTCTGTAATTTAGATTTTCTCAAATTTCAGGTGTGATATGCTGATGTATTTTCAGGAGTTCTAGGCTTGATTTTGGTCTTAAACGATAGCTAATGCTCGGTTACGTACAAAACCATGCAGTTCCTGGCTCTGCGCTGCCTTTTTTGTACGAAAAAATTTACTCTGAGATTTAGATTTTCTCAAACATCAGGTGTGATATGCTGATATATTTTCAAAAGTTCTAGGCTTATTTTTGGGCTTAAATGATAGCTCATGCTTAGCTTAGTGCAAAAACCCGGAGTTCACGTCTCAGTGCTGCCTTTTTTATTACGAAAAACTTTTACTCTGAAAATTTCAATTTTCTCAAATTTCAGGTGTGATATGCTGAGATATTTTCAGGAGTTCTAGGCTTGCTTTTAGTCTTAAATGATAGCTCAAGCTTAGATTAGTTCAAAACCGCGGAGTTCCCGTCCCTGTGCAGCCCTTTTTGTAACAAAAAAATTTAACTCTGAAATTTCGATTTTCTCAAACTTTAGGTGTGGTATGCTGATATATTTACAGGAGTTCTTGTCTTGTGATTGGTCTCAAATGATAGCTCAAGCTTGGTTACGTCCAAAACCGCGGAGTTCCCGTCTCTGTGCTGCCTTTTTTATTACGAAAAAATTTTAATCTGAAAATTTAAATTTTCTCAAATTTCAGGTGTGATATGCTGATATATTTTCAGGAGTTCTTGGCTTGTTATTGGTCTCAAATGATAGCTCAAGCTTCGTTTCGTCCAAAACCGCGGAGTTCCTGGCTCTGAGTTTACTTATATTCTGCGAAAAAATTAATCTGAAATTCCGATTTTCTCATATTTCAGGTGTGATATGCTGATATAATTTCAGGAGTTCTAGGCTTGCTTTTGTTCTCGAACGATAGCTCATGCTTGGTTATGTACAAAACCGCGTAGTTCCTGGCTCTGAGTGTACTTATGTTCTATGAAAAAAATAAGTCTGAAATTACGATTTTCTCAAATTGAAGATGTGATACTCGTATGCTTATATATTTTTCGGAATTTAGGGCTTGTTTTTAGTCTCAAACGATAGCTTATGCTAGGTTACGTACCAAACCACGCAGTTCCTAGCCCTGCGCTGCCTTTTTTTATTACGAAAAAAATTACTCTGTAATTTAGATTTTCTCAAATTTCAGGTGTGATATGCTGATATATTTTCAGGAGTTCTAGGCTTATTTTTGGGCTTTAATGATAGCTCATGCTTAGCTTAGTGCATAAACCCGGAGTTCACGTCTCAGTGCTGCCTTTTTTATTACGAAAAACTTTTACTCTGAAAATTTCAATTTTCTTTTTTTTTTTTTTAATTTTATTTATTTATTCATAAGGTACATGCATTTACAATAAGTTTTGTTATCGCCAAACTGTAACCAGTTTGTTGGCGATGATGCGCGCAATACAATTAAGTCGAATCATGCACCTATGCAAAACAATTAACACGCAATAAAATAAAATAAAATAAACTAACTACATTTACACACTTTTCACTTGCAAAAGGTAATTTTTGAGTTTTCTCTTAAGGACAGGCTTACTCAACTTAGGTTTGTCTCTCAGCCACCCCATTTCGTTAAACAACCTCGGTACTAGATATTTATTTAACCTTTTGCCGTAATAGTTGACGGATGTAGGTTGTATTAACTTTCCCTCTCGTACCCTCCTCGTATTATATTTATTAGTAACGGGGCATTTATGTTCATCTAAATAATAGTTTTCTAAGGACAACAGGTACTTAATTTTCATATCGACAGGTAGAATTTTACAAACTGGAAACAACTGATAGTAATCGTTACACTTATTTTTTGTTTTTCTGTCTACTAAATACTTCACTATTCTGGTTTGTAAATTTTGTACATCATTTATGTAGGTCTTAAATGTGCGGCCGTATATATTAAACCCGTAATTAATTAAAGAATCTGCCAGCGCGTAATATATTACCAATAACACATCTTTACTCACCACACTTCTAAGCTGATAGATTTGTCCCAACACTGTACGTAATTTCTTACACACGTTTTCTATGTGAAATTTAAAATTAAAGTTATAGTCCACTAGCAGCCCCAAATATTTGCAACGGTCTACATATTCTAAAAACACACAATCACAGTCTAATTTATTCCTATGCAAACAGTCGTAAGTATGACCCACTATGCCCACCTGTGTATAATCCACTTTTTTGGCTACTCGGCTGTGTGGTGAGTATATATGTAAGCATTTGGTTTTTTTGACATTAATTATTATGCCATTGTCATGCGCCCATCTTGTTACATTTTCAAAATCATTTTGCAACTCACAGCGTGCCTCATTGATATTTTCTGACGCATAAAATAGGCACATGTCATCAGCATACACACAAACTTTGCAATTTTTCACTACATTCACGACACTGTTTACAAAGATTATGTAACCGACTGGCCCATATACTGAGCCGGTAGGCACTCCAAGCGTCACACTCGCCTCAGCGCCTTTAGTACCCTCAATCGCGGTTTGAATGGTTCTATTGGTTAGGTAATTTTTAAACCACGCATTTGTGGGTCCCCTTATGCCACATTCCTCCATAGCTTGTAGCAATACATTGTGGTCAAGGGTATCAAATGCCTTTTTATAATCAATAAAAAGGCATAGTACCTGCTTCCCATTATTTAAGCTATCGTTAACTGCCTCCGAGAAATGGGTCAAGGCCGTGGCTGTGCTGCGGCCTTTCCTAAACCCATGCTGATGGTCTGTTAATATGCTATGCCTCTCCAAAAACATACTAACTTGGCCTACAATTACTTTTTCGACAATCTTGTTGATAGTAGGTAAAATTGCGATTGGTCTATAGTTTGCATAGTCATAGTGGCTACCGGCTTTGTATATCGGTCGTATAGTGGCTTTTTTTAACATGTCTGGATATATTCCTGATGATAGGCTTAAGTTAATAAAGTGTGCTATTACAGGGCTAATTTTTTCATTAATAATTTTTAAATCATGTACCCTAATATTGTCAAGACCTGGCGCTTTCTTAGAGCTTAAACTACTAATTATTTTCTCAATCTCATGCGGCCTAACTTTTACATATCTAAAAGAAATGTCGGTTCTGTTTACATACGTTTTTCTGTCCAAAAGTTTCACACTACACACATGTTTAATAGCTAATATTTCCTTAGTAAATGTTTTCGCAAACTCACAACAAATATTGTACAAATTTTCTGTTTTACCCAAGTATTTTTTTATTGTACTATCCACACTTCCTTTTACCCGGCCTAACCAGCAGTTTACATGTGACCAAATTTTCCTGTAATCCCCTTGACAATTGATTATTTCCGACTTCCTATGGTTATTTTTAGCTATATTTATTAACTTATTTACTCGGTTCCGATATCTGGTATATTCCAACCTTCTATTCATATTATGAGGCGACATTTTCCATGTCCTAAATAAGTTATCCCTTTTAACCAGCATTTTATATAGATCTCGGGTCACCCATGGCTGAGTTTCCCGTTTATTGTTAACCGACTTTTCATATTTACATTGTTGATAGATGTTGTTAAACACAATAAATATCTGCTGGTACAATATTATAGGACACATTATACTCAGCAGTTGTGACCAATCGTATTCATGAAGCTTATCTCGGACCAGCTTATCATTTATTAATATTTTGCGATCACTACACTTATTCTCCGCTATATTAATATTCAAATCTAACGTAACACCTATAATGTGGTGGTCCGATATGCTACACTCGAGAACAAAAGCAGACGCAGGTGCCGTTTGCAGTCCGACGCCTCGCCGTCCCGCTCGCACCCACAGGTGATCGATGCATGAGTCATCCGTCCGCTCTTCCACTATCGCTTGTCGCGTTATCTCTGAGTCCGGTATTGCAGAAAAAAGGCCCAGACCACACAACGTGTTTTTGTAACTATTTACGTGAGAGTTATTCTTCGGTTTAAACACATCTATATTCATATCACCAATAACAATTAAATCTTCATTACTCGGAATATCTTGCAGCATAACTCTGAGCTGATCCACAAACAGAATTTTGTTTAGTTGAGGCGGCCGATAGACTGCAACAATATGCAAGAATTTGTTGTTGTATGTCAACTTTCCATGTAAGCCTTCAAAAGTAGTCATTTTTAACATTCCAATGTCCATCTGCAAATTCTTCTTAAAATAAATTAAAACTCCTCCACCTCTCTGTGTTTCTCTAGTGTTGGCGCAGATGTCATAGCCATCAATAGCATAAAATGGTATCTCCTCATTTTTGATATTGATTTCTGTTAATATTATGATATCTAAAGAAATCCCACTTTGGCTTAATAATACTATAAATTCATTGAAATGTTTTCTTAGTGAACGAATATTAAGATGTATAATATGGATTTTGTTATCACTATGGCCCCTGTCTTTACCCCACTCCTGTATCTCTTCAAACCTTTTGTATTCTATATTATTTACTATACTATCGCTCTGATCTGTGAATTTCGTAGAATCTTGTAATCACCTAGTGTGTCCGCGCAGCTAATTGCTGTTACTTCTGTTGTTTTAGGTTGTCAATGTCCTTATAACTCCTGATTCTGTAAATTTTAGGTTCGTTCTCTTTTCTAACAAGAATATTTGAGTTTTGTACCCATATGTATCGCCATATATCCTTAAGCTCCGTCTTTGCAGACCAAAATAGCTGCCGCTTGAACCTAGGTAGATCTTCATTTATGAAGATTCTTTTTGTGCTTCCATTGTTAAACATGTCTTTGTTAGTTAGGCTTGTCTTCCTTGCCGCGAGCCACTGGTCACGGGAGGCTTTCGAGTTCAGCGTAATGACGATCGGCTGAGGCTTGGTTGCTTCTTTTTTTTCTCGTCCTACCGTCACGACTTCCGTTATATCACTTGGATTTAACTCAAATTTATCAGCTACTCTTTCCACAGTTTTACGGAGGTCTTCTTGGCTTGGAATCTCCAGACCTACTATTTCTATATTTAACTGCTTGTCTTTGTTTTCTAATTCTTGTACTCTTTCTTCCAATGCCTCGTTACATTTCTGAAGGTATACGTTTTTTCGCTCCAGGGATTTCATTTTTTTACTTGCATCCTCCTTAAATTCTATCAACTCCTGATATTTTGCGGAGTAAAAGTCCACCGTCTGTTTAAGATCCTCTAAATTTTTTTCCATTTTATAGATTATCTCCAACTTCGTATTTACCTCCTTTAGGAGCGACTCGACGGTTAAATCAGAGGGATCCATTACTATTTTTCTCTGTTTTGAACCGCCTCCCGGACTTTCATTCTTCTTCAAACATTCCTCGCACACTTCTTGCTGTTCTATGCTTTTTATATTTCGCGCACACTTTTTGTGATAAGCCGCACCACATCCACCTTTACACTCCACAGTTTCATCTCTTTTCATCGACAAAAACTGCTTACATTTTTTACATTGAATCATCTTGCACTGATACGCGATCCGTCAGAAATCCAATTTGCACTTAAACGCGTCCGCACGCCGAGCGCAGAACGCACGAACTGTGACTTCTCAAACTTCAGGTGTGATATGCTGAGATATTTTCAGGAGTTCTAGGCGTGCTTTTAGTCTTATATGATAGCTCATGCTTAGATTAGTTCAAAACCGCGGAGTTCCCGTCCCTGTGCAGCCCTTTTTGTAACGAAAAAAATTAACTCTGAAATTTCGATTTTCTCAAACTTTAGGTGTGGTATGTTGATATATTAACAGGAGTTCTTGTCTTGTGATTGGTCTCAAATGATAGCTCAAGCTTGGTTTCGTCCAAAACCGCGGAGTTCCCGTCTCTGTGCTGCCTTTTTTATTACGAAAAAA
Organism: Pammene aurita; assembly: GCA_947086415.1. Classification (NCBI taxonomy): domain Eukaryota; kingdom Metazoa; phylum Arthropoda; class Insecta; order Lepidoptera; family Tortricidae; genus Pammene; species Pammene aurita. The sequence continues at coordinate 5,239,593 of OX352315.1, read as the reverse complement.
TTTTAATCTGAAAATTAAAATTTTCTCAAACATCAAGTGTGATATGCTGATATATTTTCAGGAGTTCTTGGCTTGTTATTGGTGTCAAATGATAGCTCAAGCTTGGTTTCGTACAAAACCTTGGAATTCCCGTCTCTGTGCTGCCTTTTTTATTACGAAAAAATGTTACTCTTAAAATTTAAATTTTCTCAAATTTCAGGTGCGATATGCTGATATATTTTCAGGAGTTCTAGGCTTGCTTTTAGTCTTAAATGATAGCTCTTGCTTAGATTAGTTCAAAACTGCGGATTTCCTGTCTCTGTGCTGCCTTTTTTGTAACGAAAAAAATTAACTCTGAAATTTAGATTTTCTCAAACATCAGGTGTGATATGCTGATATATTTTCAAAAGTTCTAGGCATATTTTTGGGCTTAAATGATAGCTTAAGCTTAGCTTAGTGCAAAACTGCGAAGTTTCCATCTCTTTGCTGCCTTTTTTGTAACGAAAAAAATTAAATCTGAAATTTCGATTTTCTCAAATTTTAGGTGTGATATGCTGATATATTTTCAGGAGTTCTTGGCTTGTTATTAGTCTCAAATGATAGCTCCAGCTTGGTTTCGTCCAAAACCGCGGAGTTCCCGTCTCTGTGCTGCCGTTTTTATTACGAAAAAATTTTACTCTGAAAATTTAAGTTTTCTCAAATTTCAGGTGTGATATGCTGATATATTTTCAGGAGTTCTTGGCTTGCTATTGGTCTCAAATGATAGCTCAAGCTTAGATCAGTTCAAAACTGCGAATTTCCCGTCTCTGTACTGCCTTTTTTGTAACGAAAAAAATTAACTCTGAAATTTCGATTTTCTCAAACTTTAGGTGTGATATGCTGATACTTTTTCAGGAGTTCTAGACTTGTTTTTGGTCTTAATTGATATGCTTATGTCCATACAAAGCTACGTCGTAGTCGGCTCTGCGCTGACTTTTTTGATAAGAAAAAATTAACTCCGAAAATTCAATATTCTCAAATTTCAGGTGTGATATGCTAATATATTTTCAGGAGTTCTAGGCTTATTTTTGGTCTTAAACGATAGCTAATGCACGGTAACGTAAAAAACCGCGCAGTTCCTGGCTCTGCGCTACCTTTTTTATTACGAAAATATTTACTCTGAAATTTAGATTTTCTCAAACATCAGGTGTGATATGCTGATATATTTTCAAAAGTTCTACGCTTATTTTTGGGCTTAAATGATAGCTTATGCTTAGCTTAGTGCAAAAACCCGGAGTTCCCGTCTCTGTGCTGCCTTTTTTATTACGAAAAAATTTTAATCTGAAAATTTAAATTTTCTCAAACTTCAGGTGTGATATGCTGATATATTTTCAGGAGTTCTTGGCTTTTTATTGGTCTCTAATGATAGCTCAAGCTTGATTTCGTCCAAAACCGCGGAGTTCCCGTCTCTGTGCTGCCTTTTTTTTTACGAAAAAATTTTACTCTTAAAATTTAAATTTTCTCAAATTTCAAGTGTGATATGCTGATATATTTTCAGGAGTTCTTGGCTTGTTATTGGTCTCAAATGATAGCTCAAGCTTAGTTTCGTCCAAAACCGCGTAGTTCCTGGCTCTGAGTGTACTTATTTTCTATGAAAAAAATAAGTCTGTTATTTAGATTTTCTCAAATTTAAGTTGTGATATGCTGATATGTTTTCAGGAATTTGGGGCCTGTTTTTGGTCTCCAACGATAGCTTAGGCTCAGTTACGTACAAAAGCACGCAGTTCCTGGCTCTGCGCTGCATTATATTATTACGAAAATATTACTCTGTAATTTAGTTTTTCTCAAATTTCAGGTGTGATATGCTGATATATTTTTAGGAGTTCTAGGCTTGTTTTTAGCCTTAATTGATAGCTCATGCTTAGTTTAGTACAAAAACGCGGAGTTCCCGTCTCTGTGCTACCTTTTTTATTACGAAAAAAATTTACTCTGAAAATTTTAATTTTCTCAAACTTCAGGTGTGATAAGCTGATATATTTTCAGGAGTTCTAGGCTTGTTTTTAATCTTCAATGATAGCTCTTGCTTAGATTAGTTCAAAACCACGGAGTTCCCGTCTCTGTGCTGCCTTTTTTGTAACGAAAAAAATTAACTCTGAAATTTCGATTTTCTCAAACTTTAGGTGTGATATGCTGACATATTTTCAGGAGTTCTTGGCTTGCTATTGGTCTCAAATGATAGCTCTAGCTTGGTTTCGTCCAAAACCGCGGAGTTCCCGTCTTTGTGCTGCCTTTTTTATTTCGAAAAAATTTTAATCTGAAAATTTCAATTTTCTTAAACTTCAGGTGTGATATGCTGATATATTTTCAGGAGTTTTAGGCTTGTTTTTAGTCTTAAATGATAGCTCATGCTTAGATTAGTTCAAAACCGCGGAGTTCTTGTCTCTGTGCCGCCTTTTTTGTAAAGAAAAAAATTAAATCTGAAATTTTGATTTTCTCAAATTTTAGGTGTTATATGCTGATATATTTTTAGGAGTTCTTGGCTTGTTATTGGTCTCATATGATAGCTCAAGCTTACTTTTGTACAAAACCGCAGAGTTCCCGTCTCTGTGCTGCCTTTTTTATTACGAAAAAATTTTAATCTGAAAATTTAAATTTTCTCAAACTTCAGGTGTGATATGCTGATATATTTTCAGGAGTTATTGGCTTGTTATTGGTCTCTAATGATAGCTGAAGCTTGGTTTCGTCCAAAACCGCGGAGTTCCCGTCTCTGTGCTGCCTTTTTTTTACGAAAAAATTTTACTCTGAAAATTTCAATTTTCTTAAACTTCAGGTGTGATATGCTGATATATTTTCAGGAGTTTTAGGCTTGTTTTTAGTCTTAAATGATAGCTCATGCTTAGATTAGTTCAAAACCGCGGAGTTCTTGTCTCTGTGCTGCCTTTTTTGTAAAGAAAAAAATTAAATCTGAAATTTTGATTTTCTCAAACTTTAGGTGTGATATGCTAATATATTTTCAGGAGTTCTTGGCTTGTTTTTAGTCTTAAATGATAGCTCATGCTTAGATTAGTTCAAAACCGCGGAGTTCTTGTCTCTGTGCCGCCTTTTTTGTAAAGAAAAAAATTAAATCTGAAATTTTGATTTTCTCAAACATCAGGTGTGATATGCTGATATATTTTCAAAAGTTCTAGGCTTATTTTTGGGCTTAAATGATAGCTCATGCTTAGCTTAGTGCAAAAACCTGGAGTTCCCGTCTCTGTGCTGCCTTTTTTATTACGAAAAAATTTTAATCTGAAAATTTAAATTTTCTCAAACTTCAGGTGTGATATGCTGATATATTTTCAGGAGTTATTGGCTTGTTATTGGTCTCTAATGATAGCTGAAGCTTGGTTTCGTCCAAAACCGCGGAGTTCCCGTCTCTGTGCTGCCTTTTTTTTACGAAAAAATTTTACTCTGAAAATTTCAATTTTCTTAAACTTCAGGTGTGATATGCTGATATATTTTCAGGAGTTTTAGGCTTGTTTTTAGCCTTAATTGATAGCTCATGCTTAGTTTAGTACAAAAACGCGGAGTTCCCGTCTCTGTGCTGCCTTTTTTATTACGAAAAAAATTTACTCTGAAAATTTTAATTTTCTCAAATTTCAGGTGTGATAAGCTGATATATTTTCAGGAGTTCTAGGCTTGTTTTTAATCTTCAATGATAGCTCTTGCTTAGATTAGTTCAAAACCACGGAGTTCCCGTCTCTGTGCTGCCTTTTTTGTAACGAAAAAAATTAACTCTGAAATTTCGATTTTCTCAAACTTTAGGTGTGATATGCTGACATATTTTCAGGAGTTCTTGGCTTGTTATTGGTCTCAAATGATAGCTCCAGCTTGGTTTCGTCCAAAACCGCGGAGTTCCCGTCTTTGTGCTGCCTTTTTTATTTCGAAAAAATTTTAATCTGAAAATTTCAATTTTCTTAAACTTCAGGTGTGATATGCTGATATATTTTCAGGAGTTTTAGGCTTGTTTTTAGTCTTAAATGATAGCTCATGCTTAGATTAGTTCAAAACCGCGGAGTTCTTGTCTCTGTGCCGCCTTTTTTGTAAAGAAAAAAATTAAATCTGAAATTTTGATTTTCTCAAACTTTAGGTGTTATATGCTGATATATTTTCAGGAGTTCTTGGCTTGTTATTGGTCTCAAATGATAGCTCCAGCTTGGTTTCGTCCAAAACCGCGGAGTTCCCGTCTCTGTGCTGCCGTTTTTATTACGAAAAAATTTTACTCTGAAAATTTAAGTTTTCTCAAATTTCAGGTGTGATATGCTGATATATTTTCAGGAGTTCTTGGCTTGCTATTGGTCTCAAATGATAGCTCAAGCTTAGATCAGTTCAAAACTGCGAATTTCCCGTCTCTGTGCTGCCTTTTTTGTAACGAAAAAAATTAACTCTGAAATTTCGATTTTCTCAAACTTTAGGTGTGATATGCTGATACTTTTTCAGGAGTTCTAGACTTGTTTTTGGTCTTAATTGATATGCTTATGTCCATACAAAGCTACGTCGTAGTCGGCTCTGCGCTGACTTTTTTGATAAGAAAAAATTAACTCCGAAAATTCAATATTCTTAAATTTCAGGTGTGATATGCTAATATATTTTCAGGAGTTCTAGGCTTATTTTTGGTCTTAAACGATAGCTAATGCACGGTAACGTAAAAAACCGCGCAGTTCCTGGCTCTGCGCTACCTTTTTTATTACGAAAATATTTACTCTGAAATTTAGATTTTCTCAAACATCAGGTGTGATATGCTGATATATTTTCAAAAGTTCTACGCTTATTTTTGGGCTTAAATGATAGCTTATGCTTAGCTTAGTGCAAAAACCCGGAGTTCCCGTCTCTGTGCTGCCTTTTTTATTACGAAAAAATTTTAATCTGAAAATTTAAATTTTCTCAAACTTCAGGTGTGATATGCTGATATATTTTCAGGAGTTCTTGGCTTGTTATTGGTCTCTAATGATAGCTCAAGCTTGGTTTCGTCCAAAACCGCGGAGTTCCCGTCTCTGTGCTGCCTTTTTTTTTACGAAAAAATTTTACTCTTAAAATTTAAATTTTCTCAAATTTCAAGTGTGATATGCTGATATATTTTCAGGAGTTCTTGGCTTGTTATTGGTCTCAAATGATAGCTCAAGCTTAGTTTCGTCCAAAACCGCATGGTTCCTGGCTCTGAGTGTACTTATTTTCTATGAAAAAAATAAGTCTGTTATTTATATTTTCTCAAATTTCAGGTGTGATATGCTGATATATTTTTAGGAGTTCTAGGCTTGTTTTTAGCCTTAATTGATAGCTCATGCTTAGTTTAGTACAAAAACGCGGAGTTCCCGTCTCTGTGCTGCCTTTTTTATCACGAAAAAAATTTATTCTGAAAATTTTAATTTTCTCAAATTTCAGGTGTGATAAGCTGATATATTTTCAGGAGTTCTAGGCTTGTTTTTAATCTTCAATGATAGCTCTTGCTTAGATTAGTTCAAAACCACGGAGTTCCCGTCTCTGTGCTGCCTTTTTTGTAACGAAAAAAATTAACTCTGAAATTTCGATTTTCTCAAATTTTAGGTGTGATATGCTGATATATTTTCAGGAGTTCTTGGCTTGCTATTGGTCTCAAATGATAGCTCATGCTTAGGTTAGTTCAAAACCGCGGAGTTTCTGTCTCTGTGCTGCATTTTTTGTAAACAAAAAAATTAACTCTGAAATTTCGATTTGCTCAAACTTTAGGTTTGATATGCTGATATATTTTCAGGAGTTCTAGGCTTGTTATTGGTCTCAAATGATAGCTCAAGCTTAGTTTCGTACAAAACCGCAGAGTTCCCGTCTCTGTGCTGCCTTTTTGTAACGAAAAAAAATTACTCTAAAATTTGAATTTTCTCAAACTTCAGGTTTGATATGCTGATACTTTTTCAGGAGTTCTAGACTTGTTTTTAGTCTTAAACGATAGCTAATGGACGGTCACGTAAAAAACCACGCAGTTCCTGGCTCTGCGCTGCGTTTTTTATTACGAAAAAATTTACTCTGAAATTTAGATTTTCTCAAACATCAGGTGTTATATGCTGATATATTTTCAAAAGTTCTAGGCTTATTTTTGGGCTTAAATGATAGCTCATGCTTAGCTTAGTGCAAAACTGAGAAGTTCCCATCTCTGTGCTGCCTTTTTTGTAACGAAAAAAATTAACTCTAAAATTTCGATTTTCTCAAATTTTAGGTGTGATATGCTGATATATTTTCAGGAGTTCTTGGCTTGTTATTGGTCTCAAATGATAGCTCAAGCTTGGTTTCGTCCAAAACCGCGGAGTTCCTGGCTCTGAGTTTACTTATGTTCTGCGAAAAAATAAGTTTGAAATATCGATTTTCTCATATTTCAGGTGTGATATGCTGATATAATTTCAGGAGTTCTAGGCTTGCTTTTGGTCTCAAACGATAGCTCATGCTTGGTTTTGTACAAAACCGCGTAGTTCCTGGCTCTGAGTGTACTTATGTTCTATGAAAAAAATAATTCTTAAATTTCGATTTTCTCAAATTTAAGATGTGATACTCGTATGCTGATATATTTTTCGGAATTTAGGGCTTGTTTTTAGTCTCAAACGATAGCTTATGCTAGGTTACGTACAAAACCACGCAGTTCCTAGCCCTGCGCTGCCTTTTTTTATTACGAAAAAAATTACTCTGTAATTTAGATTTTCTCAAATTTCAGGTGTGATATGCTGATGTATTTTCAGGAGTTCTAGGCTTGATTTTGGTCTTAAACGATAGCTAATGCTCGGTTACGTACAAAACCATGCAGTTCCTGGCTCTGCGCTGCCTTTTTTGTACGAAAAAATTTACTCTGAGATTTAGATTTTCTCAAACATCAGGTGTGATATGCTGATATATTTTCAAAAGTTCTAGGCTTATTTTTGGGCTTAAATGATAGCTCATGCTTAGCTTAGTGCAAAAACCCGGAGTTCACGTCTCAGTGCTGCCTTTTTTATTACGAAAAACTTTTACTCTGAAAATTTCAATTTTCTCAAATTTCAGGTGTGATATGCTGAGATATTTTCAGGAGTTCTAGGCTTGCTTTTAGTCTTAAATGATAGCTCAAGCTTAGATTAGTTCAAAACCGCGGAGTTCCCGTCCCTGTGCAGCCCTTTTTGTAACAAAAAAATTTAACTCTGAAATTTCGATTTTCTCAAACTTTAGGTGTGGTATGCTGATATATTTACAGGAGTTCTTGTCTTGTGATTGGTCTCAAATGATAGCTCAAGCTTGGTTACGTCCAAAACCGCGGAGTTCCCGTCTCTGTGCTGCCTTTTTTATTACGAAAAAATTTTAATCTGAAAATTTAAATTTTCTCAAATTTCAGGTGTGATATGCTGATATATTTTCAGGAGTTCTTGGCTTGTTATTGGTCTCAAATGATAGCTCAAGCTTCGTTTCGTCCAAAACCGCGGAGTTCCTGGCTCTGAGTTTACTTATATTCTGCGAAAAAATTAATCTGAAATTCCGATTTTCTCATATTTCAGGTGTGATATGCTGATATAATTTCAGGAGTTCTAGGCTTGCTTTTGTTCTCGAACGATAGCTCATGCTTGGTTATGTACAAAACCGCGTAGTTCCTGGCTCTGAGTGTACTTATGTTCTATGAAAAAAATAAGTCTGAAATTACGATTTTCTCAAATTGAAGATGTGATACTCGTATGCTTATATATTTTTCGGAATTTAGGGCTTGTTTTTAGTCTCAAACGATAGCTTATGCTAGGTTACGTACCAAACCACGCAGTTCCTAGCCCTGCGCTGCCTTTTTTTATTACGAAAAAAATTACTCTGTAATTTAGATTTTCTCAAATTTCAGGTGTGATATGCTGATATATTTTCAGGAGTTCTAGGCTTATTTTTGGGCTTTAATGATAGCTCATGCTTAGCTTAGTGCAAAAACCCGGAGTTCACGTCTCAGTGCTGCCTTTTTTATTACGAAAAACTTTTACTCTGAAAATTTCAATTTTCTTTTTTTTTTTTTAATTTTATTTATTTATTCATAAGGTACATGCATTTACAATAAGTTTTGTTATCGCCAAACTGTAACCAGTTTGTTGGCGATGATGCGCGCAATACAATTAAGTCGAATCATGCACCTATGCAAAACAATTAACACGCAATAAAATAAAATAAAATAAACTAACTACATTTACACACTTTTCACTTGCAAAAGGTAATTTTTGAGTTTTCTCTTAAGGACAGGCTTACTCAACTTAGGTTTGTCTCTCAGCCACCCCATTTCGTTAAACAACCTCGGTACTAGATATTTATTTAACCTTTTGCCGTAATAGTTGACGGATGTAGGTTGTATTAACTTTCCCTCTCGTACCCTCCTCGTATTATATTTATTAGTAACGGGGCATTTATGTTCATCTAAATAATAGTTTTCTAAGGACAACAGGTACTTAATTTTCATATCGACAGGTAGAATTTTACAAACTGGAAACAACTGATAGTAATCGTTACACTTATTTTTTGTTTTTCTGTCTACTAAATACTTCACTATTCTGGTTTGTAAATTTTGTACATCATTTATGTAGGTCTTAAATGTGCGGCCGTATATATTAAACCCGTAATTAATTAAAGAATCTGCCAGCGCGTAATATATTACCAATAACACATCTTTACTCACCACACTTCTAAGCTGATAGATTTGTCCCAACACTGTACGTAATTTCTTACACACGTTTTCTATGTGAAATTTAAAATTAAAGTTATAGTCCACTAGCAGCCCCAAATATTTGCAACGGTCTACATATTCTAAAAACACACAATCACAGTCTAATTTATTCCTATGCAAACAGTCGTAAGTATGACCCACTATGCCCACCTGTGTATAATCCACTTTTTTGGCTACTCGGCTGTGTGGTGAGTATATATGTAAGCATTTGGTTTTTTTGACATTAATTATTATGCCATTGTCATGCGCCCATCTTGTTACATTTTCAAAATCATTTTGCAACTCACAGCGTGCCTCATTGATATTTTCTGACGCATAAAATAGGCACATGTCATCAGCATACACACAAACTTTGCAATTTTTCACTACATTCACGACACTGTTTACAAAGATTATGTAACCGACTGGCCCATATACTGAGCCGGTAGGCACTCCAAGCGTCACACTCGCCTCAGCGCCTTTAGTACCCTCAATCGCGGTTTGAATGGTTCTATTGGTTAGGTAATTTTTAAACCACGCATTTGTGGGTCCCCTTATGCCACATTCCTCCATAGCTTGTAGCAATACATTGTGGTCAAGGGTATCAAATGCCTTTTTATAATCAATAAAAAGGCATAGTACCTGCTTCCCATTATTTAAGCTATCGTTAACTGCCTCCGAGAAATGGGTCAAGGCCGTGGCTGTGCTGCGGCCTTTCCTAAACCCATGCTGATGGTCTGTTAATATGCTATGCCTCTCCAAAAACATACTAACTTGGCCTACAATTACTTTTTCGACAATCTTGTTGATAGTAGGTAAAATTGCGATTGGTCTATAGTTTGCATAGTCATAGTGGCTACCGGCTTTGTATATCGGTCGTATAGTGGCTTTTTTTAACATGTCTGGATATATTCCTGATGATAGGCTTAAGTTAATAAAGTGTGCTATTACAGGGCTAATTTTTTCATTAATAATTTTTAAATCATGTACCCTAATATTGTCAAGACCTGGCGCTTTCTTAGAGCTTAAACTACTAATTATTTTCTCAATCTCATGCGGCCTAACTTTTACATATCTAAAAGAAATGTCGGTTCTGTTTACATACGTTTTTCTGTCCAAAAGTTTCACACTACACACATGTTTAATAGCTAATATTTCCTTAGTAAATGTTTTCGCAAACTCACAACAAATATTGTACAAATTTTCTGTTTTACCCAAGTATTTTTTTATTGTACTATCCACACTTCCTTTTACCCGGCCTAACCAGCAGTTTACATGTGACCAAATTTTCCTGTAATCCCCTTGACAATTGATTATTTCCGACTTCCTATGGTTATTTTTAGCTATATTTATTAACTTATTTACTCGGTTCCGATATCTGGTATATTCCAACCTTCTATTCATATTATGAGGCGACATTTTCCATGTCCTAAATAAGTTATCCCTTTTAACCAGCATTTTATATAGATCTCGGGTCACCCATGGCTGAGTTTCCCGTTTATTGTTAACCGACTTTTCATATTTACATTGTTGATAGATGTTGTTAAACACAATAAATATCTGCTGGTACAATATTATAGGACACATTATACTCAGCAGTTGTGACCAATCGTATTCATGAAGCTTATCTCGGACCAGCTTATCATTTATTAATATTTTGCGATCACTACACTTATTCTCCGCTATATTAATATTCAAATCTAACGTAACACCTATAATGTGGTGGTCCGATATGCTACACTCGAGAACAAAAGCAGACGCAGGTGCCGTTTGCAGTCCGACGCCTCGCCGTCCCGCTCGCACCCACAGGTGATCGATGCATGAGTCATCCGTCCGCTCTTCCACTATCGCTTGTCGCGTTATCTCTGAGTCCGGTATTGCAGAAAAAAGGCCCAGACCACACAACGTGTTTTTGTAACTATTTACGTGAGAGTTATTCTTCGGTTTAAACACATCTATATTCATATCACCAATAACAATTAAATCTTCATTACTCGGAATATCTTGCAGCATAACTCTGAGCTGATCCACAAACAGAATTTTGTTTAGTTGAGGCGGCCGATAGACTGCAACAATATGCAAGAATTTGTTGTTGTATGTCAACTTTCCATGTAAGCCTTCAAAAGTAGTCATTTTTAACATTCCAATGTCCATCTGCAAATTCTTCTTAAAATAAATTAAAACTCCTCCACCTCTCTGTGTTTCTCTAGTGTTGGCGCAGATGTCATAGCCATCAATAGCATAAAATGGTATCTCCTCATTTTTGATATTGATTTCTGTTAATATTATGATATCTAAAGAAATCCCACTTTGGCTTAATAATACTATAAATTCATTGAAATGTTTTCTTAGTGAACGAATATTAAGATGTATAATATGGATTTTGTTATCACTATGGCCCCTGTCTTTACCCCACTCCTGTATCTCTTCAAACCTTTTGTATTCTATATTATTTACTATACTATCGCTCTGATCTGTGAATTTCGTAGAATCTTGTAATCACCTAGTGTGTCCGCGCAGCTAATTGCTGTTACTTCTGTTGTTTTAGGTTGTCAATGTCCTTATAACTCCTGATTCTGTAAATTTTAGGTTCGTTCTCTTTTCTAACAAGAATATTTGAGTTTTGTACCCATATGTATCGCCATATATCCTTAAGCTCCGTCTTTGCAGACCAAAATAGCTGCCGCTTGAACCTAGGTAGATCTTCATTTATGAAGATTCTTTTTGTGCTTCCATTGTTAAACATGTCTTTGTTAGTTAGGCTTGTCTTCCTTGCCGCGAGCCACTGGTCACGGGAGGCTTTCGAGTTCAGCGTAATGACGATCGGCTGAGGCTTGGTTGCTTCTTTTTTTTCTCGTCCTACCGTCACGACTTCCGTTATATCACTTGGATTTAACTCAAATTTATCAGCTACTCTTTCCACAGTTTTACGGAGGTCTTCTTGGCTTGGAATCTCCAGACCTACTATTTCTATATTTAACTGCTTGTCTTTGTTTTCTAATTCTTGTACTCTTTCTTCCAATGCCTCGTTACATTTCTGAAGGTATACGTTTTTTCGCTCCAGGGATTTCATTTTTTTACTTGCATCCTCCTTAAATTCTATCAACTCCTGATATTTTGCGGAGTAAAAGTCCACCGTCTGTTTAAGATCCTCTAAATTTTTTTCCATTTTATAGATTATCTCCAACTTCGTATTTACCTCCTTTAGGAGCGACTCGACGGTTAAATCAGAGGGATCCATTACTATTTTTCTCTGTTTTGAACCGCCTCCCGGACTTTCATTCTTCTTCAAACATTCCTCGCACACTTCTTGCTGTTCTATGCTTTTTATATTTCGCGCACACTTTTTGTGATAAGCCGCACCACATCCACCTTTACACTCCACAGTTTCATCTCTTTTCATCGACAAAAACTGCTTACATTTTTTACATTGAATCATCTTGCACTGATACGCGATCCGTCAGAAATCCAATTTGCACTTAAACGCGTCCGCACGCCGAGCGCAGAACGCACGAACTGTGACTTCTCAAACTTCAGGTGTGATATGCTGAGATATTTTCAGGAGTTCTAGGCGTGCTTTTAGTCTTATATGATAGCTCATGCTTAGATTAGTTCAAAACCGCGGAGTTCCCGTCCCTGTGCAGCCCTTTTTGTAACGAAAAAAATTAACTCTGAAATTTCGATTTTCTCAAACTTTAGGTGTGGTATGTTGATATATTAACAGGAGTTCTTGTCTTGTGATTGGTCTCAAATGATAGCTCAAGCTTGGTTTCGTCCAAAACCGCGGAGTTCCCGTCTCTGTGCTGCCTTTTTTATTACGAAAAAATTTTAATCTGAAAATTAAAATTTTCTCAAACATCAAGTGTGATATGCTGATATATTTTCAGGAGTTCTTGGCTTGTTATTGGTGTCAAATGATAGCTCAAGCTTGGTTTCGTACAAAACCTTGGAATTCCCGTCTCTGTGCTGCCTTTTTTATTACGAAAAAATGTTACTCTTAAAATTTAAATTTTCTCAAATTTCAGGTGCGATATGCTGATATATTTTCAGGAGTTCTAGGCTTGCTTTTAGTCTTAAATGATAGCTCTTGCTTAGATTAGTTCAAAACTGCGGATTTCCTGTCTCTGTGCTGCCTTTTTTGTAACGAAAAAAATTAACTCTGAAATTTAGATTTTCTCAAACATCAGGTGTGATATGCTGATATATTTTCAAAAGTTCTAGGCATATTTTTGGGCTTAAATGATAGCTTAAGCTTAGCTTAGTGCAAAACTGCGAAGTTTCCATCTCTTTGCTGCCTTTTTTGTAACGAAAAAAATTAAATCTGAAATTTCGATTTTCTCAAATTTTAGGTGTGATATGCTGATATATTTTCAGGAGTTCTTGGCTTGTTATTAGTCTCAAATGATAGCTCCAGCTTGGTTTCGTCCAAAACCGCGGAGTTCCCGTCTCTGTGCTGCCGTTCTAATACGAAAAAATTTTACTCTGAAAATTTAAGTTTTCTCAAATTTCAGGTGTGATATGCTGATATATTTTCAGGAGTTCTTGGCTTGCTATTGGTCTCAAATGATAGCTCAAGCTTAGATCAGTTCAAAACTGCGAATTTCCCGTCTCTGTACTGCCTTTTTTGTAACGAAAAAAATTAACTCTGAAATTTCGATTTTCTCAAACTTTAGGTGTGATATGCTGATACTTTTTCAGGAGTTCTAGACTTGTTTTTGGTCTTAATTGATATGCTTATGTCCATACAAAGCTACGTCGTAGTCGGCTCTGCGCTGACTTTTTTGATAAGAAAAAATTAACTCCGAAAATTCAATATTCTCAAATTTCAGGTGTGATATGCTAATATATTTTCAGGAGTTCTAGGCTTATTTTTGGTCTTAAACGATAGCTAATGCACGGTAACGTAAAAAACCGCGCAGTTCCTGGCTCTGCGCTACCTTTTTTATTACGAAAATATTTACTCTGAAATTTAGATTTTCTCAAACATCAGGTGTGATATGCTGATATATTTTCAAAAGTTCTACGCTTATTTTTGGGCTTAAATGATAGCTTATGCTTAGCTTAGTGCAAAAACCCGGAGTTCCCGTCTCTGTGCTGCCTTTTTTATTACGAAAAAATTTTAATCTGAAAATTTAAATTTTCTCAAACTTCAGGTGTGATATGCTGATATATTTTCAGGAGTTCTTGGCTTTTTATTGGTCTCTAATGATAGCTCAAGCTTCATTTCGTCCAAAACCGCGGAGTTCCCGTCTCTGTGCTGCCTTTTTTTTTACGAAAAAATTTTACTCTTAAAATTTAAATTTTCTCAAATTTCAAGTGTGATATGCTGATATATTTTCAGGAGTTCTTGGCTTGTTATTGGTCTCAAATGATAGCTCAAGCTTAGTTTCGTCCAAAACCGCGTAGTTCCTGGCTCTGAGTGTACTTATTTTCTATGAAAAAAATAAGTCTGTTATTTAGATTTTCTCAAATTTAAGTTGTGATATGCTGATATGTTTTCAGGAATTTGGGGCCTGTTTTTGGTCTCCAACGATAGCTTAGGCTCAGTTACGTACAAAAGCACGCAGTTCCTGGCTCTGCGCTGCATTATATTATTACGAAAATATTACTCTGTAATTTAGTTTTTCTCAAATTTCAGGTGTGATATGCTGATATATTTTTAGGAGTTCTAGGCTTGTTTTTAGCCTTAATTGATAGCTCATGCTTAGTTTAGTACAAAAACGCGGAGTTCCCGTCTCTGTGCTACCTTTTTTATTACGAAAAAAATTTACTCTGAAAATTTTAATTTTCTCAAACTTCAGGTGTGATAAGCTGATATATTTTCAGGAGTTCTAGGCTTGTTTTTAATCTTCAATGATAGCTCTTGCTTAGATTAGTTCAAAACCACGGAGTTCCCGTCTCTGTGCTGCCTTTTTTGTAACGAAAAAAATTAACTCTGAAATTTCGATTTTCTCAAACTTTAGGTGTGATATGCTGACATATTTTCAGGAGTTCTTGGCTTGCTATTGGTCTCAAATGATAGCTCTAGCTTGGTTTCGTCCAAAACCGCGGAGTTCCCGTCTTTGTGCTGCCTTTTTTATTTCGAAAAAATTTTAATCTGAAAATTTCAATTTTCTTAAACTTCAGGTGTGATATGCTGATATATTTTCAGGAGTTTTAGGCTTGTTTTTAGTCTTAAATGATAGCTCATGCTTAGATTAGTTCAAAACCGCGGAGTTCTTGTCTCTGTGCCGCCTTTTTTGTAAAGAAAAAAATTAAATCTGAAATTTTGATTTTCTCAAATTTTAGGTGTTATATGCTGATATATTTTTAGGAGTTCTTGGCTTGTTATTGGTCTCATATGATAGCTCAAGCTTACTTTTGTACAAAACCGCAGAGTTCCCGTCTCTGTGCTGCCTTTTTTATTACGAAAAAATTTTAATCTGAAAATTTAAATTTTCTCAAACTTCAGGTGTGATATGCTGATATATTTTCAGGAGTTATTGGCTTGTTATTGGTCTCTAATGATAGCTGAAGCTTGGTTTCGTCCAAAACCGCGGAGTTCCCGTCTCTGTGCTGCCTTTTTTTTACGAAAAAATTTTACTCTGAAAATTTCAATTTTCTTAAACTTCAGGTGTGATATGCTGATATATTTTCAGGAGTTTTAGGCTTGTTTTTAGTCTTAAATGATAGCTCATGCTTAGATTAGTTCAAAACCGCGGAGTTCTTGTCTCTGTGCTGCCTTTTTTGTAAAGAAAAAAATTAAATCTGAAATTTTGATTTTCTCAAACTTTAGGTGTGATATGCTAATATATTTTCAGGAGTTCTTGGCTTGTTTTTAGTCTTAAATGATAGCTCATGCTTAGATTAGTTCAAAACCGCGGAGTTCTTGTCTCTGTGCCGCCTTTTTTGTAAAGAAAAAAATTAAATCTGAAATTTTGATTTTCTCAAACATCAGGTGTGATATGCTGATATATTTTCAAAAGTTCTAGGCTTATTTTTGGGCTTAAATGATAGCTCATGCTTAGCTTAGTGCAAAAACCTGGAGTTCCCGTCTCTGTGCTGCCTTTTTTATTACGAAAAAATTTTAATCTGAAAATTTAAATTTTCTCAAACTTCAGGTGTGATATGCTGATATATTTTCAGGAGTTATTGGCTTGTTATTGGTCTCTAATGATAGCTGAAGCTTGGTTTCGTCCAAAACCGCGGAGTTCCCGTCTCTGTGCTGCCTTTTTTTTACGAAAAAATTTTACTCTGAAAATTTCAATTTTCTTAAACTTCAGGTGTGATATGCTGATATATTTTCAGGAGTTTTAGGCTTGTTTTTAGTCTTAAATGATAGCTCATGCTTAGATTAGTTCAAAACCGCGGAGTTCTTGTCTCTGTGCTGCCTTTTTTGTAAAGAAAAAAATTAAATCTGAAATTTTGATTTTCTCAAACTTTAGGTGTGATATGCTAATATATTTTCAGGAGTTCTTGGCTTGTTATTGGTCTCATATGATAGCTCAAGCTTAGTTTCGTACAAAACCGCAGAGTTCCCGTCTCTGTGCTGCCTTTTTGTAACAAAAAATATTTACTCTAAAATTTGAATTTTCTCAAACTTCAGGTTTGATATGCTGATACTTTTTCAGGAGTTCTAGACTTGTTTTTGGTCTTAATTGATATGCTTATGTTCATACAAAGCTACGTCGTAGTCGGCTCTGCGCTGATTTTTTTGATAAGAAAAAATTAACTCCGAAAATTCATTATTCTCAAATTTCAGGTGTGATATGCTAATATATTTTCAGGAGTTCTAGGCTTATTTTTGGTCTTAAACGATAGCCAATGCACGGTAACGTAAAAAACCACGCAGTTTCTGGCTCTGCGCTGCCTTTTTTATTACGAAAAAATTTACTCTGAAATTTAGATTTTCTCAAACATCAGGTGTGATATGCTGATATATTTTCAGGAGTTATTGGCTTGTTATTGGTCTCTAATGATAGCTGAAGCTTGGTTTCGTCCAAAACCGCGGAGTTCCCGTCTCTGTGCTGCCTTTTTTTTACGAAAAAATTTTACTCTGAAAATTTCAATTTTCTTAAACTTCAGGTGTGATATGCTGATATATTTTCAGGAGTTTTAGGCTTGTTTTTAGTCTTAAATGATAGCTCATGCTTAGATTAGTTCAAAACCGCGGAGTTCTTGTCTCTGTGCTGCCTTTTTTGTAAAGAAAAAAATTAAATCTGAAATTTTGATTTTCTCAAACTTTAGGTGTGATATGCTAATATATTTTCAGGAGTTCTTGGCTTGTTATTGGTCTCATATGATAGCTCAAGCTTAGTTTCGTACAAAACCGCAGAGTTCCCGTCTCTGTGCTGCCTTTTTGTAACAAAAAATATTTACTCTAAAATTTGAATTTTCTCAAACTTCAGGTTTGATATGCTGATACTTTTTCAGGAGTTCTAGACTTGTTTTTGGTCTTAATTGATATGCTTATGTTCATACAAAGCTACGTCGTAGTCGGCTCTGCGCTGATTTTTTTGATAAGAAAAAATTAACTCCGAAAATTCATTATTCTCAAATTTCAGGTGTGATATGCTAATATATTTTCAGGAGTTCTAGGCTTATTTTTGGTCTTAAACGATAGCCAATGCACGGTAACGTAAAAAACCACGCAGTTTCTGGCTCTTTTCCGCTGTTTTGAACTGATCTAAGCTTGAGCTATCATTTGTGACCAATAGCAAGCCAAGAACTCCTGAAAATATATCAGCATATCACACCTGAATTATGAGAAAACTTAAATTTTCAGAGTAAAATTTGTTCGTAATTAAAACGGCAGCACAGAGACGGGAACTCCGCGGTTTTGGACAAAACCAAGCTGGAGCTATCATTTGAGACCAATAACAAGCCAAGAACTCCTGAAAATATATCAGCATATCACACCTAAAATTTGAGAAAATCGAAATTTCAGATTTAATTTTTTTCGTTACAAAAAAGGCAGCACAGAGAAGGAAACTTCACAGTTTTGCACTAAGCTAAGCTTGAGCTATCATTTAAGCCCAAAAATAAGCCTAGAACTTTTGAAAATATATCAGCATATCACACCTGATGTTTGAGAAAATCTAAATTTCAGATTAAAATTTTTTCGTAATAAAAAAGGCAGCACAGAGACGGGAACTCCAGGTTTTTGCACTAAGCTAAGCATGAGCTATCATTTAAGCCCAAAAATAAGCCTAGAACTTTTGAAAATATATCAGCATATCACACCTGATGTTTGAGAAAATCTAAATTTCAGAGTAAATATTTTCGTAATAAAAAAGGTAGCGCAGAGCCAGGAACTGCGCGGTTTTTTACGTATCCGTGCATTAGCTATCGTTTAAGACCAAAAATAAGCCTAGAACTCCTGAAAATATATTAGCATATCACACCTGAAATTTGAGAATATTGAATTTTCGGAGTTAATTTTTTCTTATCAAAAAAGTCAGCGCAGAGCCGACCACGACGTAGCTTTGTATGGACATAAGCATATCAATTAAGACCAAAACCAAGTCTAGAACTCCTGAAAAAGTATCAGCATATCACACCTAAAGTTTGAGAAAATCGAAATTTCAGAGTTAATTTTTTTCGTTACAAAAAAGGCAGCACAGAGACGGGAAATCCGCAGTTTTGAACTGATCTAAGCTTGAGCTATCATTTGAGACCAATAGCGAGCCAAGAACTCCTGAAAATATATCAGCATATCACACCTGAAATTTGAGAAAACTTAAATTTTCAGAGTAAAATTTGTTCGTAATAGAAACGGCAGCACAGAGACGGGAACTCCGCGGTTTTGGACGAAACCAAGCTGGAGCTATCATTTGAGACCAATAACAAGCCAAGAACTCCTGAAAATATATCAGCATATCACACCTAAAATTTGAGAAAATCGAAATTTCAGATTTAATTATTTTCGTTACAAAAAAGGCAGCACAGAGATGGAAACTTCGCAGTTTTGCACTAAGCTAAGCTTGAGCTATCATTTAAGCCCAAAAATAAGCCTAGAACTTTTGAAAATATATCAGCATATCACACCTGATGTTTGAGAAAATCTAAATTCCAGAGTAAATTTTTTCGTAATAAAAAAGGCAGCGCAGAGCCAGAAACTGCGTGGTTTTTTACGTTACCGTGCATTAGCTATCGTTTAAGACCAAAAATAAGCCTAGAACTCCTGAAAATATATTAGCATATCACTCCTGAAATTTGCGAATATTGAATTTTCGGAGTTAATTTTTTCTTATCAAAAAAGTCAGCGCAGAGCCGACTACGACGTAGCTTTGTATGGACATAAGCATATCAATTAACACCAAAAACAAGTCTAGAACTCCTGAAAAAGTATCACCATATCACACCTAAAGTTTGAGAAAATCCAAATTTCAGAGTTAATTTTTTTCGTTACAAAAAAGGCAGCACAGAGACGGGAAATCCGCAGTTTTGAACTGATCTAAGCTTGAGGTATCATTTGAGACCAATAGCAAGCCAAGAACTCCTGAAAATATATCAGCATATCACACCTGAAATTTGAGAAAACTTAAATTTTCAGAGTAAAATTTGTTCGTAATAAAAACGGCAGCACAGAGACGGGAACTCCGCGGTTTTGGACGAAACCAAGCTGAAGCTATCATTTGAGACCAATAACAAGCTAAGAACTCCTGAAAATATATCAGCATATCACACCTAAAATTTGAGAAAATCGAAATTTCAGATTTAATTTTTTTCGTTACAAAAAAGGCAGCACAGAGATGGAAACTTCGCAGTTTTGCACTAAGCTAAGCTTGAGCTATCATTTAAGCCCAAAAATAAGCCTAGAACTTTTGAAAATATATTAGCATATCACTCCTGAAATTTGAGAATAATGAATTTTCGGAGTTAATTTTTTCTTATCAAAAAAATCAGCGCAGAGCCGACTACGACGTAGCTTTGTATGAACATAAGCATATCAATTAAGACCAAAAACAAGTCTAGAACTCCTGAAAAAGTATCAGCGTATCAAACCTGATGTTTGAGAAAATTCAAATTTTAGAGTAAATATTTTTTGTTACAAAAAGGCAGCACAGAGACGGGAACTCTGCAGTTTTGTACGAAACTAAGCTTGAGCTATCATATGAGACCAATAACAAGCCAAGAACTCCTGAAAATATATCAGCATATCACACCTAAAGTTTGAGAAAATCAAAATTTCAGATTTAATTTTTTTCTTTACAAAAAAGGCGGCACAGAGACAAGAACTCCGCGGTTTTGAACTAATCTAAGCATGAGCTATCATTTAAGACTAAAAACAAGCCTAAAACTCCTGAAAATATATCAGCATATCACACCTGAAGTTTAAGAAAATTGAAATTTTCAGAGTAAAATTTTTTCGAAATAAAAAAGGCAGCACAAAGACGGGAACTCCGCGGTTTTGGACGAAACCAAGCTTGAGCTATCATTTGAGACCAATAGCAAGCCAAGAACTCCTGAAAATATGTCAGCATATCACACCTAAAATTTGAGAAAATCGAAATTTCAGATTTAATTTTTTTCGTTACAAAAAAGGCAGCACAGAGACAAGAAATCCGCAGTTTTGAACTAATCTAAGCAAGAGCTATCATTTAAGACTAAAAGCAAGCCTAGAACTCCTGAAAATATATCAGCATATCGCACCTGAAATTTGAGAAAATTTAAATTTTCAGAGTAAAATTTTTTCGTAATAAAAAAGGCAGCACAGAGACGGGAATTTCAAGGTTTTGTACGAAACCAAGCTTGAGCTATCATTTGACACCAATAACAAGCCAAGAACTCCTGAAAATATATCAGCATATCACACTTGAAGTTTGAGAAAATTTTAATTTTCAGATTAAAATTTTTTCGTAATAAAAAAGGCAGCACAGAGACGGGAACTCCGCGGTTTTGGACGAAACCAAGCTTGAGCTATCATTTGAGACCAATCACAAGACAAGAACTCCTGTTAATATATCAGCATATCACACCTGAAGTTTGAGAAAATTTAAATTTTCAGATTAAAATTTTTTCGTAATAAAACAGGCAGCACAGAGACGGGAACTCCGGGTTTTTGCACTAAGCTAAGCATGAGCTATCATTTAAGCCTAGAACTTTTGAAAATATATCAGCATATCACACCTGATGTTTGAGAAAATCTGAATTTCAGAGTAAATATTTTCGTAATAAAAAAGGTAGTGCAGAGCCAGGAACTGCGCGGTTTTTTACGTTACCGTGCATTAGCTATCGTTTAAGACCAAAAATAAGCCTAGAACTCCTGAAAGTATATTAGCATATCACACCTGAAATTTGAGAATATTGAAATTTCGGAGTTACTTTTTCTTATCAAAAAAGTCAGCGCAGAGCCGACTACGACGTAGCTTTGTATGGACATAAGCATATCAATTAAGACCAAAAACAAGTCTAGAACTCCTGAAAATATATCAGCATATCACACCTAAAATTTGAGAAAATCGAAATTTCAGATTTAATTTTTTTCGTTACAAAAAAGGCAGCACAGAGATGGAAACTTCGCAGTTTTGCACTAAGCTAAGCTTGAGCTATCATTTAAGCCCAAAAATAAGCCTAGAACTTTTGAAAATATATCAGCATATCACACCTGATGTTTGAGAAAATCTAAATTTCAGAGTAAATTTTTTCGTAATAAAAAAGGCAGCGCAGTGCCAGAAACTGCGTGGTTTTTTACGTTATCGTGCATTAGCTATCGTTTAAGACCAAAAATAAGCCTAGAACTCCTGAAAATATATTAGCATATCACACCTGAGATTTGAGAATATTGAATTTTCGGAGTTAATTTTTTCTTATCAAAAAAGTCAGCGCAGAGCCGACTACGACGTAGCTTTGTATGGACATAAGCATATCAATTAAGACCAAAAACAAGTCTAGAACTCTTGAAAAAGTATCAGCATATCACACCTAAAGTTTGAGAAAATCGAAATTTCAGAGTTCATTTTTTTCGTTACAAAAAAGGCAGCACAGAGACGGGAAATCCGCAGTTTTGAACTGATCTAAGCTTGAGCTATCATTTGAGACCAATAGCAAGCCAAGAACTCCTGAAAATATATCGGCATATCACACCTGAAATTTGAGAAAACTTAAATTTTCAGAGTAAAATTTGTTCGTAATAAAAACGGCAGCACAGAGACGGGAACTCCGCGGTTTTGGACGAAACCAAGCTGGAGCTATCATTTGAGATCAATAACAAGCCAAGAACTCCTGAAAATATATCAGCATATCACACCTAAAATTTGAGAAAATCGAAATTTCAGATTTAATTTTTTTCGTTACAAAAAAGGCAGCACAGAGATGGAAACTTCGCAGTTTTGCACTAAGCTAAGCTTGAGCTATCATTTAAGCCCAAAAATAAGCCTAGAACTTTTGAAAATATATCAGCATATCACACCTGATGTTTGAGAAAATCTAAATTTCAGAGTAAATTTTTTCGTAATAAAAAAGGCAGCGCAGAGCCAGAAACTGCGTGGTTTTTTACGTTACCGTGCATTAGCTATCGTTTAAGACCAAAAATAAGCCTAGAACTCCTGAAAATATATTAGCATATCACTCCTGAAATTTGCGAATATTGAATTTTCGGAGTTAATTTTTTCTTATCAAAAAAGTCAGCGCAGAGCCGACTACGACGTAGCTTTGTATGGACATAAGCATATCAATTAAGACCAAAAACAAGTCTAGAACTCCTGAAAAAGTATCAGCATATCACACCTAAAGTTTGAGAAAATCCAAATTTCAGAGTTAATTTTTTTCGTTACAAAAAAGGCAGCACAGAGACGGGAAATCCGCAGTTTTGAACTGATCTAAGCTTGAGGTATCATTTGAGACCAATAGCAAGCCAAGAACTCCTGAAAATATATCAGCATATCACACCTGAAATTTGAGAAAACTTAAATTTTCAGAGTAAAATTTGTTCGTAATAAAAACGGCAGCACAGAGACGGGAACTCCGCGGTTTTGGACGAAACCAAGCTGGAGCTATCATTTGAGACCAATAACAAGCCAAGAACTCCTGAAAATATATCAGCATATCACACCTAAAATTTGAGAAAATCGAAATTTCAGATTTAATTTTTTTCGTTACAAAAAAGGCAGCACAGAAATGGAAACTTCGCAGTTTTGCACTAAGCTAAGCTTGAGCTATCATTTAAGCCCAAAAATAAGCCTAGAACTTTTGAAAATATATCAGCATATCACACCTGATGTTTGAGAAAATCTAAATTTCAGAGTAAATTTTTTCGAAATAAAAAAGGCAGCGCAGAGCCAGAAACTGCGTGGTTTTTTACGTTACCGTGCATTAGCTATCGTTTAAGACCAAAAATAAGCCTAGAACTCCTGAAAATATATTAGCATATCACTCCTGAAATTTGAGAATAATGAATTTTCGGAGTTAATTTTTTCTTATCAAAAAAATCAGCGCAGAGCCGACTACGACGTAGCTTTGAATGAACATAAGCATATCAATTAAGACCAAAAACAAGTCTAGAACTCCTGAAAAAGTATCAGCGTATCAAACCTGAAGTTTGAGAAAATTCAAATTTTAGAGTAAATATTTTTTGTTACAAAAAGGCAGCACAGAGACGGGAACTCTGCAGTTTTGTACGAAACTAAGCTTGAGCTATCATATGAGACCAATAACAAGCCAAGAACTCCTGAAAATATATCAGCATATCACACCTAAAGTTTGAGAAAATCAAAATTTCAGATTTAATTTTTTTCTTTACAAAAAAGGCAGCACAGAGACAAGAACTCCGCGGTTTTGAACTAATCTAAGCATGAGCTATCATTTAAGACTAAAAGCAAGCCTAGAACTCCTGAAAATATATCAGCATATCGCACCTGAAATTTGAGAAAATTTAAATTTTCAGAGTAAAATTTTTTCGTAATAAAAAAGGCAGCACAGAGACGGGAATTCCAAGGTTTTGTACGAAACCAAGCTTGAGCTATCATTTGACACCAATAACAAGCCAAGAACTCCTGAAAATATATCAGCATATCACACTTGAAATTTGAGAAAATTTTAATTTTCAGATTAAAATTTTTTCGTAATAAAAAAGGCAACACAGAGACGGGAACTCCGCGGTTTTGGAAGAAACCAAGCTTGAGCTATCATTTGAGACCAATCACAAGACAAGAACTCCTGTTAATATATCAGCATATCACACCTGAAGTTTGAGAAAATTTAAATTTTCAGATTAAAATTTTTTCGTAATAAAAAAGGCAGCACAGAGACGGGAACTCCGGGTTTTTGCACTAAGCTAAGCATGAGCTATCATTTAAGCCCAAAAATAAGCCTAGAACTTTTGAAAATATATCAGCATATCACACCTGATGTTTGAGAAAATCTAAATTTCAGAGTAAATATTTTCGTAATAAAAAAGGTAGTGCAGAGCCAGGAACTGCGCGGTTTTTTACGTTTTCGTGCATTAGCTATCGTTTAAGACCAAAAATAAGCCTAGAACTCCTGAAAGTATATTAGCATATCACACCTGAAATTTGAGAATATTGAATTTTCGGAGTTAATTTTTTCTTATCAAAAAAGTCAGCGCAGAGCCGACTACGACGTAGCTTTGTATGGACATAAGCATATCAATTAAGACCAAAAACAAGTCTAGAACTCCTGAAAATATATCAGCATATCACACCTAAAATTTGAGAAAATCGAAATTTCAGATTTAATTTTTTTCGTTACAAAAAAGGCAGCACAGAGATGGAAACTTCGCAGTTTTGCACTAAGCTAAGCTTGAGCTATCATTTAAGCCCAAAAATAAGCCTAGAACTTTTGAAAATATATCAGCATATCACACCTGATGTTTGAGAAAATCTAAATTTCAGAGTAAATTTTTTCGTAATAAAAAAGGCAGCGCAGTGCCAGAAACTGTGTGGTTTTTTACGTTATCGTGCATTAGCTATCGTTTAAGACCAAAAATAAGCCTAGAACTCCTGAAAATATATTAGCATATCACACCTGAAATTTGAGAATAATGAATTTTCGGAGTTAATTTTTTCTTATCAAAAAAATCAGCGCAGAGCCGACTACGACGTAGCTTTGTATGAACATAAGCATATCAATTAAGACCAAAAACAAGTCTAGAACTCCTGAAAAAGTATCAGCATATCAAACCTGAAGTTTGAGAAAATTCAAATTTTAGAGTAAATATTTTTTGTTACAAAAAGGCAGCACAGAGACGGGCAATCTGCAGTTTTGTACGAAACTAAGCTTGAGCTATCATATGAGACCAATAACAAGCCAAGAACTCCTGAAAATATATCAGCATATCACACCTGAAGTTTGACAAAATTTAAATTTTTAGATTAAATTTTTTTCGTAATAAAAAAGGCAGCACAGAGACGGGAACTCCGGGTTTTTGCACTAAGCTAAGCATGAGCTATCATTTAAGCCCAAAAATAAGCCTAGAACATTTGAAAATATATGAGCATATCACACCTGATGTTTGAGAAAATCTAAATTTCAGAGTAAATATTTTCGTAATAAAAAAGGTAGCGCAGAGCCAGGAACTGCGCGGTTTTTTACGTTACCGTGCATTAGCTATCGTTTAAGACCAAAAATAAGCCTAGAACTCCTGAAAATATATTAACATATCACACCTGAAATTTGAGAATATTGAATTTTCGGAGTTAATTTTTTCTTATCAAAAAAATCAGCGCAGAGCCGACTACGACGTAGCTTTGTATGAACATAAGCATATCAATTAAGACCAAAAACAAGTCTAGAACTCCTGAAAAAGTATCAGCATATCAAACCTGAAGTTTGAGAAAATTCAAATTTTAGAGTAAATATTTTTTGTTACAAAAAGGCAGCACAGAGACGGGATCTCTGCAGTTTTGTACGAAACTAAGCTTGAGCTATCATATGAGACCAATAACAAGCCAAGAACTCCTGAAAATATATCAGCATATCACACCTAAAATTTGAGAAAATCGAAATTTCAGATTTAATTTTTTTCGTTACAAAAAAGGCAGCACAGAGATGGAAACTTCGCAGTTTTGCACTAAGCTAAGCTTGAGCTATCATTTAAGCCCAAAAATAAGCCTAGAACTTTTGAAAATATATCAGCATATCACACCTGATGTTTGAGAAAATCTAAATTTCAGTGTAAATTTTTTCGTAATAAAAAAGGCAGCGCAGAGCCAGAAATTGCGTGGTTTTTTACGTTACCGTGCATTAGCTATCGTTAAAGACCAAAAATAAGCCTAGAACTCCTGAAAATATATTAGCATATCACACCTGAAATTTGAGAATAATGAATTTTCGGAGTTAATTTTTTCTTATCAAAAAAAACAGCGCAGAGCCGACTACGACGTTGCTTTGTATGAACATAAGCATATCAATTAAGACCAAAAACAAGTCTAGAACTCCTGAAAAAGTATCAGCATATCAAACCTGAAGTTTGAGAAAATTCAAATTTTAGAGTAAATATTTTTTGTTACAAAAAGGCAGCACAGAGACGGGACCTCTGCAGTTTTGTACGAAACTAAGCTTGAGCTATCATATGAGACCAATAACAAGCCAAGAACTCCTGAAAATATATCAGCATATCACACCTAAAGTTTGAGAAAATCAAAATTTCAGATTTAATTTTTTTCTTTACAAAAAAGGCGGCACAGAGACAAGAGCTCCGCGGTTTTGAACTAATCTAAGCATGAGCTATCATTTAAGACTAAAAACAAGCCTAAAACTCCTGAAAATATATCAGCATATCACACCTGAAATTTGAGAAAATCTAAATTTCAGAGTAAATTTTTTCGTAATAAAAAAGGCAGCGCAGAGCCAGAAACTGCGTGGTTTTTTACGTTACCGTGCATTAGCTATCGTTTAAGACCAAAAATAAGCCTAGAACTCCTGAAAATATATTAGCATATCACACCTGAAATTTGAGAATATTGAATTTTCGGAGTTAATTTTTTCTTATCAAAAAAGTCAGCGCAGAGCCGACTACGACGTAGCTTTGTATGGACATAAGCATATCAATAAAGACCAAAAACAAGTCTAGAACTCCTGAAAAAGTATCAGCATATCACACCTAAAGTTTGAGAAAATCGAAATTTCAGAGTTAATTTTTTTCGTTACAAAAAAGGCAGCACAGAGACGGGAAATCCGCAGTTTTGAACAGATCTAAGCTTGAGCTATCATTTGAGACCAATAGCAAGCCAAGAACTCCTGAAAATATATCAGCATGTCACACCTGAAATTTGAGAAAACTTAAATTTTCAGAATAAAATTTGTTCGTAATAAAAACGGCAGCACAGAGACGGGAACTCCGCGGTTTTGGACGAAACCAAGCTGGAGCTATCATTTGAGACCAATAACAAGCCAAGAACTCCTGAAAATATATCAGCATATCACACCTAAAATTTGAGAAAATCGAAATTTCAGATTTAATTTTTTTCGTTACAAAAAAGGCAGCACAGAGATGGAAACTTCGCAGTTTTGCACTAAGCTAAGCTTGAGCTATCATTTAAGCCCAAAAATAAGCTTAGAACTTTTGAAAATATATCAGCATATCACACCTGATGTTTGAGAAAATCTAAATTTCAGAGTAAATTTTTTCGTAATAAAAAAGGCAGCGCAGAGCCAGAAACTGCGTGGTTTTTTACGTTACCGTGCATTAGCTATCGTTTAAGACCAAAAATAAGCCTAGAACTCCTGAAAATATATTAGCATATCACACCTGAAATTTGAGAATATTGAATTTTCGGAGTTAATTTTTTCTTATCAAAAAAGTCAGCGCAGAGCCGACTACGACGTAGCTTTGTATGGACATAAGCATATCAATAAAGACCAAAAACAAGTCTAGAACTCCTGAAAAAGTATCAGCATATCACACCTAAAGTTTGAGAAAATCGAAATTTCAGAGTTAATTTTTTTCGTTACAAAAAAGGCAGCACAGAGACGGGAAATCCGCAGTTTTGAACAGATCTAAGCTTGAGCTATCATTTGAGACCAATAGCAAGCCAAGAACTCCTGAAAATATATCAGCATGTCACACCTGAAATTTGAGAAAACTTAAATTTTCAGAGTAAAATTTGTTCGTAATAAAAACGGCAGCACAGAGACGGGAACTCCGCGGTTTTGGACGAAACCAAGCTGGAGCTATCATTTGAGACCAATAACAAGCCAAGAACTCCTGAAAATATATCAGCATATCACACCTAAAATTTGAGAAAATCGAAATTTCAGATTTAATTTTTTTCGTTACAAAAAAGGCAGCACAGAGATGGAAACTTCGCAGTTTTGCACTAAGCTAAGCTTGAGCTATCATTTAAGCCCAAAAATAAGCCTAGAACTTTTGAAAATATATCAGCATATCACACCTGATGTTTGAGACATTCTAAATTTCAGAGTAAATTTTTTCGTAATAAAAAAGGCAGCGCAGAGCCAGAAACTGCGTGGTTTTTTACGTTACCGTGCATTAGCTATCGTTTAAGACCAAAAATAAGCCTAGAACTCCTGAAAATATATTAGCATATCACACCTGAAATTTGAGAATATTGAATTTTCGGAGTTAATTTTTTCTTATCAAAAAAGTCAGCGCAGAGCCGACTACGACGTAGCTTTGTATGGACATAAGCATATCAATAAAGACCAAAAACAAGTCTAGAACTCCTGAAAAAGTATCAGCATATCACACCTAAAGTTTGAGAAAATCGAAATTTCAGAGTTAATTTTTTTCGTTACAAAAAAGGCAGCACAGAGACGGGAAATCCGCAGTTTTGAACAGATCTAAGCTTGAGCTATCATTTGAGACCAATAGCAAGCCAAGAACTCCTGAAAATATATCAGCATGTCACACCTGAAATTTGAGAAAACTTAAATTTTCAGAGTAAAATTTGTTCGTAATAAAAACGGCAGCACAGAGACGGGAACTCCGCGGTTTTGGACGAAACCAAGCTGGAGCTATCATTTGAGACCAATAACAAGCCAAGAACTCCTGAAAATATATCAGCATATCACACCTAAAATTTGAGAAAATCGAAATTTCAGATTTAATTTTTTTCGTTACAAAAAAGGCAGCACAGAGATGGAAACTTCGCAGTTTTGCACTAAGCTAAGCTTGAGCTATCATTTAAGCCCAAAAATAAGCCTAGAACTTTTGAAAATATATCAGCATATCACACCTGATGTTTGAGAAAATCTAAATTTCAGAGTAAATTTTTTCGTAATAAAAAAGGCAGCGCAGAGGCAGAAACTGCGTGGTTTTTTACGTTACCGTGCATTAGCTATCGTTTAAGACCAAAAATAAGCCTAGAACTCCTGAAAATATATTAGCATATCACACCTGAAATTTGAGAATAATGAATTTTCGGAGTTAATTTTTTCTTATCAAAAAAATCAGCGCAGAGCCGACTACGACGTAGTTTGTATGAACATAAGCATATCAATTAAGACCAAAAACAAGTCTAGAACTCCTGAAAAAGTATCAGCATATCAAACCTGAAGTTTGAGAAAATTCAAATTTTAGAGTAAATATTTTTTGTTACAAAAAGGCAGCACAGAGACGGGAACTCTGCGGTTTTGTACGAAACTAAGCTTGAGCTATCATATGAGACCAATAACAAGCCAAGAACTCCTGAAAATATATCAGCATATCACACCTGAAATTTGAGAAAATTTAAATTTTTAGATTAAAATTTTTTCGTTAAAAAAAGGCAGCACAGAGACGGGAACTCCGGGTTTTTGCACTAAGCTAAGCATGAGCTATCATTTAAGCCCAAAAATAAGCCTAGAACTTTTGAAAATATATCAGCATATCACACCTGATGTTTGAGAAAATCTAAATTTCAGGGTAAATATTTTCGTAATAAAAAAGGTAGCGCAGAGCCAGGAACTGCGTGTTTTTTTACGTTACCGTGCATTAGCTATCGTTTAAGACCAAAAATAAGCCTAGAACTCCTGAAAATATATTAGCATATCACTCCTGAAATTTGAGAATAATGAATTTTCGGAGTTAATTTTTTCTTATCAAAAAAATCAGCGCAGAGCCGACTACGACGTAGCTTTGTATGAACATAAGCATATCAATTAAGACCAAAAACAAGTCTAGAACTCCTGAAAAAGTATCAGCGTATCAAACCTGAAGTTTGAGGAAATTCAAATTTTAGAGTAAATATTTTTTGTTACAAAAAGGCAGCACAGAGACGGGAACTCTGCAGTTTTGTACGAAACTAAGCTTGAGCTATCATATGAGACCAATAACAAGCCAAGAACTCCTGAAAATATATCAGCATATCACACCTAAAGTTTGAGAAAATCAAAATTTCAGATTTAATTTTTTTCTTTACAAAAAAGGCGGCACAGAGACAAGAGCTCCGCGGTTTTGAACTAATCTAAGCATGAGCTATCATTTAAGACTAAAAACAAGCCTAAAACTCCTGAAAATATATCAGCATATCACACCTGAAATTTGAGAAAACTTAAATTTTCAGAGTAAAATTTGTTCGTAATAAAAACGGCAGCACAGAGACGGGAACTCCGCGGTTTTGGACGAAACCAAGCTGGAGCTATCATTTGAGACCAATAACAAGCCAAGAACTCCTGAAAATATATCAGCATATCACACCTAAAATTTGAGAAAATCGAAATTTCAGATTTAATTTTTTTCGTTACAAAAAAGGCAGCACAGAGATGGAAACTTCGCAGTTTTGCACTAAGCTAAGCTTGAGCTATCATTTAAGCCCAAAAATAAGCCTAGAACTTTTGAAAATATATCAGCATATCACACCTGATGTTTGAGAAAATCTAAATTTCAGAGTAAATTTTTTCGTAATAAAAAAGGCAGCGCAGAGCCAGAAACTGCGTGGTTTTTTACGTTACCGTGCATTAGCTATCGTTTAAGACCAAAAATAAGCCTAGAACTCCTGAAAATATATTAGCATATCACACCTGAAATTTGAGAATATTGAATTTTCGGAGTTAATTTTTTCTTATCAAAAAAGTCAGCGCAGAGCCGACTACGACGTAGCTTTGTATGGACATAAGCATATCAATAAAGACCAAAAACAAGTCTAGAACTCCTGAAAAAGTATCAGCATATCACACCTAAAGTTTGAGAAAATCGAAATTTCAGAGTTAATTTTTTTCGTTACAAAAAAGGCAGCACAGAGACGGGAAATCCGCAGTTTTGAACTGATCTAAGCTTGAGCTATCATTTGAGACCAATAGCAAGCCAAGAACTCCTGAAAATATATCAGCATGTCACACCTGAAATTTGAGAAAACTTAAATTTTCAGAGTAAAATTTGTTCGTAATAAAAACGGCAGCACAGAGACGGGAACTCCGCGGTTTTGGACGAAACCAAGCTGGAGCTATCATTTGAGACCAATAACAAGCCAAGAACTCCTGAAAATATATCAGCATATCACACCTAAAATTTGAGAAAATCGAAATTTCAGATTTAATTTTTTTCGTTACAAAAAAGGCAGCACAGAGATGGAAACTTCGCAGTTTTGCACTAAGCTAAGCTTGAGCTATCATTTCAGCCCAAAAATAAGCCTAGAACTTTTGAAAATATATCAGTATATCACACCTGATATTTGAGAAAATCTAAATTTCAGAGTAAATTTTTTCGTAATAAAAAAGGCAGCGCAGAGCCAGAAACTGCGTGGTTTTTTACGTTACCGTGCATTAGCTATCGTTTAAGACCAAAAATAAGCCTAGAACTCCTGAAAATATATAAGCATATCACTCCTGAAATTTGAGAATAATGAATTTTCGGAGTTAATTTTTTCTTATCAAAAAAATCAGCGCAGAGCCGACTACGACGTAGCTTTGTATGAACATAAGCATATCAATTAAGACCAAAAACAAGTCTAGAACTCCTGAAAAAGTATCAGCGTATCAAACCTGAAGTTTGAGAAAATTCAAATTTTAGAGTAAATATTTTTTGTTACAAAAAGGCAGCACAGAGACGGGAACTCTGCAGTTTTGTACGAAACTAAGCTTGAGCTATCATATGAGACCAATAACAAGCCAAGAACTCCTGAAAATATATCAGCATATCACACCTGAAATTTGAGAAAATTTAAATTTTTAGATTAAAATTTTTTCGTAATAAAAAAGGCAGCACAGAGACGGGAACTCCGGGTTTTTGCACTAAGCTAAGCATGAGCTATCATTTAAGCCCAAAAATAAGCCTAGAACTTTTGAAAATATATCAGCATATCACACCTGATGTTTGAGAAAATCTAAATTTCAGGGTAAATATTTTCGTAATAAAAAAGGTAGCGCAGAGCCAGGAACTGCGCGGTTTTTTACGTTACCGTGCATTAGCTATCGTTTAAGACCAAAAATAAGCCTAGAACTCCTGAAAATATATTAGCATATCACTCCTGAAATTTGAGAATAATGAATTTTCGGAGTTAATTTTTTCTTATCAAAAAAATCAGCGCAGAGCCGACTACGACGTAGCTTTGTATGGACATAAGCATATCAATTAACACCAAAAACAAGTCTAGAACTCCTGAAAAAGTATCACCATATCACACCTAAAGTTTGAGAAAATCCAAATTTCAGAGTTAATTTTTTTCGTTACAAAAAAGGCAGCACAGAGACGGGAAATCCGCAGTTTTGAACTGATCTAAGCTTGAGGTATCATTTGAGACCAATAGCAAGCCAAGAACTCCTGAAAATATATCAGCATATCACACCTGAAATTTGAGAAAACTTAAATTTTCAGAGTAAAATTTGTTCGTAATAAAAACGGCAGCACAGAGACGGGAACTCCGCGGTTTTGGACGAAACCAAGCTGAAGCTATCATTTGAGACCAATAACAAGCTAAGAACTCCTGAAAATATATCAGCATATCACACCTAAAATTTGAGAAAATCGAAATTTCAGATTTAATTTTTTTCGTTACAAAAAAGGCAGCACAGAGATGGAAACTTCGCAGTTTTGCACTAAGCTAAGCTTGAGCTATCATTTAAGCCCAAAAATAAGCCTAGAACTTTTGAAAATATATTAGCATATCACTCCTGAAATTTGAGAATAATGAATTTTCGGAGTTAATTTTTTCTTATCAAAAAAATCAGCGCAGAGCCGACTACGACGTAGCTTTGTATGAACATAAGCATATCAATTAAGACCAAAAACAAGTCTAGAACTCCTGAAAAAGTATCAGCGTATCAAACCTGATGTTTGAGAAAATTCAAATTTTAGAGTAAATATTTTTTGTTACAAAAAGGCAGCACAGAGACGGGAACTCTGCAGTTTTGTACGAAACTAAGCTTGAGCTATCATATGAGACCAATAACAAGCCAAGAACTCCTGAAAATATATCAGCATATCACACCTAAAGTTTGAGAAAATCAAAATTTCAGATTTAATTTTTTTCTTAACAAAAAAGGCGGCACAGAGACAAGAACTCCGCGGTTTTGAACTAATCTAAGCATGAGCTATCATTTAAGACTAAAAACAAGCCTAAAACTCCTGAAAATATATCAGCATATCACACCTGAAGTTTAAGAAAATTGAAATTTTCAGAGTAAAATTTTTTCGAAATAAAAAAGGCAGCACAAAGACGGGAACTCCGCGGTTTTGGACGAAACCAAGCTTGAGCTATCATTTGAGACCAATAGCAAGCCAAGAACTCCTGAAAATATGTCAGCATATCACACCTAAAATTTGAGAAAATCGAAATTTCAGATTTAATTTTTTTCGTTACAAAAAAGGCAGCACAGAGACAAGAAATCCGCAGTTTTGAACTAATCTAAGCAAGAGCTATCATTTAAGACTAAAAGCAAGCCTAGAACTCCTGAAAATATATCAGCATATCGCACCTGAAATTTGAGAAAATTTAAATTTTCAGAGTAAAATTTTTTCGTAATAAAAAAGGCAGCACAGAGACGGGAATTCCAAGGTTTTGTACGAAACCAAGCTTGAGCTATCATTTGACACCAATAACAAGCCAAGAACTCCTGAAAATATATCAGCATATCACACTTGAAGTTTGAGAAAATTTTAATTTTCAGATTAAAATTTTTTCGTAATAAAAAAGGCAGCACAGAGACGGGAACTCCGCGGTTTTGGACGAAACCAAGCTTCAGCTATCATTTGAGACCAATCACAAGACAAGAACTCCTGTTAATATATCAGCATATCACACCTGAAGTTTGAGAAAATTTAAATTTTCAGATTAAAATTTTTTCGTAATAAAAAAGGCAGCACAGAGACGGGAACTCCGGGTTTTTGCACTAAGCTAAGCATGAGCTATCATTTAAGCCTAGAACTTTTGAAAATATATCAGCATATCACACCTGATGTTTGAGAAAATCTGAATTTCAGAGTAAATATTTTCGTAATAAAAAAGGTAGTGCAGAGCCAGGAACTGCGCGGTTTTTTACGTTACCGTGCATTAGCTATCGTTTAAGACCAAAAATAAGCCTAGAACTCCTGAAAGTATATTAGCATATCACACCTGAAATTTGAGAATATTGAAATTTCGGAGTTACTTTTTCTTATCAAAAAAGTCAGCGCAGAGCCGACTACGACGTAGCTTTGTATGGACATAAGCATATCAATTAAGACCAAAAACAAGTCTAGAACTCCTGAAAATATATCAGCATATCACACCTAAAATTTGAGAAAATCGAAATTTCAGATTTAATTTTTTTCGTTACAAAAAAGGCAGCACAGAGATGGAAACTTCGCAGTTTTGCACTAAGCTAAGCTTGAGCTATCATTTAAGCCCAAAAATAAGCCTAGAACTTTTGAAAATATATCAGCATATCACACCTGATGTTTGAGAAAATCTAAATTTCAGAGTAAATTTTTTCGTAATAAAAAAGGCAGCGCAGTGCCAGAAACTGCGTGGTTTTTTACGTTATCGTGCATTAGCTATCGTTTAAGACCAAAAATAAGCCTCCTCCTGAAAATATATTAGCATATCACACCTGAGATTTGAGAATATTGAATTTTCGGAGTTAATTTTTTCTTATCAAAAAAGTCAGCGCAGAGCCGACTACGACGTAGCTTTGTATGGACATAAGCATATCAATTAAGACCAAAAACAAGTCTAGAACTCTTGAAAAAGTATCAGCATATCACACCTAAAGTTTGAGAAAATCGAAATTTCAGAGTTCATTTTTTTCGTTACAAAAAAGGCAGCACAGAGACGGGAAATCCGCAGTTTTGAACTGATCTAAGCTTGAGCTATCATTTGAGACCAATAGCAAGCCAAGAACTCCTGAAAATATATCGGCATATCACACCTGAAATTTGAGAAAACTTAAATTTTCAGAGTAAAATTTGTTCGTAATAAAAACGGCAGCACAGAGACGGGAACTCCGCGGTTTTGGACGAAACCAAGCTGGAGCTATCATTTGAGATCAATAACAAGCCAAGAACTCCTGAAAATATATCAGCATATCACACCTAAAATTTGAGAAAATCGAAATTTCAGATTTAATTTTTTTCGTTACAAAAAAGGCAGCACAGAGATGGAAACTTCGCAGTTTTGCACTAAGCTAAGCTTGAGCTATCATTTAAGCCCAAAAATAAGCCTAGAACTTTTGAAAATATATCAGCATATCACACCTGATGTTTGAGAAAATCTAAATTTCAGAGTAAATTTTTTCGTAATAAAAAAGGCAGCGCAGAGCCAGAAACTGCGTGGTTTTTTACGTTACCGTGCATTAGCTATCGTTTAAGACCAAAAATAAGCCTAGAACTCCTGAAAATATATTAGCATATCACTCCTGAAATTTGCGAATATTGAATTTTCGGAGTTAATTTTTTCTTATCAAAAAAGTCAGCGCAGAGCCGACTACGACGTAGCTTTGTATGGACATAAGCATATCAATTAAGACCAAAAACAAGTCTAGAACTCCTGAAAAAGTATCAGCATATCACACCTAAAGTTTGAGAAAATCCAAATTTCAGAGTTAATTTTTTTCGTTACAAAAAAGGCAGCACAGAGACGGGAAATCCGCAGTTTTGAACTGATCTAAGCTTGAGGTATCATTTGAGACCAATAGCAAGCCAAGAACTCCTGAAAATATATCAGCATATCACACCTGAAATTTGAGAAAACTTAAATTTTCAGAGTAAAATTTGTTCGTAATAAAAACGGCAGCACAGAGACGGGAACTCCGCGGTTTTGGACGAAACCAAGCTGGAGCTATCATTTGAGACCAATAACAAGCCAAGAACTCCTGAAAATATATCAGCATATCACACCTAAAATTTGAGAAAATCGAAATTTCAGATTTAATTTTTTTCGTTACAAAAAAGGCAGCACAGAGATGGAAACTTCGCAGTTTTGCACTAAGCTAAGCTTGAGCTATCATTTAAGCCCAAAAATAAGCCTAGAACTTTTGAAAATATATCAGCATATCACACCTGATGTTTGAGAAAATCTAAATTTCAGAGTAAATTTTTTCGAAATAAAAAAGGCAGCGCAGAGCCAGAAACTGCGTGGTTTTTTACGTTACCGTGCATTAGCTATCGTTTAAGACCAAAACTAAGCCTAGAACTCCTGAAAATATATTAGCATATCACTCCTGAAATTTGAGAATAATGAATTTTCGGAGTTAATTTTTTCTTATCAAAAAAATCAGCGCAGAGCTGACTACGACGTAGCTTTGAATGAACATAAGCATATCAATTAAGACCAAAAACAAGTCTAGAACTCCTGAAAAAGTATCAGCGTATCAAACCTGAAGTTTGAGAAAATTCAAATTTTAGAGTAAATATTTTTTGTTACAAAAAGGCAGCACAGAGACGGGAACTCTGCAGTTTTGTACGAAACTAAGCTTGAGCTATCATATGAGACCAATAACAAGCCAAGAACTCCTGAAAATATATCAGCATATCACACCTAAAGTTTGAGAAAATCAAAATTTCAGATTTAATTTTTTTCTTTACAAAAAAGGCAGCACAGAGACAAGAACTCCGCGGTTTTGAACTAATCTAAGCATGAGCTATCATTTAAGACTAAAAGCAAGCCTAGAACTCCTGAAAATATATCAGCATATCGCACCTGAAATTTGAGAAAATTTAAATTTTCAGAGTAAAATTTTTTCGTAATAAAAAAGGCAGCACAGAGACGGGAATTCCAAGGTTTTGTACGAAACCAAGCTTGAGCTATCATTTGACACCAATAACAAGCCAAGAACTCCTGAAAATATATCAGCATATCACACTTGAAATTTGAGAAAATTTTAATTTTCAGATTAAAATTTTTTCGTAATAAAAAAGGCAGCACAGAGACGGGAACTCCGCGGTTTTGGAAGAAACCAAGCTTGAGCTATCATTTGAGACCAATCACAAGACAAGAACTCCTGTTAATATATCAGCATATCACACCTGAAGTTTGAGAAAATTTAAATTTTCAGATTAAAATTTTTTCGTAATAAAAAAGGCAGCACAGAGACGGGAACTCCGGGTTTTTGCACTAAGCTAAGCATGAGCTATCATTTAAGCCCAAAAATAAGCCTAGAACTTTTGAAAATATATCAGCATATCACACCTGATGTTTGAGAAAATCTAAATTTCAGAGTAAATATTTTCGTAATAAAAAAGGTAGTGCAGAGCCAGGAACTGCGCGGTTTTTTACGTTTTCGTGCATTAGCTATCGTTTAAGACCAAAAATAAGCCTAGAACTCCTGAAAGTATATTAGCATATCACACCTGAAATTTGAGAATATTGAATTTTCGGAGTTAATTTTTTCTTATCAAAAAAGTCAGCGCAGAGCCGACTACGACGTAGCTTTGTATGGACATAAGCATATCAATTAAGACCAAAAACAAGTCTAGAACTCCTGAAAATATATCAGCATATCACACCTAAAATTTGAGAAAATCGAAATTTCAGATTTAATTTTTTTCGTTACAAAAAAGGCAGCACAGAGATGGAAACTTCGCAGTTTTGCACTAAGCTAAGCTTGAGCTATCATTTAAGCCCAAAAATAAGCCTAGAACTTTTGAAAATATATCAGCATATCACACCTGATGTTTGAGAAAATCTAAATTTCAGAGTAAATTTTTTCGTAATAAAAAAGGCAGCGCAGTGCCAGAAACTGTGTGGTTTTTTACGTTATCGTGCATTAGCTATCGTTTAAGACCAAAAATAAGCCTAGAACTCCTGAAAATATATTAGCATATCACACCTGAAATTTGAGAATAATGAATTTTCGGAGTTAATTTTTTCTTATCAAAAAAATCAGCGCAGAGCCGACTACGACGTAGCTTTGTATGAACATAAGCATATCAATTAAGACCAAAAACAAGTCTAGAACTCCTGAAAAAGTATCAGCATATCAAACCTGAAGTTTGAGAAAATTCAAATTTTAGAGTAAATATTTTTTGTTACAAAAAGGCAGCACAGAGACGGGCAATCTGCAGTTTTGTACGAAACTAAGCTTGAGCTATCATATGAGACCAATAACAAGCCAAGAACTCCTGAAAATATATCAGCATATCACACCTGAAGTTTGACAAAATTTAAATTTTTAGATTAAATTTTTTTCGTAATAAAAAAGGCAGCACAGAGACGGGAACTCCGGGTTTTTGCACTAAGCTAAGCATGAGCTATCATTTAAGCCCAAAAATAAGCCTAGAACATTTGAAAATATATCAGCATATCACACCTGATGTTTGAGAAAATCTAAATTTCAGAGTAAATATTTTCGTAATAAAAAAGGTAGCGCAGAGCCAGGAACTGCGCGGTTTTTTACGTTACCGTGCATTAGCTATCGTTTAAGACCAAAAATAAGCCTAGAACTCCTGAAAATATATTAACATATCACACCTGAAATTTGAGAATATTGAATTTTCGGAGTTAATTTTTTCTTATCAAAAAAATCAGCGCAGAGCCGACTACGACGTAGCTTTGTATGAACATAAGCATATCAATTAAGACCAAAAACAAGTCTAGAACTCCTGAAAAAGTATCAGCATATCAAACCTGAAGTTTGAGAATATTCAAATTTTAGAGTAAATATTTTTTGTTACAAAAAGGCAGCACAGAGACGGGATCTCTGCAGTTTTGTACGAAACTAAGCTTGAGCTATCATATGAGACCAATAACAAGCCAAGAACTCCTGAAAATATATCAGCATATCACACCTAAAATTTGAGAAAATCGAAATTTCAGATTTAATTTTTTTCGTTACAAAAAAGGCAGCACAGAGATGGAAACTTCGCAGTTTTGCACTAAGCTAAGCTTGAGCTATCATTTAAGCCCATAAATAAGCCTAGAACTTTTGAAAATATATCAGCATATCACACCTGATGTTTGAGAAAATCTAAATTTCAGTGTAAATTTTTTCGTAATAAAAAAGGCAGCGCAGAGCCAGAAATTGCGTGGTTTTTTACGTTACCGTGCATTAGCTATCGTTTAAGACCAAAAATAAGCCTAGAACTCCTGAAAATATATTAGCATATCACACCTGAAATTTGAGAATAATGAATTTTCGGAGTTAATTTTTTCTTATCAAAAAAATCAGCGCAGAGCCGACTACGACGTTGCTTTGTATGAACATAAGCATATCAATTAAGACCAAAAACAAGTCTAGAACTCCTGAAAAAGTATCAGCATATCAAACCTGAAGTTTGAGAAAATTCAAATTTTAGAGTAAATATTTTTTGTTACAAAAAGGCAGCACAGAGACGGGACCTCTGCAGTTTTGTACGAAACTAAGCTTGAGCTATCATATGAGACCAATAACAAGCCAAGAACTCCTGAAAATATATCAGCATATCACACCTAAAGTTTGAGAAAATCAAAATTTCAGATTTAATTTTTTTCTTTACAAAAAAGGCGGCACAGAGACAAGAGCTCCGCGGTTTTGAACTAATCTAAGCATGAGCTATCATTTAAGACTAAAAACAAGCCTAAAACTCCTGAAAATATATCAGCATATCACACCTGAAATTTGAGAAAATCTAAATTTCAGAGTAAATTTTTTCGTAATAAAAAAGGCAGCGCAGAGCCAGAAACTGCGTGGTTTTTTACGTTACCGTGCATTAGCTATCGTTTAAGACCAAAAATAAGCCTAGAACTCCTGAAAATATATTAGCATATCACACCTGAAATTTGAGAATATTGAATTTTCGGAGTTAATTTTTTCTTATCAAAAAAGTCAGCGCAGAGCCGACTACGACGTAGCTTTGTATGGACATAAGCATATCAATAAAGACCAAAAACAAGTCTAGAACTCCTGAAAAAGTATCAGCATATCACACCTAAAGTTTGAGAAAATCGAAATTTCAGAGTTAATTTTTTTCGTTACAAAAAAGGCAGCACAGAGACGGGAAATCCGCAGTTTTGAACAGATCTAAGCTTGAGCTATCATTTGAGACCAATAGCAAGCCAAGAACTCCTGAAAATATATCAGCATGTCACACCTGAAATTTGAGAAAACTTAAATTTTCAGAATAAAATTTGTTCGTAATAAAAACGGCAGCACAGAGACGGGAACTCCGCGGTTTTGGAAGAAACCAAGCTGGAGCTATCATTTGAGACCAATAACAAGCCAAGAACTCCTGAAAATATATCAGCATATCACACCTAAAATTTGAGAAAATCGAAATTTCAGATTTAATTTTTTTCGTTACAAAAAAGGCAGCACAGAGATGGAAACATCGCAGTTTTGCACTAAGCTAAGCTTGAGCTATCATTTAAGCCCAAAAATAAGCTTAGAACTTTTGAAAATATATCAGCATATCACACCTGATGTTTGAGAAAATCTAAATTTCAGAGTAAATTTTTTCGTAATAAAAAAGGCAGCGCAGAGCCAGAAACTGCGTGGTTTTTTACGTTACCGTGCATTAGCTATCGTTTAAGACCAAAAATAAGCCTAGAACTCCTGAAAATATATTAGCATATCACACCTGAAATTTGAGAATATTGAATTTTCGGAGTTAATTTTTTCTTATCAAAAAAGTCAGCGCAGAGCCGACTACGACGTAGCTTTGTATGGACATAAGCATATCAATAAAGACCAAAAACAAGTCTAGAACTCCTGAAAAAGTATCAGCATATCACACCTAAAGTTTGAGAAAATCGAAATTTCAGAGTTAATTTTTTTCGTTACAAAAAAGGCAGCACAGAGACGGGAAATCCGCAGTTTTGAACAGATCTAAGCTTGAGCTATCATTTGAGACCAATAGCAAGCCAAGAACTCCTGAAAATATATCAGCATGTCACACCTGAAATTTGAGAAAACTTAAATTTTCAGAGTAAAATTTGTTCGTAATAAAAACGGCAGCACAGAGACGGGAACTCCGCGGTTTTGGACGAAACCAAGCTGGAGCTATCATTTGAGACCAATAACAAGCCAAGAACTCCTGAAAATATATCAGCATATCACACCTAAAATTTGAGAAAATCGAAATTTCAGATTTAATTTTTTTCGTTACAAAAAAGGCAGCACAGAGATGGAAACTTCGCAGTTTTGCACTAAGCTAAGCTTGAGCTATCATTTAAGCCCAAAAATAAGCCTAGAACTTTTGAAAATATATCAGCATATCACACCTGATGTTTGAGAAAATCTAAATTTCAGAGTAAATTTTTTCGTAATAAAAAAGGCAGCGCAGAGCCAGAAACTGCGTGGTTTTTTACGTTACCGTGCATTAGCTATCGTTTAAGACCAAAAATAAGCCTAGAACTCCTGAAAATATATTAGCATATCACACCTGAAATTTGAGAATATTGAATTTTCGGAGTTAATTTTTTCTTATCAAAAAAGTCAGCGCAGAGCCGACTACGACGTAGCTTTGTATGGACATAAGCATATCAATAAAGACCAAAAACAAGTCTAGAACTCCTGAAAAAGTATCAGCATATCACACCTAAAGTTTGAGAAAATCGAAATTTCAGAGTTAATTTTTTTCGTTACAAAAAAGGCAGCACAGAGACGGGAAATCCGCAGTTTTGAACAGATCTAAGCTTGAGCTATCATTTGAGACCAATAGCAAACCAAGAACTCCTGAAAATATATCAGCATGTCACACCTGAAATTTGAGAAAACTTAAATTTTCAGAGTAAAATTTGTTCGTAATAAAAACGGCAGCACAGAGACGGGAACTCCGCGGTTTTGGACGAAACCAAGCTGGAGCTATCATTTGAGACCAATAACAAGCCAAGAACTCCTGAAAATATATCAGCATATCACACCTAAAATTTGAGAAAATCGAAATTTCAGATTTAATTTTTTTCGTTACAAAAAAGGCAGCACAGAGATGGAAACTTCGCAGTTTTGCACTAAGCTAAGCTTGAGCTATCATTTAAGCCCAAAAATAAGCCTAGAACTTTTGAAAATATATCAGCATATCACACCTGATGTTTGAGAAAATCTAAATTTCAGAGTAAATTTTTTCGTAATAAAAAAGGCAGCGCAGAGCCAGAAACTGCGTGGTTTTTTACGTTACCGTGCATTAGCTATCGTTTAAGACCAAAAATAAGCCTAGAACTCCTGAAAATATATTAGCATATCACACCTGAAATTTGAGAATAATGAATTTTCGGAGTTAATTTTTTCTTATCAAAAAAATCAGCGCAGAGCCGACTACGACGTAGTTTGTATGAACATAAGCATATCAATTAAGACCAAAAACAAGTCTAGAACTCCTGAAAAAGTATCAGCATATCAAACCTGAAGTTTGAGAAAATTCAAATTTTAGAGTAAATATTTTTTGTTACAAAAAGGCAGCACAGAGACGGGAACTCTGCGGTTTTGTACGAAACTAAGCTTGAGCTATCATATGAGACCAATAACAAGCCAAGAACTCCTGAAAATATATCAGCATATCACACCTGAAATTTGAGAAAATTTAAATTTTTAGATTAAAATTTTTTCGTAATAAAAAAGGCAGCACAGAGACGGGAACTCCGGGTTTTTGCACTAAGCTAAGCATGAGCTATCATTTAAGCCCAAAAATAAGCCTAGAACTTTTGAAAATATATCAGCATATCACACCTGATGTTTGAGAAAATCTAAATTTCAGGGTAAATATTTTCGTAATAAAAAAGGTAGCGCAGAGCCAGGAACTGCGTGTTTTTTTACGTTACCGTGCATTAGCTATCGTTTAAGACCAAAAATAAGCCTAGAACTCCTGAAAATATATTAGCATATCACTCCTGAAATTTGAGAATAATGAATTTTCGGAGTTAATTTTTTCTTATCAAAAAAATCAGCGCAGAGCCGACTACGACGTAGCTTTGTATGAACATAAGCATATCAATTAAGACCAAAAACAAGTCTAGAACTCCTGAAAAAGTATCAGCGTATCAAACCTGAAGTTTGAGGAAATTCAAATTTTAGAGTAAATATTTTTTGTTACAAAAAGGCAGCACAGAGACGGGAACTCTGCAGTTTTGTACGAAACTAAGCTTGAGCTATCATATGAGACCAAT
This sequence comes from Pammene aurita, assembly GCA_947086415.1. Lineage (NCBI taxonomy): Eukaryota > Metazoa > Arthropoda > Insecta > Lepidoptera > Tortricidae > Pammene > Pammene aurita. The sequence continues at coordinate 5,196,564 of OX352315.1, read as the reverse complement.
AACAAGCCAAGAACTCCTGAAAATATATCAGCATATCACACCTAAAGTTTGAGAAAATCAAAATTTCAGATTTAATTTTTTTCTTTACAAAAAAGGCGGCACAGAGACAAGAGCTCCGCGGTTTTGAACTAATCTAAGCATGAGCTATCATTTAAGACTAAAAACAAGCCTAAAACTCCTGAAAATATATCAGCATATCACACCTGAAATTTGAGAAAACTTAAATTTTCAGAGTAAAATTTGTTCGTAATAAAAACGGCAGCACAGAGACGGGAACTCCGCGGTTTTGGACGAAACCAAGCTGGAGCTATCATTTGAGACCAATAACAAGCCAAGAACTCCTGAAAATATATCAGCATATCACACCTAAAATTTGAGAAAATCGAAATTTCAGATTTAATTTTTTTCGTTACAAAAAAGGCAGCACAGAGATGGAAACTTCGCAGTTTTGCACTAAGCTAAGCTTGAGCTATCATTTAAGCCCAAAAATAAGCCTAGAACTTTTGAAAATATATCAGCATATCACACCTGATGTTTGAGAAAATCTAAATTTCAGAGTAAATTTTTTCGTAATAAAAAAGGCAGCGCAGAGCCAGAAACTGCGTGGTTTTTTACGTTACCGTGCATTAGCTATCGTTTAAGACCAAAAATAAGCCTAGAACTCCTGAAAATATATTAGCATATCACACCTGAAATTTGAGAATATTGAATTTTCGGAGTTAATTTTTTCTTATCAAAAAAGTCAGCGCAGAGCCGACTACGACGTAGCTTTGTATGGACATAAGCATATCAATAAAGACCAAAAACAAGTCTAGAACTCCTGAAAAAGTATCAGCATATCACACCTAAAGTTTGAGAAAATCGAAATTTCAGAGTTAATTTTTTTCGTTACAAAAAAGGCAGCACAGAGACGGGAAATCCGCAGTTTTGAACTGATCTAAGCTTGAGCTATCATTTGAGACCAATAGCAAGCCAAGAACTCCTGAAAATATATCAGCATGTCACACCTGAAATTTGAGAAAACTTAAATTTTCAGAGTAAAATTTGTTCGTAATAAAAACGGCAGCACAGAGACGGGAACTCCGCGGTTTTGGACGAAACCAAGCTGGAGCTATCATTTGAGACCAATAACAAGCCAAGAACTCCTGAAAATATATCAGCATATCACACCTAAAATTTGAGAAAATCGAAATTTCAGATTTAATTTTTTTCGTTACAAAAAAGGCAGCACAGAGATGGAAACTTCGCAGTTTTGCACTAAGCTAAGCTTGAGCTATCATTTAAGCCCAAAAATAAGCCTAGAACTTTTGAAAATATATCAGCATATCACACCTGATGTTTGAGAAAATCTAAATTTCAGAGTAAATTTTTTCGTAATAAAAAAGGCAGCGCAGAGCCAGAAACTGCGTGGTTTTTTACGTTACCGTGCATTAGCTATCGTTTAAGACCAAAAATAAGCCTAGAACTCCTGAAAATATATTAGCATATCACACCTGAAATTTGAGAATATTGAATTTTCGGAGTTAATTTTTTCTTATCAAAAAAGTCAGCGCAGAGCCGACTACGACGTAGCTTTGTATGGACATAAGCATATCAATTAAGACCAAAAACAAGTCTAGAACTCCTGAAAATATATCAGCATATCACACCTAAAATTTGAGAAAATCGAAATTTCAGATTTAATTTTTTTCGTTACAAAAAAGGCAGCACAGAGATGGAAACTTCGCAGTTTTGCACTAAGCTAAGCTTGAGCTATCATTTAAGCCCAAAAATAAGCCTAGAACTTTTGAAAATATATCAGCATATCACACCTGATGTTTGAGAAAATCTAAATTTCAGAGTAAATTTTTTCGTAATAAAAAAGGCAGCGCAGTGCCAGAAACTGCGTGGTTTTTTACGTTATCGTGCATTAGCTATCGTTTAAGACCAAAAATAAGCCTAGAACTCCTGAAAATATATTAGCATATCACACCTGAGATTTGAGAATATTGAATTTTCGGAGTTAATATTTTCTTATCAAAAAAGTCAGCGCAGAGCCGACTACGACGTAGCTTTGTATGGACATAAGCATATCAATTAAGACCAAAAACAAGTCTAGAACTCTTGAAAAAGTATCAGCATATCACACCTAAAGTTTGAGAAAATCGAAATTTCAGAGTTCATTTTTTTCGTTACAAAAAAGGCAGCACAGAGACGGGAAATCCGCAGTTTTGAACTGATCTAAGCTTGAGCTATCATTTGAGACCAATAGCAAGCCAAGAACTCCTGAAAATATATCGGCATATCACACCTGAAATTTGAGAAAACTTAAATTTTCAGAGTAAAATTTGTTCGTAATAAAAACGGCAGCACAGAGACGGGAACTCCGCGGTTTTGGACGAAACCAAGCTGGAGCTATCATTTGAGATCAATAACAAGCCAAGAACTCCTGAAAATATATCAGCATATCACACCTAAAATTTGAGAAAATCGAAATTTCAGATTTAATTTTTTTCGTTACAAAAAAGGCAGCACAGAGATGGAAACTTCGCAGTTTTGCACTAAGCTAAGCTTGAGCTATCATTTAAGCCCAAAAATAAGCCTAGAACTTTTGAAAATATATCAGCATATCACACCTGATGTTTGAGAAAATCTAAATTTCAGAGTAAATTTTTTCGTAATAAAAAAGGCAGCGCAGAGCCAGAAACTGCGTGGTTTTTTACGTTACCGTGCATTAGCTATCGTTTAAGACCAAAAATAAGCCTAGAACTCCTGAAAATATATTAGCATATCACTCCTGAAATTTGCGAATATTGAATTTTCGGAGTTAATTTTTTCTTATCAAAAAAGTCAGCGCAGAGCCGACTACGACGTAGCTTTGTATGGACATAAGCATATCAATTAAGACCAAAAACAAGTCTAGAACTCCTGAAAAAGTATCAGCATATCACACCTAAATTTTGAGAAAATCCAAATTTCAGAGTTAATTTTTTTCGTTACAAAAAAGGCAGCACAGAGACGGGAAATCCGCAGTTTTGAACTGATCTAAGCTTGAGGTATCATTTGAGACCAATAGCAAGCCAAGAACTCCTGAAAATATATCGGCATATCACACCTGAAATTTGAGAAAACTTAAATTTTCAGAGTAAAATTTGTTCGTAATAAAAACGGCAGCACAGAGACGGGAACTCCGCGGTTTTGGACGAAACCAAGCTGGAGCTATCATTTGAGACCAATAACAAGCCAAGAACTCCTGAAAATATATCAGCATATCACACCTAAAATTTGAGAAAATCGAAATTTCAGATTTAATTTTTTTCGTTACAAAAAAGGCAGCACAGAGATGGAAACTTCGCAGTTTTGCACTAAGCTAAGCTTGAGCTATCATTTAAGCCCAAAAATAAGCCTAGAACTTTTGAAAATATATCAGCATATCACACCTGATGTTTGAGAAAATCTAAATTTCAGAGTAAATTTTTTCGAAATAAAAAAGGCAGCGCAGAGCCAGAAACTGCGTGGTTTTTTACGTTACCGTGCATTAGCTATCGTTTAAGACCAAAAATAAGCCTAGAACTCCTGAAAATATATTAGCATATCACTCCTGAAATTTGAGAATAATGAATTTTCGGAGTTAATTTTTTCTTATCAAAAAAATCAGCGCAGAGCCGACTACGACGTAGCTTTGAATGAACATAAGCATATCAATTAAGACCAAAAACAAGTCTAGAACTCCTGAAAAAGTATCAGCGTATCAAACCTGAAGTTTGAGAAAATTCAAATTTTAGAGTAAATATTTTTTGTTACAAAAAGGCAGCACAGAGACGGGAACTCTGCAGTTTTGTACGAAACTAAGCTTGAGCTATCATATGAGACCAATAACAAGCCAAGAACTCCTGAAAATATATCAGCATATCACACCTAAAGTTTGAGAAAATCAAAATTTCAGATTTAATTTTTTTCTTTACAAAAAAGGCAGCACAGAGACAAGAACTCCGCGGTTTTGAACTAATCTAAGCATGAGCTATCATTTAAGACTAAAAGCAAGCCTAGAACTCCTGAAAATATATCAGCATATCGCACCTGAAATTTGAGAAAATTTAAATTTTCAGAGTAAAATTTTTTCGTAATAAAAAAGGCAGCACAGAGACGGGAATTCCAAGGTTTTGTACGAAACCAAGCTTGAGCTATCATTTGACACCAACAACAAGCCAAGAACTCCTGAAAATATATCAGCATATCACACTTGAAATTTGAGAAAATTTTAATTTTCAGATTAAAATTTTTTCGTAATAAAAAAGGCAGCACAGAGACGGGAACTCCGCGGTTTTGGAAGAAACCAAGCTTGAGCTATCATTTGAGACCAATCACAAGACAAGAACTCCTGTTAATATATCAGCATATCACACCTGAAGTTTGAGAAAATTTAAATTTTCAGATTAAAATTTTTTCGTAATAAAAAAGGCAGCACAGAGACGGGAACTCCGGGTTTTTGCACTAAGCTAAGCATGAGCTATCATTTAAGCCCAAAAATAAGCCTAGAACTTTTGAAAATATATCAGCATATCACACCTGATGTTTGAGAAAATCTAAATTTCAGAGTAAATATTTTCGTAATAAAAAAGGTAGTGCAGAGCCAGGAACTGCGCGGTTTTTTACGTTTTCGTGCATTAGCTATCGTTTAAGACCAAAAATAAGCCTAGAACTCCTGAAAGTATATTAGCATATCACACCTGAAATTTGAGAATATTGAATTTTCGGAGTTAATTTTTTCTTATCAAAAAAGTCAGCGCAGAGCCGACTACGACGTAGCTTTGTATGGACATAAGCATATCAATTAAGACCAAAAACAAGTCTAGAACTCCTGAAAATATATCAGCATATCACACCTAAAATTTGAGAAAATCGAAATTTCAGATTTAATTTTTTTCGTTACAAAAAAGGCAGCACAGAGATGGAAACTTCGCAGTTTTGCACTAAGCTAAGCTTGAGCTATCATTTAAGCCCAAAAATAAGCCTAGAACTTTTGAAAATATATCAGCATATCACACCTGATGTTTGAGAAAATCTAAATTTCAGAGTAAATTTTTTCGTAATAAAAAAGGCAGCGCAGTGCCAGAAACTGTGTGGTTTTTTACGTTATCGTGCATTAGCTATCGTTTAAGACCAAAAATAAGCCTAGAACTCCTGAAAATATATTAGCATATCACACCTGAAATTTGAGAATAATGAATTTTCGGAGTTAATTTTTTCTTATCAAAAAAATCAGCGCAGAGCCGACTACGACGTAGCTTTGTATGAACATAAGCATATCAATTAAGACCAAAAACAAGTCTAGAACTCCTGAAAAAGTATCAGCATATCAAACCTGAAGTTTGAGAAAATTCAAATTTTAGAGTAAATATTTTTTGTTACAAAAAGGCAGCACAGAGACGGGCAATCTGCAGTTTTGTACGAAACTAAGCTTGAGCTATCATATGAGACCAATAACAAGCCAAGAACTCCTGAAAATATATCAGCATATCACACCTGAAGTTTGACAAAATTTAAATTTTTAGATTAAATTTTTTTCGTAATAAAAAAGGCAGCACAGAGACGGGAACTCCGGGTTTTTGCACTAAGCTAAGCATGAGCTATCATTTAAGCCCAAAAATAAGCCTAGAACATTTGAAAATATATCAGCATATCACACCTGATGTTTGAGAAAATCTAAATTTCAGAGTAAATATTTTCGTAATAAAAAAGGTAGCGCAGAGCCAGGAACTGCGCGGTTTTTTACGTTACCGTGCATTAGCTATCGTTTAAGACCAAAAATAAGCCTAGAACTCCTGAAAATATATTAACATATCACACCTGAAATTTGAGAATATTGAATTTTCGGAGTTAATTTTTTCTTATCAAAAAAATCAGCGCAGAGCCGACTACGACGTAGCTTTGTATGAACATAAGCATATCAATTAAGACCAAAAACAAGTCTAGAACTCCTGAAAAAGTATCAGCATATCAAACCTGAAGTTTGAGAAAATTCAAATTTTAGAGTAAATATTTTTTGTTACAAAAAGGCAGCACAGAGACGGGATCTCTGCAGTTTTGTACGAAACTAAGCTTGAGCTATCATATGAGACCAATAACAAGCCAAGAACTCCTGAAAATATATCAGCATATCACACCTAAAATTTGAGAAAATCGAAATTTCAGATTTAATTTTTTTCGTTACAAAAAAGGCAGCACAGAGATGGAAACTTCGCAGTTTTGCACTAAGCTAAGCTTGAGCTATCATTTAAGCCCAAAAATAAGCCTAGAACTTTTGAAAATATATCAGCATATCACACCTGATGTTTGAGAAAATCTAAATTTCAGTGTAAATTTTTTCGTAATAAAAAAGGCAGCGCAGAGCCAGAAATTGCGTGGTTTTTTACGTTACCGTGCATTAGCTATCGTTTAAGACCAAAAATAAGCCTAGAACTCCTGAAAATATATTAGCATATCACACCTGAAATTTGAGAATAATGAATTTTCGGAGTTAATTTTTTCTTATCAAAAAAATCAGCGCAGAGCCGACTACGACGTTGCTTTGTATGAACATAAGCATATCAATTAAGACCAAAAACAAGTCTAGAACTCCTGAAAAAGTATCAGCATATCAAACCTGAAGTTTGAGAAAATTCAAATTTTAGAGTAAATATTTTTTGTTACAAAAAGGCAGCACAGAGACGGGACCTCTGCAGTTTTGTACGAAACTAAGCTTGAGCTATCATATGAGACCAATAACAAGCCAAGAACTCCTGAAAATATATCAGCATATCACACCTAAAGTTTGAGAAAATCAAAATTTCAGATTTAATTTTTTTCTTTACAAAAAAGGCGGCACAGAGACAAGAGCTCCGCGGTTTTGAACTAATCTAAGCATGAGCTATCATTTAAGACTAAAAACAAGCCTAAAACTCCTGAAAATATATCAGCATATCACACCTGAAATTTGAGAAAATCTAAATTTCAGAGTAAATTTTTTCGTAATAAAAAAGGCAGCGCAGAGCCAGAAACTGCGTGGTTTTTTACGTTACCGTGCATTAGCTATCGTTTAAGACCAAAAATAAGCCTAGAACTCCTGAAAATATATTAGCATATCACACCTGAAATTTGAGAATATTGAATTTTCGGAGTTAATTTTTTCTTATCAAAAAAGTCAGCGCAGAGCCGACTACGACGTAGCTTTGTATGGACATAAGCATATCAATAAAGACCAAAAACAAGTCTAGAACTCCTGAAAAAGTATCAGCATATCACACCTAAAGTTTGAGAAAATCGAAATTTCAGAGTTAATTTTTTTCGTTACAAAAAAGGCAGCACAGAGACGGGAAATCCGCAGTTTTGAACAGATCTAAGCTTGAGCTATCATTTGAGACCAATAGCAAGCCAAGAACTCCTGAAAATATATCAGCATGTCACACCTGAAATTTGAGAAAACTTAAATTTTCAGAATAAAATTTGTTCGTAATAAAAACGGCAGCACAGAGACGGGAACTCCGCGGTTTTGGACGAAACCAAGCTGGAGCTATCATTTGAGACCAATAACAAGCCAAGAACTCCTGAAAATATATCAGCATATCACACCTAAAATTTGAGAAAATCGAAATTTCAGATTTAATTTTTTTCGTTACAAAAAAGGCAGCACAGAGATGGAAACATCGCAGTTTTGCACTAAGCTAAGCTTGAGCTATCATTTAAGCCCAAAAATAAGCTTAGAACTTTTGAAAATATATCAGCATATCACACCTGATGTTTGAGAAAATCTAAATTTCAGAGTAAATTTTTTCGTAATAAAAAAGGCAGCGCAGAGCCAGAAACTGCGTGGTTTTTTACGTTACCGTGCATTAGCTATCGTTTAAGACCAAAAATAAGCCTAGAACTCCTGAAAATATATTAGCATATCACACCTGAAATTTGAGAATATTGAATTTTCGGAGTTAATTTTTTCTTATCAAAAAAGTCAGCGCAGAGCCGACTACGACGTAGCTTTGTATGGACATAAGCATATCAATAAAGACCAAAAACAAGTCTAGAACTCCTGAAAAAGTATCAGCATATCACACCTAAAGTTTGAGAAAATCGAAATTTCAGAGTTAATTTTTTTCGTTACAAAAAAGGCAGCACAGAGACGGGAAATCCGCAGTTTTGAACAGATCTAAGCTTGAGCTATCATTTGAGACCAATAGCAAGCCAAGAACTCCTGAAAATATATCAGCATGTCACACCTGAAATTTGAGAAAACTTAAATTTTCAGAGTAAAATTTGTTCGTAATAAAAACGGCAGCACAGAGACGGGAACTCCGCGGTTTTGGACGAAACCAAGCTGGAGCTATCATTTGAGACCAATAACAAGCCAAGAACTCCTGAAAATATATCAGCATATCACACCTAAAATTTGAGAAAATCGAAATTTCAGATTTAATTTTTTTCGTTACAAAAAAGGCAGCACAGAGATGGAAACTTCGCAGTTTTGCACTAAGCTAAGCTTGAGCTATCATTTAAGCCCAAAAATAAGCCTAGAACTTTTGAAAATATATCAGCATATCACACCTGATGTTTGAGAAAATCTAAATTTCAGAGTAAATTTTTTCGTAATAAAAAAGGCAGCGCAGAGCCAGAAACTGCGTGGTTTTTTACGTTACCGTGCATTAGCTATCGTTTAAGACCAAAAATAAGCCTAGAACTCCTGAAAATATATTAGCATATCACACCTGAAATTTGAGAATATTGAATTTTCGGAGTTAATTTTTTCTTATCAAAAAAGTCAGCGCAGAGCCGACTACGACGTAGCTTTGTATGGACATAAGCATATCAATAAAGACCAAAAACAAGTCTAGAACTCCTGAAAAAGTATCAGCATATCACACCTAAAGTTTGAGAAAATCGAAATTTCAGAGTTAATTTTTTTCGTTACAAAAAAGGCAGCACAGAGACGGGAAATCCGCAGTTTTGAACAGATCTAAGCTTGAGCTATCATTTGAGACCAATAGCAAGCCAAGAACTCCTGAAAATATATCAGCATGTCACACCTGAAATTTGAGAAAACTTAAATTTTCAGAGTAAAATTTGTTCGTAATAAAAACGGCAGCACAGAGACGGGAACTCCGCGGTTTTGGACGAAACCAAGCTGGAGCTATCATTTGAGACCAATAACAAGCCAAGAACTCCTGAAAATATATCAGCATATCACACCTAAAATTTGAGAAAATCGAAATTTCAGATTTAATTTTTTTCGTTACAAAAAAGGCAGCACAGAGATGGAAACTTCGCAGTTTTGCACTAAGCTAAGCTTGAGCTATCATTTAAGCCCAAAAATAAGCCTAGAACTTTTGAAAATATATCAGCATATCACACCTGATGTTTGAGAAAATCTAAATTTCAGAGTAAATTTTTTCGTAATAAAAAAGGCAGCGCAGAGCCAGAAACTGCGTGGTTTTTTACGTTACCGTGCATTAGCTATCGTTTAAGACCAAAAATAAGCCTAGAACTCCTGAAAATATATTAGCATATCACACCTGAAATTTGAGAATAATGAATTTTCGGAGTTAATTTTTTCTTATCAAAAAAATCAGCGCAGAGCCGACTACGACGTAGTTTGTATGAACATAAGCATATCAATTAAGACCAAAAACAAGTCTAGAACTCCTGAAAAAGTATCAGCATATCAAACCTGAAGTTTGAGAAAATTCAAATTTTAGAGTAAATATTTTTTGTTACAAAAAGGCAGCACAGAGACGGGAACTCTGCGGTTTTGTACGAAACTAAGCTTGAGCTATCATATGAGACCAATAACAAGCCAAGAACTCCTGAAAATATATCAGCATATCACACCTGAAATTTGAGAAAATTTAAATTTTTAGATTAAAATTTTTTCGTAATAAAAAAGGCAGCACAGAGACGGGAACTCCGGGTTTTTGCACTAAGCTAAGCATGAGCTATCATTTAAGCCCAAAAATAAGCCTAGAACTTTTGAAAATATATCAGCATATCACACCTGATGTTTGAGAAAATCTAAATTTCAGGGTAAATATTTTCGTAATAAAAAAGGTAGCGCAGAGCCAGGAACTGCGTGTTTTTTTACGTTACCGTGCATTAGCTATCGTTTAAGACCAAAAATAAGCCTAGAACTCCTGAAAATATATTAGCATATCACTCCTGAAATTTGAGAATAATGAATTTTCGGAGTTAATTTTTTCTTATCAAAAAAATCAGCGCAGAGCCGACTACGACGTAGCTTTGTATGAACATAAGCATATCAATTAAGACCAAAAACAAGTCTAGAACTCCTGAAAAAGTATCAGCGTATCAAACCTGAAGTTTGAGGAAATTCAAATTTTAGAGTAAATATTTTTTGTTACAAAAAGGCAGCACAGAGACGGGAACTCTGCAGTTTTGTACGAAACTAAGCTTGAGCTATCATATGAGACCAATAACAAGCCAAGAACTCCTGAAAATATATCAGCATATCACACCTAAAGTTTGAGAAAATCAAAATTTCAGATTTAATTTTTTTCTTTACAAAAAAGGCGGCACAGAGACAAGAGCTCCGCGGTTTTGAACTAATCTAAGCATGAGCTATCATTTAAGACTAAAAACAAGCCTAAAACTCCTGAAAATATATCAGCATATCACACCTGAAATTTGAGAAAACTTAAATTTTCAGAGTAAAATTTGTTCGTAATAAAAACGGCAGCACAGAGACGGGAACTCCGCGGTTTTGGACGAAACCAAGCTGGAGCTATCATTTGAGACCAATAACAAGCCAAGAACTCCTGAAAATATATCAGCATATCACACCTAAAATTTGAGAAAATCGAAATTTCAGATTTAATTTTTTTCGTTACAAAAAAGGCAGCACAGAGATGGAAACTTCGCAGTTTTGCACTAAGCTAAGCTTGAGCTATCATTTAAGCCCAAAAATAAGCCTAGAACTTTTGAAAATATATCAGCATATCACACCTGATGTTTGAGAAAATCTAAATTTCAGAGTAAATTTTTTCGTAATAAAAAAGGCAGCGCAGAGCCAGAAACTGCGTGGTTTTTTACGTTACCGTGCATTAGCTATCGTTTAAGACCAAAAATAAGCCTAGAACTCCTGAAAATATATTAGCATATCACACCTGAAATTTGAGAATATTGAATTTTCGGAGTTAATTTTTTCTTATCAAAAAAGTCAGCGCAGAGCCGACTACGACGTAGCTTTGTATGGACATAAGCATATCAATAAAGACCAAAAACAAGTCTAGAACTCCTGAAAAAGTATCAGCATATCACACCTAAAGTTTGAGAAAATCGAAATTTCAGAGTTAATTTTTTTCGTTACAAAAAAGGCAGCACAGAGACGGGAAATCCGCAGTTTTGAACTGATCTAAGCTTGAGCTATCATTTGAGACCAATAGCAAGCCAAGAACTCCTGAAAATATATCAGCATGTCACACCTGAAATTTGAGAAAACTTAAATTTTCAGAGTAAAATTTGTTCGTAATAAAAACGGCAGCACAGAGACGGGAACTCCGCGGTTTTGGACGAAACCAAGCTGGAGCTATCATTTGAGACCAATAACAAGCCAAGAACTCCTGAAAATATATCAGCATATCACACCTAAAATTTGAGAAAATCGAAATTTCAGATTTAATTTTTTTCGTTACAAAAAAGGCAGCACAGAGATGGAAACTTCGCAGTTTTGCACTAAGCTAAGCTTGAGCTATCATTTAAGCCCAAAAATAAGCCTAGAACTTTTGAAAATATATCAGCATATCACACCTGATGTTTGAGAAAATCTAAATTTCAGAGTAAATTTTTTCGTAATAAAAAAGGCAGCGCAGAGCCAGAAACTGCGTGGTTTTTTACGTTACCGTGCATTAGCTATCGTTTAAGACCAAAAATAAGCCTAGAACTCCTGAAAATATATTAGCATATCACACCTGAAATTTGAGAATATTGAATTTTCGGAGTTAATTTTTTCTTATCAAAAAAGTCAGCGCAGAGCCGACTACGACGTAGCTTTGTATGGACATAAGCATATCAATTAAGACCAAAAACAAGTCTAGAACTCCTGAAAATATATCAGCATATCACACCTAAAATTTGAGAAAATCGAAATTTCAGATTTAATTTTTTTCGTTACAAAAAAGGCAGCACAGAGATGGAAACTTCGCAGTTTTGCACTAAGCTAAGCTTGAGCTATCATTTAAGCCCAAAAATAAGCCTAGAACTTTTGAAAATATATCAGCATATCACACCTGATGTTTGAGAAAATCTAAATTTCAGAGTAAATTTTTTCGTAATAAAAAAGGCAGCGCAGTGCCAGAAACTGCGTGGTTTTTTACGTTATCGTGCATTAGCTATCGTTTAAGACCAAAAATAAGCCTAGAACTCCTGAAAATATATTAGCATATCACACCTGAGATTTGAGAATATTGAATTTTCGGAGTTAATTTTTTCTTATCAAAAAAGTCAGCGCAGAGCCGACTACGACGTAGCTTTGTATGGACATAAGCATATCAATTAAGACCAAAAACAAGTCTAGAACTCTTGAAAAAGTATCAGCATATCACACCTAAAGTTTGAGAAAATCGAAATTTCAGAGTTCATTTTTTTCGTTACAAAAAAGGCAGCACAGAGACGGGAAATCCGCAGTTTTGAACTGATCTAAGCTTGAGCTATCATTTGAGACCAATAGCAAGCCAAGAACTCCTGAAAATATATCGGCATATCACACCTGAAATTTGAGAAAACTTAAATTTTCAGAGTAAAATTTGTTCGTAATAAAAACGGCAGCACAGAGACGGGAACTCCGCGGTTTTGGACGAAACCAAGCTGGAGCTATCATTTGAGATCAATAACAAGCCAAGAACTCCTGAAAATATATCAGCATATCACACCTAAAATTTGAGAAAATCGAAATTTCAGATTTAATTTTTTTCGTTACAAAAAAGGCAGCACAGAGATGGAAACTTCGCAGTTTTGCACTAAGCTAAGCTTGAGCTATCATTTAAGCCCAAAAATAAGCCTAGAACTTTTGAAAATATATCAGCATATCACACCTGATGTTTGAGAAAATCTAAATTTCAGAGTAAATTTTTTCGTAATAAAAAAGGCAGCGCAGAGCCAGAAACTGCGTGGTTTTTTACGTTACCGTGCATTAGCTATCGTTTAAGACCAAAAATAAGCCTAGAACTCCTGAAAATATATTAGCATATCACTCCTGAAATTTGCGAATATTGAATTTTCGGAGTTAATTTTTTCTTATCAAAAAAGTCAGCGCAGAGCCGACTACGACGTAGCTTTGTATGGACATAAGCATATCAATTAAGACCAAAAACAAGTCTAGAACTCCTGAAAAAGTATCAGCATATCACACCTAAATTTTGAGAAAATCCAAATTTCAGAGTTAATTTTTTTCGTTACAAAAAAGGCAGCACAGAGACGGGAAATCCGCAGTTTTGAACTGATCTAAGCTTGAGGTATCATTTGAGACCAATAGCAAGCCAAGAACTCCTGAAAATATATCGGCATATCACACCTGAAATTTGAGAAAACTTAAATTTTCAGAGTAAAATTTGTTCGTAATAAAAACGGCAGCACAGAGACGGGAACTCCGCGGTTTTGGACGAAACCAAGCTGGAGCTATCATTTGAGACCAATAACAAGCCAAGAACTCCTGAAAATATATCAGCATATCACACCTAAAATTTGAGAAAATCGAAATTTCAGATTTAATTTTTTTCGTTACAAAAAAGGCAGCACAGAGATGGAAACTTCGCAGTTTTGCACTAAGCTAAGCTTGAGCTATCATTTAAGCCCAAAAATAAGCCTAGAACTTTTGAAAATATATCAGCATATCACACCTGATGTTTGAGAAAATCTAAATTTCAGAGTAAATTTTTTCGAAATAAAAAAGGCAGCGCAGAGCCAGAAACTGCGTGGTTTTTTACGTTACCGTGCATTAGCTATCGTTTAAGACCAAAAATAAGCCTAGAACTCCTGAAAATATATTAGCATATCACTCCTGAAATTTGAGAATAATGAATTTTCGGAGTTAATTTTTTCTTATCAAAAAAATCAGCGCAGAGCCGACTACGACGTAGCTTTGAATGAACATAAGCATATCAATTAAGACCAAAAACAAGTCTAGAACTCCTGAAAAAGTATCAGCGTATCAAACCTGAAGTTTGAGAAAATTCAAATTTTAGAGTAAATATTTTTTGTTACAAAAAGGCAGCACAGAGACGGGAACTCTGCAGTTTTGTACGAAACTAAGCTTGAGCTATCATATGAGACCAATAACAAGCCAAGAACTCCTGAAAATATATCAGCATATCACACCTAAAGTTTGAGAAAATCAAAATTTCAGATTTAATTTTTTTCTTTACAAAAAAGGCAGCACAGAGACAAGAACTCCGCGGTTTTGAACTAATCTAAGCATGAGCTATCATTTAAGACTAAAAGCAAGCCTAGAACTCCTGAAAATATATCAGCATATCGCACCTGAAATTTGAGAAAATTTAAATTTTCAGAGTAAAATTTTTTCGTAATAAAAAAGGCAGCACAGAGACGGGAATTCCAAGGTTTTGTACGAAACCAAGCTTGAGCTATCATTTGACACCAACAACAAGCCAAGAACTCCTGAAAATATATCAGCATATCACACTTGAAATTTGAGAAAATTTTAATTTTCAGATTAAAATTTTTTCGTAATAAAAAAGGCAGCACAGAGACGGGAACTCCGCGGTTTTGGAAGAAACCAAGCTTGAGCTATCATTTGAGACCAATCACAAGACAAGAACTCCTGTTAATATATCAGCATATCACACCTGAAGTTTGAGAAAATTTAAATTTTCAGATTAAAATTTTTTCGTAATAAAAAAGGCAGCACAGAGACGGGAACTCCGGGTTTTTGCACTAAGCTAAGCATGAGCTATCATTTAAGCCCAAAAATAAGCCTAGAACTTTTGAAAATATATCAGCATATCACACCTGATGTTTGAGAAAATCTAAATTTCAGAGTAAATATTTTCGTAATAAAAAAGGTAGTGCAGAGCCAGGAACTGCGCGGTTTTTTACGTTTTCGTGCATTAGCTATCGTTTAAGACCAAAAATAAGCCTAGAACTCCTGAAAGTATATTAGCATATCACACCTGAAATTTGAGAATATTGAATTTTCGGAGTTAATTTTTTCTTATCAAAAAAGTCAGGGCAGAGCCGACTACGACGTAGCTTTGTATGGACATAAGCATATCAATTAAGACCAAAAACAAGTCTAGAACTCCTGAAAATATATCAGCATATCACACCTAAAATTTGAGAAAATCGAAATTTCAGATTTAATTTTTTTCGTTACAAAAAAGGCAGCACAGAGATGGAAACTTCGCAGTTTTGCACTAAGCTAAGCTTGAGCTATCATTTAAGCCCATAAATAAGCCTAGAACTTTTGAAAATATATCAGCATATCACACCTGATGTTTGAGAAAATCTAAATTTCAGTGTAAATTTTTTCGTAATAAAAAAGGCAGCGCAGAGCCAGAAATTGCGTGGTTTTTTACGTTACCGTGCATTAGCTATCGTTTAAGACCAAAAATAAGCCTAGAACTCCTGAAAATATATTAGCATATCACACCTGAAATTTGAGAATAATGAATTTTCGGAGTTAATTTTTTCTTATCAAAAAAATCAGCGCAGAGCCGACTACGACGTAGCTTTGTATGAACATAAGCATATCAATTAAGACCAAAAACAAGTCTAGAACTCCTGAAAAAGTATCAGCATATCAAACCTGAAGTTTGAGAAAATTCAAATTTTAGAGTAAATATTTTTTGTTACAAAAAGGCAGCACAGAGACGGGCAATCTGCAGTTTTGTACGAAACTAAGCTTGAGCTATCATATGAGACCAATAACAAGCCAAGAACTCCTGAAAATATATCAGCATATCACACCTGAAGTTTGACAAAATTTAAATTTTTAGATTAAATTTTTTTCGTAATAAAAAAGGCAGCACAGAGACGGGAACTCCGGGTTTTTGCACTAAGCTAAGCATGAGCTATCATTTAAGCCCAAAAATAAGCCTAGAACATTTGAAAATATATCAGCATATCACACCTGATGTTTGAGAAAATCTAAATTTCAGAGTAAATATTTTCGTAATAAAAAAGGTAGCGCAGAGCCAGGAACTGCGCGGTTTTTTACGTTACCGTGCATTAGCTATCGTTTAAGACCAAAAATAAGCCTAGAACTCCTGAAAATATATTAACATATCACACCTGAAATTTGAGAATATTGAATTTTCGGAGTTAATTTTTTCTTATCAAAAAAATCAGCGCAGAGCCGACTACGACGTAGCTTTGTATGAACATAAGCATATCAATTAAGACCAAAAACAAGTCTAGAACTCCTGAAAAAGTATCAGCATATCAAACCTGAAGTTTGAGAAAATTCAAATTTTAGAGTAAATATTTTTTGTTACAAAAAGGCAGCACAGAGACGGGATCTCTGCAGTTTTGCACGAAACTAAGCTTGAGCTATCATATGAGACCAATAACAAGCCAAGAACTCCTGAAAATATATCAGCATATCACACCTAAAATTTGAGAAAATCGAAATTTCAGATTTAATTTTTTTCGTTACAAAAAAGGCAGCACAGAGATGGAAACTTCGCAGTTTTGCACTAAGCTAAGCTTGAGCTATCATTTAAGCCCAAAAATAAGCCTAGAACTTTTGAAAATATATCAGCATATCACACCTGATGTTTGAGAAAATCTAAATTTCAGTGTAAATTTTTTCGTAATAAAAAAGGCAGCGCAGAGCCAGAAATTGCGTGGTTTTTTACGTTACCGTGCATTAGCTATCGTTTAAGACCAAAAATAAGCCTAGAACTCCTGAAAATATATTAGCATATCACACCTGAAATTTGAGAATAATGAATTTTCGGAGTTAATTTTTTCTTATCAAAAAAATCAGCGCAGAGCCGACTACGACGTTGCTTTGTATGAACATAAGCATATCAATTAAGACCAAAAACAAGTCTAGAACTCCTGAAAAAGTATCAGCATATCAAACCTGAAGTTTGAGAAAATTCAAATTTTAGAGTAAATATTTTTTGTTACAAAAAGGCAGCACAGAGACGGGACCTCTGCAGTTTTGTACGAAACTAAGCTTGAGCTATCATATGAGACCAATAACAAGCCAAGAACTCCTGAAAATATATCAGCATATCACACCTAAAGTTTGAGAAAATCAAAATTTCAGATTTAATTTTTTTCTTTACAAAAAAGGCGGCACAGAGACAAGAGCTCCGCGGTTTTGAACTAATCTAAGCATGAGCTATCATTTAAGACTAAAAACAAGCCTAAAACTCCTGAAAATATATCAGCATATCACACCTGAAATTTGAGAAAATCTAAATTTCAGAGTAAATTTTTTCGTAATAAAAAAGGCAGCGCAGAGCCAGAAACTGCGTGGTTTTTTACGTTACCGTGCATTAGCTATCGTTTAAGACCAAAAATAAGCCTAGAACTCCTGAAAATATATTAGCATATCACACCTGAAATTTGAGAATATTGAATTTTCGGAGTTAATTTTTTCTTATCAAAAAAGTCAGCGCAGAGCCGACTACGACGTAGCTTTGTATGGACATAAGCATATCAATAAAGACCAAAAACAAGTCTAGAACTCCTGAAAAAGTATCAGCATATCACACCTAAAGTTTGAGAAAATCGAAATTTCAGAGTTAATTTTTTTCGTTACAAAAAAGGCAGCACAGAGACGGGAAATCCGCAGTTTTGAACAGATCTAAGCTTGAGCTATCATTTGAGACCAATAGCAAGCCAAGAACTCCTGAAAATATATCAGCATGTCACACCTGAAATTTGAGAAAACTTAAATTTTCAGAATAAAATTTGTTCGTAATAAAAACGGCAGCACAGAGACGGGAACTCCGCGGTTTTGGACGAAACCAAGCTGGAGCTATCATTTGAGACCAATAACAAGCCAAGAACTCCTGAAAATATATCAGCATATCACACCTAAAATTTGAGAAAATCGAAATTTCAGATTTAATTTTTTTCGTTACAAAAAAGGCAGCACAGAGATGGAAACTTCGCAGTTTTGCACTAAGCTAAGCTTGAGCTATCATTTAAGCCCAAAAATAAGCTTAGAACTTTTGAAAATATATCAGCATATCACACCTGATGTTTGAGAAAATCTAAATTTCAGAGTAAATTTTTTCGTAATAAAAAAGGCAGCGCAGAGCCAGAAACTGCGTGGTTTTTTACGTTACCGTGCATTAGCTATCGTTTAAGACCAAAAATAAGCCTAGAACTCCTGAAAATATATTAGCATATCACACCTGAAATTTGAGAATATTGAATTTTCGGAGTTAATTTTTTCTTATCAAAAAAGTCAGCGCAGAGCCGACTACGACGTAGCTTTGTATGGACATAAGCATATCAATAAAGACCAAAAACAAGTCTAGAACTCCTGAAAAAGTATCAGCATATCACACCTAAAGTTTGAGAAAATCGAAATTTCAGAGTTAATTTTTTTCGTTACAAAAAAGGCAGCACAGAGACGGGAAATCCGCAGTTTTGAACAGATCTAAGCTTGAGCTATCATTTGAGACCAATAGCAAGCCAAGAACTCCTGAAAATATATCAGCATGTCACACCTGAAATTTGAGAAAACTTAAATTTTCAGAGTAAAAT
This sequence comes from Pammene aurita, assembly GCA_947086415.1. Taxonomy (NCBI): domain Eukaryota; kingdom Metazoa; phylum Arthropoda; class Insecta; order Lepidoptera; family Tortricidae; genus Pammene; species Pammene aurita. The sequence continues at coordinate 5,177,859 of OX352315.1, read as the reverse complement.
TTGTTCGTAATAAAAACGGCAGCACAGAGACGGGAACTCCGCGGTTTTGGACGAAACCAAGCTGGAGCTATCATTTGAGACCAATAACAAGCCAAGAACTCCTGAAAATATATCAGCATATCACACCTAAAATTTGAGAAAATCGAAATTTCAGATTTAATTTTTTTCGTTACAAAAAAGGCAGCACAGAGATGGAAACTTCGCAGTTTTGCACTAAGCTAAGCTTGAGCTATCATTTAAGCCCAAAAATAAGCCTAGAACTTTTGAAAATATATCAGCATATCACACCTGATGTTTGAGAAAATCTAAATTTCAGAGTAAATTTTTTCGTAATAAAAAAGGCAGCGCAGAGCCAGAAACTGCGTGGTTTTTTACGTTACCGTGCATTAGCTATCGTTTAAGACCAAAAATAAGCCTAGAACTCCTGAAAATATATTAGCATATCACACCTGAAATTTGAGAATATTGAATTTTCGGAGTTAATTTTTTCTTATCAAAAAAGTCAGCGCAGAGCCGACTACGACGTAGCTTTGTATGGACATAAGCATATCAATAAAGACCAAAAACAAGTCTAGAACTCCTGAAAAAGTATCAGCATATCACACCTAAAGTTTGAGAAAATCGAAATTTCAGAGTTAATTTTTTTCGTTACAAAAAAGGCAGCACAGAGACGGGAAATCCGCAGTTTTGAACAGATCTAAGCTTGAGCTATCATTTGAGACCAATAGCAAGCCAAGAACTCCTGAAAATATATCAGCATGTCACACCTGAAATTTGAGAAAACTTAAATTTTCAGAGTAAAATTTGTTCGTAATAAAAACGGCAGCACAGAGACGGGAACTCCGCGGTTTTGGACGAAACCAAGCTGGAGCTATCATTTGAGACCAATAACAAGCCAAGAACTCCTGAAAATATATCAGCATATCACACCTAAAATTTGAGAAAATCGAAATTTCAGATTTAATTTTTTTCGTTACAAAAAAGGCAGCACAGAGATGGAAACTTCGCAGTTTTGCACTAAGCTAAGCTTGAGCTATCATTTAAGCCCAAAAATAAGCCTAGAACTTTTGAAAATATATCAGCATATCACACCTGATGTTTGAGAAAATCTAAATTTCAGAGTAAATTTTTTCGTAATAAAAAAGGCAGCGCAGAGCCAGAAACTGCGTGGTTTTTTACGTTACCGTGCATTAGCTATCGTTTAAGACCAAAAATAAGCCTAGAACTCCTGAAAATATATTAGCATATCACACCTGAAATTTGAGAATAATGAATTTTCGGAGTTAATTTTTTCTTATCAAAAAAATCAGCGCAGAGCCGACTACGACGTAGTTTGTATGAACATAAGCATATCAATTAAGACCAAAAACAAGTCTAGAACTCCTGAAAAAGTATCAGCATATCAAACCTGAAGTTTGAGAAAATTCAAATTTTAGAGTAAATATTTTTTGTTACAAAAAGGCAGCACAGAGACGGGAACTCTGCGGTTTTGTACGAAACTAAGCTTGAGCTATCATATGAGACCAATAACAAGCCAAGAACTCCTGAAAATATATCAGCATATCACACCTGAAATTTGAGAAAATTTAAATTTTTAGATTAAAATTTTTTCGTAATAAAAAAGGCAGCACAGAGACGGGAACTCCGGGTTTTTGCACTAAGCTAAGCATGAGCTATCATTTAAGCCCAAAAATAAGCCTAGAACTTTTGAAAATATATCAGCATATCACACCTGATGTTTGAGAAAATCTAAATTTCAGGGTAAATATTTTCGTAATAAAAAAGGTAGCGCAGAGCCAGGAACTGCGTGTTTTTTTACGTTACCGTGCATTAGCTATCGTTTAAGACCAAAAATAAGCCTAGAACTCCTGAAAATATATTAGCATATCACTCCTGAAATTTGAGAATAATGAATTTTCGGAGTTAATTTTTTCTTATCAAAAAAATCAGCGCAGAGCCGACTACGACGTAGCTTTGTATGAACATAAGCATATCAATTAAGACCAAAAACAAGTCTAGAACTCCTGAAAAAGTATCAGCGTATCAAACCTGAAGTTTGAGGAAATTCAAATTTTAGAGTAAATATTTTTTGTTACAAAAAGGCAGCACAGAGACGGGAACTCTGCAGTTTTGTACGAAACTAAGCTTGAGCTATCATATGAGACCAATAACAAGCCAAGAACTCCTGAAAATATATCAGCATATCACACCTAAAGTTTGAGAAAATCAAAATTTCAGATTTAATTTTTTTCTTTACAAAAAAGGCGGCACAGAGACAAGAGCTCCGCGGTTTTGAACTAATCTAAGCATGAGCTATCATTTAAGACTAAAAACAAGCCTAAAACTCCTGAAAATATATCAGCATATCACACCTGAAATTTGAGAAAACTTAAATTTTCAGAGTAAAATTTGTTCGTAATAAAAACGGCAGCACAGAGACGGGAACTCCGCGGTTTTGGACGAAACCAAGCTGGAGCTATCATTTGAGACCAATAACAAGCCAAGAACTCCTGAAAATATATCAGCATATCACACCTAAAATTTGAGAAAATCGAAATTTCAGATTTAATTTTTTTCGTTACAAAAAAGGCAGCACAGAGATGGAAACTTCGCAGTTTTGCACTAAGCTAAGCTTGAGCTATCATTTAAGCCCAAAAATAAGCCTAGAACTTTTGAAAATATATCAGCATATCACACCTGATGTTTGAGAAAATCTAAATTTCAGAGTAAATTTTTTCGTAATAAAAAAGGCAGCGCAGAGCCAGAAACTGCGTGGTTTTTTACGTTACCGTGCATTAGCTATCGTTTAAGACCAAAAATAAGCCTAGAACTCCTGAAAATATATTAGCATATCACACCTGAAATTTGAGAATATTGAATTTTCGGAGTTAATTTTTTCTTATCAAAAAAGTCAGCGCAGAGCCGACTACGACGTAGCTTTGTATGGACATAAGCATATCAATAAAGACCAAAAACAAGTCTAGAACTCCTGAAAAAGTATCAGCATATCACACCTAAAGTTTGAGAAAATCGAAATTTCAGAGTTAATTTTTTTCGTTACAAAAAAGGCAGCACAGAGACGGGAAATCCGCAGTTTTGAACTGATCTAAGCTTGAGCTATCATTTGAGACCAATAGCAAGCCAAGAACTCCTGAAAATATATCAGCATGTCACACCTGAAATTTGAGAAAACTTAAATTTTCAGAGTAAAATTTGTTCGTAATAAAAACGGCAGCACAGAGACGGGAACTCCGCGGTTTTGGACGAAACCAAGCTGGAGCTATCATTTGAGACCAATAACAAGCCAAGAACTCCTGAAAATATATCAGCATATCACACCTAAAATTTGAGAAAATCGAAATTTCAGATTTAATTTTTTTCGTTACAAAAAAGGCAGCACAGAGATGGAAACTTCGCAGTTTTGCACTAAGCTAAGCTTGAGCTATCATTTCAGCCCAAAAATAAGCCTAGAACTTTTGAAAATATATCAGTATATCACACCTGATATTTGAGAAAATCTAAATTTCAGAGTAAATTTTTTCGTAATAAAAAAGGCAGCGCAGAGCCAGAAACTGCGTGGTTTTTTACGTTACCGTGCATTAGCTATCGTTTAAGACCAAAAATAAGCCTAGAACTCCTGAAAATATATAAGCATATCACTCCTGAAATTTGAGAATAATGAATTTTCGGAGTTAATTTTTTCTTATCAAAAAAATCAGCGCAGAGCCGACTACGACGTAGCTTTGTATGAACATAAGCATATCAATTAAGACCAAAAACAAGTCTAGAACTCCTGAAAAAGTATCAGCGTATCAAACCTGAAGTTTGAGAAAATTCAAATTTTAGAGTAAATATTTTTTGTTACAAAAAGGCAGCACAGAGACGGGAACTCTGCAGTTTTGTACGAAACTAAGCTTGAGCTATCATATGAGACCAATAACAAGCCAAGAACTCCTGAAAATATATCAGCATATCACACCTGAAATTTGAGAAAATTTAAATTTTTAGATTAAAATTTTTTCGTAATAAAAAAGGCAGCACAGAGACGGGAACTCCGGGTTTTTGCACTAAGCTAAGCATGAGCTATCATTTAAGCCCAAAAATAAGCCTAGAACTTTTGAAAATATATCAGCATATCACACCTGATGTTTGAGAAAATCTAAATTTCAGGGTAAATATTTTCGTAATAAAAAAGGTAGCGCAGAGCCAGGAACTGCGCGGTTTTTTACGTTACCGTGCATTAGCTATCGTTTAAGACCAAAAATAAGCCTAGAACTCCTGAAAATATATTAGCATATCACTCCTGAAATTTGAGAATAATGAATTTTCGGAGTTAATTTTTTCTTATCAAAAAAATCAGCGCAGAGCCGACTACGACGTAGCTTTGTATGGACATAAGCATATCAATTAACACCAAAAACAAGTCTAGAACTCCTGAAAAAGTATCACCATATCACACCTAAAGTTTGAGAAAATCCAAATTTCAGAGTTAATTTTTTTCGTTACAAAAAAGGCAGCACAGAGACGGGAAATCCGCAGTTTTGAACTGATCTAAGCTTGAGGTATCATTTGAGACCAATAGCAAGCCAAGAACTCCTGAAAATATATCAGCATATCACACCTGAAATTTGAGAAAACTTAAATTTTCAGAGTAAAATTTGTTCGTAATAAAAACGGCAGCACAGAGACGGGAACTCCGCGGTTTTGGACGAAACCAAGCTGGAGCTATCATTTGAGACCAATAACAAGCCAAGAACTCCTGAAAATATATCAGCATATCACACCTAAAATTTGAGAAAATCGAAATTTCAGATTTAATTTTTTTCGTTACAAAAAAGGCAGCACAGAGATGGAAACTTCGCAGTTTTGCACTAAGCTAAGCTTGAGCTATCATTTAAGCCCAAAAATAAGCCTAGAACTTTTGAAAATATATTAGCATATCACTCCTGAAATTTGAGAATAATGAATTTTCGGAGTTAATTTTTTCTTATCAAAAAAATCAGCGCAGAGCCGACTACGACGTAGCTTTGTATGAACATAAGCATATCAATTAAGACCAAAAACAAGTCTAGAACTCCTGAAAAAGTATCAGCGTATCAAACCTGATGTTTGAGAAAATTCAAATTTTAGAGTAAATATTTTTTGTTACAAAAAGGCAGCACAGCGACGGGAACTCTGCAGTTTTGTACGAAACTAAGCTTGAGCTATCATATGAGACCAATAACAAGCCAAGAACTCCTGAAAATATATCAGCATATCACACCTAAAGTTTGAGAAAATCAAAATTTCAGATTTAATTTTTTTCTTTACAAAAAAGGCGGCACAGAGACAAGAACTCCGCGGTTTTGAACTAATCTAAGCATGAGCTATCATTTAAGACTAAAAACAAGCCTAAAACTCCTGAAAATATATCAGCATATCACACCTGAAGTTTAAGAAAATTGAAATTTTCAGAGTAAAATTTTTTCGAAATAAAAAAGGCAGCACAAAGACGGGAACTCCGCGGTTTTGGACGAAACCAAGCTTGAGCTATCATTTGAGACCAATAGCAAGCCAAGAACTCCTGAAAATATGTCAGCATATCACACCTAAAATTTGAGAAAATCGAAATTTCAGATTTAATTTTTTTCGTTCCAAAAAAGGCAGCACAGAGACAAGAAATCCGCAGTTTTGAACTAATCTAAGCAAGAGCTATCATTTAAGACTAAAAGCAAGCCTAGAACTCCTGAAAATATATCAGCATATCGCACCTGAAATTTGAGAAAATTTAAATTTTCAGAGTAAAATTTTTTCGTAATAAAAAAGGCAGCACAGAGACGGGAATTCCAAGGTTTTGTACGAAACCAAGCTTGAGCTATCATTTGACACCAATAACAAGCCAAGAACTCCTGAAAATATATCAGCATATCACACTTGAAGTTTGAGAAAATTTTAATTTTCAGATTAAAATTTTTTCGTAATAAAAAAGGCAGCACAGAGACGGGAACTCCGCGGTTTTGGACGAAACCAAGCTTGAGCTATCATTTGAGACCAATCACAAGACAAGAACTCCTGTTAATATATCAGCATATCACACCTGAAGTTTGAGAAAATTTAAATTTTCAGATTAAAATTTTTTCGTAATAAAAAAGGCAGCACAGAGACGGGAACTCCGGGTTTTTGCACTAAGCTAAGCATGAGCTATCATTTAAGCCTAGAACTTTTGAAAATATATCAGCATATCACACCTGATGTTTGAGAAAATCTGAATTTCAGAGTAAATATTTTCGTAATAAAAAAGGTAGTGCAGAGCCAGGAACTGCGCGGTTTTTTACGTTACCGTGCATTAGCTATCGTTTAAGACCAAAAATAAGCCTAGAACTCCTGAAAGTATATTAGCATATCACACCTGAAATTTGAGAATATTGAAATTTCGGAGTTACTTTTTCTTATCAAAAAAGTCAGCGCAGAGCCGACTACGACGTAGCTTTGTATGGACATAAGCATATCAATTAAGACCAAAAACAAGTCTAGAACTCCTGAAAATATATCAGCATATCACACCTAAAATTTGAGAAAATCGAAATTTCAGATTTAATTTTTTTCGTTACAAAAAAGGCAGCACAGAGATGGAAACTTCGCAGTTTTGCACTAAGCTAAGCTTGAGCTATCATTTAAGCCCAAAAATAAGCCTAGAACTTTTGAAAATATATCAGCATATCACACCTGATGTTTGAGAAAATCTAAATTTCAGAGTAAATTTTTTCGTAATAAAAAAGGCAGCGCAGTGCCAGAAACTGCGTGGTTTTTTACGTTATCGTGCATTAGCTATCGTTTAAGACCAAAAATAAGCCTCCTCCTGAAAATATATTAGCATATCACACCTGAGATTTGAGAATATTGAATTTTCGGAGTTAATTTTTTCTTATCAAAAAAGTCAGCGCAGAGCCGACTACGACGTAGCTTTGTATGGACATAAGCATATCAATTAAGACCAAAAACAAGTCTAGAACTCTTGAAAAAGTATCAGCATATCACACCTAAAGTTTGAGAAAATCGAAATTTCAGAGTTCATTTTTTTCGTTACAAAAAAGGCAGCACAGAGACGGGAAATCCGCAGTTTTGAACTGATCTAAGCTTGAGCTATCATTTGAGACCAATAGCAAGCCAAGAACTCCTGAAAATATATCGGCATATCACACCTGAAATTTGAGAAAACTTAAATTTTCAGAGTAAAATTTGTTCGTAATAAAAACGGCAGCACAGAGACGGGAACTCCGCGGTTTTGGACGAAACCAAGCTGGAGCTATCATTTGAGATCAATAACAAGCCAAGAACTCCTGAAAATATATCAGCATATCACACCTAAAATTTGAGAAAATCGAAATTTCAGATTTAATTTTTTTCGTTACAAAAAAGGCAGCACAGAGATGGAAACTTCGCAGTTTTGCACTAAGCTAAGCTTGAGCTATCATTTAAGCCCAAAAATAAGCCTAGAACTTTTGAAAATATATCAGCATATCACACCTGATGTTTGAGAAAATCTAAATTTCAGAGTAAATTTTTTCGTAATAAAAAAGGCAGCGCAGAGCCAGAAACTGCGTGGTTTTTTACGTTACCGTGCATTAGCTATCGTTTAAGACCAAAAATAAGCCTAGAACTCCTGAAAATATATTAGCATATCACTCCTGAAATTTGCGAATATTGAATTTTCGGAGTTAATTTTTTCTTATCAAAAAAGTCAGCGCAGAGCCGACTACGACGTAGCTTTGTATGGACATAAGCATATCAATTAAGACCAAAAACAAGTCTAGAACTCCTGAAAAAGTATCAGCATATCACACCTAAAGTTTGAGAAAATCCAAATTTCAGAGTTAATTTTTTTCGTTACAAAAAAGGCAGCACAGAGACGGGAAATCCGCAGTTTTGAACTGATCTAAGCTTGAGGTATCATTTGAGACCAATAGCAAGCCAAGAACTCCTGAAAATATATCAGCATATCACACCTGAAATTTGAGAAAACTTAAATTTTCAGAGTAAAATTTGTTCGTAATAAAAACGGCAGCACAGAGACGGGAACTCCGCGGTTTTGGACGAAACCAAGCTGGAGCTATCATTTGAGACCAATAACAAGCCAAGAACTCCTGAAAATATATCAGCATATCACACCTAAAATTTGAGAAAATCGAAATTTCAGATTTAATTTTTTTCGTTACAAAAAAGGCAGCACAGAGATGGAAACTTCGCAGTTTTGCACTAAGCTAAGCTTGAGCTATCATTTAAGCCCAAAAATAAGCCTAGAACTTTTGAAAATATATCAGCATATCACACCTGATGTTTGAGAAAATCTAAATTTCAGAGTAAATTTTTTCGAAATAAAAAAGGCAGCGCAGAGCCAGAAACTGCGTGGTCTTTTACGTTACCGTGCATTAGCTATCGTTTAAGACCAAAAATAAGCCTAGAACTCCTGAAAATATATTAACATATCACTCCTGAAATTTGAGAATAATGAATTTTCGGAGTTAATTTTTTCTTATCAAAAAAATCAGCGCAGAGCCGACTACGACGTAGCTTTGAATGAACATAAGCATATCAATTAAGACCAAAAACAAGTCTAGAACTCCTGAAAAAGTATCAGCGTATCAAACCTGAAGTTTGAGAAAATTCAAATTTTAGAGTAAATATTTTTTGTTACAAAAAGGCAGCACAGAGACGGGAACTCTGCAGTTTTGTACGAAACTAAGCTTGAGCTATCATATGAGACCAATAACAAGCCAAGAACTCCTGAAAATATATCAGCATATCACACCTAAAGTTTGAGAAAATCAAAATTTCAGATTTAATTTTTTTCTTTACAAAAAAGGCAGCACAGAGACAAGAACTCCGCGGTTTTGAACTAATCTAAGCATGAGCTATCATTTAAGACTAAAAGCAAGCCTAGAACTCCTGAAAATATATCAGCATATCGCACCTGAAATTTGAGAAAATTTAAATTTTCAGAGTAAAATTTTTTCGTAATAAAAAAGGCAGCACAGAGACGGGAATTCCAAGGTTTTGTACGAAACCAAGCTTGAGCTATCATTTGACACCAATAACAAGCCAAGAACTCCTGAAAATATATCAGCATATCACACTTGAAATTTGAGAAAATTTTAATTTTCAGATTAAAATTTTTTCGTAATAAAAAAGGCAGCACAGAGACGGGAACTCCGCGGTTTTGGAAGAAACCAAGCTTGAGCTATCATTTGAGACCAATCACAAGACAAGAACTCCTGTTAATATATCAGCATATCACACCTGAAGTTTGAGAAAATTTAAATTTTCAGATTAAAATTTTTTCGTAATAAAAAAGGCAGCACAGAGACGGGAACTCCGGGTTTTTGCACTAAGCTAAGCATGAGCTATCATTTAAGCCCAAAAATAAGCCTAGAACTTTTGAAAATATATCAGCATATCACACCTGATGTTTGAGAAAATCTAAATTTCAGAGTAAATATTTTCGTAATAAAAAAGGTAGTGCAGAGCCAGGAACTGCGCGGTTTTTTACGTTTTCGTGCATTAGCTATCGTTTAAGACCAAAAATAAGCCTAGAACTCCTGAAAGTATATTAGCATATCACACCTGAAATTTGAGAATATTGAATTTTCGGAGTTAATTTTTTCTTATCAAAAAAGTCAGCGCAGAGCCGACTACGACGTAGCTTTGTATGGACATAAGCATATCAATTAAGACCAAAAACAAGTCTAGAACTCCTGAAAATATATCAGCATATCACACCTAAAATTTGAGAAAATCGAAATTTCAGATTTAATTTTTTTCGTTACAAAAAAGGCAGCACAGAGATGGAAACTTCGCAGTTTTGCACTAAGCTAAGCTTGAGCTATCATTTAAGCCCAAAAATAAGCCTAGAACTTTTGAAAATATATCAGCATATCACACCTGATGTTTGAGAAAATCTAAATTTCAGAGTAAATTTTTCGTAATAAAAAAGGCAGCGCAGTGCCAGAAACTGTGTGGTTTTTTACGTTATCGTGCATTAGCTATCGTTTAAGACCAAAAATAAGCCTAGAACTCCTGAAAATATATTAGCATATCACACCTGAAATTTGAGAATAATGAATTTTCGGAGTTAATTTTTTCTTATCAAAAAAATCAGCGCAGAGCCGACTACGACGTAGCTTTGTATGAACATAAGCATATCAATTAAGACCAAAAACAAGTCTAGAACTCCTGAAAAAGTATCAGCATATCAAACCTGAAGTTTGAGAAAATTCAAATTTTAGAGTAAATATTTTTTGTTACAAAAAGGCAGCACAGAGACGGGCAATCTGCAGTTTTGTACGAAACTAAGCTTGAGCTATCATATGAGACCAATAACAAGCCAAGAACTCCTGAAAATATATCAGCATATCACACCTGAAATTTGAGAAAATTTAAATTTTTAGATTAAATTTTTTTCGTAATAAAAAAGGCAGCACAGAGACGGGAACTCCGGGTTTTTGCACTAAGCTAAGCATGAGCTATCATTTAAGCCCAAAAATAAGCCTAGAACATTTGAAAATATATCAGCATATCACACCTGATGTTTGAGAAAATCTAAATTTCAGAGTAAATATTTTCGTAATAAAAAAGGTAGCGCAGAGCCAGGAACTGCGCGGTTTTTTACGTTACCGTGCATTAGCTATCGTTTAAGACCAAAAATAAGCCTAGAACTCCTGAAAATATATTAACATATCACACCTGAAATTTGAGAATATTGAATTTTCGGAGTTAATTTTTTCTTATCAAAAAAATCAGCGCAGAGCCGACTACGACGTAGCTTTGTATGAACATAAGCATATCAATTAAGACCAAAAACAAGTCTAGAACTCCTGAAAAAGTATCAGCATATCAAACCTGAAGTTTGAGAATATTCAAATTTTAGAGTAAATATTTTTTGTTACAAAAAGGCAGCACAGAGACGGGATCTCTGCAGTTTTGTACGAAACTAAGCTTGAGCTATCATATGAGACCAATAACAAGCCAAGAACTCCTGAAAATATATCAGCATATCACACCTAAAATTTGAGAAAATCGAAATTTCAGATTTAATTTTTTTCGTTACAAAAAAGGCAGCACAGAGATGGAAACTTCGCAGTTTTGCACTAAGCTAAGCTTGAGCTATCATTTAAGCCCATAAATAAGCCTAGAACTTTTGAAAATATATCAGCATATCACACCTGATGTTTGAGAAAATCTAAATTTCAGTGTAAATTTTTTCGTAATAAAAAAGGCAGCGCAGAGCCAGAAATTGCGTGGTTTTTTACGTTACCGTGCATTAGCTATCGTTTAAGACCAAAAATAAGCCTAGAACTCCTGAAAATATATTAGCATATCACACCTGAAATTTGAGAATAATGAATTTTCGGAGTTAATTTTTTCTTATCAAAAAAATCAGCGCAGAGCCGACTACGACGTTGCTTTGTATGAACATAAGCATATCAATTAAGACCAAAAACAAGTCTAGAACTCCTGAAAAAGTATCAGCATATCAAACCTGAAGTTTGAGAAAATTCAAATTTTAGAGTAAATATTTTTTGTTACAAAAAGGCAGCACAGAGACGGGACCTCTGCAGTTTTGTACGAAACTAAGCTTGAGCTATCATATGAGACCAATAACAAGCCAAGAACTCCTGAAAATATATCAGCATATCACACCTAAAGTTTGAGAAAATCATAATTTCAGATTTAATTTTTTTCTTTACAAAAAAGGCGGCACAGAGACAAGAGCTCCGCGGTTTTGAACTAATCTAAGCATGAGCTATCATTTAAGACTAAAAACAAGCCTAAAACTCCTGAAAATATATCAGCATATCACACCTGAAATTTGAGAAAATCTAAATTTCAGAGTAAATTTTTTCGTAATAAAAAAGGCAGCGCAGAGCCAGAAACTGCGTGGTTTTTTACGTTACCGTGCATTAGCTATCGTTTAAGACCAAAAATAAGCCTAGAACTCCTGAAAATATATTAGCATATCACACCTGAAATTTGAGAATATTGAATTTTCGGAGTTAATTTTTTCTTATCAAAAAAGTCAGCGCAGAGCCGACTACGACGTAGCTTTGTATGGACATAAGCATATCAATAAAGACCAAAAACAAGTCTAGAACTCCTGAAAAAGTATCAGCATATCACACCTAAAGTTTGAGAAAATCGAAATTTCAGAGTTAATTTTTTTCGTTACAAAAAAGGCAGCACAGAGACGGGAAATCCGCAGTTTTGAACAGATCTAAGCTTGAGCTATCATTTGAGACCAATAGCAAGCCAAGAACTCCTGAAAATATATCAGCATGTCACACCTGAAATTTGAGAAAACTTAAATTTTCAGAATAAAATTTGTTCGTAATAAAAACGGCAGCACAGAGACGGGAACTCCGCGGTTTTGGACGAAACCAAGCTGGAGCTATCATTTGAGATCAATAACAAGCCAAGAACTCCTGAAAATATATCAGCATATCACACCTAAAATTTGAGAAAATCGAAATTTCAGATTTAATTTTTTTCGTTACAAAAAAGGCAGCACAGAGATGGAAACTTCGCAGTTTTGCACTAAGCTAAGCTTGAGCTATCATTTAAGCCCAAAAATAAGCCTAGAACTTTTGAAAATATATCAGCATATCACACCTGATGTTTGAGAAAATCTAAATTTCAGAGTAAATTTTTTCGTAATAAAAAAGGCAGCGCAGAGCCAGAAACTGCGTGGTTTTTTACGTTACCGTGCATTAGCTATCGTTTAAGACCAAAAATAAGCCTAGAACTCCTGAAAATATATTAGCATATCACTCCTGAAATTTGCGAATATTGAATTTTCGGAGTTAATTTTTTCTTATCAAAAAAGTCAGCGCAGAGCCGACTACGACGTAGCTTTGTATGGACATAAGCATATCAATTAAGACCAAAAACAAGTCTAGAACTCCTGAAAAAGTATCAGCATATCACACCTAAAGTTTGAGAAAATCCAAATTTCAGAGTTAATTTTTTTCGTTACAAAAAAGGCAGCACAGAGACGGGAAATCCGCAGTTTTGAACTGATCTAAGCTTGAGGTATCATTTGAGACCAATAGCAAGCCAAGAACTCCTGAAAATATATCAGCATATCACACCTGAAATTTGAGAAAACTTAAATTTTCAGAGTAAAATTTGTTCGTAATAAAAACGGCAGCACAGAGACGGGAACTCCGCGGTTTTGGACGAAACCAAGCTGGAGCTATCATTTGAGACCAATAACAAGCCAAGAACTCCTGAAAATATATCAGCATATCACACCTAAAATTTGAGAAAATCGAAATTTCAGATTTAATTTTTTTCGTTACAAAAAAGGCAGCACAGAGATGGAAACTTCGCAGTTTTGCACTAAGCTAAGCTTGAGCTATCATTTAAGCCCAAAAATAAGCCTAGAACTTTTGAAAATATATCAGCATATCACACCTGATGTTTGAGAAAATCTAAATTTCAGAGTAAATTTTTTCGAAATAAAAAAGGCAGCGCAGAGCCAGAAACTGCGTGGTCTTTTACGTTACCGTGCATTAGCTATCGTTTAAGACCAAAAATAAGCCTAGAACTCCTGAAAATATATTAACATATCACTCCTGAAATTTGAGAATAATGAATTTTCGGAGTTAATTTTTTCTTATCAAAAAAATCAGCGCAGAGCCGACTACGACGTAGCTTTGAATGAACATAAGCATATCAATTAAGACCAAAAACAAGTCTAGAACTCCTGAAAAAGTATCAGCGTATCAAACCTGAAGTTTGAGAAAATTCAAATTTTAGAGTAAATATTTTTTGTTACAAAAAGGCAGCACAGAGACGGGAACTCTGCAGTTTTGTACGAAACTAAGCTTGAGCTATCATATGAGACCAATAACAAGCCAAGAACTCCTGAAAATATATCAGCATATCACACCTAAAGTTTGAGAAAATCAAAATTTCAGATTTAATTTTTTTCTTTACAAAAAAGGCAGCACAGAGACAAGAACTCCGCGGTTTTGAACTAATCTAAGCATGAGCTATCATTTAAGACTAAAAGCAAGCCTAGAACTCCTGAAAATATATCAGCATATCGCACCTGAAATTTGAGAAAATTTAAATTTTCAGAGTAAAATTTTTTCGTAATAAAAAAGGCAGCACAGAGACGGGAATTCCAAGGTTTTGTACGAAACCAAGCTTGAGCTATCATTTGACACCAATAACAAGCCAAGAACTCCTGAAAATATATCAGCATATCACACTTGAAATTTGAGAAAATTTTAATTTTCAGATTAAAATTTTTTCGTAATAAAAAAGGCAGCACAGAGACGGGAACTCCGCGGTTTTGGAAGAAACCAAGCTTGAGCTATCATTTGAGACCAATCACAAGACAAGAACTCCTGTTAATATATCAGCATATCACACCTGAAGTTTGAGAAAATTTAAATTTTCAGATTAAAATTTTTTCGTAATAAAAAAGGCAGCACAGAGACGGGAACTCCGGGTTTTTGCACTAAGCTAAGCATGAGCTATCATTTAAGCCCAAAAATAAGCCTAGAACTTTTGAAAATATATCAGCATATCACACCTGATGTTTGAGAAAATCTAAATTTCAGAGTAAATATTTTCGTAATAAAAAAGGTAGTGCAGAGCCAGGAACTGCGCGGTTTTTTACGTTTTCGTGCATTAGCTATCGTTTAAGACCAAAAATAAGCCTAGAACTCCTGAAAGTATATTAGCATATCACACCTGAAATTTGAGAATATTGAATTTTCGGAGTTAATTTTTTCTTATCAAAAAAGTCAGCGCAGAGCCGACTACGACGTAGCTTTGTATGGACATAAGCATATCAATTAAGACCAAAAACAAGTCTAGAACTCCTGAAAATATATCAGCATATCACACCTAAAATTTGAGAAAATCGAAATTTCAGATTTAATTTTTTTCGTTACAAAAAAGGCAGCACAGAGATGGAAACTTCGCAGTTTTGCACTAAGCTAAGCTTGAGCTATCATTTAAGCCCAAAAATAAGCCTAGAACTTTTGAAAATATATCAGCATATCACACCTGATGTTTGAGAAAATCTAAATTTCAGAGTAAATTTTTCGTAATAAAAAAGGCAGCGCAGTGCCAGAAACTGTGTGGTTTTTTACGTTATCGTGCATTAGCTATCGTTTAAGACCAAAAATAAGCCTAGAACTCCTGAAAATATATTAGCATATCACACCTGAAATTTGAGAATAATGAATTTTCGGAGTTAATTTTTTCTTATCAAAAAAATCAGCGCAGAGCCGACTACGACGTAGCTTTGTATGAACATAAGCATATCAATTAAGACCAAAAACAAGTCTAGAACTCCTGAAAAAGTATCAGCATATCAAACCTGAAGTTTGAGAAAATTCAAATTTTAGAGTAAATATTTTTTGTTACAAAAAGGCAGCACAGAGACGGGCAATCTGCAGTTTTGTACGAAACTAAGCTTGAGCTATCATATGAGACCAATAACAAGCCAAGAACTCCTGAAAATATATCAGCATATCACACCTGAAATTTGAGAAAATTTAAATTTTTAGATTAAATTTTTTTCGTAATAAAAAAGGCAGCACAGAGACGGGAACTCCGGGTTTTTGCACTAAGCTAAGCATGAGCTATCATTTAAGCCCAAAAATAAGCCTAGAACATTTGAAAATATATCAGCATATCACACCTGATGTTTGAGAAAATCTAAATTTCAGAGTAAATATTTTCGTAATAAAAAAGGTAGCGCAGAGCCAGGAACTGCGCGGTTTTTTACGTTACCGTGCATTAGCTATCGTTTAAGACCAAAAATAAGCCTAGAACTCCTGAAAATATATTAACATATCACACCTGAAATTTGAGAATATTGAATTTTCGGAGTTAATTTTTTCTTATCAAAAAAATCAGCGCAGAGCCGACTACGACGTAGCTTTGTATGAACATAAGCATATCAATTAAGACCAAAAACAAGTCTAGAACTCCTGAAAAAGTATCAGCATATCAAACCTGAAGTTTGAGAATATTCAAATTTTAGAGTAAATATTTTTTGTTACAAAAAGGCAGCACAGAGACGGGATCTCTGCAGTTTTGTACGAAACTAAGCTTGAGCTATCATATGAGACCAATAACAAGCCAAGAACTCCTGAAAATATATCAGCATATCACACCTAAAATTTGAGAAAATCGAAATTTCAGATTTAATTTTTTTCGTTACAAAAAAGGCAGCACAGAGATGGAAACTTCGCAGTTTTGCACTAAGCTAAGCTTGAGCTATCATTTAAGCCCATAAATAAGCCTAGAACTTTTGAAAATATATCAGCATATCACACCTGATGTTTGAGAAAATCTAAATTTCAGTGTAAATTTTTTCGTAATAAAAAAGGCAGCGCAGAGCCAGAAATTGCGTGGTTTTTTACGTTACCGTGCATTAGCTATCGTTTAAGACCAAAAATAAGCCTAGAACTCCTGAAAATATATTAGCATATCACACCTGAAATTTGAGAATAATGAATTTTCGGAGTTAATTTTTTCTTATCAAAAAAATCAGCGCAGAGCCGACTACGACGTTGCTTTGTATGAACATAAGCATATCAATTAAGACCAAAAACAAGTCTAGAACTCCTGAAAAAGTATCAGCATATCAAACCTGAAGTTTGAGAAAATTCAAATTTTAGAGTAAATATTTTTTGTTACAAAAAGGCAGCACAGAGACGGGACCTCTGCAGTTTTGTACGAAACTAAGCTTGAGCTATCATATGAGACCAATAACAAGCCAAGAACTCCTGAAAATATATCAGCATATCACACCTAAAGTTTGAGAAAATCATAATTTCAGATTTAATTTTTTTCTTTACAAAAAAGGCGGCACAGAGACAAGAGCTCCGCGGTTTTGAACTAATCTAAGCATGAGCTATCATTTAAGACTAAAAACAAGCCTAAAACTCCTGAAAATATATCAGCATATCACACCTGAAATTTGAGAAAATCTAAATTTCAGAGTAAATTTTTTCGTAATAAAAAAGGCAGCGCAGAGCCAGAAACTGCGTGGTTTTTTACGTTACCGTGCATTAGCTATCGTTTAAGACCAAAAATAAGCCTAGAACTCCTGAAAATATATTAGCATATCACACCTGAAATTTGAGAATATTGAATTTTCGGAGTTAATTTTTTCTTATCAAAAAAGTCAGCGCAGAGCCGACTACGACGTAGCTTTGTATGGACATAAGCATATCAATAAAGACCAAAAACAAGTCTAGAACTCCTGAAAAAGTATCAGCATATCACACCTAAAGTTTGAGAAAATCGAAATTTCAGAGTTAATTTTTTTCGTTACAAAAAAGGCAGCACAGAGACGGGAAATCCGCAGTTTTGAACAGATCTAAGCTTGAGCTATCATTTGAGACCAATAGCAAGCCAAGAACTCCTGAAAATATATCAGCATGTCACACCTGAAATTTGAGAAAACTTAAATTTTCAGAATAAAATTTGTTCGTAATAAAAACGGCAGCACAGAGACGGGAACTCCGCGGTTTTGGACGAAACCAAGCTGGAGCTATCATTTGAGACCAATAACAAGCCAAGAACTCCTGAAAATATATCAGCATATCACACCTAAAATTTGAGAAAATCGAAATTTCAGATTTAATTTTTTTCGTTACAAAAAAGGCAGCACAGAGATGGAAACTTCGCAGTTTTGCACTAAGCTAAGCTTGAGCTATCATTTAAGCCCAAAATTAAGCTTAGAACTTTTGAAAATATATCAGCATATCACACCTGATGTTTGAGAAAATCTAAATTTCAGAGTAAATTTTTTCGTAATAAAAAAGGCAGCGCAGAGCCAGAAACTGCGTGGTTTTTTACGTTACCGTGCATTAGCTATCGTTTAAGACCAAAAATAAGCCTAGAACTCCTGAAAATATATTAGCATATCACACCTGAAATTTGAGAATATTGAATTTTCGGAGTTAATTTTTTCTTATCAAAAAAGTCAGCGCAGAGCCGACTACGACGTAGCTTTGTATGGACATAAGCATATCAATAAAGACCAAAAACAAGTCTAGAACTCCTGAAAAAGTATCAGCATATCACACCTAAAGTTTGAGAAAATCGAAATTTCAGAGTTAATTTTTTTCGTTACAAAAAAGGCAGCACAGAGACGGGAAATCCGCAGTTTTGAACAGATCTAAGCTTGAGCTATCATTTGAGACCAATAGCAAGCCAAGAACTCCTGAAAATATATCAGCATGTCACACCTGAAATTTGAGAAAACTTAAATTTTCAGAGTAAAATTTGTTCGTAATAAAAACGGCAGCACAGAGACGGGAACTCCGCGGTTTTGGACGAAACCAAGCTGGAGCTATCATTTGAGACCAATAACAAGCCAAGAACTCCTGAAAATATATCAGCATATCACACCTAAAATTTGAGAAAATCGAAATTTCAGATTTAATTTTTTTCGTTACAAAAAAGGCAGCACAGAGATGGAAACTTCGCAGTTTTGCACTAAGCTAAGCTTGAGCTATCATTTAAGCCCAAAAATAAGCCTAGAACTTTTGAAAATATATCAGCATATCACACCTGATGTTTGAGAAAATCTAAATTTCAGAGTAAATTTTTTCGTAATAAAAAAGGCAGCGCAGAGCCAGAAACTGCGTGGTTTTTTACGTTACCGTGCATTAGCTATCGTTTAAGACCAAAAATAAGCCTAGAACTCCTGAAAATATATTAGCATATCACTCCTGAAATTTGCGAATATTGAATTTTCGGAGTTAATTTTTTCTTATCAAAAAAGTCAGCGCAGAGCCGACTACGACGTAGCTTTGTATGGACATAAGCATATCAATTAAGACCAAAAACAAGTCTAGAACTCCTGAAAAAGTATCAGCATATCACACCTAAAGTTTGAGAAAATCCAAATTTCAGAGTTAATTTTTTTCGTTACAAAAAAGGCAGCACAGAGACGGGAAATCCGCAGTTTTGAACTGATCTAAGCTTGAGGTATCATTTGAGACCAATAGCAAGCCAAGAACTCCTGAAAATATATCAGCATATCACACCTGAAATTTGAGAAAACTTAAATTTTCAGAGTAAAATTTGTTCGTAATAAAAACGGCAGCACAGAGACGGGAACTCCGCGGTTTTGGACGAAACCAAGCTGGAGCTATCATTTGAGACCAATAACAAGCCAAGAACTCCTGAAAATATATCAGCATATCACACCTAAAATTTGAGAAAATCGAAATTTCAGATTTAATTTTTTTCGTTACAAAAAAGGCAGCACAGAGATGGAAACTTCGCAGTTTTGCACTAAGCTAAGCTTGAGCTATCATTTAAGCCCAAAAATAAGCCTAGAACTTTTGAAAATATATCAGCATATCACACCTGATGTTTGAGAAAATCTAAATTTCAGAGTAAATTTTTTCGAAATAAAAAAGGCAGCGCAGAGCCAGAAACTGCGTGGTTTTTTACGTTACCGTGCATTAGCTATCGTTTAAGACCAAAAATAAGCCTAGAACTCCTGAAAATATATTAACATATCACTCCTGAAATTTGAGAATAATGAATTTTCGGAGTTAATTTTTTCTTATCAAAAAAATCAGCGCAGAGCCGACTACGACGTAGCTTTGAATGAACATAAGCATATCAATTAAGACCAAAAACAAGTCTAGAACTCCTGAAAAAGTATCAGCGTATCAAACCTGAAGTTTGAGAAAATGAAATTTTAGAGTAAATATTTTTTGTTACAAAAAGGCAGCACAGAGACGGGAACTCTGCAGTTTTGTACGAAACTAAGCTTGAGCTATCATATGAGACCAATAACAAGCCAAGAACTCCTGAAAATATATCAGCATATCACACCTAAAGTTTGAGAAAATCAAAATTTCAGATTTAATTTTTTTCTTTACAAAAAAGGCAGCACAGAGACAAGAACTCCGCGGTTTTGAACTAATCTAAGCATGAGCTATCATTTAAGACTAAAAGCAAGCCTAGAACTCCTGAAAATATATCAGCATATCGCACCTGAAATTTGAGAAAATTTAAATTTTCAGAGTAAAATTTTTTCGTAATAAAAAAGGCAGCACAGAGACGGGAATTCCAAGGTTTTGTACGAAACCAAGCTTGAGCTATCATTTGACACCAATAACAAGCCAAGAACTCCTGAAAATATATCAGCATATCACACTTGAAATTTGAGAAAATTTTAATTTTCAGATTAAAATTTTTTCGTAATAAAAAAGGCAGCACAGAGACGGGAACTCCGCGGTTTTGGAAGAAACCAAGCTTGAGCTATCATTTGAGACCAATCACAAGACAAGAACTCCTGTTAATATATCAGCATATCACACCTGAAGTTTGAGAAAATTTAAATTTTCAGATTAAAATTTTTTCGTAATAAAAAAGGCAGCACAGAGACGGGAACTCCGGGTTTTTGCACTAAGCTAAGCATGAGCTATCATTTAAGCCCAAAAATAAGCCTAGAACTTTTGAAAATATATCAGCATATCACACCTGATGTTTGAGAAAATCTAAATTTCAGAGTAAATATTTTCGTAATAAAAAAGGTAGTGCAGAGCCAGGAACTGCGCGGTTTTTTACGTTTTCGTGCATTAGCTATCGTTTAAGACCAAAAATAAGCCTAGAACTCCTGAAAGTATATTAGCATATCACACCTGAAATTTGAGAATATTGAATTTTCGGAGTTAATTTTTTCTTATCAAAAAAGTCAGCGCAGAGCCGACTACGACGTAGCTTTGTATGGACATAAGCATATCAATTAAGACCAAAAACAAGTCTAGAACTCCTGAAAATATATCAGCATATCACACCTAAAATTTGAGAAAATCGAAATTTCAGATTTAATTTTTTTCGTTACAAAAAAGGCAGCACAGAGATGGAAACTTCGCAGTTTTGCACTAAGCTAAGCTTGAGCTATCATTTAAGCCCAAAAATAAGCCTAGAACTTTTGAAAATATATCAGCATATCACACCTGATGTTTGAGAAAATCTAAATTTCAGAGTAAATTTTTTCGTAATAAAAAAGGCAGCGCAGTGCCAGAAACTGTGTGGTTTTTTACGTTATCGTGCATTAGCTATCGTTTAAGACCAAAAATAAGCCTAGAACTCCTGAAAATATATTAGCATATCACACCTGAAATTTGAGAATAATGAATTTTCGGAGTTAATTTTTTCTTATCAAAAAAATCAGCGCAGAGCCGACTACGACGTAGCTTTGTATGAACATAAGCATATCAATTAAGACCAAAAACAAGTCTAGAACTCCTGAAAAAGTATCAGCATATCAAACCTGAAGTTTGAGAAAATTCAAATTTTAGAGTAAATATTTTTTGTTACAAAAAGGCAGCACAGAGACGGGCAATCTGCAGTTTTGTACGAAACTAAGCTTGAGCTATCATATGAGACCAATAACAAGCCAAGAACTCCTGAAAATATATCAGCATATCACACCTGAAATTTGAGAAAATTTAAATTTTTAGATTAAATTTTTTTCGTAATAAAAAAGGCAGCACAGAGACGGGAACTCCGGGTTTTTGCACTAAGCTAAGCATGAGCTATCATTTAAGCCCAAAAATAAGCCTAGAACATTTGAAAATATATCAGCATATCACACCTGATGTTTGAGAAAATCTAAATTTCAGAGTAAATATTTTCGTAATAAAAAAGGTAGCGCAGAGCCAGGAACTGCGCGGTTTTTTACGTTACCGTGCATTAGCTATCGTTTAAGACCAAAAATAAGCCTAGAACTCCTGAAAATATATTAACATATCACACCTGAAATTTGAGAATATTGAATTTTCGGAGTTAATTTTTTCTTATCAAAAAAATCAGCGCAGAGCCGACTACGACGTAGCTTTGTATGAACATAAGCATATCAATTAAGACCAAAAACAAGTCTAGAACTCCTGAAAAAGTATCAGCATATCAAACCTGAAGTTTGAGAATATTCAAATTTTAGAGTAAATATTTTTTGTTACAAAAAGGCAGCACAGAGACGGGATCTCTGCAGTTTTGTACGAAACTAAGCTTGAGCTATCATATGAGACCAATAACAAGCCAAGAACTCCTGAAAATATATCAGCATATCACACCTAAAATTTGAGAAAATCGAAATTTCAGATTTAATTTTTTTCGTTACAAAAAAGGCAGCACAGAGATGGAAACTTCGCAGTTTTGCACTAAGCTAAGCTTGAGCTATCATTTAAGCCCATAAATAAGCCTAGAACTTTTGAAAATATATCAGCATATCACACCTGATGTTTGAGAAAATCTAAATTTCAGTGTAAATTTTTTCGTAATAAAAAAGGCAGCGCAGAGCCAGAAATTGCGTGGTTTTTTACGTTACCGTGCATTAGCTATCGTTTAAGACCAAAAATAAGCCTAGAACTCCTGAAAATATATTAGCATATCACACCTGAAATTTGAGAATAATGAATTTTCGGAGTTAATTTTTTCTTATCAAAAAAATCAGCGCAGAGCCGACTACGACGTTGCTTTGTATGAACATAAGCATATCAATTAAGACCAAAAACAAGTCTAGAACTCCTGAAAAAGTATCAGCATATCAAACCTGAAGTTTGAGAAAATTCAAATTTTAGAGTAAATATTTTTTGTTACAAAAAGGCAGCACAGAGACGGGACCTCTGCAGTTTTGTACGAAACTAAGCTTGAGCTATCATATGAGACCAATAACAAGCCAAGAACTCCTGAAAATATATCAGCATATCACACCTAAAGTTTGAGAAAATCAAAATTTCAGATTTAATTTTTTTCTTTACAAAAAAGGCGGCACAGAGACAAGAGCTCCGCGGTTTTGAACTAATCTAAGCTTGAGCTATCATTTAAGACTAAAAACAAGCCTAAAACTCCTGAAAATATATCAGCATATCACACCTGAAATTTGAGAAAATCTAAATTTCAGAGTAAATTTTTTCGTAATAAAAAAGGCAGCGCAGAGCCAGAAACTGCGTGGTTTTTTACGTTACCGTGCATTAGCTATCGTTTAAGACCAAAAATAAGCCTAGAACTCCTGAAAATATATTAGCATATCACACCTGAAATTTGAGAATATTGAATTTTCGGAGTTAATTTTTTCTTATCAAAAAAGTCAGCGCAGAGCCGACTACGACGTAGCTTTGTATGGACATAAACATATCAATAAAGACCAAAAACAAGTCTAGAACTCCTGAAAAAGTATCAGCATATCACACCTAAAGTTTGAGAAAATCGAAATTTCAGAGTTAATTTTTTTCGTTACAAAAAAGGCAGCACAGAGACGGGAAATCCGCAGTTTTGAACAGATCTAAGCTTGAGCTATCATTTGAGACCAATAGCAAGCCAAGAACTCCTGAAAATATATCAGCATGTCACACCTGAAATTTGAGAAAACTTAAATTTTCAGAATAAAATTTGTTCGTAATAAAAACGGCAGCACAGAGACGGGAACTCCGCGGTTTTGGACGAAACCAAGCTGGAGCTATCATTTGAGACCAATAACAAGCCAAGAACTCCTGAAAATATATCAGCATATCACACCTAAAATTTGAGAAAATCGAAATTTCAGATTTAATTTTTTTCGTTACAAAAAAGGCAGCACAGAGATGGAAACTTCGCAGTTTTGCACTAAGCTAAGCTTGAGCTATCATTTAAGCCCAAAAATAAGCCTAGAACTTTTGAAAATATATCAGCATATCACACCTGATGTTTGAGAAAATCTAAATTTCAGAGTAAATTTTTTCGTAATAAAAAAGGCAGCGCAGAGCCAGAAACTGCGTGGTTTTTTACGTTACCGTGCATTAGCTATCGTTTAAGACCAAAAATAAGCCTAGAACTCCTGAAAATATATTAGCATATCACACCTGAAATTTGAGAATATTGAATTTTCGGAGTTAATTTTTTCTTATCAAAAAAGTCAGCGCAGAGCCGACTACGACGTAGCTTTGTATGGACATAAGCATATCAATAAAGACCAAAAACAAGTCTAGAACTCCTGAAAAAGTATCAGCATATCACACCTAAAGTTTGAGAAAATCGAAATTTCAGAGTTAATTTTTTTCGTTACAAAAAAGGCAGCACAGAGACGGGAAATCCGCAGTTTTGAACAGATCTAAGCTTGAGCTATCATTTGAGACCAATAGCAAGCCAAGAACTCCTGAAAATATATCAGCATGTCACACCTGAAATTTGAGAAAACTTAAATTTTCAGAGTAAAATTTGTTCGTAATAAAAACGGCAGCACAGAGACGGGAACTCCGCGGTTTTGGACGAAACCAAGCTGGAGCTATCATTTGAGACCAATAACAAGCCAAGAACTCCTGAAAATATATCAGCATATCACACCTAAAATTTGAGAAAATCGAAATTTCAGATTTAATTTTTTTCGTTACAAAAAAGGCAGCACAGAGATGGAAACTTCGCAGTTTTGCACTAAGCTAAGCTTGAGCTATCATTTAAGCCCAAAAATAAGCCTAGAACTTTTGAAAATATATCAGCATATCACACCTGATGTTTGAGAAAATCTAAATTTCAGAGTAAATTTTTTCGTAATAAAAAAGGCAGCGCAGAGCCAGAAACTGCGTGGTTTTTTACGTTACCGTGCATTAGCTATCGTTTAAGACCAAAAATAAGCCTAGAACTCCTGAAAATATATTAGCATATCACACCTGAAATTTGAGAATAATGAATTTTCGGAGTTAATTTTTTCTTATCAAAAAAATCAGCGCAGAGCCGACTACGACGTAGTTTGTATGAACATAAGCATATCAATTAAGACCAAAAACAAGTCTAGAACTCCTGAAAAAGTATCAGCATATCAAACCTGAAGTTTGAGAAAATTCAAATTTTAGAGTAAATATTTTTTGTTACAAAAAGGCAGCACAGAGACGGGAACTCTGCGGTTTTGTACGAAACTAAGCTTGAGCTATCATATGAGACCAATAACAAGCCAAGAACTCCTGAAAATATATCAGCATATCACACCTGAAATTTGAGAAAATTTAAATTTTTAGATTAAAATTTTTTCGTTAAAAAAAGGCAGCACAGAGACGGGAACTCCGGGTTTTTGCACTAAGCTAAGCATGAGCTATCATTTAAGCCCAAAAATAAGCCTAGAACTTTTGAAAATATATCAGCATATCACACCTGATGTTTGAGAAAATCTAAATTTCAGGGTAAATATTTTCGTAATAAAAAAGGTAGCGCAGAGCCAGGAACTGCGTGTTTTTTTACGTTACCGTGCATTAGCTATCGTTTAAGACCAAAAATAAGCCTAGAACTCCTGAAAATATATTAGCATATCACTCCTGAAATTTGAGAATAATGAATTTTCGGAGTTAATTTTTTCTTATCAAAAAAATCAGCGCAGAGCCGACTACGACGTAGCTTTGTATGAACATAAGCATATCAATTAAGACCAAAAACAAGTCTAGAACTCCTGAAAAAGTATCAGCGTATCAAACCTGAAGTTTGAGGAAATTCAAATTTTAGAGTAAATATTTTTTGTTACAAAAAGGCAGCACAGAGACGGGAACTCTGCAGTTTTGTACGAAACTAAGCTTGAGCTATCATATGAGACCAATAACAAGCCAAGAACTCCTGAAAATATATCAGCATATCACACCTAAAGTTTGAGAAAATCAAAATTTCAGATTTAATTTTTTTCTTTACAAAAAAGGCGGCACAGAGACAAGAGCTCCGCGGTTTTGAACTAATCTAAGCATGAGCTATCATTTAAGACTAAAAACAAGCCTAAAACTCCTGAAAATATATCAGCATATCACACCTGAAATTTGAGAAAACTTAAATTTTCAGAGTAAAATTTGTTCGTAATAAAAACGGCAGCACAGAGACGGGAACTCCGCGGTTTTGGACGAAATCAAGCTGGAGCTATCATTTGAGACCAATAACAAGCCAAGAACTCCTGAAAATATATCAGCATATCACACCTAAAATTTGAGAAAATCGAAATTTCAGATTTAATTTTTTTCGTTACAAAAAAGGCAGCACAGAGATGAAAACTTCGCAGTTTTGCACTAAGCTAAGCTTGAGCTATCATTTAAGCCCAAAAATAAGCCTAGAACTTTTGAAAATATATCAGCATATCACACCTGATGTTTGAGAAAATCTAAATTTCAGAGTAAATTTTTTCGTAATAAAAAAGGCAGCGCAGAGCCAGAAACTGCGTGGTTTTTTACGTTACCGTGCATTAGCTATCGTTTAAGACCAAAAATAAGCCTAGAACTCCTGAAAATATATTAGCATATCACACCTGAAATTTGAGAATAATGAATTTTCGGAGTTAATTTTTTCTTATCAAAAAAATCAGCGCAGAGCCGACTACGACGTAGCTTTGTATGAACATAAGCATATCAATTAAGACCAAAAACAAGTCTAGAACTCCTGAAAAAGTATCAGCATATCAAACCTGAAGTTTGAGAAAATTCAAATTTTAGAGCAAATATTTTTTGTTACAAAAAGGCAGCACAGAGACGGGAACTCTGCGGTTTTGTACGAAACTAAGCTTGAGCTATCATATGAGACCAATAACAAGCCAAGAACTCCTGAAAATATATCAGCATATCACACCTGAAATTTGAGAAAATTTAAATTTTTAGATTAAAATTTTTTCGTAATAAAAAAGGCAGCACAGAGACGGGAACTCCAGGTTTTTGCACTAAGCTAAGCATGAGCTATCATTTAAGCCCAAAAATAAGCCTAGAACTTTTGAAAATATATCAGCATATCACACCTGATGTTTGAGAAAATCTAAATTTCAGAGTAAATATTTTCGTTATAAAAAAGGTAGCGCAGAGCCAGGAACTGCGCGGTTTTTTACGTTACCGTGCATTAGCTATCGTTTAAGACCAAAAATAAGCCTAGAACTCCTGAAAATATATTAGCATATCACACCTGAAATTTGAGAATAATGAATTTTCGGAGTAAATTTTTTCTTATCAAAAAAATCAGCGCAGAGCCGACTACGACGTAGCTTTGTATGAACATAAGCATATCAATTAAGGACCTGGGTATGTCCTTAAACTACGTCCGGACCTGGGTATGTCCTTAAACTACGCCAAAAAGAGAGGTATGGGCACTGCGAATGGCATCTCGCTAAGTGTGGTAGGGCACGTTCAGCGAATGTCATCGCTCAAATCTGGAGCAGAGCCCGACTGGGGAAGTACCTCCACCTTACAGAAAACCACAGCCAAATAGCACTAGACCCTACTCATAGTGTTGTGTTCCTGCTGGTGAGTAAGGTTGCCAAAGAGCTCAAAGAGGACCCAGTGTGTTAACGATGAGGGACCTTCTTGTTCCTTTAGTCGTCAACACAGTGAATCCTCCTTTTTGTAAAGGGTCGGCAACGCGCATGTGACTCCTTTGGAGTAGCAGGCGTCCATAGGTTACGGTAGCTGCTTACCATCAGGCGGGCCGTATGCTTGTTTGCCACCGTCGTGGTATTAAAAAAAAAAAAAAAAAAAAAAAAAAAAAAAAAAAAAAAAAAAAAAAAAAAAAAAATTAAGACCAAAAACAAGTCTAGAACTCCTGAAAAAGTATCAGCGTATCAAACCTGAAGTTTGAGGAAATTCAAATTTTAGAGTAAATATTTTTTGTTACAAAAAGGCAGCACAGAGACGGGAACTCTGCAGTTTTGTACGAAATTAAGCTTGAGCTATCATATGAGACCAATACCAAGCCAAGAACTCCTGAAAATATATCAGCATATCACACCTAAAGTTTGAGAAAATCAAAATTTCAGATTTAATTTTTTTCTTTACAAAAAAGGCGGCACAGAGACAAGAACTCCGCGGTTTTGAACTAATCTAAGCATGAGCTATCATTTAAGACTAAAAACAAGCCTAAAACTCCTGAAAATATATCAGCATATCACACCTGAAGTTTAAGAAAATTGAAATTTTCAGAGTAAAATTTTTTCGAAATAAAAAAGGCAGCACAAAGACGGGAACTCCGCGGTTTTGGACGAAACCAAGCTTGAGCTATCATTTGAGACCAATAGCAAGCCAAGAACTCCTGAAAATATGTCAGCATATCACACCTAAAGTTTGAGAAAATCGAAATTTCAGAGTTAATTTTTTTCGTTACAAAAAAGGCAGCACAGAGACGGGAAATCCGCAGTTTTGAACTAATCTAAGCAAGAGCTATCATTTAAGACTAAAAGCAAGCCTAGAACTCCTGAAAATATATCAGCATATCGCACCTGAAATTTGAGAAAATTTAAATTTTAAGAGTAAAATTTTTTCGTAATAAAAAAGGCAGCACAGAGACGGGAACTCCGGGTTTTTGCACCAAGCTAAGCATGAGCTATCATTTAAGCCCAAAAATAAGCCTAGAACTTTTGAAAATATATCAGCATATCACACCTGATGTTTGAGAAAATCTAAATTTCAGAGTAAATATTTTCGTAATAAAAAAGGTAGCGCAGAGCCAGGAACTGCGCGGTTTTTTACGTTACCGTGCATTAGCTATCGTTTAAGACCAAAAATAAGCCTAGAACTCCTGAAAATATATTAGCATATCACACCTGAAATTTGAGAATAATGAATTTTCGGAGTTAATTTTTTCTTATCAAAAAAATCAGCGCAGAGCCGACTACGACGTAGCTTTGTATGAACATAAGCATATCAATTAAGACCAAAAACAAGTCTAGAACTCCTGAAAAAGTATCAGCATATCAAACCTGAAGTTTGAGAAAATTCAAATTTTAGAGTAAATATTTTTTGTTACAAAAAGGCAGCACAGAGACGGGAACTCTGCAGTTTTGTACGAAACTAAGCTTGAGCTATCATATGAGACCAATAACAAGCCAAGAACTCCTGAAAATATATCAGCATATCACACCTAAAATTTGAGAAAATCGAAATTTCAGATTTAATTTTTTTCGTTACAAAAAAGGCAGCACAGAGATGGAAACTTCGCAGTTTTGCACTAAGCTAAGCTTGAGCTATCATTTAAGCCCAAAAATAAGCCTAGAACTTTTGAAAATATATCAGCATGTCACACCTGATATTTGAGAAAATCTAAATTTCAGAGTAAATTTTTTCGTAATAAAAAAGGCAGCGCAGAGCCAGAAACTGCGTGGTTTTTTACGTTACCGTGCATTAGCTATCGTTTAAGACCAAAAATAAGCCTAGAACTCCTGAAAATATATTAGCATATCACACCTGAAATTTGAGAATAATGAATTTTCGGAGTTAATTTTTTCTTATCAAAAAAATCAGCGCAGAGCCGACTACGACGTTGCTTTGTATGAACATAAGCATATCAATTAAGACCAAAAACAAGTCTAGAACTCCTGAAAATGTATCAGCATATCAAACCTGAAGTTTGAGAAAATTCAAATTTTAGAGTAAATATTTTTTGTTACAAAAAGGCAGCACAGAGACGGGAACTCTGCAGTTTTGTACGAAACTAAGCTTGAGCTATCATATGAGACCAATAACAAGCCAAGAACTCCTGAAAATATATGAGCATATCACACCTAAAGTTTGAGAAAATCAAAATTTCAGATTTAATTTTTTTCTTTACAAAAAAGGCGGCACAGAGACAAGAGCTCCGCGGTTTTGAACTAATCTAAGCATGAGCTATCATTTAAGACTAAAAACAAGCCTAAAACTCCTGAAAATATATCAGCATATCACACCTGAAATTTGAGAAAACTTAAATTTTCAGAGTAAAATTTGTTCGTAATAAAAACGGCAGCACAGAGACGGGAACTCCGCGGTTTTGGACGAAATCAAGCTGGAGCTATCATTTGAGACCAATAACAAGCCAAGAACTCCTGAAAATATATCAGCATATCACACTTAAAATTTGAGAAAATCGAAATTTCAGATTTAATTTTTTTCGTTACAAAAAAGGCAGCACAGAGATGGAAACTTCGCAGTTTTGCACTAAGCTAAGCTTGAGCTATCATTTAAGCCCAAAAATAAGCCTAGAACTTTTGAAAATATATCAGCATATCACACCTGATGTTTGAGAAAATCTAAATTTCAGAGTAAATTTTTTCGTAATAAAAAAGGCAGCGCAGAGCCAGAAACTGCGTGGTTTTTTACGTTACCGTGCATTAGCTATCGTTTAAGACCAAAAATAAGCCTAGAACTCCTGAAAATATATTAGCATATCACACCTGAAATTTGAGAATAATGAATTTTCGGAGTTAATTTTTTCTTATCAAAAAAATCAGCGCAGAGCCGACTACGACGTAGCTTTGTATGAACATAAGCATATCAATTAAGACCAAAAACAAGTCTAAAACTCCTGAAAAAGTATCAGCATATCAAACCTGAAGTTTGAGAAAATTCAAATTTTAGAGTAAATATTTTTTGTTACAAAAAGGCAGCACAGAGACGGGAACTCTGCAGTTTTGTACGAAACTAAGCTTGAGCTATCATTTGAGACCAATAGCAAGCCAAGAACTCCTGAAAATATATCAGCATGTCACACCTGAAATTTGAGAAAACTTAAATTTTCAGAGTAAAATTTGTTCGTAATAAAAACGGCAGCACAGAGACGGGAACTCCGCGGTTTTGGACGAAACCAAGCTGCAGCTATCATTTGAGACCAATAACAAGCCAAGAACTCCTGAAAATATATCAGCATATCACACCTAAAATTTGAGAAAATCGAAATTTCAGATTTAATTTTTTTCGTTACAAAAAAGGCAGCACAGAGATGGAAACTTCGCAGTTTTGCACTAAGCTAAGCTTGAGCTATCATTTAAGCCCAAAAATAAGCCTAGAACTTTTGAAAATATATCAGCATATCACACCTGATGTTTGAGAAAATCTAAATTTCAGAGTAAATTTTTCGTAATAAAAAAGGCAGCGCAGAGCCAGAAACTGCGTGGTTTTTTACGTTACCGTGCATTAGCTATCGTTTAAGACCAAAAATAAGCCTAGAACTCCTGAAAATATATTAACATATCACACCTGAAATTTGAGAATAATGAATTTTCGGAGTTAATTTTTTCTTATCAAAAAAATCAGCGCAGAGCCGACTACGACGTTGCTTTGTATGAACATAAGCATATCAATTAAGACCAAAAACAAGTCTAGAACTCCTGAAAAAGTATCAGCATATCAAACCTGAAGTTTGAGAAAATTCAAATTTTAGAGTAAATATTTTTTGTTACAAAAAGGCAGCACAGAGACGGGAACTCTGCAGTTTTGTACGAAACTAAGCTTGAGCTATCATATGAGACCAATAACAAGCCAAGAACTCCTGAAAATATATCAGCATATCACACCTAAAGTTTGAGAAAATCAAAATTTCAGATTTAATTTTTTTCTTTACAAAAAAGGCGGCACAGAGACAAGAACTCCGCGGTTTTGAACTAATCTAAGCATGAGCTATCATTTAAGACTAAAAACAAGCCTAAAACTCCTGAAAATATATCAGCATATCACACCTGAAATTTGAGAAAACTTAAATTTTCAGAGTAAAATTTGTTCGTAATAAAAACGGCAGCACAGAGACGGGAACTCCGCGGTTTTGGACGAAATCAAGCTGGAGCTATCATTTGAGACCAATAACAAGCCAAGAACTCCTGAAAATATATCAGCATATCACACCTAAAATTTGAGAAAATCGAAATTTCAGATTTAATTTTTTTCGTTACAAAAAAGGCAGCACAGAGATGAAAACTTCGCAGTTTTGCACTAAGCTAAGCTTGAGCTATCATTTAAGCCCAAAAATAAGCCTAGAACTTTTGAAAATATATCAGCATATCACACCTGATGTTTGAGAAAATCTAAATTTCAGAGTAAATTTTTTCGTAATAAAAAAGGCAGCGCAGAGCCAGAAACTGCGTGGTTTTTTACGTTACCGTGCATTAGCTATCGTTTAAGACCAAAAATAAGCCTAGAACTCCTGAAAATATATTAACATATCACACCTGAAATTTGAGAATAATGAATTTTCGGAGTTAATTTTTTCTTATCAAAAAAATCAGCGCAGAGCCGACTACGACGTAGCTTTGTATGAACATAAGCATATCAATTAAGACCAAAAACAAGTCTAGAACTCCTGAAAAAGTATCAGCATATCAAACCTGAAGTTTGAGAAAATTCAAATTTTAGAGCAAATATTTTTTGTTACAAAAAGGCAGCACAGAGACGGGAACTCTGCGGTTTTGTACGAAACTAAGCTTGAGCTATCATATGAGACCAATAACAAGCCAAGAACTCCTGAAAATATATCAGCATATCACACCTGAAATTTGAGAAAATTTAAATTTTTAGATTAAAATTTTTTCGTAATAAAAAAGGCAGCACAGAGACGGGAACTCCAGGTTTTTGCACTAAGCTAAGCATGAGCTATCATTTAAGCCCAAAAATAAGCCTAGAACTTTTGAAAATATATCAGCATATCACACCTGATGTTTGAGAAAATCTAAATTTCAGAGTAAATATTTTCGTTATAAAAAAGGTAGCGCAGAGCCAGGAACTGCGCGGTTTTTTACGTTACCGTGCATTAGCTATCGTTTAAGACCAAAAATAAGCCTAGAACTCCTGAAAATATATTAGCATATCACACCTGAAATTTGAGAATAATGAATTTTCGGAGTAAATTTTTTCTTATCAAAAAAATCAGCGCAGAGCCGACTACGACGTAGCTTTGTATGAACATAAGCATATCAATTAAGGACCTGGGTATGTCCTTAAACTACGTCCGGACCTGGGTATGTCCTTAAACTACGCCAAAAAGAGAGGTATGGGCACTGCGAATGGCATCTCGCTAAGTGTGGTAGGGCACGTTCAGCGAATGTCATCGCTCAAATCTGGAGCAGAGCCCGACTGGGGAAGTACCTCCACCTTACAGAAAACCACAGCCAAATAGCACTAGACCCTACTCATAGTGTTGTGTTCCTGCTGGTGAGTAAGGTTGCCAAAGAGCTCAAAGAGGACCCAGTGTGTTAACGATGAGGGACCTTCTTGTTCCTTTAGTCGTCAACACAGTGAATCCTCCTTTTTGTAAAGGGTCGGCAACGCGCATGTGACTCCTTTGGAGTAGCAGGCGTCCATAGGTTACGGTAGCTGCTTACCATCAGGCGGGCCGTATGCTTGTTTGCCACCGTCGTGGTATAAAAAAAAAAAAAAAAAAAATTAAGACCAAAAACAAGTCTAGAACTCCTGAAAAAGTATCAGCGTATCAAACCTGAAGTTTGAGGAAATTCAAATTTTAGAGTAAATATTTTTTGTTACAAAAAGGCAGCACAGAGACGGGAACTCTGCAGTTTTGTACGAAATTAAGCTTGAGCTATCATATGAGACCAATAACAAGCCAAGAACTCCTGAAAATATATCAGCATATCACACCTAAAGTTTGAGAAAATCAAAATTTCAGATTTAATTTTTTTCTTTACAAAAAAGGCGGCACAGAGACAAGAACTCCGCGGTTTTGAACTAATCTAAGCATGAGCTATCATTTAAGACTAAAAACAAGCCTAAAACTCCTGAAAATATATCAGCATATCACACCTGAATTTTAAGAAAATTGAAATTTTCAGAGTAAAATTTTTTCGAAATAAAAAAATCAGCACAAAGACGGGAACTCCGCGGTTTTGGACGAAACCAAGCTTGAGCTATCATTTGAGACCAATAGCAAGCCAAGAACTCCTGAAAATATGTCAGCATATCACACCTAAAGTTTGAGAAAATCGAAATTTCAGAGTTAATTTTTTTCGTTACAAAAAAGGCACCACAGAGACGGGAAATCCGCAGTTTTGAACTAATCTAAGCAAGAGCTATCATTTAAGACTAAAAGCAAGCCTAGAACTCCTGAAAATATATCAGCATATCGCACCTGAAATTTGAGAAAATTTAAATTTTCAGAGTAAAATTTTTTCGTAATAAAAAAGGCAGCACAGAGACGGGAACTCCGGGTTTTTGCACTAAGCTAAGCATGAGCTATCATTTAAGCCCAAAAATAAGCCTAGAACTTTTGAAAATATATCAGCATATCACACCTGATGTTTGAGAATATCTAAATTTCAGAGTAAATATTTTCGTAATAAAAAAGGTAGCGCAGAGCCAGGAACTGCGCGGTTTTTTACGTTACCGTGCATTAGCTATCGTTTAAGACCAAAAATAAGCCTAGAACTCCTGAAAATATATTAGCATATCACACCTGAAATTTGAGAATAATGAATTTTCGGAGTTAATTTTTTCTTATCAAAAAAATCAGCGCAGAGCCGACTACGACGTTGCTTTGTATGAACATAAGCATATCAATTAAGACCAAAAACAAGTCTAGAACTCCTGAAAAAGTATCAGCATATCAAACCTGAAGTTTGAGAAAATTCAAATTTTAGAGTAAATATTTTTTGTTACAAAAAGGCAGCACAGAGACGGGAACTCTGCAGTTTTGTACGAAACTAAGCTTGAGCTATCATATGAGACCAATAACAAGCCAAGAACTCCTGAAAATATATCAGCATATCACACCTAAAGTTTGAGAAAATCAAAATTTCAGATTTAATTTTTTTCTTTACAAAAAAGGCGGCACAGAGACAAGAGCTCCGCGGTTTTGAACTAATCTAAGCATGAGCTATCATTTAAGACTAAAAACAAGCCTAAAACTCCTGAAAATATATCAGCATATCACACCTGAAATTTGAGAAAACTTAAATTTTCAGAGTAAAATTTGTTCGTAATAAAAACGGCAGCACAGAGACGGGAACTCCGCGGTTTTGGACGAAATCAAGCTGGAGCTATCATTTGAGACCAATAACAAGCCAAGAACTCCTGAAAATATATCAGCATATCACACCTAAAATTTGAGAAAATCGAAATTTCAGATTTAATTTTTTTCGTTACAAAAAAGGCAGCACAGAGATGGAAACTTCGCAGTTTTGCACTAAGCTAAGCTTGAGCTATCATTTAAGCCCAAAAATAAGCCTAGAACTTTTGAAAATATATCAGCATATCACACCTGATGTGTGAGAAAATCTAAATTTCAGAGTAAATTTTTTCGTAATAAAAAAGGCAGCGCAGAGCCAGAAACTGCGTGGTTTTTTACGTTACCGTGCATTAGCTATCGTTAAAGACCAAAAATAAGCCTAGAACTCCTGAAAATATATTAGCATATCACACCTGAAATTTGAGAATAATGAATTTTCGGAGTTAATTTTTTCTTATCAAAAAAATCAGCGCAGAGCCGACTACGACGTAGCTTTGTATGAACATAAGCATATCAATTAAGACCAAAAACAAGTCTAGAACTCCTGAAAAAGTATCAGCATATCAAACCTGAAGTTTGAGAAAATTCAAATTTTAGAGTAAATATTTTTTGTTACAAAAAGGCAGCACAGAGACGGGAACTCTGCAGTTTTGTACGAAACTAAGCTTGAGCTATCATTTGAGACCAATAGCAAGCCAAGAACTCCTGAAAATATATCAGCATGTCACACCTGAAGTTTGAGAAAACTTAAATTTTCAGAGTAAAATTTGTTCGTAATAAAAACGGCAGCACAGAGACGGGAACTCCGCGGTTTTGGACGAAATCAAGCTGGAGCTATCATTTGAGACCAATAACAAGCCAAGAACTCCTGAAAATATATCAGCATATCACACCTAAAATTTGAGAAAATCGAAATTTCAGATTTAATTTTTTTCGTTACAAAAAAGGCAGCACAGAGATGGAAACTTCGCAGTTTTGCACTAAGCTAAGCTTGAGCTATCATTTAAGCCCAAAAATAAGCCTAGAACTTTTGAAAATATATCAGCATATCACACCTGATGTGTGAGAA
Source organism: Pammene aurita (assembly GCA_947086415.1). Taxonomy (NCBI): domain Eukaryota; kingdom Metazoa; phylum Arthropoda; class Insecta; order Lepidoptera; family Tortricidae; genus Pammene; species Pammene aurita. The sequence goes on along the minus strand of OX352315.1, from coordinate 5,142,074 downwards.
AATCTAAATTTCAGAGTAAATTTTTTCGTAATAAAAAAGGCAGCGCAGAGCCAGAAACTGCGTGGTTTTTTACATTACCGTGCATTAGCTATCGTTTAAGACCAAAAATAAGCCTAGAACTCCTGAAAATATATTAGCATATCACACCTGAAATTTGAGAATAATGAATTTTCGGAGTTAATTTTTTCTTATCAAAAAAATCAGCGCAGAGCCGACTACGACGTAGCTTTGTATGAACATAAGCATATCAATTAAGACCAAAAACAAGTCTAGAACTCCTGAAAAAGTATCAGCATATCAAACCTGAAGTTTGAGAAAATTCAAATTTTAGAGCAAATATTTTTTGTTACAAAAAGGCAGCACAGAGACGGGAACTCTGCGGTTTTGTACGAAACTAAGCTTGAGCTATCATATGAGACCAATAACAAGCCAAGAACTCCTGAAAATATATCAGCATATCGCACCTGAAATTTGAGAAAATTTAAATTTTCAGAGTAAAATTTTTTCGTAATAAAAAAGGCAGCACAGAGACGGGAACTCCGGGTTTTTGCACTAAGCTAAGCATGAGCTATCATTTAAGCCCAAAAATAAGCCTAGAACTTTTGAAAATATATCAGCATATCACACCTGATGTTTGAGAAAATCTAAATTTCAGAGTAAATATTTTCGTAATAAAAAAGGTAGCGCAGAGCCAGGAACTGCGCGGTTTTTTACGTTACCGTGCATTAGCTATCGTTTAAGACCAAAAATAAGCCTAGAACTCCTGAAAATATATTAGCATATCACACCTGAAATTTGAGAATAATGAATTTTCGGAGTTAATTTTTTCTTATCAAAAAAATCAGCGCAGAGCCGACTACGACGTTGCTTTGTATGAACATAAGCATATCAATTAAGACCAAAAACAAGTCTAGAACTCCTGAAAAAGTATCAGCATATCAAACCTGAAGTTTGAGAAAATTCAAATTTTAGAGTAAATATTTTTTGTTACAAAAAGGCAGCACAGAGACGGGAACTCTGCAGTTTTGTACGAAACTAAGCTTGAGCTATCATATGAGACCAATAACAAGCCAAGAACTCCTGAAAATATATCAGCATATCACACCTAAAGTTTGAGAAAATCAAAATTTCAGATTTAATTTTTTTCTTTACAAAAAAGGCGGCACAGAGACAAGAGCTCCGCGGTTTTGAACTAATCTAAGCATGAGCTATCATTTAAGACTAAAAACAAGCCTAAAACTCCTGAAAATATATCAGCATATCACACCTGAAATTTGAGAAAACTTAAATTTTCAGAGTAAAATTTGTTCGTAATAAAAACGGCAGCACAGAGACGGGAACTCCGCGGTTTTGGACGAAATCAAGCTGGAGCTATCATTTGAGACCAATAACAAGCCAAGAACTCCTGAAAATATATCAGCATATCACACCTAAAATTTGAGAAAATCGAAATTTCAGATTTAATTTTTTTCGTTACAAAAAAGGCAGCACAGAGATGGAAACTTCGCAGTTTTGCACTAAGCTAAGCTTGAGCTATCATTTCAGCCCACAAATAAGCCTAGAACTTTTGAAAATATATCAGCATATCACACCTGATGTTTGAGAAAATCTAAATTTCAGAGTAAATTTTTTCGTAATAATAAAGGCAGCGCAGAGCCAGAAACTGCGTGGTTTTTTACGTTACCGTGCATTAGCTATCGTTTAAGACCAAAAATAAGCCTAGAACTCCTGAAAATATATTAGCATATCACACCTGAAATTTGAGAATAATGAAATTTCGGAGTTAATTTTTTCTTGTCAAAAAAATCAGCTTAGAGCCGACTACGACGTAGCTTTGTATGAACATAAGCATATCAATTAAGACCAAAAACAAGTCTAGAACTCCTGAAAAAGTATCAGCATATCAAACCTGAAGTTTGAGAAAATTCAAATTTTAGAGTAAATATTTTTTGTTACAAAAAGGCAGCACAGAGACGGGAACTCTGCAGTTTTGTACGAAACTAAGCTTGAGCTATCATTTGAGACCAATAGCAAGCCAAGAACTCCTGAAAATATATCAGCATGTCACACCTGAAATTTGAGAAAACTTAAATTTTCAGAGTAAAATTTGTTCGTAATAAAAACGGCAGCACAGAGACGGGAACTCCGCGGTTTTGGACGAAACCAAGCTGGAGCTATCATTTGAGACCAATAACAAGCCAAGAACTCCTGAAAATATATCAGCATATCACACCTAAAATTTGAGAAAATCGAAATTTCAGATTTAATTTTTTTCGTTACAAAAAAGGCAGCACAGAGATGGAAACTTCGCAGTTTTGCACTAAGCTAAGCTTGAGCTATCATTTCAGCCCAAAAATAAGCCTAGAACTTTTGAAAATATATCAGCATATCACACCTGATGTTTGAGAAAATCTAAATTTCAGAGTAAATTTTTTCGTAATAAAAAAGGCAGCACAGAGATGGAAACTTCGCAGTTTTGCACTAAGCTAAGCTTGAGCTATCATTTAAGCCCAAAAATAAGCCTAGAACTTTTGAAAATATATCAGCATATCACACCTGATGTTTGAGAAAATCTAAATTTCAGAGTAAATTTTTTCGTAATAAAAAAGGCAGCGCAGAGCCAGAAACTGCGTGGTTTTTTACGTTACCGTGCATTAGCTATCGTTTAAGACCAAAAATAAGCCTAGAACTCCTGAAAATATATTAGCATATCACACCTGAAATTTGAGAATAATGAAATTTCGGAGTTAATTTTTTCTTATCAAAAAAATCAGCGCAGAGCCGACTACGACGTAGCTTTGTATGAACATAAGCATATCAATTAAGACCAAAAACAAGTCTAGAACTCCTGAAAAAGTATCAGCATATCAAACCTGAAGTTTGAGAAAATTCAAATTTTAGAGTAAATATTTTTTGTTACAAAAAGGCAGCACAGAGACGGGAACTCTGCAGTTTTGTACGAAACTAAGCTTGAGCTATCATTTGAGACCAATAGCAAGCCAAGAACTCCTGAAAATATATCAGCATGTCACACCTGAAATTTGAGAAAACTTAAATTTTCAGAGTAAAATTTGTTCGTAATAAAAACGGCAGCACAGAGACGGGAACTCCGCGGTTTTGGACGAAACCAAGCTGGAGCTATCATTTGAGACCAATAACAAGCCAAGAACTCCTGAAAATATATCAGCATATCACACCTAAAATTTGAGAAAATCGAAATTTCAGATTTAATTTTTTTCGTTACAAAAAAGGCAGCACAGAGATGGAAACTTCGCAGTTTTGCACTAAGCTAAGCTTGAGCTATCATTTAAGCCCAAAAATAAGCCTAGAACTTTTGAAAATATATCAGCATATCACACCTGATGTTTGAGAAAATCTAAATTTCAGAGTAAATTTTTTCGTAATAAAAAAGGCAGCGCAGAGCCAGAAACTGCGTGGTTTTTTACGTTACCGTGCATTAGCTATCGTTGAAGACCAAAAATAAGCCTAGAACTCCTGAAAATATATTAGCATATCACACCTGAAATTTGAGAATATTGAATTTTCGGAGTTAATTTTTTCTTATCAAAAAAGTCAGCGCAGAGCCGACTACGACGTAGCTTTGTATGGACATAAGCATATCAATAAAGACCAAAAACAAGTCTAGAACTCCTGAAAAAGTATCAGCATATCACACCTAAAGTTTGAGAAAATCGAAATTTCAGAGTTAATTTTTTTCGTTACAAAAAAGGCAGCACAGAGACGGGAAATCCGCAGTTTTGAACAGATCTAAGCTTGAGCTATCATTTGAGACCAATAGCAAGCCAAGAACTCCTGAAAATATATCAGCATGTCACACCTGAAATTTGAGAAAACTTAAATTTTCAGAATAAAATTTGTTCGTAATAAAAACGGCAGCACAGAGACGGGAACTCCGCGGTTTTGGACGAAACCAAGCTGGAGCTATCATTTGAGACCAATAACAAGCCAAGAACTCCTGAAAATATATCAGCATATCACACCTAAAATTTGAGAAAATCGAAATTTCAGATTTAATTTTTTTCGTTACAAAAAAGGCAGCACAGAGATGGAAACTTCGCAGTTTTGCACTAAGCTAAGCTTGAGCTATCATTTAAGCCCAAAAATAAGCTTAGAACTTTTGAAAATATATCAGCATATCACACCTGATGTTTGAGAAAATCTAAATTTCAGAGTAAATTTTTTCGTAATAAAAAAGGCAGCGCAGAGCCAGAAACTGCGTGGTTTTTTACGTTACCGTGCATTAGCTATCGTTTAAGACCAAAAATAAGCCTAGAACTCCTGAAAATATATTAGCATATCACACCTGAAATTTGAGAATATTGAATTTTCGGAGTTAATTTTTTCTTATCAAAAAAGTCAGCGCAGAGCCGACTACGACGTAGCTTTGTATGGACATAAGCATATCAATAAAGACCAAAAACAAGTCTAGAACTCCTGAAAAAGTATCAGCATATCACACCTAAAGTTTGAGAAAATCGAAATTTCAGAGTTAATTTTTTTCGTTACAAAAAAGGCAGCACAGAGACGGGAAATCCGCAGTTTTGAACAGATCTAAGCTTGAGCTATCATTTGAGACCAATAGCAAGCCAAGAACTCCTGAAAATATATCAGCATGTCACACCTGAAATTTGAGAAAACTTAAATTTTCAGAGTAAAATTTGTTCGTAATAAAAACGGCAGCACAGAGACGGGAACTCCGCGGTTTTGGACGAAACCAAGCTGGAGCTATCATTTGAGACCAATAACAAGCCAAGAACTCCTGAAAATATATCAGCATATCACACCTAAAATTTGAGAAAATCGAAATTTCAGATTTAATTTTTTTCGTTACAAAAAAGGCAGCACAGAGATGGAAACTTCGCAGTTTTGCACTAAGCTAAGCTTGAGCTATCATTTAAGCCCAAAAATAAGCCTAGAACTTTTGAAAATATATCAGCATATCACACCTGATGTTTGAGAAAATCTAAATTTCAGAGTAAATTTTTTCGTAATAAAAAAGGCAGCGCAGAGCCAGAAACTGCGTGGTTTTTTACGTTACCGTGCATTAGCTATCGTTTAAGACCAAAAATAAGCCTAGAACTCCTGAAAATATATTAGCATATCACTCCTGAAATTTGCGAATATTGAATTTTCGGAGTTAATTTTTTCTTATCAAAAAAGTCAGCGCAGAGCCGACTACGACGTAGCTTTGTATGGACATAAGCATATCAATTAAGACCAAAAACAAGTCTAGAACTCCTGAAAAAGTATCAGCATATCACACCTAAAGTTTGAGAAAATCCAAATTTCAGAGTTAATTTTTTTCGTTACAAAAAAGGCAGCACAGAGACGGGAAATCCGCAGTTTTGAACTGATCTAAGCTTGAGGTATCATTTGAGACCAATAGCAAGCCAAGAACTCCTGAAAATATATCAGCATATCACACCTGAAATTTGAGAAAACTTTAATTTTCAGAGTAAAATTTGTTCGTAATAAAAACGGCAGCACAGAGACGGGAACTCCGCGGTTTTGGACGAAACCAAGCTGGAGCTATCATTTGAGACCAATAACAAGCCAAGAACTCCTGAAAATATATCAGCATATCACACCTAAAATTTGAGAAAATCGAAATTTCAGATTTAATTTTTTTCGTTACAAAAAAGGCAGCACAGAGATGGAAACTTCGCAGTTTTGCACTAAGCTAAGCTTGAGCTATCATTTAAGCCCAAAAATAAGCCTAGAACTTTTGAAAATATATCAGCATATCACACCTGATGTTTGAGAAAATCTAAATTTCAGAGTAAATTTTTTCGAAATAAAAAAGGCAGCGCAGAGCCAGAAACTGCGTGGTTTTTTACGTTACCGTGCATTAGCTATCGTTTAAGACCAAAAATAAGCCTAGAACTCCTGAAAATATATTAACATATCACTCCTGAAATTTGAGAATAATGAATTTTCGGAGTTAATTTTTTCTTATCAAAAAAATCAGCGCAGAGCCGACTACGACGTAGCTTTGAATGAACATAAGCATATCAATTAAGACCAAAAACAAGTCTAGAACTCCTGAAAAAGTATCAGCGTATCAAACCTGAAGTTTGAGAAAATTCAAATTTTAGAGTAAATATTTTTTGTTACAAAAAGGCAGCACAGAGACGGGAACTCTGCAGTTTTGTACGAAACTAAGCTTGAGCTATCATATGAGACCAATAACAAGCCAAGAACTCCTGAAAATATATCAGCATATCACACCTAAAGTTTGAGAAAATCAAAATTTCAGATTTAATTTTTTTCTTTACAAAAAAGGCAGCACAGAGACAAGAACTCCGCGGTTTTGAACTAATCTAAGCATGAGCTATCATTTAAGACTAAAAGCAAGCCTAGAACTCCTGAAAATATATCAGCATATCGCACCTGAAATTTGAGAAAATTTAAATTTTCAGAGTAAAATTTTTTCGTAATAAAAAAGGCAGCACAGAGACGGGAATTCCAAGGTTTTGTACGAAACCAAGCTTGAGCTATCATTTGACACCAATAACAAGCCAAGAACTCCTGAAAATATATCAGCATATCACACTTGAAATTTGAGAAAATTTTAATTTTCAGATTAAAATTTTTTCGTAATAAAAAAGGCAGCACAGAGACGGGAACTCCGCGGTTTTGGAAGAAACCAAGCTTGAGCTATCATTTGAGACCAATCACAAGACAAGAACTCCTGTTAATATATCAGCATATCACACCTGAAGTTTGAGAAAATTTAAATTTTCAGATTAAAATTTTTTCGTAATAAAAAAGGCAGCACAGAGACGGGAACTCCGGGTTTTTGCACTAAGCTAAGCATGAGCTATCATTTAAGCCCAAAAATAAGCCTAGAACTTTTGAAAATATATCAGCATATCACACCTGATGTTTGAGAAAATCTAAATTTCAGAGTAAATATTTTCGTAATAAAAAAGGTAGTGCAGAGCCAGGAACTGCGCGGTTTTTTACGTTTTCGTGCATTAGCTATCGTTTAAGACCAAAAATAAGCCTAGAACTCCTGAAAGTATATTAGCATATCACACCTGAAATTTGAGAATATTGAATTTTCGGAGTTAATTTTTTCTTATCAAAAAAGTCAGCGCAGAGCCGACTACGACGTAGCTTTGTATGGACATAAGCATATCAATTAAGACCAAAAACAAGTCTAGAACTCCTGAAAATATATCAGCATATCACACCTAAAATTTGAGAAAATCGAAATTTCAGATTTAATTTTTTTCGTTACAAAAAAGGCAGCACAGAGATGGAAACTTCGCAGTTTTGCACTAAGCTAAGCTTGAGCTATCATTTAAGCCCAAAAATAAGCCTAGAACTTTTGAAAATATATCAGCATATCACACCTGATGTTTGAGAAAATCTAAATTTCAGAGTAAATTTTTTCGTAATAAAAAAGGCAGCGCAGTGCCAGAAACTGTGTGGTTTTTTACGTTATCGTGCATTAGCTATCGTTTAAGACCAAAAATAAGCCTAGAACTCCTGAAAATATATTAGCATATCACACCTGAAATTTGAGAATAATGAATTTTCGGAGTTAATTTTTTCTTATCAAAAAAATCAGCGCAGAGCCGACTACGACGTAGCTTTGTATGAACATAAGCATATCAATTAAGACCAAAAACAAGTCTAGAACTCCTGAAAAAGTATCAGCATATCAAACCTGAAGTTTGAGAAAATTCAAATTTTAGAGTAAATATTTTTTGTTACAAAAAGGCAGCACAGAGACGGGCAATCTGCAGTTTTGTACGAAACTAAGCTTGAGCTATCATATGAGACCAATAACAAGCCAAGAACTCCTGAAAATATATCAGCATATCACACCTGAAATTTGAGAAAATTTAAATTTTTAGATTAAATTTTTTTCGTAATAAAAAAGGCAGCACAGAGACGGGAACTCCGGGTTTTTGCACTAAGCTAAGCATGAGCTATCATTTAAGCCCAAAAATAAGCCTAGAACATTTGAAAATATATCAGCATATCACACCTGATGTTTGAGAAAATCTAAATTTCAGAGTAAATATTTTCGTAATAAAAAAGGTAGCGCAGAGCCAGGAACTGCGCGGTTTTTTACGTTACCGTGCATTAGCTATCGTTTAAGACCAAAAATAAGCCTAGAACTCCTGAAAATATATTAACATATCACACCTGAAATTTGAGAATATTGAATTTTCGGAGTTAATTTTTTCTTATCAAAAAAATCAGCGCAGAGCCGACTACGACGTAGCTTTGTATGAACATAAGCATATCAATTAAGACCAAAAACAAGTCTAGAACTCCTGAAAAAGTATCAGCATATCAAACCTGAAGTTTGAGAATATTCAAATTTTAGAGTAAATATTTTTTGTTACAAAAAGGCAGCACAGAGACGGGATCTCTGCAGTTTTGTACGAAACTAAGCTTGAGCTATCATATGAGACCAATAACAAGCCAAGAACTCCTGAAAATATATCAGCATATCACACCTAAAATTTGAGAAAATCGAAATTTCAGATTTAATTTTTTTCGTTACAAAAAAGGCAGCACAGAGATGGAAACTTCGCAGTTTTGCACTAAGCTAAGCTTGAGCTATCATTTAAGCCCATAAATAAGCCTAGAACTTTTGAAAATATATCAGCATATCACACCTGATGTTTGAGAAAATCTAAATTTCAGTGTAAATTTTTTCGTAATAAAAAAGGCAGCGCAGAGCCAGAAATTGCGTGGTTTTTTACGTTACCGTGCATTAGCTATCGTTTAAGACCAAAAATAAGCCTAGAACTCCTGAAAATATATTAGCATATCACACCTGAAATTTGAGAATAATGAATTTTCGGAGTTAATTTTTTCTTATCAAAAAAATCAGCGCAGAGCCGACTACGACGTTGCTTTGTATGAACATAAGCATATCAATTAAGACCAAAAACAAGTCTAGAACTCCTGAAAAAGTATCAGCATATCAAACCTGAAGTTTGAGAAAATTCAAATTTTAGAGTAAATATTTTTTGTTACAAAAAGGCAGCACAGAGACGGGACCTCTGCAGTTTTGTACGAAACTAAGCTTGAGCTATCATATGAGACCAATAACAAGCCAAGAACTCCTGAAAATATATCAGCATATCACACCTAAAGTTTGAGAAAATCAAAATTTCAGATTTAATTTTTTTCTTTACAAAAAAGGCGGCACAGAGACAAGAGCTCCGCGGTTTTGAACTAATCTAAGCATGAGCTATCATTTAAGACTAAAAACAAGCCTAAAACTCCTGAAAATATATCAGCATATCACACCTGAAATTTGAGAAAATCTAAATTTCAGAGTAAATTTTTTCGTAATAAAAAAGGCAGCGCAGAGCCAGAAACTGCGTGGTTTTTTACGTTACCGTGCATTAGCTATCGTTTAAGACCAAAAATAAGCCTAGAACTCCTGAAAATATATTAGCATATCACACCTGAAATTTGAGAATATTGAATTTTCGGAGTTAATTTTTTCTTATCAAAAAAGTCAGCGCAGAGCCGACTACGACGTAGCTTTGTATGGACATAAGCATATCAATAAAGACCAAAAACAAGTCTAGAACTCCTGAAAAAGTATCAGCATATCACACCTAAAGTTTGAGAAAATCGAAATTTCAGAGTTAATTTTTTTCGTTACAAAAAAGGCAGCACAGAGACGGGAAATCCGCAGTTTTGAACAGATCTAAGCTTGAGCTATCATTTGAGACCAATAGCAAGCCAAGAACTCCTGAAAATATATCAGCATGTCACACCTGAAATTTGAGAAAACTTAAATTTTCAGAATAAAATTTGTTCGTAATAAAAACGGCAGCACAGAGACGGGAACTCCGCGGTTTTGGACGAAACCAAGCTGGAGCTATCATTTGAGACCAATAACAAGCCAAGAACTCCTGAAAATATATCAGCATATCACACCTAAAATTTGAGAAAATCGAAATTTCAGATTTAATTTTTTTCGTTACAAAAAAGGCAGCACAGAGATGGAAACTTCGCAGTTTTGCACTAAGCTAAGCTTGAGCTATCATTTAAGCCCAAAAATAAGCTTAGAACTTTTGAAAATATATCAGCATATCACACCTGATGTTTGAGAAAATCTAAATTTCAGAGTAAATTTTTTCGTAATAAAAAAGGCAGCGCAGAGCCAGAAACTGCGTGGTTTTTTACGTTACCGTGCATTAGCTATCGTTTAAGACCAAAAATAAGCCTAGAACTCCTGAAAATATATTAGCATATCACACCTGAAATTTGAGAATATTGAATTTTCGGAGTTAATTTTTTCTTATCAAAAAAGTCAGCGCAGAGCCGACTACGACGTAGCTTTGTATGGACATAAGCATATCAATAAAGACCAAAAACAAGTCTAGAACTCCTGAAAAAGTATCAGCATATCACACCTAAAGTTTGAGAAAATCGAAATTTCAGAGTTAATTTTTTTCGTTACAAAAAAGGCAGCACAGAGACGGGAAATCCGCAGTTTTGAACAGATCTAAGCTTGAGCTATCATTTGAGACCAATAGCAAGCCAAGAACTCCTGAAAATATATCAGCATGTCACACCTGAAATTTGAGAAAACTTAAATTTTCAGAGTAAAATTTGTTCGTAATAAAAACGGCAGCACAGAGACGGGAACTCCGCGGTTTTGGACGAAACCAAGCTGGAGCTATCATTTGAGACCAATAACAAGCCAAGAACTCCTGAAAATATATCAGCATATCACACCTAAAATTTGAGAAAATCGAAATTTCAGATTTAATTTTTTTCGTTACAAAAAAGGCAGCACAGAGATGGAAACTTCGCAGTTTTGCACTAAGCTAAGCTTGAGCTATCATTTAAGCCCAAAAATAAGCCTAGAACTTTTGAAAATATATCAGCATATCACACCTGATGTTTGAGAAAATCTAAATTTCAGAGTAAATTTTTTCGTAATAAAAAAGGCAGCGCAGAGCCAGAAACTGCGTGGTTTTTTACGTTACCGTGCATTAGCTATCGTTTAAGACCAAAAATAAGCCTAGAACTCCTGAAAATATATTAGCATATCACACCTGAGATTTGAGAATATTGAATTTTCGGAGTTAATTTTTTCTTATCAAAAAAGTCAGCGCAGAGCCGACTACGACGTAGCTTTGTATGGACATAAGCATATCAATAAAGACCAAAAACAAGTCTAGAACTCCTGAAAAAGTATCAGCGTATCAAACCTGAAGTTTGAGGAAATTCAAATTTTAGAGTAAATATTTTTTGTTACAAAAAGGCAGCACAGAGACGGGAACTCTGCAGTTTTGTACGAAACTAAGCTTGAGCTATCATATGAGACCAATAACAAGCCAAGAACTCCTGAAAATATATCAGCATATCACACCTAAAGTTTGAGAAAATCAAAATTTCAGATTTAATTTTTTTCTTTACAAAAAAGGCGGCACAGAGACAAGAGCTCCGCGGTTTTGAACTAATCTAAGCATGAGCTATCATTTAAGACTAAAAACAAGCCTAAAACTCCTGAAAATATATCAGCATATCACACCTGAAATTTGAGAAAACTTAAATTTTCAGAGTAAAATTTGTTCGTAATAAAAACGGCAGCACAGAGACGGGAACTCCGCGGTTTTGGACGAAACCAAGCTGGAGCTATCATTTGAGACCAATAACAAGCCAAGAACTCCTGAAAATATATCAGCATATCACACCTAAAATTTGAGAAAATCGAAATTTCAGATTTAATTTTTTTCGTTACAAAAAAGGCAGCACAGAGATGGAAACTTCGCAGTTTTGCACTAAGCTAAGCTTGAGCTATCATTTAAGCCCAAAAATAAGCCTAGAACTTTTGAAAATATATCAGCATATCACACCTGATGTTTGAGAAAATCTAAATTTCAGAGTAAATTTTTTCGTAATAAAAAAGGCAGCGCAGAGCCAGAAACTGCGTGGTTTTTTACGTTACCGTGCATTAGCTATCGTTTAAGACCAAAAATAAGCCTAGAACTCCTGAAAATATATTAGCATATCACACCTGAAATTTGAGAATATTGAATTTTCGGAGTTAATTTTTTCTTATCAAAAAAGTCAGCGCAGAGCCGACTACGACGTAGCTTTGTATGGACATAAGCATATCAATAAAGACCAAAAACAAGTCTAGAACTCCTGAAAAAGTATCAGCATATCACACCTAAAGTTTGAGAAAATCGAAATTTCAGAGTTAATTTTTTTCGTTACAAAAAAGGCAGCACAGAGACGGGAAATCCGCAGTTTTGAACTGATCTAAGCTTGAGCTATCATTTGAGACCAATAGCAAGCCAAGAACTCCTGAAAATATATCAGCATGTCACACCTGAAATTTGAGAAAACTTAAATTTTCAGAGTAAAATTTGTTCGTAATAAAAACGGCAGCACAGAGACGGGAACTCCGCGGTTTTGGACGAAACCAAGCTGGAGCTATCATTTGAGACCAATAACAAGCCAAGAACTCCTGAAAATATATCAGCATATCACACCTAAAATTTGAGAAAATCGAAATTTCAGATTTAATTTTTTTCGTTACAAAAAAGGCAGCACAGAGATGGAAACTTCGCAGTTTTGCACTAAGCTAAGCTTGAGCTATCATTTCAGCCCAAAAATAAGCCTAGAACTTTTGAAAATATATCAGTATATCACACCTGATATTTGAGAAAATCTAAATTTCAGAGTAAATTTTTTCGTAATAAAAAAGGCAGCGCAGAGCCAGAAACTGCGTGGTTTTTTACGTTACCGTGCATTAGCTATCGTTTAAGACCAAAAATAAGCCTAGAACTCCTGAAAATATATAAGCATATCACTCCTGAAATTTGAGAATAATGAATTTTCGGAGTTAATTTTTTCTTATCAAAAAAATCAGCGCAGAGCCGACTACGACGTAGCTTTGTATGAACATAAGCATATCAATTAAGACCAAAAACAAGTCTAGAACTCCTGAAAAAGTATCAGCGTATCAAACCTGAAGTTTGAGAAAATTCAAATTTTAGAGTAAATATTTTTTGTTACAAAAAGGCAGCACAGAGACGGGAACTCTGCAGTTTTGTACGAAACTAAGCTTGAGCTATCATATGAGACCAATAACAAGCCAAGAACTCCTGAAAATATATCAGCATATCACACCTGAAATTTGAGAAAATTTAAATTTTTAGATTAAAATTTTTTCGTAATAAAAAAGGCAGCACAGAGACGGGAACTCCGGGTTTTTGCACTAAGCTAAGCATGAGCTATCATTTAAGCCCAAAAATAAGCCTAGAACTTTTGAAAATATATCAGCATATCACACCTGATGTTTGAGAAAATCTAAATTTCAGGGTAAATATTTTCGTAATAAAAAAGGTAGCGCAGAGCCAGGAACTGCGCGGTTTTTTACGTTACCGTGCATTAGCTATCGTTTAAGACCAAAAATAAGCCTAGAACTCCTGAAAATATATTAGCATATCACTCCTGAAATTTGAGAATAATGAATTTTCGGAGTTAATTTTTTCTTATCAAAAAAATCAGCGCAGAGCCGACTACGACGTAGCTTTGTATGGACATAAGCATATCAATTAACACTAAAAACAAGTCTAGAACTCCTGAAAAAGTATCACCATATCACACCTAAAGTTTGAGAAAATCCAAATTTCAGAGTTAATTTTTTTCGTTACAAAAAAGGCAGCACAGAGACGGGAAATCCGCAGTTTTGAACTGATCTAAGCTTGAGGTATCATTTGAGACCAATAGCAAGCCAAGAACTCCTGAAAATATATCAGCATATCACACCTGAAATTTGAGAAAACTTAAATTTTCAGAGTAAAATTTGTTCGTAATAAAAACGGCAGCACAGAGACGGGAACTCCGCGGTTTTGGACGAAACCAAGCTGAAGCTATCATTTGAGACCAATAACAAGCTAAGAACTCCTGAAAATATATCAGCATATCACACCTAAAATTTGAGAAAATCGAAATTTCAGATTTAATTTTTTTCGTTACAAAAAAGGCAGCACAGAGATGGAAACTTCGCAGTTTTGCACTAAGCTAAGCTTGAGCTATCATTTAAGCCCAAAAATAAGCCTAGAACTTTTGAAAATATATTAGCATATCACTCCTGAAATTTGAGAATAATGAATTTTCGGAGTTAATTTTTTCTTATCAAAAAAATCAGCGCAGAGCCGACTACGACGTAGCTTTGTATGAACATAAGCATATCAATTAAGACCAAAAACAAGTCTAGAACTCCTGAAAAAGTATCAGCGTATCAAACCTGATGTTTGAGAAAATTCAAATTTTAGAGTAAATATTTTTTGTTACAAAAAGGCAGCACAGAGACGGGAACTCTGCAGTTTTGTACGAAACTAAGCTTGAGCTATCATATGAGACCAATAACAAGCCAAGAACTCCTGAAAATATATCAGCATATCACACCTAAAGTTTGAGAAAATCAAAATTTCAGATTTAATTTTTTTCTTTACAAAAAAGGCGGCACAGAGACAAGAACTCCGCGGTTTTGAACTAATCTAAGCATGAGCTATCATTTAAGACTAAAAACAAGCCTAAAACTCCTGAAAATATATCAGCATATCACACCTGAAGTTTAAGAAAATTGAAATTTTCAGAGTAAAATTTTTTCGAAATAAAAAAGGCAGCACAAAGACGGGAACTCCGCGGTTTTGGACGAAACCAAGCTTGAGCTATCATTTGAGACCAATAGCAAGCCAAGAACTCCTGAAAATATGTCAGCATATCACACCTAAAATTTGAGAAAATCGAAATTTCAGATTTAATTTTTTTCGTTACAAAAAAGGCAGCACAGAGACAAGAAATCCGCAGTTTTGAACTAATCTAAGCAAGAGCTATCATTTAAGACTAAAAGCAAGCCTAGAACTCCTGAAAATATATCAGCATATCGCACCTGAAATTTGAGAAAATTTAAATTTTCAGAGTAAAATTTTTTCGTAATAAAAAAGGCAGCACAGAGACGGGAATTCCAAGGTTTTGTACGAAACCAAGCTTGAGCTATCATTTGACACCAATAACAAGCCAAGAACTCCTGAAAATATATCAGCATATCACACTTGAAGTTTGAGAAAATTTTAATTTTCAGATTAAAATTTTTTCGTAATAAAAAAGGCAGCACAGAGACGGGAACTCCGCGGTTTTGGACGAAACCAAGCTTGAGCTATCATTTGAGACCAATCACAAGACAAGAACTCCTGTTAATATATCAGCATATCACACCTGAAGTTTGAGAAAATTTAAATTTTCAGATTAAAATTTTTTCGTAATAAAAAAGGCAGCACAGAGACGGGAACTCCGGGTTTTTGCACTAAGCTAAGCATGAGCTATCATTTAAGCCTAGAACTTTTGAAAATATATCAGCATATCACACCTGATGTTTGAGAAAATCTGAATTTCAGAGTAAATATTTTCGTAATAAAAAAGGTAGTGCAGAGCCAGGAACTGCGCGGTTTTTTACGTTACCGTGCATTAGCTATCGTTTAAGACCAAAAATAAGCCTAGAACTCCTGAAAGTATATTAGCATATCACACCTGAAATTTGAGAATATTGAAATTTCGGAGTTACTTTTTCTTATCAAAAAAGTCAGCGCAGAGCCGACTACGACGTAGCTTTGTATGGACATAAGCATATCAATTAAGACCAAAAACAAGTCTAGAACTCCTGAAAATATATCAGCATATCACACCTAAAATTTGAGAAAATCGAAATTTCAGATTTAATTTTTTTCGTTACAAAAAAGGCAGCACAGAGATGGAAACTTCGCAGTTTTGCACTAAGCTAAGCTTGAGCTATCATTTAAGCCCAAAAATAAGCCTAGAACTTTTGAAAATATATCAGCATATCACACCTGATGTTTGAGAAAATCTAAATTTCAGAGTAAATTTTTTCGTAATAAAAAAGGCAGCGCAGTGCCAGAAACTGCGTGGTTTTTTACGTTATCGTGCATTAGCTATCGTTTAAGACCAAAAATAAGCCTCCTCCTGAAAATATATTAGCATATCACACCTGAGATTTGAGAATATTGAATTTTCGGAGTTAATTTTTTCTTATCAAAAAAGTCAGCGCAGAGCCGACTACGACGTAGCTTTGTATGGACATAAGCATATCAATTAAGACCAAAAACAAGTCTAGAACTCTTGAAAAAGTATCAGCATATCACACCTAAAGTTTGAGAAAATCGAAATTTCAGAGTTCATTTTTTTCGTTACAAAAAAGGCAGCACAGAGACGGGAAATCCGCAGTTTTGAACTGATCTAAGCTTGAGCTATCATTTGAGACCAATAGCAAGCCAAGAACTCCTGAAAATATATCGGCATATCACACCTGAAATTTGAGAAAACTTAAATTTTCAGAGTAAAATTTGTTCGTAATAAAAACGGCAGCACAGAGACGGGAACTCCGCGGTTTTGGACGAAACCAAGCTGGAGCTATCATTTGAGATCAATAACAAGCCAAGAACTCCTGAAAATATATCAGCATATCACACCTAAAATTTGAGAAAATCGAAATTTCAGATTTAATTTTTTTCGTTACAAAAAAGGCAGCACAGAGATGGAAACTTCGCAGTTTTGCACTAAGCTAAGCTTGAGCTATCATTTAAGCCCAAAAATAAGCCTAGAACTTTTGAAAATATATCAGCATATCACACCTGATGTTTGAGAAAATCTAAATTTCAGAGTAAATTTTTTCGTAATAAAAAAGGCAGCGCAGAGCCAGAAACTGCGTGGTTTTTTACGTTACCGTGCATTAGCTATCGTTTAAGACCAAAAATAAGCCTAGAACTCCTGAAAATATATTAGCATATCACTCCTGAAATTTGCGAATATTGAATTTTCGGAGTTAATTTTTTCTTATCAAAAAAGTCAGCGCAGAGCCGACTACGACGTAGCTTTGTATGGACATAAGCATATCAATTAAGACCAAAAACAAGTCTAGAACTCCTGAAAAAGTATCAGCATATCACACCTAAAGTTTGAGAAAATCCAAATTTCAGAGTTAATTTTTTTCGTTACAAAAAAGGCAGCACAGAGACGGGAAATCCGCAGTTTTGAACTGATCTAAGCTTGAGGTATCATTTGAGACCAATAGCAAGCCAAGAACTCCTGAAAATATATCAGCATATCACACCTGAAATTTGAGACAACTTAAATTTTCAGAGTAAAATTTGTTCGTAATAAAAACGGCAGCACAGAGACGGGAACTCCGCGGTTTTGGACGAAACCAAGCTGGAGCTAACATTTGAGACCAATAACAAGCCAAGAACTCCTGAAAATATATCAGCATATCACACCTAAAATTTGAGAAAATCGAAATTTCAGATTTAATTTTTTTCGTTACAAAAAAGGCAGCACAGAGATGGAAACTTCGCAGTTTTGCACTAAGCTAAGCTTGAGCTATCATTTAAGCCCAAAAATAAGCCTAGAACTTTTGAAAATATATCAGCATATCACACCTGATGTTTGAGAAAATCTAAATTTCAGAGTAAATTTTTTCGAAATAAAAAAGGCAGCGCAGAGCCAGAAACTGCGTGGTTTTTTACGTTACCGTGCATTAGCTATCGTTTAAGACCAAAAATAAGCCTAGAACTCCTGAAAATATATTAACATATCACTCCTGAAATTTGAGAATAATGAATTTTCGGAGTTAATTTTTTCTTATCAAAAAAATCAGCGCAGAGCCGACTACGACGTAGCTTTGAATGAACATAAGCATATCAATTAAGACCAAAAACAAGTCTAGAACTCCTGAAAAAGTATCAGCGTATCAAACCTGAAGTTTGAGAAAATTCAAATTTTAGAGTAAATATTTTTTGTTACAAAAAGGCAGCACAGAGACGGGAACTCTGCAGTTTTGTACGAAACTAAGCTTGAGCTATCATATGAGACCAATAACAAGCCAAGAACTCCTGAAAATATATCAGCATATCACACCTAAAGTTTGAGAAAATCAAAATTTCAGATTTAATTTTTTTCTTTACAAAAAAGGCAGCACAGAGACAAGAACTCCGCGGTTTTGAACTAATCTAAGCATGAGCTATCATTTAAGACTAAAAGCAAGCCTAGAACTCCTGAAAATATATCAGCATATCGCACCTGAAATTTGAGAAAATTTAAATTTTCAGAGTAAAATTTTTTCGTAATAAAAAAGGCAGCACAGAGACGGGAATTCCAAGGTTTTGTACGAAACCAAGCTTGAGCTATCATTTGACACCAATAACAAGCCAAGAACTCCTGAAAATATATCAGCATATCACACTTGAAATTTGAGAAAATTTTAATTTTCAGATTAAAATTTTTTCGTAATAAAAAAGGCAGCACAGAGACGGGAACTCCGCGGTTTTGGAAGAAACCAAGCTTGAGCTATCATTTGAGACCAATCACAAGACAAGAACTCCTGTTAATATATCAGCATATCACACCTGAAGTTTGAGAAAATTTAAATTTTCAGATTAAAATTTTTTCGTAATAAAAAAGGCAGCACAGAGACGGGAACTCCGGGTTTTTGCACTAAGCTAAGCATGAGCTATCATTTAAGCCCAAAAATAAGCCTAGAACTTTTGAAAATATATCAGCATATCACACCTGATGTTTGAGAAAATCTAAATTTCAGAGTAAATATTTTCGTAATAAAAAAGGTAGTGCAGAGCCAGGAACTGCGCGGTTTTTTACGTTTTCGTGCATTAGCTATCGTTTAAGACCAAAAATAAGCCTAGAACTCCTGAAAGTATATTAGCATATCACACCTGAAATTTGAGAATATTGAATTTTCGGAGTTAATTTTTTCTTATCAAAAAAGTCAGCGCAGAGCCGACTACGACGTAGCTTTGTATGGACATAAGCATATCAATTAAGACCAAAAACAAGTCTAGAACTCCTGAAAATATATCAGCATATCACACCTAAAATTTGAGAAAATCGAAATTTCAGATTTAATTTTTTTCGTTACAAAAAAGGCAGCACAGAGATGGAAACTTCGCAGTTTTGCACTAAGCTAAGCTTGAGCTATCATTTAAGCCCAAAAATAAGCCTAGAACTTTTGAAAATATATCAGCATATCACACCTGATGTTTGAGAAAATCTAAATTTCAGAGTAAATTTTTTCGTAATAAAAAAGGCAGCGCAGTGCCAGAAACTGTGTGGTTTTTTACGTTATCGTGCATTAGCTATCGTTTAAGACCAAAAATAAGCCTAGAACTCCTGAAAATATATTAGCATATCACACCTGAAATTTGAGAATAATGAATTTTCGGAGTTAATTTTTTCTTATCAAAAAAATCAGCGCAGAGCCGACTACGACGTAGCTTTGTATGAACATAAGCATATCAATTAAGACCAAAAACAAGTCTAGAACTCCTGAAAAAGTATCAGCATATCAAACCTGAAGTTTGAGAAAATTCAAATTTTAGAGTAAATATTTTTTGTTACAAAAAGGCAGCACAGAGACGGGCAATCTGCAGTTTTGTACGAAACTAAGCTTGAGCTATCATATGAGACCAATAACAAGCCAAGAACTCCTGAAAATATATCAGCATATCACACCTGAAATTTGAGAAAATTTAAATTTTTAGATTAAATTTTTTTCGTAATAAAAAAGGCAGCACAGAGACGGGAACTCCGGGTTTTTGCACTAAGCTAAGCATGAGCTATCATTTAAGCCCAAAAATAAGCCTAGAACATTTGAAAATATATCAGCATATCACACCTGATGTTTGAGAAAATCTAAATTTCAGAGTAAATATTTTCGTAATAAAAAAGGTAGCGCAGAGCCAGGAACTGCGCGGTTTTTTACGTTACCGTGCATTAGCTATCGTTTAAGACCAAAAATAAGCCTAGAACTCCTGAAAATATATTAACATATCACACCTGAAATTTGAAATATTGAATTTTCGGAGTTAATTTTTTCTTATCAAAAAAATCAGCGCAGAGCCGACTACGACGTAGCTTTGTATGAACATAAGCATATCAATTAAGACCAAAAACAAGTCTAGAACTCCTGAAAAAGTATCAGCATATCAAACCTGAAGTTTGAGAATATTCAAATTTTAGAGTAAATATTTTTTGTTACAAAAAGGCAGCACAGAGACGGGATCTCTGCAGTTTTGTACGAAACTAAGCTTGAGCTATCATATGAGACCAATAACAAGCCAAGAACTCCTGAAAATATATCAGCATATCACACCTAAAATTTGAGAAAATCGAAATTTCAGATTTAATTTTTTTCGTTACAAAAAAGGCAGCACAGAGATGGAAACTTCGCAGTTTTGCACTAAGCTAAGCTTGAGCTATCATTTAAGCCCATAAATAAGCCTAGAACTTTTGAAAATATATCAGCATATCACACCTGATGTTTGAGAAAATCTAAATTTCAGGGTAAATATTTTCGTAATAAAAAAGGTAGCGCAGAGCCAGGAACTGCGCGGTTTTTTACGTTACCGTGCATTAGCTATCGTTTAAGACCAAAAATAAGCCTAGAACTCCTGAAAATATATTAGCATATCACTCCTGAAATTTGAGAATAATGAATTTTCGGAGTTAATTTTTTCTTATCAAAAAAATCAGCGCAGAGCCGACTACGACGTAGCTTTGTATGGACATAAGCATATCAATAAAGACCAAAAACAAGTCTAGAACTCCTGAAAAAGTATCAGCATATCACACCTAAAGTTTGAGAAAATCGAAATTTCAGAGTTAATTTTTTTCGTTACAAAAAAGGCAGCACAGAGACGGGAAATCCGCAGTTTTGAACTGATCTAAGCTTGAGCTATCATTTGAGACCAATAGCAAGCCAAGAACTCCTGAAAATATATCAGCATGTCACACCTGAAATTTGAGAAAACTTAAATTTTCAGAGTAAAATTTGTTCGTAATAAAAACGGCAGCACAGAGACGGGAACTCCGCGGTTTTGGACGAAACCAAGCTGGAGCTATCATTTGAGACCAATAACAAGCCAAGAACTCCTGAAAATATATCAGCATATCACACCTAAAATTTGAGAAAATCGAAATTTCAGATTTAATTTTTTTCGTTACAAAAAAGGCAGCACAGAGATGGAAACTTCGCAGTTTTGCACTAAGCTAAGCTTGAGCTATCATTTCAGCCCAAAAATAAGCCTAGAACTTTTGAAAATATATCAGTATATCACACCTGATATTTGAGAAAATCTAAATTTCAGAGTAAATTTTTTCGTAATAAAAAAGGCAGCGCAGAGCCAGAAACTGCGTGGTTTTTTACGTTACCGTGCATTAGCTATCGTTTAAGACCAAAAATAAGCCTAGAACTCCTGAAAATATATAAGCATATCACTCCTGAAATTTGAGAATAATGAATTTTCGGAGTTAATTTTTTCTTATCAAAAAAATCAGCGCAGAGCCGACTACGACGTAGCTTTGTATGAACATAAGCATATCAATTAAGACCAAAAACAAGTCTAGAACCCCTGAAAAAGTATCAGCGTATCAAACCTGAAGTTTGAGAAAATTCAAATTTTAGAGTAAATATTTTTTGTTACAAAAAGGCAGCACAGAGACGGGAACTCTGCAGTTTTGTACGAAACTAAGCTTGAGCTATCATATGAGACCAATAACAAGCCAAGAACTCCTGAAAATATATCAGCATATCACACCTGAAATTTGAGAAAATTTAAATTTTTAGATTAAAATTTTTTCGTAATAAAAAAGGCAGCACAGAGACGGGAACTCCGGGTTTTTGCACTAAGCTAAGCATGAGCTATCATTTAAGCCCAAAAATAAGCCTAGAACTTTTGAAAATATATCAGCATATCACACCTGATGTTTGAGAAAATCTAAATTTCAGGGTAAATATTTTCGTAATAAAAAAGGTAGCGCAGAGCCAGGAACTGCGCGGTTTTTTACGTTACCGTGCATTAGCTATCGTTTAAGACCAAAAATAAGCCTAGAACTCCTGAAAATATATTAGCATATCACTCCTGAAATTTGAGAATAATGAATTTTCGGAGTTAATTTTTTCTTATCAAAAAAATCAGCGCAGAGCCGACTACGACGTAGCTTTGTATGGACATAAGCATATCAATTAACACCAAAAACAAGTCTAGAACTCCTGAAAAAGTATCACCATATCACACCTAAAGTTTGAGAAAATCCAAATTTCAGAGTTAATTTTTTTCGTTACAAAAAAGGCAGCACAGAGACGGGAAATCCGCAGTTTTGAACTGATCTAAGCTTGAGGTATCATTTGAGACCAATAGCAAGCCAAGAACTCCTGAAAATATATCAGCATATCACACCTGAAATTTGAGAAAACTTAAATTTTCAGAGTAAAATTTGTTCGTAATAAAAACGGCAGCACAGAGACGGGAACTCCGCGGTTTTGGACGAAACCAAGCTGAAGCTATCATTTGCGACCAATAACAAGCTAAGAACTCCTGAAAATATATCAGCATATCACACCTAAAATTTGAGAAAATCGAAATTTCAGATTTAATTTTTTTCGTTACAAAAAAGGCAGCACAGAGATGGAAACTTCGCAGTTTTGCACTAAGCTAAGCTTGAGCTATCATTTAAGCTCAAAAATAAGCCTAGAACTTTTGAAAATATATTAGCATATCACTCCTGAAATTTGAGAATAATGAATTTTCGGAGTTAATTTTTTCTTATCAAAAAAATCAGCGCAGAGCCGACTACGACGTAGCTTTGTATGAACATAAGCATATCAATTAAGACCAAAAACAAGTCTAGAACTCCTGAAAAAGTATCAGCGTATCAAACCTGATGTTTGAGAAAATTCAAATTTTAGAGTAAATATTTTTTGTTACAAAAAGGCAGCACAGAGACGGGAACTCTGCAGTTTTGTACGAAACTAAGCTTGAGCTATCATATGAGACCAATAACAAGCCAAGAACTCCTGAAAATATATCAGCATATCACACCTAAAGTTTGAGAAAATCAAAATTTCAGATTTAATTTTTTTCTTTACAAAAAAGGCGGCACAGAGACAAGAACTCCGCGGTTTTGAACTAATCTAAGCATGAGCTATCATTTAAGACTAAAAACAAGCCTAAAACTCCTGAAAATATATCAGCATATCACACCTGAAGTTTAAGAAAATTGAAATTTTCAGAGTAAAATTTTTTCGAAATAAAAAAGGCAGCACAAAGACGGGAACTCCGCGGTTTTGGACGAAACCAAGCTTGAGCTATCATTTGAGACCAATAGCAAGCCAAGAACTCCTGAAAATATGTCAGCATATCACACCTAAAATTTGAGAAAATCGAAATTTCAGATTTAATTTTTTTCGTTACAAAAAAGGCAGCACAGAGACAAGAAATCCGCAGTTTTGAACTAATCTAAGCAAGAGCTATCATTTAAGACTAAAAGCAAGCCTAGAACTCCTGAAAATATATCAGCATATCGCACCTGAAATTTGAGAAAATTTAAATTTTCAGAGTAAAATTTTTTCGTAATAAAAAAGGCAGCACAGAGACGGGAATTCCAAGGTTTTGTACGAAACCAAGCTTGAGCTATCATTTGACACCAATAACAAGCCAAGAACTCCTGAAAATATATCAGCATATCACACTTGAAGTTTGAGAAAATTTTAATTTTCAGATTAAAATTTTTTCGTAATAAAAAAGGCAGCACAGAGACGGGAACTCCGCGGTTTTGGACGAAACCAAGCTTGAGCTATCATTTGAGACCAATCACAAGACAAGAACTCCTGTTAATATATCAGCATATCACACCTGAAGTTTGAGAAAATTTAAATTTTCAGATTAAAATTTTTTCGTAATAAAAAAGGCAGCACAGAGACGGGAACTCCGGGTTTTTGCACTAAGCTAAGCATGAGCTATCATTTAAGCCTAGAACTTTTGAAAATATATCAGCATATCACACCTGATGTTTGAGAAAATCTGAATTTCAGAGTAAATATTTTCGTAATAAAAAAGGTAGTGCAGAGCCAGGAACTGCGCGGTTTTTTACGTTACCGTGCATTAGCTATCGTTTAAGACCAAAAATAAGCCTAGAACTCCTGAAAGTATATTAGCATATCACACCTGAAATTTGAGAATATTGAAATTTCGGAGTTACTTTTTCTTATCAAAAAAGTCAGCGCAGAGCCGACTACGACGTAGCTTTGTATGGACATAAGCATATCAATTAAGACCAAAAACAAGTCTAGAACTCCTGAAAATATATCAGCATATCACACCTAAAATTTGAGAAAATCGAAATTTCAGATTTAATTTTTTTCGTTACAAAAAAGGCAGCACAGAGATGGAAACTTCGCAGTTTTGCACTAAGCTAAGCTTGAGCTATCATTTAAGCCCAAAAATAAGCCTAGAACTTTTGAAAATATATCAGCATATCACACCTGATGTTTGAGAAAATCTAAATTTCAGAGTAAATTTTTTCGTAATAAAAAAGGCAGCGCAGTGCCAGAAACTGCGTGGTTTTTTACGTTATCGTGCATTAGCTATCGTTTAAGACCAAAAATAAGCCTCCTCCTGAAAATATATTAACATATCACACCTGAGATTTGAGAATATTGAATTTTCGGAGTTAATTTTTTCTTATCAAAAAAGTCAGCGCAGAGCCGACTACGACGTAGCTTTGTATGGACATAAGCATATCAATTAAGACCAAAAACAAGTCTAGAACTCTTGAAAAAGTATCAGCATATCACACCTAAAGTTTGAGAAAATCGAAATTTCAGAGTTCATTTTTTTCGTTACAAAAAAGGCAGCACAGAGACGGGAAATCCGCAGTTTTGAACTGATCTAAGCTTGAGCTATCATTTGAGACCAATAACAAGCCAAGAACTCCTGAAAATATATCGGCATATCACACCTGAAATTTGAGAAAACTTAAATTTTCAGAGTAAAATTTGTTCGTAATAAAAACGGCAGCACAGAGACGGGAACTCCGCGGTTTTGGACGAAACCAAGCTGGAGCTATCATTTGAGATCAATAACAAGCCAAGAACTCCTGAAAATATATCAGCATATCACACCTAAAATTTGAGAAAATCGAAATTTCAGATTTAATTTTTTTCGTTACAAAAAAGGCAGCACAGAGATGGAAACTTCGCAGTTTTGCACTAAGCTAAGCTTGAGCTATCATTTAAGCCCAAAAATAAGCCTAGAACTTTTGAAAATATATCAGCATATCACACCTGATGTTTGAGAAAATCTAAATTTCAGAGTAAATTTTTTCGTAATAAAAAAGGCAGCGCAGAGCCAGAAACTGCGTGGTTTTTTACGTTACCGTGCATTAGCTATCGTTTAAGACCAAAAATAAGCCTAGAACTCCTGAAAATATATTAGCATATCACTCCTGAAATTTGCGAATATTGAATTTTCGGAGTTAATTTTTTCTTATCAAAAAAGTCAGCGCAGAGCCGACTACGACGTAGCTTTGTATGGACATAAGCATATCAATTAAGACCAAAAACAAGTCTAGAACTCCTGAAAAAGTATCAGCATATCACACCTAAAGTTTGAGAAAATCCAAATTTCAGAGTTAATTTTTTTCGTTACAAAAAAGGCAGCACAGAGACGGGAAATCCGCAGTTTTGAACTGATCTAAGCTTGAGGTATCATTTGAGACCAATAGCAAGCCAAGAACTCCTGAAAATATATCAGCATATCACACCTGAAATTTGAGAAAACTTAAATTTTCAGAGTAAAATTTGTTCGTAATAAAAACGGCAGCACAGAGACGGGAACTCCGCGGTTTTGGACGAAACCAAGCTGGAGCTATCATTTGAGACCAATAACAAGCCAAGAACTCCTGAAAATATATCAGCATATCACACCTAAAATTTGAGAAAATCGAAATTTCAGATTTAATTTTTTTCGTTACAAAAAAGGCAGCACAGAGATGGAAACTTCGCAGTTTTGCACTAAGCTAAGCTTGAGCTATCATTTAAGCCCAAAAATAAGCCTAGAACTTTTGAAAATATATCAGCATATCACACCTGATGTTTGAGAAAATCTAAATTTCAGAGTAAATTTTTTCGAAATAAAAAAGGCAGCGCAGAGCCAGAAACTGCGTGGTTTTTTACGTTACCGTGCATTAGCTATCGTTTAAGACCAAAAATAAGCCTAGAACTCCTGAAAATATATTAACATATCACTCCTGAAATTTGAGAATAATGAATTTTCGGAGTTAATTTTTTCTTATCAAAAAAATCAGCGCAGAGCCGACTACGACGTAGCTTTGAATGAACATAAGCATATCAATTAAGACCAAAAACAAGTCTAGAACTCCTGAAAAAGTATCAGCGTATCAAACCTGAAGTTTGAGAAAATTCAAATTTTAGAGTAAATATTTTTTGTTACAAAAAGGCAGCACAGAGACGGGAACTCTGCAGTTTTGTACGAAACTAAGCTTGAGCTATCATATGAGACCAATAACAAGCCAAGAACTCCTGAAAATATATCAGCATATCACACCTAAAGTTTGAGAAAATCAAAATTTCAGATTTAAT
The DNA here is from genome assembly GCA_947086415.1 of Pammene aurita. Classification (NCBI taxonomy): domain Eukaryota; kingdom Metazoa; phylum Arthropoda; class Insecta; order Lepidoptera; family Tortricidae; genus Pammene; species Pammene aurita. The sequence goes on along the minus strand of OX352315.1, from coordinate 5,115,574 downwards.
TTTTTTCTTTACAAAAAAGGCAGCACAGAGACAAGAACTCCGCGGTTTTGAACTAATCTAAGCATGAGCTATCATTTAAGACTAAAAGCAAGCCTAGAACTCCTGAAAATATATCAGCATATCGCACCTGAAATTTGAGAAAATTTAAATTTTCAGAGTAAAATTTTTTCGTAATAAAAAAGGCAGCACAGAGACGGGAATTCCAAGGTTTTGTACGAAACCAAGCTTGAGCTATCATTTGACACCAATAACAAGCCAAGAACTCCTGAAAATATATCAGCATATCACACTTGAAATTTGAGAAAATTTTAATTTTCAGATTAAAATTTTTTCGTAATAAAAAAGGCAGCACAGAGACGGGAACTCCGCGGTTTTGGAAGAAACCAAGCTTGAGCTATCATTTGAGACCAATCACAAGACAAGAACTCCTGTTAATATATCAGCATATCACACCTGAAGTTTGAGAAAATTTAAATTTTCAGATTAAAATTTTTTCGTAATAAAAAAGGCAGCACAGAGACGGGAACTCCGGGTTTTTGCACTAAGCTAAGCATGAGCTATCATTTAAGCCCAAAAATAAGCCTAGAACTTTTGAAAATATATCAGCATATCACACCTGATGTTTGAGAAAATCTAAATTTCAGAGTAAATATTTTCGTAATAAAAAAGGTAGTGCAGAGCCAGGAACTGCGCGGTTTTTTACGTTTTCGTGCATTAGCTATCGTTTAAGACCAAAAATAAGCCTAGAACTCCTGAAAGTATATTAGCATATCACACCTGAAATTTGAGAATATTGAATTTTCGGAGTTAATTTTTTCTTATCAAAAAAGTCAGCGCAGAGCCGACTACGACGTAGCTTTGTATGGACATAAGCATATCAATTAAGACCAAAAACAAGTCTAGAACTCCTGAAAATATATCAGCATATCACACCTAAAATTTGAGAAAATCGAAATTTCAGATTTAATTTTTTTCGTTACAAAAAAGGCAGCACAGAGATGGAAACTTCGCAGTTTTGCACTAAGCTAAGCTTGAGCTATCATTTAAGCCCAAAAATAAGCCTAGAACTTTTGAAAATATATCAGCATATCACACCTGATGTTTGAGAAAATCTAAATTTCAGAGTAAATTTTTTCGTAATAAAAAAGGCAGCGCAGTGCCAGAAACTGTGTGGTTTTTTACGTTATCGTGCATTAGCTATCGTTTAAGACCAAAAATAAGCCTAGAACTCCTGAAAATATATTAGCATATCACACCTGAAATTTGAGAATAATGAATTTTCGGAGTTAATTTTTTCTTATCAAAAAAATCAGCGCAGAGCCGACTACGACGTAGCTTTGTATGAACATAAGCATATCAATTAAGACCAAAAACAAGTCTAGAACTCCTGAAAAAGTATCAGCATATCAAACCTGAAGTTTGAGAAAATTCAAATTTTAGAGTAAATATTTTTTGTTACAAAAAGGCAGCACAGAGACGGGCAATCTGCAGTTTTGTACGAAACTAAGCTTGAGCTATCATATGAGACCAATAACAAGCCAAGAACTCCTGAAAATATATCAGCATATCACACCTGAAATTTGAGAAAATTTAAATTTTTAGATTAAATTTTTTTCGTAATAAAAAAGGCAGCACAGAGACGGGAACTCCGGGTTTTTGCACTAAGCTAAGCATGAGCTATCATTTAAGCCCAAAAATAAGCCTAGAACATTTGAAAATATATCAGCATATCACACCTGATGTTTGAGAAAATCTAAATTTCAGAGTAAATATTTTCGTAATAAAAAAGGTAGCGCAGAGCCAGGAACTGCGCGGTTTTTTACGTTACCGTGCATTAGCTATCGTTTAAGACCAAAAATAAGCCTAGAACTCCTGAAAATATATTAACATATCACACCTGAAATTTGAGAATATTGAATTTTCGGAGTTAATTTTTTCTTATCAAAAAAATCAGCGCAGAGCCGACTACGACGTAGCTTTGTATGAACATAAGCATATCAATTAAGACCAAAAACAAGTCTAGAACTCCTGAAAAAGTATCAGCATATCAAACCTGAAGTTTGAGAATATTCAAATTTTAGAGTAAATATTTTTTGTTACAAAAAGGCAGCACAGAGACGGGATCTCTGCAGTTTTGTACGAAACTAAGCTTGAGCTATCATATGAGACCAATAACAAGCCAAGAACTCCTGAAAATATATCAGCATATCACACCTAAAATTTGAGAAAATCGAAATTTTAGATTTAATTTTTTTCGTTACAAAAAAGGCAGCACAGAGATGGAAACTTCGCAGTTTTGCACTAAGCTAAGCTTGAGCTATCATTTAAGCCCATAAATAAGCCTAGAACTTTTGAAAATATATCAGCATATCACACCTGATGTTTGAGAAAATCTAAATTTCAGTGTAAATTTTTTCGTAATAAAAAAGGCAGCGCAGAGCCAGAAATTGCGTGGTTTTTTACGTTACCGTGCATTAGCTATCGTTTAAGACCAAAAATAAGCCTAGAACTCCTGAAAATATATTAGCATATCACACCTGAAATTTGAGAATAATGAATTTTCGGAGTTAATTTTTTCTTATCAAAAAAATCAGCGCAGAGCCGACTACGACGTTGCTTTGTATGAACATAAGCATATCAATTAAGACCAAAAACAAGTCTAGAACTCCTGAAAAAGTATCAGCATATCAAACCTGAAGTTTGAGAAAATTCAAATTTTAGAGTAAATATTTTTTGTTACAAAAAGGCAGCACAGAGACGGGACCTCTGCAGTTTTGTACGAAACTAAGCTTGAGCTATCATATGAGACCAATAACAAGCCAAGAACTCCTGAAAATATATCAGCATATCACACCTAAAGTTTGAGAAAATCAAAATTTCAGATTTAATTTTTTTCTTTACAAAAAAGGCGGCACAGAGACAAGAGCTCCGCGGTTTTGAACTAATCTAAGCATGAGCTATCATTTAAGACTAAAAACAAGCCTAAAACTCCTGAAAATATATCAGCATATCACACCTGAAATTTGAGAAAATCTAAATTTCAGAGTAAATTTTTTCGTAATAAAAAAGGCAGCGCAGAGCCAGAAACTGCGTGGTTTTTTACGTTACCGTGCATTAGCTATCGTTTAAGACCAAAAATAAGCCTAGAACTCCTGAAAATATATTAGCATATCACACCTGAAATTTGAGAATATTGAATTTTCGGAGTTAATTTTTTCTTATCAAAAAAGTCAGCGCAGAGCCGACTACGACGTAGCTTTGTATGGACATAAGCATATCAATAAAGACCAAAAACAAGTCTAGAACTCCTGAAAAAGTATCAGCATATCACACCTAAAGTTTGAGAAAATCGAAATTTCAGAGTTAATTTTTTTCGTTACAAAAAAGGCAGCACAGAGACGGGAAATCCGCAGTTTTGAACAGATCTAAGCTTGAGCTATCATTTGAGACCAATAGCAAGCCAAGAACTCCTGAAAATATATCAGCATGTCACACCTGAAATTTGAGAAAACTTAAATTTTCAGAATAAAATTTGTTCGTAATAAAAACGGCAGCACAGAGACGGGAACTCCGCGGTTTTGGACGAAACCAAGCTGGAGCTATCATTTGAGACCAATAACAAGCCAAGAACTCCTGAAAATATATCAGCATATCACACCTAAAATTTGAGAAAATCGAAATTTCAGATTTAATTTTTTTCGTTACAAAAAAGGCAGCACAGAGATGGAAACTTCGCAGTTTTGCACTAAGCTAAGCTTGAGCTATCATTTAAGCCCAAAAATAAGCTTAGAACTTTTGAAAATATATCAGCATATCACACCTGATGTTTGAGAAAATCTAAATTTCAGAGTAAATTTTTTCGTAATAAAAAAGGCAGCGCAGAGCCAGAAACTGCGTGGTTTTTTACGTTACCGTGCATTAGCTATCGTTTAAGACCAAAAATAAGCCTAGAACTCCTGAAAATATATTAGCATATCACACCTGAAATTTGAGAATATTGAATTTTCGGAGTTAATTTTTTCTTATCAAAAAAGTCAGCGCAGAGCCGACTACGACGTAGCTTTGTATGGACATAAGCATATCAATAAAGACCAAAAACAAGTCTAGAACTCCTGAAAAAGTATCAGCATATCACACCTAAAGTTTGAGAAAATCGAAATTTCAGAGTTAATTTTTTTCGTTACAAAAAAGGCAGCACAGAGACGGGAAATCCGCAGTTTTGAACAGATCTAAGCTTGAGCTATCATTTGAGACCAATAGCAAGCCAAGAACTCCTGAAAATATATCAGCATGTCACACCTGAAATTTGAGAAAACTTAAATTTTCAGAGTAAAATTTGTTCGTAATAAAAACGGCAGCACAGAGACGGGAACTCCGCGGTTTTGGACGAAACCAAGCTGGAGCTATCATTTGAGACCAATAACAAGCCAAGAACTCCTGAAAATATATCAGCATATCACACCTAAAATTTGAGAAAATCGAAATTTCAGATTTAATTTTTTTCGTTACAAAAAAGGCAGCACAGAGATGGAAACTTCGCAGTTTTGCACTAAGCTAAGCTTGAGCTATCATTTAAGCCCAAAAATAAGCCTAGAACTTTTGAAAATATATCAGCATATCACACCTGATGTTTGAGAAAATCTAAATTTCAGAGTAAATTTTTTCGTAATAAAAAAGGCAGCGCAGAGCCAGAAACTGCGTGGTTTTTTACGTTACCGTGCATTAGCTATCGTTTAAGACCAAAAATAAGCCTAGAACTCCTGAAAATATATTAGCATATCACACCTGAAATTTGAGAATATTGAATTTTCGGAGTTAATTTTTTCTTATCAAAAAAGTCAGCGCAGAGCCGACTACGACGTAGCTTTGTATGGACATAAGCATATCAATAAAGACCAAAAACAAGTCTAGAACTCCTGAAAAAGTATCAGCATATCACACCTAAAGTTTGAGAAAATCGAAATTTCAGAGTTAATTTTTTTCGTTACAAAAAAGGCAGCACAGAGACGGGAAATCCGCAGTTTTGAACAGATCTAAGCTTGAGCTATCATTTGAGACCAATAGCAAGCCAAGAACTCCTGAAAATATATCAGCATGTCACACCTGAAATTTGAGAAAACTTAAATTTTCAGAGTAAAATTTGTTCGTAATAAAAACGGCAGCACAGAGACGGGAACTCCGCGGTTTTGGACGAAACCAAGCTGGAGCTATCATTTGAGACCAATAACAAGCCAAGAACTCCTGAAAATATATCAGCATATCACACCTAAAATTTGAGAAAATCGAAATTTCAGATTTAATTTTTTTCGTTACAAAAAAGGCAGCACAGAGATGGAAACTTCGCAGTTTTGCACTAAGCTAAGCTTGAGCTATCATTTAAGCCCAAAAATAAGCCTAGAACTTTTGAAAATATATCAGCATATCACACCTGATGTTTGAGAAAATCTAAATTTCAGAGTAAATTTTTTCGTAATAAAAAAGGCAGCGCAGAGCCAGAAACTGCGTGGTTTTTTACGTTACCGTGCATTAGCTATCGTTTAAGACCAAAAATAAGCCTAGAACTCCTGAAAATATATTAGCATATCACACCTGAAATTTGAGAATAATGAATTTTCGGAGTTAATTTTTTCTTATCAAAAAAATCAGCGCAGAGCCGACTACGACGTAGTTTGTATGAACATAAGCATATCAATTAAGACCAAAAACAAGTCTAGAACTCCTGAAAAAGTATCAGCATATCAAACCTGAAGTTTGAGAAAATTCAAATTTTAGAGTAAATATTTTTTGTTACAAAAAGGCAGCACAGAGACGGGAACTCTGCGGTTTTGTACGAAACTAAGCTTGAGCTATCATATGAGACCAATAACAAGCCAAGAACTCCTGAAAATATATCAGCATATCACACCTGAAATTTGAGAAAATTTAAATTTTTAGATTAAAATTTTTTCGTAATAAAAAAGGCAGCACAGAGACGGGAACTCCGGGTTTTTGCACTAAGCTAAGCATGAGCTATCATTTAAGCCCAAAAATAAGCCTAGAACTTTTGAAAATATATCAGCATATCACACCTGATGTTTGAGAAAATCTAAATTTCAGGGTAAATATTTTCGTAATAAAAAAGGTAGCGCAGAGCCAGGAACTGCGTGTTTTTTTACGTTACCGTGCATTAGCTATCGTTTAAGACCAAAAATAAGCCTAGAACTCCTGAAAATATATTAGCATATCACTCCTGAAATTTGAGAATAATGAATTTTCGGAGTTAATTTTTTCTTATCAAAAAAATCAGCGCAGAGCCGACTACGACGTAGCTTTGTATGAACATAAGCATATCAATTAAGACCAAAAACAAGTCTAGAACTCCTGAAAAAGTATCAGCGTATCAAACCTGAAGTTTGAGGAAATTCAAATTTTAGAGTAAATATTTTTTGTTACAAAAAGGCAGCACAGAGACGGGAACTCTGCAGTTTTGTACGAAACTAAGCTTGAGCTATCATATGAGACCAATAACAAGCCAAGAACTCCTGAAAATATATCAGCATATCACACCTAAAGTTTGAGAAAATCAAAATTTCAGATTTAATTTTTTTCTTTACAAAAAAGGCGGCACAGAGACAAGAGCTCCGCGGTTTTGAACTAATCTAAGCATGAGCTATCATTTAAGACTAAAAACAAGCCTAAAACTCCTGAAAATATATCAGCATATCACACCTGAAATTTGAGAAAACTTAAATTTTCAGAGTAAAATTTGTTCGTAATAAAAACGGCAGCACAGAGACGGGAACTCCGCGGTTTTGGACGAAACCAAGCTGGAGCTATCATTTGAGACCAATAACAAGCCAAGAACTCCTGAAAATATATCAGCATATCACACCTAAAATTTGAGAAAATCGAAATTTCAGATTTAATTTTTTTCGTTACAAAAAAGGCAGCACAGAGATGGAAACTTCGCAGTTTTGCACTAAGCTAAGCTTGAGCTATCATTTAAGCCCAAAAATAAGCCTAGAACTTTTGAAAATATATCAGCATATCACACCTGATGTTTGAGAAAATCTAAATTTCAGAGTAAATTTTTTCGTAATAAAAAAGGCAGCGCAGAGCCAGAAACTGCGTGGTTTTTTACGTTACCGTGCATTAGCTATCGTTTAAGACCAAAAATAAGCCTAGAACTCCTGAAAATATATTAGCATATCACACCTGAAATTTGAGAATATTGAATTTTCGGAGTTAATTTTTTCTTATCAAAAAAGTCAGCGCAGAGCCGACTACGACGTAGCTTTGTATGGACATAAGCATATCAATAAAGACCAAAAACAAGTCTAGAACTCCTGAAAAAGTATCAGCATATCACACCTAAAGTTTGAGAAAATCGAAATTTCAGAGTTAATTTTTTTCGTTACAAAAAAGGCAGCACAGAGACGGGAAATCCGCAGTTTTGAACTGATCTAAGCTTGAGCTATCATTTGAGACCAATAGCAAGCCAAGAACTCCTGAAAATATATCAGCATGTCACACCTGAAATTTGAGAAAACTTAAATTTTCAGAGTAAAATTTGTTCGTAATAAAAACGGCAGCACAGAGACGGGAATTCCGCGGTTTTGGACGAAACCAAGCTGGAGCTATCATTTGAGACCGATAACAAGCCAAGAACTCCTGAAAATATATCAGCATATCACACCTAAAATTTGAGAAAATCGAAATTTCAGATTTAATTTTTTTCGTTACAAAAAAGGCAGCACAGAGATGGAAACTTCGCAGTTTTGCACTAAGCTAAGCTTGAGCTATCATTTCAGCCCAAAAATAAGCCTAGAACTTTTGAAAATATATCAGTATATCACACCTGATATTTGAGAAAATCTAAATTTCAGAGTAAATTTTTTCGTAATAAAAAAGGCAGCGCAGAGCCAGAAACTGCGTGGTTTTTTACGTTACCGTGCATTAGCTATCGTTTAAGACCAAAAATAAGCCTAGAACTCCTGAAAATATATAAGCATATCACTCCTGAAATTTGAGAATAATGAATTTTCGGAGTTAATTTTTTCTTATCAAAAAAATCAGCGCAGAGCCGACTACGACGTAGCTTTGTATGAACATAAGCATATCAATTAAGACCAAAAACAAGTCTAGAACTCCTGAAAAAGTATCAGCGTATCAAACCTGAAGTTTGAGAAAATTCAAATTTTAGAGTAAATATTTTTTGTTACAAAAAGGCAGCACAGAGACGGGAACTCTGCAGTTTTGTACGAAACTAAGCTTGAGCTATCATATGAGACCAATAACAAGCCAAGAACTCCTGAAAATATATCAGCATATCACACCTGAAATTTGAGAAAATTTAAATTTTTAGATTAAAATTTTTTCGTAATAAAAAAGGCAGCACAGAGACGGGAACTCCGGGTTTTTGCACTAAGCTAAGCATGAGCTATCATTTAAGCCCAAAAATAAGCCTAGAACTTTTGAAAATATATCAGCATATCACACCTGATGTTTGAGAAAATCTAAATTTCAGGGTAAATATTTTCGTAATAAAAAAGGTAGCGCAGAGCCAGGAACTGCGCGGTTTTTTACGTTACCGTGCATTAGCTATCGTTTAAGACCAAAAATAAGCCTAGAACTCCTGAAAATATATTAGCATATCACTCCTGAAATTTGAGAATAATGAATTTTCGGAGTTAATTTTTTCTTATCAAAAAAATCAGCGCAGAGCCGACTACGACGTAGCTTTGTATGGACATAAGCATATCAATTAACACCAAAAACAAGTCTAGAACTCCTGAAAAAGTATCACCATATCACACCTAAAGTTTGAGAAAATCCAAATTTCAGAGTTAATTTTTTTCGTTACAAAAAAGGCAGCACAGAGACGGGAAATCCGCAGTTTTGAACTGATCTAAGCTTGAGGTATCATTTGAGACCAATAGCAAGCCAAGAACTCCTGAAAATATATCAGCATATCACACCTGAAATTTGAGAAAACTTAAATTTTCAGAGTAAAATTTGTTCGTAATAAAAACGGCAGCACAGAGACGGGAACTCCGCGGTTTTGGACGAAACCAAGCTGAAGCTATCATTTGAGACCAATAACAAGCTAAGAACTCCTGAAAATATATCAGCATATCACACCTAAAATTTGAGAAAATCGAAATTTCAGATTTAATTTTTTTCGTTACAAAAAAGGCAGCACAGAGATGGAAACTTCGCAGTTTTGCACTAAGCTAAGCTTGAGCTATCATTTAAGCCCAAAAATAAGCCTAGAACTTTTGAAAATATATTAGCATATCACTCCTGAAATTTGAGAATAATGAATTTTCGGAGTTAATTTTTTCTTATCAAAAAAATCAGCGCAGAGCCGACTACGACGTAGCTTTGTATGAACATAAGCATATCAATTAAGACCAAAAACAAGTCTAGAACTCCTGAAAAAGTATCAGCGTATCAAACCTGATGTTTGAGAAAATTCAAATTTTAGAGTAAATATTTTTTGTTACAAAAAGGCAGCACAGAGACGGGAACTCTGCAGTTTTGTACGAAACTAAGCTTGAGCTATCATATGAGACCAATAACAAGCCAAGAACTCCTGAAAATATATCAGCATATCACACCTAAAGTTTGAGAAAATCAAAATTTCAGATTTAATTTTTTTCTTTACAAAAAAGGCGGCACAGAGACAAGAACTCCGCGGTTTTGAACTAATCTAAGCATGAGCTATCATTTAAGACTAAAAACAAGCCTAAAACTCCTGAAAATATATCAGCATATCACACCTGAAGTTTAAGAAAATTGAAATTTTCAGAGTAAAATTTTTTCGAAATAAAAAAGGCAGCACAAAGACGGGAACTCCGCGGTTTTGGACGAAACCAAGCTTGAGCTATCATTTGAGACCAATAGCAAGCCAAGAACTCCTGAAAATATGTCAGCATATCACACCTAAAATTTGAGAAAATCGAAATTTCAGATTTAATTTTTTTCGTTACAAAAAAGGCAGCACAGAGACAAGAAATCCGCAGTTTTGAACTAATCTAAGCAAGAGCTATCATTTAAGACTAAAAGCAAGCCTAGAACTCCTGAAAATATATCAGCATATCGCACCTGAAATTTGAGAAAATTTAAATTTTCAGAGTAAAATTTTTTCGTAATAAAAAAGGCAGCACAGAGACGGGAATTCCAAGGTTTTGTACGAAACCAAGCTTGAGCTATCATTTGACACCAATAACAAGCCAAGAACTCCTGAAAATATATCAGCATATCACACTTGAAGTTTGAGAAAATTTTAATTTTCAGATTAAAATTTTTTCGTAATAAAAAAGGCAGCACAGAGACGGGAACTCCGCGGTTTTGGACGAAACCAAGCTTGAGCTATCATTTGAGACCAATCACAAGACAAGAACTCCTGTTAATATATCAGCATATCACACCTGAAGTTTGAGAAAATTTAAATTTTCAGATTAAAATTTTTTCGTAATAAAAAAGGCAGCACAGAGAAGGGAACTCCGGGTTTTTGCACTAAGCTAAGCATGAGCTATCATTTAAGCCTAGAACTTTTGAAAATATATCAGCATATCACACCTGATGTTTGAGAAAATCTGAATTTCAGAGTAAATATTTTCGTAATAAAAAAGGTAGTGCAGAGCCAGGAACTGCGCGGTTTTTTACGTTACCGTGCATTAGCTATCGTTTAAGACCAAAAATAAGCCTAGAACTCCTGAAAGTATATTAGCATATCACACCTGAAATTTGAGAATATTGAAATTTCGGAGTTACTTTTTCTTATCAAAAAAGTCAGCGCAGAGCCGACTACGACGTAGCTTTGTATGGACATAAGCATATCAATTAAGACCAAAAACAAGTCTAGAACTCCTGAAAATATATCAGCATATCACACCTAAAATTTGAGAAAATCGAAATTTCAGATTTAATTTTTTTCGTTACAAAAAAGGCAGCACAGAGATGGAAACTTCGCAGTTTTGCACTAAGCTAAGCTTGAGCTATCATTTAAGCCCAAAAATAAGCCTAGAACTTTTGAAAATATATCAGCATATCACACCTGATGTTTGAGAAAATCTAAATTTCAGAGTAAATTTTTTCGTAATAAAAAAGGCAGCGCAGTGCCAGAAACTGCGTGGTTTTTTACGTTATCGTGCATTAGCTATCGTTTAAGACCAAAAATAAGCCTCCTCCTGAAAATATATTAGCATATCACACCTGAGATTTGAGAATATTGAATTTTCGGAGTTAATTTTTTCTTATCAAAAAAGTCAGCGCAGAGCCGACTACGACGTAGCTTTGTATGGACATAAGCATATCAATTAAGACCAAAAACTAGTCTAGAACTCTTGAAAAAGTATCAGCATATCACACCTAAAGTTTGAGAAAATCGAAATTTCAGAGTTCATTTTTTTCGTTACAAAAAAGGCAGCACAGAGACGGGAAATCCGCAGTTTTGAACTGATCTAAGCTTGAGCTATCATTTGAGACCAATAGCAAGCCAAGAACTCCTGAAAATATATCGGCATATCACACCTGAAATTTGAGAAAACTTAAATTTTCAGAGTAAAATTTGTTCGTAATAAAAACGGCAGCACAGAGACGGGAACTCCGCGGTTTTGGACGAAACCAAGCTGGAGCTATCATTTGAGATCAATAACAAGCCAAGAACTCCTGAAAATATATCAGCATATCACACCTAAAATTTGAGAAAATCGAAATTTCAGATTTAATTTTTTTCGTTACAAAAAAGGCAGCACAGAGATGGAAACTTCGCAGTTTTGCACTAAGCTAAGCTTGAGCTATCATTTAAGCCCAAAAATAAGCCTAGAACTTTTGAAAATATATCAGCATATCACACCTGATGTTTGAGAAAATCTAAATTTCAGAGTAAATTTTTTCGTAATAAAAAAGGCAGCGCAGAGCCAGAAACTGCGTGGTTTTTTACGTTACCGTGCATTAGCTATCGTTTAAGACCAAAAATAAGCCTAGAACTCCTGAAAATATATTAGCATATCACTCCTGAAATTTGCGAATATTGAATTTTCGGAGTTAATTTTTTCTTATCAAAAAAGTCAGCGCAGAGCCGACTACGACGTAGCTTTGTATGGACATAAGCATATCAATTAAGACCAAAAACAAGTCTAGAACTCCTGAAAAAGTATCAGCATATCACACCTAAAGTTTGAGAAAATCCAAATTTCAGAGTTAATTTTTTTCGTTACAAAAAAGGCAGCACAGAGACGGGAAATCCGCAGTTTTGAACTGATCTAAGCTTGAGGTATCATTTGAGACCAATAGCAAGCCAAGAACTCCTGAAAATATATCAGCATATCACACCTGAAATTTGAGAAAACTTAAATTTTCAGAGTAAAATTTGTTCGTAATAAAAACGGCAGCACAGAGACGGGAACTCCGCGGTTTTGGACGAAACCAAGCTGGAGCTATCATTTGAGACCAATAACAAGCCAAGAACTCCTGAAAATATATCAGCATATCACACCTAAAATTTGAGAAAATCGAAATTTCAGATTTAATTTTTTTCGTTACAAAAAAGGCAGCACAGAGATGGAAACTTCGCAGTTTTGCACTAAGCTAAGCTTGAGCTATCATTTAAGCCCAAAAATAAGCCTAGAACTTTTGAAAATATATCAGCATATCACACCTGATGTTTGAGAAAATCTAAATTTCAGAGTAAATTTTTTCGAAATAAAAAAGGCAGCGCAGAGCCAGAAACTGCGTGGTTTTTTACGTTACCGTGCATTAGCTATCGTTTAAGACCAAAAATAAGCCTAGAACTCCTGAAAATATATTAACATATCACTCCTGAAATTTGAGAATAATGAATTTTCGGAGTTAATTTTTTCTTATCAAAAAAATCAGCGCAGAGCCGACTACGACGTAGCTTTGAATGAACATAAGCATATCAATTAAGACCAAAAACAAGTCTAGAACTCCTGAAAAAGTATCAGCGTATCAAACCTGAAGTTTGAGAAAATTCAAATTTTAGAGTAAATATTTTTTGTTACAAAAAGGCAGCACAGAGACGGGAACTCTGCAGTTTTGTACGAAACTAAGCTTGAGCTATCATATGAGACCAATAACAAGCCAAGAACTCCTGAAAATATATCAGCATATCACACCTAAAGTTTGAGAAAATCAAAATTTCAGATTTAATTTTTTTCTTTACAAAAAAGGCAGCACAGAGACAAGAACTCCGCGGTTTTGAACTAATCTAAGCATGAGCTATCATTTAAGACTAAAAGCAAGCCTAGAACTCCTGAAAATATATCAGCATATCGCACCTGAAATTTGAGAAAATTTAAATTTTCAGAGTAAAATTTTTTCGTAATAAAAAAGGCAGCACAGAGACGGGAATTCCAAGGTTTTGTACGAAACCAAGCTTGAGCTATCATTTGACACCAATAACAAGCCAAGAACTCCTGAAAATATATCAGCATATCACACTTGAAATTTGAGAAAATTTTAATTTTCAGATTAAAATTTTTTCGTAATAAAAAAGGCAGCACAGAGACGGGAACTCCGCGGTTTTGGAAGAAACCAAGCTTGAGCTATCATTTGAGACCAATCACAAGACAAGAACTCCTGTTAATATATCAGCATATCACACCTGAAGTTTGAGAAAATTTAAATTTTCAGATTAAAATTTTTTCGTAATAAAAAAGGCAGCACAGAGACGGGAACTCCGGGTTTTTGCACTAAGCTAAGCATGAGCTATCATTTAAGCCCAAAAATAAGCCTAGAACTTTTGAAAATATATCAGCATATCACACCTGATGTTTGAGAAAATCTAAATTTCAGAGTAAATATTTTCGTAATAAAAAAGGTAGTGCAGAGCCAGGAACTGCGCGGTTTTTTACGTTTTCGTGCATTAGCTATCGTTTAAGACCAAAAATAAGCCTAGAACTCCTGAAAGTATATTAGCATATCACACCTGAAATTTGAGAATATTGAATTTTCGGAGTTAATTTTTTCTTATCAAAAAAGTCAGCGCAGAGCCGACTACGACGTAGCTTTGTATGGACATAAGCATATCAATTAAGACCAAAAACAAGTCTAGAACTCCTGAAAATATATCAGCATATCACACCTAAAATTTGAGAAAATCGAAATTTCAGATTTAATTTTTTTCGTTACAAAAAAGGCAGCACAGAGATGGAAACTTCGCAGTTTTGCACTAAGCTAAGCTTGAGCTATCATTTAAGCCCAAAAATAAGCCTAGAACTTTTGAAAATATATCAGCATATCACACCTGATGTTTGAGAAAATCTAAATTTCAGAGTAAATTTTTTCGTAATAAAAAAGGCAGCGCAGTGCCAGAAACTGTGTGGTTTTTTACGTTATCGTGCATTAGCTATCGTTTAAGACCAAAAATAAGCCTAGAACTCCTGAAAATATATTAGCATATCACACCTGAAATTTGAGAATAATGAATTTTCGGAGTTAATTTTTTCTTATCAAAAAAATCAGCGCAGAGCCGACTACGACGTAGCTTTGTATGAACATAAGCATATCAATTAAGACCAAAAACAAGTCTAGAACTCCTGAAAAAGTATCAGCATATCAAACCTGAAGTTTGAGAAAATTCAAATTTTAGAGTAAATATTTTTTGTTACAAAAAGGCAGCACAGAGACGGGCAATCTGCAGTTTTGTACGAAACTAAGCTTGAGCTATCATATGAGACCAATAACAAGCCAAGAACTCCTGAAAATATATCAGCATATCACACCTGAAATTTGAGAAAATTTAAATTTTTAGATTAAATTTTTTTCGTAATAAAAAAGGCAGCACAGAGACGGGAACTCCGGGTTTTTGCACTAAGCTAAGCATGAGCTATCATTTAAGCCCAAAAATAAGCCTAGAACATTTGAAAATATATCAGCATATCACACCTGATGTTTGAGAAAATCTAAATTTCAGAGTAAATATTTTCGTAATAAAAAAGGTAGCGCAGAGCCAGGAACTGCGCGGTTTTTTACGTTACCGTGCATTAGCTATCGTTTAAGACCAAAAATAAGCCTAGAACTCCTGAAAATATATTAACATATCACACCTGAAATTTGAGAATATTGAATTTTCGGAGTTAATTTTTTCTTATCAAAAAAATCAGCGCAGAGCCGACTACGACGTAGCTTTGTATGAACATAAGCATATCAATTAAGACCAAAAACAAGTCTAGAACTCCTGAAAAAGTATCAGCATATCAAACCTGAAGTTTGAGAATATTCAAATTTTAGAGTAAATATTTTTTGTTACAAAAAGGCAGCACAGAGACGGGATCTCTGCAGTTTTGTACGAAACTAAGCTTGAGCTATCATATGAGACCAATAACAAGCCAAGAACTCCTGAAAATATATCAGCATATCACACCTAAAATTTGAGAAAATCGAAATTTCAGATTTAATTTTTTTCGTTACAAAAAAGGCAGCACAGAGATGGAAACTTCGCAGTTTTGCACTAAGCTAAGCTTGAGCTATCATTTAAGCCCATAAATAAGCCTAGAACTTTTGAAAATATATCAGCATATCACACCTGATGTTTGAGAAAATCTAAATTTCAGGGTAAATATTTTCGTAATAAAAAAGGTAGCGCAGAGCCAGGAACTGCGCGGTTTTTTACGTTACCGTGCATTAGCTATCGTTTAAGACCAAAAATAAGCCTAGAACTCCTGAAAATATATTAGCATATCACTCCTGAAATTTGAGAATAATGAATTTTCGGAGTTAATTTTTTCTTATCAAAAAAATCAGCGCAGAGCCGACTACGACGTAGCTTTGTATGGACATAAGCATATCAATAAAGACCAAAAACAAGTCTAGAACTCCTGAAAAAGTATCAGCATATCACACCTAAAGTTTGAGAAAATCGAAATTTCAGAGTTAATTTTTTTCGTTACAAAAAAGGCAGCACAGAGACGGGAAATCCGCAGTTTTGAACTGATCTAAGCTTGAGCTATCATTTGAGACCAATAGCAAGCCAAGAACTCCTGAAAATATATCAGCATGTCACACCTGAAATTTGAGAAAACTTAAATTTTCAGAGTAAAATTTGTTCGTAATAAAAACGGCAGCACAGAGACGGGAACTCCGCGGTTTTGGACGAAACCAAGCTGGAGCTATCATTTGAGACCAATAACAAGCCAAGAACTCCTGAAAATATATCAGCATATCACACCTAAAATTTGAGAAAATCGAAATTTCAGATTTAATTTTTTTCGTTACAAAAAAGGCAGCACAGAGATGGAAACTTCGCAGTTTTGCACTAAGCTAAGCTTGAGCTATCATTTCAGCCCAAAAATAAGCCTAGAACTTTTGAAAATATATCAGTATATCACACCTGATATTTGAGAAAATCTAAATTTCAGAGTAAATTTTTTCGTAATAAAAAAGGCAGCGCAGAGCCAGAAACTGCGTGGTTTTTTACGTTACCGTGCATTAGCTATCGTTTAAGACCAAAAATAAGCCTAGAACTCCTGAAAATATATAAGCATATCACTCCTGAAATTTGAGAATAATGAATTTTCGGAGTTAATTTTTTCTTATCAAAAAAATCAGCGCAGAGCCGACTACGACGTAGCTTTGTATGAACATAAGCATATCAATTAAGACCAAAAACAAGTCTAGAACTCCTGAAAAAGTATCAGCGTATCAAACCTGAAGTTTGAGAAAATTCAAATTTTAGAGTAAATATTTTTTGTTACAAAAAGGCAGCACAGAGACGGGAACTCTGCAGTTTTGTACGAAACTAAGCTTGAGCTATCATATGAGACCAATAACAAGCCAAGAACTCCTGAAAATATATCAGCATATCACACCTGAAATTTGAGAAAATTTAAATTTTTAGATTAAAATTTTTTCGTAATAAAAAAGGCAGCACAGAGACGGGAACTCCGGGTTTTTGCACTAAGCTAAGCATGAGCTATCATTTAAGCCCAAAAATAAGCCTAGAACTTTTGAAAATATATCAGCATATCGACGACAACAACGTATATGGTTCTAATTGAAAAATGACAACTTTACAGGAGAGCAAAACAAAGGTAGAATTCTTATAACTTTTTTAGTATTTAAGATAATAAGTTGGAATTTGGCAAACATGGTTATGATTATATTTCATAGTTTTTTTTATTTTCATACACCTAAATTTAATTGTAGTTTCCGAGAAAATGCAGATAGAACACTAGATTAAGTTATGACTGTTTGCTCACGGTTGGGTATACGGTTCTATCTACCAGTTAGAATATTATACGTGGTTACAATTTTCTTTAAGAAGCACGTATGCAGGTTTATCTGGTATTTAGAGCATTATACTTGGTTATTTTTTTTTATAAATTCTCCGTATGTAGGTCTATCTGGGACTTAGAATATTATACTTGGTAAAAAAATGTTCCACTTACTGTAAAAGATTCTATGTGTGAGTTTAGTCATCAAATTTAAATCCTGTATTTTGATTAGTTTTCAAAATTGTAATACATAGTTTTAACGCACCATATCTTACTTAATTGTTGGTTGCATTATGATTCTGTATAAATATACATTATTATAATTTTGACACATTTTGCAGATAGAACCATATTCGTTTCATTAGTTTTAACTTAATAATTATGTAGGAAGTACTAAATAAAAGTAAAAGTATGATAAAATGTGTTATTTATTCAAAAAATGTATCAAATTGTGTATTTTACAAACGTTTTACTAAATATCAGTCTTAATGACGGAATAAGAGAGAAAAAGTGAGCATCTTTTCATATTGTTTTTTCTTATTTACCTTATAATTATGTTAATATCACATTGATTAATCTTCATAAACATCACATGAGTTAACTGTCTTTCATACAAACTTACGTACCTACTCCAAGAATTGTCGCATACTTATGTATTAAAATTAACAATGTCTCAAAACAAAAGATAACTGTATTTTTAAAATAAATTAATCATATTCTTCTAAGGATAAGCGACATATTCTCAGTTTACACAATTATACCAACATAACATCGTTACAAAAGAGATACAAAAAAATGAAATAACAATCTAACAGTTGAGAAAAGCTTTGACGTAGGAACTTCAATCATGAATAATACTAATTTGCACTTTACCTTATCACATTAATTAATATATATTTTATAATCACATGAATTATCAGTCTTTCAGACTAAATTATCTAAAATTATTATGTACTCAAACAAATCTTTTCTAAAACATAAAAAAA
The DNA here is from genome assembly GCA_947086415.1 of Pammene aurita. Lineage (NCBI taxonomy): Eukaryota > Metazoa > Arthropoda > Insecta > Lepidoptera > Tortricidae > Pammene > Pammene aurita. Next base: position 5,097,366 of record OX352315.1, on the reverse strand, counting down.
CGTCTCAAAATCGAATATGAAACTAAAAATAATGTCTGTATATGTGTTTACAAAACAAAACGAACATAATATTCTTCTCAGAAAATAACTGCAATAATAGGGCATACCCTTAACTTATCTATAAAGAACAGATAAACGAATCCAAATAATAATATTATAACAGTTAAGAGTAAATTACAGCTCTGACTTAGGAACTTCAATCTTATCATATTTATCACATTGATTATCACAGAATTAGGTGAATTATCAGCTTTTTTCTCAAATGAGTTGAAAAAGTTATGATGTCTTTGTGGGATTAAACCTTTATTGCATAGATATAGCAGATCTCGGACCTTTAATGCAGGCAAAGGCAATGGCTTATTGTAGGCTGGAACTAACACCTCTTCACATGTTATTGATGCGGATTGTGTATTCCGTGTGACCCGCGTACAAGTTTGGGTACCACAATTCAAAATTTTATAACTCTCTTGGCTCAAACGGTTTTTATAATAAATAATATCTTCCGTATGGTCATTTCCATCTGATGTGTAGTCTACAAATATTTCTTTTATATCTGTCCAGGATATTTTTTCATTTTCTGTGTTTTTACTCCATTCCTTTGATTCCAAATGTGCTTTGAAATCATAAACTTCATTTTGCTGTAACTCGTATACCTCATATGACGGCTCATTAGTTTTGCACCAACGCACTAGGGTATACCATTCGTCAGGAGTGTAAATAAGTTTTCGTTTGGCAGATCGTTCGATGTTAGCATGAACAGAGTCACCCTCATTTTGGGTATGACCTACCTCCATAAATTTGTGACTGATTTTAATTTTAAGCTTTTTGGCTACGTGTAAATACATGAAAAACACGATGCGATTCCGGTTCTGTCCGGTACAATTGTCAGACCAAAACTTAAAGTCAGTCACGTCATTATTCTGAACTTGTTCATAAATGAATTGGTAAAGGCAACTAGCTACTTCATTTGAACCGCGTTTAGCAGTAGCTTCATGCCACATATAGCATTTACCAGTTTTAGAACCCATTTCAAAAAGTGTGAAGTTGTATACCGCTAATTTTCTTTTATAATAAAACACGCTGATTTCTCCATATGGACAACTTAAAACTTTTTGAAAATCGAATGTCACAGCTAGAATATGTGAACTGTTCCTAGATTCGGCTTTCTCTAAAGCTTTGAGGTCACGAGCAGTTCTTTTCTCTTTTAAATGGTTTTCGTAATCGGATATTTCCTTTTCAGATGGTTTCCTTAGATTTTTAAATGTGTGGCATATATCGCACTGGTCTTTTTTTGGGATAAAAGATCCAATATTCATGTGAGTGTTTGTTATATTGCGATATTGTCTGACTGACTTTGCTCTATCACGCTTAGGGATATGTTTTTTGACACACCACTCTTTATACAATTTAAACATTTTTCTGAAACTTACGTCAGGATCAAGATATTTTCGCGAAGAATCTTTTCTAATCAAATGGGAATCAACGGGTTTAAATGAATTCACGTGACGAATCACATTCTCAATCATTGCGTCAGTTATCACAGTTTTATGTTTTCCATGCCTGCCTCTATTATCTATGATTTTTGATTCGCTTTGATCTTTTTCTAACGATGTATAAACCACCTTTTTACTGATGCCTAATGTGTTCAAAAACATAACCTGACATACTTTAATTACGGAATTTCCAACAGGCATAGTATATTTGTATGTAAAAGAACGTCTGGAAGATGTGGAGGGACTAGTAGTGTGCCGCTGTTTATCGATTTTTTGGACATGTTTTGCAATAAAAGTCCATTGCATAACGTGCTCCCCTGAAGACCAGTATTTAGCAAATATATTTTTTTCCTTAGCAACTCGGGGCACTTTTCGTAGCATTTGAGATTACATTTGCAAGCAGGTTTCATTTCCTTTGCTTGTCTCAACGTGCCATCCCTTGATGCGTAAGCTTCACCTAAATTGCATCTCATTTTTCGAACGTTATCTATCCAACTTTTTTCATTTTTGCTTCTTTTTTTTCCAGGATTAGTTTTTTTAACACCCTTGCGTGACTTTTTTTTGTGTACTTGGGTTGACTCATCACTCAACGCAGTCTCATTTAAACCAATAGAATCCAATGATGATGAATCTAAACGAAGTCGCTTGTGTTTGAGATAGCCTACCGATTTTTCTTTTCTTTTAATAAAATTTTTAATGGCGAATTTTTTCTTTAACATTTGCTTTCTAAAATAATCAGTTTCATTGTCACTTGAATCGGAAGGCATTGGCGTGTTATCAAAGTTTACACGACTTCCAGGCCTGCTCATTGGGTTTGTAATTATACAATTCATTGGACTGTTAAGTTCAGAAAAGACATTAGGCAACGGACTATTATTATATGATAATGCGTTCATTGACTGGGGCGAGTATGTAATTTCACTAAATAAAACCGATGATGGTGGTGCAGTGACATTCAAAGAAGGATCTCTAATATTTTCAAAATGATTAGTATTCTTGCAAACAATGTTTTGGTTGACTTGCCTGTCCGTATTTTCTAACAGGGGTGACAATGGGTGTAATGTATAGGCAGCATTTTCAGAGTTTGGGTCAATATTTTCAGTTCCTAATTTACCTGGCTCACTAATACAGCACTCTATATGTTCACTGCTCGTCAACTCGTTCATACAACTATAATTCTGATTGTAATCACAATCAGAGTCGTCAACGAAACATGGGCTAGAGATTTGATTATCAAGTTGACTATATATGCTTGTATCTTCTGACTCCTCAAACGCAGTTGACAGCGCCCTGTATAATTCTTCGCATGATGTTTCGTCCATCCTTAGTGGTGACTCTGAAAGTCAAATACCATGCATATTAAAAGCAACATAGACAAAGCGGTTAACAAAGTGCGCATATACGTAATTAATTATGTAATGCTATATTTAATGCTGTTAGTGATGCAAAGTAAAGCTAGGTATACTCGTAAGTATAACAAAACTACCCGTATAAAACCTTAATCTGTGATAGTTATTGTCTTACACATAGCATAGCGTTATAGCAATATTATCCTTCCTTTTGATATTTAAATTAGCACTTACAACGACAGGATATAACTATTTTGAAAGTGTCTAAAAATAAATTCATAAAAGTAAACAGATCCAAGTGACTGAATAAATGACGTAAACAATTCTAAGTGGCACATAGATTTACGTACTTTGTTAACTACAGCTATGATAGTAACGTATACAGTTCTAAGTGGTAGATAGTCCTGTGTACACAGTTCATTTAAAAAACAGTTCACGCGAATACAGATCTAAGTGGTAGATAGTCCCGTGTACGTAGTTGTATTAAATAATACTTCGTACGTATGTAGTTCTATGTGTCCCATAGAACATTTTATACCTTTTTAAACATATAAATAAAAAAATATCAAGAAAACGGAAATAAATATTACTTACCGCCATTTATTGTAGCCGGTTTATTTATCTCTGTTTCGGTGCAATCCGTACCCGATCTTTTTGCCCCTGATTTTAACGATTCCAACCATCTCGCACGTTTCTCCGTCATTATAAACAAACTTATATTTGTGGTAAATTGGTAGACAGAATGACACCCAATAAAATTCTTACTAAAAAGTTAAAAATTCATGCGAAAGTAACGTAATAACATGTTAATATTTTCTACGCAAAGGTCGAAGAGTCACAACCGTTGCCTAGCCGATCAACGGCGAACTGAGTGCGATGTGGCACATTGCGCTTTGTGCGCGTGAGTGAGTGAGATGGCAAACATCGCGTACAGTTCAATGTGGTACTTAGAATAGTGTTCGTGCTAGTTTACATATTGTTGACTCAGATCGCACTGTATGCGTCATTTTAAAATCTATACTAAGTGACATTTTAAGAAAAAAAATATACCAGACGATAGGTTTCGACGTGTAGATCATTATGCTGCAGCGTACGTAGTTCGAACCTTTTAGCACTTTGCACCTTGTACGTTGTTGTCGTCGATATCACACCTGATGTTTGAGAAAATCTAAATTTCAGGGTAAATATTTTCGTAATAAAAAAGGTAGCGCAGAGCCAGGAACTGCGCGGTTTTTTACGTTACCGTGCATTAGCTATCGTTTAAGACCAAAAATAAGCCTAGAACTCCTGAAAATATATTAGCATATCACTCCTGAAATTTGAGAATAATGAATTTTCGGAGTTAATTTTTTCTTATCAAAAAAATCAGCGCAGAGCCGACTACGACGTAGCTTTGTATGGACATAAGCATATCAATTAACACCAAAAACAAGTCTAGAACTCCTGAAAAAGTATCACCATATCACACCTAAAGTTTGAGAAAATCCAAATTTCAGAGTTAATTTTTTTCGTTACAAAAAAGGCAGCACAGAGACGGGAAATCCGCAGTTTTGAACTGATCTAAGCTTGAGGTATCATTTGAGACCAATAGCAAGCCAAGAACTCCTGAAAATATATCAGCATATCACACCTGAAATTTGAGAAAACTTAAATTTTCAGAGTAAAATTTGTTCGTAATAAAAACGGCAGCACAGAGACGGGAACTCCGCGGTTTTGGACGAAACCAAGCTGAAGCTATCATTTGAGACCAATAACAAGCTAAGAACTCCTGAAAATATATCAGCATATCACACCTAAAATTTGAGAAAATCGAAATTTCAGATTTAATTTTTTTCGTTACAAAAAAGGCAGCACAGAGATGGAAACTTCGCAGTTTTGCACTAAGCTAAGCTTGAGCTATCATTTAAGCCCAAAAATAAGCCTAGAACTTTTGAAAATATATTAGCATATCACTCCTGAAATTTGAGAATAATGAATTTTCGGAGTTAATTTTTTCTTATCAAAAAAATCAGCGCAGAGCCGACTACGACGTAGCTTTGTATGAACATAAGCATATCAATTAAGACCAAAAACAAGTCTAGAACTCCTGAAAAAGTATCAGCGTATCAAACCTGATGTTTGAGAAAATTCAAATTTTAGAGTAAATATTTTTTGTTACAAAAAGGCAGCACAGAGACGGGAACTCTGCAGTTTTGTACGAAACTAAGCTTGAGCTATCATATGAGACCAATAACAAGCCAAGAACTCCTGAAAATATATCAGCATATCACACCTAAAGTTTGAGAAAATCAAAATTTCAGATTTAATTTTTTTCTTTACAAAAAAGGCGGCACAGAGACAAGAACTCCGCGGTTTTGAACTAATCTAAGCATGAGCTATCATTTAAGACTAAAAACAAGCCTAAAACTCCTGAAAATATATCAGCATATCACACCTGAAGTTTAAGAAAATTGAAATTTTCAGAGTAAAATTTTTTCGAAATAAAAAAGGCAGCACAAAGACGGGAACTCCGCGGTTTTGGACGAAACCAAGCTTGAGCTATCATTTGAGACCAATAGCAAGCCAAGAACTCCTGAAAATATGTCAGCATATCACACCTAAAATTTGAGAAAATCGAAATTTCAGATTTAATTTTTTTCGTTACAAAAAAGGCAGCACAGAGACAAGAAATCCGCAGTTTTGAACTAATCTAAGCAAGAGCTATCATTTAAGACTAAAAGCAAGCCTAGAACTCCTGAAAATATATCAGCATATCGCACCTGAAATTTGAGAAAATTTAAATTTTCAGAGTAAAATTTTTTCGTAATAAAAAAGGCAGCACAGAGACGGGAATTCCAAGGTTTTGTACGAAACCAAGCTTGAGCTATCATTTGACACCAATAACAAGCCAAGAACTCCTGAAAATATATCAGCATATCACACTTGAAGTTTGAGAAAATTTTAATTTTCAGATTAAAATTTTTTCGTAATAAAAAAGGCAGCACAGAGACGGGAACTCCGCGGTTTTGGACGAAACCAAGCTTGAGCTATCATTTGAGACCAATCACAAGACAAGAACTCCTGTTAATATATCAGCATATCACACCTGAAGTTTGAGAAAATTTAAATTTTCAGATTAAAATTTTTTCGTAATAAAAAAGGCAGCACAGAGACGGGAACTCCGGGTTTTTGCACTAAGCTAAGCATGAGCTATCATTTAAGCCTAGAACTTTTGAAAATATATCAGCATATCACACCTGATGTTTGAGAAAATCTGAATTTCAGAGTAAATATTTTCGTAATAAAAAAGGTAGTGCAGAGCCAGGAACTGCGCGGTTTTTTACGTTACCGTGCATTAGCTATCGTTTAAGACCAAAAATAAGCCTAGAACTCCTGAAAGTATATTAGCATATCACACCTGAAATTTGAGAATATTGAAATTTCGGAGTTACTTTTTCTTATCAAAAAAGTCAGCGCAGAGCCGACTACGACGTAGCTTTGTATGGACATAAGCATATCAATTAAGACCAAAAACAAGTCTAGAACTCCTGAAAATATATCAGCATATCACACCTAAAATTTGAGAAAATCGAAATTTCAGATTTAATTTTTTTCGTTACAAAAAAGGCAGCACAGAGATGGAAACTTCGCAGTTTTGCACTAAGCTAAGCTTGAGCTATCATTTAAGCCCAAAAATAAGCCTAGAACTTTTGAAAATATATCAGCATATCACACCTGATGTTTGAGAAAATCTAAATTTCAGAGTAAATTTTTTCGTAATAAAAAAGGCAGCGCAGTGCCAGAAACTGCGTGGTTTTTTACGTTATCGTGCATTAGCTATCGTTTAAGACCAAAAATAAGCCTCCTCCTGAAAATATATTAGCATATCACACCTGAGATTTGAGAATATTGAATTTTCGGAGTTAATTTTTTCTTATCAAAAAAGTCAGCGCAGAGCCGACTACGACGTAGCTTTGTATGGACATAAGCATATCAATTAAGACCAAAAACAAGTCTAGAACTCTTGAAAAAGTATCAGCATATCACACCTAAAGTTTGAGAAAATCGAAATTTCAGAGTTCATTTTTTTCGTTACAAAAAAGGCAGCACAGAGACGGGAAATCCGCAGTTTTGAACTGATCTAAGCTTGAGCTATCATTTGAGACCAATAGCAAGCCAAGAACTCCTGAAAATATATCGGCATATCACACCTGAAATTTGAGAAAACTTAAATTTTCAGAGTAAAATTTGTTCGTAATAAAAACGGCAGCACAGAGACGGGAACTCCGCGGTTTTGGACGAAACCAAGCTGGAGCTATCATTTGAGATCAATAACAAGCCAAGAACTCCTGAAAATATATCAGCATATCACACCTAAAATTTGAGAAAATCGAAATTTCAGATTTAATTTTTTTCGTTACAAAAAAGGCAGCACAGAGATGGAAACTTCGCAGTTTTGCACTAAGCTAAGCTTGAGCTATCATTTAAGCCCAAAAATAAGCCTAGAACTTTTGAAAATATATCAGCATATCACACCTGATGTTTGAGAAAATCTAAATTTCAGAGTAAATTTTTTCGTAATAAAAAAGGCAGCGCAGAGCCAGAAACTGCGTGGTTTTTTACGTTACCGTGCATTAGCTATCGTTTAAGACCAAAAATAAGCCTAGAACTCCTGAAAATATATTAGCATATCACTCCTGAAATTTGCGAATATTGAATTTTCGGAGTTAATTTTTTCTTATCAAAAAAGTCAGCGCAGAGCCGACTACGACGTAGCTTTGTATGGACATAAGCATATCAATTAAGACCAAAAACAAGTCTAGAACTCCTGAAAAAGTATCAGCATATCACACCTAAAGTTTGAGAAAATCCAAATTTCAGAGTTAATTTTTTTCGTTACAAAAAAGGCAGCACAGAGACGGGAAATCCGCAGTTTTGAACTGATCTAAGCTTGAGGTATCATTTGAGACCAATAGCAAGCCAAGAACTCCTGAAAATATATCAGCATATCACACCTGAAATTTGAGAAAACTTAAATTTTCAGAGTAAAATTTGTTCGTAATAAAAACGGCAGCACAGAGACGGGAACTCCGCGGTTTTGGACGAAACCAAGCTTGAGCTATCATTTAAGCCCAAAAATAAGCCTAGAACTTTTGAAAATATATCAGCATATCACACCTGATGTTTGAGAAAATCTAAATTTCAGAGTAAATTTTTTCGAAATAAAAAAGGCAGCGCAGAGCCAGAAACTGCGTGGTTTTTTACGTTACCGTGCATTAGCTATCGTTTAAGACCAAAAATAAGCCTAGAACTCCTGAAAATATATTAACATATCACTCCTGAAATTTGAGAATAATGAATTTTCGGAGTTAATTTTTTCTTATCAAAAAAATCAGCGCAGAGCCGACTACGACGTAGCTTTGAATGAACATAAGCATATCAATTAAGACCAAAAACAAGTCTAGAACTCCTGAAAAAGTATCAGCGTATCAAACCTGAAGTTTGAGAAAATTCAAATTTTAGAGTAAATATTTTTTGTTACAAAAAGGCAGCACAGAGACGGGAACTCTGCAGTTTTGTACGAAACTAAGCTTGAGCTATCATATGAGACCAATAACAAGCCAAGAACTCCTGAAAATATATCAGCATATCACACCTAAAGTTTGAGAAAATCAAAATTTCAGATTTAATTTTTTTCTTTACAAAAAAGGCAGCACAGAGACAAGAACTCCGCGGTTTTGAACTAATCTAAGCATGAGCTATCATTTAAGACTAAAAGCAAGCCTAGAACTCCTGAAAATATATCAGCATATCGCACCTGAAATTTGAGAAAATTTAAATTTTCAGAGTAAAATTTTTTCGTAATAAAAAAGGCAGCACAGAGACGGGAATTCCAAGGTTTTGTACGAAACCAAGCTTGAGCTATCATTTGACACCAATAACAAGCCAAGAACTCCTGAAAATATATCAGCATATCACACTTGAAATTTGAGAAAATTTTAATTTTCAGATTAAAATTTTTTCGTAATAAAAAAGGCAGCACAGAGACGGGAACTCCGCGGTTTTGGAAGAAACCAAGCTTGAGCTATCATTTGAGACCAATCACAAGACAAGAACTCCTGTTAATATATCAGCATATCACACCTGAAGTTTGAGAAAATTTAAATTTTCAGATTAAAATTTTTTCGTAATAAAAAAGGCAGCACAGAGACGGGAACTCCGGGTTTTTGCACTAAGCTAAGCATGAGCTATCATTTAAGCCCAAAAATAAGCCTAGAACTTTTGAAAATATATCAGCATATCACACCTGATGTTTGAGAAAATCTAAATTTCAGAGTAAATATTTTCGTAATAAAAAAGGTAGTGCAGAGCCAGGAACTGCGCGGTTTTTTACGTTTTCGTGCATTAGCTATCGTTTAAGACCAAAAATAAGCCTAGAACTCCTGAAAGTATATTAGCATATCACACCTGAAATTTGAGAATATTGAATTTTCGGAGTTAATTTTTTCTTATCAAAAAAGTCAGCGCAGAGCCGACTACGACGTAGCTTTGTATGGACATAAGCATATCAATTAAGACCAAAAACAAGTCTAGAACTCCTGAAAATATATCAGCATATCACACCTAAAATTTGAGAAAATCGAAATTTCAGATTTAATTTTTTTCGTTACAAAAAAGGCAGCACAGAGATGGAAACTTCGCAGTTTTGCACTAAGCTAAGCTTGAGCTATCATTTAAGCCCAAAAATAAGCCTAGAACTTTTGAAAATATATCAGCATATCACACCTGATGTTTGAGAAAATCTAAATTTCAGAGTAAATTTTTTCGTAATAAAAAAGGCAGCGCAGTGCCAGAAACTGTGTGGTTTTTTACGTTATCGTGCATTAGCTATCGTTTAAGACCAAAAATAAGCCTAGAACTCCTGAAAATATATTAGCATATCACACCTGAAATTTGAGAATAATGAATTTTCGGAGTTAATTTTTTCTTATCAAAAAAATCAGCGCAGAGCCGACTACGACGTAGCTTTGTATGAACATAAGCATATCAATTAAGACCAAAAACAAGTCTAGAACTCCTGAAAAAGTATCAGCATATCAAACCTGAAGTTTGAGAAAATTCAAATTTTAGAGTAAATATTTTTTGTTACAAAAAGGCAGCACAGAGACGGGCAATCTGCAGTTTTGTACGAAACTAAGCTTGAGCTATCATATGAGACCAATAACAAGCCAAGAACTCCTGAAAATATATCAGCATATCACACCTGAAATTTGAGAAAATTTAAATTTTTAGATTAAATTTTTTTCGTAATAAAAAAGGCAGCACAGAGACGGGAACTCCGGGTTTTTGCACTAAGCTAAGCATGAGCTATCATTTAAGCCCAAAAATAAGCCTAGAACATTTGAAAATATATCAGCATATCACACCTGATGTTTGAGAAAATCTAAATTTCAGAGTAAATATTTTCGTAATAAAAAAGGTAGCGCAGAGCCAGGAACTGCGCGGTTTTTTACGTTACCGTGCATTAGCTATCGTTTAAGACCAAAAATAAGCCTAGAACTCCTGAAAATATATTAACATATCACACCTGAAATTTGAGAATATTGAATTTTCGGAGTTAATTTTTTCTTATCAAAAAAATCAGCGCAGAGCCGACTACGACGTAGCTTTGTATGAACATAAGCATATCAATTAAGACCAAAAACAAGTCTAGAACTCCTGAAAAAGTATCAGCATATCAAACCTGAAGTTTGAGAATATTCAAATTTTAGAGTAAATATTTTTTGTTACAAAAAGGTAGCACAGAGACGGGATCTCTGCAGTTTTGTACGAAACTAAGCTTGAGCTATCATATGAGACCAATAACAAGCCAAGAACTCCTGAAAATATATCAGCATATCACACCTAAAATTTGAGAAAATCGAAATTTCAGATTTAATTTTTTTCGTTACAAAAAAGGCAGCACAGAGATGGAAACTTCGCAGTTTTGCACTAAGCTAAGCTTGAGCTATCATTTAAGCCCATAAATAAGCCTAGAACTTTTGAAAATATATCAGCATATCACACCTGATGTTTGAGAAAATCTAAATTTCAGTGTAAATTTTTTCGTAATAAAAAAGGCAGCGCAGAGCCAGAAATTGCGTGGTTTTTTACGTTACCGTGCATTAGCTATCGTTTAAGACCAAAAATAAGCCTAGAACTCCTGAAAATATATTAGCATATCACACCTGAAATTTGAGAATAATGAATTTTCGGAGTTAATTTTTTCTTATCAAAAAAATCAGCGCAGAGCCGACTACGACGTTGCTTTGTATGAACATAAGCATATCAATTAAGACCAAAAACAAGTCTAGAACTCCTGAAAAAGTATCAGCATATCAAACCTGAAGTTTGAGAAAATTCAAATTTTAGAGTAAATATTTTTTGTTACAAAAAGGCAGCACAGAGACGGGACCTCTGCAGTTTTGTACGAAACTAAGCTTGAGCTATCATATGAGACCAATAACAAGCCAAGAACTCCTGAAAATATATCAGCATATCACACCTAAAGTTTGAGAAAATCAAAATTTCAGATTTAATTTTTTTCTTTACAAAAAAGGCGGCACAGAGACAAGAGCTCCGCGGTTTTGAACTAATCTAAGCATGAGCTATCATTTAAGACTAAAAACAAGCCTAAAACTCCTGAAAATATATCAGCATATCACACCTGAAATTTGAGAAAATCTAAATTTCAGAGTAAATTTTTCGTAATAAAAAAGGCAGCGCAGAGCCAGAAACTGCGTGGTTTTTTACGTTACCGTGCATTAGCTATCGTTTAAGACCAAAAATAAGCCTAGAACTCCTGAAAATATATTAGCATATCACACCTGAAATTTGAGAATATTGAATTTTCGGAGTTAATTTTTTCTTATCAAAAAAGTCAGCGCAGAGCCGAAAACGACGTAGCTTTGTATGGACATAAGCATATCAATAAAGACCAAAAACAAGTCTAGAACTCCTGAAAAAGTATCAGCATATCACACCTAAAGTTTGAGAAAATCGAAATTTCAGAGTTAATTTTTTTCGTTACAAAAAAGGCAGCACAGAGACGGGAAATCCGCAGTTTTGAACAGATCTAAGCTTGAGCTATCATTTGAGACCAATAGCAAGCCAAGAACTCCTGAAAATATATCAGCATGTCACACCTGATATTTGAGAAAACTTAAATTTTCAGAATAAAATTTGTTCGTAATAAAAACGGCAGCACAGAGACGGGAACTCCGCGGTTTTGGACGAAACCAAGCTGGAGCTATCATTTGAGACCAATAACAAGCCAAGAACTCCTGAAAATATATCAGCATATCACACCTAAAATTTGAGAAAATCGAAATTTCAGATTTAATTTTTTTCGTTACAAAAAAGGCAGCACAGAGATGGAAACTTCGCAGTTTTGCACTAAGCTAAGCTTGAGCTATCATTTAAGCCCAAAAATAAGCTTAGAACTTTTGAAAATATATCAGCATATCACACCTGATGTTTGAGAAAATCTAAATTTCAGAGTAAATTTTTTCGTAATAAAAAAGGCAGCGCAGAGCCAGAAACTGCGTGGTTTTTTACGTTACCGTGCATTAGCTATCGTTTAAGACCAAAAATAAGCCTAGAACTCCTGAAAATATATTAGCATATCACACCTGAAATTTGAGAATATTGAATTTTCGGAGTTAATTTTTTCTTATCAAAAAAGTCAGCGCAGAGCCGACTACGACGTAGCTTTGTATGGACATAAGCATATCAATAAAGACCAAAAACAAGTCTAGAACTCCTGAAAAAGTATCAGCATATCACACCTAAAGTTTGAGAAAATCGAAATTTCAGAGTTAATTTTTTTCGTTACAAAAAAGGCAGCACAGAGACGGGAAATCCGCAGTTTTGAACAGATCTAAGCTTGAGCTATCATTTGAGACCAATAGCAAGCCAAGAACTCCTGAAAATATATCAGCATGTCACACCTGAAATTTGAGAAAACTTAAATTTTCAGAGTAAAATTTGTTCGTAATAAAAACGGCAGCACAGAGACGGGAACTCCGCGGTTTTGGACGAAACCAAGCTGGAGCTATCATTTGAGACCAATAACAAGCCAAGAACTCCTGAAAATATATCAGCATATCACACCTAAAATTTGAGAAAATCGAAATTTCAGATTTAATTTTTTTCGTTACAAAAAAGGCAGCACAGAGATGGAAACTTCGCAGTTTTGCACTAAGCTAAGCTTGAGCTATCATTTAAGCCCAAAAATAAGCCTAGAACTTTTGAAAATATATCAGCATATCACACCTGATGTTTGAGAAAATCTAAATTTCAGAGTAAATTTTTTCGTAATAAAAAAGGCAGCGCAGAGCCAGAAACTGCGTGGTTTTTTACGTTACCGTGCATTAGCTATCGTTTAAGACCAAAAATAAGCCTAGAACTCCTGAAAATATATTAGCATATCACACCTGAAATTTGAGAATATTGAATTTTCGGAGTTAATTTTTTCTTATCAAAAAAGTCAGCGCAGAGCCGACTACGACGTAGCTTTGTATGGACATAAGCATATCAATAAAGACCAAAAACAAGTCTAGAACTCCTGAAAAAGTATCAGCATATCACACCTAAAGTTTGAGAAAATCGAAATTTCAGAGTTAATTTTTTTCGTTACAAAAAAGGCAGCACAGAGACGGGAAATCCGCAGTTTTGAACAGATCTAAGCTTGAGCTATCATTTGAGACCAATAGCAAGCCAAGAACTCCTGAAAATATATCAGCATGTCACACCTGAAATTTGAGAAAACTTAAATTTTCAGAGTAAAATTTGTTCGTAATAAAAACGGCAGCACAGAGACGGGAACTCCGCGGTTTTGGACGAAACCAAGCTGGAGCTATCATTTGAGACCAATAACAAGCCAAGAACTCCTGAAAATATATCAGCATATCACACCTAAAATTTGAGAAAATCGAAATTTCAGATTTAATTTTTTTCGTTACAAAAAAGGCAGCACAGAGATGGAAACTTCGCAGTTTTGCACTAAGCTAAGCTTGAGCTATCATTTAAGCCCAAAAATAAGCCTAGAACTTTTGAAAATATATCAGCATATCACACCTGATGTTTGAGAAAATCTAAATTTCAGAGTAAATTTTTTCGTAATAAAAAAGGCAGCGCAGAGCCAGAAACTGCGTGGTTTTTTACGTTACCGTGCATTAGCTATCGTTTAAGACCAAAAATAAGCCTAGAACTCCTGAAAATATATTAGCATATCACACCTGAAATTTGAGAATAATGAATTTTCGGAGTTAATTTTTTCTTATCAAAAAAATCAGCGCAGAGCCGACTACGACGTAGTTTGTATGAACATAAGCATATCAATTAAGACCAAAAACAAGTCTAGAACTCCTGAAAAAGTATCAGCATATCAAACCTGAAGTTTGAGAAAATTCAAATTTTAGAGTAAATATTTTTTGTTACAAAAAGGCAGCACAGAGACGGGAACTCTGCGGTTTTGTACGAAACTAAGCTTGAGCTATCATATGAGACCAATAACAAGCCAAGAACTCCTGAAAATATATCAGCATATCACACCTGAAATTTGAGAAAATTTAAATTTTTAGATTAAAATTTTTTCGTAATAAAAAAGGCAGCACAGAGACGGGAACTCCGGGTTTTTGCACTAAGCTAAGCATGAGCTATCATTTAAGCCCAAAAATAAGCCTAGAACTTTTGAAAATATATCAGCATATCACACCTGATGTTTGAGAAAATCTAAATTTCAGGGTAAATATTTTCGTAATAAAAAAGGTAGCGCAGAGCCAGGAACTGCGTGTTTTTTTACGTTACCGTGCATTAGCTATCGTTTAAGACCAAAAATAAGCCTAGAACTCCTGAAAATATATTAGCATATCACTCCTGAAATTTGAGAATAATGAATTTTCGGAGTTAATTTTTTCTTATCAAAAAAATCAGCGCAGAGCCGACTACGACGTAGCTTTGTATGAACATAAGCATATCAATTAAGACCAAAAACAAGTCTAGAACTCCTGAAAAAGTATCAGCGTATCAAACCTGAAGTTTGAGGAAATTCAAATTTTAGAGTAAATATTTTTTGTTACAAAAAGGCAGCACAGAGACGGGAACTCTGCAGTTTTGTACGAAACTAAGCTTGAGCTATCATATGAGACCAATAAGAAGCCAAGAACTCCTGAAAATATATCAGCATATCACACCTAAAGTTTGAGAAAATCAAAATTTCAGATTTAATTTTTTTCTTTACAAAAAAGGCGGCACAGAGACAAGAGCTCCGCTGTTTTGAACTAATCTAAGCATGAGCTATCATTTAAGACTAAAAACAAGCCTAAAACTCCTGAAAATATATCAGCATATCACACCTGAAATTTGAGAAAACTTAAATTTTCAGAGTAAAATTTGTTCGTAATAAAAACGGCAGCACAGAGACGGGAACTCCGCGGTTTTGGACGAAACCAAGCTGGAGCTATCATTTGAGACCAATAACAAGCCAAGAACTCCTGAAAATATATCAGCATATCACACCTAAAATTTGAGAAAATCGAAATTTCAGATTTAATTTTTTTCGTTACAAAAAAGGCAGCACAGAGATGGAAACTTCGCAGTTTTGCACTAAGCTAAGCTTGAGCTATCATTTAAGCCCAAAAATAAGCCTAGAACTTTTGAAAATATATCAGCATATCACACCTGATGTTTGAGAAAATCTAAATTTCAGAGTAAATTTTTTCGTAATAAAAAAGGCAGCGCAGAGCCAGAAACTGCGTGGTTTTTTACGTTACCGTGCATTAGCTATCGTTTAAGACCAAAAATAAGCCTAGAACTCCTGAAAATATATTAGCATATCACACCTGAAATTTGAGAATATTGAATTTTCGGAGTTAATTTTTTCTTATCAAAAAAGTCAGCGCAGAGCCGACTACGACGTAGCTTTGTATGGACATAAGCATATCAATAAAGACCAAAAACAAGTCTAGAACTCCTGAAAAAGTATCAGCATATCACACCTAAAGTTTGAGAAAATCGAAATTTCAGAGTTAATTTTTTTCGTTACAAAAAAGGCAGCACAGAGACGGGAAATCCGCAGTTTTGAACTGATCTAAGCTTGAGCTATCATTTGAGACCAATAGCAAGCCAAGAACTCCTGAAAATATATCAGCATGTCACACCTGAAATTTGAGAAAACTTAAATTTTCAGAGTAAAATTTGTTCGTAATAAAAACGGCAGCACAGAGACGGGAACTCCGCGGTTTTGGACGAAACCAAGCTGGAGCTATCATTTGAGACCAATAACAAGCCAAGAACTCCTGAAAATATATCAGCATATCACACCTAAAATTTGAGAAAATCGAAATTTCAGATTTAATTTTTTTCGTTACAAAAAAGGCAGCACAGAGATGGAAACTTCGCAGTTTTGCACTAAGCTAAGCTTGAGCTATCATTTCAGCCCAAAAATAAGCCTAGAACTTTTGAAAATATATCAGTATATCACACCTGATATTTGAGAAAATCTAAATTTCAGAGTAAATTTTTTCGTAATAAAAAAGGCAGCGCAGAGCCAGAAACTGCGTGGTTTTTTACGTTACCGTGCATTAGCTATCGTTTAAGACCAAAAATAAGCCTAGAACTCCTGAAAATATATAAGCATATCACTCCTGAAATTTGAGAATAATGAATTTTCGGAGTTAATTTTTTCTTATCAAAAAAATCAGCGCAGAGCCGACTACGACGTAGCTTTGTATGAACATAAGCATATCAATTAAGACCAAAAACAAGTCTAGAACTCCTGAAAAAGTATCAGCGTATCAAACCTTAAGTTTGAGAAAATTCAAATTTTAGAGTAAATATTTTTTGTTACAAAAAGGCAGCACAGAGACGGGAACTCTGCAGTTTTGTACGAAACTAAGCTTGAGCTATCATATGAGACCAATAACAA
Source organism: Pammene aurita (assembly GCA_947086415.1). Taxonomy (NCBI): domain Eukaryota; kingdom Metazoa; phylum Arthropoda; class Insecta; order Lepidoptera; family Tortricidae; genus Pammene; species Pammene aurita. Next base: position 5,080,576 of record OX352315.1, on the reverse strand, counting down.
GCCAAGAACTCCTGAAAATATATCAGCATATCACACCTGAAATTTGAGAAAATTTAAATTTTTAGATTAAAATTTTTTCGTAATAAAAAAGGCAGCACAGAGACGGGAACTCCGGGTTTTTGCACTAAGCTAAGCATGAGCTATCATTTAAGCCCAAAAATAAGCCTAGAACTTTTGAAAATATATCAGCATATCACACCTGATGTTTGAGAAAATCTAAATTTCAGGGTAAATATTTTCGTAATAAAAAAGGTAGCGCAGAGCCAGGAACTGCGCGGTTTTTTACGTTACCGTGCATTAGCTATCGTTTAAGACCAAAAATAAGCCTAGAACTCCTGAAAATATATTAGCATATCACTCCTGAAATTTGAGAATAATGAATTTTCGGAGTTAATTTTTTCTTATCAAAAAAATCAGCGCAGAGCCGACTACGACGTAGCTTTGTATGGACATAAGCATATCAATTAACACCAAAAACAAGTCTAGAACTCCTGAAAAAGTATCACCATATCACACCTAAAGTTTGAGAAAATCCAAATTTCAGAGTTAATTTTTTTCGTTACAAAAAAGGCAGCACAGAGACGGGAAATCCGCAGTTTTGAACTGATCTAAGCTTGAGGTATCATTTGAGACCAATAGCAAGCCAAGAACTCCTGAAAATATATCAGCATATCACACCTGAAATTTGAGAAAACTTAAATTTTCAGAGTAAAATTTGTTCGTAATAAAAACGGCAGCACAGAGACGGGAACTCCGCGGTTTTGGACGAAACCAAGCTGAAGCTATCATTTGAGACCAATAACAAGCTAAGAACTCCTGAAAATATATCAGCATATCACACCTAAAATTTGAGAAAATCGAAATTTCAGATTTAATTTTTTTCGTTACAAAAAAGGCAGCACAGAGATGGAAACTTCGCAGTTTTGCACTAAGCTAAGCTTGAGCTATCATTTAAGCCCAAAAATAAGCCTAGAACTTTTGAAAATATATTAGCATATCACTCCTGAAATTTGAGAATAATGAATTTTCGGAGTTAATTTTTTCTTATCAAAAAAATCAGCGCAGAGCCGACTACGACGTAGCTTTGTATGAACATAAGCATATCAATTAAGACCAAAAACAAGTCTAGAACTCCTGAAAAAGTATCAGCGTATCAAACCTGATGTTTGAGAAAATTCAAATTTTAGAGTAAATATTTTTTGTTACAAAAAGGCAGCACAGAGACGGGAACTCTGCAGTTTTGTACGAAACTAAGCTTGAGCTATCATATGAGACCAATAACAAGCCAAGAACTCCTGAAAATATATCAGCATATCACACCTAAAGTTTGAGAAAATCAAAATTTCAGATTTAATTTTTTTCTTTACAAAAAAGGCGGCACAGAGACAAGAACTCCGCGGTTTTGAACTAATCTAAGCATGAGCTATCATTTAAGACTAAAAACAAGCCTAAAACTCCTGAAAATATATCAGCATATCACACCTGAAGTTTAAGAAAATTGAAATTTTCAGAGTAAAATTTTTTCGAAATAAAAAAGGCAGCACAAAGACGGGAACTCCGCGGTTTTGGACGAAACCAAGCTTGAGCTATCATTTGAGACCAATAGCAAGCCAAGAACTCCTGAAAATATGTCAGCATATCACACCTAAAATTTGAGAAAATCGAAATTTCAGATTTAATTTTTTTCGTTACAAAAAAGGCAGCACAGAGACAAGAAATCCGCAGTTTTGAACTAATCTAAGCAAGAGCTATCATTTAAGACTAAAAGCAAGCCTAGAACTCCTGAAAATATATCAGCATATCGCACCTGAAATTTGAGAAAATTTAAATTTTCAGAGTAAAATTTTTTCGTAATAAAAAAGGCAGCACAGAGACGGGAATTCCAAGGTTTTGTACGAAACCAAGCTTGAGCTATCATTTGACACCAATAACAAGCCAAGAACTCCTGAAAATATATCAGCATATCACACTTGAAGTTTGAGAAAATTTTAATTTTCAGATTAAAATTTTTTCGTAATAAAAAAGGCAGCACAGAGACGGGAACTCCGCGGTTTTGGACGAAACCAAGCTTGAGCTATCATTTGAGACCAATCACAAGACAAGAACTCCTGTTAATATATCAGCATATCACACCTGAAGTTTGAGAAAATTTAAATTTTCAGATTAAAATTTTTTCGTAATAAAAAAGGCAGCACAGAGACGGGAACTCCGGGTTTTTGCACTAAGCTAAGCATGAGCTATCATTTAAGCCTAGAACTTTTGAAAATATATCAGCATATCACACCTGATGTTTGAGAAAATCTGAATTTCAGAGTAAATATTTTCGTAATAAAAAAGGTAGTGCAGAGCCAGGAACTGCGCGGTTTTTTACGTTACCGTGCATTAGCTATCGTTTAAGACCAAAAATAAGCCTAGAACTCCTGAAAGTATATTAGCATATCACACCTGAAATTTGAGAATATTGAAATTTCGGAGTTACTTTTTCTTATCAAAAAAGTCAGCGCAGAGCCGACTACGACGTAGCTTTGTATGGACATAAGCATATCAATTAAGACCAAAAACAAGTCTAGAACTCCTGAAAATATATCAGCATATCACACCTAAAATTTGAGAAAATCGAAATTTCAGATTTAATTTTTTTCGTTACAAAAAAGGCAGCACAGAGATGGAAACTTCGCAGTTTTGCACTAAGCTAAGCTTGAGCTATCATTTAAGCCCAAAAATAAGCCTAGAACTTTTGAAAATATATCAGCATATCACACCTGATGTTTGAGAAAATCTAAATTTCAGAGTAAATTTTTTCGTAATAAAAAAGGCAGCGCAGTGCCAGAAACTGCGTGGTTTTTTACGTTATCGTGCATTAGCTATCGTTTAAGACCAAAAATAAGCCTCCTCCTGAAAATATATTAGCATATCACACCTGAGATTTGAGAATATTGAATTTTCGGAGTTAATTTTTTCTTATCAAAAAAGTCAGCGCAGAGCCGACTACGACGTAGCTTTGTATGGACATAAGCATATCAATTAAGACCAAAAACAAGTCTAGAACTCTTGAAAAAGTATCAGCATATCACACCTAAAGTTTGAGAAAATCGAAATTTCAGAGTTCATTTTTTTCGTTACAAAAAAGGCAGCACAGAGACGGGAAATCCGCAGTTTTGAACTGATCTAAGCTTGAGCTATCATTTGAGACCAATAGCAAGCCAAGAACTCCTGAAAATATATCGGCATATCACACCTGAAATTTGAGAAAACTTAAATTTTCAGAGTAAAATTTGTTCGTAATAAAAACGGCAGCACAGAGACGGGAACTCCGCGGTTTTGGACGAAACCAAGCTGGAGCTATCATTTGAGATCAATAACAAGCCAAGAACTCCTGAAAATATATCAGCATATCACACCTAAAATTTGAGAAAATCGAAATTTCAGATTTAATTTTTTTCGTTACAAAAAAGGCAGCACAGAGATGGAAACTTCGCAGTTTTGCACTAAGCTAAGCTTGAGCTATCATTTAAGCCCAAAAATAAGCCTAGAACTTTTGAAAATATATCAGCATATCACACCTGATGTTTGAGAAAATCTAAATTTCAGAGTAAATTTTTTCGTAATAAAAAAGGCAGCGCAGAGCCAGAAACTGCGTGGTTTTTTACGTTACCGTGCATTAGCTATCGTTTAAGACCAAAAATAAGCCTAGAACTCCTGAAAATATATTAGCATATCACTCCTGAAATTTGCGAATATTGAATTTTCGGAGTTAATTTTTTCTTATCAAAAAAGTCAGCGCAGAGCCGACTACGACGTAGCTTTGTATGGACATAAGCATATCAATTAAGACCAAAAACAAGTCTAGAACTCCTGAAAAAGTATCAGCATATCACACCTAAAGTTTGAGAAAATCCAAATTTCAGAGTTAATTTTTTTCGTTACAAAAAAGGCAGCACAGAGACGGGAAATCCGCAGTTTTGAACTGATCTAAGCTTGAGGTATCATTTGAGACCAATAGCAAGCCAAGAACTCCTGAAAATATATCAGCATATCACACCTGAAATTTGAGAAAACTTAAATTTTCAGAGTAAAATTTGTTCGTAATAAAAACGGCAGCACAGAGACGGGAACTCCGCGGTTTTGGACGAAACCAAGCTGGAGCTATCATTTGAGACCAATAACAAGCCAAGAACTCCTGAAAATATATCAGCATATCACACCTAAAATTTGAGAAAATCGAAATTTCAGATTTAATTTTTTTCGTTACAAAAAAGGCAGCACAGAGATGGAAACTTCGCAGTTTTGCACTAAGCTAAGCTTGAGCTATCATTTAAGCCCAAAAATAAGCCTAGAACTTTTGAAAATATATCAGCATATCACACCTGATGTTTGAGAAAATCTAAATTTCAGAGTAAATTTTTTCGAAATAAAAAAGGCAGCGCAGAGCCAGAAACTGCGTGGTTTTTTACGTTACCGTGCATTAGCTATCGTTTAAGACCAAAAATAAGCCTAGAACTCCTGAAAATATATTAACATATCACTCCTGAAATTTGAGAATAATGAATTTTCGGAGTTAATTTTTTCTTATCAAAAAAATCAGCGCAGAGCCGACTACGACGTAGCTTTGAATGAACATAAGCATATCAATTAAGACCAAAAACAAGTCTAGAACTCCTGAAAAAGTATCAGCGTATCAAACCTGAAGTTTGAGAAAATTCAAATTTTAGAGTAAATATTTTTTGTTACAAAAAGGCAGCACAGAGACGGGAACTCTGCAGTTTTGTACGAAACTAAGCTTGAGCTATCATATGAGACCAATAACAAGCCAAGAACTCCTGAAAATATATCAGCATATCACACCTAAAGTTTGAGAAAATCAAAATTTCAGATTTAATTTTTTTCTTTACAAAAAAGGCAGCACAGAGACAAGAACTCCGCGGTTTTGAACTAATCTAAGCATGAGCTATCATTTAAGACTAAAAGCAAGCCTAGAACTCCTGAAAATATATCAGCATATCGCACCTGAAATTTGAGAAAATTTAAATTTTCAGAGTAAAATTTTTTCGTAATAAAAAAGGCAGCACAGAGACGGGAATTCCAAGGTTTTGTACGAAACCAAGCTTGAGCTATCATTTGACACCAATAACAAGCCAAGAACTCCTGAAAATATATCAGCATATCACACTTGAAATTTGAGAAAATTTTAATTTTCAGATTAAAATTTTTTCGTAATAAAAAAGGCAGCACAGAGACGGGAACTCCGCGGTTTTGGAAGAAACCAAGCTTGAGCTATCATTTGAGACCAATCACAAGACAAGAACTCCTGTTAATATATCAGCATATCACACCTGAAGTTTGAGAAAATTTAAATTTTCAGATTAAAATTTTTTCGTAATAAAAAAGGCAGCACAGAGACGGGAACTCCGGGTTTTTGCACTAAGCTAAGCATGAGCTATCATTTAAGCCCAAAAATAAGCCTAGAACTTTTGAAAATATATCAGCATATCACACCTGATGTTTGAGAAAATCTAAATTTCAGAGTAAATATTTTCGTAATAAAAAAGGTAGTGCAGAGCCAGGAACTGCGCGGTTTTTTACGTTTTCGTGCATTAGCTATCGTTTAAGACCAAAAATAAGCCTAGAACTCCTGAAAGTATATTAGCATATCACACCTGAAATTTGAGAATATTGAATTTTCGGAGTTAATTTTTTCTTATCAAAAAAGTCAGCGCAGAGCCGACTACGACGTAGCTTTGTATGGACATAAGCATATCAATTAAGACCAAAAACAAGTCTAGAACTCCTGAAAATATATCAGCATATCACACCTAAAATTTGAGAAAATCGAAATTTCAGATTTAATTTTTTTCGTTACAAAAAAGGCAGCACAGAGATGGAAACTTCGCAGTTTTGCACTAAGCTAAGCTTGAGCTATCATTTAAGCCCAAAAATAAGCCTAGAACTTTTGAAAATATATCAGCATATCACACCTGATGTTTGAGAAAATCTAAATTTCAGAGTAAATTTTTTCGTAATAAAAAAGGCAGCGCAGTGCCAGAAACTGTGTGGTTTTTTACGTTATCGTGCATTAGCTATCGTTTAAGACCAAAAATAAGCCTAGAACTCCTGAAAATATATTAGCATATCACACCTGAAATTTGAGAATAATGAATTTTCGGAGTTAATTTTTTCTTATCAAAAAAATCAGCGCAGAGCCGACTACGACGTAGCTTTGTATGAACATAAGCATATCAATTAAGACCAAAAACAAGTCTAGAACTCCTGAAAAAGTATCAGCATATCAAACCTGAAGTTTGAGAAAATTCAAATTTTAGAGTAAATATTTTTTGTTACAAAAAGGCAGCACAGAGACGGGCAATCTGCAGTTTTGTACGAAACTAAGCTTGAGCTATCATATGAGACCAATAACAAGCCAAGAACTCCTGAAAATATATCAGCATATCACACCTGAAATTTGAGAAAATTTAAATTTTTAGATTAAATTTTTTTCGTAATAAAAAAGGCAGCACAGAGACGGGAACTCCGGGTTTTTGCACTAAGCTAAGCATGAGCTATCATTTAAGCCCAAAAATAAGCCTAGAACATTTGAAAATATATCAGCATATCACACCTGATGTTTGAGAAAATCTAAATTTCAGAGTAAATATTTTCGTAATAAAAAAGGTAGCGCAGAGCCAGGAACTGCGCGGTTTTTTACGTTACCGTGCATTAGCTATCGTTTAAGACCAAAAATAAGCCTAGAACTCCTGAAAATATATTAACATATCACACCTGAAATTTGAGAATATTGAATTTTCGGAGTTAATTTTTTCTTATCAAAAAAATCAGCGCAGAGCCGACTACGACGTAGCTTTGTATGAACATAAGCATATCAATTAAGACCAAAAACAAGTCTAGAACTCCTGAAAAAGTATCAGCATATCAAACCTGAAGTTTGAGAATATTCAAATTTTAGAGTAAATATTTTTTGTTACAAAAAGGCAGCACAGAGACGGGATCTCTGCAGTTTTGTACGAAACTAAGCTTGAGCTATCATATGAGACCAATAACAAGCCAAGAACTCCTGAAAATATATCAGCATATCACACCTAAAATTTGAGAAAATCGAAATTTCAGATTTAATTTTTTTCGTTACAAAAAAGGCAGCACAGAGATGGAAACTTCGCAGTTTTGCACTAAGCTAAGCTAGAGCTATCATTTAAGCCCATAAATAAGCCTAGAACTTTTGAAAATATATCAGCATATCACACCTGATGTTTGAGAAAATCTAAATTTCAGTGTAAATTTTTTCGTAATAAAAAAGGCAGCGCAGAGCCAGAAATTGCGTGGTTTTTTACGTTACCGTGCATTAGCTATCGTTTAAGACCAAAAATAAGCCTAGAACTCCTGAAAATATATTAGCATATCACACCTGAAATTTGAGAATATTGAATTTTCGGAGTTAATTTTTTCTTATCAAAAAAGTCAGCGCAGAGCCGACTACGACGTAGCTTTGTATGGACATAAGCATATCAATAAAGACCAAAAACAAGTCTAGAACTCCTGAAAAAGTATCAGCATATCACACCTAAAGTTTGAGAAAATCGAAATTTCAGAGTTAATTTTTTTCGTTACAAAAAAGGCAGCACAGAGACGGGAAATCCGCAGTTTTGAACTGATCTAAGCTTGAGCTATCATTTGAGACCAATAGCAAGCCAAGAACTCCTGAAAATATATCAGCATGTCACACCTGAAATTTGAGAAAACTTAAATTTTCAGAGTAAAATTTGTTCGTAATAAAAACGGCAGCACAGAGACGGGAACTCCGCGGTTTTGGACGAAACCAAGCTGGAGCTATCATTTGAGACCAATAACAAGCCAAGAACTCCTGAAAATATATCAGCATATCACACCTAAAATTTGAGAAAATCGAAATTTCAGATTTAATTTTTTTCGTTACAAAAAAGGCAGCACAGAGATGGAAACTTCGCAGTTTTGCACTAAGCTAAGCTTGAGCTATCATTTCAGCCCAAAAATAAGCCTAGAACTTTTGAAAATATATCAGTATATCACACCTGATATTTGAGAAAATCTAAATTTCAGAGTAAATTTTTTCGTAATAAAAAAGGCAGCGCAGAGCCAGAAACTGCGTGGTTTTTTACGTTACCGTGCATTAGCTATCGTTTAAGACCAAAAATAAGCCTAGAACTCCTGAAAATATATAAGCATATCACTCCTGAAATTTGAGAATAATGAATTTTCGGAGTTAATTTTTTCTTATCAAAAAAATCAGCGCAGAGCCGACTACGACGTAGCTTTGTATGAACATAAGCATATCAATTAAGACCAAAAACAAGTCTAGAACTCCTGAAAAAGTATCAGCGTATCAAACCTTAAGTTTGAGAAAATTCAAATTTTAGAGTAAATATTTTTTGTTACAAAAAGGCAGCACAGAGACGGGAACTCTGCAGTTTTGTACGAAACTAAGCTTGAGCTATCATATGAGACCAATAACAAGCCAAGAACTCCTGAAAATATATCAGCATATCACACCTAAAATTTGAGAAAATCGAAATTTCAGATTTAATTTTTTTCGTTACAAAAAAGGCAGCACAGAGATGGAAACTTCGCAGTTTTGCACTAAGCTAAGCTTGAGCTATCATTTCAGCCCAAAAATAAGCCTAGAACTTTTGAAAATATATCAGTATATCACACCTGATATTTGAGAAAATCTAAATTTCAGAGTAAATTTTTTCGTAATAAAAAAGGCAGCGCAGAGCCAGAAACTGCGTGGTTTTTTACGTTACCGTGCATTAGCTATCGTTTAAGACCAAAAATAAGCCTAGAACTCCTGAAAATATATTAGCATATCACTCCTGAAATTTGAGAATAATGAATTTTCGGAGTTAATTTTTTCTTATCAAAAAAATCAGCGCAGAGCCGACTACGACGTAGCTTTGTATGGACATAAGCATATCAATTAACACCAAAAACAAGTCTAGAACTCCTGAAAAAGTATCACCATATCACACCTAAAGTTTGAGAAAATCCAAATTTCAGAGTTAATTTTTTTCGTTACAAAAAAGGCAGCACAGAGACGGGAAATCCGCAGTTTTGAACTGATCTAAGCTTGAGGTATCATTTGAGACCAATAGCAAGCCAAGAACTCCTGAAAATATATCAGCATATCACACCTGAAATTTGAGAAAACTTAAATTTTCAGAGTAAAATTTGTTCGTAATAAAAACGGCAGCACAGAGACGGGAACTCCGCGGTTTTGGACGAAACCAAGCTGAAGCTATCATTTGAGACCAATAACAAGCTAAGAACTCCTGAAAATATATCAGCATATCACACCTAAAATTTGAGAAAATCGAAATTTCAGATTTAATTTTTTTCGTTACAAAAAAGGCAGCACAGAGATGGAAACTTCGCAGTTTTGCACTAAGCTAAGCTTGAGCTATCATTTAAGCCCAAAAATAAGCCTAGAACTTTTGAAAATATATTAGCATATCACTCCTGAAATTTGAGAATAATGAATTTTCGGAGTTAATTTTTTCTTATCAAAAAAATCAGCGCAGAGCCGACTACGACGTAGCTTTGTATGAACATAAGCATATCAATTAAGACCAAAAACAAGTCTAGAACTCCTGAAAAAGTATCAGCGTATCAAACCTGATGTTTGAGAAAATTCAAATTTTAGAGTAAATATTTTTTGTTACAAAAAGGCAGCACAGAGACGGGAACTCTGCAGTTTTGTACGAAACTAAGCTTGAGCTATCATATGAGACCAATAACAAGCCAAGAACTCCTGAAAATATATCAGCATATCACACCTAAAGTTTGAGAAAATCAAAATTTCAGATTTAATTTTTTTCTTTACAAAAAAGGCGGCACAGAGACAAGAACTCCGCGGTTTTGAACTAATCTAAGCATGAGCTATCATTTAAGACTAAAAACAAGCCTAAAACTCCTGAAAATATATCAGCATATCACACCTGAAGTTTAAGAAAATTGAAATTTTCAGAGTAAAATTTTTTCGAAATAAAAAAGGCAGCACAAAGACGGGAACTCCGCGGTTTTGGACGAAACCAAGCTTGAGCTATCATTTGAGACCAATAGCAAGCCAAGAACTCCTGAAAATATGTCAGCATATCACACCTAAAATTTGAGAAAATCGAAATTTCAGATTTAATTTTTTTCGTTACAAAAAAGGCAGCACAGAGACAAGAAATCCGCAGTTTTGAACTAATCTAAGCAAGAGCTATCATTTAAGACTAAAAGCAAGCCTAGAACTCCTGAAAATATATCAGCATATCGCACCTGAAATTTGAGAAAATTTAAATTTTCAGAGTAAAATTTTTTCGTAATAAAAAAGGCAGCACAGAGACGGGAATTCCAAGGTTTTGTACGAAACCAAGCTTGAGCTATCATTTGACACCAATAACAAGCCAAGAACTCCTGAAAATATATCAGCATATCACACTTGAAGTTTGAGAAAATTTTAATTTTCAGATTAAAATTTTTTCGTAATAAAAAAGGCAGCACAGAGACGGGAACTCCGCGGTTTTGGACGAAACCAAGCTTGAGCTATCATTTGAGACCAATCACAAGACAAGAACTCCTGTTAATATATCAGCATATCACACCTGAAGTTTGAGAAAATTTAAATTTTCAGATTAAAATTTTTTCGTAATAAAAAAGGCAGCACAGAGACGGGAACTCCGGGTTTTTGCACTAAGCTAAGCATGAGCTATCATTTAAGCCTAGAACTTTTGAAAATATATCAGCATATCACACCTGATGTTTGAGAAAATCTGAATTTCAGAGTAAATATTTTCGTAATAAAAAAGGTAGTGCAGAGCCAGGAACTGCGCGGTTTTTTACGTTACCGTGCATTAGCTATCGTTTAAGACCAAAAATAAGCCTAGAACTCCTGAAAGTATATTAGCATATCACACCTGAAATTTGAGAATATTGAAATTTCGGAGTTACTTTTTCTTATCAAAAAAGTCAGCGCAGAGCCGACTACGACGTAGCTTTGTATGGACATAAGCATATCAATTAAGACCAAAAACAAGTCTAGAACTCCTGAAAATATATCAGCATATCACACCTAAAATTTGAGAAAATCGAAATTTCAGATTTAATTTTTTTCGTTACAAAAAAGGCAGCACAGAGATGGAAACTTCGCAGTTTTGCACTAAGCTAAGCTTGAGCTATCATTTAAGCCCAAAAATAAGCCTAGAACTTTTGAAAATATATCAGCATATCACACCTGATGTTTGAGAAAATCTAAATTTCAGAGTAAATTTTTTCGTAATAAAAAAGGCAGCGCAGTGCCAGAAACTGCGTGGTTTTTTACGTTATCGTGCATTAGCTATCGTTTAAGACCAAAAATAAGCCTCCTCCTGAAAATATATTAGCATATCACACCTGAGATTTGAGAATATTGAATTTTCGGAGTTAATTTTTTCTTATCAAAAAAGTCAGCGCAGAGCCGACTACGACGTAGCTTTGTATGGACATAAGCATATCAATTAAGACCAAAAACAAGTCTAGAACTCTTGAAAAAGTATCAGCATATCACACCTAAAGTTTGAGAAAATCGAAATTTCAGAGTTCATTTTTTTCGTTACAAAAAAGGCAGCACAGAGACGGGAAATCCGCAGTTTTGAACTGATCTAAGCTTGAGCTATCATTTGAGACCAATAGCAAGCCAAGAACTCCTGAAAATATATCGGCATATCACACCTGAAATTTGAGAAAACTTAAATTTTCAGAGTAAAATTTGTTCGTAATAAAAACGGCAGCACAGAGACGGGAACTCCGCGGTTTTGGACGAAACCAAGCTGGAGCTATCATTTGAGATCAATAACAAGCCAAGAACTCCTGAAAATATATCAGCATATCACACCTAAAATTTGAGAAAATCGAAATTTCAGATTTAATTTTTTTCGTTACAAAAAAGGCAGCACAGAGATGGAAACTTCGCAGTTTTGCACTAAGCTAAGCTTGAGCTATCATTTAAGCCCAAAAATAAGCCTAGAACTTTTGAAAATATATCAGCATATCACACCTGATGTTTGAGAAAATCTAAATTTCAGAGTAAATTTTTTCGTAATAAAAAAGGCAGCGCAGAGCCAGAAACTGCGTGGTTTTTTACGTTACCGTGCATTAGCTATCGTTTAAGACCAAAAATAAGCCTAGAACTCCTGAAAATATATTAGCATATCACTCCTGAAATTTGCGAATATTGAATTTTCGGAGTTAATTTTTTCTTATCAAAAAAGTCAGCGCAGAGCCGACTACGACGTAGCTTTGTATGGACATAAGCATATCAATTAAGACCAAAAACAAGTCTAGAACTCCTGAAAAAGTATCAGCATATCACACCTAAAGTTTGAGAAAATCCAAATTTCAGAGTTAATTTTTTTCGTTACAAAAAAGGCAGCACAGAGACGGGAAATCCGCAGTTTTGAACTGATCTAAGCTTGAGGTATCATTTGAGACCAATAGCAAGCCAAGAACTCCTGAAAATATATCAGCATATCACACCTGAAATTTGAGAAAACTTAAATTTTCAGAGTAAAATTTGTTCGTAATAAAAACGGCAGCACAGAGACGGGAACTCCGCGGTTTTGGACGAAACCAAGCTGGAGCTATCATTTGAGACCAATAACAAGCCAAGAACTCCTGAAAATATATCAGCATATCACACCTAAAATTTGAGAAAATCGAAATTTCAGATTTAATTTTTTTCGTTACAAAAAAGGCAGCACAGAGATGGAAACTTCGCAGTTTTGCACTAAGCTAAGCTTGAGCTATCATTTAAGCCCAAAAATAAGCCTAGAACTTTTGAAAATATATCAGCATATCACACCTGATGTTTGAGAAAATCTAAATTTCAGAGTAAATTTTTTCGAAATAAAAAAGGCAGCGCAGAGCCAGAAACTGCGTGGTTTTTTACGTTACCGTGCATTAGCTATCGTTTAAGACCAAAAATAAGCCTAGAACTCCTGAAAATATATTAACATATCACTCCTGAAATTTGAGAATAATGAATTTTCGGAGTTAATTTTTTCTTATCAAAAAAATCAGCGCAGAGCCGACTACGACGTAGCTTTGAATGAACATAAGCATATCAATTAAGACCAAAAACAAGTCTAGAACTCCTGAAAAAGTATCAGCGTATCAAACCTGAAGTTTGAGAAAATTCAAATTTTAGAGTAAATATTTTTTGTTACAAAAAGGCAGCACAGAGACGGGAACTCTGCAGTTTTGTACGAAACTAAGCTTGAGCTATCATATGAGACCAATAACAAGCCAAGAACTCCTGAAAATATATCAGCATATCACACCTAAAGTTTGAGAAAATCAAAATTTCAGATTTAATTTTTTTCTTTACAAAAAAGGCAGCACAGAGACAAGAACTCCGCGGTTTTGAACTAATCTAAGCATGAGCTATCATTTAAGACTAAAAGCAAGCCTAGAACTCCTGAAAATATATCAGCATATCGCACCTGAAATTTGAGAAAATTTAAATTTTCAGAGTAAAATTTTTTCGTAATAAAAAAGGCAGCACAGAGACGGGAATTCCAAGGTTTTGTACGAAACCAAGCTTGAGCTATCATTTGACACCAATAACAAGCCAAGAACTCCTGAAAATATATCAGCATATCACACTTGAAATTTGAGAAAATTTTAATTTTCAGATTAAAATTTTTTCGTAATAAAAAAGGCAGCACAGAGACGGGAACTCCGCGGTTTTGGAAGAAACCAAGCTTGAGCTATCATTTGAGACCAATCACAAGACAAGAACTCCTGTTAATATATCAGCATATCACACCTGAAGTTTGAGAAAATTTAAATTTTCAGATTAAAATTTTTTCGTAATAAAAAAGGCAGCACAGAGACGGGAACTCCGGGTTTTTGCACTAAGCTAAGCATGAGCTATCATTTAAGCCCAAAAATAAGCCTAGAACTTTTGAAAATATATCAGCATATCACACCTGATGTTTGAGAAAATCTAAATTTCAGAGTAAATATTTTCGTAATAAAAAAGGTAGTGCAGAGCCAGGAACTGCGCGGTTTTTTACGTTTTCGTGCATTAGCTATCGTTTAAGACCAAAAATAAGCCTAGAACTCCTGAAAGTATATTAGCATATCACACCTGAAATTTGAGAATATTGAATTTTCGGAGTTAATTTTTTCTTATCAAAAAAGTCAGCGCAGAGCCGACTACGACGTAGCTTTGTATGGACATAAGCATATCAATTAAGACCAAAAACAAGTCTAGAACTCCTGAAAATATATCAGCATATCACACCTAAAATTTGAGAAAATCGAAATTTCAGATTTAATTTTTTTCGTTACAAAAAAGGCAGCACAGAGATGGAAACTTCGCAGTTTTGCACTAAGCTAAGCTTGAGCTATCATTTAAGCCCAAAAATAAGCCTAGAACTTTTGAAAATATATCAGCATATCACACCTGATGTTTGAGAAAATCTAAATTTCAGAGTAAATTTTTTCGTAATAAAAAAGGCAGCGCAGTGCCAGAAACTGTGTGGTTTTTTACGTTATCGTGCATTAGCTATCGTTTAAGACCAAAAATAAGCCTAGAACTCCTGAAAATATATTAGCATATCACACCTGAAATTTGAGAATAATGAATTTTCGGAGTTAATTTTTTCTTATCAAAAAAATCAGCGCAGAGCCGACTACGACGTAGCTTTGTATGAACATAAGCATATCAATTAAGACCAAAAACAAGTCTAGAACTCCTGAAAAAGTATCAGCATATCAAACCTGAAGTTTGAGAAAATTCAAATTTTAGAGTAAATATTTTTTGTTACAAAAAGGCAGCACAGAGACGGGCAATCTGCAGTTTTGTACGAAACTAAGCTTGAGCTATCATATGAGACCAATAACAAGCCAAGAACTCCTGAAAATATATCAGCATATCACACCTGAAATTTGAGAAAATTTAAATTTTTAGATTAAATTTTTTTCGTAATAAAAAAGGCAGCACAGAGACGGGAACTCCGGGTTTTTGCACTAAGCTAAGCATGAGCTATCATTTAAGCCCAAAAATAAGCCTAGAACATTTGAAAATATATCAGCATATCACACCTGATGTTTGAGAAAATCTAAATTTCAGAGTAAATATTTTCGTAATAAAAAAGGTAGCGCAGAGCCAGGAACTGCGCGGTTTTTTACGTTACCGTGCATTAGCTATCGTTTAAGACCAAAAATAAGCCTAGAACTCCTGAAAATATATTAACATATCACACCTGAAATTTGAGAATATTGAATTTTCGGAGTTAATTTTTTCTTATCAAAAAAATCAGCGCAGAGCCGACTACGACGTAGCTTTGTATGAACATAAGCATATCAATTAAGACCAAAAACAAGTCTAGAACTCCTGAAAAAGTATCAGCATATCAAACCTGAAGTTTGAGAATATTCAAATTTTAGAGTAAATATTTTTTGTTACAAAAAGGCAGCACAGAGACGGGATCTCTGCAGTTTTGTACGAAACTAAGCTTGAGCTATCATATGAGACCAATAACAAGCCAAGAACTCCTGAAAATATATCAGCATATCACACCTAAAATTTGAGAAAATCGAAATTTCAGATTTAATTTTTTTCGTTACAAAAAAGGCAGCACAGAGATGGAAACTTCGCAGTTTTGCACTAAGCTAAGCTTGAGCTATCATTTAAGCCCATAAATAAGCCTAGAACTTTTGAAAATATATCAGCATATCACACCTGATGTTTGAGAAAATCTAAATTTCAGTGTAAATTTTTTCGTAATAAAAAAGGCAGCGCAGAGCCAGAAATTGCGTGGTTTTTTACGTTACCGTGCATTAGCTATCGTTTAAGACCAAAAATAAGCCTAGAACTCCTGAAAATATATTAGCATATCACACCTGAAATTTGAGAATAATGAATTTTCGGAGTTAATTTTTTCTTATCAAAAAAATCAGCGCAGAGCCGACTACGACGTTGCTTTGTATGAACATAAGCATATCAATTAAGACCAAAAACAAGTCTAGAACTCCTGAAAAAGTATCAGCATATCAAACCTGAAGTTTGAGAAAATTCAAATTTTAGAGTAAATATTTTTTGTTACAAAAAGGCAGCACAGAGACGGGACCTCTGCAGTTTTGTACGAAACTAAGCTTGAGCTATCATATGAGACCAATAACAAGCCAAGAACTCCTGAAAATATATCAGCATATCACACCTAAAGTTTGAGAAAATCAAAATTTCAGATTTAATTTTTTTCTTTATAAAAAAGGCGGCACAGAGACAAGAGCTCCGCGGTTTTGAACTAATCTAAGCATGAGCTATCATTTAAGACTAAAAACAAGCCTAAAACTCCTGAAAATATATCAGCATATCACACCTGAAATTTGAGAAAATCTAAATTTCAGAGTAAATTTTTTCGTAATAAAAAAGGCAGCGCAGAGCCAGAAACTGCGTGGTTTTTTACGTTACCGTGCATTAGCTATCGTTTAAGACCAAAAATAAGCCTAGAACTCCTGAAAATATATTAGCATATCACACCTGAAATTTGAGAATATTGAATTTTCGGAGTTAATTTTTTCTTATCAAAAAAGTCAGCGCAGAGCCGACTACGACGTAGCTTTGTATGGACATAAGCATATCAATAAAGACCAAAAACAAGTCTAGAACTCCTGAAAAAGTATCAGCATATCACACCTAAAGTTTGAGAAAATCGAAATTTCAGAGTTAATTTTTTTCGTTACAAAAAAGGCAGCACAGAGACGGGAAATCCGCAGTTTTGAACAGATCTAAGCTTGAGCTATCATTTGAGACCAATAGCAAGCCAAGAACTCCTGAAAATATATCAGCATGTCACACCTGAAATTTGAGAAAACTTAAATTTTCAGAATAAAATTTGTTCGTAATAAAAACGGCAGCACAGAGACGGGAACTCCGCGGTTTTGGACGAAACCAAGCTGGAGCTATCATTTGAGACCAATAACAAGCCAAGAACTCCTGAAAATATATCAGCATATCACACCTAAAATTTGAGAAAATCGAAATTTCAGATTTAATTTTTTTCGTTACAAAAAAGGCAGCACAGAGATGGAAACTTCGCAGTTTTGCACTAAGCTAAGCTTGAGCTATCATTTAAGCCCAAAAATAAGCTTAGAACTTTTGAAAATATATCAGCATATCACACCTGATGTTTGAGAAAATCTAAATTTCAGAGTAAATTTTTTCGTAATAAAAAAGGCAGCGCAGAGCCAGAAACTGCGTGGTTTTTTACGTTACCGTGCATTAGCTATCGTTTAAGACCAAAAATAAGCCTAGAACTCCTGAAAATATATTAGCATATCACACCTGAAATTTGAGAATATTGAATTTTCGGAGTTAATTTTTTCTTATCAAAAAAGTCAGCGCAGAGCCGACTACGACGTAGCTTTGTATGGACATAAGCATATCAATAAAGACCAAAAACAAGTCTAGAACTCCTGAAAAAGTATCAGCATATCACACCTAAAGTTTGAGAAAATCGAAATTTCAGAGTTAATTTTTTTCGTTACAAAAAAGGCAGCACAGAGACGGGAAATCCGCAGTTTTGAACAGATCTAAGCTTGAGCTATCATTTGAGACCAATAGCAAGCCAAGAACTCCTGAAAATATATCAGCATGTCACACCTGAAATTTGAGAAAACTTAAATTTTCAGAGTAAAATTTGTTCGTAATAAAAACGGCAGCACAGAGACGGGAACTCCGCGGTTTTGGACGAAACCAAGCTGGAGCTATCATTTGAGACCAATAACAAGCCAAGAACTCCTGAAAATATATCAGCATATCACACCTAAAATTTGAGAAAATCGAAATTTCAGATTTAATTTTTTTCGTTACAAAAAAGGCAGCACAGAGATGGAAACTTCGCAGTTTTGCACTAAGCTAAGCTTGAGCTATCATTTAAGCCCAAAAATAAGCCTAGAACTTTTGAAAATATATCAGCATATCACACCTGATGTTTGAGAAAATCTAAATTTCAGAGTAAATTTTTTCGTAATAAAAAAGGCAGCGCAGAGCCAGAAACTGCGTGGTTTTTTACGTTACCGTGCATTAGCTATCGTTTAAGACCAAAAATAAGCCTAGAACTCCTGAAAATATATTAGCATATCACACCTGAAATTTGAGAATATTGAATTTTCGGAGTTAATTTTTTCTTATCAAAAAAGTCAGCGCAGAGCCGACTACGACGTAGCTTTGTATGGACATAAGCATATCAATAAAGACCAAAAACAAGTCTAGAACTCCTGAAAAAGTATCAGCATATCACACCTAAAGTTTGAGAAAATCGAAATTTCAGAGTTAATTTTTTTCGTTACAAAAAAGGCAGCACAGAGACGGGAAATCCGCAGTTTTGAACAGATCTAAGCTTGAGCTATCATTTGAGACCAATAGCAAGCCAAGAACTCCTGAAAATATATCAGCATGTCACACCTGAAATTTGAGAAAACTTAAATTTTCAGAGTAAAATTTGTTCGTAATAAAAACGGCAGCACAGAGACGGGAACTCCGCGGTTTTGGACGAAACCAAGCTGGAGCTATCATTTGAGACCAATAACAAGCCAAGAACTCCTGAAAATATATCAGCATATCACACCTAAAATTTGAGAAAATCGAAATTTCAGATTTAATTTTTTTCGTTACAAAAAAGGCAGCACAGAGATGGAAACTTCGCAGTTTTGCACTAAGCTAAGCTTGAGCTATCATTTAAGCCCAAAAATAAGCCTAGAACTTTTGAAAATATATCAGCATATCACACCTGATGTTTGAGAAAATCTAAATTTCAGAGTAAATTTTTTCGTAATAAAAAAGGCAGCGCAGAGCCAGAAACTGCGTGGTTTTTTACGTTACCGTGCATTAGCTATCGTTTAAGACCAAAAATAAGCCTAGAACTCCTGAAAATATATTAGCATATCACACCTGAAATTTGAGAATAATGAATTTTCGGAGTTAATTTTTTCTTATCAAAAAAATCAGCGCAGAGCCGACTACGACGTAGTTTGTATGAACATAAGCATATCAATTAAGACCAAAAACAAGTCTAGAACTCCTGAAAAAGTATCAGCATATCAAACCTGAAGTTTGAGAAAATTCAAATTTTAGAGTAAATATTTTTTGTTACAAAAAGGCAGCACAGAGACGGGAACTCTGCGGTTTTGTACGAAACTAAGCTTGAGCTATCATATGAGACCAATAACAAGCCAAGAACTCCTGAAAATATATCAGCATATCACACCTGAAATTTGAGAAAATTTAAATTTTTAGATTAAAATTTTTTCGTAATAAAAAAGGCAGCACAGAGACGGGAACTCCGGGTTTTTGCACTAAGCTAAGCATGAGCTATCATTTAAGCCCAAAAATAAGCCTAGAACTTTTGAAAATATATCAGCATATCACACCTGATGTTTGAGAAAATCTAAATTTCAGGGTAAATATTTTCGTAATAAAAAAGGTAGCGCAGAGCCAGGAACTGCGTGTTTTTTTACGTTACCGTGCATTAGCTATCGTTTAAGACCAAAAATAAGCCTAGAACTCCTGAAAATATATTAGCATATCACTCCTGAAATTTGAGAATAATGAATTTTCGGAGTTAATTTTTTCTTATCAAAAAAATCAGCGCAGAGCCGACTACGACGTAGCTTTGTATGAACATAAGCATATCAATTAAGACCAAAAACAAGTCTAGAACTCCTGAAAAAGTATCAGCGTATCAAACCTGAAGTTTGAGGAAATTCAAATTTTAGAGTAAATATTTTTTGTTACAAAAAGGCAGCACAGAGACGGGAACTCTGCAGTTTTGTACGAAACTAAGCTTGAGCTATCATATGAGACCAATAACAAGCCAAGAACTCCTGAAAATATATCAGCATATCACACCTAAAGTTTGAGAAAATCAAAATTTCAGATTTAATTTTTTTCTTTACAAAAAAGGCGGCACAGAGACAAGAGCTCCGCGGTTTTGAACTAATCTAAGCATGAGCTATCATTTAAGACTAAAAACAAGCCTAAAACTCCTGAAAATATATCAGCATATCACACCTGAAATTTGAGAAAACTTAAATTTTCAGAGTAAAATTTGTTCGTAATAAAAACGGCAGCACAGAGACGGGAACTCCGCGGTTTTGGACGAAACCAAGCTGGAGCTATCATTTGAGACCAATAACAAGCCAAGAACTCCTGAAAATATATCAGCATATCACACCTAAAATTTGAGAAAATCGAAATTTCAGATTTAATTTTTTTCGTTACAAAAAAGGCAGCACAGAGATGGAAACTTCGCAGTTTTGCACTAAGCTAAGCTTGAGCTATCATTTAAGCCCAAAAATAAGCCTAGAACTTTTGAAAATATATCAGCATATCACACCTGATGTTTGAGAAAATCTAAATTTCAGAGTAAATTTTTTCGTAATAAAAAAGGCAGCGCAGAGCCAGAAACTGCGTGGTTTTTTACGTTACCGTGCATTAGCTATCGTTTAAGACCAAAAATAAGCCTACAACTCCTGAAAATATATTAGCATATCACACCTGAAATTTGAGAATATTGAATTTTCGGAGTTAATTTTTTCTTATCAAAAAAGTCAGCGCAGAGCCGACTACGACGTAGCTTTGTATGGACATAAGCATATCAATAAAGACCAAAAACAAGTCTAGAACTCCTGAAAAAGTATCAGCATATCACACCTAAAGTTTGAGAAAATCGAAATTTCAGAGTTAATTTTTTTCGTTACAAAAAAGGCAGCACAGAGACGGGAAATCCGCAGTTTTGAACTGATCTAAGCTTGAGCTATCATTTGAGACCAATAGCAAGCCAAGAACTCCTGAAAATATATCAGCATGTCACACCTGAAATTTGAGAAAACTTAAATTTTCAGAGTAAAATTTGTTCGTAATAAAAACGGCAGCACAGAGACGGGAACTCCGCGGTTTTGGACGAAACCAAGCTGGAGCTATCATTTGAGACCAATAACAAGCCAAGAACTCCTGAAAATATATCAGCATATCACACCTAAAATTTGAGAAAATCGAAATTTCAGATTTAATTTTTTTCGTTACAAAAAAGGCAGCACAGAGATGGAAACTTCGCAGTTTTGCACTAAGCTAAGCTTGAGCTATCATTTCAGCCCAAAAATAAGCCTAGAACTTTTGAAAATATATCAGTATATCACACCTGATATTTGAGAAAATCTAAATTTCAGAGTAAATTTTTTCGTAATAAAAAAGGCAGCGCAGAGCCAGAAACTGCGTGGTTTTTTACGTTACCGTGCATTAGCTATCGTTTAAGACCAAAAATAAGCCTAGAACTCCTGAAAATATATAAGCATATCACTCCTGAAATTTGAGAATAATGAATTTTCGGAGTTAATTTTTTCTTATCAAAAAAATCAGCGCAGAGCCGACTACGACGTAGCTTTGTATGAACATAAGCATATCAATTAAGACCAAAAACAAGTCTAGAACTCCTGAAAAAGTATCAGCGTATCAAACCTGAAGTTTGAGAAAATTCAAATTTTAGAGTAAATATTTTTTGTTACAAAAAGGCAGCACAGAGACGGGAACTCTGCAGTTTTGTACGAAACTAAGCTTGAGCTATCATATGAGACCAATAACAAGCCAAGAACTCCTGAAAATATATCAGCATATCACACCTGAAATTTGAGAAAATTTAAATTTTTAGATTAAAATTTTTTCGTAATAAAAAAGGCAGCACAGAGACGGGAACTCCGGGTTTTTGCACTAAGCTAAGCATGAGCTATCATTTAAGCCCAAAAATAAGCCTAGAACTTTTGAAAATATATCAGCATATCACACCTGATGTTTGAGAAAATCTAAATTTCAGGGTAAATATTTTCGTAATAAAAAAGGTAGCGCAGAGCCAGGAACTGCGCGGTTTTTTACGTTACCGTGCATTAGCTATCGTTTAAGACCAAAAATAAGCCTAGAACTCCTGAAAATATATTAGCATATCACTCCTGAAATTTGAGAATAATGAATTTTCGGAGTTAATTTTTTCTTATCAAAAAAATCAGCGCAGAGCCGACTACGACGTAGCTTTGTATGAACATAAGCATATCAATTAAGACCAAAAACAAGTCTAGAACTCCTGAAAAAGTATCAGCGTATCAAACCTGAAGTTTGAGGAAATTCAAATTTTAGAGTAAATATTTTTTGTTACAAAAAGGCAGCACAGAGACGGGAACTCTGCAGTTTTGTACGAAACTAAGCTTGAGCTATCATATGAGAGCAATAACAAGCCAAGAACTCCTGAAAATATATCAGCATATCACACCTGAAGTTTAAGAAAATTGAAATTTTCAGAGTAAAATTTTTTCGAAATAAAAAAGGCAGCACAAAGACGGGAACTCCGCGGTTTTGGACGAAACCAAGCTTGAGCTATCATTTGAGACCAATAGCAAGCCAAGAACTCCTGAAAATATGTCAGCATATCACACCTAAAGTTTGAGAAAATCGAAATTTCAGAGTTAATTTTTTTCGTTACAAAAAAGGCAGCACAGAGACGGGAAATCCGCAGTTTTGAACTAATCTAAGCAAGAGCTATCATTTAAGACTAAAAGCAAGCCTAGAACTCCTGAAAATATATCAGCATATCGCACCTGAAATTTGAGAAAATTTAAATTTTCAGAGTAAAATTTTTTCGTAATAAAAAAGGCAGCACAGAGACGGGAATTCCAAGGTTTTGTACGAAACCAAGCTTGAGCTATCATTTGACACCAATAACAAGCCAAGAACTCCTGAAAATATATCAGCATATCACACTTGAAGTTTGAGAAAATTTTAATTTTCAGATTAAAATTTTTTCGTAATAGAAAAGGCAGCACAGAGACGGGACCTCCGCGGTTTTGGACGAAACCAAGCTTGAGCTATCATTTGAGACCAATCACAAGACAAGAACTCCTGTTAATATATCAGCATACCACACCTAAAGTTTGAGAAAATCGAAATTTCAGAGTTAATTTTTTTCGTTACAAAAAGGGCTGCACAGGGACGGGAACTCCGCGGTTTTGAACTAATCTAAGCATGAGCTATCATTTAAGACTAAAAGCAAGCCTAGAACTCCTGAAAATATATCAGCATATCACACCTGAAGTTTGAGAAAATTTAAATTTTCAGATTAAAATTTTTTCGTAATAAAAAAGGCAGCACAGAGACGGGAACTCCGGGTTTTTGCACTAAGCTAAGCATGAGCTATCATTTAAGCCCAAAAATAAGCCTAGAACTTTTGAAAATATATCAGCATATCACACCTGATGTTTGAGAAAATCTAAATTTCAGAGTAAATATTTTCGTAATAAAAAAGTTAGCGCAGAGCCAGGAACTGCGCGGTTTTTTACGTTACCGTGCATTAGCTATCGTTTAAGACCAAAAATAAGCCTAGAACTCCTGAAAATATATTAGCATATCACACCTGAAATTTGAGAATATTGAATTTTCGGAGTTAATTTTTTCTTACCAAAAAAGTAAGCGCAGAGCCGACTACGACGTAGCTTTGTATGGACATGAGCATATCAATTAAGACCAAAAACAAGTCTAGAACTCCTGAAAAAGTATCAGCATATCACACCTAAAGTTTGAGAAAATCGAAATTTCAGAGTTAATTTTTTTCGTTACAAAAAAGGCAGCACAGAGACGGGAAATCCGCAGTTTTGAACTGATCTAAGCTTGAGCTATCATTTGAGACCAATAGCAAGCCAAGAACTCCTGAAAATATATCAGCATATCACACCTGAAATTTGAGAAAACTTAAATTTTCAGATTAAAATTTGTTCGTAATAAAAACGGCAGCACAGAGACGGGAACTCCGCGGTTTTGGACGAAACCAAGCTGGAGCTATCATTTGAGACCAATAACAAGCCAAGAACTCCTGAAAATATATCAGCATATCACACCTAAAATTTGAGAAAATCGAAATTTCAGATTGAATTTTTTTCGTTACAAAAAAGGCAGCACAGAGATGGAAACTTCGCAGTTTTGCACTAAGCTAAGCTTGAGCTATCACTTAAGCCCAAAAATAAGCCTAGAACTTTTGAAAATATATCAGCATATCACACCTGATGTTTGAGAAAATCTAAATTTCTGAGTAAATTTTTTCGTAATAAAAAAGGCAGCGCAGAGCCAGAAACTGCGTGGTTTTTTACGTTACCGTGCATTAGATATCGTTTAAGACCAAAAATAAGCCTAGAACTCCTGAAAATATATTAGCATATCACACCTGAAATTTGAGAATAATGAATTTTCGGAGTTGATTTTTTCTTATCAAAAAAATCAGCGCAGAGCCGACTACGACGTAGCTTTGTATGAACATAAGCATATCAATTAAGACCAAAAACAAGTCTAGAACTCCTGAAAAAGTATCAGCATATCAAACCTGAAGTTTGAGAAAATTCAAATTTTAGAGCAAATATTTTTTGTTACAAAAAGGCAGCACAGAGACGGGAACTCTGCGGTTTTGTACGAAACTAAGCTTGAGCTATCATATGAGACCAATAAAAAGCCAAGAACTCCTGAAAATATATCAGCATATCACACCTGAAATTTGAGAAAATTTAAATTTTTAGATTAAAATTTTTTCGTAATAAAAAAGGCAGCACAGAGACGGGAACTCCGGGTTTTTGCACTAAGCTAAGCATGAGCTATCATTTAAGCCCAAAAATAAGCCTAGAACTTTTGAAAATATATCAGCATATCACACCTGATGTTTGAGAAAATCTAAATTTCAGAGTAAATATTTTCGTAATAAAAAAGGTAGCGCAGAGCCAGGAACTGCGCGGTTTTTTACGTTACCGTGCATTAGCTATCGTTTAAGACCAAAAATAAGCCTAGAACTCCTGAAAATATATTAGCATATCACACCTGAAATTTGAGAATAATGAATTTTCGGAGTTAATTTTTTCTTATCAAAAAAATCAGCGCAGAGCCGACTACGACGTAGCTTTGTATGAACATAAGCATATCAATTAAGGACCTGGGTATGTCCTTAAACTACGTCCGGACCTGGGTATGTCCTTAAACTACGCCAAAAAGAGAGGTATGGGCACTGCGAATGGCATCTCGCTAAGTGTGGTAGGGCACGTTCAGCGAATGTCATCGCTCAAATCTGGAGCAGAGCCCGACTGGGGAAGTACCTCCACCTTACAGAAAACCACAGCCAAATAGCACTAGACCCTACTCATAGTGTTGTGTTCCTGCTGGTGAGTAAGGTTGCCAAAGAGCTCAAAGAGGACCCAGTGTGTTAACGATGAGGGACCTTCTTGTTCCTTTAGTCGTCAACACAGTGAATCCTCCTTTTTGTAAAGGGTCGGCAACGCGCATGTGACTCCTTTGGAGTAGCAGGCGTCCATAGGTTACGGTAGCTGCTTACCATCAGGCGGGCCGTATGCTTGTTTGCCACCGTCGTGGTATAAAAAAAAAAAAAAAAAAAATTAAGACCAAAAACAAGTCTAGAACTCCTGAAAAAGTATCAGCGTATCAAACCTGAAGTTTGAGGAAATTCAAATTTTAGAGTAAATATTTTTTGTTACAAAAAGGCAGCACAGAGACGGGAACTCTGCAGTTTTGTACGAAATTAAGCTTGAGCTATCATATGAGACCAATACCAAGCCAAGAACTCCTGAAAATATATCAGCATATCACACCTGAAGTTTAAGAAAATTGAAATTTTCAGAGTAAAATTTTTTCGAAATAAAAAAGGCAGCACAAAGACGGGAACTCCGCGGTTTTGGACGAAACCAAGCTTGAGCTATCATTTGAGACCAATAGCAAGCCAAGAACTCCTGAAAATATGTCAGCATATCACACCTAAAGTTTGAGAAAATCGAAATTTCAGAGTTAATTTTTTTCGTTACAAAAAAGGCAGCACAGAGACGGGAAATCCGCAGTTTTGAACTAATCTAAGCAAGAGCTATCATTTAAGACTAAAAGCAAGCCTAGAACTCCTGAAAATATATCAGCATATCGCACCTGAAATTTGAGAAAATTTAAATTTTCAGAGTAAAATTTTTTCGTAATAAAAAAGGCAGCACAGAGACGGAATTCCAAGGTTTTGTACGAAACTAAGCTTGAGCTATCATTTGACACCAATAACAAGCCAAGAACTCCTGAAAATATATCAGCATATCACACTTGAAATTTGAGAAAATTTTAATTTTCAGATTAAAATTTTTTCGTAATAAAAAAGGCAGCACAGAGACGGGAACTCCGCGGTTTTGGACGGAACAAAGCTTGAGCTATCATTTGAGACCAATCACAAGACAAGAACTCCTGTTAATATATCAGCATATCACACCTAAAGTTTGAGAAAATTTAAATTTTCAGATTAAAATTTTTTCGTAATAAAAAAGGCAGCACAGAGGCGGGAAATCCGGGTTTTTGCACTAAGCTAAGCATGAGCTATCATTTAAGCCCAAAAATAAGCCTAGAACTTTTGAAAATATATCAGCATATCACACCTGATGTTTGAGAAAATCTAAATTTCAGAGTAAATATTTTCGTAATAAAAAAGGTAGTGCAGAGCCAGGAACTGCGCGGTTTTTTACGTTACTGTGCATTAGCTATCGTTTAAGACCAAAAATAAGCCTAGAACTCCTGAAAGTATATTAGCATATCACACCTGAAATTTGAGAATATTGAATTTTCGGAGTTAATTTTTTCTTATCAAAAAAGTCAGCGCAGAGCCGACTACGACGTAGCTTTGTATGAACATAAGCATATCAATTAAGACCAAAAACAAGTCTAGAACTCCTGAAAAAGTATCAGCATATCAAACCTGAAGTTTGAGAAAATTCAAATTTTAGAGTAAATATTTTTTGTTACAAAAAGGCAGCACAGAGACGGGAACTCTGCAGTTTTGTACGAAACTAAGCTTGAGCTATCATATGAGACCAATAACAAGCCAAGAACTCCTGAAAATATATCAGCATATCACACCTAAAATTTGAGAAAATCGAAATTTCAGATTTAATTTTTTTCGTTACAAAAAAGGCAGCACAGAGATGGAAACTTCGCAGTTTTGCACTAAGCTAATCTTAAGCTATCATTTAAGCCCAAAAATAAGCCTAGAACTTTTGAAAATATATCAGCATATCACACCTGATGTTTGAGAAAATCTAAATTTCAGAGTAAATTTTTTCGTAATAAAAAAGGCAGCGCAGAGCCAGAAACTGCGTGGTTTTTTACGTTACCGTGCATTAGCTATCGTTTAAGACCAAAAATAAGCCTAGAACTCCTGAAAATATATTAGCATATCACACCTGAAATTTGAGAATAATGAATTTTCGGAGTTAATTTTTTCTTATCAAAAAAATCAGCGCAGAGCCGACTACGACGTTGCTTTGTATGAACATAAGCATATCAATTGAGACCAAAAACAAGTCTAGAACTCCTGAAAAAGTATCAGCATATCAAACCTGAAGTTTGAGAAAATTCAAATTTTAGAGTAAATATTTTTTGTTACAAAAAGGCAGCACAGAGACGGGAACTCTGCAGTTTTGTACGAAACTAAGCTTGAGCTATCATATGAGACCAATAGCAAGCCAAGAACTCCTGAAAATATATCAGCATATCACACCTAAAGTTTGAGAAAATCAAAATTTCAGATTTAATTTTTTTCTTTACAAAAAAGGCGGCACAGAGACAAGAGCTCCGCGGTTTTGAACTAATCTAAGCATGAGCTATCATTTAAGACTAAAAACAAGCCTAAAACTCCTGAAAATATATCAGCATATCACACCTGAAATTTGAGAAAACTTAAATTTTCAGAGTAAAATTTGTTCGTAATAAAAACGGCAGCACAGAGACGGGAACTCCGCGGTTTTGGACGAAACCAAGCTGGCGCTATCATTTGAGACCAATAACAAGCCAAGAACTCCTGAAAATATATCAGCATATCACACCTAAAATTTGAGAAAATCGAAATTTCAGATTTAATTTTTTTCGTTACAAAAAAGGCAGCACAGAGATGGAAACTTCGCAGTTTTGCACTAAGCTAAGCTTGAGCTATCATTTAAGCCCAAAAATAAGCCTAGAACTTTTGAAAATATATCAGCATATCACACCTGATGTTTGAGAAAATCTAAATTTCAGAGTAAATTTTTTCGTAATAAAAAAGGCAGCGCAGAGCCAGAAACTGCGTGGTTTTTTACGTTACCGTGCATTAGCTATCGTTTAAGACCATAAATAAGCCTAGAACTCCTGAAAATATATTAGCATATCACACCTGAAATTTGAGAATATTGAATTTTCGGAGTTAATTTTTTCTTATCAAAAAAGTCAGCGCAGAGCCGACTACGACGTAGCTTTGTATGGACATAAGCATATCAATAAAGACCAAAAACAAGTCTAGAACTCCTGAAAAAGTATCAGCATATCACACCTAAAGTTTGAGAAAATCGAAATTTCAGAGTTAATTTTTTTCGTTACAAAAAAGGCAGCACAGAGACGGGAAATCCGCAGTTTTGAACTGATCTAAGCTTGAGCTATCATTTGAGACCAATAGCAAGCCAAGAACTCCTGAAAATATATCAGCATGTCACACCTGAAATTTGAGAAAACTTAAATTTTCAGAGTAAAATTTGTTCGTAATAAAAACGGCAGCACAGAGACGGGAACTTTGCGGTTTTGGACGAAACCAAGCTGGAGCTATCATTTGAGACCAATAACAAGCCAAGAACTCCTGAAAATATAACAGCATATCACACCTAAAATTTGAGAAAATCGAAATTTCAGATTTAATTTTTTTCGTTACAAAGAAGGCAGCACAGAGATGGAAACTTCGCAGTTTTGCACTAAGCTAAGCTTGAGCTATCATTTCAGCCCAAAAATAAGCCTAGAACTTTTGAAAATATATCAGCATATCACACCTGATGTTTGAGAAAATCTAAATTTCAGAGTAAATTTTTTCGTAATAAAAAAGGCAGCGCAGAGCCAGAAACTGCGTGGTTTTTTACGTTACCGTGCATTAGCTATCGTTTAAGACCAAAAATAAGCCTAGAACTCCTGAAAATATATAAGCATATCACTCCTGAAATTTGAGAATAATGAATTTTCGGAGTTAATTTTTTCTTATCAAAAAAATCAGCGCAGAGCCGACTACGACGTAGCTTTTTTTGAACATAAGCATATCAATTAAGACCAAAAACAAGTCTAGAACTCCTGAAAAAGTATCAGCATATCAAACCTGAAGTTTGAGAAAATTCAAATTTTAGAGTAAATATTTTTTGTTACAAAAAGGCAGCACAGAGACGGGAACTCTGCGGTTTTGTACGAAACTAAGCTTGAGCTATCATATGAGACCAATAACAAGCCAAGAGCTCCTGAAAATATATCAGCATATCACACCAAAAGTTTGAGAAAATCAAAATTTCAGATTTAATTTTTTTCTTTACAAAAAAGGTGGCACAGAGACAAGAACTCCGCGGTTTTGAACTAATCTAAGCATGAGCTATCATTTAAGACTAAAAACAAGCCTAAAACTCCTGAAAATATATCAGCATATCACACCTGAAATTTGAGAAAACTTAAATTTTCAGAGTAAAATTTGTTCGTAATAAAAACGGCAGCACAGAGACGGGAACTCCGCAGTTTTGGACGAAACCAAGCTGGAGCTATCATTTGAGACCAATAACAAGCCAAGAACTCCTGAAAATATATCAGCATATCACACCTAAAATTTGAGAAAATCGAAATTTCAGATTTAATTTTTTTCGTTACAAAAAAGGCAGCACAGAGATGAAAACTTCGCAGTTTTGCACTAAGCTAAGCTTGAGCTATCATTTAAGCCCAAAAATAAGCCTAGAACTTTTGAAAATATATCAGCATATCACACCTGATGTTTGAGAAAATCTAAATTTCAGAGTAAATTTTTTCGTAATAAAAAAGGCAGCGCAGAGCCAGAAACTGCGTGGTTTTTTACGTTACCGTGCATTAGCTATCGTTTAAGACCAAAAATAAGCCTAGAACTCCTGAAAATATATAAGCATATCACTCCTGAAATTTGAGAATAATGAATTTTCGGAGTTAATTTTTTCTTATCAAAAAAATCAGCGCAGAGCCGACTACGACGTAGCTTTGTATGAACATAAGCATATCAATTAAGACCAAAAACAAGTCTAGAACTCCTGAAAAAGTATCAGCGTATCAAACCTGAAGTTTGAGAAAATTCAAATTTTAGAGTAAATATTTTTTGTTACAAAAAGGCAGCACAGAGACGGGAACTCTGCAGTTTTGTACGAAACTAAGCTTGAGCTATCATATGAGACCAATAACAAGGCAAGAACTCCTGAAAATATATCAGCATATCACACCTGAAATTTGAGAAAATTTAAATTTTTAGATTAAAATTTTTTCGTAATAAAAAAGGCAGCACAGAGACGGGAACTCCGGGTTTTTGCACTAAGCTAAGCATGAGCTATCATTGAAGCCCAAAAATAAGCCTAGAACTTTTGAAAATAAATCAGCATATCACACCTGATGTTTGAGAAAATCTAAATTTCAGGGTAAATATTTTCGTAATAAAAAAGGTAGCGCAGAGCCAGGAACTGCGCGGTTTTTTACGTTACCGTGCATTAGCTATCGTTTAAGACCAAAAATAAGCCTAGAACTCCTGAAAATATATTAGCATATCACACCTGAGATTTGAGAATATTGAATTTTCGGAGTTAATTTTTTCTTATCAAAAAAGTCAGCGCAGAGCCGACTACGACGTAGCTTTGTATGGACATAAGCATATCAATTAAGACCAAGAACAAGTCTAGAACTCTTGAAAAAGTATCAGCATATCACACCTAAAATTTGAGAAAATCGAAATTTCAGAGTTAATTTTTTTCGTTACAAAAAAGGCAGCACAGAGACGGGAAATCCGCAGTTTTGAACTGATCTAAGCTTGAGCTATCATTTGAGACCAATAACAAGCCAAGAACTCCTGAAAATATATCAGCATATCACACCTGAAATTTGAGAAAACTTAAATTTTCAGAGTAAAATTTGTTCGTAATAAAAACGGCAGCACAGAGACGGGAACTCCGCGGTTTTGGACGAAACCAAGCTGGAGCTATCATTTGAGACCAATAACAAGCCAAGAACTCCTGAAAATATATCAGCATATCACACCTAAAATTTGAGAAAATCGAAATTTCAGATTTAATTTTTTTCGTTACAAAAAAGGCAGCACAGAGATGGAAACTTCGCAGTTTTGCACTAAGCTAAGCTTGAGCTATCACTTAAGCCCAAAAATAAGCCAAGAACTTTTGAAAATATATCAGCATATCACACCTGATGTTTGAGAAAATCTAAATTTCTGAGTAAATTTTTTCGTAATAAAAAAGGCAGCGCAGAGCCAGAAACTGCGTGGTTTTTTACGTTACCGTGCATTAGCTATCGTTTAAGACCAAAAATAAGCCTAGAACTCCTGAAAATATATTAGCATATCACACCTGAAATTTGAGAATAATGAATTTTCGGAGTTAATTTTTTCTTATCAAAAAAATCAGCGCAGAGCCGACTACGACGTAGCTTTGTATGAACATAAGCATATCAATTAAGACCAAAAACAAGTCTAGAACTCCTGAAAAAGTATCAGCATATCAAACCTGAAGTTTGAGAAAATTCAAATTTTAGAGCAAATATTTTTTGTTACAAAAAGGCAGCACAGAGACGGGAACTCTGCGGTTTTGTACGAAACTAAGCTTGAGCTATCATATGAGACCAATAACAAGCCAAGAACTCCTGAAAATATATCAGCATATCACACCTGAAATTTGAGAAAATTTAAATTTTTAGATTAAAATTTTTTCGTAATAAAAAAGGCAGCACAGAGACGGGAACTCCAGGTTTTTGCACTAAGCTAAGCATGAGCTATCATTTAAGCCCAAAAATAAGCCTAGAACTTTTGAAAATATATCAGCATATCACACCTGATGTTTGAGAAAATCTAAATTTCAGAGTAAATATTTTCGTAATAAAAAAGGTAGCGCAGAGCCAGGAACTGCGCGGTTTTTTACGTTACCGTGCATTAGCTATCGTTTAAGACCAAAATTAAGGACCTGGGTATGTCCTTAAACTACGTCCGGACCTGGGTATGTCCTTAAACTACGCCAAAAAGAGAGGTATGGGCACTGCGAATGGCATCTCGCTAAGTGTGGTAGGGCACGTTCAGCGAATGTCATCGCTCAAATCTGGAGCAGAGCCCGACTGGGGAAGTACCTCCACCTTACAGAAAACCACAGCCAAATAGCACTAGACCCTACTCATAGTGTTGTGTTCCTGCTGGTGAGTAAGGTTGCCAAAGAGCTCAAAGAGGACCCAGTGTGTTAACGATGAGGGACCTTCTTGTTCCTTTAGTCGTCAACACAGTGAATCCTCCTTTTTGTAAAGGGTCGGCAACGCGCATGTGACTCCTTTGGAGTAGCAGGCGTCCATAGGTTACGGTAGCTGCTTACCATCAGGCGGGCCGTATGCTTGTTTGCCACCGTCGTGGTATTAAAAAAAAAAAAAAAAAAAAAAAAAAAAAAAAAAAAAAAAAAAAAAAAAAAAAAAAAAATTAAGACCAAAAACAAGTCTAGAACTCCTGAAAAAGTATCAGCGTATCAAACCTGAAGTTTGAGGAAATTCAAATTTTAGAGTAAATATTTTTTGTTACAAAAAGGCAGCACAGAGACGGGAACTCTGCAGTTTTGTACGAAATTAAGCTTGAGCTATCATATGAGACCAATACCAAGCCAAGAACTCCTGAAAATATATCAGCATATCACACCTAAAATTTGAGAAAATCAAAATTTCAGATTTAATTTTTTTCTTTACAAAAAAGGCGGCACAGAGACAAGAACTCCGCGGTTTTGAACTAATCTAAGCATGAGCTATCATTTAAGACTAAAAACAAGCCTAAAACTCCTGAAAATATATCAGCATATCACACCTGAAGTTTAAGAAAATTGAAATTTTCAGAGTAAAATTTTTTCGAAATAAAAAAGGCAGCACAAAGACGGGAACTCCGCGGTTTTGGACGAAACCAAGCTTGAGCTATCATTTGAGACCAATAGCAAGCCAAGAACTCCTGAAAATATGTCAGCATATCACACCTAAAGTTTGAGAAAATCGAAATTTCAGAGTTAATTTTTTTCGTTACAAAAAAGGCAGCACAGAGACGGGAAATCCGCAGTTTTGAACTAATCTAAGCAAGAGCTATCATTTAAGACTAAAAGCAAGCCTAGAACTCCTGAAAATATATCAGCATATCGCACCTGAAATTTGAGAAAATTTAAATTTTCAGAGTAAAATTTTTTCGTAATAAAAAAGGCAGCACAGAGACGGGAACTCCGGGTTTTTGCACCAAGCTAAGCATGAGCTATCATTTAAGCCCAAAAATAAGCCTAGAACTTTTGAAAATATATCAGCATATCACACCTGATGTTTGAGAAAATCTAAATTTCAGAGTAAATATTTTCGTAATAAAAAAGGTAGCGCAGAGCCAGGAACTGCGCGGTTTTTTACGTTACCGTGCATTAGCTATCGTTTAAGACTAAAAATAAGCCTAGAACTCCTGAAAATATATTAGCATATCACACCTGAAATTTGAGAATAATGAATTTTCGGAGTTATTTTTTTCTTATCAAAAAAATCAGCGCAGAGCCGACTACGACGTAGCTTTGTATGAACATAAGCATATCAATTAAGACCAAAAACAAGTCTAGAACTCCTGAAAAAGTATCAGCATATCAAACCTGAAGTTTGAGAAAATTCAAATTTTAGAGTAAATATTTTTTGTTACAAAAAGGCAGCACAGAGACGGGAACTCTGCAGTTTTGTACGAAACTAAGCTTGAGCTATCATATGAGACCAATAACAAGCCAAGAACTCCTGAAAATATATCAGCATATCACACCTAAAATTTGAGAAAATCGAAATTTCAGATTTAATTTTTTTCGTTACAAAAAAGGCAGCACAGAGATGGAAACTTCGCAGTTTTGCACTAAGCTAAGCTTGAGCTATCATTTAAGCCCAAAAATAAGCCTAGAACTTTTGAAAATATATCAGCATGTCACACCTGATATTTGAGAAAATCTAAATTTCAGAGTAAATTTTTTCGTAATAAAAAAGGCAGCGCAGAGCCAGAAACTGCGTGGTTTTTTACGTTACCGTGCATTAGCTATCGTTTAAGACCAAAAATAAGCCTAGAACTCCTGAAAATATATTAGCATATCACACCTGAAATTTGAGAATAATGAATTTTCGGAGTTAATTTTTTCTTATCAAAAAAATCAGCGCAGAGCCGACTACGACGTTGCTTTGTATGAACATAAGCATATCAATTAAGACCAAAAACAAGTCTAGAACTCCTGAAAATGTATCAGCATATCAAACCTGAAGTTTGAGAAAATTCAAATTTTAGAGTAAATATTTTTTGTTACAAAAAGGCAGCACAGAGACGGGAACTCTGCAGTTTTGTACGAAACTAAGCTTGAGCTATCATATGAGACCAATAACAAGCCAAGAACTCCTGAAAATATATGAGCATATCACACCTAAAGTTTGAGAAAATCAAAATTTCAGATTTAATTTTTTTCTTTACAAAAAAGGCGGCACAGAGACAAGAGCTCCGCGGTTTTGAACTAATCTAAGCATGAGCTATCATTTAAGACTAAAAACAAGCCTAAAACTCCTGAAAATATATCAGCATATCACACCTGAAATTTGAGAAAACTTAAATTTTCAGAGTAAAATTTGTTCGTAATAAAAACGGCAGCACAGAGACGGGAACTCCGCGGTTTTGGACGAAATCAAGCTGGAGCTATCATTTGAGACCAATAACAAGCCAAGAACTCCTGAAAATATATCAGCATATCACACCTAAAATTTGAGAAAATCGAAATTTCAGATTTAATTTTTTTCGTTACAAAAAAGGCAGCACAGAGATGGAAACTTCGCAGTTTTGCACTAAGCTAAGCTTGAGCTATCATTTAAGCCCAAAAATAAGCCTAGAACTTTTGAAAATATATCAGCATATCACACCTGATGTTTGAGAAAATCTAAATTTCAGAGTAAATTTTTTCGTAATAAAAAAGGCAGCGCAGAGCCAGAAACTGCGTGGTTTTTTACGTTACCGTGCATTAGCTATCGTTTAAGACCAAAAATAAGCCTAGAACTCCTGAAAATATATTAGCATATCACACCTGAAATTTGAGAATAATGAATTTTCGGAGTTAATTTTTTCTTATCAAAAAAATCAGCGCAGAGCCGACTACGACGTAGCTTTGTATGAACATAAGCATATCAATTAAGACCAAAAACAAGTCTAAAACTCCTGAAAAAGTATCAGCATATCAAACCTGAAGTTTGAGAAAATTCAAATTTTAGAGTAAATATTTTTTGTTACAAAAAGGCAGCACAGAGACGGGAACTCTGCAGTTTTGTACGAAACTAAGCTTGAGCTATCATTTGAGACCAATAGCAAGCCAAGAACTCCTGAAAATATATCAGCATGTCACACCTGAAATTTGAGAAAACTTAAATTTTCAGAGTAAAATTTGTTCGTAATAAAAACGGCAGCACAGAGACGGGAACTCC
Source organism: Pammene aurita (assembly GCA_947086415.1). NCBI lineage: Eukaryota > Metazoa > Arthropoda > Insecta > Lepidoptera > Tortricidae > Pammene > Pammene aurita. The sequence continues at coordinate 5,044,953 of OX352315.1, read as the reverse complement.
GCGGTTTTGGACGAAACCAAGCTGGAGCTATCATTTGAGACCAATAACAAGCCAAGAACTCCTGAAAATATATCAGCATATCACACCTAAAATTTGAGAAAATCGAAATTTCAGATTTAATTTTTTTCGTTACAAAAAAGGCAGCACAGAGATGGAAACTTCGCAGTTTTGCACTAAGCTAAGCTTGAGCTATCATTTAAGCCCAAAAATAAGCCTAGAACTTTTGAAAATATATCAGCATATCACACCTGATGTTTGAGAAAATCTAAATTTCAGAGTAAATTTTTCGTAATAAAAAAGGCAGCGCAGAGCCAGAAACTGCGTGGTTTTTTACGTTACCGTGCATTAGCTATCGTTTAAGACCAAAAATAAGCCTAGAACTCCTGAAAATATATTAACACATCACACCTGAAATTTGAGAATAATGAATTTTCGGAGTTAATTTTTTCTTATCAAAAAAATCAGCGCAGAGCCGACTACGACGTTGCTTTGTATGAACATAAGCATATCAATTAAGACCAAAAACAAGTCTAGAACTCCTGAAAAAGTATCAGCATATCAAACCTGAAGTTTGAGAAAATTCAAATTTTAGAGGAAATATTTTTTGTTACAAAAAGGCAGCACAGAGACGGGAACTCTGCAGTTTTGTACGAAACTAAGCTTGAGCTATCATATGAGACCAATAACAAGCCAAGAACTCCTGAAAATATATCAGCATATCACACCTAAAGTTTGAGAAAATCAAAATTTCAGATTTAATTTTTTTCTTTACAAAAAAGGCGGCACAGAGACAAGAGCTCCGCGGTTTTGAACTAATCTAAGCATGAGCTATCATTTAAGACTAAAAACAAGCCTAAAACTCCTGAAAATATATCAGCATATCACACCTGAAATTTGAGAAAACTTAAATTTTCAGAGTAAAATTTGTTCGTAATAAAAACGGCAGCACAGAGACGGGAACTCCGCGGTTTTGGACGAAATCAAGCTGGAGCTATCATTTGAGACCAATAACAAGCCAAGAACTCCTGAAAATATATCAGCATATCACACCTAAAATTTGAGAAAATCGAAATTTCAGATTTAATTTTTTTCGTTACAAAAAAGGCAGCACAGAGATGAAAACTTCGCAGTTTTGCACTAAGCTAAGCTTGAGCTATCATTTAAGCCCAAAAATAAGCCTAGAACTTTTGAAAATATATCAGCATATCACACCTGATGTTTGAGAAAATCTAAATTTCAGAGTAAATTTTTTCGTAATAAAAAAGGCAGCGCAGAGCCAGAAACTGCGTGGTTTTTTACGTTACCGTGCATAAGCTATCGTTTAAGACCAAAAATAAGCCTAGAACTCCTGAAAATATATTAGCATATCACACCTGAAATTTGAGAATAATGAATTTTCGGAGTTAATTTTTTCTTATCAAAAAAATCAGCGCAGAGCCGACTACGACGTAGCTTTGTATGAACATAAGCATATCAATTAAGACCAAAAACAAGTCTAGAACTCCTGAAAAAGTATCAGCATATCAAACCTGAAGTTTGAGAAAATTCAAATTTTAGAGCAAATATTTTTTGTTACAAAAAGGCAGCACAGAGACGGGAACTCTGCGGTTTTGTACGAAACTAAGCTTGAGCTATCATATGAGACCAATAACAAGCCAAGAACTCCTGAAAATATATCAGCATATCACACCTGAAATTTGAGAAAATTTAAATTTTTAGATTAAAATTTTTTCGTAATAAAAAAGGCAGCACAGAGACGGGAACTCCAGGTTTTTGCACTAAGCTAAGCATGAGCTATCATTTAAGCCCAAAAATAAGCCTAGAACTTTTGAAAATATATCAGCATATCACACCTGATGTTTGAGAAAATCTAAATTTCAGAGTAAATATTTTCGTTATAAAAAAGGTAGCGCAGAGCCAGGAACTGCGCGGTTTTTTACGTTACCGTGCATTAGCTATCGTTTAAGACCAAAAATAAGCCTAGAACTCCTGAAAATATATTAGCATATCACACCTGAAATTTGAGAATAATGAATTTTCGGAGTAAATTTTTTCTTATCAAAAAAATCAGCGCAGAGCCGACTACGACGTAGCTTTGTATGAACATAAGCATATCAATTAAGGACCTGGGTATGTCCTTAAACTACGTCCGGACCTGGGTATGTCCTTAAACTACGCCAAAAAGAGAGGTATGGGCACTGCGAATGGCATCTCGCTAAGTGTGGTAGGGCACGTTCAGCGAATGTCATCGCTCAAATCTGGAGCAGAGCCCGACTGGGGAAGTACCTCCACCTTACAGAAAACCACAGCCAAATAGCACTAGACCCTACTCATAGTGTTGTGTTCCTGCTGGTGAGTAAGGTTGCCAAAGAGCTCAAAGAGGACCCAGTGTGTTAACGATGAGGGACCTTCTTGTTCCTTTAGTCGTCAACACAGTGAATCCTCCTTTTTGTAAAGGGTCGGCAACGCGCATGTGACTCCTTTGGAGTAGCAGGCGTCCATAGGTTACGGTAGCTGCTTACCATCAGGCGGGCCGTATGCTTGTTTGCCACCGTCGTGGTATTAAAAAAAAAAAAAAAAAAAAAAAAAAAAAAAAAAAAAAAAAAAAAAAAAAAAAAAAAAAATTAAGACCAAAAACAAGTCTAGAACTCCTGAAAAAGTATCAGCGTATCAAACCTGAAGTTTGAGGAAATTCAAATTTTAGAGTAAATATTTTTTGTTACAAAAAGGCAGCACAGAGACGGGAACTCTGCAGTTTTGTACGAAATTAAGCTTGAGCTATCATATGAGACCAATACCAAGCCAAGAACTCCTGAAAATATATCAGCATATCACACCTAAAGTTTGAGAAAATCAAAATTTCAGATTTAATTTTTTTCTTTACAAAAAAGGCGGCACAGAGACAAGAACTCCGCGGTTTTGAACTAATCTAAGCATGAGCTATCATTTAAGACTAAAAACAAGCCTAAAACTCCTGAAAATATATCAGCATATCACACCTGAAGTTTAAGAAAATTGAAATTTTCAGAGTAAAATTTTTTCGAAATAAAAAAGGCAGCACAAAGACGGGAACTCCGCGGTTTTGGACGAAACCAAGCTTGAGCTATCATTTGAGACCAATAGCAAGCCAAGAACTCCTGAAAATATGTCAGCATATCACACCTAAAGTTTGAGAAAATCGAAATTTCAGAGTTAATTTTTTTCGTTACAAAAAAGGCAGCACAGAGACGGGAAATCCGCAGTTTTGAACTAATCTAAGCAAGAGCTATCATTTAAGACTAAAAGCAAGCCTAGAACTCCTGAAAATATATCAGCATATCGCACCTGAAATTTGAGAAAATTTAAATTTTAAGAGTAAAATTTTTTCGTAATAAAAAAGGCAGCACAGAGACGGGAACTCCGGGTTTTTGCACCAAGCTAAGCATGAGCTATCATTTAAGCCCAAAAATAAGCCTAGAACTTTTGAAAATATATCAGCATATCACACCTGATGTTTGAGAAAATCTAAATTTCAGAGTAAATATTTTCGTAATAAAAAAGGTAGCGCAGAGCCAGGAACTGCGCGGTTTTTTACGTTACCGTGCATTAGCTATCGTTTAAGACCAAAAATAAGCCTAGAACTCCTGAAAATATATTAGCATATCACACCTGAAATTTGAGAATAATGAATTTTCGGAGTTAATTTTTTCTTATCAAAAAAATCAGCGCAGAGCCGACTACGACGTAGCTTTGTATGAACATAAGCATATCAATTAAGACCAAAAACAAGTCTAGAACTCCTGAAAAAGTATCAGCATATCAAACCTGAAGTTTGAGAAAATTCAAATTTTAGAGTAAATATTTTTTGTTACAAAAAGGCAGCACAGAGACGGGAACTCTGCAGTTTTGTACGAAACTAAGCTTGAGCTATCATATGAGACCAATAACAAGCCAAGAACTCCTGAAAATATATCAGCATATCACACCTAAAATTTGAGAAAATCGAAATTTCAGATTTAATTTTTTTCGTTACAAAAAAGGCAGCACAGAGATGGAAACTTCGCAGTTTTGCACTAAGCTAAGCTTGAGCTATCATTTAAGCCCAAAAATAAGCCTAGAACTTTTGAAAATATATCAGCATGTCACACCTGATATTTGAGAAAATCTAAATTTCAGAGTAAATTTTTTCGTAATAAAAAAGGCAGCGCAGAGCCAGAAACTGCGTGGTTTTTTACGTTACCGTGCATTAGCTATCGTTTAAGACCAAAAATAAGCCTAGAACTCCTGAAAATATATTAGCATATCACACCTGAAATTTGAGAATAATGAATTTTCGGAGTTAATTTTTTCTTATCAAAAAAATCAGCGCAGAGCCGACTACGACGTTGCTTTGTATGAACATAAGCATATCAATTAAGACCAAAAACAAGTCTAGAACTCCTGAAAATGTATCAGCATATCAAACCTGAAGTTTGAGAAAATTCAAATTTTAGAGTAAATATTTTTTGTTACAAAAAGGCAGCACAGAGACGGGAACTCTGCAGTTTTGTACGAAACTAAGCTTGAGCTATCATATGAGACCAATAACAAGCCAAGAACTCCTGAAAATATATGAGCATATCACACCTAAAGTTTGAGAAAATCAAAATTTCAGATTTAATTTTTTTCTTTACAAAAAAGGCGGCACAGAGACAAGAGCTCCGCGGTTTTGAACTAATCTAAGCATGAGCTATCATTTAAGACTAAAAACAAGCCTAAAACTCCTGAAAATATATCAGCATATCACACCTGAAATTTGAGAAAACTTAAATTTTCAGAGTAAAATTTGTTCGTAATAAAAACGGCAGCACAGAGACGGGAACTCCGCGGTTTTGGACGAAATCAAGCTGGAGCTATCATTTGAGACCAATAACAAGCCAAGAACTCCTGAAAATATATCAGCATATCACACCTAAAATTTGAGAAAATCGAAATTTCAGATTTAATTTTTTTCGTTACAAAAAAGGCAGCACAGAGATGGAAACTTCGCAGTTTTGCACTAAGCTAAGCTTGAGCTATCATTTAAGCCCAAAAATAAGCCTAGAACTTTTGAAAATATATCAGCATATCACACCTGATGTTTGAGAAAATCTAAATTTCAGAGTAAATTTTTTCGTAATAAAAAAGGCAGCGCAGAGCCAGAAACTGCGTGGTTTTTTACGTTACCGTGCATTAGCTATCGTTTAAGACCAAAAATAAGCCTAGAACTCCTGAAAATATATTAGCATATCACACCTGAAATTTGAGAATAATGAATTTTCGGAGTTAATTTTTTCTTATCAAAAAAATCAGCGCAGAGCCGACTACGACGTAGCTTTGTATGAACATAAGCATATCAATTAAGACCAAAAACAAGTCTAAAACTCCTGAAAAAGTATCAGCATATCAAACCTGAAGTTTGAGAAAATTCAAATTTTAGAGTAAATATTTTTTGTTACAAAAAGGCAGCACAGAGACGGGAACTCTGCAGTTTTGTACGAAACTAAGCTTGAGCTATCATTTGAGACCAATAGCAAGCCAAGAACTCCTGAAAATATATCAGCATGTCACACCTGAAATTTGAGAAAACTTAAATTTTCAGAGTAAAATTTGTTCGTAATAAAAACGGCAGCACAGAGACGGGAACTCCGCGGTTTTGGACGAAACCAAGCTGGAGCTATCATTTGAGACCAATAACAAGCCAAGAACTCCTGAAAATATATCAGCATATCACACCTAAAATTTGAGAAAATCGAAATTTCAGATTTAATTTTTTTCGTTACAAAAAAGGCAGCACAGAGATGGAAACTTCGCAGTTTTGCACTAAGCTAAGCTTGAGCTATCATTTAAGCCCAAAAATAAGCCTAGAACTTTTGAAAATATATCAGCATATCACACCTGATGTTTGAGAAAATCTAAATTTCAGAGTAAATTTTTCGTAATAAAAAAGGCAGCGCAGAGCCAGAAACTGCGTGGTTTTTTACGTTACCGTGCATTAGCTATCGTTTAAGACCAAAAATAAGCCTAGAACTCCTGAAAATATATTAACATATCACACCTGAAATTTGAGAATAATGAATTTTCGGAGTTAATTTTTTCTTATCAAAAAAATCAGCGCAGAGCCGACTACGACGTTGCTTTGTATGAACATAAGCATATCAATTAAGACCAAAAACAAGTCTAGAACTCCTGAAAAAGTATCAGCATATCAAACCTGAAGTTTGAGAAAATTCAAATTTTAGAGTAAATATTTTTTGTTACAAAAAGGCAGCACAGAGACGGGAACTCTGCAGTTTTGTACGAAACTAAGCTTGAGCTATCATATGAGACCAATAACAAGCCAAGAACTCCTGAAAATATATCAGCATATCACACCTAAAGTTTGAGAAAATCAAAATTTCAGATTTAATTTTTTTCTTTACAAAAAAGGCGGCACAGAGACAAGAGCTCCGCGGTTTTGAACTAATCTAAGCATGAGCTATCATTTAAGACTAAAAACAAGCCTAAAACTCCTGAAAATATATCAGCATATCACACCTGAAATTTGAGAAAACTTAAATTTTCAGAGTAAAATTTGTTCGTAATAAAAACGGCAGCACAGAGACGGGAACTCCGCGGTTTTGGACGAAATCAAGCTGGAGCTATCATTTGAGACCAATAACAAGCCAAGAACTCCTGAAAATATATCAGCATATCACACCTAAAATTTGAGAAAATCGAAATTTCAGATTTAATTTTTTTCGTTACAAAAAAGGCAGCACAGAGATGAAAACTTCGCAGTTTTGCACTAAGCTAAGCTTGAGCTATCATTTAAGCCCAAAAATAAGCCTAGAACTTTTGAAAATATATCAGCATATCACACCTGATGTTTGAGAAAATCTAAATTTCAGAGTAAATTTTTTCGTAATAAAAAAGGCAGCGCAGAGCCAGAAACTGCGTGGTTTTTTACGTTACCGTGCATTAGCTATCGTTTAAGACCAAAAATAAGCCTAGAACTCCTGAAAATATATTAGCATATCACACCTGAAATTTGAGAATAATGAATTTTCGGAGTTAATTTTTTCTTATCAAAAAAATCAGCGCAGAGCCGACTACGACGTAGCTTTGTATGAACATAAGCATATCAATTAAGACCAAAAACAAGTCTAGAACTCCTGAAAAAGTATCAGCATATCAAACCTGAAGTTTGAGAAAATTCAAATTTTAGAGCAAATATTTTTTGTTACAAAAAGGCAGCACAGAGACGGGAACTCTGCGGTTTTGTACGAAACTAAGCTTGAGCTATCATATGAGACCAATAACAAGCCAAGAACTCCTGAAAATATATCAGCATATCACACCTGAAATTTGAGAAAATTTAAATTTTTAGATTAAAATTTTTTCGTAATAAAAAAGGCAGCACAGAGACGGGAACTCCAGGTTTTTGCACTAAGCTAAGCATGAGCTATCATTTAAGCCCAAAAATAAGCCTAGAACTTTTGAAAATATATCAGCATATCACACCTGATGTTTGAGAAAATCTAAATTTCAGAGTAAATATTTTCGTTATAAAAAAGGTAGCGCAGAGCCAGGAACTGCGCGGTTTTTTACGTTACCGTGCATTAGCTATCGTTTAAGACCAAAAATAAGCCTAGAACTCCTGAAAATATATTAGCATATCACACCTGAAATTTGAGAATAATGAATTTTCGGAGTAAATTTTTTCTTATCAAAAAAATCAGCGCAGAGCCGACTACGACGTAGCTTTGTATGAACATAAGCATATCAATTAAGGACCTGGGTATGTCCTTAAACTACGTCCGGACCTGGGTATGTCCTTAAACTACGCCAAAAAGAGAGGTATGGGCACTGCGAATGGCATCTCGCTAAGTGTGGTAGGGCACGTTCAGCGAATGTCATCGCTCAAATCTGGAGCAGAGCCCGACTGGGGAAGTACCTCCACCTTACAGAAAACCACAGCCAAATAGCACTAGACCCTACTCATAGTGTTGTGTTCCTGCTGGTGAGTAAGGTTGCCAAAGAGCTCAAAGAGGACCCAGTGTGTTAACGATGAGGGACCTTCTTGTTCCTTTAGTCGTCAACACAGTGAATCCTCCTTTTTGTAAAGGGTCGGCAACGCGCATGTGACTCCTTTGGAGTAGCAGGCGTCCATAGGTTACGGTAGCTGCTTACCATCAGGCGGGCCGTATGCTTGTTTGCCACCGTCGTGGTATTAAAAAAAAAAAAAAAAAAAAAAAAAAAAAAAAAAAAAAAAAAAAAAAAAAAAAATTAAGACCAAAAACAAGTCTAGAACTCCTGAAAAAGTATCAGCGTATCAAACCTGAAGTTTGAGGAAATTCAAATTTTAGAGTAAATATTTTTTGTTACAAAAAGGCAGCACAGAGACGGGAACTCTGCAGTTTTGTACGAAATTAAGCTTGAGCTATCATATGAGACCAATACCAAGCCAAGAACTCCTGAAAATATATCAGCATATCACACCTAAAGTTTGAGAAAATCAAAATTTCAGATTTAATTTTTTTCTTTACAAAAAAGGCGGCACAGAGACAAGAACTCCGCGGTTTTGAACTAATCTAAGCATGAGCTATCATTTAAGACTAAAAACAAGCCTAAAACTCCTGAAAATATATCAGCATATCACACCTGAAGTTTAAGAAAATTGAAATTTTCAGAGTAAAATTTTTTCGAAATAAAAAAGGCAGCACAAAGACGGGAACTCCGCGGTTTTGGACGAAACCAAGCTTGAGCTATCATTTGAGACCAATAGCAAGCCAAGAACTCCTGAAAATATGTCAGCATATCACACCTAAAGTTTGAGAAAATCGAAATTTCAGAGTTAATTTTTTTCGTTACAAAAAAGGCAGCACAGAGACGGGAAATCCGCAGTTTTGAACTAATCTAAGCAAGAGCTATCATTTAAGACTAAAAGCAAGCCTAGAACTCCTGAAAATATATCAGCATATCGCACCTGAAATTTGAGAAAATTTAAATTTTAAGAGTAAAATTTTTTCGTAATAAAAAAGGCAGCACAGAGACGGGAACTCCGGGTTTTTGCACCAAGCTAAGCATGAGCTATCATTTAAGCCCAAAAATAAGCCTAGAACTTTTGAAAATATATCAGCATATCACACCTGATGTTTGAGAAAATCTAAATTTCAGAGTAAATATTTTCGTAATAAAAAAGGTAGCGCAGAGCCAGGAACTGCGCGGTTTTTTACGTTACCGTGCATTAGCTATCGTTTAAGACCAAAAATAAGCCTAGAACTCCTGAAAATATATTAGCATATCACACCTGAAATTTGAGAATAATGAATTTTCGGAGTTAATTTTTTCTTATCAAAAAAATCAGCGCAGAGCCGACTACGACGTAGCTTTGTATGAACATAAGCATATCAATTAAGACCAAAAACAAGTCTAGAACTCCTGAAAAAGTATCAGCATATCAAACCTGAAGTTTGAGAAAATTCAAATTTTAGAGTAAATATTTTTTGTTACAAAAAGGCAGCACAGAGACGGGAACTCTGCAGTTTTGTACGAAACTAAGCTTGAGCTATCATATGAGACCAATAACAAGCCAAGAACTCCTGAAAATATATCAGCATATCACACCTAAAATTTGAGAAAATCGAAATTTCAGATTTAATTTTTTTCGTTACAAAAAAGGCAGCACAGAGATGGAAACTTCGCAGTTTTGCACTAAGCTAAGCTTGAGCTATCATTTAAGCCCAAAAATAAGCCTAGAACTTTTGAAAATATATCAGCATGTCACACCTGATATTTGAGAAAATCTAAATTTCAGAGTAAATTTTTTCGTAATAAAAAAGGCAGCGCAGAGCCAGAAACTGCGTGGTTTTTTACGTTACCGTGCATTAGCTATCGTTTAAGACCAAAAATAAGCCTAGAACTCCTGAAAATATATTAGCATATCACACCTGAAATTTGAGAATAATGAATTTTCGGAGTTAATTTTTTCTTATCAAAAAAATCAGCGCAGAGCCGACTACGACGTTGCTTTGTATGAACATAAGCATATCAATTAAGACCAAAAACAAGTCTAGAACTCCTGAAAATGTATCAGCATATCAAACCTGAAGTTTGAGAAAATTCAAATTTTAGAGTAAATATTTTTTGTTACAAAAAGGCAGCACAGAGACGGGAACTCTGCAGTTTTGTACGAAACTAAGCTTGAGCTATCATTTGAGACCAATAGCAAGCCAAGAACTCCTGAAAATATATCAGCATGTCACACCTGAAATTTGAGAAAACTTAAATTTTCAGAGTAAAATTTGTTCGTAATAAAAACGGCAGCACAGAGACGGGAACTCCGCGGTTTTGGACGAAACCAAGCTGGAGCTATCATTTGAGACCAATAACAAGCCAAGAACTCCTGAAAATATATCAGCATATCACACCTAAAATTTGAGAAAATCGAAATTTCAGATTTAATTTTTTTCGTTACAAAAAAGGCAGCACAGAGATGGAAACTTCGCAGTTTTGCACTAAGCTAAGCTTGAGCTATCATTTAAGCCCAAAAATAAGCCTAGAACTTTTGAAAATATATCAGCATATCACACCTGATGTTTGAGAAAATCTAAATTTCAGAGTAAATTTTTCGTAATAAAAAAGGCAGCGCAGAGCCAGAAACTGCGTGGTTTTTTACGTTACCGTGCATTAGCTATCGTTTAAGACCAAAAATAAGCCTAGAACTCCTGAAAATATATTAACATATCACACCTGAAATTTGAGAATAATGAATTTTCGGAGTTAATTTTTTCTTATCAAAAAAATCAGCGCAGAGCCGACTACGACGTTGCTTTGTATGAACATAAGCATATCAATTAAGACCAAAAACAAGTCTAGAACTCCTGAAAAAGTATCAGCATATCAAACCTGAAGTTTGAGAAAATTCAAATTTTAGAGTAAATATTTTTTGTTACAAAAAGGCAGCACAGAGACGGGAACTCTGCAGTTTTGTACGAAACTAAGCTTGAGCTATCATATGAGACCAATAACAAGCCAAGAACTCCTGAAAATATATCAGCATATCACACCTAAAGTTTGAGAAAATCAAAATTTCAGATTTAATTTTTTTCTTTACAAAAAAGGCGGCACAGAGACAAGAACTCCGCGGTTTTGAACTAATCTAAGCATGAGCTATCATTTAAGACTAAAAACAAGCCTAAAACTCCTGAAAATATATCAGCATATCACACCTGAAATTTGAGAAAACTTAAATTTTCAGAGTAAAATTTGTTCGTAATAAAAACGGCAGCACAGAGACGGGAACTCCGCGGTTTTGGACGAAATCAAGCTGGAGCTATCATTTGAGACCAATAACAAGCCAAGAACTCCTGAAAATATATCAGCATATCACACCTAAAATTTGAGAAAATCGAAATTTCAGATTTAATTTTTTTCGTTACAAAAAAGGCAGCACAGAGATGAAAACTTCGCAGTTTTGCACTAAGCTAAGCTTGAGCTATCATTTAAGCCCAAAAATAAGCCTAGAACTTTTGAAAATATATCAGCATATCACACCTGATGTTTGAGAAAATCTAAATTTCAGAGTAAATTTTTTCGTAATAAAAAAGGCAGCGCAGAGCCAGAAACTGCGTGGTTTTTTACGTTACCGTGCATTAGCTATCGTTTAAGACCAAAAATAAGCCTAGAACTCCTGAAAATATATTAGCATATCACACCTGAAATTTGAGAATAATGAATTTTCGGAGTTAATTTTTTCTTATCAAAAAAATCAGCGCAGAGCCGACTACGACGTAGCTTTGTATGAACATAAGCATATCAATTAAGACCAAAAACAAGTCTAGAACTCCTGAAAAAGTATCAGCATATCAAACCTGAAGTTTGAGAAAATTCAAATTTTAGAGCAAATATTTTTTGTTACAAAAAGGCAGCACAGAGACGGGAACTCTGCGGTTTTGTACGAAACTAAGCTTGAGCTATCATATGAGACCAATAACAAGCCAAGAACTCCTGAAAATATATCAGCATATCACACCTGAAATTTGAGAAAATTTAAATTTTTAGATTAAAATTTTTTCGTAATAAAAAAGGCAGCACAGAGACGGGAACTCCAGGTTTTTGCACTAAGCTAAGCATGAGCTATCATTTAAGCCCAAAAATAAGCCTAGAACTTTTGAAAATATATCAGCATATCACACCTGATGTTTGAGAAAATCTAAATTTCAGAGTAAATATTTTCGTTATAAAAAAGGTAGCGCAGAGCCAGGAACTGCGCGGTTTTTTACGTTACCGTGCATTAGCTATCGTTTAAGACCAAAAATAAGCCTAGAACTCCTGAAAATATATTAGCATATCACACCTGAAATTTGAGAATAATGAATTTTCGGAGTAAATTTTTTCTTATCAAAAAAATCAGCGCAGAGCCGACTACGACGTAGCTTTGTATGAACATAAGCATATCAATTAAGGACCTGGGTATGTCCTTAAACTACGTCCGGACCTGGGTATGTCCTTAAACTACGCCAAAAAGAGAGGTATGGGCACTGCGAATGGCATCTCGCTAAGTGTGGTAGGGCACGTTCAGCGAATGTCATCGCTCAAATCTGGAGCAGAGCCCGACTGGGGAAGTACCTCCACCTTACAGAAAACCACAGCCAAATAGCACTAGACCCTACTCATAGTGTTGTGTTCCTGCTGGTGAGTAAGGTTGCCAAAGAGCTCAAAGAGGACCCAGTGTGTTAACGATGAGGGACCTTCTTGTTCCTTTAGTCGTCAACACAGTGAATCCTCCTTTTTGTAAAGGGTCGGCAACGCGCATGTGACTCCTTTGGAGTAGCAGGCGTCCATAGGTTACGGTAGCTGCTTACCATCAGGCGGGCCGTATGCTTGTTTGCCACCGTCGTGGTATAAAAAAAAAAAAAAAAAAAATTAAGACCAAAAACAAGTCTAGAACTCCTGAAAAAGTATCAGCGTATCAAACCTGAAGTTTGAGGAAATTCAAATTTTAGAGTAAATATTTTTTGTTACAAAAAGGCAGCACAGAGACGGGAACTCTGCAGTTTTGTACGAAATTAAGCTTGAGCTATCATATGAGACCAATAACAAGCCAAGAACTCCTGAAAATATATCAGCATATCACACCTAAAGTTTGAGAAAATCAAAATTTCAGATTTAATTTTTTTCTTTACAAAAAAGGCGGCACAGAGACAAGAACTCCGCGGTTTTGAACTAATCTAAGCATGAGCTATCATTTAAGACTAAAAACAAGCCTAAAACTCCTGAAAATATATCAGCATATCACACCTGAATTTTAAGAAAATTGAAATTTTCAGAGTAAAATTTTTTCGAAATAAAAAAATCAGCACAAAGACGGGAACTCCGCGGTTTTGGACGAAACCAAGCTTGAGCTATCATTTGAGACCAATAGCAAGCCAAGAACTCCTGAAAATATGTCAGCATATCACACCTAAAGTTTGAGAAAATCGAAATTTCAGAGTTAATTTTTTTCGTTACAAAAAAGGCAGCACAGAGACGGGAAATCCGCAGTTTTGAACTAATCTAAGCAAGAGCTATCATTTAAGACTAAAAGCAAGCCTAGAACTCCTGAAAATATATCAGCATATCGCACCTGAAATTTGAGAAAATTTAAATTTTCAGAGTAAAATTTTTTCGTAATAAAAAAGGCAGCACAGAGACGGGAACTCCGGGTTTTTGCACTAAGCTAAGCATGAGCTATCATTTAAGCCCAAAAATAAGCCTAGAACTTTTGAAAATATATCAGCATATCACACCTGATGTTTGAGAATATCTAAATTTCAGAGTAAATATTTTCGTAATAAAAAAGGTAGCGCAGAGCCAGGAACTGCGCGGTTTTTTACGTTACCGTGCATTAGCTATCGTTTAAGACCAAAAATAAGCCTAGAACTCCTGAAAATATATTAGCATATCACACCTGAAATTTGAGAATAATGAATTTTCGGAGTTAATTTTTTCTTATCAAAAAAATCAGCGCAGAGCCGACTACGACGTTGCTTTGTATGAACATAAGCATATCAATTAAGACCAAAAACAAGTCTAGAACTCCTGAAAAAGTATCAGCATATCAAACCTGAAGTTTGAGAAAATTCAAATTTTAGAGTAAATATTTTTTGTTACAAAAAGGCAGCACAGAGACGGGAACTCTGCAGTTTTGTACGAAACTAAGCTTGAGCTATCATATGAGACCAATAACAAGCCAAGAACTCCTGAAAATATATCAGCATATCACACCTAAAGTTTGAGAAAATCAAAATTTCAGATTTAATTTTTTTCTTTACAAAAAAGGCGGCACAGAGACAAGAGCTCCGCGGTTTTGAACTAATCTAAGCATGAGCTATCATTTAAGACTAAAAACAAGCCTAAAACTCCTGAAAATATATCAGCATATCACACCTGAAATTTGAGAAAACTTAAATTTTCAGAGTAAAATTTGTTCGTAATAAAAACGGCAGCACAGAGACGGGAACTCCGCGGTTTTGGACGAAATCAAGCTGGAGCTATCATTTGAGACCAATAACAAGCCAAGAACTCCTGAAAATATATCAGCATATCACACCTAAAATTTGAGAAAATCGAAATTTCAGATTTAATTTTTTTCGTTACAAAAAAGGCAGCACAGAGATGGAAACTTCGCAGTTTTGCACTAAGCTAAGCTTGAGCTATCATTTAAGCCCAAAAATAAGCCTAGAACTTTTGAAAATATATCAGCATATCACACCTGATGTGTGAGAAAATCTAAATTTCAGAGTAAATTTTTTCGTAATAAAAAAGGCAGCGCAGAGCCAGAAACTGCGTGGTTTTTTACGTTACCGTGCATTAGCTATCGTTAAAGACCAAAAATAAGCCTAGAACTCCTGAAAATATATTAGCATATCACACCTGAAATTTGAGAATAATGAATTTTCGGAGTTAATTTTTTCTTATCAAAAAAATCAGCGCAGAGCCGACTACGACGTAGCTTTGTATGAACATAAGCATATCAATTAAGACCAAAAACAAGTCTAGAACTCCTGAAAAAGTATCAGCATATCAAACCTGAAGTTTGAGAAAATTCAAATTTTAGAGTAAATATTTTTTGTTACAAAAAGGCAGCACAGAGACGGGAACTCTGCAGTTTTGTACGAAACTAAGCTTGAGCTATCATTTGAGACCAATAGCAAGCCAAGAACTCCTGAAAATATATCAGCATGTCACACCTGAAGTTTGAGAAAACTTAAATTTTCAGAGTAAAATTTGTTCGTAATAAAAACGGCAGCACAGAGACGGGAACTCCGCGGTTTTGGACGAAATCAAGCTGGAGCTATCATTTGAGACCAATAACAAGCCAAGAACTCCTGAAAATATATCAGCATATCACACCTAAAATTTGAGAAAATCGAAATTTCAGATTTAATTTTTTTCGTTACAAAAAAGGCAGCACAGAGATGGAAACTTCGCAGTTTTGCACTAAGCTAAGCTTGAGCTATCATTTAAGCCCAAAAATAAGCCTAGAACTTTTGAAAATATATCAGCATATCACACCTGATGTGTGAGAAAATCTAAATTTCAGAGTAAATTTTTTCGTAATAAAAAAGGCAGCGCAGAGCCAGAAACTGCGTGGTTTTTTACATTACCGTGCATTAGCTATCGTTTAAGACCAAAAATAAGCCTAGAACTCCTGAAAATATATTAGCATATCACACCTGAAATTTGAGAATAATGAATTTTCGGAGTTAATTTTTTCTTATCAAAAAAATCAGCGCAGAGCCGACTACGACGTAGCTTTGTATGAACATAAGCATATCAATTAAGACCAAAAACAAGTCTAGAACTCCTGAAAAAGTATCAGCATATCAAACCTGAAGTTTGAGAAAATTCAAATTTTAGAGCAAATATTTTTTGTTACAAAAAGGCAGCACAGAGACGGGAACTCTGCGGTTTTGTACGAAACTAAGCTTGAGCTATCATATGAGACCAATAACAAGCCAAGAACTCCTGAAAATATATCAGCATATCGCACCTGAAATTTGAGAAAATTTAAATTTTCAGAGTAAAATTTTTTCGTAATAAAAAAGGCAGCACAGAGACGGGAACTCCGGGTTTTTGCACTAAGCTAAGCATGAGCTATCATTTAAGCCCAAAAATAAGCCTAGAACTTTTGAAAATATATCAGCATATCACACCTGATGTTTGAGAAAATCTAAATTTCAGAGTAAATATTTTCGTAATAAAAAAGGTAGCGCAGAGCCAGGAACTGCGCGGTTTTTTACGTTACCGTGCATTAGCTATCGTTTAAGACCAAAAATAAGCCTAGAACTCCTGAAAATATATTAGCATATCACACCTGAAATTTGAGAATAATGAATTTTCGGAGTTAATTTTTTCTTATCAAAAAAATCAGCGCAGAGCCGACTACGACGTTGCTTTGTATGAACATAAGCATATCAATTAAGACCAAAAACAAGTCTAGAACTCCTGAAAAAGTATCAGCATATCAAACCTGAAGTTTGAGAAAATTCAAATTTTAGAGTAAATATTTTTTGTTACAAAAAGGCAGCACAGAGACGGGAACTCTGCAGTTTTGTACGAAACTAAGCTTGAGCTATCATATGAGACCAATAACAAGCCAAGAACTCCTGAAAATATATCAGCATATCACACCTAAAGTTTGAGAAAATCAAAATTTCAGATTTAATTTTTTTCTTTACAAAAAAGGCGGCACAGAGACAAGAGCTCCGCGGTTTTGAACTAATCTAAGCATGAGCTATCATTTAAGACTAAAAACAAGCCTAAAACTCCTGAAAATATATCAGCATATCACACCTGAAATTTGAGAAAACTTAAATTTTCAGAGTAAAATTTGTTCGTAATAAAAACGGCAGCACAGAGACGGGAACTCCGCGGTTTTGGACGAAATCAAGCTGGAGCTATCATTTGAGACCAATAACAAGCCAAGAACTCCTGAAAATATATCAGCATATCACACCTAAAATTTGAGAAAATCGAAATTTCAGATTTAATTTTTTTCGTTACAAAAAAGGCAGCACAGAGATGGAAACTTCGCAGTTTTGCACTAAGCTAAGCTTGAGCTATCATTTCAGCCCACAAATAAGCCTAGAACTTTTGAAAATATATCAGCATATCACACCTGATGTTTGAGAAAATCTAAATTTCAGAGTAAATTTTTTCGTAATAATAAAGGCAGCGCAGAGCCAGAAACTGCGTGGTTTTTTACGTTACCGTGCATTAGCTATCGTTTAAGACCAAAAATAAGCCTAGAACTCCTGAAAATATATTAGCATATCACACCTGAAATTTGAGAATAATGAAATTTCGGAGTTAATTTTTTCTTGTCAAAAAAATCAGCTTAGAGCCGACTACGACGTAGCTTTGTATGAACATAAGCATATCAATTAAGACCAAAAACAAGTCTAGAACTCCTGAAAAAGTATCAGCATATCAAACCTGAAGTTTGAGAAAATTCAAATTTTAGAGTAAATATTTTTTGTTACAAAAAGGCAGCACAGAGACGGGAACTCTGCAGTTTTGTACGAAACTAAGCTTGAGCTATCATTTGAGACCAATAGCAAGCCAAGAACTCCTGAAAATATATCAGCATGTCACACCTGAAATTTGAGAAAACTTAAATTTTCAGAGTAAAATTTGTTCGTAATAAAAACGGCAGCACAGAGACGGGAACTCCGCGGTTTTGGACGAAACCAAGCTGGAGCTATCATTTGAGACCAATAACAAGCCAAGAACTCCTGAAAATATATCAGCATATCACACCTAAAATTTGAGAAAATCGAAATTTCAGATTTAATTTTTTTCGTTACAAAAAAGGCAGCACAGAGATGGAAACTTCGCAGTTTTGCACTAAGCTAAGCTTGAGCTATCATTTCAGCCCAAAAATAAGCCTAGAACTTTTGAAAATATATCAGCATATCACACCTGATGTTTGAGAAAATCTAAATTTCAGAGTAAATTTTTTCGTAATAAAAAAGGCAGCACAGAGATGGAAACTTCGCAGTTTTGCACTAAGCTAAGCTTGAGCTATCATTTAAGCCCAAAAATAAGCCTAGAACTTTTGAAAATATATCAGCATATCACACCTGATGTTTGAGAAAATCTAAATTTCAGAGTAAATTTTTTCGTAATAAAAAAGGCAGCGCAGAGCCAGAAACTGCGTGGTTTTTTACGTTACCGTGCATTAGCTATCGTTTAAGACCAAAAATAAGCCTAGAACTCCTGAAAATATATTAGCATATCACACCTGAAATTTGAGAATAATGAAATTTCGGAGTTAATTTTTTCTTATCAAAAAAATCAGCGCAGAGCCGACTACGACGTAGCTTTGTATGAACATAAGCATATCAATTAAGACCAAAAACAAGTCTAGAACTCCTGAAAAAGTATCAGCATATCAAACCTGAAGTTTGAGAAAATTCAAATTTTAGAGTAAATATTTTTTGTTACAAAAAGGCAGCACAGAGACGGGAACTCTGCAGTTTTGTACGAAACTAAGCTTGAGCTATCATTTGAGACCAATAGCAAGCCAAGAACTCCTGAAAATATATCAGCATGTCACACCTGAAATTTGAGAAAACTTAAATTTTCAGAGTAAAATTTGTTCGTAATAAAAACGGCAGCACAGAGACGGGAACTCCGCGGTTTTGGACGAAACCAAGCTGGAGCTATCATTTGAGACCAATAACAAGCCAAGAACTCCTGAAAATATATCAGCATATCACACCTAAAATTTGAGAAAATCGAAATTTCAGATTTAATTTTTTTCGTTACAAAAAAGGCAGCACAGAGATGGAAACTTCGCAGTTTTGCACTAAGCTAAGCTTGAGCTATCATTTCAGCCCACAAATAAGCCTAGAACTTTTGAAAATATATCAGCATATCACACCTGATGTTTGAGAAAATCTAAATTCCAGAGTAAATTTTTTCGTAATAAAAAAGGCAGCGCAGAGCCAGAAACTGCGTGGTTTTTTACGTTACCGTGCATTAGCTATCGTTTAAGACCAAAAAAAAGCCTAGAACTCCTGAAAATATATTAGCATATCACACCTGAAATTTGAGAATAATGAATTTTCGGAGTTAATTTTTTCTTATCAAAAAAATCAGCGCAGAGCCGACTACGACGTAGTTTGTATGAACATAAGCATATCAATTAAGACCAAAAACAAGTCTAGAACTCCTGAAAAAGTATCAGCATATCAAACCTGAAGTTTGAGAAAATTCAAATTTTAGAGTAAATATTTTTTGTTACAAAAAGGCAGCACAGAGACGGGAACTCTGCGGTTTTGTACGAAACTAAGCTTGAGCTATCATATGAGACCAATAACAAGCCAAGAACTCCTGAAAATATATCAGCATATCACACCAAAAGTTTGAGAAAATCAAAATTTCAGATTTAATTTTTTTCTTTACAAAAAAGGCGGCACAGAGACAAGAACTCCGCGGTTTTGAACTAATCTAAGCATGAGCTATCATTTAAGACTAAAAACAAGCCTAAAACTCCTGAAAATATATCAGCATATCACACCTGAAGTTTAAGAAAATTGAAATTTTCAGAGTAAAATTTTTTCGAAATAAAAAAGGCAGCACAAAGACGGGAACTCCGCGGTTTTGGACGAAACCAAGCTTGAGCTATCATTTGAGACCAATAGCAAGCCAAGAACTCCTGAAAATATGTCAGCATATCACACCTAAAGTTTGAGAAAATCGAAATTTCAGAGTTAATTTTTTTCGTTACAAAAAAGGCAGCACAGAGACGGGAAATCCGCAGTTTTGAACTAATCTAAGCAAGAGCTATCATTTAAGACTAAAAGCAAGCCTAGAACTCCTGAAAATATATCAGCAAATCGCACCTGAAATTTGAGAAAATTTTAATTTTCAGAGTAAAGTTTTTTCGTAATAAAAAAGGCAGCACAGAGACGGGAATTCCAAGGTTTTGTACGAAACCAAGCTTGAGCTATCATTTGACACCAATAACAAGCCAAGAACTCCTGAAAATATATCAGCATATCACACTTGAAGTTTGAGAAAATTTTAATTTTCAGATTAAAATTTTTTCGTAATAAACAAGGCAGCACAGAGACGGGAACTCCGCGGTTTTGGACGAAACCAAGCTTGAGCTATCATTTGAGACCAATCACAAGACAAGAACTCCTGTTAATATATCAGCATACCACACCTAAAGTTTGAGAAAATCGAAATTTAAGAGTTAATTTTTTTCGTTACAAAAAGGGCTGCACAGGGACGGGAACTCCGCGGTTTTGAACTAATCTAAGCATGAGCTATCATTTAAGACTAAAATCAAACTCCTGAAAATTCAAGACTCCTGAAAATATATCAGCATATCACACCTGATGTTTGAGAAAATCTAAATCTCAGAGTAAATTTTTTCGTACAAAAAAGGCAGCGCAGAGCCAGGAACTGCGTGGTTTTGTACGTAACCGAGCATTAGCTATCGTTTAAGACCAAAATCAAGCCTAGATCTCCTGAAAATATATCAGCATATCACACCTGAAATTTGAGAAAATCTAAATTACAGAGTAATTTTTTTCGTAATAAAAAAAGGCAGCGCAGGGCTAGGAACTCGTGGTTTGGTACGTAACCTAGCATAAGCTATCGTTTGAGACTAAAAACAAGCCCTAAATTCCGAAAAATATATCAGCATACGAGTATCACATCTTAAATTTGAGAAAATCGAAATTTCAGACTTATTTTTTTCATAGAATATAAGTACACTCAGAGCCAGGAACTACGCGGTTTTGTACATAACCAAGCATGAGCTATCGTTTGAGACCAAAAGCAAGCCTAGAACTCCTGAAATTATATCAGCATATCACACCTGAAATATGAGAAAATCGATATTTCAAACTTATTTTTTCGCAGAACATAAGTAAACTCAGAGCCAGGAACTCCGCGGTTTTGGTCGAAACCAAGCTTGAGCTATCATTTGAGACCAATAACAAGCCAAGAACTCCTGAAAATATATCAGCATATCAAACCTGAAATTTGAGAAAACTTAAATTTTCAGAGTAAAATTTTTCGTAATAAAAACGGCAGCACAGAGACGGGAACTCCACGGTTTTGGACGAAACCAAGCTGGAGCTATCATTTGAGAACAATGACAAGCCAAGAACTCCTGAAAATATATCAGCATATCACACCTAAAATTTGAGAAAATCGAAATTTCAGATTTAATTTTTTTCGTTACAAAACAGGCAGCACAGAGATGGGAACTTCGCAGTTTTGCACTAAGCTAAGCATGACCTATCATTTAAGCCCAAAAATAAGTCTAGAACTTTTGAAAATATATCAGCATATCACACCTGATGTTTGAGAAAATCTAAATTTCAGAGTAAATATTTTCGTAATAAAAAAGGTAGCGCAGAGCCAGGAACTGCGCGGTTTTTTACGTTACCGTGCATTAGCTATCGTTTAAGACCAAAAATAAGCCTAGAACTCCTGAAAATATATTAGCATATCACACCTGAAATTTGAGAATATTGAATTTTCGGAGTTAATTTTTTCTTATCAAAAAAGTCAGCGAAGAGCCGACTACGACGTAGCTTCGTATGGACATAAGCATATCAATTAAGACCAAAAACAAGTCTAGAAATCCTGAAAAAGTATCAGCATATCACACCTAAAGTTTGAGAAAATCGAAATTTCAGAGTTAATTTTTTTCGTTACAAAAAAGGCAGCACAGAGACGGGAAATCCGCAGTTTTGAACTGATCTAAGCTTGAGCTATCATTTGAGACCAATAGCAAGCCAAGAACTCCTGAAAATATATCAGCATATCACACCTGAAATTTGAGAAAACTTAAATTTTAAGAGTAAAATTTTTTCGTAATAAAAACGGCAGCACGGTTTTAGACGAAACCAAGCTGGAGCTATCATTTGAGACCAATAACAAGCCAAGAACTCCTGAAAATATATCAGCATATCACACCTAAAATTTGAGAAAATCGAAATTTCAGATTTAATTTTTTTCGTTACAAAAAAGGCAGCACAGAGATGGAAACTTCGCAGTTTTGCACTAAGCTAAGCTTGAGCTATCATTTAAGCCCAAAAATAAGCCTAGAACTTTTGAAAATATATCAGCATATCACACCTGATGTTTGAGAAAATCTAAATTTCAGAGTAAATTTTTTCGTAATAAAAAAGGCAGCGCAGAGCCAGAAACTGCGTGGTTTTTTACGTTACCGTGCATTAGCTATCGTTTAAGACTAAAAGCAAGCCTAGAACTCCTGAAAATATATCAGCAAATCGCACCTGAAATTTGAGAAAATTTTAATTTTCAGAGTAAAGTTTTTTCGTAATAAAAAAGGCAGCACAGAGACGGGAATTCCAAGGTTTTGTACAAAACCAAGCTTGAGCTATCATTTGACACCAATAACAAGCCAAGAACTCCTGAAAATATATCAGCATATCACACTTGAAGTTTGAGAAAATTTTAATTTTCAGATTAAAATTTTTTCGTAATAAACAAGGCAGCACAGAGACGGGAACTCCGCGGTTTTGGACGAAACCAAGCTTGAGCTATCATTTGAGACCAATCACAAGACAAGAACTCCTGTTAATATATCAGCATACCACACCTAAAGTTTGAGAAAATCGAAATTTAAGAGTTAATTTTTTTCGTTACAAAAAAGGCTGCACAGGGACGGGAACTCCGCGGTTTTGAACTAATCTAAGCATGAGCTATCATTTAAGACTAAAATCAAACTCCTGAAAATTCAAGACTCCTGAAAATATATCAGCATATCACACCTGATGTTTGAGAAAATCTAAATCTCAGAGTAAATTTTTTCGTACAAAAAAGGCAGCGCAGAGCCAGGAACTGCGTGGTTTTGTACGTAACCGAGCATTAGCTATCGTTTAAGACCAAAATCAAGCCTAGATCTCCTGAAAATATATCAGCATATCACACCTGAAATTTGAGAAAATCTAAATTACAGAGTAATTTTTTTCGTAATAAAAAAAGGCAGCGCAGGGCTAGGAACTCGTGGTTTGGTGCGTAACCTAGCATAAGCTATCGTTTGAGACTAAAAACAAGCCCTAAATTCCGAAAAATATATCAGCATACGAGTATCACATCTTAAATTTGAGAAAATCGAAATTTCAGACTTATTTTTTTCATAGAACATAAGTACACTCAGAGCCAGGAACTACGCGGTTTTGTACATAACCAAGCATGAGCTATCGTTTGAGACCAAAAGCAAGCCTAGAACTCCTGAAATTATATCAGCATATCACACCTGAAATATGAGAAAATCGATATTTCAAACTTATTTTTTCGCAGAACATAAGTAAACTCAGAGCCAGGAACTCCGCGGTTTTGGTCGAAACCAAGCTTGAGCTATCATTTGAGACCAATAACAAGCCAAGAACTCCTGAAAATATATCAGCATATCAAACCTGAAATTTGAGAAAACTTAAATTTTCAGAGTAAAATTTTTCGTAATAAAAACGGCAGCACAGAGACGGGAACTCCACGGTTTTGGACGAAACCAAGCTGGAGCTATCATTTGAGAACAATGACAAGCCAAGAACTCCTGAAAATATATCAGCATATCACACCTAAAATTTGAGAAAATCGAAATTTCAGATTTAATTTTTTTCGTTACAAAACAGGCAGCACAGAGATGGGAACTTCGCAGTTTTGCACTAAGCTAAGCATGACCTATCATTTAAGCCCAAAAATAAGCCTAGAACTTTTGAAAATATATCAGCATATCACACCTGATGTTTGAGAAAATCTAAATTTCACAGTAAATATTTTCGTAATAAAAAAGGTAGCGCAGAGCCAGGAACTGCGCGGTTTTTTACGTTACCGTGCATTAGCTATCGTTTAAGACCAAAAATAAGCCTAGAACTCCTGAAAATATATTAGCATATCACACCTGAAATTTGAGAATATTGAATTTTCGGAGTTAATTTTTTCTTATCAAAAAAGTCAGCGAAGAGCCGACTACGACGTAGCTTCGTATGGACATAAGCATATCAATTAAGACCAAAAACAAGTCTAGAACTCCTGAAAAAGTATCAGCATATCACACCTAAAGTTTGAGAAAATCGAAATTTCAGAGTTAATTTTTTTCGTTACAAAAAAGGCAGCACAGAGACGGGAAATCCGCAGTTTTGAACTGATCTAAGCTTGAGCTATCATTTGAGACCAATAGCAAGCCAAGAACTCCTGAAAATATATCAGCATATCACACCTGAAATTTGAGAAAACTTAAATTTTAAGAGTAAAATTTTTTCGTAATAAAAACGGCAGCACGGTTTTAGACGAAACCAAGCTGGAGCTATCATTTGAGACCAATAACAAGCCAAGAACTCCTGAAAATATATCAGCATATCACACCTAAAATTTGAGAAAATCAAAATTTCAGATTTAATTTTTTTAGTTACAAAAAAGGCAGCACAGAGATGGAAACTTCGCAGTTTTGCACTAAGCTAAGCTTGAGCTATCATTTAAGCCCAAAAATAAGCCTAGAACTTTTGAAAATATATCAGCATATCACACCTGATGTTTGAGAAAATCTAAATTTCAGAGTAAATTTTTTCGTAATAAAAAAGGCAGCGCAGAGCCAGAAACTGCGTGGTTTTTTACGTTACCGTGCATTAGCTATCGTTTAAGACCAAAAATAAGCCTAGAACTCCTGAAAATATGTCAGCATATCACACCTAAAGTTTGAGAAAATCGAAATTTCAGAGTTAATTTTTTTCGTTACAAAAAAGGCAGCACAGAGACGGGAAATCCGCAGTTTTGAACTAATCTAAGCAAGAGCTATCATTTAAGACTAAAAGCAAGCCTAGAACTCCTGAAAATATATCAGCAAATCGCACCTGAAATTTGAGAAAATTTTAATTTTCAGAGTAAAGTTTTTTCGTAATAAAAAAGGCAGCACAGAGACGGGAATTCCAAGGTTTTGTACAAAACCAAGCTTGAGCTATCATTTGACACCAATAACAAGCCAAGAACTCCTGAAAATATATCAGCATATCACACTTGAAGTTTGAGAAAATTTTAATTTTCAGATTAAAATTTTTTCGTAATAAACAAGGCAGCACAGAGACGGGAACTCCGCGGTTTTGGACGAAACCAAGCTTGAGCTATCATTTGAGACCAATCACAAGACAAGAACTCCTGTTAATATATCAGCATACCACACCTAAAGTTTGAGAAAATCGAAATTTAAGAGTTAATTTTTTTCGTTACAAAAAGGGCTGCACAGGGACGGGAACTCCGCGGTTTTGAACTAATCTAAGCATGAGCTATCATTTAAGACTAAAATCAAACTCCTGAAAATTCAAGACTCCTGAAAATATATCAGCATATCACACCTGATGTTTGAGAAAATCTAAATCTCAGAGTAAATTTTTTCGTACAAAAAAGGCAGCGCAGAGCCAGGAACTGCGTGGTTTTGTACGTAACCGAGCATTAGCTATCGTTTAAGACCAAAATCAAGCCTAGATCTCCTGAAAATATATCAGCATATCACACCTGAAATTTGAGAAAATCTAAATTACAGAGTAATTTTTTTCGTAATAAAAAAAGGCAGCGCAGGGCTAGGAACTCGTGGTTTGGTACGTAACCTAGCATAAGATATCGTTTGAGACTAAAAACAAGCCCTAAATTCCGAAAAATATATCAGCATACGAGTATCACATCTTAAATTTGAGAAAATCGAAATTTCAGA
This sequence comes from Pammene aurita, assembly GCA_947086415.1. Taxonomy (NCBI): domain Eukaryota; kingdom Metazoa; phylum Arthropoda; class Insecta; order Lepidoptera; family Tortricidae; genus Pammene; species Pammene aurita. Next base: position 5,019,227 of record OX352315.1, on the reverse strand, counting down.
CTTATTTTTTTCATAGAACATAAGTACACTCAGAGCCAGGAACTACGCGGTTTTGTACATAACCAAGCATGAGCTATCGTTTGAGACCAAAAGCAAGCCTAGAACTCCTGAAATTATATCAGCATATCACACCTGAAATATGAGAAAATCGATATTTCAAACTTATTTTTTCGCAGAACATAAGTAAACTCAGAGCCAGGAACTCCGCGGTTTTGGTCGAAACCAAGCTTGAGCTATCATTTGAGACCAATAACAAGCCAAGAACTCCTGAAAATATATCAGCATATCAAACCTGAAATTTGAGAAAACTTAAATTTTCAGAGTAAAATTTTTCGTAATAAAAACGGCAGCACAGAGACGGGAACTCCACGGTTTTGGACGAAACCAAGCTGGAGCTATCATTTGAGAACAATTACAAGCCAAGAACTCCTGAAAATATATCAGCATATCACACCTAAAATTTGAGAAAATCGAAATTTCAGATTTAATTTTTTTCGTTACAAAACAGGCAGCACAGAGATGGGAACTTCGCAGTTTTGCACTAAGCTAAGCATGACCTATCATTTAAGCCCAAAAATAAGCCTAGAACTTTTGAAATTATATCAGCATATCACACCTGATGTTTGAGAAAATCTAAATTTCACAGTAAATATTTTCGTAATAAAAAGGTAGCGCAGAGCCAGGAACTGCGCGGTTTTTTACGTTACCGTGCATTAGCTATCGTTTAAGACCAAAAATAAGCCTAGAACTCCTGAAAATATATTAGCATATCACACCTGAAATTTGAGAATATTGAATTTTCGTAGTTAATTTTTTCTTATCAAAAAAGTCAGCGAAGAGCCGACTACGACGTAGCTTCGTATGGACATAAGCATATCAATTAAGACCAAAAACAAGTCTAGAACTCCTGAAAAAGTATCAGCATATCACACCTAAAGTTTGAGAAAATCGAAATTTCAGAGTTAATTTTTTTCGTTACAAAAAAGGCAGCACAGAGACGGGAAATCCGCAGTTTTGAACTGATCTAAGCTTGAGCTATCATTTGAGACCAATAGCAAGCCAAGAACTCCTGAAAATATATCAGCATATCACACCTGAAATTTGAGAAAACTTAAATTTTAAGAGTAAAATTTTTTCGTAATAAAAACGGCAGCACGGTTTTAGACGAAACCAAGCTGGAGCTATCATTTGAGACCAATAACAAGCCAAGAACTCCTGAAAATATATCAGCATATCACACCTAAAATTTGAGAAAATCGAAATTTCAGATTTAATTTTTTTCGTTACAAAAAAGGCAGCACAGAGATGGAAACTTCGCAGTTTTGCACTAAGCTAAGCTTGAGCTATCATTTAAGCCCAAAAATAAGCCTAGAACTTTTGAAAATATATCAGCATATCACACCTGATGTTTGAGAAAATCTAAATTTCAGAGTAAATTTTTTCGTAATAAAAAAGGCAGCGCAGAGCCAGAAACTGCGTGGTTTTTTACGTTACCGTGCATTAGCTATCGTTTAAGACCAAAAATAAGCCTAGAACTCCTGAAAATATGTCAGCATATCACATCTTAAATTTGAGAAAATCGAAATTTCAGACTTATTTTTTTCATAGAACATAAGTACACTCAGAGCCAGGAACTACGCGGTTTTGTACATAACCAAGCATGAGCTATCGTTTGAGACCAAAAGCAAGCCTAGAACTCCTGAAATTATATCAGCATATCACACCTGAAATATGAGAAAATCGATATTTCAAACTTATTTTTTCGCAGAACATAAGTAAACTCAGAGCCAGGAACTCCGCGGTTTTGGTCGAAACCAAGCTTGAGCTATCATTTGAGACCAATAACAAGCCAAGAACTCCTGAAAATATATCAGCATATCAAACCTGAAATTTGAGAAAACTTAAATTTTCAGAGTAAAATTTTTCGTAATAAAAACGGCAGCACAGAGACGGGAACTCCACGGTTTTGGACGAAACCAAGCTGGAGCTATCATTTGAGAACAATTACAAGCCAAGAACTCCTGAAAATATATCAGCATATCACACCTAAAATTTGAGAAAATCGAAATTTCAGATTTAATTTTTTTCGTTACAAAACAGGCAGCACAGAGATGGGAACTTCGCAGTTTTGCACTAAGCTAAGCATGACCTATCATTTAAGCCCAAAAATAAGCCTAGAACTTTTGAAAATATATCAGCATATCACACCTGATGTTTGAGAAAATCTAAATTTCACAGTAAATATTTTCGTAATAAAAAAGGTAGCGCAGAGCCAGGAACTGCGCGGTTTTTTACGTTACCGTGCATTAGCTATCGTTTAAGACCAAAAATAAGCCTAGAACTCCTGAAAATATATTAGCATATCACACCTGAAATTTGAGAATATTGAATTTTCGTAGTTAATTTTTTCTTATCAAAAAAGTCAGCGAAGAGCCGACTACGACGTAGCTTCGTATGGACATAAGCATATCAATTAAGACCAAAAACAAGTCTAGAACTCCTGAAAAAGTATCAGCATATCACACCTAAAGTTTGAGAAAATCGAAATTTCAGAGTTAATTTTTTTCGTTACAAAAAAGGCAGCACAGAGACGGGAAATCCGCAGTTTTGAACTGATCTAAGCTTGAGCTATCATTTGAGACCAATAGCAAGCCAAGAACTCCTGAAAATATATCAGCATATCACACCTGAAATTTGAGAAAACTTAAATTTTAAGAGTAAAATTTTTTCGTAATAAAAACGGCAGCACGGTTTTAGACGAAACCAAGCTGGAGCTATCATTTGAGACCAATAACAAGCCAAGAACTCCTGAAAATATATCAGCATATCACACCTAAAATTTGAGAAAATCGAAATTTCAGATTTAATTTTTTTCATTACAAAAAAGGCAGCACAGAGATGGAAACTTCGCAGTTTTGCACTAAGCTAAGCTTGAGCTATCATTTAAGCCCAAAAATAAGCCTAGAACTTTTGAAAATATATCAGCATATCACACCTGATGTTTGAGAAAATCTAAATTTCAGAGTAAATTTTTTCGTAATAAAAAAGGCAGCGCAGAGCCAGAAACTGCGTGGTTTTTTACGTTACCGTGCATTAGCTATCGTTTAAGACCAAAAATAAGCCTAGAACTCCTGAAAATATGTCAGCATATCACACCTAAAGTTTGAGAAAATCGAAATTTCAGAGTTAATTTTTTTCGTTACAAAAAAGGCAGCACAGAGACGGGAAATCCGCAGTTTTGAACTAATCTAAGCAAGAGCTATCACTTAAGACTAAAAGCAAGCCTAGAACTCCTGAAAATATATCAGCAAATCGCACCTGAAATTTGAGAAAATTTTAATTTTCAGAGTAAAGTTTTTTCGTAATAAAAAAGGCAGCACAGAGACGGGAATTCCAAGGTTTTGTACAAAACCAAGCTTGAGCTATCATTTGACACCAATAACAAGCCAAGAACTCCTGAAAATATATCAGCATATCACACTTGAAGTTTGAGAAAATTTTAATTTTCAGATTAAAATTTTTTCGTAATAAACAAGGCAGCACAGAGACGGGAACTCCGCGGTTTTGGACGAAACCAAGCTTGAGCTATCATTTGAGACCAATCACAAGACAAGAACTCCTGTTAATATATCAGCATACCACACCTAAAGTTTGAGAAAATCGAAATTTAAGAGTTAATTTTTTTCGTTACAAAAAGGGCTGCACAGGGACGGGAACTCCGCGGTTTTGAACTAATCTAAGCATGAGCTATCATTTAAGACTAAAATCAAACTCCTGAAAATTCAAGACTCCTGAAAATATATCAGCATATCACACCTGATGTTTGAGAAAATCTAAATCTCAGAGTAAATTTTTTCGTACAAAAAAGGCAGCGCAGAGCCAGGAACTGCGTGGTTTTGTACGTAACCGAGCATTAGCTATCGTTTAAGACCAAAATCAAGCCTAGATCTCCTGAAAATATATCAGCATATCACACCTGAAATTTGAGAAAATCTAAATTACAGAGTAATTTTTTTCGTAATAAAAAAAGGCAGCGCAGGGCTAGGAACTCGTGGTTTGGTACGTAACCTAGCATAAGATATCGTTTGAGACTAAAAACAAGCCCTAAATTCCGAAAAATATATCAGCATACGAGTATCACATCTTAAATTTGAGAAAATCGAAATTTCAGACTTATTTTTTTCATAGAACATAAGTACACTCAGAGCCAGGAACTACGCGGTTTTGTACATAACCAAGCATGAGCTATCGTTTGAGACCAAAAGCAAGCCTAGAACTCCTGAAATTATATCAGCATATCACACCTGAAATATGAGAAAATCGATATTTCAAACTTATTTTTTCGCAGAACATAAGTAAACTCAGAGCCAGGAACTCCGCGGTTTTGGTCGAAACCAAGCTTGAGCTATCATTTGAGACCAATAACAAGCCAAGAACTAATGAAAATATATCAGCATATCAAACCTGAAATTTGAGAAAACTTAAATTTTCAGAGTAAAATTTTTCGTAATAAAAACGGCAGCACAGAGACGGGAACTCCACGGTTTTGGACGAAACCAAGCTGGAGCTATCATTTGAGAACAATTACAAGCCAAGAACTCCTGAAAATATATCAGCATATCACACCTAAAATTTGAGAAAATCGAAATTTCAGATTTAATTTTTTTCGTTACAAAACAGGCAGCACAGAGATGAGAACTTCGCAGTTTTGCACTAAGCTAAGCATGACCTATCATTTAAGCCCAAAAATAAGCCTAGAACTTTTGAAAATATATCAGCATATCACACCTGATGTTTGAGAAAATCTCAATTTCACAGTAAATATTTTCGTAATAAAAAAGGTAGCGCAGAGCCAGGAACTGCGCGGTTTTTTACGTTACCGTGCATTAGCTATCGTTTAAGACCAAAAATAAGCCTAGAACTCCTGAAAATATATTAGCATATCACACCTGAAATTTGAGAATATTGAATTTTCGTAGTTAATTTTTTCTTATCAAAAAAGTCAGCGAAGAGCCGACTACGACGTAGCTTCGTATGGACATAAGCATATCAATTAAGGACCTGGGTATGTCCTTAAACTACGTCCGGACCTGGGTATGTCCTTAAACTACGCCAAAAAGAGAGGTATGGGCACTGCGAATGGCATCTCGCTAAGTGTGGTAGGGCACGTTCAGCGAATGTCATCGCTCAAATCTGGAGCAGAGCCCGACTGGGGAAGTACCTCCACCTTACAGAAAACCACAGCCAAATAGCACTAGACCCTACTCATAGTGTTGTGTTCCTGCTGGTGAGTAAGGTTGCCAAAGAGCTCAAAGAGGACCCAGTGTGTTAACGATGAGGGACCTTCTTGTTCCTTTAGTCGTCAACACAGTGAATCCTCCTTTTTGTAAAGGGTCGGCAACGCGCATGTGACTCCTTTGGAGTAGCAGGCGTCCATAGGTTACGGTAGCTGCTTACCATCAGGCGGGCCGTATGCTTGTTTGCCACCGTCGTGGTATAAAAAAAAAAAAAAAAAAAATTAAGACCAAAAACAAGTCTAGAACTCCTGAAAAAGTATCAGCGTATCAAACCTGAAGTTTGAGGAAATTCAAATTTTAGAGTAAATATTTTTTGTTACAAAAAGGCAGCACAGAGACGGGAACTCTGCAGTTTTGTACGAAATTAAGCTTGAGCTATCATATGAGACCAATACCAAGCCAAGAACTCCTGAAAATATATCAGCATATCACACCTAAAGTTTGAGAAAATCAAAATTTCAGATTTAATTTTTTTCTTTACAAAAAAGGCGGCACAGAGACAAGAACTCCGCGGTTTTGAACTAATCTAAGCATGAGCTATCATTTAAGACTAAAAACAAGCCTAAAACTCCTGAAAATATATCAGCATATCACACCTGAAGTTTAAGAAAATTGAAATTTTCAGAGTAAAATTTTTTCGAAATAAAAAAGGCAGCACAAAGACGGGAACTCCGCGGTTTTGGACGAAACCAAGCTTGAGCTATCATTTGAGACCAATAGCAAGCCAAGAACTCCTGAAAATATGTCAGCATATCACACCTAAAGTTTGAGAAAATCGAAATTTCAGAGTTAATTTTTTTCGTTACAAAAAAGGCAGCACAGAGACGGGAAATCCGCAGTTTTGAACTAATCTAAGCAAGAGCTATCATTTAAGACTAAAAGCAAGCCTAGAACTCCTGAAAATATATCAGCATATCGCACCTGAAATTTGAGAAAATTTAAATTTTCAGAGTAAAATTTTTTCGTAATAAAAAAGGCAGCACAGAGACGGAATTCCAAGGTTTTGTACGAAACTAAGCTTGAGCTATCATTTGACACCAATAACAAGCCAAGAACTCCTGAAAATATATCAGCATATCACACTTGAAATTTGAGAAAATTTTAATTTTCAGATTAAAATTTTTTCGTAATAAAAAAGGCAGCACAGAGACGGGAACTCCGCGGTTTTGGACGGAACAAAGCTTGAGCTATCATTTGAGACCAATCACAAGACAAGAACTCCTGTTAATATATCAGCATATCACACCTAAAGTTTGAGAAAATTTAAATTTTCAGATTAAAATTTTTTCGTAATAAAAAAGGCAGCACAGAGGCGGGAAATCCGGGTTTTTGCACTAAGCTAAGCATGAGCTATCATTTAAGCCCAAAAATAAGCCTAGAACTTTTGAAAATATATCAGCATATCACACCTGATGTTTGAGAAAATCTAAATTTCAGAGTAAATATTTTCGTAATAAAAAAGGTAGTGCAGAGCCAGGAACTGCGCGGTTTTTTACGTTACTGTGCATTAGCTATCGTTTAAGACCAAAAATAAGCCTAGAACTCCTGAAAGTATATTAGCATATCACACCTGAAATTTGAGAATATTGAATTTTCGGAGTTAATTTTTTCTTATCAAAAAAGTCAGCGCAGAGCCGACTACGACGTAGCTTTGTATGAACATAAGCATATCAATTAAGACCAAAAACAAGTCTAGAACTCCTGAAAAAGTATCAGCATATCAAACCTGAAGTTTGAGAAAATTCAAATTTTAGAGTAAATATTTTTTGTTACAAAAAGGCAGCACAGAGACGGGAACTCTGCAGTTTTGTACGAAACTAAGCTTGAGCTATCATATGAGACCAATAACAAGCCAAGAACTCCTGAAAATATATCAGCATATCACACCTAAAATTTGAGAAAATCGAAATTTCAGATTTAATTTTTTTCGTTACAAAAAAGGCAGCACAGAGATGGAAACTTCGCAGTTTTGCACTAAGCTAATCTTAAGCTATCATTTAAGCCCAAAAATAAGCCTAGAACTTTTGAAAATATATCAGCATATCACACCTGATGTTTGAGAAAATCTAAATTTCAGAGTAAATTTTTTCGTAATAAAAAAGGCAGCGCAGAGCCAGAAACTGCGTGGTTTTTTACGTTACCGTGCATTAGCTATCGTTTAAGACCAAAAATAAGCCTAGAACTCCTGAAAATATATTAGCATATCACACCTGAAATTTGAGAATAATGAATTTTCGGAGTTAATTTTTTCTTATCAAAAAAATCAGCGCAGAGCCGACTACGACGTTGCTTTGTATGAACATAAGCATATCAATTGAGACCAAAAACAAGTCTAGAACTCCTGAAAAAGTATCAGCATATCAAACCTGAAGTTTGAGAAAATTCAAATTTTAGAGTAAATATTTTTTGTTACAAAAAGGCAGCACAGAGACGGGAACTCTGCAGTTTTGTACGAAACTAAGCTTGAGCTATCATATGAGACCAATAGCAAGCCAAGAACTCCTGAAAATATATCAGCATATCACACCTAAAGTTTGAGAAAATCAAAATTTCAGATTTAATTTTTTTCTTTACAAAAAAGGCGGCACAGAGACAAGAGCTCCGCGGTTTTGAACTAATCTAAGCATGAGCTATCATTTAAGACTAAAAACAAGCCTAAAACTCCTGAAAATATATCAGCATATCACACCTGAAATTTGAGAAAACTTAAATTTTCAGAGTAAAATTTGTTCGTAATAAAAACGGCAGCACAGAGACGGGAACTCCGCGGTTTTGGACGAAACCAAGCTGGCGCTATCATTTGAGACCAATAACAAGCCAAGAACTCCTGAAAATATATCAGCATATCACACCTAAAATTTGAGAAAATCGAAATTTCAGATTTAATTTTTTTCGTTACAAAAAAGGCAGCACAGAGATGGAAACTTCGCAGTTTTGCACTAAGCTAAGCTTGAGCTATCATTTAAGCCCAAAAATAAGCCTAGAACTTTTGAAAATATATCAGCATATCACACCTGATGTTTGAGAAAATCTAAATTTCAGAGTAAATTTTTTCGTAATAAAAAAGGCAGCGCAGAGCCAGAAACTGCGTGGTTTTTTACGTTACCGTGCATTAGCTATCGTTTAAGACCATAAATAAGCCTAGAACTCCTGAAAATATATTAGCATATCACACCTGAAATTTGAGAATATTGAATTTTCGGAGTTAATTTTTTCTTATCAAAAAAGTCAGCGCAGAGCCGACTACGACGTAGCTTTGTATGGACATAAGCATATCAATAAAGACCAAAAACAAGTCTAGAACTCCTGAAAAAGTATCAGCATATCACACCTAAAGTTTGAGAAAATCGAAATTTCAGAGTTAATTTTTTTCGTTACAAAAAAGGCAGCACAGAGACGGGAAATCCGCAGTTTTGAACTGATCTAAGCTTGAGCTATCATTTGAGACCAATAGCAAGCCAAGAACTCCTGAAAATATATCAGCATGTCACACCTGAAATTTGAGAAAACTTAAATTTTCAGAGTAAAATTTGTTCGTAATAAAAACGGCAGCACAGAGACGGGAACTTTGCGGTTTTGGACGAAACCAAGCTGGAGCTATCATTTGAGACCAATAACAAGCCAAGAACTCCTGAAAATATAACAGCATATCACACCTAAAATTTGAGAAAATCGAAATTTCAGATTTAATTTTTTTCGTTACAAAGAAGGCAGCACAGAGATGGAAACTTCGCAGTTTTGCACTAAGCTAAGCTTGAGCTATCATTTCAGCCCAAAAATAAGCCTAGAACTTTTGAAAATATATCAGCATATCACACCTGATGTTTGAGAAAATCTAAATTTCAGAGTAAATTTTTTCGTAATAAAAAAGGCAGCGCAGAGCCAGAAACTGCGTGGTTTTTTACGTTACCGTGCATTAGCTATCGTTTAAGACCAAAAATAAGCCTAGAACTCCTGAAAATATATAAGCATATCACTCCTGAAATTTGAGAATAATGAATTTTCGGAGTTAATTTTTTCTTATCAAAAAAATCAGCGCAGAGCCGACTACGACGTAGCTTTTTTTGAACATAAGCATATCAATTAAGACCAAAAACAAGTCTAGAACTCCTGAAAAAGTATCAGCATATCAAACCTGAAGTTTGAGAAAATTCAAATTTTAGAGTAAATATTTTTTGTTACAAAAAGGCAGCACAGAGACGGGAACTCTGCGGTTTTGTACGAAACTAAGCTTGAGCTATCATATGAGACCAATAACAAGCCAAGAGCTCCTGAAAATATATCAGCATATCACACCAAAAGTTTGAGAAAATCAAAATTTCAGATTTAATTTTTTTCTTTACAAAAAAGGTGGCACAGAGACAAGAACTCCGCGGTTTTGAACTAATCTAAGCATGAGCTATCATTTAAGACTAAAAACAAGCCTAAAACTCCTGAAAATATATCAGCATATCACACCTGAAATTTGAGAAAACTTAAATTTTCAGAGTAAAATTTGTTCGTAATAAAAACGGCAGCACAGAGACGGGAACTCCGCAGTTTTGGACGAAACCAAGCTGGAGCTATCATTTGAGACCAATAACAAGCCAAGAACTCCTGAAAATATATCAGCATATCACACCTAAAATTTGAGAAAATCGAAATTTCAGATTTAATTTTTTTCGTTACAAAAAAGGCAGCACAGAGATGAAAACTTCGCAGTTTTGCACTAAGCTAAGCTTGAGCTATCATTTAAGCCCAAAAATAAGCCTAGAACTTTTGAAAATATATCAGCATATCACACCTGATGTTTGAGAAAATCTAAATTTCAGAGTAAATTTTTTCGTAATAAAAAAGGCAGCGCAGAGCCAGAAACTGCGTGGTTTTTTACGTTACCGTGCATTAGCTATCGTTTAAGACCAAAAATAAGCCTAGAACTCCTGAAAATATATAAGCATATCACTCCTGAAATTTGAGAATAATGAATTTTCGGAGTTAATTTTTTCTTATCAAAAAAATCAGCGCAGAGCCGACTACGACGTAGCTTTGTATGAACATAAGCATATCAATTAAGACCAAAAACAAGTCTAGAACTCCTGAAAAAGTATCAGCGTATCAAACCTGAAGTTTGAGAAAATTCAAATTTTAGAGTAAATATTTTTTGTTACAAAAAGGCAGCACAGAGACGGGAACTCTGCAGTTTTGTACGAAACTAAGCTTGAGCTATCATATGAGACCAATAACAAGGCAAGAACTCCTGAAAATATATCAGCATATCACACCTGAAATTTGAGAAAATTTAAATTTTTAGATTAAAATTTTTTCGTAATAAAAAAGGCAGCACAGAGACGGGAACTCCGGGTTTTTGCACTAAGCTAAGCATGAGCTATCATTGAAGCCCAAAAATAAGCCTAGAACTTTTGAAAATAAATCAGCATATCACACCTGATGTTTGAGAAAATCTAAATTTCAGGGTAAATATTTTCGTAATAAAAAAGGTAGCGCAGAGCCAGGAACTGCGCGGTTTTTTACGTTACCGTGCATTAGCTATCGTTTAAGACCAAAAATAAGCCTAGAACTCCTGAAAATATATTAGCATATCACACCTGAGATTTGAGAATATTGAATTTTCGGAGTTAATTTTTTCTTATCAAAAAAGTCAGCGCAGAGCCGACTACGACGTAGCTTTGTATGGACATAAGCATATCAATTAAGACCAAGAACAAGTCTAGAACTCTTGAAAAAGTATCAGCATATCACACCTAAAATTTGAGAAAATCGAAATTTCAGAGTTAATTTTTTTCGTTACAAAAAAGGCAGCACAGAGACGGGAAATCCGCAGTTTTGAACTGATCTAAGCTTGAGCTATCATTTGAGACCAATAACAAGCCAAGAACTCCTGAAAATATATCAGCATATCACACCTGAAATTTGAGAAAACTTAAATTTTCAGAGTAAAATTTGTTCGTAATAAAAACGGCAGCACAGAGACGGGAACTCCGCGGTTTTGGACGAAACCAAGCTGGAGCTATCATTTGAGACCAATAACAAGCCAAGAACTCCTGAAAATATATCAGCATATCACACCTAAAATTTGAGAAAATCGAAATTTCAGATTTAATTTTTTTCGTTACAAAAAAGGCAGCACAGAGATGGAAACTTCGCAGTTTTGCACTAAGCTAAGCTTGAGCTATCACTTAAGCCCAAAAATAAGCCAAGAACTTTTGAAAATATATCAGCATATCACACCTGATGTTTGAGAAAATCTAAATTTCTGAGTAAATTTTTTCGTAATAAAAAAGGCAGCGCAGAGCCAGAAACTGCGTGGTTTTTTACGTTACCGTGCATTAGCTATCGTTTAAGACCAAAAATAAGCCTAGAACTCCTGAAAATATATTAGCATATCACACCTGAAATTTGAGAATAATGAATTTTCGGAGTTAATTTTTTCTTATCAAAAAAATCAGCGCAGAGCCGACTACGACGTAGCTTTGTATGAACATAAGCATATCAATTAAGACCAAAAACAAGTCTAGAACTCCTGAAAAAGTATCAGCATATCAAACCTGAAGTTTGAGAAAATTCAAATTTTAGAGCAAATATTTTTTGTTACAAAAAGGCAGCACAGAGACGGGAACTCTGCGGTTTTGTACGAAACTAAGCTTGAGCTATCATATGAGACCAATAACAAGCCAAGAACTCCTGAAAATATATCAGCATATCACACCTGAAATTTGAGAAAATTTAAATTTTTAGATTAAAATTTTTTCGTAATAAAAAAGGCAGCACAGAGACGGGAACTCCAGGTTTTTGCACTAAGCTAAGCATGAGCTATCATTTAAGCCCAAAAATAAGCCTAGAACTTTTGAAAATATATCAGCATATCACACCTGATGTTTGAGAAAATCTAAATTTCAGAGTAAATATTTTCGTAATAAAAAAGGTAGCGCAGAGCCAGGAACTGCGCGGTTTTTTACGTTACCGTGCATTAGCTATCGTTTAAGACCAAAATTAAGGACCTGGGTATGTCCTTAAACTACGTCCGGACCTGGGTATGTCCTTAAACTACGCCAAAAAGAGAGGTATGGGCACTGCGAATGGCATCTCGCTAAGTGTGGTAGGGCACGTTCAGCGAATGTCATCGCTCAAATCTGGAGCAGAGCCCGACTGGGGAAGTACCTCCACCTTACAGAAAACCACAGCCAAATAGCACTAGACCCTACTCATAGTGTTGTGTTCCTGCTGGTGAGTAAGGTTGCCAAAGAGCTCAAAGAGGACCCAGTGTGTTAACGATGAGGGACCTTCTTGTTCCTTTAGTCGTCAACACAGTGAATCCTCCTTTTTGTAAAGGGTCGGCAACGCGCATGTGACTCCTTTGGAGTAGCAGGCGTCCATAGGTTACGGTAGCTGCTTACCATCAGGCGGGCCGTATGCTTGTTTGCCACCGTCGTGGTATTAAAAAAAAAAAAAAAAAAAAAAAAAAAAAAAAAAAAAAAAAAAAAAAAAAAAAAAAAAAAATTAAGACCAAAAACAAGTCTAGAACTCCTGAAAAAGTATCAGCGTATCAAACCTGAAGTTTGAGGAAATTCAAATTTTAGAGTAAATATTTTTTGTTACAAAAAGGCAGCACAGAGACGGGAACTCTGCAGTTTTGTACGAAATTAAGCTTGAGCTATCATATGAGACCAATACCAAGCCAAGAACTCCTGAAAATATATCAGCATATCACACCTAAAATTTGAGAAAATCAAAATTTCAGATTTAATTTTTTTCTTTACAAAAAAGGCGGCACAGAGACAAGAACTCCGCGGTTTTGAACTAATCTAAGCATGAGCTATCATTTAAGACTAAAAACAAGCCTAAAACTCCTGAAAATATATCAGCATATCACACCTGAAGTTTAAGAAAATTGAAATTTTCAGAGTAAAATTTTTTCGAAATAAAAAAGGCAGCACAAAGACGGGAACTCCGCGGTTTTGGACGAAACCAAGCTTGAGCTATCATTTGAGACCAATAGCAAGCCAAGAACTCCTGAAAATATGTCAGCATATCACACCTAAAGTTTGAGAAAATCGAAATTTCAGAGTTAATTTTTTTCGTTACAAAAAAGGCAGCACAGAGACGGGAAATCCGCAGTTTTGAACTAATCTAAGCAAGAGCTATCATTTAAGACTAAAAGCAAGCCTAGAACTCCTGAAAATATATCAGCATATCGCACCTGAAATTTGAGAAAATTTAAATTTTCAGAGTAAAATTTTTTCGTAATAAAAAAGGCAGCACAGAGACGGGAACTCCGGGTTTTTGCACCAAGCTAAGCATGAGCTATCATTTAAGCCCAAAAATAAGCCTAGAACTTTTGAAAATATATCAGCATATCACACCTGATGTTTGAGAAAATCTAAATTTCAGAGTAAATATTTTCGTAATAAAAAAGGTAGCGCAGAGCCAGGAACTGCGCGGTTTTTTACGTTACCGTGCATTAGCTATCGTTTAAGACTAAAAATAAGCCTAGAACTCCTGAAAATATATTAGCATATCACACCTGAAATTTGAGAATAATGAATTTTCGGAGTTAATTTTTTCTTATCAAAAAAATCAGCGCAGAGCCGACTACGACGTAGCTTTGTATGAACATAAGCATATCAATTAAGACCAAAAACAAGTCTAGAACTCCTGAAAAAGTATCAGCATATCAAACCTGAAGTTTGAGAAAATTCAAATTTTAGAGTAAATATTTTTTGTTACAAAAAGGCAGCACAGAGACGGGAACTCTGCAGTTTTGTACGAAACTAAGCTTGAGCTATCATATGAGACCAATAACAAGCCAAGAACTCCTGAAAATATATCAGCATATCACACCTAAAATTTGAGAAAATCGAAATTTCAGATTTAATTTTTTTCGTTACAAAAAAGGCAGCACAGAGATGGAAACTTCGCAGTTTTGCACTAAGCTAAGCTTGAGCTATCATTTAAGCCCAAAAATAAGCCTAGAACTTTTGAAAATATATCAGCATGTCACACCTGATATTTGAGAAAATCTAAATTTCAGAGTAAATTTTTTCGTAATAAAAAAGGCAGCGCAGAGCCAGAAACTGCGTGGTTTTTTACGTTACCGTGCATTAGCTATCGTTTAAGACCAAAAATAAGCCTAGAACTCCTGAAAATATATTAGCATATCACACCTGAAATTTGAGAATAATGAATTTTCGGAGTTAATTTTTTCTTATCAAAAAAATCAGCGCAGAGCCGACTACGACGTTGCTTTGTATGAACATAAGCATATCAATTAAGACCAAAAACAAGTCTAGAACTCCTGAAAATGTATCAGCATATCAAACCTGAAGTTTGAGAAAATTCAAATTTTAGAGTAAATATTTTTTGTTACAAAAAGGCAGCACAGAGACGGGAACTCTGCAGTTTTGTACGAAACTAAGCTTGAGCTATCATATGAGACCAATAACAAGCCAAGAACTCCTGAAAATATATGAGCATATCACACCTAAAGTTTGAGAAAATCAAAATTTCAGATTTAATTTTTTTCTTTACAAAAAAGGCGGCACAGAGACAAGAGCTCCGCGGTTTTGAACTAATCTAAGCATGAGCTATCATTTAAGACTAAAAACAAGCCTAAAACTCCTGAAAATATATCAGCATATCACACCTGAAATTTGAGAAAACTTAAATTTTCAGAGTAAAATTTGTTCGTAATAAAAACGGCAGCACAGAGACGGGAACTCCGCGGTTTTGGACGAAATCAAGCTGGAGCTATCATTTGAGACCAATAACAAGCCAAGAACTCCTGAAAATATATCAGCATATCACACCTAAAATTTGAGAAAATCGAAATTTCAGATTTAATTTTTTTCGTTACAAAAAAGGCAGCACAGAGATGGATACTTCGCAGTTTTGCACTAAGCTAAGCTTGAGCTATCATTTAAGCCCAAAAATAAGCCTAGAACTTTTGAAAATATATCAGCATATCACACCTGATGTTTGAGAAAATCTAAATTTCAGAGTAAATTTTTTCGTAATAAAAAAGGCAGCGCAGAGCCAGAAACTGCGTGGTTTTTTACGTTACCGTGCATTAGCTATCGTTTAAGACCAAAAATAAGCCTAGAACTCCTGAAAATATATTAGCATATCACACCTGAAATTTGAGAATAATGAATTTTCGGAGTTAATTTTTTCTTATCAAAAAAATCAGCGCAGAGCCGACTACGACGTAGCTTTGTATGAACATAAGCATATCAATTAAGACCAAAAACAAGTCTAAAACTCCTGAAAAAGTATCAGCATATCAAACCTGAAGTTTGAGAAAATTCAAATTTTAGAGTAAATATTTTTTGTTACAAAAAGGCAGCACAGAGACGGGAACTCTGCAGTTTTGTACGAAACTAAGCTTGAGCTATCATTTGAGACCAATAGCAAGCCAAGAACTCCTGAAAATATATCAGCATGTCACACCTGAAATTTGAGAAAACTTAAATTTTCAGAGTAAAATTTGTTCGTAATAAAAACGGCAGCACAGAGACGGGAACTCCGCGGTTTTGGACGAAACCAAGCTGGAGCTATCATTTGAGACCAATAACAAGCCAAGAACTCCTGAAAATATATCAGCATATCACACCTAAAATTTGAGAAAATCGAAATTTCAGATTTAATTTTTTTCGTTACAAAAAAGGCAGCACAGAGATGGAAACTTCGCAGTTTTGCACTAAGCTAAGCTTGAGCTATCATTTAAGCCCAAAAATAAGCCTAGAACTTTTGAAAATATATCAGCATATCACACCTGATGTTTGAGAAAATCTAAATTTCAGAGTAAATTTTTCGTAATAAAAAAGGCAGCGCAGAGCCAGAAACTGCGTGGTTTTTTACGTTACCGTGCATTAGCTATCGTTTAAGACCAAAAATAAGCCTAGAACTCCTGAAAATATATTAACACATCACACCTGAAATTTGAGAATAATGAATTTTCGGAGTTAATTTTTTCTTATCAAAAAAATCAGCGCAGAGCCGACTACGACGTTGCTTTGTATGAACATAAGCATATCAATTAAGACCAAAAACAAGTCTAGAACTCCTGAAAAAGTATCAGCATATCAAACCTGAAGTTTGAGAAAATTCAAATTTTAGAGTAAATATTTTTTGTTACAAAAAGGCAGCACAGAGACGGGAACTCTGCAGTTTTGTACGAAACTAAGCTTGAGCTATCATATGAGACCAATAACAAGCCAAGAACTCCTGAAAATATATCAGCATATCACACCTAAAGTTTGAGAAAATCAAAATTTCAGATTTAATTTTTTTCTTTACAAAAAAGGCGGCACAGAGACAAGAGCTCCGCGGTTTTGAACTAATCTAAGCATGAGCTATCATTTAAGACTAAAAACAAGCCTAAAACTCCTGAAAATATATCAGCATATCACACCTGAAATTTGAGAAAACTTAAATTTTCAGAGTAAAATTTGTTCGTAATAAAAACGGCAGCACAGAGACGGGAACTCCGCGGTTTTGGACGAAATCAAGCTGGAGCTATCATTTGAGACCAATAACAAGCCAAGAACTCCTGAAAATATATCAGCATATCACACCTAAAATTTGAGAAAATCGAAATTTCAGATTTAATTTTTTTCGTTACAAAAAAGGCAGCACAGAGATGAAAACTTCGCAGTTTTGCACTAAGCTAAGCTTGAGCTATCATTTAAGCCCAAAAATAAGCCTAGAACTTTTGAAAATATATCAGCATATCACACCTGATGTTTGAGAAAATCTAAATTTCAGAGTAAATTTTTTCGTAATAAAAAAGGCAGCGCAGAGCCAGAAACTGCGTGGTTTTTTACGTTACCGTGCATAAGCTATCGTTTAAGACCAAAAATAAGCCTAGAACTCCTGAAAATATATTAGCATATCACACCTGAAATTTGAGAATAATGAATTTTCGGAGTTAATTTTTTCTTATCAAAAAAATCAGCGCAGAGCCGACTACGACGTAGCTTTGTATGAACATAAGCATATCAATTAAGACCAAAAACAAGTCTAGAACTCCTGAAAAAGTATCAGCATATCAAACCTGAAGTTTGAGAAAATTCAAATTTTAGAGCAAATATTTTTTGTTACAAAAAGGCAGCACAGAGACGGGAACTCTGCGGTTTTGTACGAAACTAAGCTTGAGCTATCATATGAGACCAATAACAAGCCAAGAACTCCTGAAAATATATCAGCATATCACACCTGAAATTTGAGAAAATTTAAATTTTTAGATTAAAATTTTTTCGTAATAAAAAAGGCAGCACAGAGACGGGAACTCCAGGTTTTTGCACTAAGCTAAGCATGAGCTATCATTTAAGCCCAAAAATAAGCCTAGAACTTTTGAAAATATATCAGCATATCACACCTGATGTTTGAGAAAATCTAAATTTCAGAGTAAATATTTTCGTTATAAAAAAGGTAGCGCAGAGCCAGGAACTGCGCGGTTTTTTACGTTACCGTGCATTAGCTATCGTTTAAGACCAAAAATAAGCCTAGAACTCCTGAAAATATATTAGCATATCACACCTGAAATTTGAGAATAATGAATTTTCGGAGTAAATTTTTTCTTATCAAAAAAATCAGCGCAGAGCCGACTACGACGTAGCTTTGTATGAACATAAGCATATCAATTAAGGACCTGGGTATGTCCTTAAACTACGTCCGGACCTGGGTATGTCCTTAAACTACGCCAAAAAGAGAGGTATGGGCACTGCGAATGGCATCTCGCTAAGTGTGGTAGGGCACGTTCAGCGAATGTCATCGCTCAAATCTGGAGCAGAGCCCGACTGGGGAAGTACCTCCACCTTACAGAAAACCACAGCCAAATAGCACTAGACCCTACTCATAGTGTTGTGTTCCTGCTGGTGAGTAAGGTTGCCAAAGAGCTCAAAGAGGACCCAGTGTGTTAACGATGAGGGACCTTCTTGTTCCTTTAGTCGTCAACACAGTGAATCCTCCTTTTTGTAAAGGGTCGGCAACGCGCATGTGACTCCTTTGGAGTAGCAGGCGTCCATAGGTTACGGTAGCTGCTTACCATCAGGCGGGCCGTATGCTTGTTTGCCACCGTCGTGGTATTAAAAAAAAAAAAAAAAAAAAAAAAAAAAAAAAAAAAAAAAAAAAAAAAAAAAAAAAAAAAATTAAGACCAAAAACAAGTCTAGAACTCCTGAAAAAGTATCAGCGTATCAAACCTGAAGTTTGAGGAAATTCAAATTTTAGAGTAAATATTTTTTGTTACAAAAAGGCAGCACAGAGACGGGAACTCTGCAGTTTTGTACGAAATT
The DNA here is from genome assembly GCA_947086415.1 of Pammene aurita. NCBI lineage: Eukaryota > Metazoa > Arthropoda > Insecta > Lepidoptera > Tortricidae > Pammene > Pammene aurita. The sequence continues at coordinate 5,000,640 of OX352315.1, read as the reverse complement.
AAGCTTGAGCTATCATATGAGACCAATACCAAGCCAAGAACTCCTGAAAATATATCAGCATATCACACCTAAAGTTTGAGAAAATCAAAATTTCAGATTTAATTTTTTTCTTTACAAAAAAGGCGGCACAGAGACAAGAACTCCGCGGTTTTGAACTAATCTAAGCATGAGCTATCATTTAAGACTAAAAACAAGCCTAAAACTCCTGAAAATATATCAGCATATCACACCTGAAGTTTAAGAAAATTGAAATTTTCAGAGTAAAATTTTTTCGAAATAAAAAAGGCAGCACAAAGACGGGAACTCCGCGGTTTTGGACGAAACCAAGCTTGAGCTATCATTTGAGACCAATAGCAAGCCAAGAACTCCTGAAAATATGTCAGCATATCACACCTAAAGTTTGAGAAAATCGAAATTTCAGAGTTAATTTTTTTCGTTACAAAAAAGGCAGCACAGAGACGGGAAATCCGCAGTTTTGAACTAATCTAAGCAAGAGCTATCATTTAAGACTAAAAGCAAGCCTAGAACTCCTGAAAATATATCAGCATATCGCACCTGAAATTTGAGAAAATTTAAATTTTAAGAGTAAAATTTTTTCGTAATAAAAAAGGCAGCACAGAGACGGGAACTCCGGGTTTTTGCACCAAGCTAAGCATGAGCTATCATTTAAGCCCAAAAATAAGCCTAGAACTTTTGAAAATATATCAGCATATCACACCTGATGTTTGAGAAAATCTAAATTTCAGAGTAAATATTTTCGTAATAAAAAAGGTAGCGCAGAGCCAGGAACTGCGCGGTTTTTTACGTTACCGTGCATTAGCTATCGTTTAAGACCAAAAATAAGCCTAGAACTCCTGAAAATATATTAGCATATCACACCTGAAATTTGAGAATAATGAATTTTCGGAGTTAATTTTTTCTTATCAAAAAAATCAGCGCAGAGCCGACTACGACGTAGCTTTGTATGAACATAAGCATATCAATTAAGACCAAAAACAAGTCTAGAACTCCTGAAAAAGTATCAGCATATCAAACCTGAAGTTTGAGAAAATTCAAATTTTAGAGTAAATATTTTTTGTTACAAAAAGGCAGCACAGAGACGGGAACTCTGCAGTTTTGTACGAAACTAAGCTTGAGCTATCATATGAGACCAATAACAAGCCAAGAACTCCTGAAAATATATCAGCATATCACACCTAAAATTTGAGAAAATCGAAATTTCAGATTTAATTTTTTTCGTTACAAAAAAGGCAGCACAGAGATGGAAACTTCGCAGTTTTGCACTAAGCTAAGCTTGAGCTATCATTTAAGCCCAAAAATAAGCCTAGAACTTTTGAAAATATATCAGCATGTCACACCTGATATTTGAGAAAATCTAAATTTCAGAGTAAATTTTTTCGTAATAAAAAAGGCAGCGCAGAGCCAGAAACTGCGTGGTTTTTTACGTTACCGTGCATTAGCTATCGTTTAAGACCAAAAATAAGCCTAGAACTCCTGAAAATATATTAGCATATCACACCTGAAATTTGAGAATAATGAATTTTCGGAGTTAATTTTTTCTTATCAAAAAAATCAGCGCAGAGCCGACTACGACGTTGCTTTGTATGAACATAAGCATATCAATTAAGACCAAAAACAAGTCTAGAACTCCTGAAAATGTATCAGCATATCAAACCTGAAGTTTGAGAAAATTCAAATTTTAGAGTAAATATTTTTTGTTACAAAAAGGCAGCACAGAGACGGGAACTCTGCAGTTTTGTACGAAACTAAGCTTGAGCTATCATATGAGACCAATAACAAGCCAAGAACTCCTGAAAATATATGAGCATATCACACCTAAAGTTTGAGAAAATCAAAATTTCAGATTTAATTTTTTTCTTTACAAAAAAGGCGGCACAGAGACAAGAGCTCCGCGGTTTTGAACTAATCTAAGCATGAGCTATCATTTAAGACTAAAAACAAGCCTAAAACTCCTGAAAATATATCAGCATATCACACCTGAAATTTGAGAAAACTTAAATTTTCAGAGTAAAATTTGTTCGTAATAAAAACGGCAGCACAGAGACGGGAACTCCGCGGTTTTGGACGAAATCAAGCTGGAGCTATCATTTGAGACCAATAACAAGCCAAGAACTCCTGAAAATATATCAGCATATCACACCTAAAATTTGAGAAAATCGAAATTTCAGATTTAATTTTTTTCGTTACAAAAAAGGCAGCACAGAGATGGAAACTTCGCAGTTTTGCACTAAGCTAAGCTTGAGCTATCATTTAAGCCCAAAAATAAGCCTAGAACTTTTGAAAATATATCAGCATATCACACCTGATGTTTGAGAAAATCTAAATTTCAGAGTAAATTTTTTCGTAATAAAAAAGGCAGCGCAGAGCCAGAAACTGCGTGGTTTTTTACGTTACCGTGCATTAGCTATCGTTTAAGACCAAAAATAAGCCTAGAACTCCTGAAAATATATTAGCATATCACACCTGAAATTTGAGAATAATGAATTTTCGGAGTTAATTTTTTCTTATCAAAAAAATCAGCGCAGAGCCGACTACGACGTAGCTTTGTATGAACATAAGCATATCAATTAAGACCAAAAACAAGTCTAAAACTCCTGAAAAAGTATCAGCATATCAAACCTGAAGTTTGAGAAAATTCAAATTTTAGAGTAAATATTTTTTGTTACAAAAAGGCAGCACAGAGACGGGAACTCTGCAGTTTTGTACGAAACTAAGCTTGAGCTATCATTTGAGACCAATAGCAAGCCAAGAACTCCTGAAAATATATCAGCATGTCACACCTGAAATTTGAGAAAACTTAAATTTTCAGAGTAAAATTTGTTCGTAATAAAAACGGCAGCACAGAGACGGGAACTCCGCGGTTTTGGACGAAACCAAGCTGGAGCTATCATTTGAGACCAATAACAAGCCAAGAACTCCTGAAAATATATCAGCATATCACACCTAAAATTTGAGAAAATCGAAATTTCAGATTTAATTTTTTTCGTTACAAAAAAGGCAGCACAGAGATGGAAACTTCGCAGTTTTGCACTAAGCTAAGCTTGAGCTATCATTTAAGCCCAAAAATAAGCCTAGAACTTTTGAAAATATATCAGCATATCACACCTGATGTTTGAGAAAATCTAAATTTCAGAGTAAATTTTTCGTAATAAAAAAGGCAGCGCAGAGCCAGAAACTGCGTGGTTTTTTACGTTACCGTGCATTAGCTATCGTTTAAGACCAAAAATAAGCCTAGAACTCCTGAAAATATATTAACATATCACACCTGAAATTTGAGAATAATGAATTTTCGGAGTTAATTTTTTCTTATCAAAAAAATCAGCGCAGAGCCGACTACGACGTTGCTTTGTATGAACATAAGCATATCAATTAAGACCAAAAACAAGTCTAGAACTCCTGAAAAAGTATCAGCATATCAAACCTGAAGTTTGAGAAAATTCAAATTTTAGAGTAAATATTTTTTGTTACAAAAAGGCAGCACAGAGACGGGAACTCTGCAGTTTTGTACGAAACTAAGCTTGAGCTATCATATGAGACCAATAACAAGCCAAGAACTCCTGAAAATATATCAGCATATCACACCTAAAGTTTGAGAAAATCAAAATTTCAGATTTAATTTTTTTCTTTACAAAAAAGGCGGCACAGAGACAAGAGCTCCGCGGTTTTGAACTAATCTAAGCATGAGCTATCATTTAAGACTAAAAACAAGCCTAAAACTCCTGAAAATATATCAGCATATCACACCTGAAATTTGAGAAAACTTAAATTTTCAGAGTAAAATTTGTTCGTAATAAAAACGGCAGCACAGAGACGGGAACTCCGCGGTTTTGGACGAAATCAAGCTGGAGCTATCATTTGAGACCAATAACAAGCCAAGAACTCCTGAAAATATATCAGCATATCACACCTAAAATTTGAGAAAATCGAAATTTCAGATTTAATTTTTTTCGTTACAAAAAAGGCAGCACAGAGATGAAAACTTCGCAGTTTTGCACTAAGCTAAGCTTGAGCTATCATTTAAGCCCAAAAATAAGCCTAGAACTTTTGAAAATATATCAGCATATCACACCTGATGTTTGAGAAAATCTAAATTTCAGAGTAAATTTTTTCGTAATAAAAAAGGCAGCGCAGAGCCAGAAACTGCGTGGTTTTTTACGTTACCGTGCATTAGCTATCGTTTAAGACCAAAAATAAGCCTAGAACTCCTGAAAATATATTAGCATATCACACCTGAAATTTGAGAATAATGAATTTTCGGAGTTAATTTTTTCTTATCAAAAAAATCAGCGCAGAGCCGACTACGACGTAGCTTTGTATGAACATAAGCATATCAATTAAGACCAAAAACAAGTCTAGAACTCCTGAAAAAGTATCAGCATATCAAACCTGAAGTTTGAGAAAATTCAAATTTTAGAGCAAATATTTTTTGTTACAAAAAGGCAGCACAGAGACGGGAACTCTGCGGTTTTGTACGAAACTAAGCTTGAGCTATCATATGAGACCAATAACAAGCCAAGAACTCCTGAAAATATATCAGCATATCACACCTGAAATTTGAGAAAATTTAAATTTTTAGATTAAAATTTTTTCGTAATAAAAAAGGCAGCACAGAGACGGGAACTCCAGGTTTTTGCACTAAGCTAAGCATGAGCTATCATTTAAGCCCAAAAATAAGCCTAGAACTTTTGAAAATATATCAGCATATCACACCTGATGTTTGAGAAAATCTAAATTTCAGAGTAAATATTTTCGTTATAAAAAAGGTAGCGCAGAGCCAGGAACTGCGCGGTTTTTTACGTTACCGTGCATTAGCTATCGTTTAAGACCAAAAATAAGCCTAGAACTCCTGAAAATATATTAGCATATCACACCTGAAATTTGAGAATAATGAATTTTCGGAGTAAATTTTTTCTTATCAAAAAAATCAGCGCAGAGCCGACTACGACGTAGCTTTGTATGAACATAAGCATATCAATTAAGGACCTGGGTATGTCCTTAAACTACGTCCGGACCTGGGTATGTCCTTAAACTACGCCAAAAAGAGAGGTATGGGCACTGCGAATGGCATCTCGCTAAGTGTGGTAGGGCACGTTCAGCGAATGTCATCGCTCAAATCTGGAGCAGAGCCCGACTGGGGAAGTACCTCCACCTTACAGAAAACCACAGCCAAATAGCACTAGACCCTACTCATAGTGTTGTGTTCCTGCTGGTGAGTAAGGTTGCCAAAGAGCTCAAAGAGGACCCAGTGTGTTAACGATGAGGGACCTTCTTGTTCCTTTAGTCGTCAACACAGTGAATCCTCCTTTTTGTAAAGGGTCGGCAACGCGCATGTGACTCCTTTGGAGTAGCAGGCGTCCATAGGTTACGGTAGCTGCTTACCATCAGGCGGGCCGTATGCTTGTTTGCCACCGTCGTGGTATTAAAAAAAAAAAAAAAAAAAAAAAAAAAAAAAAAAAAAAAAAAAAAAAAAAAAATTAAGACCAAAAACAAGTCTAGAACTCCTGAAAAAGTATCAGCGTATCAAACCTGAAGTTTGAGGAAATTCAAATTTTAGAGTAAATATTTTTTGTTACAAAAAGGCAGCACAGAGACGGGAACTCTGCAGTTTTGTACGAAATTAAGCTTGAGCTATCATATGAGACCAATACCAAGCCAAGAACTCCTGAAAATATATCAGCATATCACACCTAAAGTTTGAGAAAATCAAAATTTCAGATTTAATTTTTTTCTTTACAAAAAAGGCGGCACAGAGACAAGAACTCCGCGGTTTTGAACTAATCTAAGCATGAGCTATCATTTAAGACTAAAAACAAGCCTAAAACTCCTGAAAATATATCAGCATATCACACCTGAAGTTTAAGAAAATTGAAATTTTCAGAGTAAAATTTTTTCGAAATAAAAAAGGCAGCACAAAGACGGGAACTCCGCGGTTTTGGACGAAACCAAGCTTGAGCTATCATTTGAGACCAATAGCAAGCCAAGAACTCCTGAAAATATGTCAGCATATCACACCTAAAGTTTGAGAAAATCGAAATTTCAGAGTTAATTTTTTTCGTTACAAAAAAGGCAGCACAGAGACGGGAAATCCGCAGTTTTGAACTAATCTAAGCAAGAGCTATCATTTAAGACTAAAAGCAAGCCTAGAACTCCTGAAAATATATCAGCATATCGCACCTGAAATTTGAGAAAATTTAAATTTTAAGAGTAAAATTTTTTCGTAATAAAAAAGGCAGCACAGAGACGGGAACTCCGGGTTTTTGCACCAAGCTAAGCATGAGCTATCATTTAAGCCCAAAAATAAGCCTAGAACTTTTGAAAATATATCAGCATATCACACCTGATGTTTGAGAAAATCTAAATTTCAGAGTAAATATTTTCGTAATAAAAAAGGTAGCGCAGAGCCAGGAACTGCGCGGTTTTTTACGTTACCGTGCATTAGCTATCGTTTAAGACCAAAAATAAGCCTAGAACTCCTGAAAATATATTAGCATATCACACCTGAAATTTGAGAATAATGAATTTTCGGAGTTAATTTTTTCTTATCAAAAAAATCAGCGCAGAGCCGACTACGACGTAGCTTTGTATGAACATAAGCATATCAATTAAGACCAAAAACAAGTCTAGAACTCCTGAAAAAGTATCAGCATATCAAACCTGAAGTTTGAGAAAATTCAAATTTTAGAGTAAATATTTTTTGTTACAAAAAGGCAGCACAGAGACGGGAACTCTGCAGTTTTGTACGAAACTAAGCTTGAGCTATCATATGAGACCAATAACAAGCCAAGAACTCCTGAAAATATATCAGCATATCACACCTAAAATTTGAGAAAATCGAAATTTCAGATTTAATTTTTTTCGTTACAAAAAAGGCAGCACAGAGATGGAAACTTCGCAGTTTTGCACTAAGCTAAGCTTGAGCTATCATTTAAGCCCAAAAATAAGCCTAGAACTTTTGAAAATATATCAGCATGTCACACCTGATATTTGAGAAAATCTAAATTTCAGAGTAAATTTTTTCGTAATAAAAAAGGCAGCGCAGAGCCAGAAACTGCGTGGTTTTTTACGTTACCGTGCATTAGCTATCGTTTAAGACCAAAAATAAGCCTAGAACTCCTGAAAATATATTAGCATATCACACCTGAAATTTGAGAATAATGAATTTTCGGAGTTAATTTTTTCTTATCAAAAAAATCAGCGCAGAGCCGACTACGACGTTGCTTTGTATGAACATAAGCATATCAATTAAGACCAAAAACAAGTCTAGAACTCCTGAAAATGTATCAGCATATCAAACCTGAAGTTTGAGAAAATTCAAATTTTAGAGTAAATATTTTTTGTTACAAAAAGGCAGCACAGAGACGGGAACTCTGCAGTTTTGTACGAAACTAAGCTTGAGCTATCATATGAGACCAATAACAAGCCAAGAACTCCTGAAAATATATGAGCATATCACACCTAAAGTTTGAGAAAATCAAAATTTCAGATTTAATTTTTTTCTTTACAAAAAAGGCGGCACAGAGACAAGAGCTCCGCGGTTTTGAACTAATCTAAGCATGAGCTATCATTTAAGACTAAAAACAAGCCTAAAACTCCTGAAAATATATCAGCATATCACACCTGAAATTTGAGAAAACTTAAATTTTCAGAGTAAAATTTGTTCGTAATAAAAACGGCAGCACAGAGACGGGAACTCCGCGGTTTTGGACGAAATCAAGCTGGAGCTATCATTTGAGACCAATAACAAGCCAAGAACTCCTGAAAATATATCAGCATATCACACCTAAAATTTGAGAAAATCGAAATTTCAGATTTAATTTTTTTCGTTACAAAAAAGGCAGCACAGAGATGGAAACTTCGCAGTTTTGCACTAAGCTAAGCTTGAGCTATCATTTAAGCCCAAAAATAAGCCTAGAACTTTTGAAAATATATCAGCATATCACACCTGATGTTTGAGAAAATCTAAATTTCAGAGTAAATTTTTTCGTAATAAAAAAGGCAGCGCAGAGCCAGAAACTGCGTGGTTTTTTACGTTACCGTGCATTAGCTATCGTTTAAGACCAAAAATAAGCCTAGAACTCCTGAAAATATATTAGCATATCACACCTGAAATTTGAGAATAATGAATTTTCGGAGTTAATTTTTTCTTATCAAAAAAATCAGCGCAGAGCCGACTACGACGTAGCTTTGTATGAACATAAGCATATCAATTAAGACCAAAAACAAGTCTAAAACTCCTGAAAAAGTATCAGCATATCAAACCTGAAGTTTGAGAAAATTCAAATTTTAGAGTAAATATTTTTTGTTACAAAAAGGCAGCACAGAGACGGGAACTCTGCAGTTTTGTACGAAACTAAGCTTGAGCTATCATTTGAGACCAATAGCAAGCCAAGAACTCCTGAAAATATATCAGCATGTCACACCTGAAATTTGAGAAAACTTAAATTTTCAGAGTAAAATTTGTTCGTAATAAAAACGGCAGCACAGAGACGGGAACTCCGCGGTTTTGGACGAAACCAAGCTGGAGCTATCATTTGAGACCAATAACAAGCCAAGAACTCCTGAAAATATATCAGCATATCACACCTAAAATTTGAGAAAATCGAAATTTCAGATTTAATTTTTTTCGTTACAAAAAAGGCAGCACAGAGATGGAAACTTCGCAGTTTTGCACTAAGCTAAGCTTGAGCTATCATTTAAGCCCAAAAATAAGCCTAGAACTTTTGAAAATATATCAGCATATCACACCTGATGTTTGAGAAAATCTAAATTTCAGAGTAAATTTTTCGTAATAAAAAAGGCAGCGCAGAGCCAGAAACTGCGTGGTTTTTTACGTTACCGTGCATTAGCTATCGTTTAAGACCAAAAATAAGCCTAGAACTCCTGAAAATATATTAACATATCACACCTGAAATTTGAGAATAATGAATTTTCGGAGTTAATTTTTTCTTATCAAAAAAATCAGCGCAGAGCCGACTACGACGTTGCTTTGTATGAACATAAGCATATCAATTAAGACCAAAAACAAGTCTAGAACTCCTGAAAAAGTATCAGCATATCAAACCTGAAGTTTGAGAAAATTCAAATTTTAGAGTAAATATTTTTTGTTACAAAAAGGCAGCACAGAGACGGGAACTCTGCAGTTTTGTACGAAACTAAGCTTGAGCTATCATATGAGACCAATAACAAGCCAAGAACTCCTGAAAATATATCAGCATATCACACCTAAAGTTTGAGAAAATCAAAATTTCAGATTTAATTTTTTTCTTTACAAAAAAGGCGGCACAGAGACAAGAACTCCGCGGTTTTGAACTAATCTAAGCATGAGCTATCATTTAAGACTAAAAACAAGCCTAAAACTCCTGAAAATATATCAGCATATCACACCTGAAATTTGAGAAAACTTAAATTTTCAGAGTAAAATTTGTTCGTAATAAAAACGGCAGCACAGAGACGGGAACTCCGCGGTTTTGGACGAAATCAAGCTGGAGCTATCATTTGAGACCAATAACAAGCCAAGAACTCCTGAAAATATATCAGCATATCACACCTAAAATTTGAGAAAATCGAAATTTCAGATTTAATTTTTTTCGTTACAAAAAAGGCAGCACAGAGATGAAAACTTCGCAGTTTTGCACTAAGCTAAGCTTGAGCTATCATTTAAGCCCAAAAATAAGCCTAGAACTTTTGAAAATATATCAGCATATCACACCTGATGTTTGAGAAAATCTAAATTTCAGAGTAAATTTTTTCGTAATAAAAAAGGCAGCGCAGAGCCAGAAACTGCGTGGTTTTTTACGTTACCGTGCATTAGCTATCGTTTAAGACCAAAAATAAGCCTAGAACTCCTGAAAATATATTAGCATATCACACCTGAAATTTGAGAATAATGAATTTTCGGAGTTAATTTTTTCTTATCAAAAAAATCAGCGCAGAGCCGACTACGACGTAGCTTTGTATGAACATAAGCATATCAATTAAGACCAAAAACAAGTCTAGAACTCCTGAAAAAGTATCAGCATATCAAACCTGAAGTTTGAGAAAATTCAAATTTTAGAGCAAATATTTTTTGTTACAAAAAGGCAGCACAGAGACGGGAACTCTGCGGTTTTGTACGAAACTAAGCTTGAGCTATCATATGAGACCAATAACAAGCCAAGAACTCCTGAAAATATATCAGCATATCACACCTGAAATTTGAGAAAATTTAAATTTTTAGATTAAAATTTTTTCGTAATAAAAAAGGCAGCACAGAGACGGGAACTCCAGGTTTTTGCACTAAGCTAAGCATGAGCTATCATTTAAGCCCAAAAATAAGCCTAGAACTTTTGAAAATATATCAGCATATCACACCTGATGTTTGAGAAAATCTAAATTTCAGAGTAAATATTTTCGTTATAAAAAAGGTAGCGCAGAGCCAGGAACTGCGCGGTTTTTTACGTTACCGTGCATTAGCTATCGTTTAAGACCAAAAATAAGCCTAGAACTCCTGAAAATATATTAGCATATCACACCTGAAATTTGAGAATAATGAATTTTCGGAGTAAATTTTTTCTTATCAAAAAAATCAGCGCAGAGCCGACTACGACGTAGCTTTGTATGAACATAAGCATATCAATTAAGGACCTGGGTATGTCCTTAAACTACGTCCGGACCTGGGTATGTCCTTAAACTACGCCAAAAAGAGAGGTATGGGCACTGCGAATGGCATCTCGCTAAGTGTGGTAGGGCACGTTCAGCGAATGTCATCGCTCAAATCTGGAGCAGAGCCCGACTGGGGAAGTACCTCCACCTTACAGAAAACCACAGCCAAATAGCACTAGACCCTACTCATAGTGTTGTGTTCCTGCTGGTGAGTAAGGTTGCCAAAGAGCTCAAAGAGGACCCAGTGTGTTAACGATGAGGGACCTTCTTGTTCCTTTAGTCGTCAACACAGTGAATCCTCCTTTTTGTAAAGGGTCGGCAACGCGCATGTGACTCCTTTGGAGTAGCAGGCGTCCATAGGTTACGGTAGCTGCTTACCATCAGGCGGGCCGTATGCTTGTTTGCCACCGTCGTGGTATAAAAAAAAAAAAAAAAAAAATTAAGACCAAAAACAAGTCTAGAACTCCTGAAAAAGTATCAGCGTATCAAACCTGAAGTTTGAGGAAATTCAAATTTTAGAGTAAATATTTTTTGTTACAAAAAGGCAGCACAGAGACGGGAACTCTGCAGTTTTGTACGAAATTAAGCTTGAGCTATCATATGAGACCAATAACAAGCCAAGAACTCCTGAAAATATATCAGCATATCACACCTAAAGTTTGAGAAAATCAAAATTTCAGATTTAATTTTTTTCTTTACAAAAAAGGCGGCACAGAGACAAGAACTCCGCGGTTTTGAACTAATCTAAGCATGAGCTATCATTTAAGACTAAAAACAAGCCTAAAACTCCTGAAAATATATCAGCATATCACACCTGAATTTTAAGAAAATTGAAATTTTCAGAGTAAAATTTTTTCGAAATAAAAAAATCAGCACAAAGACGGGAACTCCGCGGTTTTGGACGAAACCAAGCTTGAGCTATCATTTGAGACCAATAGCAAGCCAAGAACTCCTGAAAATATGTCAGCATATCACACCTAAAGTTTGAGAAAATCGAAATTTCAGAGTTAATTTTTTTCGTTACAAAAAAGGCAGCACAGAGACGGGAAATCCGCAGTTTTGAACTAATCTAAGCAAGAGCTATCATTTAAGACTAAAAGCAAGCCTAGAACTCCTGAAAATATATCAGCATATCGCACCTGAAATTTGAGAAAATTTAAATTTTCAGAGTAAAATTTTTTCGTAATAAAAAAGGCAGCACAGAGACGGGAACTCCGGGTTTTTGCACTAAGCTAAGCATGAGCTATCATTTAAGCCCAAAAATAAGCCTAGAACTTTTGAAAATATATCAGCATATCACACCTGATGTTTGAGAATATCTAAATTTCAGAGTAAATATTTTCGTAATAAAAAAGGTAGCGCAGAGCCAGGAACTGCGCGGTTTTTTACGTTACCGTGCATTAGCTATCGTTTAAGACCAAAAATAAGCCTAGAACTCCTGAAAATATATTAGCATATCACACCTGAAATTTGAGAATAATGAATTTTCGGAGTTAATTTTTTCTTATCAAAAAAATCAGCGCAGAGCCGACTACGACGTTGCTTTGTATGAACATAAGCATATCAATTAAGACCAAAAACAAGTCTAGAACTCCTGAAAAAGTATCAGCATATCAAACCTGAAGTTTGAGAAAATTCAAATTTTAGAGTAAATATTTTTTGTTACAAAAAGGCAGCACAGAGACGGGAACTCTGCAGTTTTGTACGAAACTAAGCTTGAGCTATCATATGAGACCAATAACAAGCCAAGAACTCCTGAAAATATATCAGCATATCACACCTAAAGTTTGAGAAAATCAAAATTTCAGATTTAATTTTTTTCTTTACAAAAAAGGCGGCACAGAGACAAGAGCTCCGCGGTTTTGAACTAATCTAAGCATGAGCTATCATTTAAGACTAAAAACAAGCCTAAAACTCCTGAAAATATATCAGCATATCACACCTGAAATTTGAGAAAACTTAAATTTTCAGAGTAAAATTTGTTCGTAATAAAAACGGCAGCACAGAGACGGGAACTCCGCGGTTTTGGACGAAATCAAGCTGGAGCTATCATTTGAGACCAATAACAAGCCAAGAACTCCTGAAAATATATCAGCATATCACACCTAAAATTTGAGAAAATCGAAATTTCAGATTTAATTTTTTTCGTTACAAAAAAGGCAGCACAGAGATGGAAACTTCGCAGTTTTGCACTAAGCTAAGCTTGAGCTATCATTTAAGCCCAAAAATAAGCCTAGAACTTTTGAAAATATATCAGCATATCACACCTGATGTGTGAGAAAATCTAAATTTCAGAGTAAATTTTTTCGTAATAAAAAAGGCAGCGCAGAGCCAGAAACTGCGTGGTTTTTTACGTTACCGTGCATTAGCTATCGTTAAAGACCAAAAATAAGCCTAGAACTCCTGAAAATATATTAGCATATCACACCTGAAATTTGAGAATAATGAATTTTCGGAGTTAATTTTTTCTTATCAAAAAAATCAGCGCAGAGCCGACTACGACGTAGCTTTGTATGAACATAAGCATATCAATTAAGACCAAAAACAAGTCTAGAACTCCTGAAAAAGTATCAGCATATCAAACCTGAAGTTTGAGAAAATTCAAATTTTAGAGTAAATATTTTTTGTTACAAAAAGGCAGCACAGAGACGGGAACTCTGCAGTTTTGTACGAAACTAAGCTTGAGCTATCATTTGAGACCAATAGCAAGCCAAGAACTCCTGAAAATATATCAGCATGTCACACCTGAAGTTTGAGAAAACTTAAATTTTCAGAGTAAAATTTGTTCGTAATAAAAACGGCAGCACAGAGACGGGAACTCCGCGGTTTTGGACGAAATCAAGCTGGAGCTATCATTTGAGACCAATAACAAGCCAAGAACTCCTGAAAATATATCAGCATATCACACCTAAAATTTGAGAAAATCGAAATTTCAGATTTAATTTTTTTCGTTACAAAAAAGGCAGCACAGAGATGGAAACTTCGCAGTTTTGCACTAAGCTAAGCTTGAGCTATCATTTAAGCCCAAAAATAAGCCTAGAACTTTTGAAAATATATCAGCATATCACACCTGATGTGTGAGAAAATCTAAATTTCAGAGTAAATTTTTTCGTAATAAAAAAGGCAGCGCAGAGCCAGAAACTGCGTGGTTTTTTACATTACCGTGCATTAGCTATCGTTTAAGACCAAAAATAAGCCTAGAACTCCTGAAAATATATTAGCATATCACACCTGAAATTTGAGAATAATGAATTTTCGGAGTTAATTTTTTCTTATCAAAAAAATCAGCGCAGAGCCGACTACGACGTAGCTTTGTATGAACATAAGCATATCAATTAAGACCAAAAACAAGTCTAGAACTCCTGAAAAAGTATCAGCATATCAAACCTGAAGTTTGAGAAAATTCAAATTTTAGAGCAAATATTTTTTGTTACAAAAAGGCAGCACAGAGACGGGAACTCTGCGGTTTTGTACGAAACTAAGCTTGAGCTATCATATGAGACCAATAACAAGCCAAGAACTCCTGAAAATATATCAGCATATCGCACCTGAAATTTGAGAAAATTTAAATTTTCAGAGTAAAATTTTTTCGTAATAAAAAAGGCAGCACAGAGACGGGAACTCCGGGTTTTTGCACTAAGCTAAGCATGAGCTATCATTTAAGCCCAAAAATAAGCCTAGAACTTTTGAAAATATATCAGCATATCACACCTGATGTTTGAGAAAATCTAAATTTCAGAGTAAATATTTTCGTAATAAAAAAGGTAGCGCAGAGCCAGGAACTGCGCGGTTTTTTACGTTACCGTGCATTAGCTATCGTTTAAGACCAAAAATAAGCCTAGAACTCCTGAAAATATATTAGCATATCACACCTGAAATTTGAGAATAATGAATTTTCGGAGTTAATTTTTTCTTATCAAAAAAATCAGCGCAGAGCCGACTACGACGTTGCTTTGTATGAACATAAGCATATCAATTAAGACCAAAAACAAGTCTAGAACTCCTGAAAAAGTATCAGCATATCAAACCTGAAGTTTGAGAAAATTCAAATTTTAGAGTAAATATTTTTTGTTACAAAAAGGCAGCACAGAGACGGGAACTCTGCAGTTTTGTACGAAACTAAGCTTGAGCTATCATATGAGACCAATAACAAGCCAAGAACTCCTGAAAATATATCAGCATATCACACCTAAAGTTTGAGAAAATCAAAATTTCAGATTTAATTTTTTTCTTTACAAAAAAGGCGGCACAGAGACAAGAGCTCCGCGGTTTTGAACTAATCTAAGCATGAGCTATCATTTAAGACTAAAAACAAGCCTAAAACTCCTGAAAATATATCAGCATATCACACCTGAAATTTGAGAAAACTTAAATTTTCAGAGTAAAATTTGTTCGTAATAAAAACGGCAGCACAGAGACGGGAACTCCGCGGTTTTGGACGAAATCAAGCTGGAGCTATCATTTGAGACCAATAACAAGCCAAGAACTCCTGAAAATATATCAGCATATCACACCTAAAATTTGAGAAAATCGAAATTTCAGATTTAATTTTTTTCGTTACAAAAAAGGCAGCACAGAGATGGAAACTTCGCAGTTTTGCACTAAGCTAAGCTTGAGCTATCATTTCAGCCCACAAATAAGCCTAGAACTTTTGAAAATATATCAGCATATCACACCTGATGTTTGAGAAAATCTAAATTTCAGAGTAAATTTTTTCGTAATAATAAAGGCAGCGCAGAGCCAGAAACTGCGTGGTTTTTTACGTTACCGTGCATTAGCTATCGTTTAAGACCAAAAATAAGCCTAGAACTCCTGAAAATATATTAGCATATCACACCTGAAATTTGAGAATAATGAAATTTCGGAGTTAATTTTTTCTTGTCAAAAAAATCAGCTTAGAGCCGACTACGACGTAGCTTTGTATGAACATAAGCATATCAATTAAGACCAAAAACAAGTCTAGAACTCCTGAAAAAGTATCAGCATATCAAACCTGAAGTTTGAGAAAATTCAAATTTTAGAGTAAATATTTTTTGTTACAAAAAGGCAGCACAGAGACGGGAACTCTGCAGTTTTGTACGAAACTAAGCTTGAGCTATCATTTGAGACCAATAGCAAGCCAAGAACTCCTGAAAATATATCAGCATGTCACACCTGAAATTTGAGAAAACTTAAATTTTCAGAGTAAAATTTGTTCGTTATAAAAACGGCAGCACAGAGACGGGAACTCCGCGGTTTTGGACGAAACCAAGCTGGAGCTATCATTTGAGACCAATAACAAGCCAAGAACTCCTGAAAATATATCAGCATATCACACCTAAAATTTGAGAAAATCGAAATTTCAGATTTAATTTTTTTCGTTACAAAAAAGGCAGCACAGAGATGGAAACTTCGCAGTTTTGCACTAAGCTAAGCTTGAGCTATCATTTCAGCCCAAAAATAAGCCTAGAACTTTTGAAAATATATCAGCATATCACACCTGATGTTTGAGAAAATCTAAATTTCAGAGTAAATTTTTTCGTAATAAAAAAGGCAGCACAGAGATGGAAACTTCGCAGTTTTGCACTAAGCTAAGCTTGAGCTATCATTTAAGCCCAAAAATAAGCCTAGAACTTTTGAAAATATATCAGCATATCACACCTGATGTTTGAGAAAATCTAAATTTCAGAGTAAATTTTTTCGTAATAAAAAAGGCAGCGCAGAGCCAGAAACTGCGTGGTTTTTTACGTTACCGTGCATTAGCTATCGTTTAAGACCAAAAATAAGCCTAGAACTCCTGAAAATATATTAGCATATCACACCTGAAATTTGAGAATAATGAAATTTCGGAGTTAATTTTTTCTTATCAAAAAAATCAGCGCAGAGCCGACTACGACGTAGCTTTGTATGAACATAAGCATATCAATTAAGACCAAAAACAAGTCTAGAACTCCTGAAAAAGTATCAGCATATCAAACCTGAAGTTTGAGAAAATTCAAATTTTAGAGTAAATATTTTTTGTTACAAAAAGGCAGCACAGAGACGGGAACTCTGCAGTTTTGTACGAAACTAAGCTTGAGCTATCATTTGAGACCAATAGCAAGCCAAGAACTCCTGAAAATATATCAGCATGTCACACCTGAAATTTGAGAAAACTTAAATTTTCAGAGTAAAATTTGTTCGTAATAAAAACGGCAGCACAGAGACGGGAACTCCGCGGTTTTGGACGAAACCAAGCTGGAGCTATCATTTGAGACCAATAACAAGCCAAGAACTCCTGAAAATATATCAGCATATCACACCTAAAATTTGAGAAAATCGAAATTTCAGATTTAATTTTTTTCGTTACAAAAAAGGCAGCACAGAGATGGAAACTTCGCAGTTTTGCACTAAGCTAAGCTTGAGCTATCATTTCAGCCCACAAATAAGCCTAGAACTTTTGAAAATATATCAGCATATCACACCTGATGTTTGAGAAAATCTAAATTCCAGAGTAAATTTTTTCGTAATAAAAAAGGCAGCGCAGAGCCAGAAACTGCGTGGTTTTTTACGTTACCGTGCATTAGCTATCGTTTAAGACCAAAAAAAAGCCTAGAACTCCTGAAAATATATTAGCATATCACACCTGAAATTTGAGAATAATGAATTTTCGGAGTTAATTTTTTCTTATCAAAAAAATCAGCGCAGAGCCGACTACGACGTAGTTTGTATGAACATAAGCATATCAATTAAGACCAAAAACAAGTCTAGAACTCCTGAAAAAGTATCAGCATATCAAACCTGAAGTTTGAGAAAATTCAAATTTTAGAGTAAATATTTTTTGTTACAAAAAGGCAGCACAGAGACGGGAACTCTGCGGTTTTGTACGAAACTAAGCTTGAGCTATCATATGAGACCAATAACAAGCCAAGAACTCCTGAAAATATATCAGCATATCACACCAAAAGTTTGAGAAAATCAAAATTTCAGATTTAATTTTTTTCTTTACAAAAAAGGCGGCACAGAGACAAGAACTCCGCGGTTTTGAACTAATCTAAGCATGAGCTATCATTTAAGACTAAAAACAAGCCTAAAACTCCTGAAAATATATCAGCATATCACACCTGAAGTTTAAGAAAATTGAAATTTTCAGAGTAAAATTTTTTCGAAATAAAAAAGGCAGCACAAAGACGGGAACTCCGCGGTTTTGGACGAAACCAAGCTTGAGCTATCATTTGAGACCAATAGCAAGCCAAGAACTCCTGAAAATATGTCAGCATATCACACCTAAAGTTTGAGAAAATCGAAATTTCAGAGTTAATTTTTTTCGTTACAAAAAAGGCAGCACAGAGACGGGAAATCCGCAGTTTTGAACTAATCTAAGCAAGAGCTATCATTTAAGACTAAAAGCAAGCCTAGAACTCCTGAAAATATATCAGCAAATCGCACCTGAAATTTGAGAAAATTTTAATTTTCAGAGTAAAGTTTTTTCGTAATAAAAAAGGCAGCACAGAGACGGGAATTCCAAGGTTTTGTACGAAACCAAGCTTGAGCTATCATTTGACACCAATAACAAGCCAAGAACTCCTGAAAATATATCAGCATATCACACTTGAAGTTTGAGAAAATTTTAATTTTCAGATTAAAATTTTTTCGTAATAAACAAGGCAGCACAGAGACGGGAACTCCGCGGTTTTGGACGAAACCAAGCTTGAGCTATCATTTGAGACCAATCACAAGACAAGAACTCCTGTTAATATATCAGCATACCACACCTAAAGTTTGAGAAAATCGAAATTTAAGAGTTAATTTTTTTCGTTACAAAAAGGGCTGCACAGGGACGGGAACTCCGCGGTTTTGAACTAATCTAAGCATGAGCTATCATTTAAGACTAAAATCAAACTCCTGAAAATTCAAGACTCCTGAAAATATATCAGCATATCACACCTGATGTTTGAGAAAATCTAAATCTCAGAGTAAATTTTTTCGTACAAAAAAGGCAGCGCAGAGCCAGGAACTGCGTGGTTTTGTACGTAACCGAGCATTAGCTATCGTTTAAGACCAAAATCAAGCCTAGATCTCCTGAAAATATATCAGCATATCACACCTGAAATTTGAGAAAATCTAAATTACAGAGTAATTTTTTTCGTAATAAAAAAAGGCAGCGCAGGGCTAGGAACTCGTGGTTTGGTACGTAACCTAGCATAAGCTATCGTTTGAGACTAAAAACAAGCCCTAAATTCCGAAAAATATATCAGCATACGAGTATCACATCTTAAATTTGAGAAAATCGAAATTTCAGACTTATTTTTTTCATAGAACATAAGTACACTCAGAGCCAGGAACTACGCGGTTTTGTACATAACCAAGCATGAGCTATCGTTTGAGACCAAAAGCAAGCCTAGAACTCCTGAAATTATATCAGCATATCACACCTGAAATATGAGAAAATCGATATTTCAAACTTATTTTTTCGCAGAACATAAGTAAACTCAGAGCCAGGAACTCCGCGGTTTTGGTCGAAACCAAGCTTGAGCTATCATTTGAGACCAATAACAAGCCAAGAACTCCTGAAAATATATCAGCATATCAAACCTGAAATTTGAGAAAACTTAAATTTTCAGAGTAAAATTTTTCGTAATAAAAACGGCAGCACAGAGACGGGAACTCCACGGTTTTGGACGAAACCAAGCTGGAGCTATCATTTGAGAACAATGACAAGCCAAGAACTCCTGAAAATATATCAGCATATCACACCTAAAATTTGAGAAAATCGAAATTTCAGATTTAATTTTTTTCGTTACAAAACAGGCAGCACAGAGATGGGAACTTCGCAGTTTTGCACTAAGCTAAGCATGACCTATCATTTAAGCCCAAAAATAAGTCTAGAACTTTTGAAAATATATCAGCATATCACACCTGATGTTTGAGAAAATCTAAATTTCAGAGTAAATATTTTCGTAATAAAAAAGGTAGCGCAGAGCCAGGAACTGCGCGGTTTTTTACGTTACCGTGCATTAGCTATCGTTTAAGACCAAAAATAAGCCTAGAACTCCTGAAAATATATTAGCATATCACACCTGAAATTTGAGAATATTGAATTTTCGGAGTTAATTTTTTCTTATCAAAAAAGTCAGCGAAGAGCCGACTACGACGTAGCTTCGTATGGACATAAGCATATCAATTAAGACCAAAAACAAGTCTAGAACTCCTGAAAAAGTATCAGCATATCACACCTAAAGTTTGAGAAAATCGAAATTTCAGAGTTAATTTTTTTCGTTACAAAAAAGGCAGCACAGAGACGGGAAATCCGCAGTTTTGAACTGATCTAAGCTTGAGCTATCATTTGAGACCAATAGCAAGCCAAGAACTCCTGAAAATATATCAGCATATCACACCTGAAATTTGAGAAAACTTAAATTTTAAGAGTAAAATTTTTTCGTAATAAAAACGGCAGCACGGTTTTAGACGAAACCAAGCTGGAGCTATCATTTGAGACCAATAACAAGCCAAGAACTCCTGAAAATATATCAGCATATCACACCTAAAATTTGAGAAAATCGAAATTTCAGATTTAATTTTTTTCGTTACAAAAAAGGCAGCACAGAGATGGAAACTTCGCAGTTTTGCACTAAGCTAAGCTTGAGCTATCATTTAAGCCCAAAAATAAGCCTAGAACTTTTGAAAATATATCAGCATATCACACCTGATGTTTGAGAAAATCTAAATTTCAGAGTAAATTTTTTCGTAATAAAAAAGGCAGCGCAGAGCCAGAAACTGCGTGGTTTTTTACGTTACCGTGCATTAGCTATCGTTTAAGACTAAAAGCAAGCCTAGAACTCCTGAAAATATATCAGCAAATCGCACCTGAAATTTGAGAAAATTTTAATTTTCAGAGTAAAGTTTTTTCGTAATAAAAAAGGCAGCACAGAGACGGGAATTCCAAGGTTTTGTACAAAACCAAGCTTGAGCTATCATTTGACACCAATAACAAGCCAAGAACTCCTGAAAATATATCAGCATATCACACTTGAAGTTTGAGAAAATTTTAATTTTCAGATTAAAATTTTTTCGTAATAAACAAGGCAGCACAGAGACGGGAACTCCGCGGTTTTGGACGAAACCAAGCTTGAGCTATCATTTGAGACCAATCACAAGACAAGAACTCCTGTTAATATATCAGCATACCACACCTAAAGTTTGAGAAAATCGAAATTTAAGAGTTAATTTTTTTCGTTACAAAAAAGGCTGCACAGGGACGGGAACTCCGCGGTTTTGAACTAATCTAAGCATGAGCTATCATTTAAGACTAAAATCAAACTCCTGAAAATTCAAGACTCCTGAAAATATATCAGCATATCACACCTGATGTTTGAGAAAATCTAAATCTCAGAGTAAATTTTTTCGTACAAAAAAGGCAGCGCAGAGCCAGGAACTGCGTGGTTTTGTACGTAACCGAGCATTAGCTATCGTTTAAGACCAAAATCAAGCCTAGATCTCCTGAAAATATATCAGCATATCACACCTGAAATTTGAGAAAATCTAAATTACAGAGTAATTTTTTTCGTAATAAAAAAAGGCAGCGCAGGGCTAGGAACTCGTGGTTTGGTACGTAACCTAGCATAAGCTATCGTTTGAGACTAAAAACAAGCCCTAAATTCCGAAAAATATATCAGCATACGAGTATCACATCTTAAATTTGAGAAAATCGAAATTTCAGACTTATTTTTTTCATAGAACATAAGTACACTCAGAGCCAGGAACTACGCGGTTTTGTACATAACCAAGCATGAGCTATCGTTTGAGACCAAAAGCAAGCCTAGAACTCCTGAAATTATATCAGCATATCACACCTGAAATATGAGAAAATCGATATTTCAAACTTATTTTTTCGCAGAACATAAGTAAACTCAGAGCCAGGAACTCCGCGGTTTTGGTCGAAACCAAGCTTGAGCTATCATTTGAGACCAATAACAAGCCAAGAACTCCTGAAAATATATCAGCATATCAAACCTGAAATTTGAGAAAACTTAAATTTTCAGAGTAAAATTTTTCGTAATAAAAACGGCAGCACAGAGACGGGAACTCCACGGTTTTGGACGAAACCAAGCTGGAGCTATCATTTGAGAACAATGACAAGCCAAGAACTCCTGAAAATATATCAGCATATCACACCTAAAATTTGAGAAAATCGAAATTTCAGATTTAATTTTTTTCGTTACAAAACAGGCAGCACAGAGATGGGAACTTCGCAGTTTTGCACTAAGCTAAGCATGACCTATCATTTAAGCCCAAAAATAAGCCTAGAACTTTTGAAAATATATCAGCATATCACACCTGATGTTTGAGAAAATCTAAATTTCACAGTAAATATTTTCGTAATAAAAAAGGTAGCGCAGAGCCAGGAACTGCGCGGTTTTTTACGTTACCGTGCATTAGCTATCGTTTAAGACCAAAAATAAGCCTAGAACTCCTGAAAATATATTAGCATATCACACCTGAAATTTGAGAATATTGAATTTTCGGAGTTAATTTTTTCTTATCAAAAAAGTCAGCGAAGAGCCGACTACGACGTAGCTTCGTATGGACATAAGCATATCAATTAAGACCAAAAACAAGTCTAGAACTCCTGAAAAAGTATCAGCATATCACACCTAAAGTTTGAGAAAATCGAAATTTCAGAGTTAATTTTTTTCGTTACAAAAAAGGCAGCACAGAGACGGGAAATCCGCAGTTTTGAACTGATCTAAGCTTGAGCTATCATTTGAGACCAATAGCAAGCCAAGAACTCCTGAAAATATATCAGCATATCACACCTGAAATTTGAGAAAACTTAAATTTTAAGAGTAAAATTTTTTCGTAATAAAAACGGCAGCACGGTTTTAGACGAAACCAAGCTGGAGCTATCATTTGAGACCAATAACAAGCCAAGAACTCCTGAAAATATATCAGCATATCACACCTAAAATTTGAGAAAATCAAAATTTCAGATTTAATTTTTTTAGTTACAAAAAAGGCAGCACAGAGATGGAAACTTCGCAGTTTTGCACTAAGCTAAGCTTGAGCTATCATTTAAGCCCAAAAATAAGCCTAGAACTTTTGAAAATATATCAGCATATCACACCTGATGTTTGAGAAAATCTAAATTTCAGAGTAAATTTTTTCGTAATAAAAAAGGCAGCGCAGAGCCAGAAACTGCGTGGTTTTTTACGTTACCGTGCATTAGCTATCGTTTAAGACCAAAAATAAGCCTAGAACTCCTGAAAATATGTCAGCATATCACACCTAAAGTTTGAGAAAATCGAAATTTCAGAGTTAATTTTTTTCGTTACAAAAAAGGCAGCACAGAGACGGGAAATCCGCAGTTTTGAACTAATCTAAGCAAGAGCTATCATTTAAGACTAAAAGCAAGCCTAGAACTCCTGAAAATATATCAGCAAATCGCACCTGAAATTTGAGAAAATTTTAATTTTCAGAGTAAAGTTTTTTCGTAATAAAAAAGGCAGCACAGAGACGGGAATTCCAAGGTTTTGTACAAAACCAAGCTTGAGCTATCATTTGACACCAATAACAAGCCAAGAACTCCTGAAAATATATCAGCATATCACACTTGAAGTTTGAGAAAATTTTAATTTTCAGATTAAAATTTTTTCGTAATAAACAAGGCAGCACAGAGACGGGAACTCCGCGGTTTTGGACGAAACCAAGCTTGAGCTATCATTTGAGACCAATCACAAGACAAGAACTCCTGTTAATATATCAGCATACCACACCTAAAGTTTGAGAAAATCGAAATTTAAGAGTTAATTTTTTTCGTTACAAAAAGGGCTGCACAGGGACGGGAACTCCGCGGTTTTGAACTAATCTAAGCATGAGCTATCATTTAAGACTAAAATCAAACTCCTGAAAATTCAAGACTCCTGAAAATATATCAGCATATCACACCTGATGTTTGAGAAAATCTAAATCTCAGAGTAAATTTTTTCGTACAAAAAAGGCAGCGCAGAGCCAGGAACTGCGTGGTTTTGTACGTAACCGAGCATTAGCTATCGTTTAAGACCAAAATCAAGCCTAGATCTCCTGAAAATATATCAGCATATCACACCTGAAATTTGAGAAAATCTAAATTACAGAGTAATTTTTTTCGTAATAAAAAAAGGCAGCGCAGGGCTAGGAACTCGTGGTTTGGTACGTAACCTAGCATAAGATATCGTTTGAGACTAAAAACAAGCCCTAAATTCCGAAAAATATATCAGCATACGAGTATCACATCTTAAATTTGAGAAAATCGAAATTTCAGACTTATTTTTTTCATAGAACATAAGTACACTCAGAGCCAGGAACTACGCGGTTTTGTACATAACCAAGCATGAGCTATCGTTTGAGACCAAAAGCAAGCCTAGAACTCCTGAAATTATATCAGCATATCACACCTGAAATATGAGAAAATCGATATTTCAAACTTATTTTTTCGCAGAACATAAGTAAACTCAGAGCCAGGAACTCCGCGGTTTTGGTCGAAACCAAGCTTGAGCTATCATTTGAGACCAATAACAAGCCAAGAACTCCTGAAAATATATCAGCATATCAAACCTGAAATTTGAGAAAACTTAAATTTTCAGAGTAAAATTTTTCGTAATAAAAACGGCAGCACAGAGACGGGAACTCCACGGTTTTGGACGAAACCAAGCTGGAGCTATCATTTGAGAACAATTACAAGCCAAGAACTCCTGAAAATATATCAGCATATCACACCTAAAATTTGAGAAAATCGAAATTTCAGATTTAATTTTTTTCGTTACAAAACAGGCAGCACAGAGATGGGAACTTCGCAGTTTTGCACTAAGCTAAGCATGACCTATCATTTAAGCCCAAAAATAAGCCTAGAACTTTTGAAATTATATCAGCATATCACACCTGATGTTTGAGAAAATCTAAATTTCACAGTAAATATTTTCGTAATAAAAAGGTAGCGCAGAGCCAGGAACTGCGCGGTTTTTTACGTTACCGTGCATTAGCTATCGTTTAAGACCAAAAATAAGCCTAGAACTCCTGAAAATATATTAGCATATCACACCTGAAATTTGAGAATATTGAATTTTCGTAGTTAATTTTTTCTTATCAAAAAAGTCAGCGAAGAGCCGACTACGACGTAGCTTCGTATGGACATAAGCATATCAATTAAGACCAAAAACAAGTCTAGAACTCCTGAAAAAGTATCAGCATATCACACCTAAAGTTTGAGAAAATCGAAATTTCAGAGTTAATTTTTTTCGTTACAAAAAAGGCAGCACAGAGACGGGAAATCCGCAGTTTTGAACTGATCTAAGCTTGAGCTATCATTTGAGACCAATAGCAAGCCAAGAACTCCTGAAAATATATCAGCATATCACACCTGAAATTTGAGAAAACTTAAATTTTAAGAGTAAAATTTTTTCGTAATAAAAACGGCAGCACGGTTTTAGACGAAACCAAGCTGGAGCTATCATTTGAGACCAATAACAAGCCAAGAACTCCTGAAAATATATCAGCATATCACACCTAAAATTTGAGAAAATCGAAATTTCAGATTTAATTTTTTTCGTTACAAAAAAGGCAGCACAGAGATGGAAACTTCGCAGTTTTGCACTAAGCTAAGCTTGAGCTATCATTTAAGCCCAAAAATAAGCCTAGAACTTTTGAAAATATATCAGCATATCACACCTGATGTTTGAGAAAATCTAAATTTCAGAGTAAATTTTTTCGTAATAAAAAAGGCAGCGCAGAGCCAGAAACTGCGTGGTTTTTTACGTTACCGTGCATTAGCTATCGTTTAAGACCAAAAATAAGCCTAGAACTCCTGAAAATATGTCAGCATATCACATCTTAAATTTGAGAAAATCGAAATTTCAGACTTATTTTTTTCATAGAACATAAGTACACTCAGAGCCAGGAACTACGCGGTTTTGTACATAACCAAGCATGAGCTATCGTTTGAGACCAAAAGCAAGCCTAGAACTCCTGAAATTATATCAGCATATCACACCTGAAATATGAGAAAATCGATATTTCAAACTTATTTTTTCGCAGAACATAAGTAAACTCAGAGCCAGGAACTCCGCGGTTTTGGTCGAAACCAAGCTTGAGCTATCATTTGAGACCAATAACAAGCCAAGAACTCCTGAAAATATATCAGCATATCAAACCTGAAATTTGAGAAAACTTAAATTTTCAGAGTAAAATTTTTCGTAATAAAAACGGCAGCACAGAGACGGGAACTCCACGGTTTTGGACGAAACCAAGCTGGAGCTATCATTTGAGAACAATTACAAGCCAAGAACTCCTGAAAATATATCAGCATATCACACCTAAAATTTGAGAAAATCGAAATTTCAGATTTAATTTTTTTCGTTACAAAACAGGCAGCACAGAGATGGGAACTTCGCAGTTTTGCACTAAGCTAAGCATGACCTATCATTTAAGCCCAAAAATAAGCCTAGAACTTTTGAAAATATATCAGCATATCACACCTGATGTTTGAGAAAATCTAAATTTCACAGTAAATATTTTCGTAATAAAAAAGGTAGCGCAGAGCCAGGAACTGCGCGGTTTTTTACGTTACCGTGCATTAGCTATCGTTTAAGACCAAAAATAAGCCTAGAACTCCTGAAAATATATTAGCATATCACACCTGAAATTTGAGAATATTGAATTTTCGTAGTTAATTTTTTCTTATCAAAAAAGTCAGCGAAGAGCCGACTACGACGTAGCTTCGTATGGACATAAGCATATCAATTAAGACCAAAAACAAGTCTAGAACTCCTGAAAAAGTATCAGCATATCACACCTAAAGTTTGAGAAAATCGAAATTTCAGAGTTAATTTTTTTCGTTACAAAAAAGGCAGCACAGAGACGGGAAATCCGCAGTTTTGAACTGATCTAAGCTTGAGCTATCATTTGAGACCAATAGCAAGCCAAGAACTCCTGAAAATATATCAGCATATCACACCTGAAATTTGAGAAAACTTAAATTTTAAGAGTAAAATTTTTTCGTAATAAAAACGGCAGCACGGTTTTAGACGAAACCAAGCTGGAGCTATCATTTGAGACCAATAACAAGCCAAGAACTCCTGAAAATATATCAGCATATCACACCTAAAATTTGAGAAAATCGAAATTTCAGATTTAATTTTTTTCGTTACAAAAAAGGCAGCACAGAGATGGAAACTTCGCAGTTTTGCACTAAGCTAAGCTTGAGCTATCATTTAAGCCCAAAAATAAGCCTAGAACTTTTGAAAATATATCAGCATATCACACCTGATGTTTGAGAAAATCTAAATTTCAGAGTAAATTTTTTCGTAATAAAAAAGGCAGCGCAGAGCCAGAAACTGCGTGGTTTTTTACGTTACCGTGCATTAGCTATCGTTTAAGACCAAAAATAAGCCTAGAACTCCTGAAAATATGTCAGCATATCACACCTAAAGTTTGAGAAAATCGAAATTTCAGAGTTAATTTTTTTCGTTACAAAAAAGGCAGCACAGAGACGGGAAATCCGCAGTTTTGAACTAATCTAAGCAAGAGCTATCACTTAAGACTAAAAGCAAGCCTAGAACTCCTGAAAATATATCAGCAAATCGCACCTGAAATTTGAGAAAATTTTAATTTTCAGAGTAAAGTTTTTTCGTAATAAAAAAGGCAGCACAGAGACGGGAATTCCAAGGTTTTGTACAAAACCAAGCTTGAGCTATCATTTGACACCAATAACAAGCCAAGAACTCCTGAAAATATATCAGCATATCACACTTGAAGTTTGAGAAAATTTTAATTTTCAGATTAAAATTTTTTCGTAATAAACAAGGCAGCACAGAGACGGGAACTCCGCGGTTTTGGACGAAACCAAGCTTGAGCTATCATTTGAGACCAATCACAAGACAAGAACTCCTGTTAATATATCAGCATACCACACCTAAAGTTTGAGAAAATCGAAATTTAAGAGTTAATTTTTTTCGTTACAAAAAGGGCTGCACAGGGACGGGAACTCCGCGGTTTTGAACTAATCTAAGCATGAGCTATCATTTAAGACTAAAATCAAACTCCTGAAAATTCAAGACTCCTGAAAATATATCAGCATATCACACCTGATGTTTGAGAAAATCTAAATCTCAGAGTAAATTTTTTCGTACAAAAAAGGCAGCGCAGAGCCAGGAACTGCGTGGTTTTGTACGTAACCGAGCATTAGCTATCGTTTAAGACCAAAATCAAGCCTAGATCTCCTGAAAATATATCAGCATATCACACCTGAAATTTGAGAAAATCTAAATTACAGAGTAATTTTTTTCGTAATAAAAAAAGGCAGCGCAGGGCTAGGAACTCGTGGTTTGGTACGTAACCTAGCATAAGATATCGTTTGAGACTAAAAACAAGCCCTAAATTCCGAAAAATATATCAGCATACGAGTATCACATCTTAAATTTGAGAAAATCGAAATTTCAGACTTATTTTTTTCATAGAACATAAGTACACTCAGAGCCAGGAACTACGCGGTTTTGGTCGAAACCAAGCTTGAGCTATCATTTGAGACCAATAACAAGCCAAGAACTAATGAAAATATATCAGCATATCAAACCTGAAATTTGAGAAAACTTAAATTTTCAGAGTAAAATTTTTCGTAATAAAAACGGCAGCACAGAGACGGGAACTCCACGGTTTTGGACGAAACCAAGCTGGAGCTATCATTTGAGAACAATTACAAGCCAAGAACTCCTGAAAATATATCAGCATATCACACCTAAAATTTGAGAAAATCGAAATTTCAGATTTAATTTTTTTCGTTACAAAACAGGCAGCACAGAGATGGGAACTTCGCAGTTTTGCACTAAGCTAAGCATGACCTATCATTTAAGCCCAAAAATAAGCCTAGAACTTTTGAAAATATATCAGCATATCACACCTGATGTTTGAGAAAATCTAAATTTCACAGTAAATATTTTCGTAATAAAAAAGGTAGCGCAGAGCCAGGAACTGCGCGGTTTTTTACGTTACCGTGCATTAGCTATCGTTTAAGACCAAAAATAAGCCTAGAACTCCTGAAAATATATTAGCATATCACACCTGAAATTTGAGAATATTGAATTTTCGTAGTTAATTTTTTCTTATCAAAAAAGTCAGCGAAGAGCCGACTACGACGTAGCTTCGTATGGACATAAGCATATCAATTAAGACCAAAAACAAGTCTAGAACTCCTGAAAAAGTATCAGCATATCACACCTAAAGTTTGAGAAAATCGAAATTTCAGAGTTAATTTTTTTCGTTACAAAAAAGGCAGCACAGAGACGGGAAATCCGCAGTTTTGAACTGATCTAAGCTTGAGCTATCATTTGAGACCAATAGCAAGCCAAGAACTCCTGAAAATATATCAGCATATCACACCTGAAATTTGAGAAAACTTAAATTTTAAGAGTAAAATTTTTTCGTAATAAAAACGGCAGCACGGTTTTAGACGAAACCAAGCTGGAGCTATCATTTGAGACCAATAACAAGCCAAGAACTCCTGAAAATATATCAGCATATCACACCTAAAATTTGAGAAAATCGAAATTTCAGATTTAATTTTTTTCGTTACAAAAAAGGCAGCACAGAGATGGAAACTTCGCAGTTTTGCACTAAGCTAAGCTTGAGCTATCATTTAAGCCCAAAAATAAGCCTAGAACTTTTGAAAATATATCAGCATATCACACCTGATGTTTGAGAAAATCTAAATTTCAGAGTAAATTTTTTCGTAATAAAAAAGGCAGCGCAGAGCCAGAAACTGCGTGGTTTTTTACGTTACCGTGCATTAGCTATCGTTTAAGACCAAAAATAAGCCTAGAACTCCTGAAAATATGTCAGCATATCACACCTAAAGTTTGAGAAAATCGAAATTTCAGAGTTAATTTTTTTCGTTACAAAAAAGGCAGCACAGAGACGGGAAATCCGCAGTTTTGAACTAATCTAAGCAAGAGCTATCATTTAAGACTAAAAGCAAGCCTAGAACTCCTGAAAATATATCAGCAAATCGCACCTGAAATTTGAGAAAATTTTAATTTTCAGAGTAAAGTTTTTTCGTAATAAAAAAGGCAGCACAGAGACGGGAATTCCAAGGTTTTGTACAAAACCAAGCTTGAGCTATCATTTGACACCAATAACAAGCCAAGAACTCCTGAAAATATATCAGCATATCACACTTGAAGTTTGAGAAAATTTTAATTTTCAGATTAAAATTTTTTCGTAATAAACAAGGCAGCACAGAGACGGAAACTCCGCGGTTTTGGACGAAACCAAGCTTGAGCTATCATTTGAGACCAATCACAAGACAAGAACTCCTGAAAATATATCAGCATATCACACCTAAAATTTGAGAAAATCGAAATTTCAGATTTAATTTTTTTCGTTACAAAAAAGGCAGCACAGAGATGGAAACTTCGCAGTTTTGCACTAACCTAAGCTTGAGCTATCATTTAAGCCCAAAAATAAGCCTAGAACTTTTGAAAATATATCAGCATATCACACCTGATGTTTGAGAAAATCTAAATTTCAGAGTAAATTTTTTCGTAATAAAAAAGGCAGCGCAGAGCCAGAAACTGCGTGGTTTTTTACGTTACCGTGCATTAGCTATCGTTTAAGACCAAAAATAAGCCTAGAACTCCTGAAAATATGTCAGCATATCACACCTAAAGTTTGAGAAAATCGAAATTTCAGAGTTAATTTTTTTCGTTACAAAAAAGGCAGCACAGAGACGGGAAATCCGCAGTTTTGAACTAATCTAAGCAAGAGCTATCATTTAAGACTAAAAGCAAGCCTAGAACTCCTGAAAATATATCAGCAAATCGCACCTGAAATTTGAGAAAATTTTAATTTTCAGAGTAAAGTTTTTTCGTAATAAAAAAGGCAGCACAGAGACGGGAATTCCAAGGTTTTGTACAAAACCAAGCTTGAGCTATCATTTGACACCAATAACAAGCCAAGAACTCCTGAAAATATATCAGCATATCACACTTGAAGTTTGAGAAAATTTTAATTTTCAGATTAAAATTTTTTCGTAATAAACAAGGCAGCACAGAGACGGGAACTCCGCGGTTTTGGACGAAACCAAGCTTGAGCTATCATTTGAGACCAATCACAAGACAAGAACTCCTGTTAATATATCAGCATACCACACCTAAAGTTTGAGAAAATCGAAATTTAAGAGTTAATTTTTTTCGTTACAAAAAGGGCTGCACAGGGACGGGAACTCCGCGGTTTTGAACTAATCTAAGCATGAGCTATCATTTAAGACTAAAAACAAGCCTAAAACTCCTGAAAATATATCAGCATATCACACCTGAAATTTGAGAAAACTTAAATTTTCAGAGTAAAATTTGTTCGTAATAAAAACGGCAGCACAGAGACGGGAACTCCGCGGTTTTGGACGAAATCAAGCTGGAGCTATCATTTGAGACCAATAACAAGCCAAGAACTCCTGAAAATATATCAGCATATCACACCTAAAATTTGAGAAAATCGAAATTTCAGATTTAATTTTTTTCGTTACAAAAAAGGCAGCACAGAGATGGAAACTTCGCAGTTTTGCACTAAGCTAAGCTTGAGCTATCATTTAAGCCCAAAAATAAGCCTAGAACTTTTGAAAATATATCAGCATATCACACCTGATGTGTGAGAAAATCTAAATTTCAGAGTAAATTTTTTCGTAATAAAAAAGGCAGCGCAGAGCCAGAAACTGCGTGGTTTTTTACGTTACCGTGCATTAGCTATCGTTAAAGACCAAAAATAAGCCTAGAACTCCTGAAAATATATTAGCATATCACACCTGAAATTTGAGAATAATGAATTTTCGGAGTTAATTTTTTCTTATCAAAAAAATCAGCGCAGAGCCGACTACGACGTAGCTTTGTATGAACATAAGCATATCAATTAAGACCAAAAACAAGTCTAGAACTCCTGAAAAAGTATCAGCATATCAAACCTGAAGTTTGAGAAAATTCAAATTTTAGAGTAAATATTTTTTGTTACAAAAAGGCAGCACAGAGACGGGAACTCTGCAGTTTTGTACGAAACTAAGCTTGAGCTATCATTTGAGACCAATAGCAAGCCAAGAACTCCTGAAAATATATCAGCATGTCACACCTGAAGTTTGAGAAAACTTAAATTTTCAGAGTAAAATTTGTTCGTAATAAAAACGGCAGCACAGAGACGGGAACTCCGCGGTTTTGGACGAAATCAAGCTGGAGCTATCATTTGAGACCAATAACAAGCCAAGAACTCCTGAAAATATATCAGCATATCACACCTAAAATTTGAGAAAATCGAAATTTCAGATTTAATTTTTTTCGTTACAAAAAAGGCAGCACAGAGATGGAAACTTCGCAGTTTTGCACTAAGCTAAGCTTGAGCTATCATTTAAGCCCAAAAATAAGCCTAGAACTTTTGAAAATATATCAGCATATCACACCTGATGTGTGAGAAAATCTAAATTTCAGAGTAAATTTTTTCGTAATAAAAAAGGCAGCGCAGAGCCAGAAACTGCGTGGTTTTTTACATTACCGTGCATTAGCTATCGTTTAAGACCAAAAATAAGCCTAGAACTCCTGAAAATATATTAGCATATCACACCTGAAATTTGAGAATAATGAATTTTCGGAGTTAATTTTTTCTTATCAAAAAAATCAGCGCAGAGCCGACTACGACGTAGCTTTGTATGAACATAAGCATATCAATTAAGACCAAAAACAAGTCTAGAACTCCTGAAAAAGTATCAGCATATCAAACCTGAAGTTTGAGAAAATTCAAATTTTAGAGCAAATATTTTTTGTTACAAAAAGGCAGCACAGAGACGGGAACTCTGCGGTTTTGTACGAAACTAAGCTTGAGCTATCATATGAGACCAATAACAAGCCAAGAACTCCTGAAAATATATCAGCATATCGCACCTGAAATTTGAGAAAATTTAAATTTTCAGAGTAAAATTTTTTCGTAATAAAAAAGGCAGCACAGAGACGGGAACTCCGGGTTTTTGCACTAAGCTAAGCATGAGCTATCATTTAAGCCCAAAAATAAGCCTAGAACTTTTGAAAATATATCAGCATATCACACCTGATGTTTGAGAAAATCTAAATTTCAGAGTAAATATTTTCGTAATAAAAAAGGTAGCGCAGAGCCAGGAACTGCGCGGTTTTTTACGTTACCGTGCATTAGCTATCGTTTAAGACCAAAAATAAGCCTAGAACTCCTGAAAATATATTAGCATATCACACCTGAAATTTGAGAATAATGAATTTTCGGAGTTAATTTTTTCTTATCAAAAAAATCAGCGCAGAGCCGACTACGACGTTGCTTTGTATGAACATAAGCATATCAATTAAGACCAAAAACAAGTCTAGAACTCCTGAAAAAGTATCAGCATATCAAACCTGAAGTTTGAGAAAATTCAAATTTTAGAGTAAATATTTTTTGTTACAAAAAGGCAGCACAGAGACGGGAACTCTGCAGTTTTGTACGAAACTAAGCTTGAGCTATCATATGAGACCAATAACAAGCCAAGAACTCCTGAAAATATATCAGCATATCACACCTAAAGTTTGAGAAAATCAAAATTTCAGATTTAATTTTTTTCTTTACAAAAAAGGCGGCACAGAGACAAGAGCTCCGCGGTTTTGAACTAATCTAAGCATGAGCTATCATTTAAGACTAAAAACAAGCCTAAAACTCCTGAAAATATATCAGCATATCACACCTGAAATTTGAGAAAACTTAAATTTTCAGAGTAAAATTTGTTCGTAATAAAAACGGCAGCACAGAGACGGGAACTCCGCGGTTTTGGACGAAATCAAGCTGGAGCTATCATTTGAGACCAATAACAAGCCAAGAACTCCTGAAAATATATCAGCATATCACACCTAAAATTTGAGAAAATCGAAATTTCAGATTTAATTTTTTTCGTTACAAAAAAGGCAGCACAGAGATGGAAACTTCGCAGTTTTGCACTAAGCTAAGCTTGAGCTATCATTTCAGCCCACAAATAAGCCTAGAACTTTTGAAAATATATCAGCATATCACACCTGATGTTTGAGAAAATCTAAATTTCAGAGTAAATTTTTTCGTAATAATAAAGGCAGCGCAGAGCCAGAAACTGCGTGGTTTTTTACGTTACCGTGCATTAGCTATCGTTTAAGACCAAAAATAAGCCTAGAACTCCTGAAAATATATTAGCATATCACACCTGAAATTTGAGAATAATGAAATTTCGGAGTTAATTTTTTCTTGTCAAAAAAATCAGCTTAGAGCCGACTACGACGTAGCTTTGTATGAACATAAGCATATCAATTAAGACCAAAAACAAGTCTAGAACTCCTGAAAAAGTATCAGCATATCAAACCTGAAGTTTGAGAAAATTCAAATTTTAGAGTAAATATTTTTTGTTACAAAAAGGCAGCACAGAGACGGGAACTCTGCAGTTTTGTACGAAACTAAGCTTGAGCTATCATTTGAGACCAATAGCAAGCCAAGAACTCCTGAAAATATATCAGCATGTCACACCTGAAATTTGAGAAAACTTAAATTTTCAGAGTAAAATTTGTTCGTTATAAAAACGGCAGCACAGAGACGGGAACTCCGCGGTTTTGGACGAAACCAAGCTGGAGCTATCATTTGAGACCAATAACAAGCCAAGAACTCCTGAAAATATATCAGCATATCACACCTAAAATTTGAGAAAATCGAAATTTCAGATTTAATTTTTTTCGTTACAAAAAAGGCAGCACAGAGATGGAAACTTCGCAGTTTTGCACTAAGCTAAGCTTGAGCTATCATTTCAGCCCAAAAATAAGCCTAGAACTTTTGAAAATATATCAGCATATCACACCTGATGTTTGAGAAAATCTAAATTTCAGAGTAAATTTTTTCGTAATAAAAAAGGCAGCACAGAGATGGAAACTTCGCAGTTTTGCACTAAGCTAAGCTTGAGCTATCATTTAAGCCCAAAAATAAGCCTAGAACTTTTGAAAATATATCAGCATATCACACCTGATGTTTGAGAAAATCTAAATTTCAGAGTAAATTTTTTCGTAATAAAAAAGGCAGCGCAGAGCCAGAAACTGCGTGGTTTTTTACGTTACCGTGCATTAGCTATCGTTTAAGACCAAAAATAAGCCTAGAACTCCTGAAAATATATTAGCATATCACACCTGAAATTTGAGAATAATGAAATTTCGGAGTTAATTTTTTCTTATCAAAAAAATCAGCGCAGAGCCGACTACGACGTAGCTTTGTATGAACATAAGCATATCAATTAAGACCAAAAACAAGTCTAGAACTCCTGAAAAAGTATCAGCATATCAAACCTGAAGTTTGAGAAAATTCAAATTTTAGAGTAAATATTTTTTGTTACAAAAAGGCAGCACAGAGACGGGAACTCTGCAGTTTTGTACGAAACTAAGCTTGAGCTATCATTTGAGACCAATAGCAAGCCAAGAACTCCTGAAAATATATCAGCATGTCACACCTGAAATTTGAGAAAACTTAAATTTTCAGAGTAAAATTTGTTCGTAATAAAAACGGCAGCACAGAGACGGGAACTCCGCGGTTTTGGACGAAACCAAGCTGGAGCTATCATTTGAGACCAATAACAAGCCAAGAACTCCTGAAAATATATCAGCATATCACACCTAAAATTTGAGAAAATCGAAATTTCAGATTTAATTTTTTTCGTTACAAAAAAGGCAGCACAGAGATGGAAACTTCGCAGTTTTGCACTAAGCTAAGCTTGAGCTATCATTTCAGCCCACAAATAAGCCTAGAACTTTTGAAAATATATCAGCATATCACACCTGATGTTTGAGAAAATCTAAATTCCAGAGTAAATTTTTTCGTAATAAAAAAGGCAGCGCAGAGCCAGAAACTGCGTGGTTTTTTACGTTACCGTGCATTAGCTATCGTTTAAGACCAAAAAAAAGCCTAGAACTCCTGAAAATATATTAGCATATCACACCTGAAATTTGAGAATAATGAATTTTCGGAGTTAATTTTTTCTTATCAAAAAAATCAGCGCAGAGCCGACTACGACGTAGTTTGTATGAACATAAGCATATCAATTAAGACCAAAAACAAGTCTAGAACTCCTGAAAAAGTATCAGCATATCAAACCTGAAGTTTGAGAAAATTCAAATTTTAGAGTAAATATTTTTTGTTACAAAAAGGCAGCACAGAGACGGGAACTCTGCGGTTTTGTACGAAACTAAGCTTGAGCTATCATATGAGACCAATAACAAGCCAAGAACTCCTGAAAATATATCAGCATATCACACCAAAAGTTTGAGAAAATCAAAATTTCAGATTTAATTTTTTTCTTTACAAAAAAGGCGGCACAGAGACAAGAACTCCGCGGTTTTGAACTAATCTAAGCATGAGCTATCATTTAAGACTAAAAACAAGCCTAAAACTCCTGAAAATATATCAGCATATCACACCTGAAGTTTAAGAAAATTGAAATTTTCAGAGTAAAATTTTTTCGAAATAAAAAAGGCAGCACAAAGACGGGAACTCCGCGGTTTTGGACGAAACCAAGCTTGAGCTATCATTTGAGACCAATAGCAAGCCAAGAACTCCTGAAAATATGTCAGCATATCACACCTAAAGTTTGAGAAAATCGAAATTTCAGAGTTAATTTTTTTCGTTACAAAAAAGGCAGCACAGAGACGGGAAATCCGCAGTTTTGAACTAATCTAAGCAAGAGCTATCATTTAAGACTAAAAGCAAGCCTAGAACTCCTGAAAATATATCAGCAAATCGCACCTGAAATTTGAGAAAATTTTAATTTTCAGAGTAAAGTTTTTTCGTAATAAAAAAGGCAGCACAGAGACGGGAATTCCAAGGTTTTGTACGAAACCAAGCTTGAGCTATCATTTGACACCAATAACAAGCCAAGAACTCCTGAAAATATATCAGCATATCACACTTGAAGTTTGAGAAAATTTTAATTTTCAGATTAAAATTTTTTCGTAATAAACAAGGCAGCACAGAGACGGGAACTCCGCGGTTTTGGACGAAACCAAGCTTGAGCTATCATTTGAGACCAATCACAAGACAAGAACTCCTGTTAATATATCAGCATACCACACCTAAAGTTTGAGAAAATCGAAATTTAAGAGTTAATTTTTTTCGTTACAAAAAGGGCTGCACAGGGACGGGAACTCCGCGGTTTTGAACTAATCTAAGCATGAGCTATCATTTAAGACTAAAATCAAACTCCTGAAAATTCAAGACTCCTGAAAATATATCAGCATATCACACCTGATGTTTGAGAAAATCTAAATCTCAGAGTAAATTTTTTCGTACAAAAAAGGCAGCGCAGAGCCAGGAACTGCGTGGTTTTGTACGTAACCGAGCATTAGCTATCGTTTAAGACCAAAATCAAGCCTAGATCTCCTGAAAATATATCAGCATATCACACCTGAAATTTGAGAAAATCTAAATTACAGAGTAATTTTTTTCGTAATAAAAAAAGGCAGCGCAGGGCTAGGAACTCGTGGTTTGGTACGTAACCTAGCATAAGCTATCGTTTGAGACTAAAAACAAGCCCTAAATTCCGAAAAATATATCAGCATACGAGTATCACATCTTAAATTTGAGAAAATCGAAATTTCAGACTTATTTTTTTCATAGAACATAAGTACACTCAGAGCCAGGAACTACGCGGTTTTGTACATAACCAAGCATGAGCTATCGTTTGAGACCAAAAGCAAGCCTAGAACTCCTGAAATTATATCAGCATATCACACCTGAAATATGAGAAAATCGATATTTCAAACTTATTTTTTCGCAGAA
This sequence comes from Pammene aurita, assembly GCA_947086415.1. Taxonomy (NCBI): domain Eukaryota; kingdom Metazoa; phylum Arthropoda; class Insecta; order Lepidoptera; family Tortricidae; genus Pammene; species Pammene aurita. The sequence continues at coordinate 4,963,185 of OX352315.1, read as the reverse complement.
CATAAGTAAACTCAGAGCCAGGAACTCCGCGGTTTTGGTCGAAACCAAGCTTGAGCTATCATTTGAGACCAATAACAAGCCAAGAACTCCTGAAAATATATCAGCATATCAAACCTGAAATTTGAGAAAACTTAAATTTTCAGAGTAAAATTTTTCGTAATAAAAACGGCAGCACAGAGACGGGAACTCCACGGTTTTGGACGAAACCAAGCTGGAGCTATCATTTGAGAACAATGACAAGCCAAGAACTCCTGAAAATATATCAGCATATCACACCTAAAATTTGAGAAAATCGAAATTTCAGATTTAATTTTTTTCGTTACAAAACAGGCAGCACAGAGATGGGAACTTCGCAGTTTTGCACTAAGCTAAGCATGACCTATCATTTAAGCCCAAAAATAAGTCTAGAACTTTTGAAAATATATCAGCATATCACACCTGATGTTTGAGAAAATCTAAATTTCAGAGTAAATATTTTCGTAATAAAAAAGGTAGCGCAGAGCCAGGAACTGCGCGGTTTTTTACGTTACCGTGCATTAGCTATCGTTTAAGACCAAAAATAAGCCTAGAACTCCTGAAAATATATTAGCATATCACACCTGAAATTTGAGAATATTGAATTTTCGGAGTTAATTTTTTCTTATCAAAAAAGTCAGCGAAGAGCCGACTACGACGTAGCTTCGTATGGACATAAGCATATCAATTAAGACCAAAAACAAGTCTAGAACTCCTGAAAAAGTATCAGCATATCACACCTAAAGTTTGAGAAAATCGAAATTTCAGAGTTAATTTTTTTCGTTACAAAAAAGGCAGCACAGAGACGGGAAATCCGCAGTTTTGAACTGATCTAAGCTTGAGCTATCATTTGAGACCAATAGCAAGCCAAGAACTCCTGAAAATATATCAGCATATCACACCTGAAATTTGAGAAAACTTAAATTTTAAGAGTAAAATTTTTTCGTAATAAAAACGGCAGCACGGTTTTAGACGAAACCAAGCTGGAGCTATCATTTGAGACCAATAACAAGCCAAGAACTCCTGAAAATATATCAGCATATCACACCTAAAATTTGAGAAAATCGAAATTTCAGATTTAATTTTTTTCGTTACAAAAAAGGCAGCACAGAGATGGAAACTTCGCAGTTTTGCACTAAGCTAAGCTTGAGCTATCATTTAAGCCCAAAAATAAGCCTAGAACTTTTGAAAATATATCAGCATATCACACCTGATGTTTGAGAAAATCTAAATTTCAGAGTAAATTTTTTCGTAATAAAAAAGGCAGCGCAGAGCCAGAAACTGCGTGGTTTTTTACGTTACCGTGCATTAGCTATCGTTTAAGACTAAAAGCAAGCCTAGAACTCCTGAAAATATATCAGCAAATCGCACCTGAAATTTGAGAAAATTTTAATTTTCAGAGTAAAGTTTTTTCGTAATAAAAAAGGCAGCACAGAGACGGGAATTCCAAGGTTTTGTACAAAACCAAGCTTGAGCTATCATTTGACACCAATAACAAGCCAAGAACTCCTGAAAATATATCAGCATATCACACTTGAAGTTTGAGAAAATTTTAATTTTCAGATTAAAATTTTTTCGTAATAAACAAGGCAGCACAGAGACGGGAACTCCGCGGTTTTGGACGAAACCAAGCTTGAGCTATCATTTGAGACCAATCACAAGACAAGAACTCCTGTTAATATATCAGCATACCACACCTAAAGTTTGAGAAAATCGAAATTTAAGAGTTAATTTTTTTCGTTACAAAAAAGGCTGCACAGGGACGGGAACTCCGCGGTTTTGAACTAATCTAAGCATGAGCTATCATTTAAGACTAAAATCAAACTCCTGAAAATTCAAGACTCCTGAAAATATATCAGCATATCACACCTGATGTTTGAGAAAATCTAAATCTCAGAGTAAATTTTTTCGTACAAAAAAGGCAGCGCAGAGCCAGGAACTGCGTGGTTTTGTACGTAACCGAGCATTAGCTATCGTTTAAGACCAAAATCAAGCCTAGATCTCCTGAAAATATATCAGCATATCACACCTGAAATTTGAGAAAATCTAAATTACAGAGTAATTTTTTTCGTAATAAAAAAAGGCAGCGCAGGGCTAGGAACTCGTGGTTTGGTACGTAACCTAGCATAAGCTATCGTTTGAGACTAAAAACAAGCCCTAAATTCCGAAAAATATATCAGCATACGAGTATCACATCTTAAATTTGAGAAAATCGAAATTTCAGACTTATTTTTTTCATAGAACATAAGTACACTCAGAGCCAGGAACTACGCGGTTTTGTACATAACCAAGCATGAGCTATCGTTTGAGACCAAAAGCAAGCCTAGAACTCCTGAAATTATATCAGCATATCACACCTGAAATATGAGAAAATCGATATTTCAAACTTATTTTTTCGCAGAACATAAGTAAACTCAGAGCCAGGAACTCCGCGGTTTTGGTCGAAACCAAGCTTGAGCTATCATTTGAGACCAATAACAAGCCAAGAACTCCTGAAAATATATCAGCATATCAAACCTGAAATTTGAGAAAACTTAAATTTTCAGAGTAAAATTTTTCGTAATAAAAACGGCAGCACAGAGACGGGAACTCCACGGTTTTGGACGAAACCAAGCTGGAGCTATCATTTGAGAACAATGACAAGCCAAGAACTCCTGAAAATATATCAGCATATCACACCTAAAATTTGAGAAAATCGAAATTTCAGATTTAATTTTTTTCGTTACAAAACAGGCAGCACAGAGATGGGAACTTCGCAGTTTTGCACTAAGCTAAGCATGACCTATCATTTAAGCCCAAAAATAAGCCTAGAACTTTTGAAAATATATCAGCATATCACACCTGATGTTTGAGAAAATCTAAATTTCACAGTAAATATTTTCGTAATAAAAAAGGTAGCGCAGAGCCAGGAACTGCGCGGTTTTTTACGTTACCGTGCATTAGCTATCGTTTAAGACCAAAAATAAGCCTAGAACTCCTGAAAATATATTAGCATATCACACCTGAAATTTGAGAATATTGAATTTTCGGAGTTAATTTTTTCTTATCAAAAAAGTCAGCGAAGAGCCGACTACGACGTAGCTTCGTATGGACATAAGCATATCAATTAAGACCAAAAACAAGTCTAGAACTCCTGAAAAAGTATCAGCATATCACACCTAAAGTTTGAGAAAATCGAAATTTCAGAGTTAATTTTTTTCGTTACAAAAAAGGCAGCACAGAGACGGGAAATCCGCAGTTTTGAACTGATCTAAGCTTGAGCTATCATTTGAGACCAATAGCAAGCCAAGAACTCCTGAAAATATATCAGCATATCACACCTGAAATTTGAGAAAACTTAAATTTTAAGAGTAAAATTTTTTCGTAATAAAAACGGCAGCACGGTTTTAGACGAAACCAAGCTGGAGCTATCATTTGAGACCAATAACAAGCCAAGAACTCCTGAAAATATATCAGCATATCACACCTAAAATTTGAGAAAATCAAAATTTCAGATTTAATTTTTTTAGTTACAAAAAAGGCAGCACAGAGATGGAAACTTCGCAGTTTTGCACTAAGCTAAGCTTGAGCTATCATTTAAGCCCAAAAATAAGCCTAGAACTTTTGAAAATATATCAGCATATCACACCTGATGTTTGAGAAAATCTAAATTTCAGAGTAAATTTTTTCGTAATAAAAAAGGCAGCGCAGAGCCAGAAACTGCGTGGTTTTTTACGTTACCGTGCATTAGCTATCGTTTAAGACCAAAAATAAGCCTAGAACTCCTGAAAATATGTCAGCATATCACACCTAAAGTTTGAGAAAATCGAAATTTCAGAGTTAATTTTTTTCGTTACAAAAAAGGCAGCACAGAGACGGGAAATCCGCAGTTTTGAACTAATCTAAGCAAGAGCTATCATTTAAGACTAAAAGCAAGCCTAGAACTCCTGAAAATATATCAGCAAATCGCACCTGAAATTTGAGAAAATTTTAATTTTCAGAGTAAAGTTTTTTCGTAATAAAAAAGGCAGCACAGAGACGGGAATTCCAAGGTTTTGTACAAAACCAAGCTTGAGCTATCATTTGACACCAATAACAAGCCAAGAACTCCTGAAAATATATCAGCATATCACACTTGAAGTTTGAGAAAATTTTAATTTTCAGATTAAAATTTTTTCGTAATAAACAAGGCAGCACAGAGACGGGAACTCCGCGGTTTTGGACGAAACCAAGCTTGAGCTATCATTTGAGACCAATCACAAGACAAGAACTCCTGTTAATATATCAGCATACCACACCTAAAGTTTGAGAAAATCGAAATTTAAGAGTTAATTTTTTTCGTTACAAAAAGGGCTGCACAGGGACGGGAACTCCGCGGTTTTGAACTAATCTAAGCATGAGCTATCATTTAAGACTAAAATCAAACTCCTGAAAATTCAAGACTCCTGAAAATATATCAGCATATCACACCTGATGTTTGAGAAAATCTAAATCTCAGAGTAAATTTTTTCGTACAAAAAAGGCAGCGCAGAGCCAGGAACTGCGTGGTTTTGTACGTAACCGAGCATTAGCTATCGTTTAAGACCAAAATCAAGCCTAGATCTCCTGAAAATATATCAGCATATCACACCTGAAATTTGAGAAAATCTAAATTACAGAGTAATTTTTTTCGTAATAAAAAAAGGCAGCGCAGGGCTAGGAACTCGTGGTTTGGTACGTAACCTAGCATAAGATATCGTTTGAGACTAAAAACAAGCCCTAAATTCCGAAAAATATATCAGCATACGAGTATCACATCTTAAATTTGAGAAAATCGAAATTTCAGACTTATTTTTTTCATAGAACATAAGTACACTCAGAGCCAGGAACTACGCGGTTTTGTACATAACCAAGCATGAGCTATCGTTTGAGACCAAAAGCAAGCCTAGAACTCCTGAAATTATATCAGCATATCACACCTGAAATATGAGAAAATCGATATTTCAAACTTATTTTTTCGCAGAACATAAGTAAACTCAGAGCCAGGAACTCCGCGGTTTTGGTCGAAACCAAGCTTGAGCTATCATTTGAGACCAATAACAAGCCAAGAACTCCTGAAAATATATCAGCATATCAAACCTGAAATTTGAGAAAACTTAAATTTTCAGAGTAAAATTTTTCGTAATAAAAACGGCAGCACAGAGACGGGAACTCCACGGTTTTGGACGAAACCAAGCTGGAGCTATCATTTGAGAACAATTACAAGCCAAGAACTCCTGAAAATATATCAGCATATCACACCTAAAATTTGAGAAAATCGAAATTTCAGATTTAATTTTTTTCGTTACAAAACAGGCAGCACAGAGATGGGAACTTCGCAGTTTTGCACTAAGCTAAGCATGACCTATCATTTAAGCCCAAAAATAAGCCTAGAACTTTTGAAATTATATCAGCATATCACACCTGATGTTTGAGAAAATCTAAATTTCACAGTAAATATTTTCGTAATAAAAAGGTAGCGCAGAGCCAGGAACTGCGCGGTTTTTTACGTTACCGTGCATTAGCTATCGTTTAAGACCAAAAATAAGCCTAGAACTCCTGAAAATATATTAGCATATCACACCTGAAATTTGAGAATATTGAATTTTCGTAGTTAATTTTTTCTTATCAAAAAAGTCAGCGAAGAGCCGACTACGACGTAGCTTCGTATGGACATAAGCATATCAATTAAGACCAAAAACAAGTCTAGAACTCCTGAAAAAGTATCAGCATATCACACCTAAAGTTTGAGAAAATCGAAATTTCAGAGTTAATTTTTTTCGTTACAAAAAAGGCAGCACAGAGACGGGAAATCCGCAGTTTTGAACTGATCTAAGCTTGAGCTATCATTTGAGACCAATAGCAAGCCAAGAACTCCTGAAAATATATCAGCATATCACACCTGAAATTTGAGAAAACTTAAATTTTAAGAGTAAAATTTTTTCGTAATAAAAACGGCAGCACGGTTTTAGACGAAACCAAGCTGGAGCTATCATTTGAGACCAATAACAAGCCAAGAACTCCTGAAAATATATCAGCATATCACACCTAAAATTTGAGAAAATCGAAATTTCAGATTTAATTTTTTTCGTTACAAAAAAGGCAGCACAGAGATGGAAACTTCGCAGTTTTGCACTAAGCTAAGCTTGAGCTATCATTTAAGCCCAAAAATAAGCCTAGAACTTTTGAAAATATATCAGCATATCACACCTGATGTTTGAGAAAATCTAAATTTCAGAGTAAATTTTTTCGTAATAAAAAAGGCAGCGCAGAGCCAGAAACTGCGTGGTTTTTTACGTTACCGTGCATTAGCTATCGTTTAAGACCAAAAATAAGCCTAGAACTCCTGAAAATATGTCAGCATATCACATCTTAAATTTGAGAAAATCGAAATTTCAGACTTATTTTTTTCATAGAACATAAGTACACTCAGAGCCAGGAACTACGCGGTTTTGTACATAACCAAGCATGAGCTATCGTTTGAGACCAAAAGCAAGCCTAGAACTCCTGAAATTATATCAGCATATCACACCTGAAATATGAGAAAATCGATATTTCAAACTTATTTTTTCGCAGAACATAAGTAAACTCAGAGCCAGGAACTCCGCGGTTTTGGTCGAAACCAAGCTTGAGCTATCATTTGAGACCAATAACAAGCCAAGAACTCCTGAAAATATATCAGCATATCAAACCTGAAATTTGAGAAAACTTAAATTTTCAGAGTAAAATTTTTCGTAATAAAAACGGCAGCACAGAGACGGGAACTCCACGGTTTTGGACGAAACCAAGCTGGAGCTATCATTTGAGAACAATTACAAGCCAAGAACTCCTGAAAATATATCAGCATATCACACCTAAAATTTGAGAAAATCGAAATTTCAGATTTAATTTTTTTCGTTACAAAACAGGCAGCACAGAGATGGGAACTTCGCAGTTTTGCACTAAGCTAAGCATGACCTATCATTTAAGCCCAAAAATAAGCCTAGAACTTTTGAAAATATATCAGCATATCACACCTGATGTTTGAGAAAATCTAAATTTCACAGTAAATATTTTCGTAATAAAAAAGGTAGCGCAGAGCCAGGAACTGCGCGGTTTTTTACGTTACCGTGCATTAGCTATCGTTTAAGACCAAAAATAAGCCTAGAACTCCTGAAAATATATTAGCATATCACACCTGAAATTTGAGAATATTGAATTTTCGTAGTTAATTTTTTCTTATCAAAAAAGTCAGCGAAGAGCCGACTACGACGTAGCTTCGTATGGACATAAGCATATCAATTAAGACCAAAAACAAGTCTAGAACTCCTGAAAAAGTATCAGCATATCACACCTAAAGTTTGAGAAAATCGAAATTTCAGAGTTAATTTTTTTCGTTACAAAAAAGGCAGCACAGAGACGGGAAATCCGCAGTTTTGAACTGATCTAAGCTTGAGCTATCATTTGAGACCAATAGCAAGCCAAGAACTCCTGAAAATATATCAGCATATCACACCTGAAATTTGAGAAAACTTAAATTTTAAGAGTAAAATTTTTTCGTAATAAAAACGGCAGCACGGTTTTAGACGAAACCAAGCTGGAGCTATCATTTGAGACCAATAACAAGCCAAGAACTCCTGAAAATATATCAGCATATCACACCTAAAATTTGAGAAAATCGAAATTTCAGATTTAATTTTTTTCGTTACAAAAAAGGCAGCACAGAGATGGAAACTTCGCAGTTTTGCACTAAGCTAAGCTTGAGCTATCATTTAAGCCCAAAAATAAGCCTAGAACTTTTGAAAATATATCAGCATATCACACCTGATGTTTGAGAAAATCTAAATTTCAGAGTAAATTTTTTCGTAATAAAAAAGGCAGCGCAGAGCCAGAAACTGCGTGGTTTTTTACGTTACCGTGCATTAGCTATCGTTTAAGACCAAAAATAAGCCTAGAACTCCTGAAAATATGTCAGCATATCACACCTAAAGTTTGAGAAAATCGAAATTTCAGAGTTAATTTTTTTCGTTACAAAAAAGGCAGCACAGAGACGGGAAATCCGCAGTTTTGAACTAATCTAAGCAAGAGCTATCACTTAAGACTAAAAGCAAGCCTAGAACTCCTGAAAATATATCAGCAAATCGCACCTGAAATTTGAGAAAATTTTAATTTTCAGAGTAAAGTTTTTTCGTAATAAAAAAGGCAGCACAGAGACGGGAATTCCAAGGTTTTGTACAAAACCAAGCTTGAGCTATCATTTGACACCAATAACAAGCCAAGAACTCCTGAAAATATATCAGCATATCACACTTGAAGTTTGAGAAAATTTTAATTTTCAGATTAAAATTTTTTCGTAATAAACAAGGCAGCACAGAGACGGGAACTCCGCGGTTTTGGACGAAACCAAGCTTGAGCTATCATTTGAGACCAATCACAAGACAAGAACTCCTGTTAATATATCAGCATACCACACCTAAAGTTTGAGAAAATCGAAATTTAAGAGTTAATTTTTTTCGTTACAAAAAGGGCTGCACAGGGACGGGAACTCCGCGGTTTTGAACTAATCTAAGCATGAGCTATCATTTAAGACTAAAATCAAACTCCTGAAAATTCAAGACTCCTGAAAATATATCAGCATATCACACCTGATGTTTGAGAAAATCTAAATCTCAGAGTAAATTTTTTCGTACAAAAAAGGCAGCGCAGAGCCAGGAACTGCGTGGTTTTGTACGTAACCGAGCATTAGCTATCGTTTAAGACCAAAATCAAGCCTAGATCTCCTGAAAATATATCAGCATATCACACCTGAAATTTGAGAAAATCTAAATTACAGAGTAATTTTTTTCGTAATAAAAAAAGGCAGCGCAGGGCTAGGAACTCGTGGTTTGGTACGTAACCTAGCATAAGATATCGTTTGAGACTAAAAACAAGCCCTAAATTCCGAAAAATATATCAGCATACGAGTATCACATCTTAAATTTGAGAAAATCGAAATTTCAGACTTATTTTTTTCATAGAACATAAGTACACTCAGAGCCAGGAACTACGCGGTTTTGTACATAACCAAGCATGAGCTATCGTTTGAGACCAAAAGCAAGCCTAGAACTCCTGAAATTATATCAGCATATCACACCTGAAATATGAGAAAATCGATATTTCAAACTTATTTTTTCGCAGAACATAAGTAAACTCAGAGCCAGGAACTCCGCGGTTTTGGTCGAAACCAAGCTTGAGCTATCATTTGAGACCAATAACAAGCCAAGAACTAATGAAAATATATCAGCATATCAAACCTGAAATTTGAGAAAACTTAAATTTTCAGAGTAAAATTTTTCGTAATAAAAACGGCAGCACAGAGACGGGAACTCCACGGTTTTGGACGAAACCAAGCTGGAGCTATCATTTGAGAACAATTACAAGCCAAGAACTCCTGAAAATATATCAGCATATCACACCTAAAATTTGAGAAAATCGAAATTTCAGATTTAATTTTTTTCGTTACAAAACAGGCAGCACAGAGATGGGAACTTCGCAGTTTTGCACTAAGCTAAGCATGACCTATCATTTAAGCCCAAAAATAAGCCTAGAACTTTTGAAAATATATCAGCATATCACACCTGATGTTTGAGAAAATCTAAATTTCACAGTAAATATTTTCGTAATAAAAAAGGTAGCGCAGAGCCAGGAACTGCGCGGTTTTTTACGTTACCGTGCATTAGCTATCGTTTAAGACCAAAAATAAGCCTAGAACTCCTGAAAATATATTAGCATATCACACCTGAAATTTGAGAATATTGAATTTTCGTAGTTAATTTTTTCTTATCAAAAAAGTCAGCGAAGAGCCGACTACGACGTAGCTTCGTATGGACATAAGCATATCAATTAAGACCAAAAACAAGTCTAGAACTCCTGAAAAAGTATCAGCATATCACACCTAAAGTTTGAGAAAATCGAAATTTCAGAGTTAATTTTTTTCGTTACAAAAAAGGCAGCACAGAGACGGGAAATCCGCAGTTTTGAACTGATCTAAGCTTGAGCTATCATTTGAGACCAATAGCAAGCCAAGAACTCCTGAAAATATATCAGCATATCACACCTGAAATTTGAGAAAACTTAAATTTTAAGAGTAAAATTTTTTCGTAATAAAAACGGCAGCACGGTTTTAGACGAAACCAAGCTGGAGCTATCATTTGAGACCAATAACAAGCCAAGAACTCCTGAAAATATATCAGCATATCACACCTAAAATTTGAGAAAATCGAAATTTCAGATTTAATTTTTTTCGTTACAAAAAAGGCAGCACAGAGATGGAAACTTCGCAGTTTTGCACTAAGCTAAGCTTGAGCTATCATTTAAGCCCAAAAATAAGCCTAGAACTTTTGAAAATATATCAGCATATCACACCTGATGTTTGAGAAAATCTAAATTTCAGAGTAAATTTTTTCGTAATAAAAAAGGCAGCGCAGAGCCAGAAACTGCGTGGTTTTTTACGTTACCGTGCATTAGCTATCGTTTAAGACCAAAAATAAGCCTAGAACTCCTGAAAATATGTCAGCATATCACACCTAAAGTTTGAGAAAATCGAAATTTCAGAGTTAATTTTTTTCGTTACAAAAAAGGCAGCACAGAGACGGGAAATCCGCAGTTTTGAACTAATCTAAGCAAGAGCTATCATTTAAGACTAAAAGCAAGCCTAGAACTCCTGAAAATATATCAGCAAATCGCACCTGAAATTTGAGAAAATTTTAATTTTCAGAGTAAAGTTTTTTCGTAATAAAAAAGGCAGCACAGAGACGGGAATTCCAAGGTTTTGTACAAAACCAAGCTTGAGCTATCATTTGACACCAATAACAAGCCAAGAACTCCTGAAAATATATCAGCATATCACACTTGAAGTTTGAGAAAATTTTAATTTTCAGATTAAAATTTTTTCGTAATAAACAAGGCAGCACAGAGACGGAAACTCCGCGGTTTTGGACGAAACCAAGCTTGAGCTATCATTTGAGACCAATCACAAGACAAGAACTCCTGAAAATATATCAGCATATCACACCTAAAATTTGAGAAAATCGAAATTTCAGATTTAATTTTTTTCGTTACAAAAAAGGCAGCACAGAGATGGAAACTTCGCAGTTTTGCACTAACCTAAGCTTGAGCTATCATTTAAGCCCAAAAATAAGCCTAGAACTTTTGAAAATATATCAGCATATCACACCTGATGTTTGAGAAAATCTAAATTTCAGAGTAAATTTTTTCGTAATAAAAAAGGCAGCGCAGAGCCAGAAACTGCGTGGTTTTTTACGTTACCGTGCATTAGCTATCGTTTAAGACCAAAAATAAGCCTAGAACTCCTGAAAATATGTCAGCATATCACACCTAAAGTTTGAGAAAATCGAAATTTCAGAGTTAATTTTTTTCGTTACAAAAAAGGCAGCACAGAGACGGGAAATCCGCAGTTTTGAACTAATCTAAGCAAGAGCTATCATTTAAGACTAAAAGCAAGCCTAGAACTCCTGAAAATATATCAGCAAATCGCACCTGAAATTTGAGAAAATTTTAATTTTCAGAGTAAAGTTTTTTCGTAATAAAAAAGGCAGCACAGAGACGGGAATTCCAAGGTTTTGTACAAAACCAAGCTTGAGCTATCATTTGACACCAATAACAAGCCAAGAACTCCTGAAAATATATCAGCATATCACACTTGAAGTTTGAGAAAATTTTAATTTTCAGATTAAAATTTTTTCGTAATAAACAAGGCAGCACAGAGACGGGAACTCCGCGGTTTTGGACGAAACCAAGCTTGAGCTATCATTTGAGACCAATCACAAGACAAGAACTCCTGTTAATATATCAGCATACCACACCTAAAGTTTGAGAAAATCGAAATTTAAGAGTTAATTTTTTTCGTTACAAAAAGGGCTGCACAGGGACGGGAACTCCGCGGTTTTGAACTAATCTAAGCATGAGCTATCATTTAAGACTAAAATCAAACTCCTGAAAATTCGAGACTCCTGAAAATATATCAGCATATCACACCTGATGTTTGAGAAAATCTAAATCTCAGAGTAAATTTTTTCGTACAAAAAAGGCAGCGCAGAGCCAGGAACTGCGTGGTTTTGTACGTAACCGAGCATTAGCTATCGTTTAAGACCAAAATCAAGCCTAGATCTCCTGAAAATATATCAGCATATCACACCTGAAATTTGAGAAAATCTAAATTACAGAGTAATTTTTTTCGTAATAAAAAAAGGCAGCGCAGGGCTAGGAACTCGTGGTTTGGTACGTAACCTAGCATAAGCTATCGTTTGAGACCAAAAGCAAGCCTAGAACTCCTGAAATTATATCATCATATCACACCTGAAATATGAGAAAATCGATATTTCAAACTTATTTTTTCGCAGAACATAAGTAAACTCAGAGCCAGGAACTCCGCGGTTTTGGTCGAAACCAAGCTTGAGCTATCATTTGAGACCAATAACAAGCCTTGTAAAGAAAAAAATTAAATCTGAAATTTTGATTTTCTCAAACTTTAGGTGTGATATGCTGATATATTTTCAGGAGTTCTTGGCTTGTTATTGGTCTCATATGATAGCTCAAGCTTAGTTTCGTACAATACCGCAGAGTTCCCGTCTCTGTGCTGCCTTTTTGTAACAAAAAATATTAACTCTAAAATTTGAATTTTCACAAACTTCAGGTTTGATATGCTGATACTTTTTCAGGAGTTCTAGACTTGTTGTTGGTCTTAATTGATATGCTTATGTTCATACAAAGCTACGTAGTAGTCGGCTCTGCGCTGATTTTTTTGATAAGAAAAAATTAACTCCGAAAATTCATTATTCTCAAATTTCAGGTGTGATATGCTAATATATTTTCAGGAGTTCTAGGCTTATTTTTGGTCTTAAACGATAGCTAATGCACGGTAACGTAAAAAACCACGCAGTTTCTGGCTCTGCGCTGCCTTTTTTATTACGAAAAAATTTACTCTGAAATTTAGATTTTCTCAAACATCAGGTGTGATATGCTGATATATTTTCAAAAGTTCTAGGCTTATTTTTGGGCTTAAATGATAGCTCAAGCTTAGCTTAGTGCAAAACTGCGAAGTTTCCATCTCTGTGCTGCCTTTTTTGTAACGAAAAAAATTAAATCTGAAATTTCGATTTTCTCAAATTTTAGGTGTTATATGCTGATATATTTTCAGGAGTTCTTGGCTTGTTATTGGTCTCAAATGATAGCTCCAGCTTGTTTTCGTCTAAAACCGAGGAGTTCCCGTCTCTGTGCTGCCGTTTTTATTACGAAAAAATTTTACTCTTAAAATTTAAGTTTTCTCAAATTTCAGGTGTGATATGCTGATATATTTTCAGGAGTTCTTGGCTTGCTATTGGTCTCAAATGATAGCTCAAGCTTAGATCAGTTCAAAACTGCGGATTTCCTGTCTCTGTGCTGCCTTTTTTGTAACGAAAAAAATTAACTCCGAAAATTCAATATTCTCAAATTTCAGGTGTGATATGCTAATATATTTTCAGGAGTTCTAGGCTTATTTTTGGTCTTAAACGATAGCTAATGCACGGTAACGTAAAAAACCGCGCAGTTCCTGGCTCTGCGCTACCTTTTTTATTACGAAAATATTTACTCTGAAATTTAGATTTTCTCAAACATCAGGTGTGATATGCTGATATATTTTCAAAAGTTCTAGGCTTATTTTTGGGCTTCAATGATAGGTCATGCTTAGCTTAGTGCAAAACTGCGAAGTTCTAATCTCTGTGCTGCCTGTTTTGTAACGAAAAAAAATAAATCTGAAATTTCGATTTTCTCAAATTTTAGGTGTGATATGCTGATATATTTTCAGGAGTTCTTGGCTTGTCATTGTTCTCAAGTGATAGCTCCAGCTTGGTTTCGTCCAAAACCGTGGAGTTCCCGTCTCTGTGCTGCCGTTTTTAATACAAAAAATTTTACTCTGAAAATTTAAGTTTTCTCAAATTTCAGGTTTGATATGCTGATATATTTTCAGGAGTTCTAGGCTTGCTTTTGGTCTCAAACGATAGCTCATGCTTGGTTATGTACAAAAACGCGTAGTTCCTGGCTCTGCGCTGCCTTTTTTGTACGAAAAAATTTACTCTGAGATTTAGATTTTCTCAAACATCAGGTGTGATATGCTGATATATTTTCAGGAGTCTTGAATTTTCAGGAGTTTGATTTTAGTCTTAAATGATAGCTCATGCTTAGATTAGTTCAAAACCGCGGAGTTCCCGTCCCTGTGCAGCCCTTTTTGTAACGAAAAAAATTAACTCTTAAATTTCGATTTTCTCAAACTTTAGGTGTGGTATGCTGATATATTAACAGGAGTTCTTGTCTTGTGATTGGTCTCAAATGATAGTTCAAGCTTGGTTTCGTCCAAAACCGCGGAGTTCCCGTCTCTGTGCTGCCTTGTTTATTACGAAAAAAATTTAATCTGAAAATTAAAATTTTCTCAAACTTCAAGTGTGATATGCTGATATATTTTCAGGAGTTCTTGGCTTGCTTTTAGTCTTAAATGATAGCTCTTGCTTAGATTAGTTCAAAACTGCGGATTTCCCGTCTCTGTGCTGCCTTTTTTGTAACGAAAAAAATTAACTCTGAAATTTCGATTTTCTCAAACTTTAGGTGTGATATGCTGACATATTTTCAGGAGTTCTAGGCTTATTTTTGGTCTTAAACGATAGCTAATGCACGGTAACGTAAAAAACCTCGCAGTTTCTGGCTCTGCGCTGCCTTTTTTATTACGAAAAAATTTACTCTGAAATTTAGATTTTCTCAAACATCAGGTGTGATATGCTGATATATTTTCAAAAGTTCTAGGCTTATTTTTGGGCTTAAATGATAGGTCATGCTTAGCTTAGTGCAAAACTGCGAAGTTCCCATCTCTGTGCTGCCTGTTTTGTAACGAAAAAAATTAAATCTGAAATTTCGATTTTCTCAAATTTTAGGTGTGATATGCTGATATATTTTCAGGAGTTCTTAGCTTGTCATTGTTCTCAAATGATAGCTCCAGCTTGGTTTCGTCCAAAACCGTGGAGTTCCCGTCTCTGTGCTGCCGTTTTTATTACGAAAAATTTTACTCTGAAAATTTAAGTTTTCTCAAATTTCAGGTTTGATATGCTGATATATTTTCAGGAGTTCTTGGCTTCTTATTGGTCTCAAATGATAGCTCAAGCTTGGTTTCGACCAAAACCGCGGAGTTCCTGGCTCTGAGTTTACTTATGTTCTGCGAAAAAATAAGTCTGAAATATCGATTTTCTCATATTTCAGGTGTGATATGCTGATATAATTTCAGGAGTTCTAGGCTTGCTTTTGGTCTCAAACGATAGCTCATGCTTGGTTATGTACAAAACCGCGTAGTTCCTGGCTCTGAGTGTACTTATGTTCTATGAAAAAAATAAGTCTGGAATTTCGATTTTCTCAAATTTAAGATGTGATACTCGTATGCTGATATATTTTTCGGAATTTAGGGCTTATTTTTAGTCTCAAACGATAGCTTATGCTAGGTTACGTACAAAACCACGCAGTTCCTAGCCCTGCGCTGCCTTTTTTTATTACGAAAAAAATTACTCTGTAATTTAGATTTTCTCAAATTTCAGGTGTGATATGCTGATATATTTTCAGGAGTTCTAGGCTTGATTTTGGTCTTAAACGATAGCTAATGCTCGGTTACGTACAAAACCACGCAGTTCCTGGCTCTGCGCTGCCTTTTTTGTACGAAAAAATTTACTCTGAGATTTAGATTTTCTCAAACATCAGGTGTGATATGCTGATATATTTTCAAAAGTTCTAGGCTTATTTTTGGGCTTAAATGATAGCTCATGCTTAGCTTAGTGCAAAAACCCGGAGTTCACGTCTCAGTGCTGCGTTTTTTATTACGAAAAACTTTTACTCTGAAAATTTCATTTTTCTCAAACTTCAGGTGTGATATGCTGAGATATTTTCAGGAGTTCTAGGCTTGATTTTAGTCTTAAATGATAGCTCATGCTTAGATTAGTTCAAAACCGCGGAGTTCCCGTCCCTGTGCAGCCCTTTTTGTAACGAAAAACATTAACTCTGAAATTTCGATTTTCTCAAACTTTAGGTGTGGTATGCTGATATATTAACAGGAGTTCTTGTCTTGTGATTGGTCTCAAATGATAGCTCAAGCTTGGTTTCGTCCAAAAACGCGGAGTTCCCGTCTCTGTGCTGCCTTTTTTATTACGAAAAAATTTTAGTCTGAAAATTTAAATTTTCTCAAATTTCAGGTGTGATATGCTGATATATTTTCAGGAGTTCTTGGCTTGTTATTGGTCTCAAACGATAGCTCATGCTTGGTTATGTACAAAACCGCGTAGTTCCTGGCTCTGAGTGTACTTATGTTCTATGAAAAAAATAAGTCTGAAATTTCGATTTTCTCAAATTTAAGATGTGATACTCGTATGCTGATATATTTTTCGGAATTTAGGGCTTGTTTTTAGTCTCAAACGATAGCTTATGCTTGGTTACGTACCAAACCACGCAGTTCCTAGCCCTGCGCTGCCTTTTTTTGTTACGAAAAAAATTACTCTGTAATTTAGATTTTCTCAAATTTCAGGTGTGATATGCTGATATATTTTCAGGAGATCTAGGCTTGATTTTGGTCTTAAACGATAGCTAATGCTCGGTTACGTACAAAACCACGCAGTTCCTGGCTCTGCGCTGCATTTTTTGTACGAAAAAATTTACTCTGAGATTTAGATTTTCTCAAACATCAGGTGTGATATGCTGATATATTTTCAGGAGTTCTTGGCTTGTTATTGGTCTCAAATGATAGCTCAAGCTTCGTTTCGTCCAAAACCGCGGAGTTCCTGGCTCTGAGTTTACTAATATTCTGCGAAAAAATTAATCTGAAATTCCGATTTTCTCATATTTCAGGTGTGATATGCTGATATAATTTCAGGAGTTCTAGGCTTGCTTTTGGTCTCAAACGATAGCTCATGCTTGGTTATGTACAAAACCGCGTAGTTCCTGGCTCTGAGTGTACTTATGTTCTATGAAAAAAATAAGTCTGAAATTTCGATTTTCTCAAATTTAAGATGTGATACTCGTATGCTGATATATTTTTCGGAATTTAGGGCTTGTTTTTAGTCTCAAACGATAGCTTATGCTAGGTTACGTACCAAACCACGCAGTTCCTAGCCCTGCGCTGCCTTTTTTATTATGAAAAAAATTACTCTGTAATTTAGATTTTCTCAAATTTCAGGTGTGATATGCTGATATATTTTCAGGAGATCTAGGCTTGATTTTGGTCTTAAACGATAGCTAATGCTCGGTTACGTACAAAACCACGCAGTTCCTGGCTCTGCGCTGCCTTTTTTGTACGAAAAAATTTACTCTGAGATTTAGATTTTCTCAAACATCAGGTGTGATATGCTGATATATTTTCAGGAGTTCTAGGCTTGATTTTAGTCTTAAATGATAGCTCATGCTTAGATTAGTTCAAAACCGCGGAGTTCCCGTCCCTGTGCAGCCCTTTTTGTAACGAAAAAAATTAACTCTGAAATTTCGATTTTCTCAAACTTTAGGTGTGGTATGCTGATATATTAACAGGAGTTCTTGTCTTGTGATTGGTCTCATATGATAGCTCAAGCTTGGTTTCGTCCAAAAACGCGGAGTTCCCGTCTCTGTGCTGCCTTGTTTATTACGAAAAAGTTTTAATCTGAAAATTAAAATTTTCTCAAACTTCAAGTGTGATATGCTGATATATTTTCAGGAGTTCTTGGCTTGTTATTGGTGTCAAATGATAGCTCAAGCTTGGTTTCGTCCAAAACCGCGGAGTTCCCGTCTTTGTGCTGCCTTTTTTATTTCGAAAAAATTTTCCTCTGAAAATTTCAATTTTCTTAAATTTCAGGTGTGATATGCTGATATATTTTCAGAAGTTTTAGGCTTGTTTTTAGTCTTAAATGATAGCTCATGCTTAGATTAGTTCAAAACCGCGGAGTTCTTGTCTCTGTGCCGCCTTTTTTGTAAAGAAAAAAATTAAATCTGAAATTTTGATTTTCTCAAACTTTAGGTGTGATATGCTGATATATTTTCAGGAGTTCTTGGCTTGTTATTGGTCTCATATGATAGCTCAAGCTTAGTTTCGTACAAAACCGCAGAGTTCCCGTCTCTGTGCTGCCTTTTTGTAACAAAAAATATTTACTCTAAAATTTGAATTTTCACAAACTTCAGGTTTGATATGCTGATACTTTTTCAGGAGTTCTAGACTTGTTGTTGGTCTTAATTGATATGCTTATGTTCATACAAAGCTACGTAGTAGTCGGCTCTGCGCTGATTTTTTTGATAAGAAAAAATTAACTCCGAAAATTCATTATTCTCAAATTTCAGGTGTGATATGCTAATATATTTTCAGGAGTTCTAGGCTTATTTTTGGTCTTAAACGATAGCTAATGCACGGTAACGTAAAAAACCACGCAGTTTCTGGCTCTGCGCTGCCTTTTTTATTACGAAAAAATTTACTCTGAAATTTAGATTTTCTGAAACATCAGGTGTGATATGCTGATATATTTTCAAAAGTTCTAGGCTTATTTTTGGGCTTAAATGATAGCTCAAGCTTAGCTTAGTGCAAAACTGCGAAGTTTCCATCTCTGTGCTGCCTTTTTCGTAACGAAAAAAATTAAATCTGAAATTTCGATTTTCTCAAATTTTAGGTGTTATATGCTGATATATTTTCAGGAGTTCTTGGCTTGTTATTGGTCTCAAATGATAGCTCCAGCTTGTTTTCGTCTAAAACCGCGGAGTTCCCGTCTCTGTGCTGCCGTTTTTATTACGAAAAAATTTTACTCTTAAAATTTAAGTTTTCTCAAATTTCAGGTGTGATATGCTGATATATTTTCAGGAGTTCTTGGCTTGCTATTGGTCTCAAATGATAGCTCAAGCTTAGATCAGTTCAAAACTGCGGATTTCCTGTCTCTGTGCTGCCTTTTTTGTAACGAAAAAAATTAACTCTGAAATTTCGATTTTCTCAAACTTTAGGTGTGATATGCTGATACTTTTTCAGGAGTTCTAGACTTGTTTTTGGTCTTAATTGCTATGTTTATGTCCATACAAAGCTACGTCGTAGTCGGCTCTTCGCTGACTTTTTTGATAAGAAAAAATTAACTCCGAAAATTCAATATTCTCAAATTTCAGGTGTGATATGCTAATATATTTTCAGGAGTTCTAGGCTTATTTTTGGTCTTAAACGATAGCTAATGCACGGTAACGTAAAAAACCGCGCAGTTCCTGGCTCTGCGCTACCTTTTTTATTACGAAAATATTTACTCTGAAATTTAGATTTTCTCAAACATCAGGTGTGATATGCTGATATATTTTCAAAAGTTCTAGGCTTATTTTTGGGCTTCAATGATAGGTCATGCTTAGCTTAGTGCAAAACTGCGAAGTTCTAATCTCTGTGCTGCCTGTTTTGTAACGAAAAAAAATAAATCTGAAATTTCGATTTTCTCAAATTTTAGGTGTGATATGCTGATATATTTTCAGGAGTTCTTGGCTTGTCATTGTTCTCAAGTGATATCTCCAGCTTGGTTTCGTCCAAAACCGTGGAGTTCCCGTCTCTGTGCTGCCGTTTTTATTACGAAAAATTTTACTCTGAAAATTTAAGTTTTCTCAAATTTCAGGTTTGATATGCTGATATATTTTCAGGAGTTCTAGGCTTGCTTTTGGTCTCAAACGATAGCTCATGCTTGGTTATGTACAAAAACGCGTAGTTCCTGGCTCTGCGCTGCCTTTTTTGTACGAAAAAATTTACTCTGAGATTTAGATTTTCTCAAACATCAGGTGTGATATGCTGATATATTTTCAGGAGTCTTGAATTTTCAGGAGTTTGATTTTAGTCTTAAATGATAGCTCATGCTTAGATTAGTTCAAAACCGCGGAGTTCCCGTCCCTGTGCAGCCCTTTTTGTAACGAAAAAAATTAACTCTTAAATTTCGATTTTCTCAAATTTTAGGTGTGGTATGCTGATATATTAACAGGAGTTCTTGTCTTGTGATTGGTCTCAAATGATAGCTCAAGCTTGGTTTCGTCCAAAACCGCGGAGTTCCCGTCTCTGTGCTGCCTTGTTTATTACGAAAAATTTTTAATCTGAAAATTAAAATTTTCTCAAACTTCAAGTGTGATATGCTGATATATTTTCAGGAGTTCTTGGCTTGTTATTGGTGTCAAATGATAGCTCAAGCTTGGTTTTGTACAAAACCTTGGAATTCCCGTCTCTGTGCTGCCTTTTTTATTACGAAAAAACTTAACTCTGAAAATTAAAATTTTCTCAAATTTCAGGTGCGATTTGCTGATATATTTTCAGGAGTTCTAGGCTTGCTTTTAGTCTTAAATGATAGCTCTTGCTTAGATTAGTTCAAAACTGCGGATTTCCCGTCTCTGTGCTGCCTTTTTTGTAACGAAAAAAATTAACTCTGAAATTTCGATTTTCTCAAACTTTAGGTGTGATATGGTGACATATTTTCAGGAGTTCTAGGCTTATTTTTGGTCTTAAACGATAGCTAATGCACGGTAACGTAAAAAACCTCGCAGTTTCTGGCTCTGCGCTGCCTTTTTTATTACGAAAAAATTTACTCTGAAATTTAGATTTTCTCAAACATCAGGTGTGATATGCTGATATATTTTCAAAAGTTCTAGGCTTATTTTTGGGCTTAAATGATAGCTCAAGCTTAGCTTAGTGCAAAACTGCGAAGTTTCCATCTCTGTGCTGCCTTTTTTGTAACGAAAAAAATTAAATCTGAAATTTCGATTTTCTCAAATTTTAGGTGTGATATGCTGATATATTTTCAGGAGTTCTTAGCTTGTCATTGTTCTCAAATGATAGCTCCAGCTTGGTTTCGTCCAAAACCGTGGAGTTCCCGTCTCTGTGCTGCCGTTTTTATTACGAAAAATTTTACTCTGAAAATTTAAGTTTTCTCAAATTTCAGGTTTGATATGCTGATATATTTTCAGGAGTTCTTGGCTTCTTATTGGTCTCAAATGATAGCTCAAGCTTGGTTTCGACCAAAACCGCGGAGTTCCTGGCTCTGAGTTTACTTATGTTCTGCGAAAAAATAAGTCTGAAATATCGTTTTTCTCATATTTCAGGTGTGATATGCTGATATAATTTCAGGAGTTCTAGGCTTGCTTTTGGTCTCAAACGATAGCTCATGCTTGGTTATGTACAAAACCGCGTAGTTCCTGGCTCTGAGTGTACTTATGTTCTATGAAAAAAATAAGTCTGGAATTTCGATTTTCTCAAATTTAAGATGTGATACTCGTATGCTGATATATTTTTCGGAATTTAGGGCTTGTTTTTAGTCTCAAACGATAGCTTATGCTAGGTTACGTACAAAACCACGCAGTTCCTAGCCCTGCGCTGCCTTTTTTTATTACGAAAAAAATTACTCTGTAATTTAGATTTTCTCAAATTTCAGGTGTGATATGCTGATATATTTTCAGGAGTTCTTGGCTTGTTATTGGTCTTAAACGATAGCTCATGCTTGGTTATGTACAAAACCGCGTAGTTCCTGGCTCTGAGTGTACTTATGTTCTATGAAAAAAATAAGTCTGAAATTTCGATTTTCTCAAATTTAAGATGTGATACTCGTATGCTGATATATTTTTCGGAATTTAGGGCTCTGAGATTTAGATTTTCTCAAACATCAGGTGTGATATGCTGATATATTTTCAGGAGTTCTTGGCTTGTTATTGGTCTCAAATGATAGCTCAAGCTTCGTTTCGTCCAAAACCGCGGAGTTCCTGGCTCTGAGTTTACTAATATTCTGCGAAAAAATTAATCTGAAATTCCGATTTTCTCATATTTCAGGTGTGATATGCTGATATAATTTCAGGAGTTCTAGGCTTGCTTTTGGTCTCAAACGATAGCTCATGCTTGGTTATGTACAAAACCGCGTAGTTCCTGGCTCTGAGTGTACTTATGTTCTATGAAAAAAATAAGTCTGAAATTTCGATTTTCTCAAATTTAAGATGTGATACTCGTATGCTGATATATTTTTCGGAATTTAGGGCTTGTTTTTAGTCTCAAACGATAGCTTATGCTAGGTTACGTACCAAACCACGCAGTTCCTAGCCCTGCGCTGCCTTTTTTATTATGAAAAAAATTACTCTGTAATTTAGATTTTCTCAAATTTCAGGTGTGATATGCTGATATATTTTCAGGAGATCTAGGCTTGATTTTGGTCTTAAACGATAGCTAATGCTCGGTTACGTACAAAACCACGCAGTTCCTGGCTCTGCGCTGCCTTTTTTGTACGAAAAAATTTACTCTGAGATTTAGATTTTCTCAAACATCAGGTGTGATATGCTGATATATTTTCAGGAGTTCTAGGCTTGATTTTAGTCTTAAATGATAGCTCATGCTTAGATTAGTTCAAAACCGCGGAGTTCCCGTCCCTGTGCAGCCCTTTTTGTAACGAAAAAAATTAACTCTGAAATTTCGATTTTCTCAAACTTTAGGTGTGGTATGCTGATATATTAACAGGAGTTCTTGTCTTGTGATTGGTCTCATATGATAGCTCAAGCTTGGTTTCGTCCAAAACCGCGGAGTTCCCGTCTCTGTGCTGCCTTGTTTATTACGAAAAATTTTTAATCTGAAAATTAAAATTTTCCCAAACTTCAAGCGTGATATGCTGATATATTTTCAGGAGTTCTTGGCTTGTTATTGGTGTCAAATGATAGCTCAAGCTTGGTTTCGTCCAAAACCGCGGAGTTCCCGTCTTTGTGCTGCCTTTTTTATTTCGAAAAAATTTTACTCTGAAAATTTCAATTTTCTTAAATTTCAGGTGTGATATGCTGATATATTTTCAGAAGTTTTAGGCTTGTTTTTAGTCTTAAATGATAGCTCATGCTTAGATTAGTTCAAAACCGCGGAGTTCTTGTCTCTGTGCCGCCTTTTTTGTAAAGAAAAAAATTAAATCTGAAATTTTGATTTTCTCAAACTTTAGGTGTGATATGCTGATATATTTTCAGGAGTTCTTGGCTTGTTATTGGTCTCATATGATAGCTCAAGCTTAGTTTCGTACAAAACCGCAGAGTTCCCGTCTCTGTGCTGCCTTTTTGTAACAAAAAATATTTACTCTAAAATTTGAATTTTCACAAACTTCAGGTTTGATATGCTGATACTTTTTCAGGAGTTCTAGACTTGTTGTTGGTCTTAATTGATATGCTTATGTTCATACAAAGCTACGTAGTAGTCGGCTCTGCGCTGATTTTTTTGATAAGAAAAAATTAACTCCGAAAATTCATTATTCTCAAATTTCAGGTGTGATATGCTAATATATTTTCAGGAGTTCTAGGCTTATTTTTGGTCTTAAACGATAGCTAATGCACGGTAACGTAAAAAACCACGCAGTTTCTGGCTCTGCGCTGCCTTTTTTATTACGAAAAAATTTACTCTGAAATTTAGATTTTCTCAAACATCAGGTGTGATATGCTGATATATTTTCAAAAGTTCTAGGCTTATTTTTGGGCTTAAATGATAGCTCAAGCTTAGCTTAGTGCAAAACTGCGAAGTTTCCATCTCTGTGCTGCCTTTTTTGTAACGAAAAAAATTAAATCTGAAATTTCGATTTTCTCAAATTTTAGGTGTTATATGCTGATATATTTTCAGGAGTTCTTGGCTTGTTATTGGTCTCAAATGATAGCTCCAGCTTGTTTTCGTCTAAAACCGCGGAGTTCCCGTCTCTGTGCTGCCGTTTTTATTACGAAAAAATTTTACTCTTAAAATTTAAGTTTTCTCAAATTTCAGGTGTGATATGCTGATATATTTTCAGGAGTTCTTGGCTTGCTATTGGTCTCAAATGATAGCTCAAGCTTAGATCAGTTCAAAACTGCGGATTTCCTGTCTCTGTGCTGCCTTTTTTGTAACGAAAAAAATTAACTCTGAAATTTCGATTTTCTCAAACTTTAGGTGTGATATGCTGATACTTTTTCAGGAGTTCTAGACTTGTTTTTGGTCTTAATTGCTATGTTTATGTCCATACAAAGCTACGTCGTAGTCGGCTCTTCGCTGACTTTTTTGATAAGAAAAAATTAACTCCGAAAATTCAATATTCTCAAATTTCAGGTGTGATATGCTAATATATTTTCAGGAGTTCTAGGCTTATTTTTGGTCTTAAACGATAGCTAATGCACGGTAACGTAAAAAACCGCGCAGTTCCTGGCTCTGCGCTACCTTTTTTATTACGAAAATATTTACTCTGAAATTTAGATTTTCTCAAACATCAGGTGTGATATGCTGATATATTTTCAAAAGTTCTAGGCTTATTTTTGGGCTTCAATGATAGGTCATGCTTAGCTTAGTGCAAAACTGCGAAGTTCTAATCTTTGTGCTGCCTGTTTTGTAACGAAAAAAAATAAATCTGAAATTTCGATTTTCTCAAATTTTAGGTGTGATATGCTGATATATTTTCAGGAGTTCTTGGCTTGTCATTGTTCTCAAGTGATATCTCCAGCTTGGTTTCGTCCAAAACCGTGGAGTTCCCGTCTCTGTGCTGCCGTTTTTATTACGAAAAATTTTACTCTGAAAATTTAAGTTTTCTCAAATTTCAGGTTTGATATGCTGATATATTTTCAGGAGTTCTAGGCTTGCTTTTGGTCTCAAACGATAGCTCATGCTTGGTTATGTACAAAAACGCGTAGTTCCTGGCTCTGCGCTGCCTTTTTTGTACGAAAAAATTTACTCTGAGATTTAGATTTTCTCAAACATCAGGTGTGATATGCTGATATATTTTCAGGAGTTTGATTTTAGTCTTAAATGATAGCTCATGCTTAGATTAGTTCAAAACCGCGGAGTTCCCGTCCCTGTGCAGCCCTTTTTGTAACGAAAAAAATTAACTCTTAAATTTCGATTTTCTCAAACTTTAGGTGTGGTATGCTGATATATTAACAGGAGTTCTTGTCTTGTGATTGGTCTCAAATGATAGCTCAAGCTTGGTTTCGTCCAAAACCGCGGAGTTCCCGTCTCTGTGCTGCCTTGTTTATTACGAAAAATTTTTAATCTGAAAATTAAAATTTTCTCAAACTTCAAGTGTGATATGCTGATATATTTTCAGGAGTTCTTGGCTTGTTATTGGTGTCAAATGATAGCTTAAGCTTGGTTTTGTACAAAACCTTGGAATTCCCGTCTCTGTGCTGCCTTTTTTATTACGAAAAAACTTAACTCTGAAAATTAAAATTTTCTCAAATTTCAGGTGCGATTTGCTGATATATTTTCAGGAGTTCTAGGCTTGCTTTTAGTCTTAAATGATAGCTCTTGCTTAGATTAGTTCAAAACTGCGGATTTCCCGTCTCTGTGCTGCCTTTTTTGTAACGAAAAAAATTAACTCTGAAATTTCGATTTTCTCAAACTTTAGGTGTGATATGCTGACATATTTTCAGGAGTTCTAGGCTTATTTTTGGTCTTAAACGATAGCTAATGCACGGTAACGTAAAAAACCTCGCAGTTTCTGGCTCTGCGCTGCCTTTTTTATTACGAAAAAATTTACTCTGAAATTTAGATTTTCTCAAACATCAGGTGTGATATGCTGATATATTTTCAAAAGTTCTAGGCTTATTTTTGGGCTTAAATGATAGCTCAAGCTTAGCTTAGTGCAAAACTGCGAAGTTTCCATCTCTGTGCTGCCTTTTTTGTAACGAAAAAAATTAAATCTGAAATTTCGATTTTCTCAAATTTTAGGTGTGATATGCTGATATATTTTCAGGAGTTCTTAGCTTGTCATTGTTCTCAAATGATAGCTCCAGCTTGGTTTCGTCCAAAACCGTGGAGTTCCCGTCTCTGTGCTGCCGTTTTTATTACGAAAAATTTTACTCTGAAAATTTAAGTTTTCTCAAATTTCAGGTTTGATATGCTGATATATTTTCAGGAGTTCTTGGCTTCTTATTGGTCTCAAATGATAGCTCAAGCTTGGTTTCGACCAAAACCGCGGAGTTCCTGGCTCTGAGTTTACTTATGTTCTGCGAAAAAATAAGTCTGAAATATCGTTTTTCTCATATTTCAGGTGTGATATGCTGATATAATTTCAGGAGTTCTAGGCTTGCTTTTGGTCTCAAACGATAGCTCATGCTTGGTTATGTACAAAACCGCGTAGTTCCTGGCTCTGAGTGTACTTATGTTCTATGAAAAAAATAAGTCTGGAATTTCGATTTTCTCAAATTTAAGATGTGATACTCGTATGCTGATATATTTTTCGGAATTTAGGGCTTGTTTTTAGTCTCAAACGATAGCTTATGCTAGGTTTCGTACAAAACCACGCAGTTCCTAGCCCTGCGCTGCCTTTTTTTATTACGAAAAAAAATACTCTGTAATTTAGATTTTCTCAAATTTCAGGTGTGATATGCTGATATATTTTCAGGAGTTCTAGGCTTGATTTTGGTCTTAAACGATAGCTAATGCTCGGTTACGTACAAAACCACGCAGTTCCTGGCTCTGCGCTGCCTTTTTTGTACGAAAAAATTTACTCTGAGATTTAGATTTTCTCAAACATCAGGTGTGATATGCTGATATATTTTCAAAAGTTCTAGGCTTATTTTTGGGCTTAAATGATAGCTCATGCTTAGCTTAGTGCAAAAACCCGGAGTTCACGTCTCAGTGCTGCGTTTTTTATTACGAAAAACTTTTACTCTGAAAATTTCATTTTTCTCAAACTTCAGGTGTGATATGCTGAGATATTTTCAGGAGTTCTAGGCTTGATTTTAGTCTTAAATGATAGCTCATGCTTAGATTAGTTCAAAACCGCGGAGTTCCCGTCCCTGTGCAGCCCTTTTTGTAACGAAAAACATTAACTCTGAAATTTCGATTTTCTCAAACTTTAGGTGTGGTATGCTGATATATTAACAGGAGTTCTTGTCTTGTGATTGGTCTCAAATGATAGCTCAAGCTTGGTTATGTACAAAACCGCGTAGTTCCTGGCTCTGAGTGTACTTATGTTCTATGAAAAAAATAAGTCTGAAATTTCGATTTTCTCAAATTTAAGATGTGATACTCGTATGCTGATATATTTTTCGGAATTTAGGGCTTGTTTTTAGTCTCAAACGATAGCTTATGCTTGGTTACGTACCAAACCACGCAGTTCCTAGCCCTGCGCTGCCTTTTTTTGTTACGAAAAAAATTACTCTGTAATTTAGATTTTCTCAAATTTCAGGTGTGATATGCTGATATATTTTCAGGAGATCTAGGCTTGATTTTGGTCTTAAACGATAGCTAATGCTCGGTTACGTACAAAACCACGCAGTTCCTGGCTCTGCGCTGCATTTTTTGTACGAAAAAATTTACTCTGAGATTTAGATTTTCTCAAACATCAGGTGTGATATGCTGATATATTTTCAGGAGTTCTTGGCTTGTTATTGGTCTCAAATGATAGCTCAAGCTTCGTTTCGTCCAAAACCGCGGAGTTCCTGGCTCTGAGTTTACTAATATTCTGCGAAAAAATTAATCTGAAATTCCGATTTTCTCATATTTCAGGTGTGATATGCTGATATAATTTCAGGAGTTCTAGGCTTGCTTTTGGTCTCAAACGATAGCTCATGCTTGGTTATGTACAAAACCGCGTAGTTCCTGGCTCTGAGTGTACTTATGTTCTATGAAAAAAATAAGTCTGAAATTTCGATTTTCTCAAATTTAAGATGTGATACTCGTATGCTGATATATTTTTCGGAATTTAGGGCTTGTTTTTAGTCTCAAACGATAGCTTTTGCTAGGTTACGTACCAAACCACGCAGTTCCTAGCCCTGCGCTGCCTTTTTTATTATGAAAAAAATTACTCTGTAATTTAGATTTTCTCAAATTTCAGGTGTGATATGCTGATATATTTTCAGGAGATCTAGGCTTGATTTTGGTCTTAAACGATAGCTAATGCTCGGTTACGTACAAAACCACGCAGTTCCTGGCTCTGCGCTGCCTTTTTTGTACGAAAAAATTTACTCTGAGATTTAGATTTTCTCAAATATCAGGTGTGATATGCTGATATATTTTCAGGAGTTCTAGGCTTGATTTTAGTCTTAAATGATAGCTCATGCTTAGATTAGTTCAAAACCGCGGAGTTCCCGTCCCTGTGCAGCCCTTTTTGTAACGAAAAAAATTAACTCTGAAATTTCGATTTTCTCAAACTTTAGGTGTGGTATGCTGATATATTAACAGGAGTTCTTGTCTTGTGATTGGTCTCATATGATAGCTCAAGCTTGGTTTCGTCCAAAAACGCGGAGTTCCCGTCTCTGTGCTGCCTTGTTTATTACGAAAAAGTTTTAATCTGAAAATTAAAATTTTCTCAAACTTCAAGTGTGATATGCTGATATATTTTCAGGAGTTCTTGGCTTGTTATTGGTGTCAAATGATAGCTCAAGCTTGGTTTCGTCCAAAACCGCGGAGTTCCCGTCTTTGTGCTGCCTTTTTTATTTCGAAAAAATTTTACTCTGAAAATTTCAATTTTCTTAAATTTCAGGTGTGATATGCTGATATATTTTCAGAAGTTTTAGGCTTGTTTTTAGTCTTAAATGATAGCTCATGCTTAGATTAGTTCAAAACCGCGGAGTTCTTGTCTCTGTGCCGCCTTTTTTGTAAAGAAAAAAATTAAATATGAAATTTTGATTTTCTCAAACTTTAGGTGTGATATGCTGATATATTTTCAGGAGTTCTTGGCTTGTTATTGGTCTCATATGATAGCTCAAGCTTAGTTTCGTACAAAACCGCAGAGTTCCCGTCTCTGTGCTGCCTTTTTGTAACAAAAAATATTTACTCTAAAATTTGAATTTTCACAAACTTCAGGTTTGATATGCTGATACTTTTTCAGGAGTTCTAGACTTGTTGTTGGTCTTAATTGATATGCTTATGTTCATACAAAGCTACGTAGTAGTCGGCTCTGCGCTGATTTTTTTGATAAGAAAAAATTAACTCCGAAAATTCATTATTCTCAAATTTCAGGTGTGATATGCTAATATATTTTCAGGAGTTCTAGGCTTATTTTTGGTCTTAAACGATAGCTAATGCACGGTAACGTAAAAAACCACGCAGTTTCTGGCTCTGCGCTGCCTTTTTTATTACGAAAAAATTTACTCTGAAATTTAGATTTTCTCAAACATCAGGTGTGATATGCTGATATATTTTCAAAAGTTCTAGGCTTATTTTTGGGCTTAAATGATAGCTCAAGCTTAGCTTAGTGCAAAACTGCGAAGTTTCCATCTCTGTGCTGCCTTTTTTGTAACGAAAAAAATTAAATCTGAAATTTCGATTTTCTCAAATTTTAGGTGTTATATGCTGATATATTTTCAGGAGTTCTTGGCTTGTTATTGGTCTCAAATGATAGCTCCAGCTTGTTTTCGTCTAAAACCGCGGAGTTCCCGTCTCTGTGCTGCCGTTTTTATTACGAAAAAATTTTACTCTTAAAATTTAAGTTTTCTCAAATTTCAGGTGTGATATGCTGATATATTTTCAGGAGTTCTTGGCTTGCTATTGGTCTCAAATGATAGCTCAAGCTTAGATCAGTTCAAAACTGCGGATTTCCTGTCTCTGTGCTGCCTTTTTTGTAACGAAAAAAATTAACTCTGAAATTTCGATTTTCTCAAACTTTAGGTGTGATATGCTGATACTTTTTCAGGAGTTCTAGACTTGTTTTTGGTCTTAATTGCTATGTTTATGTCCATACAAAGCTACGTCGTAGTCGGCTCTTCGCTGACTTTTTTGATAAGAAAAAATTAACTCCGAAAATTCAATATTCTCAAATTTCAGGTGTGATATGCTAATATATTTTCAGGAGTTCTAGGCTTATTTTTGGTCTTAAACGATAGCTAATGCACGGTAACGTAAAAAACCGCGCAGTTCCTGGCTCTGCGCTACCTTTTTTATTACGAAAATATTTACTCTGAAATTTAGATTTTCTCAAATATCAGGTGTGATATGCTGATATATTTTCAAAAGTTCTAGGCTTATTTTTGGGCTTCAATGATAGGTCATGCTTAGCTTAGTGCAAAACTGCGAAGTTCTAATCTCTGTGCTGCCTGTTTTGTAACGAAAAAAAATAAATCTGAAATTTCGATTTTCTCAAATTTTAGGTGTGATATGCTGATATATTTTCAGGAGTTCTTGGCTTGTCATTGTTCTCAAGTGATAGCTCCAGCTTGGTTTCGTCCAAAACCGTGGAGTTCCCGTCTCTGTGCTGCCGTTTTTATTACGAAAAATTTTACTCTGAAAATTTAAGTTTTCTCAAATTTCAGGTTTGATATGCTGATATATTTTCAGGAGTTCTAGGCTTGCTTTTGGTCTCAAACGATAGCTCATGCTTGGTTATGTACAAAAACGCGTAGTTCCTGGCTCTGCGCTGCCTTTTTTGTACGAAAAAATTTACTCTGAGATTTAGATTTTCTCAAACATCAGGTGTGATATGCTGATATATTTTCAGGAGTCTTGAATTTTCAGGAGTTTGATTTTAGTCTTAAATGATAGCTCATGCTTAGATTAGTTCAAAACCGCGGAGTTCCCGTCCCTGTGCAGCCCTTTTTGTAACGAAAAAAATTAACTCTTAAATTTCGATTTTCTCAAACTTTAGGTGTGGTATGCTGATATATTAACAGGAGTTCTTGTCTTGTGATTGGTCTCAAATGATAGCTCAAGCTTGGTTTCGTCCAAAACCGCGGAGTTCCCGTCTCTGTGCTGCCTTGTTTATTACGAAAAATTTTTAATCTGAAAATTAAAATTTTCTCAAACTTCAAGTGTGATATGCTGATATATTTTCAGGAGTTCTTGGCTTGTTATTGGTGTCAAATGATAGCTCAAGCTTGGTTTTGTACAAAACCTTGGAATTCCCGTCTCTGTGCTGCCTTTTTTATTACGAAAAAACTTAACTCTGAAAATTAAAATTTTCTCAAATTTCAGGTGCGATTTGCTGATATATTTTCAGGAGTTCTAGGCTTGCTTTTAGTCTTAAATGATAGCTCTTGCTTAGATTAGTTCAAAACTGCGGATTTCCCGTCTCTGTGCTGCCTTTTTTGTAACGAAAAAAATTAACTCTGAAATTTCGATTTTCTCAAACTTTAGGTGTGATATGCTGACATATTTTCAGGAGTTCTAGGCTTATTTTTGGTCTTAAACGATAGCTAATGCACGGTAACGTAAAAAACCTCGCAGTTTCTGGCTCTGCGCTGCCTTTTTTATTACGAAAAAATTTACTCTGAAATTTAGATTTTCTCAAACATCAGGTGTGATATGCTGATATATTTTCAAAAGTTCTAGGCTTATTTTTGGGCTTAAATGATAGCTCAAGCTTAGCTTAGTGCAAAACTGCGAAGTTTCCATCTCTGTGCTGCCTTTTTTGTAACGAAAAAAATTAAATCTGAAATTTCGATTTTCTCAAATTTTAGGTGTTTTATGCTGATATATTTTCAGGAGTTCTTAGCTTGTCATTGTTCTCAAATGATAGCTCCAGCTTGGTTTCGTCCAAAACCGTGGAGTTCCCGTCTCTGTGCTGCCGTTTTTATTACGAAAAATTTTACTCTGAAAATTTAAGTTTTCTCAAATTTCAGATTTGATATGCTGATATATTTTCAGGAGTTCTTGGCTTCTTATTGGTCTCAAATGATAGCTCAAGCTTGGTTTCGACCAAAACCGCGGAGTTCCTGGCTCTGAGTTTACTTATGTTCTGCGAAAAAATAAGTCTGAAATATCGATTTTCTCATATTTCAGGTGTGATATGCTGATATAATTTCAGGAGTTCTAGGCTTGCTTTTGGTCTCAAACGATAGCTCATGCTTGGTTATGTACAAAACCGCGTAGTTCCTGGCTCTGAGTGTACTTATGTTCTATGAAAAAAATAAGTCTGGAATTTCGATTTTCTCAAATTTAAGATGTGATACTCGTATGCTGATATATTTTTCGGAATTTAGGGCTTCTTTTTAGTCTCAAACGATAGCTTATGCTAGGTTACGTACAAAACCACGCAGTTCCTAGCCCTGCGCTGCCTTTTTTTATTACGAAAAAAATTACTCTGTAATTTAGATTTTCTCAAATTTCAGGTGTGATATGCTGATATATTTTCAGGAGTTCTAGGCTTGATTTTGGTCTTAAACGATAGCTAATGCTCGGTTACGTACAAAACCACGCAGTTCCTGGCTCTGCGCTGCCTTTTTTGTACGAAAAAATTTACTCTGAGATTTAGATTTTCTCAAACATCAGGTGTGATATGCTGATATATTTTCAAAAGTTCTAGGCTTATTTTTGGGCTTAAATGATAGCTCATGCTTAGCTTAGTGCAAAAACCCGGAGTTCACGTCTCAGTGCTGCGTTTTTTATTACGAAAAACTTTTACTCTGAAAATTTCATTTTTCTCAAACTTCAGGTGTGATATGCTGAGATATTTTCAGGAGTTCTAGGCTTGATTTTAGTCTTAAATGATAGCTCATGCTTAGATTAGTTCAAAACCGCGGAGTTCCCGTCCCTGTGCAGCCCTTTTTGTAACGAAAAACATTAACTCTGAAATTTCGATTTTCTCAAACTTTAGGTGTGGTATGCTGATATATTAACAGGAGTTCTTGTCTTGTGATTGGTCTCAAATGATAGCTCAAGCTTGGTTTCGTCCAAAAACGCGGAGTTCCCGTCTCTGTGCTGCCTTTTTTATTACGAAAAAATTTTAGTCTGAAAATTTAAATTTTCTCAAATTTCAGGTGTGATATGCTGATATATTTTCAGGAGTTCTTGGCTTGTTATTGGTCTCAAACGATAGCTCATGCTTGGTTATGTACAAAACCGCGTAGTTCCTGGCTCTGAGTGTACTTATGTTCTATGAAAAAAATAAGTCTGAAATTTCGATTTTCTCAAATTTAAGATGTGATACTCGTATGCTGATATATTTTTCGGAATTTAGGGCTTGTTTTTAGTCTCAAACGATAGCTTATGCTTGGTTACGTACCAAACCACGCAGTTCCTAGCCCTGCGCTGCCTTTTTTTGTTACGAAAAAAATTACTCTGTAATTTAGATTTTCTCAAATTTCAGGTGTGATATGCTGATATATTTTCAGGAGATCTAGGCTTGATTTTGGTCTTAAACGATAGCTAATGCTCGGTTACGTACAAAACCACGCAGTTCCTGGCTCTGCGCTGCATTTTTTGTACGAAAAAATTTACTCTGAGATTTAGATTTTCTCAAACATCAGGTGTGATATGCTGATATATTTTCAGGAGTTCTTGGCTTGTTATTGGTCTCAAATGATAGCTCAAGCTTCGTTTCGTCCAAAACCGCGGAGTTCCTGGCTCTGAGTTTACTAATATTCTGCGAAAAAATTAATTTGAAATTCCGATTTTCTCATATTTCAGGTGTGATATGCTGATATAATTTCAGGAGTTCTAGGCTTGTTATTGGTGTCAAATGATAGCTCAAGCTTGGTTTCGTCCAAAACCGCGGAGTTCCCGTCTTTGTGCTGCCTTTTTTATTTCGAAAAAATTTTACTCTGAAAATTTCAATTTTCTTAAATTTCAGGTGTGATATGCTGATATATTTTCAGAAGTTTTAGGCTTGTTTTTAGTCTTAAATGATAGCTCATGCTTAGATTAGTTCAAAACCGCGGAGTTCTTGTCTCTGTGCCGCCTTTTTTGTAAAGAAAAAAATTAAATATGAAATTTTGATTTTCTCAAACTTTAGGTGTGATATGCTGATATATTTTCAGGAGTTCTTGGCTTGTTATTGGTCTCATATGATAGCTCAAGCTTAGTTTCGTACAAAACCGCAGAGTTCCCGTCTCTGTGCTGCCTTTTTGTAACAAAAAATATTTACTCTAAAATTTGAATTTTCACAAACTTCAGGTGTGATATGCTGAGATATTTTCAGGAGTTCTAGGCTTGATTTTAGTCTTAAATGATAGCTCATGCTTAGATTAGTTCAAAACCGCGGAGTTCCCGTCCCTGTGCAGCCCTTTTTGTAACGAAAAACATTAACTCTGAAATTTCGATTTTCTCAAACTTTAGGTGTGGTATGCTGATATATTAACAGGAGTTCTTGTCTTGTGATTGGTCTCAAATGATAGCTCAAGCTTGGTTTCGTCCAAAAACGCGGAGTTCCCGTCTCTGTGCTGCCTTTTTTATTACGAAAAAATTTTAGTCTGAAAATTTAAATTTTCTCAAATTTCAGGTGTGATATGCTGATATATTTTCAGGAGTTCTTGGCTTGTTATTGGTCTCAAACGATAGCTCATGCTTGGTTATGTACAAAACCGCGTAGTTCCTGGCTCTGAGTGTACTTATGTTCTATGAAAAAAATAAGTCTGAAATTTCGATTTTCTCAAATTTAAGATGTGATACTCGTATGCTGATATATTTTTCGGAATTTAGGGCTTGTTTTTAGTCTCAAACGATAGCTTATGCTTGGTTACGTACCAAACCACGCAGTTCCTAGCCCTGCGCTGCCTTTTTTTGTTACGAAAAAAATTACTCTGTAATTTAGATTTTCTCAAATTTCAGGTGTGATATGCTGATATATTTTCAGGAGATCTAGGCTTGATTTTGGTCTTAAACGATAGCTAATGCTCGGTTACGTACAAAACCACGCAGTTCCTGGCTCTGCGCTGCATTTTTTGTACGAAAAAATTTACTCTGAGATTTAGATTTTCTCAAACATCAGGTGTGATATGCTGATATATTTTCAGGAGTTCTTGGCTTGTTATTGGTCTCAAATGATAGCTCAAGCTTCGTTTCGTCCAAAACCGCGGAGTTCCTGGCTCTGAGTTTACTAATATTCTGCGAAAAAATTAATTTGAAATTCCGATTTTCTCATATTTCAGGTGTGATATGCTGATATAATTTCAGGAGTTCTAGGCTTGCTTTTGGTCTCAAACGATAGCTCATGCTTGGTTATGTACAAAACCGCGTAGTTCCTGGCTCTGAGTGTACTTATGTTCTATGAAAAAAATAAGTCTGAAATTTCGATTTTCTCAAATTTAAGATGTGATACTCGTATGCTGATATATTTTTCGGAATTTAGGGCTTGTTTTTAGTCTCAAACGATAGCTTTTGCTAGGTTACGTACCAAACCACGCAGTTCCTAGCCCTGCGCTGCCTTTTTTATTATGAAAAAAATTACTCTGTAATTTAGATTTTCTCAAATTTCAGGTGTGATATGCTGATATATTTTCAGGAGATCTAGGCTTGATTTTGGTCTTAAACGATAGCTAATGCTCGGTTACGTACAAAACCACGCAGTTCCTGGCTCTGCGCTGCCTTTTTTGTACGAAAAAATTTACTCTGAGATTTAGATTTTCTCAAACATCAGGTGTGATATGCTGATATATTTTCAGGAGTTCTAGGCTTGATTTTAGTCTTAAATGATATGCTCATGCTTAGATTAGTTCAAAACCGCGGAGTTCCCGTCCCTGTGCAGCCCTTTTTGTAACGAAAAAAATTAACTCTGAAATTTCGATTTTCTCAAACTTTAGGTGTGGTATGCTGATATATTAACAGGAGTTCTTGTCTTGTGATTGGTCTCATATGATAGCTCAAGCTTGGTTTCGTCCAAAAACGCGGAGTTCCCGTCTCTGTGCTGCCTTGTTTATTACGAAAAAGTTTTAATCTGAAAATTAAAATTTTCTCAAACTTCAAGTGTGATATGCTGATATATTTTCAGGAGTTCTTGGCTTGTTATTGGTGTCAAATGATAGCTCAAGCTTGGTTTCGTCCAAAACCGCGGAGTTCCCGTCTTTGTGCTGCCTTTTTTATTTCGAAAAAATTTTACTCTGAAAATTTCAATTTTCTTAAATTTCAGGTGTGATATGCTGATATATTTTCAGAAGTTTTAGGCTTGTTTTTAGTCTTAAATGATAGCTCATGCTTAGATTAGTTCTAAACCGCGGAGTTCTTGTCTCTGTGCCGCCTTTTTTGTAAAGAAAAAAATTAAATATGAAATTTTGATTTTCTCAAACTTTAGGTGTGATATGCTGATATATTTTCAGGAGTTCTTGGCTTGTTATTGGTCTCATATGATAGCTCAAGCTTAGTTTCGTACAAAACCGCAGAGTTCCCGTCTCTGTGCTGCCTTTTTGTAACAAAAAATATTTACTCTAAAATTTGAATTTTCACAAACTTCAGGTTTGATATGCTGATACTTTTTCAGGAGTTCTAGACTTGTTGTTGGTCTTAATTGATATGCTTATGTTCATACAAAGCTACGTAGTAGTCGGCTCTGCGCTGATTTTTTTGATAAGAAAAAATTAACTCCGAAAATTCATTATTCTCAAATTTCAGGTGTGATATGCTAATATATTTTCAGGAGTTCTAGGCTTATTTTTGGTCTTAAACGATAGCTAATGCACGGTAACGTAAAAAACCACGCAGTTTCTGGCTCTGCGCTGCCTTTTTTATTACGAAAAAATTTACTCTGAAATTTAGATTTTCTCAAACATCAGGTGTGATATGCTGATATATTTTCAAAAGTTCTAGGCTTATTTTTGGGCTTAAATGATAGCTCAAGCTTAGCTTAGTGCAAAACTGCGAAGTTTCCATCTCTGTGCTGCCTTTTTTGTAACGAAAAAAATTAAATCTGAAATTTCGATTTTCTCAAATTTTAGGTGTTATATGCTGATATATTTTCAGGAGTTCTTGGCTTGTTATTGGTCTCAAATGATAGCTCCAGCTTGTTTTCGTCTAAAACCGCGGAGTTCCCGTCTCTGTGCTGCCGTTTTTATTACGAAAAAATTTTACTCTTAAAATTTAAGTTTTCTCAAATTTCAGGTGTGATATGCTGATATATTTTCAGGAGTTCTTGGCTTGCTATTGGTCTCAAATGATAGCTCAAGCTTAGATCAGTTCAAAACTGCGGATTTCCTGTCTCTGTGCTGCCTTTTTTGTAACGAAAAAAATTAACTCTGAAATTTCGATTTTCTCAAACTTTAGGTGTGATATGCTGATACTTTTTCAGGAGTTCTAGACTTGTTTTTGGTCTTAATTGCTATGTTTATGTCCATACAAAGCTACGTCGTAGTCGGCTCTTCGCTGACTTTTTTGATAAGAAAAAATTTACTCCGAAAATTCAATATTCTCAAATTTCAGGTGTGATATGCTAATATATTTTCAGGAGTTCTAGGCTTATTTTTGGTCTTAAACGATAGCTAATGCACGGTAACGTAAAAAACCGCGCAGTTCCTGGCTCTGCGCTACCTTTTTTATTACGAAAATATTTACTCTGAAATTTAGATTTTCTCAAACATCAGGTGTGATATGCTGATATATTTTCAAAAGTTCTAGGCTTATTTTTGGGCTTAAATGATAGCTCAAGCTTAGCTTAGTGCAAAACTGCGAAGTTTCCATCTCTGTGCTGCCTTTTTTGTAACGAAAAAAATTAAATCTGAAATTTCGATTTTCTCAAATTTTAGGTGTGATATGCTGATATATTTTCAGGAGTTCTTAGCTTGTCATTGTTCTCAAATGATAGCTCCAGCTTGGTTTCGTCCAAAACCGTGGAGTTCCCGTCTCTGTGCTGCCGTTTTTATTACGAAAAATTTTACTCTGAAAATTTAAGTTTTCTCAAATTTCAGGTTTGATATGCTGATATATTTTCAGGAGTTCTTGGCTTCTTATTGGTCTCAAATGATAGCTCAAGCTTGGTTTCGACCAAAACCGCGGAGTTCCTGGCTCTGAGTTTACTTATGTTCTGCGAAAAAATAAGTCTGAAATATCGTTTTTCTCATATTTCAGGTGTGATATGCTGATATAATTTCAGGAGTTCTAGGCTTGCTTTTGGTCTCAAACGATAGCTCATGCTTGGTTATGTACAAAACCGCGTAGTTCCTGGCTCTGAGTGTACTTATGTTCTATGAAAAAAATAAGTCTGGAATTTCGATTTTCTCAAATTTAAGATGTGATACTCGTATGCTGATATATTTTTCGGAATTTAGGGCTTGTTTTTAGTCTCAAACGATAGCTTATGCTAGGTTACGTACAAAACCACGCAGTTCCTAGCCCTGCGCTGCCTTTTTTTATTACGAAAAAAATTACTCTGTAATTTAGATTTTCTCAAATTTCAGGTGTGATATGCTGATATATTTTCAGGAGTTCTTGGCTTGTTATTGGTCTTAAACGATAGCTCATGCTTGGTTATGTACAAAACCGCGTAGTTCCTGGCTCTGAGTGTACTTATGTTCTATGAAAAAAATAAGTCTGAAATTTCGATTTTCTCAAATTTAAGATGTGATACTCGTATGCTGATATATTTTTCGGAATTTAGGGCTCTGAGATTTAGATTTTCTCAAACATCAGGTGTGATATGCTGATATATTTTCAGGAGTTCTTGGCTTGTTATTGGTCTCAAATGATAGCTCAAGCTTCGTTTCGTCCAAAACCGCGGAGTTCCTGGCTCTGAGTTTACTAATATTCTGCGAAAAAATTAATCTGAAATTCCGATTTTCTCATATTTCAGGTGTGATATGCTGATATAATTTCAGGAGTTCTAGGCTTGCTTTTGGTCTCAAACGATAGCTCATGCTTGGTTATGTACAAAACCGCGTAGTTCCTGGCTCTGAGTGTACTTATGTTCTATGAAAAAAATAAGTCTGAAATTTCGATTTTCTCAAATTTAAGATGTGA
Source organism: Pammene aurita (assembly GCA_947086415.1). NCBI lineage: Eukaryota > Metazoa > Arthropoda > Insecta > Lepidoptera > Tortricidae > Pammene > Pammene aurita. Next base: position 4,924,610 of record OX352315.1, on the reverse strand, counting down.
TACTCGTATGCTGATATATTTTTCGGAATTTAGGGCTTGTTTTTAGTCTCAAACGATAGCTTATGCTAGGTTACGTACCAAACCACGCAGTTCCTAGCCCTGCGCTGCCTTTTTTATTATGAAAAAAATTACTCTGTAATTTAGATTTTCTCAAATTTCAGGTGTGATATGCTGATATATTTTCAGGAGATCTAGGCTTGATTTTGGTCTTAAACGATAGCTAATGCTCGGTTACGTACAAAACCACGCAGTTCCTGGCTCTGCGCTGCCTTTTTTGTACGAAAAAATTTACTCTGAGATTTAGATTTTCTCAAACATCAGGTGTGATATGCTGATATATTTTCAGGAGTTCTAGGCTTGATTTTAGTCTTAAATGATAGCTCATGCTTAGATTAGTTCAAAACCGCGGAGTTCCCGTCCCTGTGCAGCCCTTTTTGTAACGAAAAAAATTAACTCTGAAATTTCGATTTTCTCAAACTTTAGGTGTGGTATGCTGATATATTAACAGGAGTTCTTGTCTTGTGATTGGTCTCATATGATAGCTCAAGCTTGGTTTCGTCCAAAACCGCGGAGTTCCCGTCTCTGTGCTGCCTTGTTTATTACGAAAAATTTTTAATCTGAAAATTAAAATTTTCCCAAACTTCAAGTGTGATATGCTGATATATTTTCAGGAGTTCTTGGCTTGTTATTGGTGTCAAATGATAGCTCAAGCTTGGTTTCGTCCAAAACCGCGGAGTTCCCGTCTTTGTGCTGCCTTTTTTATTTCGAAAAAATTTTACTCTGAAAATTTCAATTTTCTTAAATTTCAGGTGTGATATGCTGATATATTTTCAGAAGTTTTAGGCTTGTTTTTAGTCTTAAATGATAGCTCATGCTTAGATTAGTTCAAAACCGCGGAGTTCTTGTCTCTGTGCCGCCTTTTTTGTAAAGAAAAAAATTAAATCTGAAATTTTGATTTTCTCAAACTTTAGGTGTGATATGCTGATATATTTTCAGGAGTTCTTGGCTTGTTATTGGTCTCATATGATAGCTCAAGCTTAGTTTCGTACAAAACCGCAGAGTTCCCGTCTCTGTGCTGCCTTTTTGTAACAAAAAATATTTACTCTAAAATTTGAATTTTCACAAACTTCAGGTTTGATATGCTGATACTTTTTCAGGAGTTCTAGACTTGTTGTTGGTCTTAATTGATATGCTTATGTTCATACAAAGCTACGTAGTAGTCGGCTCTGCGCTGATTTTTTTGATAAGAAAAAATTAACTCCGAAAATTCATTATTCTCAAATTTCAGGTGTGATATGCTAATATATTTTCAGGAGTTCTAGGCTTATTTTTGGTCTTAAACGATAGCTAATGCACGGTAACGTAAAAAACCACGCAGTTTCTGGCTCTGCGCTGCCTTTTTTATTACGAAAAAATTTACTCTGAAATTTAGATTTTCTCAAACATCAGGTGTGATATGCTGATATATTTTCAAAAGTTCTAGGCTTATTTTTGGGCTTAAATGATAGCTCAAGCTTAGCTTAGTGCAAAACTGCGAAGTTTCCATCTCTGTGCTGCCTTTTTTGTAACGAAAAAAATTAAATCTGAAATTTCGATTTTCTCAAATTTTAGGTGTTATATGCTGATATATTTTCAGGAGTTCTTGGCTTGTTATTGGTCTCAAATGATAGCTCCAGCTTGTTTTCGTCTAAAACCGCGGAGTTCCCGTCTCTGTGCTGCCGTTTTTATTACGAAAAAATTTTACTCTTAAAATTTAAGTTTTCTCAAATTTCAGGTGTGATATGCTGATATATTTTCAGGAGTTCTTGGCTTGCTATTGGTCTCAAATGATAGCTCAAGCTTAGATCAGTTCAAAACTGCGGATTTCCTGTCTCTGTGCTGCCTTTTTTGTAACGAAAAAAATTAACTCTGAAATTTCGATTTTCTCAAACTTTAGGTGTGATATGCTGATACTTTTTCAGGAGTTCTAGACTTGTTTTTGGTCTTAATTGCTATGTTTATGTCCATACAAAGCTACGTCGTAGTCGGCTCTTCGCTGACTTTTTTGATAAGAAAAAATTAACTCCGAAAATTCAATATTCTCAAATTTCAGGTGTGATATGCTAATATATTTTCAGGAGTTCTAGGCTTATTTTTGGTCTTAAACGATAGCTAATGCACGGTAACGTAAAAAACCGCGCAGTTCCTGGCTCTGCGCTACCTTTTTTATTACGAAAATATTTACTCTGAAATTTAGATTTTCTCAAACATCAGGTGTGATATGCTGATATATTTTCAAAAGTTCTAGGCTTATTTTTGGGCTTCAATGATAGGTCATGCTTAGCTTAGTGCAAAACTGCGAAGTTCTAATCTTTGTGCTGCCTGTTTTGTAACGAAAAAAAATAAATCTGAAATTTCGATTTTCTCAAATTTTAGGTGTGATATGCTGATATATTTTCAGGAGTTCTTGGCTTGTCATTGTTCTCAAGTGATATCTCCAGCTTGGTTTCGTCCAAAACCGTGGAGTTCCCGTCTCTGTGCTGCCGTTTTTATTACGAAAAATTTTACTCTGAAAATTTAAGTTTTCTCAAATTTCAGGTTTGATATGCTGATATATTTTCAGGAGTTCTAGGCTTGCTTTTGGTCTCAAACGATAGCTCATGCTTGGTTATGTACAAAAACGCGTAGTTCCTGGCTCTGCGCTGCCTTTTTTGTACGAAAAAATTTACTCTGAGATTTAGATTTTCTCAAACATCAGGTGTGATATGCTGATATATTTTCAGGAGTTTGATTTTAGTCTTAAATGATAGCTCATGCTTAGATTAGTTCAAAACCGCGGAGTTCCCGTCCCTGTGCAGCCCTTTTTGTAACGAAAAAAATTAACTCTTAAATTTCGATTTTCTCAAACTTTAGGTGTGGTATGCTGATATATTAACAGGAGTTCTTGTCTTGTGATTGGTCTCAAATGATAGCTCAAGCTTGGTTTCGTCCAAAACCGCGGAGTTCCCGTCTCTGTGCTGCCTTGTTTATTACGAAAAATTTTTAATCTGAAAATTAAAATTTTCTCAAACTTCAAGTGTGATATGCTGATATATTTTCAGGAGTTCTTGGCTTGTTATTGGTGTCAAATGATAGCTTAAGCTTGGTTTTGTACAAAACCTTGGAATTCCCGTCTCTGTGCTGCCTTTTTTATTACGAAAAAACTTAACTCTGAAAATTAAAATTTTCTCAAATTTCAGGTGCGATTTGCTGATATATTTTCAGGAGTTCTAGGCTTGCTTTTAGTCTTAAATGATAGCTCTTGCTTAGATTAGTTCAAAACTGCGGATTTCCCGTCTCTGTGCTGCCTTTTTTGTAACGAAAAAAATTAACTCTGAAATTTCGATTTTCTCAAACTTTAGGTGTGATATGCTGACATATTTTCAGGAGTTCTAGGCTTATTTTTGGTCTTAAACGATAGCTAATGCACGGTAACGTAAAAAACCTCGCAGTTTCTGGCTCTGCGCTGCCTTTTTTATTACGAAAAAATTTACTCTGAAATTTAGATTTTCTCAAACATCAGGTGTGATATGCTGATATATTTTCAAAAGTTCTAGGCTTATTTTTGGGCTTAAATGATAGCTCAAGCTTAGCTTAGTGCAAAACTGCGAAGTTTCCATCTCTGTGCTGCCTTTTTTGTAACGAAAAAAATTAAATCTGAAATTTCGATTTTCTCAAATTTTAGGTGTGATATGCTGATATATTTTCAGGAGTTCTTAGCTTGTCATTGTTCTCAAATGATAGCTCCAGCTTGGTTTCGTCCAAAACCGTGGAGTTCCCGTCTCTGTGCTGCCGTTTTTATTACGAAAAATTTTACTCTGAAAATTTAAGTTTTCTCAAATTTCAGGTTTGATATGCTGATATATTTTCAGGAGTTCTTGGCTTCTTATTGGTCTCAAATGATAGCTCAAGCTTGGTTTCGACCAAAACCGCGGAGTTCCTGGCTCTGAGTTTACTTATGTTCTGCGAAAAAATAAGTCTGAAATATCGTTTTTCTCATATTTCAGGTGTGATATGCTGATATAATTTCAGGAGTTCTAGGCTTGCTTTTGGTCTCAAACGATAGCTCATGCTTGGTTATGTACAAAACCGCGTAGTTCCTGGCTCTGAGTGTACTTATGTTCTATGAAAAAAATAAGTCTGGAATTTCGATTTTCTCAAATTTAAGATGTGATACTCGTATGCTGATATATTTTTCGGAATTTAGGGCTTGTTTTTAGTCTCAAACGATAGCTTATGCTAGGTTTCGTACAAAACCACGCAGTTCCTAGCCCTGCGCTGCCTTTTTTTATTACGAAAAAAAATACTCTGTAATTTAGATTTTCTCAAATTTCAGGTGTGATATGCTGATATATTTTCAGGAGTTCTAGGCTTGATTTTGGTCTTAAACGATAGCTAATGCTCGGTTACGTACAAAACCACGCAGTTCCTGGCTCTGCGCTGCCTTTTTTGTACGAAAAAATTTACTCTGAGATTTAGATTTTCTCAAACATCAGGTGTGATATGCTGATATATTTTCAAAAGTTCTAGGCTTATTTTTGGGCTTAAATGATAGCTCATGCTTAGCTTAGTGCAAAAACCCGGAGTTCACGTCTCAGTGCTGCGTTTTTTATTACGAAAAACTTTTACTCTGAAAATTTCATTTTTCTCAAACTTCAGGTGTGATATGCTGAGATATTTTCAGGAGTTCTAGGCTTGATTTTAGTCTTAAATGATAGCTCATGCTTAGATTAGTTCAAAACCGCGGAGTTCCCGTCCCTGTGCAGCCCTTTTTGTAACGAAAAACATTAACTCTGAAATTTCGATTTTCTCAAACTTTAGGTGTGGTATGCTGATATATTAACAGGAGTTCTTGTCTTGTGATTGGTCTCAAATGATAGCTCAAGCTTGGTTATGTACAAAACCGCGTAGTTCCTGGCTCTGAGTGTACTTATGTTCTATGAAAAAAATAAGTCTGAAATTTCGATTTTCTCAAATTTAAGATGTGATACTCGTATGCTGATATATTTTTCGGAATTTAGGGCTTGTTTTTAGTCTCAAACGATAGCTTATGCTTGGTTACGTACCAAACCACGCAGTTCCTAGCCCTGCGCTGCCTTTTTTTGTTACGAAAAAAATTACTCTGTAATTTAGATTTTCTCAAATTTCAGGTGTGATATGCTGATATATTTTCAGGAGATCTAGGCTTGATTTTGGTCTTAAACGATAGCTAATGCTCGGTTACGTACAAAACCACGCAGTTCCTGGCTCTGCGCTGCATTTTTTGTACGAAAAAATTTACTCTGAGATTTAGATTTTCTCAAACATCAGGTGTGATATGCTGATATATTTTCAGGAGTTCTTGGCTTGTTATTGGTCTCAAATGATAGCTCAAGCTTCGTTTCGTCCAAAACCGCGGAGTTCCTGGCTCTGAGTTTACTAATATTCTGCGAAAAAATTAATCTGAAATTCCGATTTTCTCATATTTCAGGTGTGATATGCTGATATAATTTCAGGAGTTCTAGGCTTGCTTTTGGTCTCAAACGATAGCTCATGCTTGGTTATGTACAAAACCGCGTAGTTCCTGGCTCTGAGTGTACTTATGTTCTATGAAAAAAATAAGTCTGAAATTTCGATTTTCTCAAATTTAAGATGTGATACTCGTATGCTGATATATTTTTCGGAATTTAGGGCTTGTTTTTAGTCTCAAACGATAGCTTTTGCTAGGTTACGTACCAAACCACGCAGTTCCTAGCCCTGCGCTGCCTTTTTTATTATGAAAAAAATTACTCTGTAATTTAGATTTTCTCAAATTTCAGGTGTGATATGCTGATATATTTTCAGGAGATCTAGGCTTGATTTTGGTCTTAAACGATAGCTAATGCTCGGTTACGTACAAAACCACGCAGTTCCTGGCTCTGCGCTGCCTTTTTTGTACGAAAAAATTTACTCTGAGATTTAGATTTTCTCAAATATCAGGTGTGATATGCTGATATATTTTCAGGAGTTCTAGGCTTGATTTTAGTCTTAAATGATAGCTCATGCTTAGATTAGTTCAAAACCGCGGAGTTCCCGTCCCTGTGCAGCCCTTTTTGTAACGAAAAAAATTAACTCTGAAATTTCGATTTTCTCAAACTTTAGGTGTGGTATGCTGATATATTAACAGGAGTTCTTGTCTTGTGATTGGTCTCATATGATAGCTCAAGCTTGGTTTCGTCCAAAAACGCGGAGTTCCCGTCTCTGTGCTGCCTTGTTTATTACGAAAAAGTTTTAATCTGAAAATTAAAATTTTCTCAAACTTCAAGTGTGATATGCTGATATATTTTCAGGAGTTCTTGGCTTGTTATTGGTGTCAAATGATAGCTCAAGCTTGGTTTCGTCCAAAACCGCGGAGTTCCCGTCTTTGTGCTGCCTTTTTTATTTCGAAAAAATTTTACTCTGAAAATTTCAATTTTCTTAAATTTCAGGTGTGATATGCTGATATATTTTCAGAAGTTTTAGGCTTGTTTTTAGTCTTAAATGATAGCTCATGCTTAGATTAGTTCAAAACCGCGGAGTTCTTGTCTCTGTGCCGCCTTTTTTGTAAAGAAAAAAATTAAATATGAAATTTTGATTTTCTCAAACTTTAGGTGTGATATGCTGATATATTTTCAGGAGTTCTTGGCTTGTTATTGGTCTCATATGATAGCTCAAGCTTAGTTTCGTACAAAACCGCAGAGTTCCCGTCTCTGTGCTGCCTTTTTGTAACAAAAAATATTTACTCTAAAATTTGAATTTTCACAAACTTCAGGTTTGATATGCTGATACTTTTTCAGGAGTTCTAGACTTGTTGTTGGTCTTAATTGATATGCTTATGTTCATACAAAGCTACGTAGTAGTCGGCTCTGCGCTGATTTTTTTGATAAGAAAAAATTAACTCCGAAAATTCATTATTCTCAAATTTCAGGTGTGATATGCTAATATATTTTCAGGAGTTCTAGGCTTATTTTTGGTCTTAAACGATAGCTAATGCACGGTAACGTAAAAAACCACGCAGTTTCTGGCTCTGCGCTGCCTTTTTTATTACGAAAAAATTTACTCTGAAATTTAGATTTTCTCAAACATCAGGTGTGATATGCTGATATATTTTCAAAAGTTCTAGGCTTATTTTTGGGCTTAAATGATAGCTCAAGCTTAGCTTAGTGCAAAACTGCGAAGTTTCCATCTCTGTGCTGCCTTTTTTGTAACGAAAAAAATTAAATCTGAAATTTCGATTTTCTCAAATTTTAGGTGTTATATGCTGATATATTTTCAGGAGTTCTTGGCTTGTTATTGGTCTCAAATGATAGCTCCAGCTTGTTTTCGTCTAAAACCGCGGAGTTCCCGTCTCTGTGCTGCCGTTTTTATTACGAAAAAATTTTACTCTTAAAATTTAAGTTTTCTCAAATTTCAGGTGTGATATGCTGATATATTTTCAGGAGTTCTTGGCTTGCTATTGGTCTCAAATGATAGCTCAAGCTTAGATCAGTTCAAAACTGCGGATTTCCTGTCTCTGTGCTGCCTTTTTTGTAACGAAAAAAATTAACTCTGAAATTTCGATTTTCTCAAACTTTAGGTGTGATATGCTGATACTTTTTCAGGAGTTCTAGACTTGTTTTTGGTCTTAATTGCTATGTTTATGTCCATACAAAGCTACGTCGTAGTCGGCTCTTCGCTGACTTTTTTGATAAGAAAAAATTAACTCCGAAAATTCAATATTCTCAAATTTCAGGTGTGATATGCTAATATATTTTCAGGAGTTCTAGGCTTATTTTTGGTCTTAAACGATAGCTAATGCACGGTAACGTAAAAAACCGCGCAGTTCCTGGCTCTGCGCTACCTTTTTTATTACGAAAATATTTACTCTGAAATTTAGATTTTCTCAAATATCAGGTGTGATATGCTGATATATTTTCAAAAGTTCTAGGCTTATTTTTGGGCTTCAATGATAGGTCATGCTTAGCTTAGTGCAAAACTGCGAAGTTCTAATCTCTGTGCTGCCTGTTTTGTAACGAAAAAAAATAAATCTGAAATTTCGATTTTCTCAAATTTTAGGTGTGATATGCTGATATATTTTCAGGAGTTCTTGGCTTGTCATTGTTCTCAAGTGATAGCTCCAGCTTGGTTTCGTCCAAAACCGTGGAGTTCCCGTCTCTGTGCTGCCGTTTTTATTACGAAAAATTTTACTCTGAAAATTTAAGTTTTCTCAAATTTCAGGTTTGATATGCTGATATATTTTCAGGAGTTCTAGGCTTGCTTTTGGTCTCAAACGATAGCTCATGCTTGGTTATGTACAAAAACGCGTAGTTCCTGGCTCTGCGCTGCCTTTTTTGTACGAAAAAATTTACTCTGAGATTTAGATTTTCTCAAACATCAGGTGTGATATGCTGATATATTTTCAGGAGTCTTGAATTTTCAGGAGTTTGATTTTAGTCTTAAATGATAGCTCATGCTTAGATTAGTTCAAAACCGCGGAGTTCCCGTCCCTGTGCAGCCCTTTTTGTAACGAAAAAAATTAACTCTTAAATTTCGATTTTCTCAAACTTTAGGTGTGGTATGCTGATATATTAACAGGAGTTCTTGTCTTGTGATTGGTCTCAAATGATAGCTCAAGCTTGGTTTCGTCCAAAACCGCGGAGTTCCCGTCTCTGTGCTGCCTTGTTTATTACGAAAAATTTTTAATCTGAAAATTAAAATTTTCTCAAACTTCAAGTGTGATATGCTGATATATTTTCAGGAGTTCTTGGCTTGTTATTGGTGTCAAATGATAGCTCAAGCTTGGTTTTGTACAAAACCTTGGAATTCCCGTCTCTGTGCTGCCTTTTTTATTACGAAAAAACTTAACTCTGAAAATTAAAATTTTCTCAAATTTCAGGTGCGATTTGCTGATATATTTTCAGGAGTTCTAGGCTTGCTTTTAGTCTTAAATGATAGCTCTTGCTTAGATTAGTTCAAAACTGCGGATTTCCCGTCTCTGTGCTGCCTTTTTTGTAACGAAAAAAATTAACTCTGAAATTTCGATTTTCTCAAACTTTAGGTGTGATATGCTGACATATTTTCAGGAGTTCTAGGCTTATTTTTGGTCTTAAACGATAGCTAATGCACGGTAACGTAAAAAACCTCGCAGTTTCTGGCTCTGCGCTGCCTTTTTTATTACGAAAAAATTTACTCTGAAATTTAGATTTTCTCAAACATCAGGTGTGATATGCTGATATATTTTCAAAAGTTCTAGGCTTATTTTTGGGCTTAAATGATAGCTCAAGCTTAGCTTAGTGCAAAACTGCGAAGTTTCCATCTCTGTGCTGCCTTTTTTGTAACGAAAAAAATTAAATCTGAAATTTCGATTTTCTCAAATTTTAGGTGTTTTATGCTGATATATTTTCAGGAGTTCTTAGCTTGTCATTGTTCTCAAATGATAGCTCCAGCTTGGTTTCGTCCAAAACCGTGGAGTTCCCGTCTCTGTGCTGCCGTTTTTATTACGAAAAATTTTACTCTGAAAATTTAAGTTTTCTCAAATTTCAGATTTGATATGCTGATATATTTTCAGGAGTTCTTGGCTTCTTATTGGTCTCAAATGATAGCTCAAGCTTGGTTTCGACCAAAACCGCGGAGTTCCTGGCTCTGAGTTTACTTATGTTCTGCGAAAAAATAAGTCTGAAATATCGATTTTCTCATATTTCAGGTGTGATATGCTGATATAATTTCAGGAGTTCTAGGCTTGCTTTTGGTCTCAAACGATAGCTCATGCTTGGTTATGTACAAAACCGCGTAGTTCCTGGCTCTGAGTGTACTTATGTTCTATGAAAAAAATAAGTCTGGAATTTCGATTTTCTCAAATTTAAGATGTGATACTCGTATGCTGATATATTTTTCGGAATTTAGGGCTTCTTTTTAGTCTCAAACGATAGCTTATGCTAGGTTACGTACAAAACCACGCAGTTCCTAGCCCTGCGCTGCCTTTTTTTATTACGAAAAAAATTACTCTGTAATTTAGATTTTCTCAAATTTCAGGTGTGATATGCTGATATATTTTCAGGAGTTCTAGGCTTGATTTTGGTCTTAAACGATAGCTAATGCTCGGTTACGTACAAAACCACGCAGTTCCTGGCTCTGCGCTGCCTTTTTTGTACGAAAAAATTTACTCTGAGATTTAGATTTTCTCAAACATCAGGTGTGATATGCTGATATATTTTCAAAAGTTCTAGGCTTATTTTTGGGCTTAAATGATAGCTCATGCTTAGCTTAGTGCAAAAACCCGGAGTTCACGTCTCAGTGCTGCGTTTTTTATTACGAAAAACTTTTACTCTGAAAATTTCATTTTTCTCAAACTTCAGGTGTGATATGCTGAGATATTTTCAGGAGTTCTAGGCTTGATTTTAGTCTTAAATGATAGCTCATGCTTAGATTAGTTCAAAACCGCGGAGTTCCCGTCCCTGTGCAGCCCTTTTTGTAACGAAAAACATTAACTCTGAAATTTCGATTTTCTCAAACTTTAGGTGTGGTATGCTGATATATTAACAGGAGTTCTTGTCTTGTGATTGGTCTCAAATGATAGCTCAAGCTTGGTTTCGTCCAAAAACGCGGAGTTCCCGTCTCTGTGCTGCCTTTTTTATTACGAAAAAATTTTAGTCTGAAAATTTAAATTTTCTCAAATTTCAGGTGTGATATGCTGATATATTTTCAGGAGTTCTTGGCTTGTTATTGGTCTCAAACGATAGCTCATGCTTGGTTATGTACAAAACCGCGTAGTTCCTGGCTCTGAGTGTACTTATGTTCTATGAAAAAAATAAGTCTGAAATTTCGATTTTCTCAAATTTAAGATGTGATACTCGTATGCTGATATATTTTTCGGAATTTAGGGCTTGTTTTTAGTCTCAAACGATAGCTTATGCTTGGTTACGTACCAAACCACGCAGTTCCTAGCCCTGCGCTGCCTTTTTTTGTTACGAAAAAAATTACTCTGTAATTTAGATTTTCTCAAATTTCAGGTGTGATATGCTGATATATTTTCAGGAGATCTAGGCTTGATTTTGGTCTTAAACGATAGCTAATGCTCGGTTACGTACAAAACCACGCAGTTCCTGGCTCTGCGCTGCATTTTTTGTACGAAAAAATTTACTCTGAGATTTAGATTTTCTCAAACATCAGGTGTGATATGCTGATATATTTTCAGGAGTTCTTGGCTCGTTATTGGTCTCAAATGATAGCTCAAGCTTCGTTTCGTCCAAAACCGCGGAGTTCCTGGCTCTGAGTTTACTAATATTCTGCGAAAAAATTAATTTGAAATTCCGATTTTCTCATATTTCAGGTGTGATATGCTGATATAATTTCAGGAGTTCTAGGCTTGTTATTGGTGTCAAATGATAGCTCAAGCTTGGTTTCGTCCAAAACCGCGGAGTTCCCGTCTTTGTGCTGCCTTTTTTATTTCGAAAAAATTTTACTCTGAAAATTTCAATTTTCTTAAATTTCAGGTGTGATATGCTGATATATTTTCAGAAGTTTTAGGCTTGTTTTTAGTCTTAAATGATAGCTCATGCTTAGATTAGTTCAAAACCGCGGAGTTCTTGTCTCTGTGCCGCCTTTTTTGTAAAGAAAAAAATTAAATATGAAATTTTGATTTTCTCAAACTTTAGGTGTGATATGCTGATATATTTTCAGGAGTTCTTGGCTTGTTATTGGTCTCATATGATAGCTCAAGCTTAGTTTCGTACAAAACCGCAGAGTTCCCGTCTCTGTGCTGCCTTTTTGTAACAAAAAATATTTACTCTAAAATTTGAATTTTCACAAACTTCAGGTGTGATATGCTGAGATATTTTCAGGAGTTCTAGGCTTGATTTTAGTCTTAAATGATAGCTCATGCTTAGATTAGTTCAAAACCGCGGAGTTCCCGTCCCTGTGCAGCCCTTTTTGTAACGAAAAACATTAACTCTGAAATTTCGATTTTCTCAAACTTTAGGTGTGGTATGCTGATATATTAACAGGAGTTCTTGTCTTGTGATTGGTCTCAAATGATAGCTCAAGCTTGGTTTCGTCCAAAAACGCGGAGTTCTCGTCTCTGTGCTGCCTTTTTTATTACGAAAAAATTTTAGTCTGAAAATTTAAATTTTCTCAAATTTCAGGTGTGATATGCTGATATATTTTCAGGAGTTCTTGGCTTGTTATTGGTCTCAAACGATAGCTCATGCTTGGTTATGTACAAAACCGCGTAGTTCCTGGCTCTGAGTGTACTTATGTTCTATGAAAAAAATAAGTCTGAAATTTCGATTTTCTCAAATTTAAGATGTGATACTCGTATGCTGATATATTTTTCGGAATTTAGGGCTTGTTTTTAGTCTCAAACGATAGCTTATGCTTGGTTACGTACCAAACCACGCAGTTCCTAGCCCTGCGCTGCCTTTTTTTGTTACGAAAAAAATTACTCTGTAATTTAGATTTTCTCAAATTTCAGGTGTGATATGCTGATATATTTTCAGGAGATCTAGGCTTGATTTTGGTCTTAAACGATAGCTAATGCTCGGTTACGTACAAAACCACGCAGTTCCTGGCTCTGCGCTGCATTTTTTGTACGAAAAAATTTACTCTGAGATTTAGATTTTCTCAAACATCAGGTGTGATATGCTGATATATTTTCAGGAGTTCTTGGCTTGTTATTGGTCTCAAATGATAGCTCAAGCTTCGTTTCGTCCAAAACCGCGGAGTTCCTGGCTCTGAGTTTACTAATATTCTGCGAAAAAATTAATTTGAAATTCCGATTTTCTCATATTTCAGGTGTGATATGCTGATATAATTTCAGGAGTTCTAGGCTTGCTTTTGGTCTCAAACGATAGCTCATGCTTGGTTATGTACAAAACCGCGTAGTTCCTGGCTCTGAGTGTACTTATGTTCTATGAAAAAAATAAGTCTGAAATTTCGATTTTCTCAAATTTAAGATGTGATACTCGTATGCTGATATATTTTTCGGAATTTAGGGCTTGTTTTTAGTCTCAAACGATAGCTTTTGCTAGGTTACGTACCAAACCACGCAGTTCCTAGCCCTGCGCTGCCTTTTTTATTATGAAAAAAATTACTCTGTAATTTAGATTTTCTCAAATTTCAGGTGTGATATGCTGATATATTTTCAGGAGATCTAGGCTTGATTTTGGTCTTAAACGATAGCTAATGCTCGGTTACGTACAAAACCACGCAGTTCCTGGCTCTGCGCTGCCTTTTTTGTACGAAAAAATTTACTCTGAGATTTAGATTTTCTCAAACATCAGGTGTGATATGCTGATATATTTTCAGGAGTTCTAGGCTTGATTTTAGTCTTAAATGATATGCTCATGCTTAGATTAGTTCAAAACCGCGGAGTTCCCGTCCCTGTGCAGCCCTTTTTGTAACGAAAAAAATTAACTCTGAAATTTCGATTTTCTCAAACTTTAGGTGTGGTATGCTGATATATTAACAGGAGTTCTTGTCTTGTGATTGGTCTCATATGATAGCTCAAGCTTGGTTTCGTCCAAAAACGCGGAGTTCCCGTCTCTGTGCTGCCTTGTTTATTACGAAAAAGTTTTAATCTGAAAATTAAAATTTTCTCAAACTTCAAGTGTGATATGCTGATATATTTTCAGGAGTTCTTGGCTTGTTATTGGTGTCAAATGATAGCTCAAGCTTGGTTTCGTCCAAAACCGCGGAGTTCCCGTCTTTGTGCTGCCTTTTTTATTTCGAAAAAATTTTACTCTGAAAATTTCAATTTTCTTAAATTTCAGGTGTGATATGCTGATATATTTTCAGAAGTTTTAGGCTTGTTTTTAGTCTTAAATGATAGCTCATGCTTAGATTAGTTCAAAACCGCGGAGTTCTTGTCTCTGTGCCGCCTTTTTTGTAAAGAAAAAAATTAAATATGAAATTTTGATTTTCTCAAACTTTAGGTGTGATATGCTGATATATTTTCAGGAGTTCTTGGCTTGTTATTGGTCTCATATGATAGCTCAAGCTTAGTTTCGTACAAAACCGCAGAGTTCCCGTCTCTGTGCTGCCTTTTTGTAACAAAAAATATTTACTCTAAAATTTGAATTTTCACAAACTTCAGGTTTGATATGCTGATACTTTTTCAGGAGTTCTAGACTTGTTGTTGGTCTTAATTGATATGCTTATGTTCATACAAAGCTACGTAGTAGTCGGCTCTGCGCTGATTTTTTTGATAAGAAAAAATTAACTCCGAAAATTCATTATTCTCAAATTTCAGGTGTGATATGCTAATATATTTTCAGGAGTTCTAGGCTTATTTTTGGTCTTAAACGATAGCTAATGCACGGTAACGTAAAAAACCACGCAGTTTCTGGCTCTGCGCTGCCTTTTTTATTACGAAAAAATTTACTCTGAAATTTAGATTTTCTCAAACATCAGGTGTGATATGCTGATATATTTTCAAAAGTTCTAGGCTTATTTTTGGGCTTAAATGATAGCTCAAGCTTAGCTTAGTGCAAAACTGCGAAGTTTCCATCTCTGTGCTGCCTTTTTTGTAACGAAAAAAATTAAATCTGAAATTTCGATTTTCTCAAATTTTAGGTGTTATATGCTGATATATTTTCAGGAGTTCTTGGCTTGTTATTGGTCTCAAATGATAGCTCCAGCTTGTTTTCGTCTAAAACCGCGGAGTTCCCGTCTCTGTGCTGCCGTTTTTATTACGAAAAAATTTTACTCTTAAAATTTAAGTTTTCTCAAATTTCAGGTGTGATATGCTGATATATTTTCAGGAGTTCTTGGCTTGCTATTGGTCTCAAATGATAGCTCAAGCTTAGATCAGTTCAAAACTGCGGATTTCCTGTCTCTGTGCTGCCTTTTTTGTAACGAAAAAAATTAACTCTGAAATTTCGATTTTCTCAAACTTTAGGTGTGATATGCTGATACTTTTTCAGGAGTTCTAGACTTGTTTTTGGTCTTAATTGCTATGTTTATGTCCATACAAAGCTACGTCGTAGTCGGCTCTTCGCTGACTTTTTTGATAAGAAAAAATTTACTCCGAAAATTCAATATTCTCAAATTTCAGGTGTGATATGCTAATATATTTTCAGGAGTTCTAGGCTTATTTTTGGTCTTAAACGATAGCTAATGCACGGTAACGTAAAAAACCGCGCAGTTCCTGGCTCTGCGCTACCTTTTTTATTACGAAAATATTTACTCTGAAATTTAGATTTTCTCAAACATCAGGTGTGATATGCTGATATATTTTCAAAAGTTCTAGGCTTATTTTTGGGCTTCAATGATAGGTCATGCTTAGCTTAGTGCAAAACTGCGAAGTTCTAATCTCTGTGCTGCCTGTTTTGTAACGAAAAAAAATAAATCTGAAATTTCGATTTTCTCAAATTTTAGGTGTGATATGCTGATATATTTTCAGGAGTTCTTGGCTTGTCATTGTTCTCAAGTGATAGCTCCAGCTTGGTTTCGTCCAAAACCGTGGAGTTCCCGTCTCTGTGCTGCCGTTTTTATTACGAAAAATTTTACTCTGAAAATTTAAGTTTTCTCAAATTTCAGGTTTGATATGCTGATATATTTTCAGGAGTTCTAGGCTTGCTTTTGGTCTCAAACGATAGCTCATGCTTGGTTATGTACAAAAACGCGTAGTTCCTGGCTCTGCGCTGCCTTTTTTGTACGAAAAAATTTACTCTGAGATTTAGATTTTCTCAAACATCAGGTGTGATATGCTGATATATTTTCAGGAGTCTTGAATTTTCAGGAGTTTGATTTTAGTCTTAAATGATAGCTCATGCTTAGATTAGTTCAAAACCGCGGAGTTCCCGTCCCTGTGCAGCCCTTTTTGTAACGAAAAAAATTAACTCTTAAATTTCGATTTTCTCAAACTTTAGGTGTGGTATGCTGATATATTAACAGGAGTTCTTGTCTTGTGATTGGTCTCAAATGATAGCTCAAGCTTGGTTTCGTCCAAAACCGCGGAGTTCCCGTCTCTGTGCTGCCTTGTTTATTACGAAAAATTTTTAATCTGAAAATTAAAATTTTCTCAAACTTCAAGTGTGATATGCTGATATATTTTCAGGAGTTCTTGGCTTGTTATTGGTGTCAAATGATAGCTCAAGCTTGGTTTTGTACAAAACCTTGGAATTCCCGTCTCTGTGCTGCCTTTTTTATTACGAAAAAACTTAACTCTGAAAATTAAAATTTTCTCAAATTTCAGGTGCGATTTGCTGATATATTTTCAGGAGTTCTAGGCTTGCTTTTAGTCTTAAATGATAGCTCTTGCTTAGATTAGTTCAAAACTGCGGATTTCCCGTCTCTGTGCTGCCTTTTTTGTAACGAAAAAAATTAACTCTGAAATTTCGATTTTCTCAAACTTTAGGTGTGATATGGTGACATATTTTCAGGAGTTCTAGGCTTATTTTTGGTCTTAAACGATAGCTAATGCACGGTAACGTAAAAAACCTCGCAGTTTCTGGCTCTGCGCTGCCTTTTTTATTACGAAAAAATTTACTCTGAAATTTAGATTTTCTCAAACATCAGGTGTGATATGCTGATATATTTTCAAAAGTTCTAGGCTTATTTTTGGGCTTAAATGATAGCTCAAGCTTAGCTTAGTGCAAAACTGCGAAGTTTCCATCTCTGTGCTGCCTTTTTTGTAACGAAAAAAATTAAATCTGAAATTTCGATTTTCTCAAATTTTAGGTGTGATATGCTGATATATTTTCAGGAGTTCTTGGCTTGTTATTGGTCTCAAATGATAGCTCCAGCTTGGTTTCGTCTAAAACCGTGCTGCCGTTTTTATTACGAAAAAATTTTACTCTTAAAATTTAAGTTTTCTCAAATTTCAGGTGTGATATGCTGATATATTTTCAGGAGTTCTTGGCTTGCTATTGGTCTCAAATGATAGCTCAAGCTTAGATCAGTTCAAAACTGCGGATTTCCTGTCTCTGTGCTGCCTTTTTTGTAACGAAAAAAATTAACTCTGAAATTTCGATTTTCTCAAACTTTAGGTGTGATATGCTGATACTTTTTCAGGAGTTCTAGACTTGTTTTTGGTCTTAATTGATATGCTTATGTCCATACGAAGCTACGTCGTAGTCGGCTCTTCGCTGACTTTTTTGATAAGAAAAAATTAACTCCGAAAATTCATTATTCTCAAATTTCAGGTGTGATATGCTAATATATTTTCAGGAGTTCTAGGCTTATTTTTGGTCTTAAACGATAGCTAATGCACGGTAACGTAAAAAACCACGCAGTTTCTGGCTCTGCGCTGCCTTTTTTATTACGAAAAAAATTACTCTGAAATTTAGATTTTCTCAAACATCAGGTGTGATATGCTGATATATTTTCAAAAGTTCTAGGCTTATTTTTGGGCTTAAATGATAGGTCATGCTTAGCTTAGTGCAAAACTGCGAAGTTCCCATCGCTGTGCTGCCTGTTTTGTAACGAAAAAAATTAAATCTGAAATTTCGATTTTCTCAAATTTTAGGTGTGATATGCTGATATATTTTCAGGAGTTCTTGGCTTGTCATTGTTCTCAAATGATAGCTCCAGCTTAGTTTCGTCCAAAACCGTGGAGTTCCTGTCTCTGTGCTGCCGTTTTTATTACGAAAAATTTTACTCTGAAAATTTAAGTTTTCTCAAATTTCAGGTTTGATATGCTGATATATTTTCAGGAGTTCTTGGCTTGTTATTGGTCTCAAATGATAGCTCAAGCTTGGTTTCGACCAAAACCGCGGAGTTCCTGGCTCTGAGTTTACTTATGTTCTGCGAAAAAATAAGTTTGAAATATCGATTTTCTCATATTTCAGGTGTGATATGCTGATATAATTTCAGGAGTTCTAGGCTTGCTTTTGGTCTCAAACGATAGCTCATGCTTGGTTATGTACAAAACCGCGTAGTTCCTGGCTCTGAGTGTACTTATGTTCTATGAAAAAAATAAGTCTGAAATTTCGATTTTCTCAAATTTAAGATGTGATACTCGTATGCTGATATATTTTTCGGAATTTAGGGCTTGTTTTTAGTCTCAAACGATAGCTTATGCTAGGTTACGTACAAAACCACGCAGTTCCTAGCCCTGCGCTGCCTTTTTTTATTACGAAAAAAATTACTCTGTAATTTAGATTTTCTCAAATTTCAGGTGTGATATGCTGATATATTTTCAGGAGTTCTAGGCTTGATTTTGGTCTTAAACGATAGCTAATGCTCGGTTACGTACAAAACCACGCAGTTCCTGGCTCTGCGCTGCCTTTTTTGTACGAAAAAATTTACTCTGAGATTTAGATTTTCTCAAACATCAGGTGTGATATGCTGATATATTTTCAAAAGTTCTAGGCTTATTTTTGGGCTTAAATGATAGCTCATGCTTAGCTTAGTGCAAAAACCCGGAGTTCACGTCTCAGTGCTGCCTTTTTTACTACGAAAAACTTTTACTCTGAAAATTTCATTTTTCTCAAACTTCAGGTGTGATATGCTGAGATATTTTCAGGAGTTCTAGGCTTGCTTTTAGTCTTAAATGATAGCTCATGCTTAGATTAGTTCAAAACCGCGGAGTTCCCGTCCCTGTGCAGCCCTTTTTGTAACGAAAAAAATTAACTCTGAAATTTCGATTTTCTCAAATTTTAGGTGTGGTATGCTGATATATTAACAGGAGTTCTTGTCTTGTGATTGGTCTCAAATGATAGCTCAAGCTTGGTTTCGTCCAAAACCGCGGAGTTCCCGTCTCTGTGCTGCCTTTTTTATTACGAAAAAGTTTTAATCTGAAAATTTAAATTTTCTCAAATTTCAGGTGTGATATGCTGATATATTTTCAGGAGTTCTTGGCTTGTTATTGGTCTCAAATGATAGCTCAAGCTTCGTTTCGTCCAAAACCGCGGAGTTCCTGGCTCTGAGTTTACTTATATTCTGCGAAAATATTAATCTGAAATTCCGATTTTCTCATATTTCAGGTGTGATATGCTGATATATTTTCAGGAGTTCTAGGCTTGCTTTTGGTCTCAAACGATAGCTCATGCTTGGTTACGTACAAAACCGCGTAGTTCCTGGCTCTGAGTGTACTTAAATGTTCTATGAAAACAAATTAGTCTGAAATTTCGATTTTCTCAAATATAAGATGTGATATGCTGATATATTTTCAGGAATTTGGGGCTTGTTTTTGGTCTCAAACGATAGCTCATGCTTGGTTTCGTACAAAACCGCGTAGTTCCTGGCTCTGAGTGTACTTAAATGTTCTATGAAAACAAATTAGTCTGAAATTTCGATTTTCTCAAATATAAGATGTGATATGCTGATATATTTTCAGGAATTTGGGGCTTGCTTTTGGTCTCAAACGATAGCTTATGCTCGGTTTCGTACAAAACCACGCAGTTACTGGATCTGCGCTGCGTTTTTTTATTACGAAAAAAATTACTCTGTTATTTAGATTTTCTCAAATTTCAGGTGTGATATGCTGATGTATTTTCAGGAGTTCTAGTAGTAGTGGTCTTAAATGATAGCTCATGCTTAGATTAGTTCAAAACCGCGGAGTTCCCGTCTCTGTTCTGCCTTTTTTGTAAAGAAAAAAATTAACTCTGAAATTTCGATTTTCTCAAACTTTAGGTGTGATATGCTGATATATTTTCAGGAGTTCTTGGCTTGTCATTGATCTCAAATGATAGCTCAAGCTTGGTTCCGTTCAAAACCGCGTAGTTCCTGGCTCTGAGTGTACTTATGTTCTATGAAAAAAATAAGTCTGTTGTTTCGATTTTCTCAAATTTAAGATGTGATATACTGATATGTTTTCAGGAATTTGGGGCTTGTTTTTGGTCTCAAACGATAGCTTATGCTCGGTTACGTACAAAACCACGCAGTTTCTGGCTCTGCGCTGCCTTTTTTTATTACGAAAAAAATTACTGTGTAATTTAGATTTTCTCAAATTTCAGGTGTGATATGCTAAACAATGTTTAGCTGTCTAGTTGCCTGTATATATTTCAGGTGAAAGGCCTGTGTCTAAGCTGAGTTTGGTCTGGGTGGAAACGGGACGCCAGACCTTTCGCCGAGCCACTCTTTACCTCCTCGGAATATTTTTCCTATGATGTTCGGGCCAGGTCGTCGGCATAGTGGAAGTGACGCTAGTTCTCCTTTGAGTTGATCGTTTGTATAAGCGATGAATAATGCTGTTGCAAGAAGAAGAATATTCTTCCTCGGGGTAAGCACCCTTGTCAACATGGGGTACTACGTAATCATACTTCAATGGAGTAATTACAGTAGGTACGAACCATATTACGGCCAAGAAATACTTTCGTAGGTATACAGTGAGATTCAAAATTGCATGGACATATTATGAATGAATTCCATGCAATTTTGAATCTGGGTGTACACTAAAAGTATTTCGGATTTTATTGTTATTCGCGAGGCCAGGATGGACTAAAAATACGTGTCTGGAAGGAGATGTTTCTAGAAATATTAGATAAAACAAAATATGTTATAGCTATGGATTCATTCTAATTATGATTATATCCAAAAAGATAATGAAAGTAACACCGATATGTAATAAAGAACGGGCTACACATACACAATAATCAGCCCAAAAAATGGCCGCGCCATAGTGCTGTAAGAAAGACTCGTACAGCAGTTTCTCTGACAGTCTTATTACGGTATACCTAAGACTGGCCGGTTACAAATTTTTACAAGCCATATTTTCGGTAAATCTTGTTTGAGACCTTTCTAACTCAATGGAAAGTAACAAGAAAATCCGAAGATTGATCGTATTGATTTTTCATTATATTTGACTTATCATACCTTTCTTGTTTTATTTAATACCTCTAATATCACTTCATAAAATAACTATGTGACAATAACACATACAAATTTAATACGCTCCTATATAATTTAATATAGCTAAGTGATGGAAAGACACATAGAGATTATTATATGACTCAAACAAAAATCGCTATGTGACAGATTTAATAACATGTATTTATTTTGACTTATTTAAACACGTTTATCTTTTCAGGAGATTACTTATAGTATGTAAAAGAGTGCATATTTTTACTAAAAAAATATTCATGTACTTATGTGAAAGCAGTATCGAAATAATTAGTTTTTGTGTCTCCTGTAAAGTAGGTTAAAAACACATGACGACTTTCGCACGCTGAAGTGGTATAGAGGCTCAGTCGAAATAAAGCTTGGGCGAACAAAGACCTGGCCACACAAAACAGAGTCACTTCCTCACGGAAAGTATCTGATCCACTATAATATTTGCTCGTCGGGGACGAGTGTAATTAATTCTCGGCCTATACCGCGTCCGGCGTAGGTGGAGGCGCAGAGCAGTCCTTCCTAAGCGTAAGTGATAAACCTGAACTAGTCAGTCTCTGAAATGCCAAAACTTCTAGGATTTGTCCCGTTTGCACTACCCACGAAAGAACACGTGTCCGATGAATTCGAGAAAGCTACGTAGCGTACAAATCCAGCCTAGTGCCGGGTATTGCCAAGTTATATTCAGGAGGGCTGACGGGTGCAAAAATGCACTGATACGAATAATTTGGATCGTAATATTGAATGTGATTGATGTAAAAGGTACCTTTGATATATTGACGGCTCTACAACCGTTTATTTGTGAGTGGCCACTCTAGCGTCAACCCTCAGCGCTTCAAATAAAATGGACAACGTGGTTATTCCTTCGTGAGCCGTATAACCTCCGGTCTGTACTGGCAATTAATCTGACCCCTAAGCACTAATTAAAGCTAGAATCTGAATTTCCCTGAGTTAGAATAATACCGGTACCCAACAAAGTCAATAAATCAGTAGTTTATTTCAATAAAATCAAAACAACCCAGTAAATAGCGTCCTCAGTGGCTTTCCCCAGAAATGGTTAGATCACCTCTAATTCCGCGTCAAAACTGCCAATACACATCGTTGCTTTCCTTCCTGGGACCAATCCTAGTTGTCTATTAAGACCAAGTATGTAAAGTTTAATAAGGATTTGCTAATGGCAAATTAACAAACTTATTGTCTGTCCAAACTTACTGTATGTCTTTGAAAATCTAAGCATGGAAATGAAAATGGAAGATAGAGCTAATTAAATTAAAATCAAGTCAAGAATTTAAGTAGGTATTTATTAAAATAAATCACGAAAGTAATCTAGTATGTTAGAATATGACGCTACCGACGGTTCGGAAGGTTTGGACCGCTGAAAAGGAGAAGAAACCGACAAGAAACTCCTCAGCTTAATCTTTTTGGTCTCTTTTCTGACAAAAGGTCACAATATTTGTACAATTCAATTCTAAGTTGAACCTATCGCTACAATAATCTAACACTGGTTAACAAATAGTAAATACGTGAGCAACAATTATTTAATTATTATTAACGAAAAGAAATAGTGTGCTAAATAAACACTAAGATAAAGTTATAATCTGCTATTCTAACTACTTTACCCAACACTATGACCTAAGTATCCTAGTTGAGCCAATTTACAAGCTAAACCCAATCAATTTACTTTGGTTGAACGAGAGTACTTAACTATTTAACACACAAGCACACATATTAGAAATAATACAGAGTTCAAGTTAAATATTGGTTGGTAACATCAAACTTTCACATTTACAAAATAACACAAACAGCTATGCAAACTGTCATATAAAACACTCTACTATTGAGTACAATTAGAGTAATAAGATAGTTACAATTCGCATCAACCAATATCTCAAAATGAATAAATTATACAAAACTATAGTCAGTCTACGGTGATTAATCGGATGGCACTGGTATGGTACATCAATTATACTATCGTGGTGAGACTGCGTGTAAGTATGGAAATTTGCTTTTAAGGCTTAGTAGGCTCTGGCCTACGAGTACTACAGAAACAAAATTAGCAGTCACAATTAGATTAGTACATCCGATTTGTCACCTCACTTTAAAGCAAATACTTAGCTTTGACTCAAACGCCGGGCTCCAACTCGACACTGACTTTACTAAGGTTTCTTATACTGAATAACAATGTTGCAATCAATATTTAAGGATGTAAGTACAATTAAATCTGGTCTCGTAAAACTCAACCTCACTCTCCAGCGTCTTCCAAAAGAATCCCCCTTCTTCCATCCCTAACTAACTTTCTTAAGCTACAGTTTTATTAATAACAAGCTATCTTAGACTTTAATACAACGTCACAAAACCGGTTCTTCATTGTCGTTGGTTGCCTCGTAGAGAAGCGCGCCAACCTTCGTCACGGTGGTGTGTCACGCTGACTCGTTCTCTCCTTGGCTCGTCATACGCTTGCCACTCGTGCTGTTTCACTCGCTCCATTGTCGTGTGTTCCCTTAGCTGATGCGGCGCGTGCGCATCTTATTTTAGACTTAAACACAGCGGCTCAAGGATTGTTTCTCGTCGCTGATCCGCCGCTCCCCTATCCCTGCTGTCTGCGACTCGTTCTGTCTTGCTCTCTCTCACGCCGTGATTGGTGCTGAATCAGCCGCCAGCGTGTGCATCGTGGCATCGCAACGTGGGCACCGTTACCGGATTCCGCAGCCACCCGCTGGTTTGCACATGGCAACGTTTATCTGGAATATTTTAAGGAACAAGTAGTATTCCGCAAGGTATAATAAACTGTATGCCACGGTGATAGGAGCAGTATCGGCTTATATTAGAATTATAAACAAGTGTTCTCAAAACTCTTCAATCCACTTGTGTCACACATAATTCTTTGAACTGTCTACTCTTGTATTGCGTGCACATTTTACAACACCCTTAAGACCCCAATTTAGCCCTAAGGCAATAACCATAAATTAGAAACGCTTAGATTTTTTTCAAATTCTATTCTCTTAACTTATTGTTTTTGTCCATCTGTACCTCTATTCGCAGATATCTCAGAACGAAAGTTGTTTAAATTTATCGTTTCCTATTGTGCCAATTAACTTCAAATTTCAGTTTAAATGAATGTTTAGGTTTAGGTGTACAACATTGCGATACCATCTCACCCCCCTCTCTTGTAGATTACCAAAATGCATCATTGCCCCCTTTCTTTCCTTTTGGTCTTCTACAACTAAATGTACTCGTCTACTGGTCACCTACGCGGTAGCTCCTTTTACAAAACCCGCAACCTAACCAAAGTACAAATAAAAAGAAACCCACAGTCTATTCTTTCCCAAACAATGGTTTTACGACCCCACTTACTGTTGTTTGTTTGTGCAAAGTGGGTCATAAAATTGGACAATGTCCTAGCGCCGGCGCTATGTTTTGTATACCGGTCTACCTGTTCAGACTTACTTCCGCACTCATATCTAATGAATAGACCTAATTACCTCCTTTTTTTCTCTTATGTCCGATCTAAATAATATCGAAAGAGGTATATCGCATTGTAATTCCCTTTAATCTCACCGGTATCTGGACATACTAGTGTATAAACATTATCGTACGGTATAGCCCCTATTCTAAAAGGCCCTACATACAATCGCGAAAACTTTTTCGTTAACTTTTTGTCCGCGTTCGACTGTGGAAATGCTTTGAGTTTTACGTAGTCCCCAATATTAAATTTTATTAATCGGTGATTTCTATCGTATATCTCCTTTCTACTCTCCGCGGCTTTCGCTAAACTCTCCCTAGCCCTTTCGCGAATTTGGCTTACAGTCATAGCGTTAAAGTCTACGTCCTGATCTCTACTACTTATCAAATCAATAGAAAGTCTAGTATCTTCCCCTCGTAATATTTCTACTGGAGTAAATCCCGTTGATGTTTGTATTACATGGTTATAACAATCTTCAATTGGTGAGACTATATCAACCCAAGATTTATGTGATCTGTCACAATACGTCCTAAACATCCTCCCTAGTTCTTTGTTTACACGTTCACAAGAGTTTGCCCTTGGGTTACGCACAGATGTGTGTCCAAGCTGTATACCTAATTGCGCTATCCCTTTCTCCCAAGTACTAGAAATAAACTGCGCTCCATTATCCGTTATAATTCGTTCTATTTTTATCAATCGATTAAACTTTTTCACGCAGCCTAGAGCACCCCTACCTGTAGCCTTCCTTGATGGATACAATTGTATAAACTTGCTAAACGCATCTTGCAATACAAAGATATATGTATTACCGAACCTACCCGATGGTAATGGCCCATAGAAATCCCCAAAAACAATCTCTCCGACTTCCTTAACTATCACTGGTTTACTTGGCCCCGAATGGTTACTTAATGTGTGTTTGGATTTCTGACAGGTATCACATTGGCGCAGCGCGTTTGCTATAGTTTGTGACATGTTTAAAAAGTAATATCTTTTCTTAATCAAGGCTAGCACTTTAAATCTACCATAATGGCCTATTTCCTCGTGTATATTTACTATCAAATCCCGCTGTAATTTCTCTGGAATAACTAACAAGCGTCCTCCCGACTTCGGATTCACGAAATAAAGAATCTCGTCTATCAGTACGTAATATTGGCCCCCCTTTATGTCATCTAACTTTTCTTTATTTGATAATTTAAAAATTATCTCCTTCAAGTATTCGTCGCCTGCCTGGTGTTTACCTATCTCCACTAAAAGATCCCTGATTAAACCTGTGTTTTTAGCTTGAAATAAATTTACTTCCGGGTATTGTACCTTCGTAGTTGTCAAATCTGTTACTCCTTGGATGTGTCGGGATAAAACATCTGCAATAACGTTGTTACTACCCTTCACATGTTCAATGCGATAATCAAAACGTCCTATATAGTGTACCCATCGAATCATGCGCGCGCTCAATAGCTTACACGAATTTAAAAATGTGAGACTTTTGTGATCTGTGCGAATTACTAGCTTAGCTCCCCGTAAATAAGTCTCAAATTTAGACAAACTATATATAATAGCCCACAACTCCTGTTCTGTGACAGTCCATCGCATCTCCGCTTCAGTGAGCCCTTTACTGCAAAACCCTATAACTTGTTTCTCTCCTGTGTCCGACAATTGATATACACACCCTGCTATACCGATAGCACTACTATCTGTCTGTAAGTAATATGTCTTATTTACGTCTGAATGTACTAACATGACTGACTTCAAGAACAATGTTTTAACACGCTCAAAACAATCATTTTCAACACACGTCCACTTAAACTTGGCGGTCTGTTTCAACAAATCACACAATGGTCTTGTTTCTTCTCCATACCTTTCTATAAACTTCCTAAAATAATTAATAAGTCCTAAAAACGCCCTAACTTGTTTCACGTTCTTAGGTACAGGGAAGTCCTGTATAGCTTTCGTTTTATCTGGATCCATTTGAATACCCTTAGTACTCACGATATGTCCTAAAAGTTTTACCTCTACCTGTAAGAATTCACATTTTTCCACGTTACAAGTCATATTCGCGTCTCGCAGCTTTCCTAAAACTTGATCAATATGTGACAAGTGTAATTCTATGTCCCCACTAGTGTATACAATTAAATCGTCAAGGTAGTTTACACAAAACGCTCTAACTCCACCCAATATTATGTCCATAGCCCGGGAGAAACTAGCAACCGACGTCTTCAAACCTTGTGGTAAAACGGCATAAGTGTAACTTTTGCCCATGAAAGTGAAACCTGTATACTTAGTAGAATCTTTATGTATCGGTATTTGGAAATATGCATTATTTAGGTCAATCAAACTAATATAATTTACCCCGTGAAATGACTGTAAGATTTCTGAAGTGATTGGTGGTGCCTCAGCGTCTCCTAACATCCTCTTGTTAAGCTCCCGTGCATCTAATAGTAGCCTAACGGAACCATCCTTTTTCATAGTATATGTAAGCGGACTACTATATGCGGTGGCCTCACGCTTGATGACTCCCATGCCCTCTAATTCACCCAATTTTGCCCTTACTAGCTCTCTGTGCGCGAACGGTATCGGATAACTACGTTTTAGGAATGGTGTCTCATTTAGCATTTTAATCTCATGTGTATATTTATTCGTTAAACCTAGTTTTTGTGAGAATACGCCTTGATGTTTCTTCAACGTCTGTAACAGCAAGTCTCTATGACGTTGATCTATGTCTAGAATTGCTACAAAATTCTCGATTAATTGTAAAGTCGTATTTTCGTTAACCTGCGTAACACCGTTTGTCTGTGTCCTAAGTTCATTTTGGGTCTCTAGAGAATAAATAACGTTTGACAGGCTATCCCCTTCTGACTGATCTCCGAACCCGGCCTCTGCTGTCGCGCCTAGGTGTTTTATGCTTAATCTTTTAGTCGCACAATCTATATTTCCTTTCACTCTGGTTAGCCAATCCCAGCCTAAGATAACAGACCTACGTATCTTTTGCAAAACTAGTACAGGTGTTGCAACTTGTGTTTTTGCTATTTCTATAGTGATTAAAAAGAGCCTTTTCACATTTTCGCTCCTTGAACCGAACGCCCCAGTAAGATGTATCGCGGGTATAGGTACTTCGGGAAGTGGCCCTAATTGTGATCTTAAAGTATCGTGCAATCTACCGGAAATAGCTGTTATCTGACTCCCTGTGTCTATCAGTGCCTTTGTCACGTGACCGCCTACTTTCACTTCCACCTCGGGTAGCTTAGGTAAAGTCGGGTTCATGTCCCATTCTAGCTCATCTACACTTTCTTCAAAATTGTCAAGAATGGTATAAAGTTCGCCTCTCCTCCCCTCGCATGTAACGCACGGCCTGCCTTCTTCCCCACACAACAAGGTTCGCTCATTTTTATCTCCTAAAATCCTACCTACGTATTCTAATGGATTACCTCTATTTAAATTTATTTGCATAACACAACCTACTGACTTCCTATTCCCGTCCCCCAATTTGCCCAAACCTTGCCCTACTCGCCAACCCCACCGGTGCATCAACTTATACGCCATACTCATACTACTATGTGTTGTGTCCCGCTCTACCCCTTTATCTATAGTCATAGTCTCACAAGCGGGACTTACTTGCTCGACTGCCCCCCGTTTCCCTGGCTCGACGGTACCTCCTTGTTAACAGACTCAGCTTTTCCTTCTGATCCCCGAACTACCTCCTTTTGTAAAAAACTAGGCCGATTTATCTGTGACGACGAAGCTGGTTCCCATTTGATTGCCGGGAAACTAGTCCTGTTATAACTGGTTCGATCGCAGTACCTACCGCGTCCCCGCCATCTGCCTCTTGTAGACCTAGAGTTCCCGTATTCTCTTCGTCCCTCCATGATCGCAACTAACGGTGCACGCCCATTCCCTAAACCCCTTTTATTGGACACCTGCCTATTGATTGCATTGTAACCGCTGGTTCCCAGGCCATCCGTGCTTATATTGTTGACACTCTGTTCATATTCGAAAAGAAAATCTGACGCCGATCGTATACTAATTTCGCCCATCCGCGAATACGTAAACCACATCTGTCTTACGTCCTTCGGATAGTGACGCATAATGTGTGCTACAAGTGCACTTTCCTCGAAAGGTACGGTTAGGTCGCTAACAGTCTCTACCTGTTCTGCGAAGTGCTCACCCATACTAAGCTTCCCCCTCATATCAAACTTCCCACTTATAATTCTATTTTTCGCGGTCTCTTGATGCTCTTTCGTCCAATACCTACGTTTAAAATCTACTTCAAAATCATCTAAAGTCTGCCAATTTTTACTATCTAAACTTAAGACAGTGTGAGCAATCCCGGTCAAACATTCATTTACTACATCTATCACCCTATCTTGCGCATTGATGGAATTAATATAACGTCGTAACCTTTTTATGAATTTCATCGGACTTAAATCATCCCTCCCATTAAAACTAGGCTTCCCAAACGAAGGTTTCATAATATATACGCTATTAGATTTATTAGAATACGCGTTCTCACTCGGTACTACGCCCTGTGTCGCTTCTGGCTCGGTTCGTGACACCGAACTCTCAGTGCTCCCTACCGTACTCGACGGCCTAGAATCGACTCGCTTTATTAATTCGTCAAATTTACTAAAAAGGGTTTCAAACCCACGCTGTTGTAATGTAATCAAATCTAAGCTAACCTGATGTACATCTGTTTCGGCTTCAACCCGTTGTCGTTTACGAGGTGCGCTACTATTCGATCCGCCCCTACGCTTTGTACCACGAACATTATCTCCCTGCCCTGACATATTTTCCGATGTAGACAGTTCAAGGAATGTACACAATCTGTTCAACTCACTGGACAAGTATAATTGCTGTTAAAATACACGAAACGTACACTCGTTCAACCTTTCGGGGTACAAACAATATATATATCTTTATATATCGCCCCTCTCCAACTTTTAAACCAGATTTACTAATATTAAAAAGGCTTGACTCAATAAAAAAACAAAACAATAACCTTTCTGGGTACGAACAATATATATATATATCTATATGTATTATATTTGTATATCACCCCTCTCCAACTTGTAACCCAGATTTACTAATATTAAAAAAAAAACTTGGCTCAATAAAAAAAACAAACCAATCCGTGGTTTCTCTAAGTTAACCTGTTACTGCTGATAATTTATTTTAGTGATCGTCAATCTTACTCGTAATTCAAATGCCTACGTTGTGTTTATTTTTCAAGTATGAAGTATAAGAGTAACAAATTTAGTCCTTCTAGTTGTGTCTATTTATTGTTTTATGTAAGTATTATAGACACAAAATCTAGAATCCTTGGTCACACGCACCAGATGAAGTGGTATAGAGGCTCAGTCGAAATAAAGCTTGGGCGAACAAAGACCTGGCCACACAAAACAGAGTCACTTCCTCACGGAAAGTATCTGATCCACTATAATATTTGCTCGTCGGGGACGAGTGTAATTAATTCTCGGCCTATACCGCGTCCGGCGTAGGTGGAGGCGCAGAGCAGTCCTTCCTAAGCGTAAGTGATAAACCTGAACTAGTCAGTCTCTGAAATGCCAAAACTTCTAGGATTTGTCCCGTTTGCACTACCCACGAAAGAACACGTGTCCGATGAATTCGAGAAAGCTACGTAGCGTACAAATCCAGCCTAGTGCCGGGTATTGCCAAGTTATATTCAGGAGGGCTGACGGGTGCAAAAATGCACTGATACGAATAATTTGGATCGTAATATTGAATGTGATTGATGTAAAAGGTACCTTTGATATATTGACGGCTCTACAACCGTTTATTTGTGAGTGGCCACTCTAGCGTCAACCCTCAGCGCTTCAAATAAAATGGACAACGTGGTTATTCCTTCGTGAGCCGTATAACCTCCGGTCTGTACTGGCAATTAATCTGACCCCTAAGCACTAATTAAAGCTAGAATCTGAATTTCCCTGAGTTAGAATAATACCGGTACCCAACAAAGTCAATAAATCAGTAGTTTATTTCAATAAAATCAAAACAACCCAGTAAATAGCGTCCTCAGTGGCTTTCCCCAGAAATGGTTAGATCACCTCTAATTCCGCGTCAAAACTGCCAATACACATCGTTGCTTTCCTTCCTGGGACCAATCCTAGTTGTCTATTAAGACCAAGTATGTAAAGTTTAATAAGGATTTGCTAATGGCAAATTAACAAACTTATTGTCTGTCCAAACTTACTGTATGTCTTTGAAAATCTAAGCATGGAAATGAAAATGGAAGATAGAGCTAATTAAATTAAAATCAAGTCAAGAATTTAAGTAGGTATTTATTAAAATAAATCACGAAAGTAATCTAGTATGTTAGAATATGACGCTACCGACGGTTCGGAAGGTTTGGACCGCTGAAAAGGAGAAGAAACCGACAAGAAACTCCTCAGCTTAATCTTTTTGGTCTCTTTTCTGACAAAAGGTCACAATATTTGTACAATTCAATTCTAAGTTGAACCTATCGCTACAATAATCTAACACTGGTTAACAAATAGTAAATACGTGAGCAACAATTATTTAATTATTATTAACGAAAAGAAATAGTGTGCTAAATAAACACTAAGATAAAGTTATAATCTGCTATTCTAACTACTTTACCCAACACTATGACCTAAGTATCCTAGTTGAGCCAATTTACAAGCTAAACCCAATCAATTTACTTTGGTTGAACGAGAGTACTTAACTATTTAACACACAAGCACACATATTAGAAATAATACAGAGTTCAAGTTAAATATTGGTTGGTAACATCAAACTTTCACATTTACAAAATAACACAAACAGCTATGCAAACTGTCATATAAAACACTCTACTATTGAGTACAATTAGAGTAATAAGATAGTTATAGTCTAAACAATTTGAACTGAGCTCATCCACTTAGTGTCTTATCTTTTGTGTGTAAACCGCAGGCGCACGTGCCACTATGAAAAAAAGGGTTTGGCTACCTGTTAGCGTTTATTGAATATCTGCTATATGGACCACGGAATAAGATTCAATATCAACTAATACGAAAAAACCTCTAAGTTCTATACGGTTGCACCCAGTACAAGCGATTCAAATGCTCTAGAACCAGCGTAACTCGACACCGAGATCCGAAATAAAAGTGCGTAATTGGAGATCGCGCTTGCACTGGTATTCCGAGCGCACGGCTAGTTAGCGATTAGGAAGCAATTGTAATTTTCCCGAACGGGCAGGTAAAACAGGGTTGGATTCTGATTAAATCATTTAGGTGGATGTACGATTTACAAATATCTAATATATGAAATATATATACATATATAATAGATTTTAATAAATATTGGGTATGTTAAAATTATTATCAGACATGTAAATAATCAACTATTTTAAAATTGCTTTCTTAATTTTACTGCTTAGACTTACTTTCACCTATAGCAAATTATGTACTGAGAATAACTCAATTCAAATATAAATAATATGAATCTACATTATAGTTCTGCTTGTTATCATAATTCGAATGTGTTGTAGAAAAATATAAAAATATATATATTTACAGTACATATTAGTCAACAAAAATAATCATATTAATCTTTTCATCATATTAATTTCATTTTTTTTTCTAGATTAATTAACGTGCCTACAACTATTCCTCGAATGAGGGTTTGTCATGTTTATTACATTTCTTATCAGATTTACAAACGTTTTAAAAGAAAATAAATAAATAACAGATTTTAATAAATATAGGCTGAGTATGTTACAATTATAATCAGTCCTTTAAATACTCAAAGTCAAAGTCAAAAATGTATTTATTCAAGTAGGCATAGCAACAAGCACTTTCGAATCGTCAGTAACGATTATTATCTTAAGCTATTATATAATTAATAGAAATATATTGATGCAATTATACAAAAAAAAAATACGGGTCAAAATGTATCATAATAATTTCACAATAAAATCGACAAAACTTGTTTTTTTATTGTTTGTTAACCTTTTTTTAATATCTACCTGTCCTTATTCTATAACATTAACCTAATATTTATGTCAAATATTTAGTCCTAACATTGAATAAGAATTTGTTTATTTTAATTAATATGATTATTTTTGTTGACTAATATGTAATATAAATATATATATTTTTATATTCTTCTACAACACATTCGAATTATGAAAGTAGCTTTAAAATTAAGAAAGCAATGTTTTAAATAATTAGTTGATTATTTATATGTCAGATTATAATTGTAACATACTTGCGCATAATGTGTAAGAATTTGTTAAGTTTAGATTAATATGATTATTCTTATAGACTAATATGTAAAAAAAATTGTATACTTCTACAACACATTACGATTACATTCGAATTACGATAACAAGCACAACTACAATGTAGATTCATATTATTTATATTTGAATTGAGTTATTCTCAGTACATAATTTGCTATAGGTAAAAGTAAGTCTAAGCTGTAAAATTAAGAAAGCAATTTTAAAATAGTTAAGTATTTATATGCCTGATTATAATTTTAACATACCCAATATTTATTAAAATCTATTATATATGTATTTCATATATTAAATATTTGTAAATAGTACATCCACCCAAATGTTTTAATCAGAATCCAACCCTGTTTTACCTGCCCTTTCGCGAAAATTACAATTGCCTCCTAATCGCTAACTAGCCGTGCGCTCGGAATACCAGTGCAAGCGCGATCTCCAATTATGCACATTTGTTTCGGATCTCGGTGTCGAGTTACGCTGGTTCTAGAGCATTTGAATCGCTTGTACTGGATGCAACCGTATAGAACATAGAGCTTTTTTCGTATTAGTTCATATTGAATCTTATTGCGTGGTCCATATAGTAGAAATTCAGTAAACGCTAACATGTGGCCAAACCATTTTTTCCATAGTGGCACGCGCGCCTGCGGTTTACACACAAAAGATAAGACACTAAGTGGATGAGCTCAGTTCAAATTGTTTAGACTATACAATTCGCATCAACCAATATCTCAAAATGAATAAATTATACAAAACTATAGTCAGTCTACGGTGATTAATCGGATGGCACTGGTATGGTACATCAATTATACTATCGTGGTGAGACTGCGTGTAAGTATGGAAATTTGCTTTTAAGGCTTAGTAGGCTCTGGCCTACGAGTACTACAGAAACAAAATTAGCAGTCACAATTAGATTAGTACATCCGATTTGTCACCTCACTTTAAAGCAAATACTTAGCTTTGACTCAAACGCCGGGCTCCAACTCGACACTGACTTTACTAAGGTTTCTTATACTGAATAACAATGTTGCAATCAATATTTAAGGATGTAAGTACAATTAAATCTGGTCTCGTAAAACTCAACCTCACTCTCCAGCGTCTTCCAAAAGAATCCCCCTTCTTCCATCCCTAACTAACTTTCTTAAGCTACAGTTTTATTAATAACAAGCTATCTTAGACTTTAATACAACGTCACAAAACCGGTTCTTCATTGTCGTTGGTTGCCTCGTAGAGAAGCGCGCCAACCTTCGTCACGGTGGTGTGTCACGCTGACTCGTTCTCTCCTTGGCTCGTCATACGCTTGCCACTCGTGCTGTTTCACTCGCTCCATTGTCGTGTGTTCCCTTAGCTGATGCGGCGCGTGCGCATCTTATTTTAGACTTAAACACAGCGGCTCAAGGATTGTTTCTCGTCGCTGATCCGCCGCTCCCCTATCCCTGCTGTCTGCGACTCGTTCTGTCTTGCTCTCTCTCACGCCGTGATTGGTGCTGAATCAGCCGCCAGCGTGTGCATCGTGGCATCGCAACGTGGGCACCGTTACCGGATTCCGCAGCCACCCGCTGGTTTGCACATGGCAACGTTTATCTGGAATATTTTAAGGAACAAGTAGTATTCCGCAAGGTATAATAAACTGTATGCCACGGTGATAGGAGCAGTATCGGCTTATATTAGAATTATAAACAAGTGTTCTCAAAACTCTTCAATCCACTTGTGTCACACATAATTCTTTGAACTGTCTACTCTTGTATTGCGTGCACATTTTACAACACCCTTAAGACCCCAATTTAGCCCTAAGGCAATAACCATAAATTAGAAACGCTTAGATTTTTTTCAAATTCTATTCTCTTAACTTATTGTTTTTGTCCATCTGTACCTCTATTCGCAGATATCTCAGAACGAAAGTTGTTTAAATTTATCGTTTCCTATTGTGCCAATTAACTTCAAATTTCAGTTTAAATGAATGTTTAGGTTTAGGTGTACAACATTGCGATACCATCTCAACGCACAGCGACGGTATGGAGATTTTTTACCGCGAACTGATTTAGATAAAATTTGTTGTAGATATAGTTTGAGTCCCGGCAAACAATAAAGGACAGTTATGTCCCGAAAATCAATCCTAGAGGAGTAGAACAGGGGTTGGTTTGCATGGCGAATTATTATATTAACCGCTGAACCTATTTAGATGATTTGGTATGGAGACAGTTTGAGTTCCTGGGAAGGATATATAATAGTTGTTATCCCAGAAGCTATGTCTTAAGCGGGTAAAAATGAGGGTGGATTACTAATTCCACGAAGACGAAGTCGCAGGTAAAAGCTACTATTCAAGAGTAGAAATCTGCATTAATCATAATCTCTTAATAGTAGTAAGTCGTTGCTGGCGTAACAATTCAACAATGATTACAATAATTTCTTTAAAAAAGTAAGGAAACCGACTTCACCAAAACGTGGTATACTGAAACTTCCAGAATGTAACAAATATTTTTCCGAAAACCGCATCTAAATCGGTTCAGCCAAACGCGAAATAAAAGCGGACAAACATACGGGTCAAACTGAGAACACTCTTTTTTAGTTCTTTTAGTACGCGGGCGAAGCCGCGGGCAAAAGCTAGTCCTAAATATTTATCAACAAATTCAATACTAGAACATTTACAGTCTTTTTGGTCCTTGTGTAAACAGTCGTAAATATGCCCTATTATGTTAATACTTTCGCTCGGTGCCTGTAAATAGGGTGATTTAATTAACATGCACTTGGTCTTTTCTAAATTTAGAATAATGCCATGGTCATTCGACCATGTAATTATGTTTACAAAATCAGACTACACATTTTTCTACATTTTTTATGTCCTTATCGGCATACATTAAGAATGTGTCGTCAGCATACATAATATGTCGAACAATTCTGGACAACATTACTCATGCTGTTCACATGCATAATATAGCCGACAGGACCATAGACGGAACCGGTTGGCACACCGTAGATGACCTTGGCTTCCTCGCCGCTCCTTCCGTCAATCACAGTGGTTAGGGTCCTGTTAGATAGGTAGCTTCTGAACCACTTGAGCACCGGACCACGGACACCACACTCATGCATAGCAATAAGGGTTCCGTTTTTGCCATTTTGCCTACGGAACCCTAAAAATGGCATCAATTTTGAAATTTAATATTGTGGACATGAAAATTCTTGAAAGCACTTGTGTCAAATTGTAATCTAATCTTAATATTATAAAAGAAGAACATTACTAACTGGCTGACATATCAATACATAGCTCAATATAACATTAGGTAGTTTCATTTAGATACAGATAGTTTGAGTCCCGGGAAAGAACATAAAATAATTTCTATCGCGAAAATCAACCCTTAATAGGGTGAAATGGAGGTTGAAAGTTTGTATGAAGTATTTTTAACCGGTAACCGATTTGGATAAAATTTGGTATGGATATAGTTTGAGTCCCGGGAAACAATATAGGTAGGATAGTTTTTATCCCGAAAAACAACCCTTAAGAGGGTGCAAAGCAAAAGAGGTTGAAAGTTTTATGGAGAATTATTAACAGCTAAACCGATTTAGATGAAACTTGGTATAGAGATAGTTTGAGTCCCGGCAAACGACATAGGACAGTTATAATTACGAAAATCAATCCTTAAGGGGGTGAAATAGGGGTTGAAGATTTGTATGGAGAATTGTTAACCTCGAAACCGATTTAGATAAAATTTGTTATCGATATAGTTTGAGTCCCGGAAACAATATAGGATAGTTTTTATTCCGAAAATCAATCCTCAACCACGCACTTAATTGCAAGAGAGGAGGGCTTATAAAAAGAGGCCACGACCAACACAGAGACGACATCAAAAACTGGGCGGAACTAGCATGGGGTTCGGCTACCACTGAGCCAATAATGCGAGCCGCGACCCTAGATCAACCAGGGCTAATAAGCGACCTACTAATGGAAAGTGTGTGGGAGCCAGCGAGGAAGGCGTTCTTTGACATTCGCATCGTAAATGCCGACGCCGCTTCGTATGGCCTACTCACATGCCCCACAATCGCCCAAATACACGCTCGTGTAAAACATCGCAAATACGATCTGGCTGCGGAAGATCTTAGAGCCTCATTTACTCCCCTTGTGGTCTCCTGCGATGGCATTGTTGGAATAGAATACGAATCCTTTATAAAGAAAACATGTCTAAAGCTAAGTGAAAAATGGTGAGTATGGTACTCACAAATAATAAGCTGGATCAAAGTCAAAATACAAATATCAATCATCAGAGCGGTCTTTATGAGAATTAGAGGAACGAGAAGAAGAATAGAAACATTTGGATGCGAAGACGGCTGTGGAATACCCACCATAGAACGCTAGATTCCTCTTCTTCTTATGTTGTTATTTTTTATATTATATTGTATTATTTAACGTAATAAAAATTTTATATACAACCCCTCCATCCTAGAGGGGTTGAAAAGGGGTTGGTAGATTGTATGGCGAATTATTAATCGCTGAACCGACATTTCAGAGGAAACTTGCTACATAGATTTAATCTGTCTGTCTGTTACCTTTTCACGCTTAAGCCGCTGCACCGATTTAGATGAAACTTGGTATACAGATAGTTTGAGTCCCGTGAAGGGACATAAAATAGTTTTTATTACTAAAATCAACCCTTAAGGTTAAGGGGTGAAATGGGGAATGGAGTTTTGTATCAGGAATTTTTAACAGCTAAACCGATTTTGATGAAACTTAGTATAGAGATATTTTTCAGTCCGGTGGAAAGATAAACGATGGTTTTATTCCTATAATCAACACTTAAGAGGGTAAAATGGGGGTTGAAAGATTGTATGGGGAATTTTTAAACGTTGAACTGATTTAGATGAAACTTGTGATGTGTTTCGAAAAGGGACAAAATAGTTTTTATTCTGAAATTCAACCCTTAAGTTAATGCAAAGCAAAGGAGGTTGAAAATTTTATGGAGAATGATTAACAGCTGAACCGATTTAGATGCAAGTTGGTACAGAGATAGTTTGAGTCCCGGGAAACGACATAGGATAGTTTATATCCCGCAAATCAATCCTTGTGGGGGTGAAGTGGGGGTTGAAGTTTTGTATGGAGAATTTTTAACCGGGAACCGATTTAAATAAAATTTATTGTGGATATATTTTGAGTCCCGGGAAACAATTTAGGATAGTTTTATCCCGATAATCAACACTAGAGGGATAGAAAAGGGGTTGGTAGTTTGTATGGCGAATTATTAACCGCTAAACCGACGATTGAGATGAAGCTTGGTACATACATAGGTAGTTTCGAGTCCCGAAAAACAATATAGGATCATTTTATCCCGCAAATCAACCGTTTAGGGGTATAAAGGGGATTAAAAGTTTGTATGGGGAATTAATAACCGCTGAACCTATTTAGATGAGTTGAAAAGGAGATAGTTTGTGTTCTGGGAAAAGATATATATAGTTGTTATATCAGAAGTCATCCCTTAACCGCTTAAGGAATGAATAAAAAGAAGGGTGGATTACTAATTCAACGCAGACGAAGTCGCGGGAAAAAGCTTCTATTCAAGATTAATCTTCTATAAAAGATAAGAAAGCATAAATCATAATCTATTAGTAGTAGTAAGTTGTTGCTGGCGTAACAATTCAACAATTATTGCAATCATCCTGCACTCTTTTAATTAAATTATAATTAAGTTATCTTTACTTATTAAGCTAA
The DNA here is from genome assembly GCA_947086415.1 of Pammene aurita. NCBI lineage: Eukaryota > Metazoa > Arthropoda > Insecta > Lepidoptera > Tortricidae > Pammene > Pammene aurita. The sequence goes on along the minus strand of OX352315.1, from coordinate 4,886,447 downwards.
GCGAAAATGATAAATATAGCTTTCTTTTTTCGATCAATAACAAGACTAGAACTCTTGAAAATATACCAGCATATCACACCTGAATTTTTAGAAAATCAAAATTTCTATGTAATTATTTTTCGTTACGAAAACGTCAGCGCAGAGCTGAGAACTCCGTGATTTTGTACGTATCTAAGCATAAATTATCGTTTACTACCAAAAACAAGCCTAGATCTTCTGAAAATATATCAGCATATCACACCTGATTTTGAGAAAATCTAAATTTCCGAGTAATTTTTTTCATAGCAAAAAAGTCAGTTTATAGTCAGGAACTCCGCTGTTTTGTACGAAACCAAGCTTGAACCATCATTTGAGAACAATAACAAGCCAAGAACTCCTGAAAATATATCAGCATATCACACCTGAAGTTTGAGAAAATTGAAATTTTCAGAGTAAAATTTTTTCGTAATAAAAAAGGCAGCACAGAGACGGGAACTCCGCAGTTTTGGACGAAACCAAGCTTGAGCTATCATTTCGGACCAATAATAAGCCAAGAACTCCTGAAAATATATCAGCATATCACACCTAAAGTTTGAGAAAATCGAAATTTCAGAGTTAATTTTTTCGTTACAAAAAAGGCAGCACAGAGACGGGAACTCCGCGGTTTTGTACTAATCTAAGTATGAGCTATCATTTAAGACCAAAAACAAGCCTAGAACTCCTGAAAATATATCAGCATATCACACCTAAAGTTTGAGAAAATCGAAATTTCAGAGTTAATTTTTTTCGTTACAAAAAAGGCAGCACAGAGACGGGAACTCCGCGGTTTTGAACTAATCTAAGCATTAGCTATCATTTAAGACTAAAAGCAAGCCTAGAACTCCTGAAAATATATCAGCATATCGCACCTGAACTTTGAGAAAATTTAAATTTTCAGAGTAAAATTTTTTCGTAATAAAAAAGGCAGCACAGAGACGGAAATTCCGCAGTTTTGTACGAAACCAAGCTTGAGCTATCATTTGACACCAATAACAAGCCAAGAACTCCTGAAAATATATCAGCATATCACACTTGAAATTTGAGAAAATTTAAATTTTCAGATTAAAATTTTTTCGTAATAAAAAAGGCAGCACAGAGACGGGAACTCCGCGGTTTTGGACGATACCAAGCTTGAGCTATCATTTGAGACCAATCACAAGACAAGAACTCCTGTTAATATATCAGCATATCACACCTAAAGTTTGAGAAAATCGAAATTTCAGAGTTAATTTTTTTCGTTACAAAAAAGGCTGCACAGAGACGGGAACTCCGCGGTTTTGAACTAATCTAAGTATGATCTAACATTTAAGACCAAAAATAAGCCTAGAAGTCTTGAAAATATATCAGCATCTCACACCTGATGTTTGAGAAAATCTGAATTTCAGAGTAAATTTTTTCGTAATAAAAAAGGCAGCGCAGATCCAGGAACTGCATGGTTTTGTACGAGACCGAGCATTAGCTATCGTTTAAGACCAAAAACAAGCCTAGAACTCCTGAAAATATATCAGCATATCACACCTGAAATTTGAGAAAATCTAAATTACAGAGTAACTTTTTTCGTTATAAAAAAAGGCAGCGCAGAGCCAGGAACTGCGTGGTTTTGTACGGAACCGAGCATAAGCTATCGTATGAGACTAAAAACAAACCCTAAATTCCTGAAAATATATCAGCATAACACATCTTAAATTGGAGAAAATTGAAATTTTCAGATTAAAATTTTTTCGTAATAAAAAAGGCAGTACAGAGACGGGAACTCCGCGGTTTTGGACGAAACCAAGCTTGAGCTATTATTTGAGACCAATAACAAGCCAAGAACTCATGAAAATATATCAGCATATCACACCTAAAGTTTGAGAAAATCAAAATTTCAGAGTTAATTTTTTTCTTTACAAAAAAGGCAGCACAGCGACGGGAACTCCGCGGTTTGAATAAATCTAAGCATGAGCTATCATTTGAGACCAATAGCAAGCCAAGAACTCCTGAAAATATATCAGCATATCGCACCTAAAATTTGAGAAAATCGAAATTTCAGAGTTAATTTTTTTCGTTACAAAAAAGGCAGCACAGAGACGGGAACTCCGCGGTTTTGCACTAAACTAAGCATGAGCTATAATTTAAGCCCAAAAATAAGCCTAGAACTTTAGAAAATATATCAGCATATCACACCTGATATTTGAGAAAATCTAAATTTCAGAGTAAATTTTTTCGTAATAAAAAGGCAGCGCAGAGCCAGGAACTGCGTGGTTTTTTACGTTGCCGAGCATTAGCTATCGTTTAAGACCAAAAATAAGCCTAGAACTCCTGAAAATATATTAGCATATCACACCTGAAATTTGAGAATATTGAATTTTCGGAGTTAATTTTTTCTTATCAAAAAAGTCAGCGCAGAACCAACTACGACGTAGCTTTGTATGAACATAAGCATATCAATTAAGACAAAAAACAAGTCTAGAACTCCTGAAAAAGTATCAGCATATCAAACCTGAAGTATGAGGAAATTCAAATTTTAGGGTTAATTTTTTTCGTTACAAAAAGGCAGCACAGAGACGGGAACTCCGCGGTTTTGTAGGAAACATAGCTTGAGCTATCATTTCAGACCAATAACAAGCCAAGAACTCCTGAAAATATATCAGCATATCACACCTAAAGTTTGAGAAAATCGAAATTTCAGAGTAAATTTTTTTCTTTACAAAAATAGCAGCACAGAGACGGTAACTCCGCGGTTTTGAACTAATCTAAGCATGAGCTATCATTTGAGACCAATGACAAGCCAAGAACTCCTGTTAATATATCAGCATATCACACCTAAAATTTGAGAAAATCGAAATTTCACAGTTAATTTTTTTCGTTACAAAAAAGGCTGCACAGAGACGGGAACTCCGCGGTTTTGAACTAATCTAAGCATGATCTATCATTTAAGACTAAAAACAATCCTAGAACTCCTGAAAATATCTCAGCGTATCACACCTGAAGTTTGAGAAAATTGAAATTTTTAGAGTAAAATTTTTTCGTAATAAAAAAGGCAGCACCGAGATGTAAACTCCGGGTTTTTGCACTAAGCTAAGCATGAGCTATCATTTAAGACCAAAAATAAGCCTAGAACTCTTAAAAATATATCAGCATATCACACCTGATATTTGAGAAAATCTAAATTTCAGAGTAATTTTTTTCGTAATAAAAAAGGCAGCGCAGAGCCTGGAACTGCGTGGTTTTGTACGTAACCGAGCATTAGCTATCTTTTAAGACCAAAAACAAGCCTAGTACTCCTGAAAATATATCAGCATATCACACCTGAAATTTGAGAAAATCTAAATTACAGAGTAATTTTTTTCGTAATAAAAAAAGGCAGCGCAGAGCCAGGAACTGCAAGGTTTTGTACGTAACCGAACATAAGCTATCGTTTGAAACTAAAAACAAGCCCCAAATTCCTGAAAATATATCAGCATATCACATCTTAAATTTGAGAAAATCGAAATTTCAGACTTATTTTTTTCATAGAACATAAGTACACTCAGAGCCAGGAACTACGCGGTTTTGTACGTAACCAAGCATAAGCTATCGTTTGAGACCAAAAGCAAGCCTAGAACTCCTGAAAATATATCAGCATATCACACCTGAAATATGAGAAAATCGATATTTCAAACTTATTTTTTCGCAGAACATAAGTAAACTCAGAGCCAGGAACTCCGCGGTTTTGGACGAAACCAAGCTTAAGCTATCATTTGAGACCAATAACAAGCCAATAACTCCTGAAAATGTATCGGCATATCACACCTGAAATTTGAGAAAACTTAAATTTTCAGAATAAAAATTTTTTGGTAATAAAAAAGGCAGCACAGAGACGGGAACTTCGCGGTTTTCGACGAAACCAAGCTTGTGCTATCATTTGAGACTAATAACAAGCCAAGAACTCCTGAAAATATATCAGCATATCACACCTAAAGTTTGAGAAAATCGAAATTTCAGAGTTAATTTTTTTCGTTACAAAAAAGGCTGCACAGAGACGGGAACTCCGCGGTTTTGAACTAATCTAAGCATGAGCTATCATTTAAGACTAAAAACAAGCCATAAACTCCTGAAAATATATCAGCATATCACACCTGAAATTTAAGAAAATTGAAATTTTCAGAATAAATATTTTTCGTAATAAAAAAGGCAGCACAGAGACGGGAACTCCGCGGTTTTGGACGAAACCAAGCTTGAGCTATCATTTGAGACCAATGACAAGCCAAGAACTCCTGAAAATATATCAGCATATCACACTTAAAATTTGAGAAAATCGAAATTTCAGAGTTAATTTTTTTCTTTACAAAAAAGGCAGCACAGAGACGGGAACTCCACGGGTTTGAATTAATCTAAGCATGA